>OY755212.1:4225569-5672167 GCA_963576765.1 Draba incana | reverse complement strand
TCATCATATTATCGACTTTATGGTCATCGTCATCATCAGACCAAATTAACTCTTCTTCAACAATCTCAACATCACCATCATCAGTGATAATGTTATCCACAATAGTCTAGATCAAACAGATTAACCAAAAAACATGTCAACAAACCATTAGGTTATTGTCCAACCAGCGCAAACATTTGTAAACGAACTTGAAATACCTGCTAAAGTAATAGTTAACAGTTAATATCATATAATATAGAATTGTACCTCTGGGTTAGCACGTAACTTCCTTGCATGTGATGATCTTAGGCAACGCTTCCTGTCAACAAAACCATCCGCTGCTCTGTCTTCTTCTGATTCAGAGTCTGAAGAGGGACTTGTCGAAACCACCTCAAGAATAGAAGGTACAGCAGCAACCAAAACTAATTGAATAGCTGAACAAAACCTTTAACTGCAATTGTATTTTGAGACAAAGTAATCTGTGTTCTTTTTTTCACACTTGTAATGATCGTTTCGAAGGCAAGCCGACCCCAAGGAAATGCCAGGAATACCCACATGTCCTTCATTAATTCTGCATGCTCCTTAACTATCTTGTGCCCATGTGTGGTTGGCAAGAGAACACTTGCAAGCAGAGCAAGGTAAGCAATTTTAACCCTATGCTCGGTGTCGGTAACGGTCCGCCTCTTCAACATCTTGATGACGGTTTCTACAGACACAAATTCTTGTTTTCCAAACAATGATGGCCAATAGGGTGTCTCAGCAATGTTATTCTTCAGATTCCTCCTCGATCTCGCCGTAAATTTTCCACATGGTAAACCGGTTACAATCGCAAATTCCCTAAGGGAAAACTAGACCGGTTTCCCGGCAAACAAAAACCAAATCTCATGTTTTTTTTGGACCTTAAGCATACGAGACATCAGAAATCTTCCAAACCGACCAGAGAATGATGGCTTCTCAACTAGCGATAAAAATTTCCCGAAAACACCGTCTTGGATAATTTCTCTTTCCGTTGGAGTTAAAGCTTCTAGAATCAAATTAATGCCGCTAGTTGGACCAAACGACGTCACCCTAAGACCAACGGGCTCGTGCCCTTAGCAAACATCCTCTCGGGCATCTCCATAGCGATGTTGATTCTAAGCCTCAAAGATCTGAAATTGATTCAACAACAACATCACAAAATGAAATGTCTACTAACGAATTAAAATCAATTGATCTTCAAACTTACCGGAAACTTGAAAAATAGTTATTCCTTGGAACTACAGACTCGCCGGATACAAAACCATAAGAAAAAAAAAATAAGAATTTGGAGTAAGAAGGTAAAGCAAACTTCTCTCTCTCCACATAAATATCCCAAAACTAGTTTTCCATTTCAAATAGCCACAGTAGTTTGCGCAGAGCTATTAAAATAGGTCAAGAGTAGGTTTTAAAGAAAAACATAAAATATAAAGTCTGACAGGTTAATACATGCACGCAACCTTCACAACTCCGTAGCAATAGGGGTCTTTTCGGTTTTCCAAAAAATGTACAGTTAAATGTACATTCACCTAAATAACCGATTCATCGAGGTCACTAGCCGCAAATATTCTTTTCGGTTTTCCAAAAAATGTACAGTTAAATGTACATAGACTTGACCCATAAGAGCATGTTCAATAGAGACTCAGACACCCATGATGGGTGTCTAAAGTAATTTTGAATTAATTTTAATTTTTTTTTATTTTAAGACACTTTTGATTATAGATTCTTCCAATGGTAACACCTAATTTTTGGGGTCTTAAAAGAAAAAACTATTATTTTTAATTCATTTTAATCTTTAAAACATACATGACATAAAAAAAAGGTCAAACATAATTAATCTTCCAAATCATAAACGGATAAGGAACGGTGCGTTCTAATCTTAACGTGGTCGTCATTTTTGCAATACATGCTCAACTAAATCATTTTTCAAGTCTTCATGCTTCTTTCTATCACGAAGTCCAGTTCGAATGGCTAGCATTTGGGAAACATTTTAATTCTTTTATTTTAAATAAAGTTGTTTTATTAAAATTTATAAATATAGTAGATTGGATAAAACATACAAAATATACTGCAAAATTAGAAATTTGAATATACATTACATAAAACATTTAAAATATAGAATTCCAATTTAAAACTTTTTTTTCTCCTCCGTGTATTATTTTTCCTCGTCCAACCACAACACGCCACGTCGCCGTGTCTAAACACTGAAAATGGATTCAAAATAAGTCCTGGTCCAATTATTTTGAATTTCTTTAAATTATGTTTAACTAGAAAATGTCTCGCGCGATGCGCGAGTTTTGTTTTAAAATTTATTAGATTTGAAGACAAATAATATGTTTATCTTATTATTTATTTTTGACAAAAACAACCAATTCTTTAGATCTATATTGGTTGCTAGTAAACAATTAATGATAATTAACTTGAAATTAAATTAGTTATTTTTTTTTATTTATATTGCATTAACATTGAAGTATAGAGTGATTTTCAACTTTTTCAATATTAGTGGTTACTATTTGAATATATTTGTTTGCAACTTTGTTAATTACATAAATACATAAATTTGACAACTAAATCAAGGGATTATGTTATCTAAACAATGCTTAAAATTTTATAGTAAAATAGTTATTTATTGTAAAACCTCTTTCTACATTCTAATTACTTATCATTATTTCCTTTTAATTTTTTTTTGTATTTATACATACAAATAGTTAGTTTTTATTTCTGATGTATTTATATTAGCTATTATAAAACCTCTTTTTATATTCTAATTACTATCATTTTTTTAATTTTTTTTATATTTATCTATACAAAGAGTTAGTTTTTATTTCTGATGTACTTTTATTAGCTATGATTATGTGTTTTTAATCGAAAATGTTATGTTAAAATACATCAGCTTATGATGAGGTATAACAAATTTTTTAATCTATTCTATTTTATATATGAATCAATAACATTTTATATATATTATCATATTTACATATATTTAGTAATATATTAAAAAGGAGATTAAATTTATTAGCAAATAAAAAATACATAAACTTATGTGGTTTGTATATATATAATATATGAGTTAATATAAATGGTGGCAATGTACTTTAGGAACATTGAACGTAACTTTATATATATGGTATGTTAAATATATATTTACCACCATTAAATATAAATTAAGAAATTTAAGCTCCATAAACTTTAGTTATTTAAATATTTATAATACATTTGTTAAATACATAAAATAACAAATCTATTATTCTTGAATTGTTATTTAATTTTATTTGAGACATTTTATTTAATTTAATAGTAGTATTAATTTTAGTAATTAATCATATTTGACTAAAAATAATAATTAATTAATTATATAAATATGTGAAGACACGTGTCGTGTTGTCAGAGCTTGTTAACTTTAAAACATTATAAAGATTGTCATTTCAAAATGTTTCCTACTTTTCTGAATGACTTTTAGAAAGAATTTTAGTAGTGAGTTATATATCTTTCTTTCCGTGATATATACAAGTATCTTTAGTAGTCTAGTGGCTCTTCTCCACTTAAATTACCGAGGTTAGCTGAGGTTCGAAACCCAGAAGAAACATTTTTTAAATTATTTTTTTTAGAGAAAAAAGTGACACATGTCGTCTTGTTAGAGAAAGTTGGTTGTTGACAACCTTAAAATATTATAAAGATTGCAGTTTAGTTCTTTAGATCCTCTTGGGTGACCAATGCTCATGCCCTAACATGTTTGTTTATAAGAAAAGGAAAGAGCCAAATTGTTTCATTAGAATAGCGTAGAATCCGTAGATGATGTACTAATAGTCTTATATTTGATCAGTTTTCGTACATTGTATTTTCGATATCTTATCATTGGGTGTTGAAGAGTCTTACAAATAGTTTATGGTAAAATAAAAAAACTCGGTTAACATCAATGTAGAGCCTTGGTTCCGGAGTGCAGAGAACCCCTTAGAACAATACCAATAGAATTAGGGTTTCTAGGTTACTTTATAGGGATTATCATAATTTCTACCACTTTTACCAAAACCTCTTTCACAAAATACCATAAACGAAATGAGCTTTCAAATATTACCACAAAACACTGTTTTGTTGTGTTAAAAAGACAAAAAAGATCCTCATATTAAGCAGATCAGATTTTCTTAGAGGTGAAAGAGTGGGCCGTGAGAGAAGGTGTTAATGATGTTGATAGATGTGGGAGAGAGTGATCTGACAAAATAAAAAGTGGTATGACAACATAAAACTCACCTTTTTTTTTATCCTTTTCTCTTTCCTCATTTTCTTTCTTTTTTTCTTTCTCGTTTTTTCTTATTTTATTCTTTCCTATTTTTGTTGTCGACCGCAAAAACGTATTTTTATTGTCCACGTATAACGCATATGCATATTTCTAAGATAACTTGTCCACCGTTATTGTATCCTTCGTAATCTTGTCCACCGCCATCTTTTTCGACATCATCTTGTCCACTGCCGTGTCTCCGACGTCACTTGTCTCCGTTGTGGACGTCTTATCTATCACCGTTGTATTCATCGCAATCTTGTCCCCGCGACTGTTTTCTGACCTCATCTTGTCCACTACCGTTGTCTCCGACGTCGTCTTGTCTTTGGTGTAGACGTCTTCTCCACCACCCCTTTGTGCGTCACTGTCTTGTCCTCTGTGGTTGTTGCCGTCTTTTCCGCCGCCGTTGTCACCATCCATCACCATTGAAGATAAAACTTCTTTATCTTCTCTGTTAAAGCATTAAAGAGAAAAAAGAAGAGAAGAGAAGATGAGAAGTGATGAATTCAAGGATGAGTAAAATAGTAATTTGGAATATGAGAGGGAATGATAAATAGTGAAATGTGATAGGGATAAATTTCGGGAAATGGTGGATTTAGATAGTTGTTTTTGTAAAAATGGTAGATTTTGTAAATTTATCTACTTTATATCCAATATCTGCCAAATTATGAAGGAAAAATGCTAGATTATTTTTGGGCTAATGAGTTACATGTCTGGCCCAAAGTTAAGTAGATCATTCGATCAAAACCAAAAAAAAAAAGGTTAAGTAGATCAAATTTTTTGTTTGTTATTCTCTAAACCTCATCATATTGGAGGAGACATGGTTCCACTTCCACAGACTTTTTTAACCACAAGTTTGGGTAATTTATTTGGTTTTCTAGTTTTGTTATTTTAGGTTGTAATTTTTTTTTCATATAATTAACTACAAAAAGATTTAGTCCACCAAAATGCTAAGATCAGCCGATAATGATAATGTCGGCTTTATAATTTGAGCTCAAACCGTTTTCGGAAAGTGACAATTTACATTTTCTAAACCTACCAAAATTGATCGAAAACCGGTTTCAATTTAACGAAGCTTTAATTAATAGACTAAAAACCAGATTTCTTTCCTGATTACATAAGAAAAATATATACAATAATGACTTATTTCAGTTGGATACAAAGTATATTTGAAAACCTTTTCATATTTTGGGCACCAGAATGACCAAAGGTCCAAAGTTACTAATCCTTGTAACACAACAAAAATGGACATGTTGTGTCATATCATATGCTCTCATATCATATACAGTAAAAACTCTATAAATTAATAATTTTGGGACCACGATATTTTATTAATTTATAAAGTTATTAATTTAAACTTTCTATAATCTTTTTAAAATAATTTTTACTTTATTTTTTTTAATTTCTATTATACTATATTTTTATGAAATTAGTTTATTCTCTTTATTTGTTTTATACTATATCAAATGATGATATAATTAATAAACAAATTTTAGTTCTAAGAAAAAAAAAACAACACTAAAATGATATATAAATATATTTTAATCATTTTTATATAGCATATATTAATTTATGATATCATTGGGACCATATATATACATAAAATTTCAAAAAAATTATTATTTTATTATTTTATCGAATTGTGTTATATTTTACACTGGCCTGACTCGGGATCGGCCAAATTTATTAATTTAGAGAGTTTATTAATTTATCGAGTATTAATTTATAGAGTTTCTACTGTACTATTTCCTTCCGATAGCTGATTTATATTTGAAAAACTTTTCATATATCAAACGCTCCCTCTATAATTTGGTGGGTCATATCATATGCTCTCTAATAATTTCATACGAGAAGCCATTCCAAAAGGAAAAAAAAAGATAGGTATAAAGCAACGAAAATGAAATTGCAGAAACATGAATATCCACGAATGGACCGTCACATCTTCCAATAACATTTAGCTTTTTATCAGTCAAACGTAAAGAGAGAGTCAGTGAGTTGATGATGAAGCCCCTCGTGTTGTACGTAGCTGCCAAACACTAACATATTCAGATAATCCACCCAATTAATAAACCTTCGAGCAATAATTTTATTTGCCTTTTTGACTTCAATTATGTCAAATACGGTCAAGAGGTCACGAGGACATAAACATCGATAATAATTGGACATTTCGGTTTTTTATTTTAATCTAATTTTTTTGTTTGTTTCAAAACGAAACAAAAATGGAAAAATGATAACACTGAAGCTATCGGAAGCTTTCTTGCACATTTGCAAGTTTTTTTTTTTTTTTTTGAAATTTTTTTGCATTAAAAAGAAATGAGGCAAGAGTACCAATTGTTTTTACAACAGACCAATTCTTATGAAGAACCAAACCGAACTAGTAGATGTTTACAGGCACATTTGCAAGTTGGAGATGCATCTGACTCGCATGTGGCATGTAGACTTGCTCGTATGGATAGTTTAAACTTCTTATGTTCATTCCGATATTAAATTTTATTTTTATATGAAAGTTTGAAATATTGTAATGGATGATGATGTAAATAAAATAAACAAACATCATGTGGTTCTTTAGCTTAATTTCGTAACACTTGCTTGTAATCAAATTTAATATTTTGAAAACACACAACTTTTTTGTTTCAATGAAAAAATAGAGTACTACTTGACGGGACACCGAAAGTTGTACAAGTTTGATATGGTGACACCAAAAATGGCATGACTATGAAAACGTTGTTATTTTAATCATGTGAATTTAAGTAACTTTCAACATCCAACAAACTCTTGTTAGGATTTTTATAAAAGCTTCATTAAAACGTAATTAACATAATTTGTTCATACTTATACTACTAAATAAGATAACCGGGTTAAACCAACATTGAACCAGTCCCCCTCAAGATGGAGAGTACAAGCTATGAACTCCCATCTTGGACAATAGATGACGAAATTGAAGAGCAGTGAGCAGTTTAATCATCAAATTAGCGATTTGATGCTCAGAAGCAACATGAAGGGTCTTCATGAATCCTGAAGCTACATGTTCTCTTACCACATGACAATCACGTTCTATATGTTTAGTCCCCTCATGGTAAACCGAATTTCTCGCAATTTGTAAGGCAGCTTCATTGTCACAATAGAGCGCAATAATATCATCCAAAGACACCTTCAAATCTTCAAGAAGATAACTAAGCCAGAGAAGTTCACAAGTAGAATTTGCCATGCTTCTGTATTCAGCCTCTGCAGAACTTTTACTGACAACATCTTGTTTCTTGGATCGCCAAGGGATTAGAGAATCCCCCAAGAAAACACATGAGTCGGATACTGACCTTCTAGTTTCTTGACAAGTACTGAAGTCAACATCAACAAATTCACGAAGAGTAAGGCTGGATGTTGGTGAATAAAAGACCCCTTGTCCTGGATCAGCCTTGAGGTAGCGCAGAATTCTGTGTGCAGCATCCAAATGGGGTTCTCTAGGAGCAGAGAGATACTGACTGAGCTTGTGAACTGCGAAACATATATTTGGTCTTGTGACTGTAAGGTAGATGAGTTTGCCAAGCAACCTCCTGTACATTGAAGGATCTGTTAAAAGAGCACCAGATGTTTCACTGAGTTTCGGATTGAGTTCCATTGGAGTTGAAACAGGTTTACTTCCAAGAAATCCAAACTCCTCTAGAAGCTCAAGAGTGTACTTGCGCCGAGAGATAGAGATGCCTGCAGTAGTCCTAGCAACTTCCAGGCCTAAAAAATACCTCATAATACCCAAATCCTTGATCTTAAACTCATTAGCCAGAAGCAACTTGAGATCATGGATAGAAGAATCTTTATTACTGACTAGGAGAATATCATCCACATAGACAAGGAGAGCAATGAACAAGTCTCCTCAGTGTTGAACAAAGAGTGTTGGATCAGACTGAGACTGAACAAAACCAAAGGAAAGAAGATCTCCAGAAAATTTGTGAAACCATTGACGTGAAGCTTGTTTCAAGCCGTATAGAGATTTTCTGAGTCTGCAAACAGCTCTAGGTGGTAAAGACTCCCCCTTCTTGGTGTGTAGCTCTGTGGTAAGCACATATGTATTTCTTTGTCTAGATCACCATGTAGAAAAGCATTGGTTATATCCATCTGGTTAATACTCCAACCATGTATAGCAGCCAATGCTAGAATAAGTCTAACAGTGTTGAGCTTAGCAATAGGGCTAAATGTATCCTCATAATCTATGCCTTCCTGCTGTGTATATCCTTTGGCTACCAGTCTAGCTTTGTATCTTTCTATTGTTCCATCAGAAAGAAATTTGATCTTATAAACCCATTTGCACCCAATGGCATGTTTTCCTTCTGGTAAAGAACAAATATCCCAAGTAGATGTACTCACAAGAGCATCTAACTCCAGTTTCATGGCATCAAGCCAATGTTGCATGATATATCATAGTTTTTACCCGGTTTAGACCATGATATAAGTCCATTTTATAGAGTCTATTATGTGTTTTCTAGTATGTTTTAGAGTCTTTGCAGGTACAAGGACGTTTGAACTTAATTGGTGTTTACTGGAGCTTTATGGAGCATTGCGGAACGAGCTGTCAAAGTTGCGAGTTCGGATTGAAGAAATGCAGAGCATGTCGAGCGACATGAATCTAGTATCGCTTGACACAAAGGATTTATGGGTATCGATCAACACACCATCAGTGTCGATCGACACCACCTTCAGACGAACCAGATTTCTAGATTTGGAAGCTTCCGTTTTCGCACTAGAAAAGCCCAGATATTTGCAATTGGGCTCAGACGGTTTTGTACCTTATAAATATGTGTTTTCAGCCATTGTTTAGGATAAGTTTTATTTTCTAAGAGATATCTTTATACTAAGGAATTATTATTCATGTCTATGTCTGAGTAATTCCCTAGTTAGGTTTTAGGGATTTTTCAAAGGTTAATGAAGAGTTGTTGAATTTATTTACTTTTGGGATTTTGCATCATATTTATATATTTTTCACCTTGATTGCTTTAAATTCTGATTTAGGCCTGAATTAGATATCATAGGTTGTTTAGTAGATGCCACATCATTATTGAATTACCTGAATTGAATCATAGGTGAGCAAAGATTCGATTCGCAATGACAGTTGGCCTTGGATCTTTGTGAACAATCAAACCTGATTTTATTGCTTGTTTAAATTAATCTGATTTTGCAACGACAGTTGGTCTTCTAGGGTTTAAACATATATAGTATTTGCAACCACAGTCGATTTACTCTACAACAATGTTTTAAGTTTTAGATTTGCACTTCGTCAATCCCATTAGTAAATTTATCCTGCAGTTTGGATTTATTCCTGTGAATTCTCTAAAGCTTAGTGATATATTAGTATTTTGGTCTCTTTTACGTATTGTTTCTTTAGTCTTTTCGGTTCTTTCTAGTTCCTTTTGTGTCTTTTCAAGTTCCAGGAGGCTCTCAAGCATGGATTGGAGTCATTGGGGGTCATTGGAGCAAAAGGGACGAATCTGGAGAAAAGAAGGCGTTTTTCATAACCGAGCGCCTGCTCGGTTTGGAGCGAGCACCTGCTCGCACGAAGGCTCGAAGAGTGGAAGCTCTCTAGAAACGGGACCGACTGGTCCCAATTCCAGAGACTCATGAATTTGGAGAAAATGTGATTTCCGTATCCGAGCACCTGCTCGCCAGAGGCTCCAGTTTTAACCTAGTTTTTAATTATAAATAAGAGAGGCAGCCACCTCTGGAAAAAAGCTTTTTTCGCTGAGGAAAACTCCTTTTCTCCTTTGGAGATTCACTGTTCACGATTACTGTTTACGATCACTGTTCACGATTACTGTTCACGAGTACTTTTTCCAAGTTTTGGATTCACAATTTGGAGGATCATTCCACAATTCTATTGAGAAGAATTCTAAACCCTAATCTCTTTTGATATCATGAATTCTCTTTATTGTTTTGTTGTGTTTGATTTCATCATGTTTGAGTAGTCCATTAGCTAGATTAAGGATTCAATGGTGATTTAGGATTGATTATTGAATGAGCCAAATAGGATAGATTATCATATGTCTTCATCAATTGGGATTCGTAATGCTTAGGCTAGAGTGGCCGCCTAGTCTATGATTTTAAGTTTAATTTATTCACGACAGTGCTCTAGATTGCTAGATAAACCATTGGTGAGCAATTGGTGTGCAACCAACGACAGTTGATTGTTGCCATCAATTGTGAACAAATTGAATCTTTTCGATAATGCTTGTCAACATCTCTGAATTCAAACGACAGTTTAGGCATTTAGGTTGTTAGACAAAGATATTGATGCATCACGACAGTGGGGCAATATTACTTTTATGTTTGAGTTCTAGACCGCGCTTAAATTGAATCCTGAATAGTTGCTCAGTCCTTAGTCCGAAATCACCGGCGAATGACCTTGATCTAGTGCTTGTTTTAATTGAATTTCTTATCGTTTAATTTGTTGTCTCGTTCATTGTTTCATTACAATCAAAAACTCATATTTTATCTTAGCTTTAATTTAAAATCTATAATTTCAAAGTGTAACCTTGGTCTCTGTGGATTCGATACCCTTTATACTACTGCGATTGTCTGTGCACTTGCAGCTTTATTTCGGGTTAAAACTTTAGCACATCTCTTAGCGTTTCTCTTTATTGAATTTAAATCACCTCCAATCATCCTGTTTACTATTTCTGCTACTATTTACTTTACAACTTTTCTGCTTAGCATAATCTGAATCTATTAAATCTCTTGTGCAATCTGATTTCCTGTGGATTCGATACCCTAAGTACTACAGTGATCTCTTAATTTGAGAGAGTAGTTCAAAGGTAAATTTGAGCCTATCATTGCACCATCACTGCCTCTTTAAATGTAAAGGGTTCTTTCTCAGCAAGAATGGCAAAACAGATAGACGATACTTAGGAGAGAGTTTATCGTAAGGTAAAGAATTGGTGAGAGGATGAGTTGTACCAGAGAAAGAAAAAAAAAGAGGAAGAAGACTCTAGATTGACACTAGAGCAGTGGTATTGTTGAAGAGGACTCGGTGCTTTCACCTGCCTGCGTGGTCTGAGATTGTTTCATGTATCAAAGGGTGGATTGGGTAAGGGATTTTGAGGTGATGGATTTATTATATGTGTGGGAGATGGATGTGAAACCTCTAGAACATGTGACTCAGTCTCAGTGACATGATAAACTTCACTATGCATGTTATGAAATTCCTCATAAAAAGGAAAATTATTTTGATTTTCATGATCGACAATGGAATCCCGAGATGGTGATGTAGATGCAGATGTACTAGGTAAAAATTTATCATGAAAAGGAAAGATGTCCTCATGAAAAACAACATTTCTTGAAACAGAAATTATATTGGATGCAATATCTAATGCTTTGTATCCTTTATAAGCAGCTTCATATCCCACAAAAACACATGGCCTAGCTCGTTCTGTAAATTTATGACTATCCTTTTGATGTGTAGAAACATAACACAAACAACCAAATACTCTTAAAAAAGAATAATTTGGAATTTTCTTCGTCAAAACTTCAAAAGGAGGTTTATCTTTTAAAACCGGAGTTGGAATTCTATTGATCAGAAAAACAGATGTAGAAACACATTCTGGCCAATAAGCTAATGGTATATTGGATTCAAAATACAAAGATCTTACAACATTTAAGAGATGTTGGTGGTTCCTTTCAACCACTGAGTTCTGTTGTGGTGTATAACTACAGATTGGTAGTAAAAATGCCTAGACTAGCAAGTAATTCTTTAAATTGTAACTCAGGTGCATTATCATATCTAATATTTTTCACTTTAGAACCATGCTGAGTTGAAATTAAGTTCAAGAATTCAAGAAACACTTTGGAAACATCACATTTGCATTTCAAGAAATATAGCCAAGTGAACCTAGTACAATCATCTACTATGGTGAGAAAATAACGAAAACCTTTAACTGAAGTAATATGAATGGACCCAATGTATCTAGATGAATCAAATGAATAGGTTCCTCAGAAATTTTATTATTTGAAACAAATGGTAATCTCTTCTGTTTTGACAAATGACAGATTTTACAATGAAAACTTTCAAGTTTCTGAAGTTTCTGAAGAACATTTGAAGCAGAAGATAAAGAAAGAATCCTTGAAATAAAAGGATGACCAAGACACTGGTCCACAATTCAGGTGATGCAACCCGGAAAGAAACATGACTAGCAGGAGAAATGGAGTCATTTTGATGCATGAGATACAAGTAATGTGATGGATCATCCTGACCAATCATCCTGTCCTGTGAATGATCCTGAATGAAACAAGAATCATGATAGAAATGCACTGAATTTTTTTTGTTTTTCTTTGTGAGTGAGCTAACGCTAATCAAGTTAAAGCTAAATGAGGGAACATAAAACACATAATGAAGTGTAAACCAGTTACTAAGATGCACTGTTCCAGAGATGTTTATGGGTATGGTTGTTTGATTTGGAAGGGTTATTGTGGTGTTAGTAGTAGTTTTGATGTCAGTAAACAATCTCAGGTCACAATAAATGTGGCAACTAGCACGAGAGTCTAGAATCCAAAGCGTTTTAGGAAATTTAAGGCTTGGTTCCAGTTAAATTTTATGTGAGGGTACCAAAGTGGTACCTTGTGCTGAGATAGAACCAGTGTGCCCTGAGGTGGATGGTGGCCCTATGACTTGATGCGCAGAACCTTGGAGTTGTTTGTTCAATTGAGCAATCAACTGCGAAATCTGAGCTTTACATCTTCTTGACTACTACCAACAATATTGCATCCATCATTCACCATGTTGACAGTGTGATTCACATGTGTAGGTCCAGAAGAAATATTCTGAGAAAAACTAACAGGGGCATATTGAGTGCCATTGTAAGGGAAGAAGTGATTTTGAGGTAGTTCTTGAGAAACTTGTTCTTCTAGAATTGACTAAACCATGTGAACACCATTTTTAGGCAGAAACTTGTTCTTGGAACGATCCGCAGGGGCCTTGTAGCCTGGTGGAAATCCATGCTTCTTATAGCATCTGACTACAGTATGACCTAGCAAGCCACAATGAGAACAGACAGGACAAGGCTTTCCTTGATAAACATTGCCTTGAGCATGTCCTCCTTGTGTTACTGAAGCCTGAAAAACTGGTGAATCTGCCACTACAGGAGAAATGATCCCTTGTTGTTCATCTTGGGCAACATAGTTGTAGACCTTGGTGAATGCTAGATGAGGATCCATCATAAGTATTTGCTTCCTTGTTTGAGCAAAAGAATCATTGAGCCTCATCAAGAATCTCACAATATTTCTTCTTTCATACAACTGAATCCATTTTGCATTTGATCCACAAGAGCATTGACCACAAAGACAAGAAGGTAACTCCTCATAATTCTCTAATTCTTCCCAGAGTGTTGTAAGGCGTGTGTAATAGGCATTACGATCTAAAGATCCTTGATGAAGGCGATCCAATTTTACTGTAAATCTTTGAAAGATTATTCTGCTTAAACCTCCCTTCTAAATTCAACCATAACGTTCTAACATCATCAAAATAGACTGTACTAGCTCCAATTTCCTTAGACACCGAATTCGTATTCCATGTACAGACCATATCATTACACCTACTCCAAGATCCATAGTCTACATGTGATTCCAGAGGTTTTTCGAGTGTACCGTATATGAAGCCAAGTTTGTTTTTGGCATTAAGAGCTTTGACGATCGATCGACGCCACGTATGGTAGTTAGATTCGCCGATAAGCTTATCCGATACAAGGAAAGCACCAGGATTATCAGCGGCATGAAGAAACAACGGATTGGAGTATGGATCCCATTGACAACGATTTGAGTTGTAGAATTGGAATTCGAAGAATTATTTGAGCTTGGATCTGCCATTTCTGAGCTTGCGACGAACACTGGAACAATAAACTCAGAATCTGAAGAAAAACGAGCAAATCGAAATCGGAGAATTCACGAAAGAGATCCGATTCAAGAAATTTTCCGATCAATCAATAGGAATTATAACGGAGAAGAAGAATCTATGAAGAAAAAAAGAAGAAGATCAACGAAAGATCGAAGAAATCAGCGGAAAGAGAGTGTGAATGAAGCTTGAGCAACTGAAAGCTCTGATACCATTTCAACATCTAAAAAACTCTTGTTAGGATTTTTATAAAAGCTTTATTAAAACTTAATTAACATAGTTTGTTCATACTTATACAACTAAATAAGATAACTGTGTAAAATCAACATTGTACCGGTATATATGTAAAAGTAACTACAGTTAAACCTCTATAAATTAATAATGTTGGGACTTTGAAAATTTATTAATTTAGAAAGTTATTAATTTATCGGTAGATAGATTTTTTTGTTCCATATTCTGTAAAAAAATACTTTTATTTAAAATAAAAAAAATTATCTTAAAATTCACACAATTCTTCTTAAAATTTCTTTATTCAAATATTTATATATTTTACGGTCAATAGTCTACTTGATTGTTCTTATGAGAATGATACATACTCAAAAATTTAAAGTTTAGAAAAAATTACGGTTGCAATTCTATAAAGTTTAGTACAAAATAACAATACATAAAGTAGTTACACGTAAAAAAACATTTATAGCGTCTAAAACTTTTATGATTTTGGATGCAAATCGAGATAATAACACTATAAGTTTTTGATGAAAAAAAAATTGATTACCACAAAAGCCCAAGTTTAAAAGAAAAAGATAATACAAAAGACATATTTCACTAAATTGTTTTAGAAAAAAAAAATATATGTATATATATATATGTGTATGTGTAATTCATAATTATTAATTTATGCAATTATTGGGACCATATTTTACACATAAGTTTTAAAAAATTATTATCTTATCATTTTATCGAGTTTTGTTAATTTTTTCACTGCCATGCATCCTAGCTCCCGAGACTTAAGTAAGTCACTTTATTTAATTTTCAGTAGTACATCCACTTTAAAAGGAAAGCAATACATATGAGTTGGTAGATATATAGGGACAGTCTTTATATAAAGTGATAGTGAGAAACAACTAAACAAAGAACAATTAGTTGCACTTGTCTCATAGAATTTTGGATTTTGTTCATTTAGATTTTTTCGTTATTGCTTTTTTATGGGTACGTTCAATTCATCTTATATATGCAGCCATTATCTACAGTGGTTGCAACAAATACAGATGCTTTTGTTCCCAAATAATTTTTTTCTTTTTCCACGGCTGAAAAATATCAATTAAATTCATATATTTGCAATAAATTTTAGTTGTTGTACATTCAAATATCTTGAGGATGTATAACATGATTCTAACACTCTCTTAAACTTGTTAGTCAAAGTTATTATAAAACCAGGCTAAAATGTCTTTGAATTTTGGGACAGACGAAACCCAATTAGTATTTCTGATACCCGTTGCACAGACATCACTTTTACTAATATTAATATCATGAACAAAGGATTTTTCTCTGTTTCGTTATCTCGCTCTATATAATGAGACACCACAACATTAATGATTTAAATTAGCACACAATCAAGATGTCATAATCGTAAACCACATATATGAAATATTTGTTAAGAGAAAAAAAAGATA
Source organism: Draba incana (assembly GCA_963576765.1). Taxonomy (NCBI): domain Eukaryota; kingdom Viridiplantae; phylum Streptophyta; class Magnoliopsida; order Brassicales; family Brassicaceae; genus Draba; species Draba incana. The sequence continues at coordinate 5,656,359 of OY755212.1, read as the reverse complement.
TACTTGTTAAGAGTTTCTGATAAAAAGTTAGGCCTGTCGTTTGGACGTGGCATTACACAACTAATCCAAAATAGTATGCTAAAAAATTTAGGATGTTACGTAGCGAAACTAGATAGATGCATGCAAGGATTTGAAAATTTCCGAATTATACAAGCCTTTATGGATTTGTGGAGATTTCAATAGATCTACCGAAATTAAGGGATCGAGAATAATGTTCTCTTAAAAACTCAAAGCTTTTCATTACAAAATTAACAACTGAATAGTACATATATAAGCCTAAGAAAATAATGTTTAATTAGCCCACATGAATATGATTTAGTGGTAAATGAGACTTGAGAATGAGCTAAAACATTTTTTCATGGTTTAAGTTTCTCTAAATACCAAAACACATCCATGTAGGAAGTTTGGACTTGGGCTAAAGCCAATGCAATTTACCTTGTAGTCCAATAACATGCGATCTGGCTACCCCTGATATTAGTCAGAAAGCACATTCCAAATTAGGGATAGACAGTGTGGTAGTCATTCGGAGAAAAGTCCACTCTGTAGCATTTCGGTGTGTTTCTACCGAGGCTAACCGGATCAGCCGATAGGGTATTTCAGAAAAAAAAATTGTTTATAAAGAAATATTAAAATAGTAAAAAACTATTAGAAACCCTTAAAGATAATGGGTTAGATTGGTGAAAATCTTTATAATCTTTATTCCACTTTTTAATTTGTACCGCTTTAGATTGTACCAATCACAAAAACTTTATCAAAAACTTTACCAACAATATTACACTAATCTTTATTTATACAGCTTTATCTCAAATCTTTATCTATACAGCTTTGCACTATGTTATAAACCTTACCGCTCCAGATTTTAAAAAAGTTAGGTTACCAATCGGACCCGATACTAACTGTAATAAGAAAACTGACTAAAATAAAAAAAATATACATAAAATACAAAATATTCAAAAAATCAATAAAAATCGAAAAACACAAATAAATGATGATTATCTTAATTATACGCTGCATTAAAACTCAAGAAATCATTTTAATATAAGATGCCAAAAATTGTGGTAGGCAAGTAGCCAATGGAACATATTCTTTCATTTTCATAACTGTTTATAGTAAAACTAGGTGATTCTCCCGCGTACGACGCAGATAAACTATTCACAATTTTGTTTTTAATTTTACAGTTTAAAAATGTGAAATATATACTGATTTTGATTATTATAGTAAAATGAAATACAGTTAATTCAGCACGCGATGTTATCTTTGCATAGAGAAGAAGCGATGGGATAATTGCATGTTTCCTGAATGATTTATTCTCGACTTCTTGCATGTGGGATGTGGCCTATTTGAAAATATATATGTGACGATGATCGATCGTAAACCTCACCCCACAACAAACAGCAAGTTCTAAACTGAACAGTTTACTTGATATGGTACGTCAAATCACTCAAGTTTAGTATCTAACATGGCAGGGTATATCTATTCTCCGAAAACATATTTATATATCTATATATAAAAGGTAAAACCTTTATCAAAAGTAATAATTTCTTACAAGTTGATTGTATTAATATGTTTTACTTTCTTATTTTGGTTCTATTCCCAGAGATGGTAGGGTCTTTTGTATTAGAGAATGGTAGGGTCATATAAACATGTTTCACTAAAAAGAAAGAAAAAACAAAGTGGTTTCTAAAAGGACAAGGCATAAGCATGTGAACTTCATCCATTAGCTCCACCTGATATGTTCCTCAAACTATACTCTCCAATAACTTGTGGTCACAACCTCTCTTAATTCCTTATATATATTTTAACAAACTTGCTTACAAACTAAACCTAATCCATTTCATAGAAGCACAAGGCATACAACATTCTTGTTCAAATATTCATCACTTTTTTCTTTTCAAGATCTCCCTTTGTATTTACTTGCATTGATCCTCAAAGATGGGTATTCAATTGATCGAACTATCTCACGCCAAGCAAAAGCTTCAAAGAAGCTTATCAGCAAGAATCGCGAGCCTCTTGGCCATGTCGGGCCCTAATAATGTCCCAAAGGGACATGTGGCCGTTTACGTGGGAGAGAGTTATCATAGGAAGAGATTTGTGATACCTATATCGTATTTGAACCATCCATTGTTTCAAAGTTTATTGAAACTCGCGGAAGAAGAGTTTGGGTTCGATCATCCTATGGGAGGGCTAACCATCCCTTGCACTGAAGATTACTTCACTTCTCTAGCTTCCCTTCTAAATGGTTCATGATGATAAGGGAGATCACTGATCATCAAAATATTCATTAAGTTTCTATATGCAATATATATATATATATATATATATATATATATATATATATTTATGTGTTTTTTTAATGTATCTAAGGAAGGTGTGAGAAAATAACTCGAGATTGAGATACTAAGTGGTCTATTTCAATTTTTGTTCTAAAAAGATCTTGCGAGTTCTTTTAACCATTCCATTTGTAAAGGATTTATTTCTGAAAAATTAATCTAAGATTCTTTTTCTGTCGATTTGTTTACATTTTATTTTGTATACAAGATTATACCTTAGCTTGCTTATTGCAGTACATAAACATATGAAATGCCACCAAGAAATTCATCTATTTAAAGATAGATACATCCCATATAGACTAGTAAAAAATCACATAAGTTAAACACTATTTTCTTGGGCCTGAATAGGTTATTTTACCTTAAAAAGAATTGAATTGGAAGATGAGAATTTCCATGACATGACATGCCACTCTTGGCATGCCACTCTTGACATGCCACTTTACAATTATGTCATCGTTTGAAATTAAAATATTTGCAAGGATGCTATATTTTTTTGAACTTATATAACTTATATATTTTTTGGGTTTGAGTTACCTATTTTATATTTATGATATAATTTTTGGGGGTAGAGTTTAGAGTTGGGGTTTTGAAAGAACGAAACAAAACTAATGATTTTGTCTTTTTATACGAAAAGTGGCATGTTTGCCATAAATTTTAAAGGACATGTTTGTTAATTATTCTCCCTTCGAAGATAGATTTGAATTTCAGAGCTATTAACAGAGATAGCCTTTGGATTTTGAAGAACTATCCGAGTATGCCTTATCTCCGGGGATTGTACATTAAATATTCAAAGATCACCTTCTTATTTACATACCTAATTGATACAAAACTTATACTATAAACATACAAAAATAAACATTTACATATATATATATACATATATAATGTTTGTAACAATATTAAAAAAATTATTTTATTTTAAAGTACCCATAGACGAAAAAGTTATCGAATCTGACAGTGAAATAGTATTGTTAACTCGAGTTCTGAAATCAGAAATAAATTTCGGTGAAACTGTAGAAAAGCATTTAATTTTACTCATTCTTTTTTAATTTTGTCTTAATATAGTATTTTTCAAAAAGAAACTGGAAACAACTATAAACGGAGCTAAATATTTGTAATATTAACAATGAATAATATTATAATGTTTCCATTCTTTCTTTAATACATTTTGGTTTTGATGATTCTATTGTTGGCTTATACGCTGAGCCCGTTAATACAATATGACAATTAATCGCCAAACGAAACTAATGACGAAACCAAACAAATGCTAATATCAATTCTTAAGGGTAATTAACAACTTTGAGCACTAGTAATTTTAAAACGATTGAGACGAGAAGTGACGTCAATGAAGACATTTTCAGCACAAGGAATCGTGAGGGAATTTCGCCGATGGTCTGTGCCAAATTCATGTTCGGCTTGCTGCAACAAAGATTGGAACAAAGGATGTTTCAAATAAGAGATTGGAACCACAAATCTCTTCGTCTCTACGTCGTCTTCTCCCACATATACCGTGAAGTGGCCTTTTCGTACGTTGATTATTTGCCTTACACGCGATATTTTCTTAACGACGATTCTCTTTGCTTGAAGAACTATATCCTTGAATCCAATCATGTCTATCTTCAAACTTTATAATAGCTTGAAAGTAGATACATGTGTAGATTTTGTATCTACAAATGTAATTTATAAGGATGAGGGTTTTTTGCTTTAATAGTTGTTAGTCATTGTTTTAAATATTTAAGATTTTATAACATATATGTAAGTAATTGAAATAAATAATAATGGATTTGTAAGTATCTAAGCAAATATAGTATGACATAATTTGTATATATATATATATATATATATATTAACAATTAAATACATCTCCTCTCTTAAATTTATTTTTATTTTAAATGATCTCACAGTTTCTCTTATCTATTTTCTTTATTTTGCTGATATTATTATATTTTCTATATTCTGGTTTTTGCTTAATTATAATGGTTAATTTTTTTCACTAGCCAAAAAATTAAAAAATTAGTAAAGTCACCAAAATTAGCCTATGTAACATTATTATGTCCAATAAATCTAGGTTAAATGGTTCATTATAGTTTTTTTTTGTTATTTTAGGTAAATTTTTCAACAATAAAACACAAGTTCTTCGGTTCTTCCCCACTCTTTTTTTTCCTAAGCCCTCTCGCTCTTTTTTTTCTACCGAAATAATTTTGCCCCAATAATCCAAAAAGTAAAAATAATTAAATTTCACAATTTATGATTTTTTTAAAAAATGTATAAGAATGTAGCATATTCCAAATTCCAATACTACACAAAACCTTATAAAGTAAAATTGTATGATTTTAGGAATCTAAGCTATATATGTATTAGTTTTGTATATCCAACAATTTGTAGGTGTCAAAAACGACAAAATATGATCCATGAAACTAAAATGACTGGTTTTTACATGCAAATCTACGGCAAGACTTCAAATTTTACACAAATGAAGACCTTTCCACTTTGTAATCATCACTAAATTTTGTAACAAGATAATCTTGAGATATTATGTTTCACATCAAGAAAAATCAAGATAACTTCAGATTAGAAGTTAATTAGCATGTCATCCTATCAAAAACTAATAATGATTGATTTCTAAAAGAACTAAATAATCAGCGTAGAGGATGTCCATGCACTGGGGAAACAATCTCATTAACCATTTTGCTTCCATCCTCCCTTACTCCCATTTTTGGACTGACATTTTTTAAAATATTACTACAATAATGTGAGGATTAGGATGTATTAATTTATAAAATGCCATGTAAAATATTACTACATCATAGTCCTCATTTATACTTTTCTGTTGTTCGACACCTAAAGACTACATGTGAATTGTGATGCATTGATGCACTTGTAGAGTTTATAGATTTTTTTTGTAACTTGTAAGCTTTGCATCATGAGTCTCACACTTGATTAGAAATCCAAAATTCGCTCAGATTTGAACGAATCCTATTTATGTAAAACCTTGTTATGGAAACCTCACAATGATTTATGGAAAACTGTTACTATATGAGCTGGATTCTGACAGGTATCTTCGAAATTTGTATCTCATTAGATGCAATGAGGACTATGATGTAGCGCAGTCTAGAACATCATTTTTGACAAACATTACTTTATACATTTTGTGTAAGCAGTATTTTATACTTCCGTAATTATAAGAATCATTACATGTTATACACTCTTTTTTTGGGGTCAACTACATGTTATAGACTAAACTTCCAACTAACCACAATTTCTTTCAATGTGAATACAGAACTTATTATCGACCTTCTTAAGTTCTTATGTCCTATTCAAAGTCTTAGTCGTAATTACAATAGTTGTAAATTTTAAATTGATTTCATTAGAGTACATCGAGTTAATTCATTATTTAATAATCGCTTAAAAGGGGCATTATAAACATTATAATAAAATCCAAATGATAGTCATTTCATATTATATATAAAAGCTTTTCGAAGCCCACGGTTTGATACATTAATTTGTCTATTATATAGTTTTTGTGGCCTCTTCAGTGATGTCAGACTAACAATGAGTGGCCGATCAGTTTCATTTCTGATCCGAGATTTCATCAACATTCCCATGTTCTTGTTATCATGTGTCACTCAATTACCGTTAGACACCATTAATGGATGGATAACATATCATATTAATATATTTTTGGTTTCGAAATCTTAATCATCTCTATATGTTAGTACTTAGTACGCAAAAAATTAGAAATCTCTACGACTACATGTAAATGTAAGTATGTGGAAATACCTCAAATATTTTGTCATGTTTATTCATGGTTACTAGTAGTAACTTTCTACTAATTAGGTTATATATATACCACTATGGATCTTGTATTTTTTGTTCATAAAGATCTTGTATGTTGTTAATCGATATTATATATGTTAATGTTGTATTATGTTTTATTTATTTATAACTGGCCAAACCATATACTATTTTTTGTTTTGTTAAAGTCCGAACCATATACTAGTTTGAATTTGGTAGTAAAATGGCGACAATAATATACAAACAATTAGATTTAGATTTTGGATCTATTAGTTTTTCATTAATAAATCGTGATATATCTGTATTATACATGTAACTGAAGAAAACTTCAATCAAACATTTTACGCTAGGACATTAATACACCAAATATATTTATTTGTTTGATGATATTTCTTTTCAGTTCTTCTCTTTTAACATATACAATATGCCAGTCACTAAATATAATTCAAATACTTATTTTAGGACCAAATACGAAGAACATACATTTACAACAATAAAGTCAGGATACGAAAAAGTGTAGTAGGCCATATCTAGCAAAGAGCTATAGATCTATGAGGATTTTGTTTTCGATCTATATCGATCACCAAACAGTAATATGTTGTATCTAAATTCAGTCCTAGCAACAATCACAATCACCATCGTCATAATCACATGCAAAATATGTAATGTACTAGTCAAATCTTATCCAATGGCAGCAAACAATTTTTAGAGTGCAATCTTAACAAACAAATAATACAAATTCGAAATTTAAGTTATAACACTTCTGAAAACGATTTACTATTTCATCAAATATATATATAGAGAGACAAAACCATCATCACAAGGTTTTAAACTGAGCTATTTTTTTACATCCTATGTAATCCCTTCAAAAACTATATGGCGCGAGCCATAGTATGTAACGGTTTATCTTCATAAAAATATATCTAGTTTAGAAAAGAAAAAAAAAACCATCTCATTACTCATCTTTCGACCCATCAGTACGGCCCGTAGTTTGAGTACTGACTCAAATGTAACGATCGACCATTGCTAAAAGTGGCTCAAGAACTGGACCCACTTAGCCTGACCCAGGTCACACTATTCACCACTTCGAGGCTCTAATTAAATATCCATCAACTTTTTTTTTGATCAAAAATATCCATCCACATACAGAATTTTTATATTGGCAATCATTTAGAAAGGGTACGTTATGTGCATTTTATTTTTATATATATGTCCGTATATAAAGATGACCTAAGCCATGTGAGCCAGATGGACGAGGAGGGGTCCAGTAGCCCACAACTTTTGGGTTTTTTGGGTGATTAAGATATCACATCTTACTGTTATTTCTTGCATTTAAGTCTTTTCCTTATCTTGAAGTTACATACTTTAAGTTTACTACTATATATAGAATCTTCTTCTTCTCCTTGACTATCAAGTCACTAGCTTCAAATATCTTTTATACCTACTCAATTTGAAAAGTTGCATTCAAAAATTTAAAAGAAGATGGGTTTAATGCGGTCCATGCTTCCAAATGCAAAGCAAATATTCAAATTACAATCTATGAGGAACAAAAGCGAATCATCATCATCATCAACAACATCTTCAGGACTTGTTCCTAAAGGTCATGTACCGGTTTACGTTGGAGAAAGAATGGAGAAGAAGAGGTTTGTGGTTCCGATATCATATTTGAACCATCCTTTGTTCATAGAGTTTCTTAATCGCGCTGAGGAAGAGTTTGGATTTCATTATTCGATGGGCGGTTTAACGATTCCTTGTCGGGAAGAAGCGTTTCTTCATCTCATTACTTCTCACCAGTTGCATTGAGGGACATATATAGATTACTTGAGGGTTCTTTGGTGAAGTTTTTGTTTTTTTATGTCTTTTTTTTCTCTTTACGAAGAGAATTATAGAAATGTAGGTGTATGTGAGACTTGTTCAGAGCTTAAGTTGGTGAAGTAAGATTAAAAAAAACATTGTGTGAATATTCCTATTATTTAAAGGGATTATTACTCTGAGAAATACTTTCTCACAAACATATGACACATAAAGATACTTAAATGGGAAGGTATACTTTTTGGATGACAAAAATCAATTCTACCCTCACCTTTTCAACATATTTACTTATGCAATTAAAACAATCTGATCTATTAAAATAAATATTTAAAATCAGAAAATTATATCTCTCCTCCTCTTAGCCGAGCATTGTTTCTTTCCTCTGTTTTTCTTTCTCCTTTGACATTTTTGCCTTATGTCCCTTAATTTTTTTTTTAATCAAACTCAATTAACTAAAGTTTTGATTTCGATAAATTTTAAGGAGAAACCTTGCAACAGATTGGAATTTTTGTTTTGTGGGGTGGAGAGGAAACCTTGTGAAAGAGTTTCCGGAGATTCTCGATGGCGGAGAGACGATGAAGCAATTGACGAGATCCAAACTTTAGATATGTGACGAATTTGTGGTAATCAGATCCTTCTTCCCCTTATTTTCCAACGAGTCATAAAATTCTAACAATTAAAAGCTTATCATCCATGGTGGTGACTATATTAAGATACTGAAGGGAGAATTTTTGTTCATGTCCCGTTGCTAAATTTATTGATATAATTTCATATTTTGAGAAAAAATTCAGATTTGAGCAAACAAAATTCTTTTGACGATTTGCATGTTCCCAATTTAATTTCCATGGCTGTGATTCTTAAATCTCTTTTTGTCTTTTGTTCCATTTGAAATTGAAGTGTTTTTTTTATATATATGACTGAATTAGTTGGTTTCATCTTCTATAGCTTTTTAAATTCTACTTTCTCTTTAATTTCTTAAAAGTTGAATCTGATGTTTACATACACAAAATATACCATATTATAATTGTCCATCTTAACGTGAACATGTACGTCATCTAACACAAATCGACCATATGGTCACATTTTTGTACATGTTTTTGAACGTATTCTATCAAAAAACTTATCAAATTCGAAACCGTCTAAGATGGTCACGGTTTTGGGGTTACATATGGACAAACTATACATAATGGTTACAGTTTTGTGGATACAAATAGACAAACTAACCATAATAACTCATCCAAGTGTCGATAGTTATAGCAATGAAAATAACAAATCATCAATAATACATGTTAGAGAGTTAAGGCAACATTGCTGGCTGATAGAGAGTTAAAATATCATCTTTAGAGCAGAGATACAAATTATGCTAATCATGTTTACATAAAACACAAGAAGAGAAGGAGGGATTTCGAAGTATATATCCAAAGAAGTACCATTCATTATATCGTATCCACACAAATACCATCCAACAGAACAACTTCAAGATGCTCAAGATCTTTAACCATGTCTCCTCAGTGAGAGGACACCGAGTTCTGACCACGTCTCTTACAACACAAATTGAATGTTGAAATCAATTGATCTAATCGTGCTTCAACTAAATAAATGTCGTCGGTGTCAAAATTTGCAGATTTACAATTTGGATGGTTGGATCGTTAGAATTTGTGAATTTAATAGTAGGAATCCTGATGAAGGAAATTCCTAAATTTGCTTTAAACAATTATCTGATCAAAGAAAGATGTGGTTTTCATATATGACGGTGAAGAAAGGGAAGGAGAGAGGAGGAGGAAGGTGACGATGAAACCAAATCTAAAAATCTTATATTAATTAGTTTTTCACAAACGGTTCAGACTAAATCAAAATTAATTAAATGGGTACGCTACTCCTCTTCTCTCTTCAAGGGCTTTTTTGGTATTAAGTTTTTCAAATAGTGGAAAGAGTATAGCTAGACATTTAAGTATTTTTGTTGTTAGAAAATTTTTAAAAAGTACATTTATAAATAAATAACCCTTATTTAAACTATCAAAAGCTCAACATTTAAACTTTTAACTCTTCTGGAGAAAATGACAAAAATCTTAAAAGACGGTTAATTCTTTATTTTTTTTAATATATGCAGATTTAAACGCATGGTAATGTTTCGAAAACATTAATACAAACCACTATTCAACATGTTTTCGTCAATTGCGAGTTGTTCAACATGCTAGAAAGTGACTTTTTTTATCCAAATTCACAATTAATTTGGTGTTTGCGATAGATATTATTTCCTGACCAAATATTTGCTCCATTCTCTACTCACTAGTAAAAAGTTGGAATTCCGAAGATAAATTGAGCTTTTCGAAAATGTAACATGCTTTCTACTAGAAAAACATTAAAATAATGACAAATCTCTACTAAAAAATCACATTAAAAACAAAAACATATAACTAGTTCTGACGTACATTATATGAATAAAGTAGCTTAAGAAAATATATAAGATTTCTTCGAGGAGTTTAACGTATTTAAAGGAATAGTGGATCACATGCACTCTGAGTTTCCGAAGAAAGTAAATATGGGTTATAACTTGTAAGTGATGATCAATAACGATAGTATCAAACCGTTAATTAATCAGAAGAAGACATATTGTATTCAAATAAATATATTTATTGAAAATGATTGAAGCTGTAGTGCGCTATTTTATTTGATATATAGTGAAAACTTATCATAATATATGAAATAAATTATATCTAAATTATTTCATATTTAGATTGTCAAGCACATGTTACGCTCCGTTATTAGGAAGAGATAATTGTGATCATAATAATTCAAAGGAAACACGTGATCATCTTTTCAATAACTGCAATTTCTTAGAATAACTGTAAACCAGGTAATTCAACTAATTATAAGTTTTATTTCAAATATCCAGTGACATAATATATCGATTGATTAAGTTTTATTAAAAATTGAAATAAATTTATTTCGAGCTTTCTACCGTACTATTATAGACAACAAATTCATCTAAAATAAATTCAGAATTTTTTTAATGTAATTGCAAAATAAATGATGACGATATCGGTAATACTATTATTGTCCTGAAATTATTGTGTTCCAAACGCAGTCTTTTGTGCCGAAAACTCATACTTCTACCTAAATGCTCAACTTGTTAAAATTCAACATTATAGGAACCCAAAGGTACCATGCATGTGTGTCATTGTTGCTCATTTTCATGACTCCAAGCTTAGTCTTACAGATTTAATAATAATAATAATAATTATAATATATAGATAATAAGGTTTGTAAAGTCAATTTTATTTAACTCACAAAAGGGTCCTCTTAAGTGGGCTATAGGGGTAACACATAGAGACCAAAAGCCACCATTTTCAAGAGCCAACGAGAGACTTGTCTCTTTATTTATTTTTGGGTCTAAAACAAGAGACTTGTCAAAAGTGTCTATCTTTATCAATAGACACTTGTTTTTTCTTTCTGTAAAAATCAGTAGACACTTGTTTCTGTTGTCTATTCATCTTTACCAATAGGATTTCAAACTGGTTTCATGTAATGGCCAGAGAATTTAATAAGTGACAGAGAGTGCATGTGAGTCTTGTAACGTTGGTGGGACCCTATCTGATTATATTCTTAAGTCACCTAGAAAAATCAGAATCAGCTTGATGCTTTTTCTAGGTAAACCCTAGTTTTTTATATCCAATAAAATAATTGGTTGTATCATTAAACATAGCTTCGAAATTTGATTCCCTTTTAACCTATAAATAATTCTATAAATAACAACAAACTGAAACACAACTCCACCAAAAACATCATCAATCTTTCTTTGCTTTCATAAAACAGAGTATTTTTGTAGATCCTCTCAAATTCTTGTTAAAGACATGGCGATTCGATTGTCCCGTGTTATCAACTCTAAACAATCACAAAAACAGCAATCTCGCGTCCCAAAAGGACATGTTGCGGTCTATGTTGGAGAAGAGATGGAGAACAAGAAGAGATTCGTGGTTCCGATTTCGTATTTGAACCATCCTTTATTTCAAGGTTTGCTTAATCGAGCAGAAGAAGAGTTTGGTTTCAATCATCCAATTGGTGGATTAACTATTCCTTGCAGAGAAGAAACATTCGTGGGTCTTTTGAATTCTTATGGTTGTATTGTTTCAACTTGAGACATCTTTTTTTTGGGAAAACCCAAAGTTTTTATTTTCTTCTTCCTTTTATAGATTTTTTTTTGGTTGTTCCCTTTGTTTATTTCTGCAAAGGAGAACACATTGAATCAGCATGTAAATATGTTGTGTAACCAGTCAAATGATCAGGTTATACTTTTTATGTACTTCGACAAAAGAAACATTGATGAAAAACATTTTCATGTTTCCAAAGATCTTGTCAAAATATCCGAAGTATTTAACAAAAACATGTATATTCCAAGAAACTCCGCTTAATTGATGATTTCTACCAAGAGTCAAGAATCACATGTTATCCGAAATTTAATCGTAATTCTAGTTTAAGATGATCCAATCACTATGTCATAAAAAGAAGTAATTATATTGGTTTTAATTTCTAATTAATCCAATGATAACATGGTCGTATGAATATAGAAATCTACTTTATCTGGACTTGATTGTTTTTAGTCAAATTGTATAAACACATTACTATTCAACTCATTGTCAATTATTATTGTGTGAACTCATTACTCATAGACCTTACTGAATTATTGGATGGTTATTGTAAGGACGACTTCATGCATTTGCTATCGAAAGTTAGACCTTGACAATTTCAGTATCAGTTTAGCTAAATATTTCGGTGGCATGAATATAAGATTTGTCAAAACAAACCAATTTTTTTTATTTTCAAAAAAAAAATCTCCAAATTTTGAAGAGATACCAAATAACGGCTCAAACATATTTTTTTTATTAATAGAAATTGTTAAGTTTCATGTACTTCTAACTCAAAACCAAGTTTGTCATATATTGATCTATATTTCTTATATATTACTTATTTCCCATCTTGTTTTTGATATGAGATTCCTAAAACATCATTTCCCGATGATGATTCTTCCGTCTGATTTAAAACTGAATCTCACTCTAGGACTAGCAATAAAGATTATTTGGGACACTCACATGCCGTGAGAATAAACCGGACGACGATGCTTGAAAAAGGCAACTATCATCTGGAAATGCATTGACATATAGATTTCACATGCCATGTATATAGAATAGTTGCCATCATCTGGAAATCTATAATCAATTACAGATTGTGATGATATGACATCTAATTGGCAACTATCATCTGGAAATCTAATATATACATGGCACTCTATGTTAAATTTCATGAGCTTGAACTTAAAACTTATTGGCAATAAATGCATTGACATATCTTCCATATATTATTTAGAACTTTTGATTTGAGATTCCTAGTATAAAAAAGCTTTGGACCAATTGAACCGGCCACGTATTGGACAAACGATAGGTCTCTTCATTTCCTTTTCTGATTGTGATGCATTAACTTCTATAACATGTCAGTGTCATATATGAGTATGTGATTTGCAAATATTTTCAGTTTGAGTGCAGTAGTAGATAAGATCGTGGCAGTTATATATATTGTGTATTAAATAGAAATTAAAGAGAATGACATTTCAACAAAAAGATCACAACAGCCCTTAGGCTCCGAATGGTGACGTTAAAAAGTGCGGTGCGGATAAAAAAATTATGCGGGGCGGTACGGTATAACTGCGGTTTGTGTATTTGCGGAACAAGTGAGGTTTGTGTAAAAAAAGCGGGGTGATATAATGTTTTGATTGGTGATTAGCATAGGTGCGGATAAATATTGTGAATGACATATTTTATTTATTTATTTCTAACATTTTTTAAAACTAATTTTTATTTTGTTTTAACAGAAATGTATAAGTCAAACAAAGTGTATACATATATATATTTCAGATTTTTCAAATTCAAAATAAAATAAAACTAAAGTGAACCGCTGTTTGAACCACACCAAAAATAGAAATTACCAAAACTGTACCGCATTTTCAGATTTTCTTCACTTTTTGGTACTGTTTAATTTTTTTATTATTAAAAATTTGACAAATTGAAATACGTACTGCAACCTCAAAATTTTGTGATTGGAAGCATAAGAAAGATTTTGGTCTGCACATGCTAAAAAACCGCAAACCGCATGTCTCCATTCACAACCTTAGAACATCTTCAAAATTTACAAGACTCGGAATTAAATCAAGAAACAACCATGTCATTGAGTAGGGTAACTAATGGTCTTATATATTTGTCAGGGAACAAAGTCGAATAAATATTTTTCTAGTCTTTTTTATCTCATTTATCAACACATATATATTAAATTCTAGAGATGGAGATTTTTTATTCCACATCAAACTACTGTATATAGGATGGTTGCCAAATAGCAATAAAAAGATCTATCCAAATAACTATCAAACAAATAAAAAAAAATTCTGAAAAAACAATAAGGAAACAAATAAAAAATATTATCCTTTTCAATATTAGCAATAAGGAAACAAATACAAATACTAGCCTTTTCAGCATATTTTCCAATTTTATTAAAAAATATTTTGCACCACATTTTTTTCTAACAAATGATGTTATTTTTTGGGGACTTCAAATCTCTAGACACTATAAAATGACCCTCTTTAGTTCTTTAGTGAGCATGAGGTATTCTTATGGCTATAAATATTTGTATTTTTTTACTCTTAGTTGTATCGAGTTTTATATATTTGAGCTATGAGGGTTTGTTAACAATTCATTCCATAAAATTATTTTTTCTAAAATTAATGAAAAACCTAGGCATATATATATACCTCAAATCGTTTTTTCTCTATATATTTTATAGCATTCATTTTGACCATTTTTTGGCGGACTTCAAACCAAATCATAGGCCATCTTTATAGAATGGTCAAACATTTCGTTTAACATTTGATAACCCTGGATGAGTTAAAATAAATTGAAATCGGACACTAGATAAAAGTTTGACATTTATGTATAAAAAATAACGAAAACATGCTCTGATATTCATGCTAGAGGAGGAAAACATGCTATAAAACCATAGATCTTGGAGTAAATTGCTATATTACTAGTTAAAATTGTTTTTAATACATATTACTGAAATTTGTTTTGACGTTGTATTCGAAAGATAACAAATGTGAAGTCTCCAACTAAAAAAACAAGAATGATTCCAAGAAGCATCCATGTGACTAGAGACTGAAATCTTGGTAGTCGGATGCGACTCAGCAAATCAAAGATCAAATGTAATGAATTTCTACTAAGAAAATTCGCATCGATCAAACGAAAGAAATCCAATGATTAACCAAATTGAGCATTTATTCTATTTAATCTGATATATCTACATGTATCCTGAATTTTTGCTTTATGCTCATTGACATATCATCCAATGTGCCAAGTTGTTCTCTATCTTCTTTGTCCACTTGTTCTTTATCTTTTGAAAGGCACATATTTCTATGTAGAAGATACAAAATGAGACACGATTTGTTTCACAAGTGTAATTTAAAATTCATGAAAAAACATATTATAATATTATCTTGATTTTTCAACATAGTTTTATTAGTTTTTATATAGGAAAGAACATAGAACTTTTTGGTGGAGAACTTTATGGTGGAGTTAAGCCATGTGATAAGATGATATAAGTCAAACAACTTACACGAGAAAAAACTACAACCCATTAAATGCCCTTTAAATCATTGGAAAGCTATGAAATGTTATTTCTAAGACTTCCATTATTATAAATAAAGACAATCATCGCCACCTTTCTTCACATTCTCAAGCATTTTGGTGAAAAAGAAAGAAAAAAAATTTCATAGAGGAAATTCTTTTAACACCTTTGGTCTTAGAGCAAAAAAGAAAGATGGGCTTGAGCCGTTTTGCCATATCAAATGCAACAACAAATATTGAAGCTAAACTCATTGGCAAACAGAAACCGAACATCATCATTATCGGAACATGTCCCTAAAGAGCATGTGGCAGTGTACGTTGGAGAACAGATTGAGAAGGAGAAGAAGAGATTTGTGGTTCCAATCTCGTTTCTGAATCATCCTTCCTTTAGAGAGTTTCTTAGTCGAGCAGAGGAAGAGTTTGGATTCAATCATCCTATGGGAGGCTTGACCATTCCTTGTAGAGAAGAAGTGTTTCTTGATCTTATTGCTTCTCGTTTACAATAATGTTTTAAAAGCAAAATTTTGATGCTTTTTAGGAGAATTGTATTCGTAGAGAGATCTTGAGAAATTGTTCTTGAGATTGAAAATGGATCTTTTCATCATTTTCTTCTAATGTATTTTTTAATCATGGAGAATTTTTGAAGAGCTGAGATATATATATATATAATATTATGAGCCGAAGAGCTTTAATGAAGAGCTTCACAACATGCATCTATATAAAAACCATATTCAGTATTAGAAACTTGTAGCGAAATTAAATATTTTCTTTTAAGCGAAATTAAATATTTTCGTAGCTTTCCAATGATTTAAGGGCATTTCGATGGTAAATGGTTCTTTGGAACCGCTCTAACGACAATACTTATCGTTCATACTTAACGAATCAACAAAAGAAAGAGAAAGAATTAATGAGTCTTAGTCAAATTACCAATCTCATACAGTATATATATGGTTATCTAATAAAGGGGGCATACCATTTAGGCATTTACCATTTACAGTTATGTGAATACAAATAAATACAAACTTGTAGATTATACACACTAACTCCTTTACAATGCAATTAACTTCCAGTTGCTATGCAACATCCTCTTGCAAACAAACTAAAGTATTGAAGCAAAACTTGAATGTTTTATTTTCGGCTGCGATGATTCGAGGAATATGATGTGACCATGAAGTTGCGTCGAACAACTACTCTTTCAACAACAAACAAAAAAGTCTCGGAGGTTAAGGATCAAAACGAGAGATGCCTTTTCAGTTTCTCAGTCGAAAACTGCAATCTGACGAGTAATTTGGTTTCTTAGTGGTACTTGTGAATTGTGATGAACAATAGAAAAATAAAGCCAATAAACAAATAAAAAACGTGGGAAGGTACAATCACCAAAAATAAAATTAAAATGAAAATTATAAGTCAATCTCTAACTCATCATATTTTTTTTTATGTTGGGTTAATTTTTGAGTTAACAATTTTTCAAAAATAATAACTCAAAATGATAAATCAATTATAACTCTTAACTCAAAATATAAAATTTGAGTTATCATTCAGTTAGACTCTGAATTCAAACAAATCAGTGATAACTCATTTTATAAATTAGAGCCAACAAAGACTCGGTTGTGATTAACCGAGGGTGAAGCCACGCGCTCGGTAACAAAATCCTTAACCCGTTGGATTAACTGACCTGACTCCGGTAATTCAGGGAAGACAAAAAACGAATGAAACATGTTTGGAAACTCGATTAGTCTTGCTCTTTTCCCGTTTAACTTTATCCACTCATAGTAACTTCTTTGCCAATCTTTTAACGGGTCAAACCCGGGCACAACCACCATCGTTTCCGGATAATCGAGATCCGAAATATCTCTGGTGCATGGATTCGCCGCCACGTGGTCACGGCTTGATCCTTCCGGAAGCATCACTTTCCACCACCGGTCCGTTCGATCCGGCGATACAAGAGGCATTCCGACTAGTCGTTTCTCCGATTCAGTCCTCTCTTCACCGCCGAAGAAAGGTTGGATCGAGATGAGTCCGATGAGTTTCACAACTGTGAAATTCGCGTTACAGATTCTAATCGCGACGTTATGCGCGATGTTTGCTCCGGCGCTGTCTCCGGCGAAGAAGCATCTCGTCAGATCAGCGTTCGCCGGAAGAATCGTGTCGCGATTCTCCTCGAGGAACTTCAATACGTCGAATCCGTCGTCGTATTGAGCTGGGTAACGGTGTTCCGGAGCTAAACGGTAGTTAACGGAGACGACGTAAGCAGGTAATTTCTCAGCGAATCTCCGGCATACATTATCGTAGAGAAACGAATTAGGGCTTAAGAAAGCGAAACGTTGTACGTTATCGGTGAAGGTGGAGATAACGGAGAGAGCGATTCTGGTTTTGAATGGAATCGTTAGCTTTTGGTTTGGTTTCGAATCTGTTGACATTTTTGGAACGTGAAGAAGATGATGAGGCACTGTACTGAAATTTAAATTGACTAAAAAGACTGAAGGGGACATACAAAAGTTTCTGAATATACCTTAAAAGAATCATTTACCATTTTATATATGCGAATACAAATAAATACAAACTCTTGATATACATATCAACTCCTTTACCATGCAATTTAACTTCATGTCACTATGCAACATCCTATAGTATTGAAAGCAAAACTTGAATGTTTCACCTTCTTCTGCGATGACTCGAGAAATGCGATGGGACCATGAAGTTGCGTGGAACTTACTAATCCTTCAACAACAAACAAAAAGTAACTCTCCGAGGTTAAGGATCAAAATGAGAGAAGCCTTTTCAGTTTCTCAGTCAAGTGATAGGTTCCCTAGTCGAATACTGCGTTGCTGACGAGTAATTTGGCTTCCTAACGGTACTTGCGATGATCTTAAATCCCCTGGTTTTCTAGAGAAAGGCGAATCGAGCTTTGGTTGAAACCAGTTCTTTAAAGAAACACCATTGATTCTTAGTTTTGAATCTTTTCTATGGTAAGGTATTCCCAATCTTCTCAACAATGCAGAGATATCGAGCCCGACCCTGTCAACAAAAGCGATGATGATCGTAGAAGCATATGACTTTGAATATATACTTTAAACTATAAACATCATCACTGCGTACTAAAACCAAAGATAGGATACTCTCAGTTTTACCTTCCTGCAAGCTCTATTGTCTTCTCTCCTTCAGGAGTTGTAAGTTCCTTCTCTTCCATGGTAATGTTCAAATTAACATGAGGTATCTTCGCGCCTGAAACATATATCACAGCTTGAAAGTCAAGAGATTTTACTGACCTCAAAAGGCATTGGAAAATTCAATCAACCGGTTAGACCTTCACTAGTAGCCATTTGTTTACGTAGATACACTCAACTATTTTCCTTTGATAGAATGATAGTATATCTTAAAGATTCGTGCTTTGATGGTAGGTGGATATCCAAAGCAAGAATGTGCCAAATTACCAGTCTATATTACCAATTTAATGGAAACAGGGAAAGTAAAGAAGATAAACTAAAAGTTAGATAGATGCTTAGTGAAGGTTGTACAACTAATTTTTTCCTAGCTTGAAAGGCAATGAGTCTAGAGAAGAGATTATTTTACCAGCTGCAAGGCGATGCTTAAGACCTTTAAAGATGGTTAAGAGGTAAACCTGCCAAATTGATCATGACATTGTAGTTAGATCAGTGAGAATCACAAAAGTACTAAAACATATAGAGAGATTGATTTATGTTATTTTTTCCAAACAAAGTTGAGATACAATATAAACAATTCATGATCATTGGAAATTTAAGGCACGTGGGCAAGACCACGAAAAAGGGACCCGATGGCAGTTTACCTCAGCCACATTTTCCGGCAATTCTGTCGTGTCAAAATATAGAGGAACTTTATTGAAAGAGACAGAAGGAAGAACTCCAAGAGAAGTAGCCTCCTGCAAATCATGAAACATATAAACTCTGTACACCAAATGAGACCCAAAAGAATTTATGCTACCAACATACCTCGAGCAGTGAAAATGCACGAGGATCATACTCTCCAAATCCATCGACTAGTGGGATTATGTTATGTTGTTTCTGTGAAGAAATATTTATGCCTAAATTTGAAACCAGCCTATCCCGTAAAACAGCATCATGGGGAAGTTGCAAGCATCCCAAAACTTGTGAAACTACTTCTGTAGTTGGAACCGTCCCACCTAAAATTGTCTCACGGTAAACCATTAAGGCCATTGATGTCCTGACAGAAAGTGAAATTTATCAGTATGAACTTGGAAGTGGTTTCTGATGTACCTTGAACAGAGCTTTTAAATCAAACACAACAAATTTACTGAAACCTCAATCAAGATTGTTTTAACTGGAAAGCATCACAAGATTTCCTCGACCTCAACATTGAGAAGAAGAGTGACTAACTTAAGACTTGATAAGGAAGCTATACTGACCATTTATTTTCAATCTGAGGTCGCCCTGATCTGAAAGACACGACAGGTTCACCAGCAGCGCAAGCCATCTCGAACCTTCGCTTGCACAGGCCTTTATAAAAATAGCAAACAACAAAAATGAAGCATAAGTGCTACACTTAAACAAACGCTTTCATGTCGGATTGCATCATATGAAAGCATGAGACATCTGAAGAACTATGTAATTCTGCAGGCCTCAAAGAATAGTGAAAGACAAAGTCAGCTCTGCTCTTAATTAGATGGAGTTGTTTGGCAATAATTTGGTGGAAGAACCAATCCATGAAAAACTCTAGTGATATGAGGTTGAAGTGGATAATCATAGGGGTTTCAAATATACCAAATAACATCTCTTAGACAGTTGAAAAGTTTCCTACTTCAGTGCAACTCAGTTAGATAAAATTGTGATGAATACAAAATATAAGCTTACTCGTTATGCATCTACACATGATGAAGTTTGGTGATATTCCATCTTCTTTTGCTCGAGAGAGGAGCTTGAAACTTACTTCAAAGTCATCCTTCCTACACAGAGAAAAGTCAAAAACAAATAATGAATTTTCACATCTGCACTAACTACTAATCAAATGAGCCTAAATAATTTAACTTAAAAGAAGGTGGTACCTTTCACTTGACAGCATGAGCATAGAGTAAGTGATAGTGTTTGGTGTTAATCCTAAAGTCTTAATTTCATCGAGATATTTCATAGCCATGGGCAGTTGACCACCTTCACCTGTTGATAATCCAAGGAGTCATACTAGGGAATGATATTTTGTATGGGGTACTTCATATACTGCAATTATAGTAACGCCATATTGCATTTTAAAATTCTATCTTATACTAAATCAGGGTTGTTTCTAATTTAAGGGCAAAGGATTAAGATAGCAATGTTTGAGGTCTTACACAATGCAGTTATAAGGGCATTCATTGTTGAAATTGTTGGTCTAAGTCTGATTGACTTGATCTTTTCAAAGAGCTCCAGTGCTTTCTTCCAATTCTTTGCCTAAATCAAAAGGAAACATTTGTCAGTAGTTTCTCCATAAAATTTTTTAATTCTAGAACGTCAATGTGATCACACCCTTCCATATTCAAAAAAGATCTCTAAGACAATGAAAGCTACATCTAGAAACAAGTTTCACCAAATAAGGATCGGTTAATGAATTATGTACACCTCTAAACCAGTGTGATATATAGACCAAATTTCTGTTTCTCCTCAAGAGATCCATCACTTGTATTTTGAGATCCATCACTTGTATTTTGATCATCTGGAGTAGAGAGCTCAAAACTTTAGTAAATAAAAGGCACATACATTACAACAAGCTCCCATCAGTGAGCTATATGATATAGTTCCTAGACGTATTCCTTGAGATTTCGCATCCTGAAGAATGCCAAAAGCTTCGTCTAACATTCTTGCATGTCCTGCAACGTCGATCAATGCACTGAAAAACACCTGCAGAAGGTCAAACCAAAGGTTGCCTCATATCAGCTACTTCCATGAGTTTCAGCTGGTGTTTGTAACTCAAAAATGAATTTTGGAACTAGTATGCAAAGAGTTCATGCCTCATAAAAAGATCTTAAACTTCATACATGACATATAATTCAAAACAGACATACCTCATCAGGAGTCACACCTTTCTCTTTCATGTCATTGTATATGCTACATGCAAAATCCCAGTCCCCAGACTTGCTGCAACTATTCACAGCAATGGTATAGACTTCCGGAGTACCCTTTATTTCATATTTACGGATCATCTTGTAAACTTCTTTAGCTCGTTCAACCTGCAATAAACTTAGTTGTAATCACATAGGAAGACAAAAACAGAGGAAGCAACCGACAGAAAAAGCCACACACCTGACCAGCATTAAAACATGCCTTCATTAATGCACCGATTGTGATATGATCAGGGTCTATAGGGTGCGTCTCAGCCTTCATTTCAGCTAACACATCAAAAGCACGGTCGACAGCTCCTGATTGACCACATGCAGAGATGAGGGCATTATATACAACCCGGTCTGGCTGAACATTCTACTGCATCGAAAATGTCATCAATTTAATAATAGCCTTGAGATTCCAAAACAGAAATGATAATAACAAGCAAGACTAAAAACACATTTTGTAAGATACAGTTTCGACACATGAAAGGAGGGACTACAAACTCATGGCAGGCTTACCTTAGACCTTAAAATTCCATAAGCACCAAATGCCTTGGCTACTTGTCCAGCTCTACCACAGCCATCAATAAGTGCACCGTATGTGTGAAGATTGGGTTCCACTCCAGAATTTGCCATCTGGTGGAACACCTGAACATATAGCCACACAGAGATATAAAGAAGTTCAGGGTACATTGCACCATTTAGGATGATTATTCAAAGGTCAGACGGCAAGCTCCTATGATCAGTATACAAGTTTCAACACAGTGTGATCATATCGAGATAGAGTATGAACTACATATCAAATTGTTTACTAAATACAAAAATAAATTCAATGAGTAAAAAAATATCCAATAGGGAAGAAGGGGAAACTAATACCAATGTGGATAACAAAATATTAAACATGGGGGAATAAAAAATGACTTTTAACTTTGATCAATATGTACTCAGTAGGATGAGTAGAAATCCAACAAAATTTTATGATTGCTAGTTCTAACATGGTTCAGCATTGTGCCAAATACTCACCTATGAGTTGAGTTGTACTAAGGAATTTTGATTTACCAGTAAGAAAGTTTAATTGCAGTCAGAATCTGAAACTAAGAGTCCAGAGAGAGAAAGAGAATGAAAGCTGTGGAAAACGTCGTCCAAATAACAATCAGGCAAACAAAGATTACTATACCTCGAACATTGCATCAACTTTCCCGCTTTTAGCACAACTTGATATTAGAGTTGTGTAAAGTTTGCAATCAGCCATCATATCGCGCTCTTGCACCAGCTGCAAAACTTCCCGAGCTCCTACATAAGTAACAATTCAACATTTAGAAGAATGACCATTAGCAAGGCAAATTTAATATGGATAAAAATATCACCTTCTATGTCCTGAGAGCTTGCACAGACAGACATCAACATATTGAATGTGCTTAAGGTTGGATTTGGAATCAACTTGGTAAATCGAAATGCTTCCTTAACTGCCCTTTGCTTCTTGCAGATGTTAAAGAATCTAGCATGATAAATCTGATGTGAAGAAACAGAAAAAAAAAAAGATCACACACAAAGTTCGACTAATCAAGGAGAAACAATACTACAGATTTTATCTATAATGCTCAGGAAAGCAGCCATACCTTGTCCATGTCCAATAAATCCCTTTTCTCCATATCTTCAAGTAAGTTTATGCAATCCTTTATCCTATTATGAATGGATATCAAAACCAAACAAAACAATCTAGTAATTTTTCTAAAGTACCAAAACTTCCCAAAAAAAGAAAAGCAATGACAGCAGTGGAATAGAGTATTGCTTTTCTAACCAGAAAATATTTATTACCTCCCATCTCTAAGTAAACGGTAATAAGCATCACTAGTTTCTGGAAGGCGCCCATTACTCTTAAGTAGCTGAGCTGGGAACTGAGGCATGCTTTCATCAGTTTGGTGAACCACATGCTTGCCATCATCTGGAAATTTCCAGTCTCTTACCACATCTGTCTTTGTGTGGGATAAACCGCCATTACCGTTACCGTGTGTCACAAGTTTTTCTTCTTCAACACCTGCAAGGGAAAGTAACTTTGAAGAATCATCGTAATAGATTGGCACTGCAAGCTTTACAGAAAAGGAAACATGAGATTCTCTCGATTCTGACACCGCAATTACCACATTGTCAACGTACCAGTAGCCTGACCAGAAGTATGTCCTGAGAACCCATTATCAACTATTCCATTGTTCTTGTGGTCCAACAATAAACTTTCAGTTGCAGAAGAAGTAACAGTAGGAGAAGCTGCTTTAATGCTAGTCAGCCTTGAAGACTTGGCTGATGAATGATTAGACCCATAAAATGTGTGAATCTCTTCTCTTTTAGTCTCCGTGAAGATACTGTATTCAATAGGCTTCTTGAGCAAACCATTATACTCATACTCTAGAGCACGTTTATCATCTACCACATGTGGAGAAGCAATCGAATGAATTCCCACCACTGCCGGCGAAAAATCATAGTCCATAACCTTTTGCTCTTCACTTATTTCAACTTCTTTTTCAGGCATTTTCGCTACCAAAGTAGCTGATTCCAAAGCAACAGACCCATTACTTATGGAAGATGAATGAGATTCATCTATAAAACTATGTTCATTAGCAATTGTGCTGACACTAGCAACAGCAAACTGAGATTCCTCAGCCTCCAAATACTTTGCCTTTGCCAAAACTGAATCATTCTCCATCACAGCGGTTTCCTGGATTTGTTGAGACTTCTCTTCCTCCAATATGGTCACACTTTCTTCTTCCTTTTTGAAACCTCCATTAATCCCCACATGAGTATCTTCAGCTTCTAAATCTTTACTTTCCCGCCGATTCTCAACACTGATCTTTCCTCCATGAAGCGTTTCAGGAGATGCTGCAACCTGAAGAATTTAGCTAGTCAAAATCCTAATTCATAAACAATCAGCAACTCAAATTATTTTCCGGATTCCTCAATTTGTCACTCAAAATCAGCAATTAACGCATATCTTCGCAAGTTATGTACTATAACTAGACAAACAAGAAATTCGCGAGCGATGAACCAAAAATTACGAAATCCAGAATTTCCAATTACCTTATCGGAGATTTTCCGTTTCCTGAAACTTTGTTGGCAATAAGCGAAAGCAATGGCGGAAAAAGCAGTAACAGCTACAACAACAATAATCAATCCAGAATCGATAGAAGCTTTCACGATTAACCGAGGCGATCGAGTCGAAAAGCGACCGGAATTTCGTTTTCCGGCGCGAGTTCGGAGATGTGGAGGACGGAAACTGTGACAACAGCCGAGAAAATCAGTACGGATTGACCGGAGACTGGAAGAAGCCGGAAGAATCGCCGGAGAGTATGAGGTTAGAGTAAGGTATTTCGACGATCTAGTGGTGGAGATGAATGTGGAGGAAACCTCCATTGGAGAGAAAACGAGAGAGAGAGAGAGAGTAACGATGAGAGGATAAAGGAGAAGAGAAGAGTGAGGACATGAAATAACGAACGACTCAGCTTTTGGATTGTGGACCATATGCTGACGTGGCGTAAACGGCCGTTAAGTCGTCAACGTTTCCCAATTTTTTATTCAAATCAAAAACAAAACAAAAAAAAAAGAAGAATGTTCTTTTTTTTTGTTGGGCCTGGGTCTCTGACCGGATCTGGCGGGTCCGGTTCCGGGTCGGATCCGGGCATGTTGATGTAGTGTCAAATTCGAGGGAAAATCTGGAAATTTGATCTTGACGAATCGTCATGGCTGCTTTCGGAGACGGATTCTCAGAGGTTTCCATGGAAGATTTGATGGGTCAGGTAGAGAAACGGCAGATTTCTACGGTCGTCTTCATAATCGGTACTGTATAATCTTTCTCTTTTCTCTTTTCTTTGTCTTTGTTTGAAGTTTCTTCGATTGTTTTCTGATTGATGTGTTATTGTAGCTATGCAAAAGGAAGCTCAGCTTATGATTAACAGATTCCGTCTCGTGAAAGACGCTAATCCGCCGTGAGTTTCTTGCTACTGTTTTCCATTTTCCGATTTTGTCTATTTGGAAAATGAAGAAAAGAAAAAAAAACCGAATTTTTGTAGGTTCCCAAAAGAAGTGACTTGGATTCTGTTTAACGGAATGTATAAAGACTTGAATATCAGTATAGTATGTCCAGGAAAAGATTCAACTCTTGGTATGTACCCATGTGGTTACATGAATTTTATTTTCAGGCTCTTTATGATTCTTAAGTGAGTCAATGTTTCAGGATGTTTATGGAGTTCTTGATACTGTCTCTTATGGTCTTTGTTACTAAATCTTGTTTTTTTTGGGTCAATTCTTTACAGGAGTGGATAGTGTAGGCACGGTTCCTGCATCGCTCGTGACTTATGCTTCCATTTTAGCAATGAAGCCCGACTTAATCATTAATGCAGGAACCGCTGGTGGGTTTAAGGTATAGACATTACTAATTGCATTCTCTGCATAGTTTTCTCAAGCCGCATAGGTGTCAGAAAGAATAAACACCATCCTCGATGGTCCTTTCAGGCCAAAGGAGCAAGTATTGCCGATGTTTATATTGTCGCCAGTGCTGCTTTCCATGACAGAAGAATACCTGTTCCTGTGAGTGCTCTCATGTATCAGTCTTTTATTCGTTGCAAAGTCAAAGTGGAAATGCTTGCTTTCTCATATTGAATGTTTTCAAATCGCATTGACTTGAGCAATTTCTCTGTTATTTCTTCAGGGCCTTGATCTATATGGTGTTGGTATGCGTAAAGCCTTCCCTACACCTAACCTTATAAAGGAGCTGAACTTAAAGGTGTATACTTAATGGTTGCTTTAAGTTCACCATTCAATCCTCATGCAAATTTTGTTTTATCATTTCTTGGTTTGTTTTGCATACACACAAGTTTCGTAATTGGTGTATTCAAGCTTTGGTCTTGATTTTGTCAGGTAGGAAGATTATCCACTGGTGATTCTATGGATATGTCTCCACATGGCAAAGAATCCATTACTGCAAATGATGCTACAGTGAAAGACATGGAGGTAAACAATCTCATGTTATGAACTTAGCTCCAATCTTATATGTTTGTTGCTATAGCTGATTCTCGGTATCTTGTTGGAATTTCAGGGAGCAGCAGTTGGCTATGTGGCTGATATTTTTAAGGTTCCTACGATTTTGTTAAAAGGAGTGACGGATATCGTTGATGGAAATAGACCAACTTCAGAGGAATTTTTGGAGAACTTAGCTGAAGTCATTGCCAAACTTGATGAAACAGCTGCCAAAGTGATCGACTTCATCAATGGAAAGTGTCTCTCAGACCTCTGACAAGTTTCGTCGATAAGGTTCACGTATGTGCACTGGACGAAGAAGGGGTATAAAGATTCAAGCAAATGATATAGACAAATTAAGCAATAGGTTGGTGCAGAAATTTAATTACACTTTTCCTCATTTGTTTTTCTCTCTTTTTCGCTACCTTTCATATGATGATGTAGCAAATTTTGATACCTTATTGTTGAGAGAAGAAAAATTCTCACAAGACTGATATTTGATGTTCTTGTTAATGATTCTTGAGAGATCAAGAAGTATTAAATTGTCAGAACAACTATAACACACATGAGAATATCTTTTAGTCATTTAGGCCCAAAGATAATGTGTGAAATGAATTTTCAAAGAATTGGAGTTGGGTTTAAGAAAATACAAATGCAATAAACATGAGCTCCTGAATCTCACACCTAATCTTCACCCAAACATTAACTAGACAGAAACACAGCACAAGATGCAAGTCATAAACTGCAAAGGTACAGTGTATATATATGCCTTCCCTTTAACCTTTTTTTAAAGAACCAAGATTGAGTCATTGGACAAGAGAAAATATTGATTAAGAAAATGGGAAGCATCGATGTCGCGGAGTTGGGTTCAGAGAAGAAATCAAACCCGGGAAAAGCGACAATTCTTGCGATCGGGAAAGCCTTTCCTCACCAGCTAGTGATGCAAGAGTACTTAGTTGATGGTTACTTCAAAACCACCAATTGTGATGATCCTGAACTCAAACAGAAGCTTACTCGTCTATGTAATGTCTTCACTTTCTAACCTTGTTTCTTAAAAATTTGATCTCATTTTGTAAGTTTTTGAGGATAATGAGAGATTGTTTGATTGTTTTGTTTACTATACAGGCAAGACAACAACGGTGAAGACGAGGTATGTTGTGATGTCTGAGGAGATACTCACAAAGTATCCAGAGCTAGCCATTGAAGGTGGATCCACAGTGACGCAGCGCCTAGACATCTGCAACGACGCTGTGACCGAAATGGCAGTGGAAGCATCCAGAGCCTGCATCAAGAACTGGGGCCGTTCTATATCCGACATAACTCACCTTGTCTATGTCTCTTCAAGCGAAGCTCGTCTTCCTGGTGGCGACTTGTACTTAGCCAAAGGCCTTGGACTCAGTCCCGAGACACACCGTGTTCTGCTCTACTTCATCGGTTGTTCTGGTGGCGTTGCGGGTCTCCGTGTAGCCAAAGACATAGCCGAGAACAATCCGGGAAGTAGAGTTTTGCTTGCTACTTCTGAGACAACCATCATTGGGTTCAAACCCCCGAGTGTGGAAAGACCGTATGATCTTGTCGGGGTCGCCTTGTTTGGTGATGGAGCCGGAGCTATGATCATTGGATCCGATCCAGACCCGATTTGCGAAAAGCCTCTCTTTGAGCTTCACACTGCAATTCAAAATTTCTTACCAGGTAAAACCACTAGATTGTTCCACCCAATTTATGCATACAACTTAAGACTACTTTTGGCTAAACTTGGGATCGCATTTACATGTCGCAGACACAGAGAAGACGATAGATGGGAGGCTAACGGAACAAGGGATAAACTTCAAGCTATCGAGAGAGCTTCCACAGATAATAGAAGACAACGTGGAGGGTTTCTGCAAGAAGCTAATAGGAAAAGCAGGACTGGCTCATAAAGACTATAACCAAATGTTCTGGGCGGTTCATCCAGGTGGACCGGCGATCTTGAACCGAATGGAGAAGCGGCTAAACCTGTCTCCTGAGAAGCTGAGTCCAAGCAGAAGAGCTCTCATGGACTATGGCAACGCGAGTAGCAATTCAATCGTTTATGTGTTGGAGTATATGTTGGAAGAGAGCCGGAAAGTGAGGAATGCGAACGAAGGTGAAAACGAGTGGGGTCTGATTCTGGCTTTTGGACCTGGTGTTACATTTGAAGGAATCGTTGCTCGAAACCTTGATGTTTAAACAAAAACTGAAGAGTAATAGGGTTTTGGATTTTACCTTGCTACTCAAGAAAGAATTCCCATTTGCTCTATAGACATTTCAAGAGACAGAAAGAAATGCATATAATAAAAAAATGTAGCTAAACAGATGAAATCTTTTTACGATGAGTAGTAAACCTTTCGTAGTCTAAAGATATTTAACAAAGAGCAAAACAAACGTAAAACGTGCACTTGAAAAAAACGAAGAAAGAGTCATTATCAGTATTAAAACCAGGAATCATGAAGTTTCTTCTTAAGCTCTTCTCTTTCTTACGTTACCTCGGCGATGATGATCAAACTTCAAAAAGTCCAGGAGTTGGATCTTCTCATTACGGGTTTCATCTGTTTGTCTTCCTCAAGAGCAACCATACCGACATGTGATGGATCTTCAAGCATCATCTTGGCTACCAAGTACCCAGCGATTGACCAAGTCTGGCATTTACGTGACTGTTTCCCCACGTATCTCCCGAGCTTCCCGTCATAGTATTCAGGCCAGTTGTCCTTATGAAGCCTCGCCTCTGCTACTTCAATTGCCCGTCTTGCTATTTGAGGTCGACCGGTTTTGATACAAGCAGCTGTCAGTAGCCATAGCAGGACTGTACCATTGAAATATTATTACATCAATAATAGTCAGATCATAAGCTTTCTACTAATATTAAGATACCACATATGAAGGGTCAAGGAAAGGGTTCGTTATAATCGAAACTAGAAAATTTACCTGGCCAGGAACCTCCATTGTGATAGCTCCACCTAGTGTTTTTGGGGTCACAACCAGTTACAATTCTCCATTCATGGCTTTCGATTGCGGGGTAACAAACTTTCAGTGGCATTTCTCCAACCAACTCTTCCCAGCGAGCTTCTATGAGATCCATAATTGCTGTTGACTGTTCAGGAGTAGCCAAGGAAGAGAGTATGGCTATACAGTTACCCATGGCAAACCAACGGAAGTCCATTCTAGCAGGGCTAACATTACCGATGAAAAACCCTCCGTGATGCGGCATAAAGTCGAAAACCCATTCTGGAAGTGAATCAGGGATTACGTTGAACTTGTTGACAGCAGTATGAGAGTATTCCTCTGTCTTATATCGATAAATGTCGTTAAGCTGCTTCAAGTCTAACCAAAAGTAGCTCCTCATGTGGTAGCTCAATGCATGAAGTCGCTTAACTATCTGTTCCACCATTTCTTTACCTTCCGCGTATTGTTTAAGCAGGAGCAAGGCACACCTTAAGGCCATAAAGAAAAGGGCTTGAATCTCTATCGGGTAACCATAAACTCCCTAAACACAAAGAAAACACAAGATTAAGCAATGAAGAATAGAAGAAACACTAGAAATGGGTAGCAAATAAATTTTGCTCACCATCCTACGATCAATCATACAGCAACCATCAGCGCATAAGAGAGTGGGAAAGGTATCAAATCCCTCAGACAGACACAGGCTTAGTATCAGCCGCATACCCTTCTGGCATTCAGGCATCTCAGCAAGAGAAGAATCACCCGTAGATTTTGTGTAGGCTCTAAGCAGTATAATCCACCAGAATCCCGAATCAACTGGCGCAACTCTTCCAATAGCGCTCTCTCCAAAATCAGCTATGAGCGTTTCATGGTTTCTAACAGGATCATGGAAAACTTTGAAGCTAGCAGGCATAACTCCCTCACCAAGCTGGAACCTATCAATCTTTTTCTCCCACGATTGAAGACGGAGAGTCTTCAAAAGAAAGTTTTTTACTATCTCTGGCTCTCCATTCATCAGAAATGCTAAAGCACTTGGCACAAAGTCTCTCACAAACACCTAAATAATAAATTCAGGCAGATACCAAATCAATCAACACAGGATTCAATAGAAACGTAACAATAAAATATGGTTAGTCGGAAGACGTTTTAAGCAAATATTAAGATTCTTCACCTGATCATAGTTGAGTTTTTCTTCAGAGTTATCCACTGCAGCAATCGTCCCAACAGGTTGTCCACGAAAGTACACCATCGAACGCCTCAGAGCATCCCAGGCCTCACCAACCATTGGATGAGACTCGAATCCATTCTGTGACCTAGGAGTATTGAATCCAGACCTCTTACCAACGCTCGGTGAATTCATATAATCCGGATGATCATGAACACGAGAAGCATTCTCCGCATTTCTAAGTTGTGGTGATCCAGATAATTCAGTAAGAGACCTTTCGTCAAGTGATCTCAGTCTCTCGATATTCAACGGTCTTGGCTTTTCAAGCAACTTTGAGAAATCAATGTCATCAATATCGTCCATTGTAAACAAAGAATCAGTAGAATTCTTGATATCCCCATTATGATTCGATTCTCCATTCAGATTAAAACTCGACATTGCTCGAAATCGATTCTGCAGATTTCAGAACAACAGTCCAATTATCATGCCCTGCATTTCACAAAAACGGATCAAAAATTAGGGGAAACAACACACAACAATGGCGTGATCAAACGTGTAACATATACACAGAAGTTCGATTCAGCAACTTCAATTGAAACGCAATACTTTGAATTCAGATCGCAGAAATCGTCGAAATACCAGAAGAATCCAAACAAAAACGTAATCAATCAAAAACGTTTCGTGGAGACTGTAATCCGATCAATCGGAGTGCAAACAAACACAAAAATCAGAGAAACTTGACGAATAATAGCAACTTCGAACGGAAATTGAACAAGGAACCGTCGGATTTTCATGTAATCGCAAAGAACAAGAAAACGAACGAGATTCCGACTAGATTTTGAACGAAATCACGCAAAAAACAGATCGAAAACAAAAGAACGTAAGCGGAAACAAAAAACGTAAATGTTCGTAAACGAAGAACAGATCACGAACCTTGGAATCCAGCGTCGAGCGAAGAAGACGACGAAGTTCTCTTCTCTTCTCTCTCGCTCTAAACCGCAACGGAAGAGAAGCTAGAGGGATAGTATCATCACGCTTCACTAGTCGAACAAGTAATTAAACGGCAGAGGAAGACGACGTATCAGGTAAAGGTGATTGGGGTCCACGTGTACGAACAGGATGTGATTGTGACGGGGAGATGGTGACGGGCACAGTGACTTTAGCGATCGGTAAGGTGAAAAGTTAACCCTTTAAGCCATGCATATGATATGATTGCACGGAGGTTTCTTGCTTTTTTGAGTTTCACCAATCGTCTTATTTTTATTTTATTTTAAATTTATATAATATGGTTTTCGATGTATAATACGTTAATAATTAGTGACGTGAGAGAGTATCTTTGCAGAGAGTAAAATGTTTGATTGTCCACGTGTACGGTGGCAGTGGATCTCGTGCCCTGCGCAGTCAGTCTGACTGACTAATTGTTGGTTTCTGAATATTTCTCAAGTTAATTAAGAAATGATCAATTTTGTAGGTCAAGTTTCTAATTTGAATCAGAAATATCTATCTTGTTTCCCTTATAATTTTGAATAGAAATGGAACATATATTTTGCATTAGTGTTTTACAATTCGAATTCAAATTTGCATAAACATTACTATTAACAAAAAAATAATCGAGTATTACAGTAGTTGTCTCTTGGAGAACTTCATAAGTTTTTTTGCAATGATTGATTTTATTTAAACTTTTGGACTTTTTGTCATCTAGACAATAATGTGACATAAGTTGCAAATGTATGCCGCCGAAAAAATATGATTATGAAGTACTGTGGAGTGAAAATTGTCTACTGAAAATAGTTAAGAGTCGTTGGGTCTAAAAACCATATTAAAAATAGCTTTTGATGTTCATACTTTTATTCGTTTTGGGTTCACATCACGACATAATTATGTCATTTGATAATTATCAAATCACATTGGCAAACAAAACAAAGTGGGCTATAATCTACTAAAAAGTAACACACTAATAACACAAACAGCCCCATCAAGCATAATTAGTCTCATGCTACCTTAATTAATCAATCCATATATTTGTTTCCTAGACTCGTTCTTTATTTTTTTGAAGACTATTAGTAGTAACAAAAAAATATGCACTTAAAACAGGCGGTGTATAACAAGTAGATCGAATAGAACAAATAAAAATTATGATGAGTACAAAATGACCAAAACGTCTCAACCGAATATCTTAGCCATTCAGATCATGTAGTAGTTATAGATGTGCCACACCATTTTTCACATCGTTTCCTTACAAATCTATAGTTTTTTTTTTGTGAATCAACACACCTTTTGTGAATCAACAAAAAAATAATCGAGTATTACTAGTTAGATTATAGCATAGAAATAATGACTATTAGTTGTCTCTTGGAGAACTTCATAAGTTTCTTTGCGATGGTTGATTTTATTTAAACTTTTGGACTTTTTGTCATCTAGAAAATAATGTGACATAAGTTGCAGATGTAACATCAGTGCCGCCGAAAAAAAATATGATTATGAAATATTATGGAGTGAAAGTTGTCTATTGAAAATAGTTAAGAGTCGTTGGATCTACAAACCATATAAAAAATAGCTTTCGATGTTTGTACTTTTATTCGTTTTGGATTCACATCACGACATAATTATGTCATTTGATAATAGTCAAATCTCTTTGGCATACAAACACACAGTGGGCTATAATCTACAAAAAAAGTAACACATTAATCTCACAAAACGTCCCATCAAGCATAATTAGTGTCATTCTACCTTAATTAATCAATACATATATTTGTATCCTACATTCATATTTTATAATTTTGAAGACTCTTAGTAGTAACAAAAGAATATGCACCTAAAACAAACGGTGTATAACAAGTAGATCGAATAGAACAAATAGTACAATGAGTACAAAATGACCCAAAACGTCTCAACCAAATTTCCTAGCCATTCAAATTATGTAGTAGTTATAGATGTGCCACACCATTTTCACATCTTGTTTTCTTCAAGATCTCAAGTTTTTCATTAATATATGTGTGTAACTTATTCTATCAATGAAAAAGTTTTTTTTGAAAAAGGCTTATTCTATCAAAAACA
This sequence comes from Draba incana, assembly GCA_963576765.1. Classification (NCBI taxonomy): domain Eukaryota; kingdom Viridiplantae; phylum Streptophyta; class Magnoliopsida; order Brassicales; family Brassicaceae; genus Draba; species Draba incana. The sequence goes on along the minus strand of OY755212.1, from coordinate 5,622,501 downwards.
AATTAGAAATTCATCGCTAAGACTAAATCCTTTAAATAAGGCTTTAGTCTTTAGACCAAAAAATATGTATTCAAATACAAGGCCACATCTCATAGTAAGCCTTAAACTAGAAGTTTTACACACACAAACTATTTTCTGAGAGTTTTTCATTTTTCATTTTTCATTTTTTGGAACAAAGAGAAGTATTTTGCCGATAAAATAAGATATTGGGCTTTTGCTTTTAAACTTGGCCCACTTAAAATAAACCGCCGTAATTCGGTCGGTCCGTCTACAAAAAAGACAATTTATTCGCCGCCTCACTACTTTAAAACCCTTGTCAAATTCAACTAAATCACAGTTAATCTTCACGTCATTATAACCCTACACGTGTCCTATATCAACGGTCACTAACATCATTTCCTTTTTTCTTGAGATTCACCGCCTTGGAATTTAAATCTTCTCCTCTCTATAAATACCTTTCCAAAGAACACTAATTCAACTTCTTCTTCACACTTCACAAGAAACCTTTAAAAAAAACCCTAATTTAACATCTTCTTCACACGTCGCAGTCATGCCTAACCCTAGAGTTTTCTTCGACATGACTCTCGGTGGTGCATCCGCAGGTCGGATCGTAATGGAGCTTTTCGCCGATACGACACCAAGAACAGCCGAGAATTTCCGAGCTCTCTGTACCAGCGAGAAAGGAATCGGGAAATCAGGTAAACCACTTCACTTCAAGGGATCGATATTCCACCGTGTGATTCCTGGATTCATGTGTCAAGGAGGTGATTTCACCGCCGGGAATGGAACCGGTGGTGAATCGATCTACGGTTCTAAGTTCAAAGACGAGAACTTTATTAAGAACCATACAGGACCTGGGATTCTCTCAATGGCTAACGCTGGTCCTAACACTAATGGATCTCAGTTCTTTATTTGTACTGATGAGACTTCGTGGTTAGATGGGAAACATGTTGTGTTTGGACAAATCGTTGAAGGTATGGATGTTGTGAAGGCGATTGAGAAAGTTGGATCTGACTCTGGGAAGACTTCGAAGCGCGTGGTCGTTGCGGATTGTGGTCAGATTTGTTAGATTTGAATGAGTGAGGGTGTTGAATCTAATGGAAGAATGGTTTCTTGCTTTTGATTGTTTTCTTTTTTCTTCTTGTTCTTCCCTATTCTAGGGTTTGAGTTTCTGATATTGGATCTTTTGTGTTTGAAATTTGGAAACCATGAAAGAAAATACAAGTTTTTAGATATCTTTGTCTATTTACCAAGTTTGCTACTTTATCAAGAAATCATTCAGAACAAATAATTTGATTCCTCTTTCTGATTTTGAAATTCATCTTGTGTTCGTATTGGAATCATGAAATTTGGTTGAGAAGAAAAAGAAAAAGCTTAAAATTGAAAGAATTTATTTGTTGTTGGTTAGATTCATATGATACTGTTAAACGGCTAAATAAAACCCTACAACGAAAATGTTTGAAAACGAAGCGTTTGAAATTTGTTGGGATTTTCCTCTGTTTTCAGAAATTATGAATAAAATTAAGGGAAAAACCAAAAAGACAGCAGATATAATTTCTAATTAAAAAAGAAAGTATGCATGAAATCTTTTACTCTTTTTGGTCGACAATTTTTATTTCACTTTTAAAAAACATTACATTGGCCAGTGTAGTACATAGCTTTGAGAATGTATTCTTGCTCTCTTAGCTAGCATATCTGCATGAACATTAGCCTTAGGAGAGATGTATTTGAAAGAGAAGTTACAATGCTTTGCTATCCTAATGATATCTTACAAATATATGATATAGGGTAAATTCTAAATTTCAGGGTCCTCTAAATTTACCTTTGAGCTTTGCAAAAGACCATTATTGCTTTTGAATCTCCACAGAGAGTGATATTCTTATATCCAAGCCTATGCAACTCCACGGCAGCCATTCTCAAAGCTTCCAAACCGGAGATTGTATCGATGGAAAAGATCCAAAGCCATATAACTTCTGCCTTAGAGTAGTGTCATGTAAGCTCCAACCAATGCCTATATTGTGATTTCCAGATAACCAGGATGCATCAATCAGGCAACAACTAAGAGAAATCTGATCAATCAGATGATGCAGAGTGTTAGGGTCACCTTGATCTTGACCAGAAACATATTTTTTTTTGTGGCTTGTTCTTGCTAATTCAGAACTTGAGCTTCCTTCCATAAATGATAATTTGATACAGCTTTGGAGATCACCATTGATATTGGCCAATTTTTATTGTTAAAAACAAGGTCATTCCTCTGCTTCCATATCCTCCAACCAAGAAAGTGAAAAAATTGAATTTGATCAGGAGAATCTTTGAGTAAACCAGTATAAGCATCATAATTACCATTGGTAATATTAGAAGACAAGGAATGATGTGCAGGACCAACACAAGAAGCCAAGTCCCAAATTTCTCTTTTAGAGCTCGTAAATATATTATAACCCGATTTGACGGTGTATCCCCCATGAGCAGAGTAGAGCCATGTGACTGTGTACTGAGCTCTGTTACTAAGGCTCTTACTTGCTTAATTAGGTCCAAATCTAACCGATGCACCATTGATTTTAGCTTGACATTGTCCCAATTAGAGTATCATTATAGATGGTAAATTAGGAGTAAATATAGATGAATTTTACTTAATAAACCCAAAAAATAAATTAAAAAGGGTGAGCAGTCATATTTACGGTTCTAATTTTGGCATCTCTATATACCGTAAATATAGACTCGTGCCTTGCTATGATTGGCCGAAATTTTGAACAAAAAAGGGAGAAAAAATTCACTTCCGTCTCTCTCTCTCTCTTCTTGTTCGTCTCGGAAAAAATTCAATAGATCTTTGAATCTCTGTGTTTCTATTTCCAATTGATAATCTCAAATACATAAATCCATAAATCCTTGATTATCTTGTCTCTGTCGATCTTTCTCTCTCTCTCTCTCTCTCTCTCTCTCTCTCTCTCTCTCTCTATCTCGATATGTTTGCCAGAGACGATTGCCATAGAATTGTTTGTTCAAGAAACTGAACCGATCGGAAAAACGAATCTCCTAAGAAGTAGTAGAAGAAGAAGATCGGAAACACGAAAACTGAATTTCGACGGCGAGGAAGGATCGGAGAAGAAGACTTTTGCATATAATTATCAAAACTTTGGAAAGATTTTTTTTCCAAAAAAAAAAAAAAAAAATCAGTACAAGACAAAAAAAAAAGGGAAAAAAAAAATCAGTACAAGATAAAAAAATATCTATGACATCCTTCTAGAAAATGAACACATTCAATCTAGAAAATGAACATATTCAATCTGAAAGAATATGTAATTATGCTATCGGCCCGAAAAATGATCATAGCCCAGCCCAACATCGATTTCCTTGGGATGAAAATTAAAGATGGACAGATAATGTCACAGTCTCATCTAGCTACAACGCTTCTTGATTTCTCAGACGAAAATCTCACAAAGAGGCAAGTCCAGCAATTCCTTGGAGTCATCAATTATGTTAGTGACTTTATTCCGCATCTTTCGCGACTGACAAGGCCATTACAAAAAATGCTGACAAAGAATCCACCCGAATGGACAAAGCGACAAACAGAAGCGGTCAAAAGGCTAAAGCTAAAAATACAGAAGCTACCACCTTTACAGATTCCCTCCTCAGGGACACGAATTCTTCAGACCGACGCAAGCGACAAATATTGGGGAGCAATATTATTTGAAGAAATAAATGGAAAACGTCAAATCTGTGGATACAAAAGTGGACGCTTTAAAGATTCGGAAATGCATTATCACTCCACGTTCAAAGAAATCCTAGCAGTCAAAAAGGCAATCGAGAGGTTCGAGTTCCATCTGATAGGACATAAATTTCGCATCGAAATGGATATGTCTTCTTTTCCGAAGATGTTACAATTCAAGCAGAAGATGGTCCCACACCAACAACTACTTCGATGGAGCGAGTGGTTCTCAAAGTACGACTTCGACTCCTTTTATTTAAAGGGCGAGAAAAACACTCTCGCAGACATGCTTAGCAGAACTCCACTCAAAGAAATTAACATGATGGCAAGCTCCTCCAAATCAGAAGATGGATACTTCGATTTTGAAGCCAACATGCCTAAAGATGCTCATGAGTTAATCGAAAGGAAGATCCTACACGAGCATCTTCTCCAGAAAGTCTTCCGTTATCAATCCATCATCCTTTGCAAGAATGGCATCAACTGCCGTTACATCGCGCCAATGGGAATCCACCCAGAGTACCCTTTCGCTCACCTCTACAGGATCGAGAATTCAAACATGCCAGAAGAAGTTCTGTGTTTCCTCTGGTACCTTTGCTCGGCCTACACCATCGGTATTGTATTTGACATAAGTTGGCTCTACCAATACGTCTGCGCTCAACAAGGACAAAAGGAATGTCTTTCGACTTTCTTAACGTGGTTTGCACCACTATCCAGTTGGGCCGGTAAATTGAGAAGATCGGCAAAAGCAACGAACCTACCATTCAAAAGGCTGAAGGGACAAGGAAGTCAAAGGACCCTCAATCCGTTCTTTAACCCTCATACATTATACTTCTTCCATCGTCCTGTCCAGGTCAACAACAAATCCGGCAAGCTTCATGCACTTCCCACGCTCATTCACCACAACGACTATCAACGAGGGATTCGTCCAGACTTCAACATCCATGATAACAAGCCCTACGAAGATTTCCAAACACATGCGTTTCGCCTCAACAATACAAGACAGACGTTTCCAATCCCTTTCAACCCAAACTGGACATACTACTCTGTAGACTATCAGTTGAGCCTCGATGAAGACCTGTAGTATTTCATGGAAAAACAACAGAATATGGCTCAAACTCTTCTATTTTTTAATTATATTTATTACATGTCTATTACACTAATTATAATTCAAAATTTGGCTATTTGCCAAATTAACCCAAAAAAAAAAATTACATTTTTTTAGAAGAAAAAATTACTTGGTAAAAAACAATAAAAATGGGACCTATTTATATCTGGAAGATTTTATTTTTAACAATGGAAGCAAGTTCAGGAAAACAAATTGGACATGATCAAGATTACAACTGAGCGTTTTTTTCCGCTTCTGATTTCGATTTCTATGTTTTAAATGTTTTTGTTTCATGTATGTTTAAAATTTCACATTTTATTGAATCTACTATGTTTTCAATTTGGGAAAAAAAACTTCACTAAAAAAAAAATTATTTTTTTAATTAGAACTCCTCTATATTTACCACCTATAATCACCAAAAAAAATACCAAATTAAAATTTAAGTAAATATAAATTTCCCTATATACTAAATAATATAAAATTCTTATCTTACCTCATCATAATAACTACCTATAATGATGCTCTTAGTTGTACATGTCAAAAACAAATCCTTAACCTTTAGCTCTGGATTGATACTGGTACCATAAGGTGAAGGAGCAGTAGATGGGCTTAAAGGCAACCATGGATTTCTCCAAAAATAAGCACTCTCTCCATCACCAATGTTCTATTTAGCCCCTTATCTTAACAATTTGTTGCCCTGAAGTAATTTTTTACTTCATATATACTTGTGATTATAAGTTTTATGTAGAAGGTAATAATTGTATCAAAATATTTGGCGGCTAATGATTATACTGAGTGGGATGTAATCAGTAAACTTGAGTTTTTTTGCTAACTACAGTTACATAATCCTTGACAATAATATAATACGCATAAAAAAACAACATAAATACTTTTTATGTTTATAAACCAAACTGGATCTATGGGAAAGAGCCAATAAGGAGCTAATTGACGTTGACTTTTCTTGTCTAGCAATGGCTTCTCTACATTTCACCTTCTCTTCACCACTTCTTTTTCTTCTTCTTCTTGCTCAAGCTCTTTTTATCAAATCTGTATCACCTTCTCACATCAAACTCACCTCAACATTCTCGATCCAAGAAACCACCATTGAAGAAATCAGACTTGCTTTCAAGGAGAAAAGTCTAACATCGAAGCAACTCGTTGAGTTATATCTCGGATCAATCTCAAAACTCAATCCGATCCTCCACGCAGTAATCGAGACCAATCCAGATGCATTGAACCAGGCAGAGATCGCAGACAAAGAACGCAACAACCTCAAAGACATCACTAAGCTTCCTTTCTTGCACGGTGTTCCGGTTCTGCTCAAGGACTCTATTTCCACCAAAGACAAGCTTAACACAACTGCTGGCTCATTGGCTTTGCTTGGTTCGGTCGTGGCTCGAGACGCGAGTATTGTAAAAAGGCTGAGAGAAGCTGGTGCTGTGATCTTGGGGAAAGCCAGTTTAAGTGAATGGGCTCATTTCAGATCTTTCTCCATTCCAGATGGTTGGAGCGCGCGTGGCCTCCAAGGGAAGGTACAAATTTCTTCATTCCATGAGATTCGTTTTTATTGAAATCATACAAAAAAAAGTAGCAAACTTCATTCCAATTTGGCCAATCGAAATAGTACCACGCTTTAGGCCCATTAGAAAATCTAGTGAGTGGGCTACTCGACGGATACAGTTACCTTACCCTGGAGTGATTAGTCGGTTGGTTAAAATCCAGATCACCTCATGGTTCTCAAAAAAAAAAACAAAAAAACCTTTGCCAAAATGTTACAAAAAAGTTTCATGAAAAGTCTTTAAATGGTTGCAGAATCCGTATGTTTTATCAGCGGATCCTTGCGGGTCAAGTAGTGGATCAGCTATATCAGTAGCAGCTAATCTTGTGGCTGTGTCGATTGGGACTGAAACTGATGGTTCCATTCTCTGTCCAGCGAATCAGAACTCGGTGGTCGGGATTAAACCGACCGTCGGGCTCACGAGTAGAGCCGGGGTGGTTCCTGTCTCCTTAAGACAGGACACTATTGGGTGAGACCACTACTATTGGTTTTTTTTATACCATTGTGCCAAGTTTCTTACCTTTTTGTGTGTGCTAAATTAGTTTTTAATTAATAGGAACCACCAAGTTTCTTACTTTATTGTGTGTTTGTTATGTTAGGCCAATATGTAGGACAGTTTCGGATGCTGTTCATCTTCTTGATGCTATTGTTGGTTATGATCCTTTAGATGAAGCCACAAAGACCGCATCCGAATTCCTACCCGAAGGCGGTTACAAGCAGTTTTTGAAAGCTAGTGGCCTCAAGGGTAAGCGATTAGGGATTGTAGTGACACATTCTCATCTTGATCATCACATAGAAACGCTAAGGTGGTTTTTCTTTTTCTTTTTCTTTTTTGAGTTGATTCCATCAATTAAATCAATGGAAAAATAAAATATCTAATTATATGTAGCTCTGTTTTTCTTCAATGAAGACGACAAGGCGCGATCGTTATTGATAATTTAACGATACCAAACATCGAAGCGATTATGAATTGGACTAAGAATGGTGAAGCGATATCACTTTTGGCTGAGTTCAAGATGTCTCTCAATGCGTATCTTAAAGACCTAGTGAAATCGCCAGTCCGGTCTTTAGCAGATGTCATTGCCTACAACGAAGAATTCGCTGAAAAGGTAAGTACTAAGCTTAGAAAACAAACTCTCACCCTTTTCGGTATTGCGAAAACACGTCGCTAAATTACCAAAAACACAGGAAAAGGTGAAAGAATGGGGACAAGAAGTGTTCCTTGCAGCGGAATCTACCAATGGAATGGGTGAGAATGAGAAAGCAGCCTTGCAAACTATGGAAGAACTTTCGAGGAATGGAATCGAAAAGTTAATGAAGGAAAAGGAGTTAGATGCAATAGTGGCGCTTGGTTCGGCGATTAGCCCTGTCCTCGCCATTGGAGGGTATCCAGGAATCAATGTCCCAGCAGGATATGATAGTGAAGGAGTTCCATTTGGGATAAGCTTTGGAGGACTGAGATTTTCAGAGCCAAAGCTCATTGAGATTGCTTATGGCTTCGAACAAGCAACATTGATCAGGAAGCCACCAAAGTTCACAGCTTGAGGCACTTGTAGTCAACAAAGTTGCTGATTTGGAGAACTATATCTTTGTAATGTACATTTATTTGGAGACTAAAAATAACTTACAAATATGATTTTGTCACGGTACACTTATCGATCTTATTCCCCTTTGATGAAGTTAAAAAAGTTCCAACACTAAGCTTAGGGGAATAAAATCTGAATTTACACACCTCCACGTGTCACCAAAAAGCTCAAACTATCTATTATACTCTTCAATAAGCTATTTGTAAGTTTACCAAGCATCAACTACTCATTTCATAGTATAAGATGTTATGTAGATTTTTTTTGGTTTCAAAATATAAGATATTTTCATATTTCTATGAACACTTTAATTTTATTGGAAGTTGTGTAACCAATATTTCTATGGAGTATTTTTTTTTATTGGATAAATTGTTTTTATTATATACTAGAAAACAAATCCGCGGGATTGTTTTTCTCGTTAAAAGAAGCCGCTATAATAGTTTTATGGTCTTTCATGAGAAGAAATTGAGATCCATAATGCAATTTTTCTATGCACCATCATCGTCGTAACAATATTAAGGTGGAATGGTTTCAAAGGTTTTCTTTTCGACATTGTTACATTGGGGAAGGAAAAGTCAAAGACTTGGCGTTGGTGAAATTTGACTTGTGAGTTGTGATGGGTTGAATCAATTTTCTATATCAATAATCTCTAAATAATTTCCGTGAACATAGGTTTAGTAGATAATTTAATTTAATTTAGATGAGGGGTTGGAATGTAAAAATCATATATATATATATATATTTTGGTTGCAAAAGCAGAAGGCCTTAATATGCGTTAATTATTCTAAAAACCTAATCGCTATATAGCTAACCCTAATTTCCTCTCTACTAGCCTCTACTGCAACATGGGGGAGATCATCATGATCCCTAAAGAAGTTGAAGCAACGCAAAAAAAAATTCTTGAGCCAACGTCGTTTTCGTCACTACCAGATGAAATCGCAGAGAACATTCTTGCACGTGTGTCGAGATGGAATACCCATGGCTCTCTCTTGTCTCAAAGTGATTCCGATCTCTTTTATCTTCTATGGAAATCTACAAGACGCGATCTCAAATCGGAGCCAAAGAAACATGTGTCTATGTCTGTTTAGAACAGCCAAATAACCTATATCCGAGCTGGTTTAGTCTTTGGTCGAAACCTACTGAAACCCGAATCAAACGGAGAGGGAAGATTAGGTTTAAGCAGAATCCAAGTGGAAATTCGGTTGTTCCGATACGTTTCACTAATTCTTCCAATCATCCTTTCATCCCAAGTTACGACATCGTAGCGGTCGGTTCGGACATCTACATGATCGGTGGACCCTACAAGAAGGGGTCTACCTCTGTTCGGGTTCTTGCAAATTATCCGTTTCTCAACATTTTTTCTCTCTTTCTCTAGCAAAATCGTTCTCAGTTTATTGTAACTAGGAGGCACATAACCATCAAGTTTGTTCATGGCAGAAGTAGCAAATTGGTACAACCTATAATAGTGTGGATTTCTTGCAACATTAAATGGTAAACCTGCAGTGTAAAACATCCTCGCAATTTCTTGATCCAACTGATCCCGCGCATTGATATTCCATAAAGTATGAATAGGTGATAAGACACACCTTCTTTTCTTCAATGCTGAATTTTCTTCACAAGGCAAAGGAACCTCTCGAGGTCTTTTCTTTTTCTCTACCTCATCTTCCAACTGCTGCATTTCATGCCTTTTAGCCTGTGATACACTCTTGCAAATTACAACACCATGACCTTTTGTTCCAAGCAAATGTGCTTTAACTGAGTACGAGCCATGACGAATCTCCTTACAAAAAGAACACTTAAATATCCAACTTCCTCCCGTTCCTTTTTTTTCCATCTTTTCCACATAATTCCATAAAGGAACTTCTTCATTAGAAGATTTATCACATCATTTTCTTTCCGAGAAGAACTCATCTAGAAATTAGAATCAAATCGACAAAAACAAATTATAAATAAAATAATTAGAACAAAGACTAATAACAAAGAAAAAAGCTCACGTAATCATGGTCTATGGAATGAAAACATAAACAAATCATTGTTTCTATCTGTAAAGCCGGCCCGTAGTATCTTAATGATTTGTAACGTTGTATATAGAGCACTCATTATTAACAAACCAATTCTAATCAACAAAACGAGTATCAGTAATCGTCATTGTTTCTAATCTAGTATCACTAGTAAGAATTTGGCAAAAGCTATAAATATGTCAAAGATTTTTATATGAATATCATGAAACATTCACGTCTGATTAAACACATAAGATGTAAGTTCTTTTCCATATCAGATTATCATATACCAACTACCAAGAAGAATCAATATTCCAACCAAACGAAGTATTTGCAGCAAGGGTAATTACGGTTGAGGATGCTCTTTATAGATAAAGGCAAACAAATCAATACCTTGTTTTTCTTTGAATTGGCAATGAATCAATAGCTTGATTTGTGAATGGTGATTTGAATGTCAGAGAAGTCGATCGTGGAGAGGAGAAGAGAGTGTTTTGGAGAGTTTTTATTATGAGGGAACGCAAGAGACTCAGGAATAATTTAATTAACAGATTAAAATCCTAGTTTACATAATATTTTCCGTTTATTTATTCTTTTAAAATAGGAAACGTTTCTGAAAAGTTTCCATAATTATTCGTCGCCGTCCCCAAAAATCGTCGCCGTCCCCACCTTCTTCAAAGACGTCTCCGAGACGGTTCCACACCGTCCCCAACCCGTAGCTGTCCCCGAAACGTCCCCGGGACGGAAACAGAGACCAAATTGACGTTTCCGTGCATCATAGTTCATACGTTTATAAACGTTGGCATGATGGCTATAAAATAAAGCCATGCTTTTCTCATTTTATACACACATGATCATCGAATCATCAACAACAAAACATCCTCTCACAATTTATTCTATTTTATTATTTTGTATAATAAAATAACAATAGTGAAGGAGTTCCATTTAGGATTTAAGCTTTGGAGGATTGAGATTCTCATATTACGTGACAATAATTTAGTTGGGATGGATAGCCATTTAATGAGATACTAGAAAATTACCCGCGTATACGCGGGATAAAATCATTGTCGAATAAAATCAATAATTTTGATTAAAAATACAATTATGGCGAATTATTATACATAATCTAATACCCATTTTCTATATTTGAATTTTGCGATTATTTTGTATGCTAATGTGTTTCACCTGTGAAATAATTAAATCAACAAATTTCATTAATAATTATTTTACTTGTAGGAAGGTGTATTTATGAAAAATTAAAAACATCTACTTGTCAAACAAAACAACACATGTAAAAATATATATGAAAAATTGTTTTACATGCTCATATATTTTCAAAAGATAATAAATTGTTTTTTATATTTTATATCAAAATTGTTTTTGGTGTATATGTTAAATTTTGTTCACATTTAATTCTATGATTTAAATCTATAATTTTCGAAATATTTTAATTTTGAAAAGTTTAAGATTTCCAAATATTTTTAATTTTGGCAAGTTTAGGAAGATTCAAATGTGTTTGGCAATTAGAGTTATAATAATCAAAATAAGTATCTTTGGAAATAAATGTGATTGGTAATGAGTATAAGAGAATTAAATAAATAAATAAAAATAAAGAGGAGAAAAATTGTGGAAGTAATACCTAAGCAAAATAATCACAAAATGCTTCTCTTTTAATATATAGAAGATACTTGGAGTAGCTACCACACATTTTACCTTTCATGAAATGGTAAATTGTGAGACAACTAAGAAAATACTTTATTTTTGTTAGTCTCCCTAAATATGGTAAAATGGCTACTAACATATTCTGCTCACTTCTTCTCTCACTCACTCACTTTACTCTTTCTTTTTCTTCTCTTTCTAGCCATGGTTGCTCTCTGTTTCATCTTTTCACCATCTCTTCTTCTTCTTATAGCTATTCTTATTCAATATGGGTCTACAATCAAACCCACTTCAACATTCTCTTTTCAAGAAACCACCATTAAAGACATTAGACTTGCTTTCAACGAAAAGAAACTAACATCAAAGCAACTCGTTGAGTTCTACCTCAAATCTATCTCGAAACTTAATCCGATCCTCCATGCAGTAATCGAGACGAATCCAGACGCATTGAGCCAAGCAGAGATTGCAGACAGAGAACGTGAGCTCAAAGGCATCACTGAACTTCGTTTCTTGCACGGTGTTCCGGTTCTGCTCAAGGACTCTATATCAACCAAAGACAAACTTAACACAACCGCTGGCTCATTCGCTTTGCTCGGTTCAGTCGTGGCTCGAGACTCGACTGTTGTCAAGAAGCTGAGAGAAGCTGGTGCTGTGATCTTGGGCAAAGCTAGTTTAAGCGAATGGTCTAGTTTCCGTTCTAATTTCATCCCAAATGGTTGGAGTGCACGTGGTCTTCAAGGAAAGGTAAAATTTTTCATCTACAAAAAGATGCAATCTTTAACCAAAACCCTACAAAAATTTGCAATCTTTAACCAAAATCATACAAAAAGTTTCAATCTTTAACCAAAAATGTTTGAGCAAATCTTGAAATGTTGCAGAACCCATATGTTTTATCAGTAGATCCGTCTGGGTCAAGTAGTGGATCAGCTATATCGGTAGCAGCAAATCTTGTGGCTGTGTCACTAGGGACTGAAACTGGTGGTTCCATACTTTCTCCGGCGAGTCGCACTACAAGAAAACAAGGCATTTTCCGACGGAAAAATAAATTCCGTCGGAAATCCGTCAGAAAATTCCGACGGATTCCGACGGTTTGCGTTTTTTTCAAAAAAAATAAAAAAAAATAAATTCCGACGGAATTATGACGGAAATCCAAGGAATTTCCGACGGAATTCCGACGGATTGCGTTTTTTTGAAAAAAAAAAAAAAAAAACGGGATCCGTCGGAATTCCGTTGGAAATTCCTTGGAAATTCCGACGGATTTATGACGGAACCCTTTTTTTTTTAATTTTGCATTCCCGCTCATTTCGTTTTGCATTCCCGCTCATTCTTATTCTTTTTTAATTTTTTAATTTTAATTTTTTGTATTTACAGAAGAAGAAGAAGAAGAAGAAGAAGAAGAAGAAGAAGAAGAAGAAGAAGAAGAAGAAGAAGAAGAAGAAGAAGAAGAAGAAGAAGAAGAAGAAGAAGAAGAAGAAGAAGAAGAAGAAGAAGAAGAAGAAGAAGAAGAAGAAGAAGAAGCTCCGGCGGAGAGAAAGCTCCGGCGGAAGAAGAAGAAGGAGAAGAGGTCGCCGGAAAAAAGAAGAAGAAGAAGAGCTCACCGGAAAAAGTAGATCTCGCCGGAAAAAGTAGATCTCGCCGGAAGAAGAAGAAGAAGAAGAAGAAGAAGAAGAAGAAGAAGAAGAAGAAGAAGAAGAAGAAGAAGAAGAAGAAGAAGATCCGGAGGAGGAGAAGAAGAAGATCCGGAGGAGGAGAAGAAGAAGCTCTGCCGGCAACACTTTTCTCCGGAAAATTTTCCGTTCGCCGGAAATTTTTTCCGATCGCCGGAAAAAGAAGAAGAAGAAAAAGAAGAAGAAGAAGAAGAAGATCCGGAGGAGGAGAAGAAGAAGATCCGGAGGAGGAGAAGAAGAAGCTCCGCCGGCAACACTTTTCGCCGGAAAATTTTCCGGTGGCCGGAATTTTTTTTTTTTTAAAAAAAACGAAAGTCCGTCGGAAATCCGTCGGGAAATTCCGACGGACTTTCGTTTAAAAAAAAAAAAAAAAAGTGATCCGTCGGAAATCCGTCGGAATTTTCCGACGGATTTCCGACAGATCCCCAATTTCCGACAAGATAGAACCGACGGACCAAAACCATCGGAATTCCGACGGATTTGGCCGTCGGAAAATGCATTGTTTTCTTGTAGTGTCGGAACTCGGTGGTTGGGATAAAACCGAGTGTCGGGCTCACGAGCCGAGCTGGGCTGGTTCCTATCTCTTTAAGACAGGATAGTATTGGGTGAGATTATATGCACCCACACCACTACTACTAACTATTTGAGATTTTATACCATTTTGCCAAGTTTTTGTGTTTGCAATGTTAGGCCAATATGTAGAACAGTTTCGGATTCTGTTCATCTTCTTGATGCTATTGTGGGTTATGATCCATTGGACAAGGCCACGAAGACAGCGTCCAACTTCATTCCTGAAGGCGGTTACAAGCAATTTCTGAAAGCTAGTGGCCTCAAGGGTAAGAGATTAGGGATTGTGATGCAGCAGCTGCACCACATGTTACCGTGACTTACACGTCACGTTTCTTATCTTTCATTTACACTAAGTTGGGCTTTCTTTTATCTTACGTAATAGCACTTTAATCTATTGGGCTTTAGGATTAATCTTTATCAAAGTCGGTTGTGACCTAGATAAGATTCTTATTTAAGCTGTTGTCTTCTTCTTTAAACATTCAGTTTTGGTAATAATAAAAGAGTTTACACTCAAACCCTAGAATCCGATATCTTTTGACATCGTTTCTTAGGAAGCAGGTCCTGAACGTTCTTCGAACTTTCAGTTGAGCTGAACCCTATCTTCGTACGCTGCGCCAGATTGTAATGAAGCATACTCATCTTGATCAACACATCAAAACATTAAGGTAAACAATAAGTCGATTTGATGAAGAAAAAAACTCGAGAACACAATATAAGTGTTTTCTTTGGATGAAGAAAAGAAGGCGCGATCGTCATTGACAATTTGACGATACCAAACATTGAAGTCATTATGGATTGGAGAAAGAGCGGTGAAGAGATAGCGCTTTTGGCTGAGTTCAAGATGTCTCTTAATGCTTATCTTAAAAAGCTCGCGAAATCACCAGTCCGGTCCTTAGCAAAGGTTATTGCCTTCAACAAGAAATTTGCTGAAAAGGTACCGAAAGCTTACCTTTTTCTCGGGTATTTGGACGAAATGTAAAACCGTTGAATTGCAAAAACTGACAGGAAAAGGTGAAAGAATGGGGACAAGAAGTCTTTATTGCAGCAGACGCCACCAATGGAATGGGTGAGAAAGAGAAAGCCGCATTGCAGAAGATGGAAGAACTGTCGAGGAATGGAATCGAAAAGCTGATGAAGAAAAAGAAGTTAGATGCAATAGTGGGGCTAGGTTCGACGATTAGCCCTGTCCTCGGCATTGGAGGGTATCCAGGCATCAATGTTCCTGCAGGATATAATAGTGAAGGAGTTCCATTTGGGATTAGCTTTGGAGGATTAAGATTCTCCGAGCCAAAGCTCATTGAGATTGCTTATGGCTTTGAACAAGCAACTTTGATCAGGAAGCCACCAAAGTTCAAAGCTTGAGGCACTAGTAGTCAACAAACTTAACAATATCTTTGTAATGTACATTTATTTGTATGACTTTGTCACAGTAGATTGATCGGTCTAATGCCACTTTGATAAAATTACAAGCTCAAACACTAAGCTTAGGGGAAAAATCTGAACTTACAAAAGGAGATGAAAACTCATCTAAACAAGCCATCCTGATACGCTCTGGCGTGGCTGGGGTCTCCAATGGGAACCAGTCGGTGAGACCCACCTCGGTTCTAGCCGCTTTGATTGCTTCCTTTATCGCAAAGAAGACCGATGTTGCAAGAAAGAACGGTGGCTCACCCACTGCTTTAGAGGAATGTATCGCCTTTGTATTCGGATTCCCCTGATTTCATAAAGTACAAATCTCAGGGTCAGTTTCAAATGTCTATTGCTTGTTACCAATGCAAAGCTTGTTCTTATAGTTGAATACCTTGAGAAGAGAAACATTGAGGTTGAACGGAATGTCGTTAAGGGAAGGTATTTTGTAGTTTCCGGGTCCGCAAGTGAGTAAAGTTCCTGGTTTAATCCATTTATGAGCTGCATCTCCCCATTTGAGTTCTTCTAGAGCTACCCAACCTAGTCCTTGTACAAACGCTCCTTCTATCTGCAAATTGTCAATTTTAGACAACATTTTTGCTTCAAGATCTGGATTTTCAAAGATTGCAAAAAGCCAATGAACAGCTAAAAGCATAGGAAGGTGAGAGAAGAACACGCACCTGTCCAACATCAATGGCTGGATTAAGAGAATATCCGAGGTCCAACATTATATCAGCTGCTCTTGTGTGAAAATCACCAGTCAATGTATCTATCTCAACTTCAGCAAAGGAAGCTCCATATGTGTAATATCTAAATGCGTTCCCTTTCCCAGTTATCCAGTCAAATCCAACTTCGGGAACAATGTGAAAACCGTGAGCAGAGAGGTCTATCCGTTGAAAGTAGCACGCGCTTACCAGCTACATACAATGTGAGCAGAGAGGTTATTCAAACTCTTCCAAGCTTATATCAAAATGCAAGAGAAAAAGAATACCTCAGCGAATGTGTCGAACTTGTGTTTAGATGCAACAGGCTCCATTCTAGCTATGATCTGCTCACATGCATCTAAAATTGCAGCACCGTACATATCGGAGCTCGCAGAAGCAGCAGTTGGTGATGCATTTGGAACCTATTAAGACACCATAAAAATGATAAGAGAGCAAGAACATTTTTGTGTGATTATGCCATCGCCTAAAGTGCTCTAAGCGGTGATATAAATTGACCTTATCGGTGCTCGTCTCTGACACGAAAACTGAACTAAGCGGAATGTTAAAGGCAGATGCAGCAACTTGGGCAACCTTTGTATGCAACCCTTGACCCATCTCCACACCTCCATGTGTCACCAAAACAGTCCCATCCGTGTAAACATGAACAAGAGCACCGGCCTGTAAAACAAAAATGGACCGAAATATCTAAAAATCCAGATTCTGGCTTTGCAAGCAATGTTGAGATTTCCATGGCAGACTTCTCTTATTCTTTCCAGTTCCTCGACAGATTACTACCAAGTTTGAAGGAAAAAGGATCCACCTCAAAGAAAGATTACCTGATTCATGAACTTTGTGGTAAATGATATGCCAAATTTTGTGGGAACCATAGCTACACCACGCTTTTTCCACCGATTTTGACTATTAAACTCGTCAGCTTCTCTACGAGCTTTTAAGAAGTTGGAGGATACTTTCAGCTCTTTCCACAGCTGATGCAATGTGCAGTGCTGAAGAGACTGAAAGTAATGTGTGACCGATCCTTCTACTTGAAAGTTCATCTCCTAAAGTAAATCCACCCGAAAAAATTATTATAAGAAACTGTCTACCAACTTTTAGGAGACGAAAGATGTTTAAAAAACATTTAACTCACTTTGATTTCTTCAGAGCTTTTATCAAGCTCAGCAGCAATTCTTTGAATC
Organism: Draba incana; assembly: GCA_963576765.1. Lineage (NCBI taxonomy): Eukaryota > Viridiplantae > Streptophyta > Magnoliopsida > Brassicales > Brassicaceae > Draba > Draba incana. The sequence continues at coordinate 5,605,349 of OY755212.1, read as the reverse complement.
CAGTTTTCAGTTATAAGCATACCTTGGGGACCTCCAAATCCTCGGAAAGCAGTGTTACTAGGATAATTAGTAAAGCAAACGTTCCCTACAATCCTCACATGCGGGATCTCATAAACATTATCCGAGTGAAACATGGCCCGTTCGAGAACAGAAAGGGAAAGATCCAAAGAGTTTCCACCATTGTTGTAGATTTCAAGGTCCAACGCCAATAATTTTCCTTCATTGGTAAATCCAACCTGTAAAGAGTACCAGAATACAATTACAATCTATTCTCAACTGTTTTCAGTCATTTCCAATTAAATGTCTGCTGACCAATAGATTCCACAGCCTAAGAGAAAAACTCGAAGCAACAGAGAAATATACCTTGTACTTTCCAATGAAACTATGACGATGACCAGTTATCATCATGTCGACATCTCTGTCCAGTATGAGTTTCACAGGTCGATTCAATAGGTAAGAAGGAACCGCAGCTGCAGCAGCAACGAAAGCTGATCTTGTTTCCTTACCACCAAAGCCACCACCAATTCGTTTGGTTTTGCATACCACTTTAGACATTGGAAGACCGAGAACATGAGAAACATATTTCTGGTGCTTTTGAGGAGCCTGCATATAAATCATAACCACCAATATTGCTTAAGCAGAGACAGCCATTTAATATCTTAATGTACGCTATTCATAAAGCTTATGTTGTATAAAAGTGAATTCCACTCAGTGAAGTAAATGACAGTACTAGATAGTATGCTTACTTGAGAGGATGAAATCATATGAACTTCATTGCCTCCATCAATTGTCCAAACCAAAGTACCATTAGGTTCCAAGTAAAAGTGTTCCTGACCACCCATTTGTACTTCTCCCTCTATTATTTTGTCACATTGACCAGATTGAAAGCATAGCTCTACATCTCCTTTTCTTAGCCTTTTCTCCGTGTTCGGATGGAAACTTTTAGCATTAATAGCCTCCTTGATTGATAATATTGCAGGTAGTTCCTCATACCTAACGTCAACTTTTCCTGCTGCAGTTTTTGCATTTTCATGTGTATCCGCGACAACCACACCAATGACCTGAAATACCAGATTTGATTAAATGAATGAAATAAATACATATATCTAACAAAATAACTAAATTGTTGATATTTGTGAGAACTTTCATTAACTTTTAAAGAAAAATCAATACATGCATAAACCTTGCTTGTTTACATTCTAGTGATTAAAGGCAGCACACCAACAGTTTTGCATGTAGCACTACTTCTAAGACACAGGGAAACTAAAGTTTCCCCCATTGTGTTTCCATGGAAAAAGCAAAAAAAGAAAGCGAAAATTTGAGGTTTCAAAGTTTCATACCTGTCCCACGCACGTGACCACGTCTGTAGCAAACAATTCTTCATCGGCAACAATTGGTCCAATCATATTATCCCCAGGAATGTCTTTGGCAAGAAACAGACCAGCAAAACCAGGTGAAGATTTGGCTGCCGAATCATCGATTGAAAGGATGCGGGCATGTGGCACTTTGCTTAGCACTAAGGCAGCATGCAATGTATTAGGAGGCACTGGGGTATCATCAGTATATTCCGCTTCCCCTGTAACCTACATGAAAATATAAGAGTGTTGAGATACACGTAAAATCAAAAGTCACCAACATATAACGACTTTGATTAGCTAGAGGTTATCGACCACGGACAACAAAACCACCCCAAACCAAACAATATGCAGACCAAGCTGATCACTATACCAAGCTTAAAGATATTTTGGAGAGATGTAAATAATTATGCTTATGGAATTAATAATGGTGAAGTGTAGAGTTGAGAAAGAGAGCCCATAAACTATATGAAGAGGAACAAAATCTCAGACGCCATATTTCCTGAAGCTTATAAACGTAAGTCTTTGTTTTAGAAGGCAATGTGTGTTCATAGCAAATGATTTAACATCCTGAAGCTTATTTCTTTCTCCTTCACCTCTACTTAACATTTGCACACTTAACTGACACATAAGAGCTTTATAAGATATCCAGAAAAGTTAGCCCACATAGACTTTCTAAACATCTTCTCTATTTTACTCTTATCACAAACATCAATCAACAAAATTACATAGTAGACATATGTTACCCCAGAGTTTATCAAAGATGTACCACGTAAATCAAAGACATGCTGAGAAAACCATGAGTATGAGAACCAAAGTATATAGAACACCATACCTGCATTCTTGCTGAAAGATGAACTTCCGACAATCCAACAGATGTTCCCTGTTTGACTGTCTCATAGTCTTGTTTTCCAACTCTAGATAAGCGAGGCACATGTTGCACAGCTGATATATGAGAGGGTGGGAAGGTCTCTATCGCGGGCTTTACAGTATGTATATCATGAGAAACCCATAGGAAAAATTTAAAGAAGAAGCTAAGGGTTAGAGATTTCCGAAACTCCACCATTCCACCAGGAGCATCTTCCTTAATTAAGACATCGCTCTGTATGACCTTGAGAGCATCTTGCAGAAGACTTTTATTCCAAATCTTTCCAATTAGAAATTCCTCGGTCTTTCTCGCACGCAATGAAAGAGGAGCCACACCACCATAAGCAATTGATGCATCAGAAATGATCAATTGTTCGCCCTTCTCTTCCAGAAACACACGCATTCCACCATTGACAATAGCTATGTCATCATCCCTACGATGAGCCTGCTTAAATTCTTTCACATACTCTAAGGGTCTAGTCCACGGAAGAAAGACCGACAACAAAATCTCATTACTTCCCATATCAACTTTTCGATAACCAAGGAAGAAATCTTTTGCAGGAATAGACCTAACATCTCCACTGCAGCTGATAATCCGAAACTCTGCTCTTGAAGCCATCCAAAGAGGATTTAAATCAGATATTGGACTAGCTGTACAGATGTTCCCACCAATGCAAGCAACATTTCTGATTTGTGTCCCTGCAAACCACTTTAGCTGCTCGATAAAAGCCTTGCAAGCTGATGTTTCATGCGCAGGACGCTCCTTCACAACCTTCCTGTATAATCTCAGGAGTTCAGAAAGTTTCAAAGCCGAACCAACCTCTACCCCATTGTCATTGACATTCAATGCGTTGAGTTCTGAGACTTGAGACACAGAAATCAGTACCTGATACTGTAACCTCTTCATTCTCATTTCGATTCCCACCTCTGTATTACCTACCACTAGTTTTGCATCAGGATGATTTTCTTTGAGCTCAAGCAAGTTCTGAAGACTTACAGGTCTATACCAGGTAAGCCCTCCATTTCCCTTTAACTTTAAAGGAGCTGATTTCCTCAGCAAAAGTTCAGGGGGAAAAATAAGTTCCTTCTCCGTATACTTCGCCCCATCAATATCACTATAAGAGATAGACTGAAATCTATCTCCATTGCAATTAGCCGCTTCATTTGTTGTTTTTGTACCACACGAGCAAGGCTTTCCAGTAGATGGGCAGATATTTGAACCATCTTGAAGGCTAAGTGATGATACACCACAGTATAGAGCATCATCAGATTTTGCAAAAACCCGAAACGCATCAACGATGGGTCTATAACCAGTACAACGACATAAATTCCCTGCAAGGCATTCTTCAATCTCCTCTTCACAAGGTGAGTTTTTACTTGACCTCAATAACGCGTACATCGACATGATAAACCCGGGAGTACAAAACCCACATTGTGAACCATGAGAAGATGCCATTGACTCCTGAGAGAATTACGAATCACAACACGTTTTAGCAGCTGACATAGAATCTCCAAAAACCAGAACCTGATAAAAGTAAACACTTACCTGAAGTGGATGCAAGCCAAGTTTGCGATGCCCAATTCCCTCAATGGAAATTACATGCATTCCTTCTACTGAATAGAGAGGTGCTAAACAAGCGTTCACAGCATAATGCCTGCAATAACATATTCCATATGAACAAAACCAACAAGAAGGCTAAAACTTTAGCTAATGTATCAGAAGAATAGAGACGCACACGCATGTCTTTGATTTTCGGTCATAATTAGAGACCATCACCGTGCAAGCCCCACAACCACCTTCACCGCATCCCAGCTTTGTCCCGGTCAATCCTAAATCTAAAGCAATCAAGAATACAAGTTAGAAACTACTTTATAAACATATTATTTCTTCAAGCAACTCATTTCTGAAACGAATCTCGCTCTTGAACCATATTCTTACTAGATAGATGCATATACCCAATCATTTCCAAATTAAAGATACATAAGTGAGCTAGCTACTCAATCAAACATAAATCTCTGAATACTCCTGATTTCTTCATAAATAGAATGAAAAGTGAGCTAGCTACCAAATCAAACATAAAATACAACTCAGCTAATTGGCATAGACAAGGTTCATAATCCTGATTTCTTCATAAATAGAATGAAAAGTGAACTTCTTTGAACACTCGGATCTTAAACCAAACACAAAACCCAAAATAAAAAAAGCATACTTTAGAGATCAATTGGTTATTACACACCTCTGAGATATTCGAGAAGTGTCATATGAGCTAACCCATCAGGTAAAACTCTACGAACTCCATTAACGTACAGAATCGCCTCCATAAACTCGTCTCCGATCGCACCTTCCCTGTTCAACGAACCCATTTCTCACTGAAAACAAAATCTCTGATTGAGATCGAAAGATGACGAATTTGATGACGACACGTCAAATCTCAAATCGATTACTTCCTTCTTCTTCTTTACTATACATTAAAATCCTTTCTTTATTAAGAAGAAGATCGTATTCACGTTCTTCTCCATCTTCCCAATAAACAAAGGAAAAGCAAATTTTGATTTTGTGAACAGTCCTTTTCTTTGAATTTAAAAATTGATTTTTTTTTTTTTTTATCATTTTAATATAAAGAAATAAAAAGCCCATTAAAAGCCCAAATCAAAATACTCAACAAAGTAAGGTTTTTTTTCCTTTCTACCTCTTTGCGCCGCTGTGTCAAGCTTCTTCTTTGTTTTTCAAGTTACGATTTTGATTCCATGGGTAAATCAAAGTTCAAACATATGGAGGATTTGAAACCGGAAGTTGAAGAACAGAGAGACGTCGGAGAAGAAGAAGAAACAGAGGAGGTTTGTAGGGGTCAAATCTCCCCTAGAAGAATCGATAAACCAAACGGCTTAACACGTGTTAAAGCGGTTCAGCGGTCGAACCCAGAAAACGCAGGCCCGTCAAAGGCCCATCACTGTTCATTCCAGCGCTGTTCGATCCTTCTAGACCGGCCCGACTCAGAGCGACCGGAACTGCTCAGGTCACCTCGACTGGAACTGTTCATACCGCCCAATTTTACCTATATATAAACATGTACCCCTTCACTTGTTGAGGATCCGAAATTTCTTGTAAAAACACTATTTACAGCTCTGATCTTGATGAATAAGAACCCTAATTCATAATCTAATTCTATCTTCCTCTAAGTGTTTGAAAACCCTAAAGAAGCTCTATTTCAAACGAATCTTCACAAATTCGATTGTGTGATTAATCCAGCACGCACAATTTGGCGCTAGAAGGAGGGGACTCGTAACACTAGCTTCATACACGAAACAAACGCTTAGACGAACCCGCTACTCGCAACATGTCAATAACGAACCCGCAGTCTCCAGCGGCCGAAGATACAGGTCCAAGCGAGCCCATTGTGGCTGGGCTGATCAACCAGTCCGCATTGGGGGCGGAAGCAAGCAGACCTGTCCCGACAGAGAACCAGGCAACCGCCAATACAAACACGGCCGACCCGTCCACACCAGGAGATTTCGGTCAACTCAAAGCAATGCTCGAACAGTTGCTCAAGCAGTCGCAAAACCAGGAGACGATCAACAGCAACCTGACTGCTGAAATCAGGGCCTTGTCGACAACTCGTCAGTCTCGAGGGCTACCTCAAGGTAACGCGCTTCGCGTCACCCCGCTCGCTCTTAACTTCTCCCAGGCGGCATCGCCATCGGCTCGTGGCACTCGCGAAGATCATACGCCTACACCTCTCAGAGACGGAACCGTTTTCGTCGCAGGCGCTCCCGGCGGCATACCTGCAATCGCAGACAATTCAGAAGGACGTGAATTTGGAGCAGCTCGGCCCAGTCGACCGACTAGTCGTATCCAGAGTCGGGACGAGGGCGAAATCGCAGAAAATACGCGATGGATGGAACAAGCCGAAGCCATAACCGCCCGTAGAGCTGTCGATTCGCAGGGAACGGAAATGGACGAGCTCAGAGCCGTCTTGCAGCAAAACGCTCGCGATCTCAAGGATATGAGGTCACAGGTCCATCGCGCAACCAGCAAGGCGCCGGAACTCGACCGCGTTCTTGAAGAAGCTCGCACCACTCCTTTTACCGAGCGAATAACAAAGGCGCGTTTATCTGACCCAGGGAAGCTCAAGATTCCTATCTATGAGGGAAAGGGCGACCCCACGGAGCATATCAGAGCATTCTCAATCGCAATGGGGCGAGCTAATTTCAGGCTCGATGAAATCGATGTTGGTTGCTGCCTCCTCTTCGTGGAGCATCTCCAAGGGGCGGCCCTCTATTGGTTCACGGGGATGAAAAGGAACTCTGTTGACAGCTTCGCCCAACTCTCCGAGGCCTTCCTAAAGCAGTATTCCGTCCTAATCAAACGCAGGTCATCAGAGGTGGACCTTTATACTATAACGCAAGCGGCCGGCGAGCCCTTGGGAGTTTTCATTGAACGCTTCAAAGCGATGCTTATTCAGGTAAAAGGGATTGACGACAGATCCGCCCTGAGTGCCCTGCGAAAAGCTTTGTGGTACAACTCGGATTTCCGAAAAGAGATGACGATTAACGAGCCCTCGTCAATTCAAGATGCGCTTCATCGCGCTAACGACTTCGCAAGAAGCGAAGATGAAACCAAAATCCTGAGCCAGAAGCATGGAAAGGCCAGGAATCCTAGTCCGCTGGAAGTCCCAGTCGCGACAAAGAGGAAGCCGGGAAATTTCGTACAACATGAAGGAGGTTTCAAGGGGGCCCATAACTACCAGGTGGACTCGCCCGGCTACGGTCGAGGAAGAGGGCGAGGCCGCGGAAGAGGCGCCCCTGGTCGCGCTAGCGGCAACCCTTGGCCGAGAATATCGCAGTATGACGAGTCTGCTTATTGCGACTTGCATAAGATGGAGGGACACTCGACGTCTAACTGCAGAGTCCTCGACATGCGACTCGCAGCAAAGTTGGCCGCCGGCGAGCTCAAAGGAAACATCAATGTTAACGATTTTCAGCTCGAGCAATTCGACGATGCAAGAGAAGGGGACGGCCCGTCGGGAGACAACAGGAATAATAAGCGAGACCGACGAAATGACGAGGCCCACCTCGACCGACGAAACGGTAATGATGGCCGGAGCGCCTCGAAACAGAAAATCTGCAACATGATCATGGGCGGCTCGCGCTACTGCTCTAACACCGTCTCGTCGATCAAAGCCTATCAGAGAAGAGCGGAGGTAGGGGCAAACAAACCCGAACCGTCGAAGTTCCCGAACGACGTCATCCAGTTCGAAGAGAATGAGGTCGATGACATTGACAAACCTCATGACGACCCGCTTGTCATCCGACTCTCTGTCGCAGGATGGGACACGGGTCGCGTTTTAATCGACACTGGGAGCACAGTCGACATCATTTTCGTAGACACTCTGAAGCGCATGGAAATTGACCTCGCACAAGTCGAATCCTATCCTAAGCCATTAACCGGATTCAATGGCGAGACGACTATGACACTCGGTACGGTCAAGCTTCCTGTAAGCACGGAAGGTGTGACTAAAATAGTTGAGTTCGCAGTCTCGAACAACCCAGCAATTTACAATGTGATAATGGGAACCCCTTGGCTAAACTCGATGCGCGCCGTCGCCTCAACGTATCATCTCTGTCTTAAGTTTCCAACAAAGGGCGGAGTCAGAACAATCAGAGGAAGTCAGTCGGCGTCAAGATCTTGTTTCATGACCGCGCACAAACTAAGAGCTCAGGCGACAGTGCCGATCCCAAGCGAGCCGCGGAAAAAGATTAAGACAGACAGGGAGCCCGTCAAGGAAATCTCAAACCTCTTGTAGCAGTTACAGATCGTGGAATCCGCTGAAGATAGAGGAGCGGGCCCGACCTGCGAGCCTGTCATATCTGTTTGTATAAACGACAAATTCCCAGAGAAATACGTAGAGATAGGCGCGACACTTGACAAAGCCGTCAGGCTCGACCTCATCGAATTCCTCAAGAAAAACGTCGGTACATTCGCATGGTCCGCGGAAGACATGCCCGGGATCGATATCGACATCATCAGTCACGAGTTAAACGTGGACTCGACCTACAAACCGATAAAGCAAAAGCGAAGGCGACTTGGTCCTGAAAGGGCTCAAGCGGTAAATGACGAAGTAGACAAACTCTTGCAGGCCGGCTTGATCTCTGAGGTCAGATATCCGGAATGGCTTGCGAACCCAGTCGTCGTGAAGAAGAAAAGTGGTAAGTGGCGAGTCTGTGTAGACTTCACGGATTTGAATAAGGCATGCCCTAAAGACAGTTTCCCTCTTCCTCACATCGACCGCCTCGTCGAGGCGACATCTGGAAACAAGTTGTTGTCCTTTATGGACGCCTTCTCTGGCTATAATCAGATCTTCATGCACCCCGGCGATCGCGACAAAACATCTTTCATCACAGACCGCGGAATCTATTGCTACAAAGTCATGCCCTTTGGACTTAAGAATGCTGGGGCTACTTATCAGCGATTGGTAAATAAAATGTTTGCGGACTTACTCGGTAAAACGATGGAGGTTTACATTGACGACATGCTCGTCAAATCACTCGAGGAAAAGGACCACGTCGGCCACCTCGCAGAGTGCTTTGCGTTATTAAATAAGTATAACATGAAGCTGAATCCGGCTAAGTGTCGTTTCGGTGTAACGTCCGGCGAGTTCCTCGGCTACATGGTTACTCGTCGCGGGATCGAGGCAAATCCAAAACAAATCGACGCACTCATCCAGATGCCTTCGCCAAAAACGAGAAGAGAAGTACAGCGACTAAACGGCAGAGTCGCGGCCTTGAACCGATTTATCTCGCGCTCTACTGATAAGTGTTTACCTTTTTATGAAATGCTCAAGGATAAGAAAGGGGCAGCTCGACAAGATTTCGAGTGGACTGAAACATGTGAAGAAGCCTTCCCGAAGTTGAAGCAGTATCTCGCGACTCCACCTGTTCTGACAAAGCCGATTGCTGGCGAACCGCTCTATCTTTACATCGCGGTCTCGACCTCAGCAGTTAGTGGGGTTCTGATTCGCGAAGACGGCACCGACCAAAAGCCTGTTTTCTATATTAGTAAGTCGCTAATCGATGCAGAAACAAGATATCCTTTGACGGAGAAACTCGCACTCGCAGTTATTACGTCGGCTCGAAAGCTTCGACCGTATTTTCAATCACATTCGATCGTGGTACTAAGTACTTTTCCACTGCGCGCTGTTCTCCACAGTCCGACTCAGTCCGGGCGACTCGCCAAATGGGCGATCGAGCTAAGCGAGTTCGATATCGAGTATCGCAGTAGGACGACGATCAAGGCACAGGTATTGGCCGACTTTTTAATCGAACTGCCGGAGGCGGAAGCCTCACCCGAAATCGAAGACGCACTTGCGGACAGTTCTGCATCACAAGTCTGGCAGCTGCACGTCGACGGCTCGTCATCTAAACACGGATCGGGAGTAGGCATTCGACTATCGTCAGACGGAAAATCTCTAGAGCAATCGTTCTGCCTTGGTTTCAAGGCATCGAACAACGAGGCCGAATACGAGGCCCTTCTCGCAGGTCTTCGATTGTCTAAAGCATTGAAAATAACAAGGATAGAAGCTTTTTGCGACTCTCAGCTCGTTGTAAATCAGTTCAACGGCGAATACGCGACAAAGGACGAGCGCATGGAAGCATACCTCGCTCTCGTCAAAACTTTAACAGCTGAATTCGATCTGTTCACCTTGATAAGAATTCCAAGGTCGGAAAACTCCCAAGCAGATGCCCTCGCATCACTCGGCTCAACCGCAAAGCTAGATAAAGTTCTTCAAAGAATTGTCAAGGTCGAATTCATTGAAGAGCCGAGTATCGCAATCGCAAAAGCGGTCAACGTCCTAACAAGATCTCTGGCAGCGAAGCAAAAAGCAGCTCTCAGCAATGGCTCGCCCGCTCGCTCCGCCGCAGACCCGATGGACCTCGACCACACCAAAGATAACGTCGAACCGGATCCGATGGATCCCAATCAATCCGGTACAGTCGGCGCAGACGAAACGACGGATGTGATGGCAACAGATAACGAGCTCGACCCGAATAACACAGCTTTTGACCGTGGCTTTCTCCCCGAACAACTTGAGGAATCCCAAGAGGATGCTTACCCATGTAGCGAGGAGCCTCCACCTGGGCATGAAGTCGTCGACATTCCCATTGACGACGAGACCACAGTCTATGGATGCGACACCAAGTGGATGGCCAACATTCGCGTTTATCTCGCAGACGGCGAGATCCCAATCGACAAATGGGTGGCTCGCAAATTAAAGTCACAGTCGTCTCGTTACGTTTTACTTGATGGAAATATCTTCAAATGGCGACTGTCCGGGCCACTACTCGCTTGTGTCGAGGGGCAGGAGGCTCGCGAGATAATGCACGAGGTTCATGGCGGATCCTGCGGTAACCACTCGGGAGGTCGCTCACTCGCCATCCGAATCAAGAGGCACGGATATTTTTGGCCATCAATGATAAAAGACTGCGAGCTGTTCGCAGCAAAGTGCGAGAAGTGTCAGCGACATGGTCCGTTCATCCATCAACCGACGGAGTTCTTAAGCTCGATCACCTCGCCCTACCCGTTTATGCGATGGGGAATGGATATCGTTGGACCGCTTCATCCGTCTCGGCAGAAACGATACCTCTTAGTCCTAACGGATTATTTTTCCAAGTGGATCGAGGCGGAAGCATTCAGATCAATCAAGGATAAGCAGGTCGAAAACTTCGTCTGGAAGAATATCATCTGTCGTCACGGCGTACCCTATGAGATAGTGACAGATAACGGTTCGCAATTCATATCTAAGCGGTTCGAACTTTTCTGCAATAAGTGGAAAATCAGAATCAGCAAGTCAACGCCTCGCTGCCCTCAAGGCAACGGCCAGGCAGATTCGTCAAACAAAACACTTATCCATGGCCTAAAGACTCGACTCGACGCTAAAAAGGGTCGTTGGGCAGATGAACTTGAAGGCGTTTTATGGTCTTGTTGAACAACACCGCGACGCGCTACGGGCGAGACGCCTTTCGCCCTTGTCTACGGAACAGAATGTGTGATTCCTCCTGAAGTCTATTTTCCAGGAGTTCGCCGACGATTGCTTCCAGAACAGGAAGGTCTCAATCATCTCCTCATGCTCGACGAACTCGACCTTATCAACGAAAGGCGCGACCAAGCACTTATAAAAATGACCGAATATCAAATTGCAGCATCCAAGTATTACAACTCCAAGGTGCGAGTTCGGCGTTTTTACGAAGGAGACCTCGTCCTTCGCGCAGTATTTCAAAACACTGCAGAGCCCAATGCCGGCAAACTCGGCGCTCACTGGGAAGGACCTTATCAGATCACAAAAGTAGTTCGCCCGGGCGTCTACGAAATCGCCAACATGAAAGGCGAGATGATCCCGCGTTCCTGGAATGCGCGACATCTGAAGAAATATCACTGCTAAAAATACTAAGTCATTAGACTTGAACTACGACGCGACTTGATCCCTTCATTGGGTACGTAGGCAGCTCGTTTGCGGACGAGTTCAGTTGCCCCCTTCAAAAAAAAAAAAAAAAGGGGGAGTGGGTACGTATATTCATACTCCCACTCGCAATATGTAACGACTTAAGGTTTTAACCAAGTCTTATTCGCTCAACTCGCTAAACGACTTCGGTCTAAACGCGATAATCGATTCGCAATAAGCTAAGGTTTTAACCAAGTCTTATTCGCTCAACTCGCTAAACGACTTCGGTCTAAACGCGACAAGTCGACTCGCAAAACGACTTCGGTCTAAACGCGACAAGTCGACTCGCAAACGACTCCGGTCTAAACGCGACAAGTCAACTCGCTAAACGACTTCGGTCTAAACGCGACAAGTCGACTCGCTAAACGACTTCGGTCTAAACGCGACAAGTCGACTCGCTAAACGACTTCGGTCTAAACGCGATAATCGATTCGCAATAAGCTAAGGTTTTAACCAAGTCTTATTCGCTCAACTCGCTAAACGACTTCGGTCTAAACGCGAAAAGTCGACTCGCTAAACGACTTCGGTCTAAACGCGACAAGTCGACTCGCAAAACGACTTCGGTCTAAACGCGACAAGTCGACTCGCTAAACGACTTCGGTCTAAACGCGACAAGTCGACTCGCTAAACGACTTCGGTCTAAACGCGGAAACTCGCTAAACGACTTAACTGTCTAAAACGCGAGATCAATAACAATTAGGCGTCATTATGGCCATAATGGCGACCTGATTAAAACTTCATCATCATTATGAAGTAAACTTATACATCCTCAACGGATAAAGCGCGCTATATAAATTTAGAGTTCATTACTGGGATAGACGTATTCAGTGCGAGTATTGTCCGTTAGCCGGGGTGTCCATCTCGCGAGTCCATCTCGGGATAGACACATTCAGTAGAATGTGTCCGTTAGCCAGGATGTTTGACTCGCAAACCCAGTCTTTACCTTAACAGACTGGTCGAACTTAGCAAATATATATTTGCCTGGATAAGATATATTCAGTAGAATATAACCAGGATGTTCGTCTAAGCGTCTTAAAACCGCATCGCGTCTTAAAACCGCATCGCCTCTAAGCGTCTTAAAACCGCATCGCGTCTTAAAACCGCATCATTTCTATGGCCTTAGACAAGCTCTAACAGGCCTCGTCGACAAACTAATAATCGAAAATATAGTTAAGAAATTGCTTAAGGGCATTCATATAAATCTGCTCGACCAACTCGGCATAAAAATGTTGTTACAAGTTGGATAAAGCCATCCAGGCACAAAAACAAAAATCGAGTCATAAAATCCTTAAGCAAAAACAAAAACTAATCCTACTGTTGCAAAGTCCGGACTAGGCGACAGTCTCGCCATCTTCGGCCTCTTTGTCATCAGACGCCAGCTCGCCCTCTTCGACAACTTGTTCTTCGGCTGGAGTAATGATAGCAGCCAAACTCGCAGCCTCGCCGTCCTTGGGTTCTGGTTCCGAAGGAGCCTGTTCGCGAAGAGGTTCAGTTGGTGCGACTGGGATCGGAGCAACGGTCTCATCGGCTTCGTCCGACTCGCTCTCGTCTAACTCCTCACTCGCGCTTCGCAAGCGCATACCAAGAGAGCCATCGTTCGACCCAGAAGCTGCATTTATACCAACAGACTTAGCAACAACTTCGATTCGCGGAGACGCAACTATATCTGCTACTCTAATGGGGACAACATAGTTCTTACCCAAGGTCTTTCTCAATTCGAGTGCTATCGCATCGAAGATCTCGTCGGCTTTTCCGAGCGACGCCTTGTGTTCAGCTAAAAGGGCACGCTCGGCCTTGGGATCGAAGGCCTCCTCTGCTTCAGCATTCTCCATGTCGTCAAGGAGCTGGAGATTAGCCTCCGCTTGTGCAAGATAGACCATTTTCCTAATCGGCTTCTTCATCATCTGTTGAAACAGCTCGTAAGCCCGGTTAAGCTGGCCTTGCACTTCGGCGGCCGCAGATCGCCTCGCAGAAGAAACAACCTCTTCAAGATCCTGCTCGCGACTCGCCTTCAGAGCAGATAGCTCTTTCGCCAGCTCGGCGTTGTTCTCCTCGACCTTCTCCTTCTCCTTGCCGACTCTGTGAAGGTGCACGCCGAGGTCGTCTGAGCTCTTCTTGTACATATCTCGCTCAGCAGCAAGATTTCTCATTTGGGCCGCGACTTTTTCCTTCTCGACCTCTTCTCTCTGCCTGGCCTCGCCTATAAAGAGCTCCTTAGACCTCGCGACTCCACTTACGAATAAACTTGCGACTTCAGAATCTCGCAACTCGCAACTCCATCTCAATGGATAAGTCGCGACTCTCTCCGTGAAAATCAACTCGCGACTCCATCTCAATGGATCAGTCGCGACTTTCTCTCCGTGAAAATCAACTCGCGACTCCATCTCAATGGATCAGTCACGACTTTCTCTCTGTGAAAATCAACTCGCGACTCCATCTCAATGGATCAGTCGCGACTTTCTCTCCATGAAAATCAACTCGCGACTCCATCTCAATGGATCAGTCGCGACTCTCTCCGTGAAAATCAACTCGCGACTCCATCTCAATGGATCAGTCGCGACTTTCTCTCCGTGAAAATCAACTCGCGACTCCATCTCAATGGATCAGTCGCGACTTTCTCTCCGTGAAAATCAACTCGCGACTCCATCTCAATGGATCAGTCGCGACTTTCTCTCCGTGAAAATCAACTCGCGACTCCATCTCAATGGATCAGTCGCAACTTTCTCTCCACAGAAATCAACTCGCGACTTCATCAAGTCGCGACTTCATCAACTCGCGACTTCGTCAACTCGCGACTTCCTCTTCGGCGACAACGATGATTTGAGTAAATGTGCGACTCGCGCTCTTTTCCCCTTTTCTGTTTTTTCCCACTGGGTTTTCTAGACAAGGGTTTTACCGAGGCTTGTTCGCACATCTGTACATCTTCATCTCGTCACCTCGCATCTTCGAGCAGATTCATTCAATCAAGTCAACTCGCGATTTTGAAGGCTTTCAGCCAACTCGCAGATTCGCGAAACTAGAAATCTACTCGCCAATAACAGCAACCGACTCGCAGTATTGAGTATTTGGGTTCGACAGCATCGCCGCTAACACGGTAAACGGCCTAAGCGGGAATCGATTTTTCAGACACCCTTACTTCAGCACTTTTTAACTAAAACTGCTGAACTGGGGGGCTAACTGTAGGGGTCAAATCTCCCCTAGAAGAATCGATAAACCAAACGGCTTAACACGTGTTAAAGCGGTTCAGCGGTCGAACCCAGAAAATGAAGGCCCGTCAAAGGCCCATCACTGTTCATTCCAGCGCTGTTCGATCCTTCTAGACCGGCCCGACTCAGAGCGACCGGAACTGCTCAGGTCACCTCGACTGGAACTGTTCATACCGCCCAATTTTACCTATATATAAACATGTACCCCTTCACTTGTTGAGGATCCGAAATTTCTTGTAAAAACACTGTTTACAGCTCTGATCTTGATGAATAAGAACCCTAATTCATAATCTAATTCTATCTTCCTCTAAGTGTTTGAAAACCCTAAAGAAGCTCTATTTCAAACGAATCTTCACAAATTCGATTGTGTGATTAATCCAGCACGCACAAGGTTGATAAGAGTTTTGAGGAGCTAGGGCTTGATTCTCGTTTAATTCGAGCTTTAACCAAAAAGGGTATAGAGAAACCAACACCAATTCAACAATCAGCTATTCCTTATATGTTTGAGGTTGATTGTTTCTTTTTCCCCCATTGTAGCGTAACGCATTGGCCGGATTGCCTGAGATTCTTGTCACTGCACCTGCTTGTATTCCAAAATGTTTTGCTGCCGGAGTTTTAGAGCCTAAGGCGTTTAGTGATTCGCTTGAAATTCTGGTTCTTGATGAGGTATGTTCTGCTTTCCTTGGAATTTCGTGCGTCAAACGATGTCATAATAGTAGCCTCAATGTTACATTATTCGATTTTCTTGGAACACTATGGAAATGTATATGCTTTTGAATATAAGCCTTTTTGGTTTACGCATTCAATTACGACTTAGAGGCTATATCGTGTTTTCTTTCAATTCTTCTCTTTGAGGAGGTGTTGATTTATTTTTTGTTATCAGGCGGATCTTTTGTTATCATATGGATATGAAGATAATCTAAGCTCGGTAATTTCAATAATCCCAAGACGATGCCAACGCCTTCTTATGTCCGCTACCACATGGTAACATATCTAGGGTTAAAAAATTCCACATGGCAACTTATCTCTTGATGATAACAATTAACAGTTTTTTCTTTGATGTTTGTCTTGAATGGTTAATTGATTAATATTTTTGTAAAATCTTAGTTCTGATGTTGAGAAATTGAAGAAATTGATTCTGCACAGCCCAATTGTTTTGACCTTGCATGAAGGTAACGGCAAGGAAGAAGCCGTCCCAAGTAATGTTCAGCAGTTTTGGGTACGATTTCACAGTTGTGTGTCTGGTAAATGATGATTGGTTAGTTTATCTTGTCTTAGATTCCATGCAGTGCTGAGGATAAACTCCTTCACATGCTTGCTCTCTTGAAGCTTGAGGTTGTTCAGAAAAAGATTCTGACATTCGTCAATTCGATTGATATGGGTTTCAGGTTGAAATGATTCTTGGAAAAGGCAAGTTTTTGGTCAAGTTCTTGGATTGATTTTGTTTTTTTGTTTTTGCCAGTTTGGAATCAAGACTGCAATTTTAAATGGAGAGTTGCCTCAGAATTCTCGGCTTCATATCCTTGAGGTGCATAACCAAGTTTCATAATCAATGATTGTTTGTTTTGTTCAGCAATTTAATGCAGGTCTTTTTGATTATTTGATTGCAACGGATGATAATAACCAAACTAAAGAAAAGGAAGAGGCGAAACCTGAAGATAACAACGAGAATAGGAAAAACAAAAGACGTGGCAAACCTAAACTGGATGCTGAGTTCGGTGTAGTTAAGAGGAATTGATTTCAAAAAAGTTCACACGGCATTCTACTCGACTCTGCTCTAGTGGATTTTTGCATCTTTTTTCTTCTTTTTCTTAGATTCTTATCGTTTCCTTAAAACCATTTTTGATGTACAGGTCATAAACTATGATATGCCTCTAAGTGTTACAGGATATATTCATCGAATTGGGCGTACAGGGAGAGCATATAGCAGCGGTTCTTCTGTTTCTCTCGTGAGACAAAAGCAACAATATTTAGCTCTATTCTTGCAGCATCAGTAAACAAAATTTTGCAAGCATTAATATTATTAGCCTTTTGAGTTTTTGGTTTGATATTTGTTATAACCTCTTGTGACAAAATAACGCCAAAACTTTATTTTAGTCCACATGGGTTATGAAAACAATATTTCTTGCACGTTTCTAGTTCGGATTATGAAGTAACCTTAAAATATTATATAAAGAAAAATGCAGGAAGTGGAAGCAAAATGAATGTATTAGGACATATAGTCAAAATATGAGAAAGAATGGCAAAAGGAGTAAGTTGTCACCTATCGTCATCTTCACGAACAAGCTGCAGTGATTTACCGGACGCTTTTTCGTCCCTGCAATATCATTTTCCGGACGCTTCTCTGTCTGACTTTGGTTTGGACATTAGTCTGGGATCTCGATGTCTCCGTATTCATCTGCCACAAATGAAGCTCTATAATGTTCAACAACGTTCAAGGATTTGAAGTTACTATATCTCTTGTTATTATGACAGACTTACGAAGATGGGGTTTAAGGGACATTTGCAGAAGCTCACACAGCCCAGTCACGTATCTCTTCATCTGAAGATTCAGTAATTTCATTCTTTTAACTTCATTCAGCCAAGAGTTGGAGTATCCCACATTCTATTATCTTCCAGGTGCAAGTGTCAGGGTAATTTATGAGTGTGAACTCAAAAACAAGCTCAGTGGAAATCACCTCCTCTGCTTCAACCTCGAATATGTACACATGCTCCGAGAAGAAAGGTGGTTCTAGCAAGTGTCCATATGAGCTACAAGAAGTGAGTTCATTCTGTTTGGACGTGATCCTACACTGTACACCCAACGATCCCCTCTCATCTTCGCCCTTGAACGTGATGCATGCCTTAAATTTTATTGATGTAGAAAGAGTCTGTTCATTCAAGTTCACCGTCACGGAACTCCCAGAAGCTCGGTAAGTGAAGTACGCAGGCACTTCTCCACCAGGTAAGACCGAATATCCACTAGCTGATGTTTGGATGATGAGATCTCTCGCTTCTTGATTTAGTTTGAAGCAGTTTCCAAAGTTGAGACGACTAAATTGATTGCGAAAGGAGCACTCTAGTCTCTCCAGGGAGACACAATTTTCAGCATCTATGAACATTAGGGAATCCGAAAGCCGTGAGAGTGATATCAAATTCTGCATTTCATTTACTACAAGTCCACGTAGACTAGACAATTCCTTGACCCATGGACTAAGCTCTTGAATTCTTGTATCGGTCAAGTGAAGCTCTGTTATTCGGTCAAAAGCATGCGGGGATCCCTTGAGGTTTTCAGAGTATGACATATGCAGTTCTTCAAGACAAGACCACGACGTGACCGATGAAGGAACTTCTTCTACTGCAGTTCCACTTAACTCGAGAACTCTAATGTTTGTGGAAATCTCAGGAAAACTTTTTAACGAAGAGCAATTAGAGAGATTGAGATTGCTTAGAGACTCCAAGTTGATGTTGGTCGGGAGAATCTTTAACTTTGAGCATCCCTTCAAATTAAACTTCGTCAATCTATGAAGGTTTCCAATGGAAGAAGGGAGTTGCACAACACTTGAGCATCCACTGCAATCTAATTTGTAGAGATTAGTTACATTCCCAATCGAGGAAGGGAGCTCCACGAGACTTGAACATCCATTGAGATTTAGTTCTTGGAGATTAGTTGCATTCCCAATCGAGGAAGGGAGCTCCACGAGACTTGAACATTCATTGAGATATAGTTTTTGGAGATTAGTTGCATTACCAATCGAGGAAGGGAGCTCCACGAGACTTGAACATCTTCTGAGACATAGTTCTTGGAGATTAGTTGCATTCCCAATCGAAGAAGGGAGCTCCACGAGACTTGAACATTCATTGAGATCTAATTTTTGGAGATTAGTTGCGCTCCCAATCGAGGAAGGGAGCTCCACGAGACTTGGACATCCATTGAGATATAGTTCTTGGATATTAGTTGCATTCCCAATCGAGAAAGGGAGCTCCACGAGACTTGAACATCCACATAGATCTAGTCTTTGGAGATTAGTTGCACTCCCAATCGAGGAAGGGAGCTCCACGAGACTTGAACATCCCTTGAGACATAGTTCTTGGAGATTAGTTGCATTTCCAATCGAGGAAGGGAGCTCCACGAAACTTGAACATTCATTGAGATCTAGTTTTTGGAGATTAGTTGCACTCCCAATCGAGGAAGGGAGCTCCACGAGACTTGGACATGCATTGAGATATAGTTCTTGGAGATTAGTTGCATTCCCAATCGAGGAAGGGAGCTCCACAAGACTTGCACATCCACGGAGATATAGTCTTTGGAGATTAGTTGCATTCCCAATCGAGGAAGGTAGCTCCACGAGA
Organism: Draba incana; assembly: GCA_963576765.1. Classification (NCBI taxonomy): domain Eukaryota; kingdom Viridiplantae; phylum Streptophyta; class Magnoliopsida; order Brassicales; family Brassicaceae; genus Draba; species Draba incana. The sequence continues at coordinate 5,586,092 of OY755212.1, read as the reverse complement.
CTTGAACATCCACTGAGATATAGTTCTTGGAGATTAGTTGCATTCCCAATCGAGGAAGGGAGCACAACGAGACTTGAACATTCATTGAGATCTAGTTTTTGGAGATTAGTTGCACTCCCAATCGAGGAAGGGAGCTCCACGAGACTAGAACATCTACTAAGATATAGTTCTTGGAGATTAGTTGCATTCCCAATCGAGAAAGGGAGCTCAACGAGACTTGAACATTCATTGAGATCTAGTTTTTGGAGATTAGTTGCATTACCAATCGAGAAAGGGAGCTCCACGAGACTTGAACATCTATTGAGATATAGTTCTTGGAGATTAGTTGCATTCCCAATCGAGGAAGGGAGCTCCACGAGACTTGAACATCCACGAAGATCTAGTCTTTGGAGATTAGTTGCACTCCCAATCGAGGAAGGGAGCTCCACGAGACTTGAACATCCACTAAGATATAGTTCTTGGAGATTAGTTGCATTCCCAATCGAGGAAGGGAGCTCCATGAGACTTGAACATTCATTGAGATCTAGTTTTTGAAGATTAGTTGCACTCCCAATTGAGGAAGGGAGCTCCACGAGACTTGAACATCTACTGAGATATAGTTCTTGGAGATTAGTTGCATTCCCAATCGAAGAAGGGAGCTGCATGAGACTTGAACATCCACTGCAATCTAATTTGTGGAGATTAGTTGCATTCCCAATCAAAAAAGGGAGCTCCACGAGACTTGAACATCCATTGAGATCTAGTGTTTGGAGATTAGTTGCATTCCCAATCGAGGAAGGGAGCTCCACAAGACTTGAACATTCATTGAGATTTAGTACTTGGAGATCAGTGGCAGTTGAGAGATTAGGAAGTTCCTTTAGATTTTCCGAATAACTCAGATCCATCCACTTAAGATTTCTAAGTAGCTGTGCAAACAAATAACAACAGAATACATAAACACACTTAGCAGTTGAACACATTAAAAAAACATGCATAAAACTAAAAAGATTCATTTCAAGATAATTTTTCCCAGTACATGAAAACAAATTAAAGTTTTACGAGAAATTAGATTTACTTACTTTGATTCCTTCCCACAGCTTCTCAAGGTGGCTGTAAGGCATGCTTAGTTCAACAAGTAACTCCACGTTGATAATAGAAGGCAAACTTGCCATCGGCCAATGCTCACAATGTAGTAATTGAAGTTTTGAAGATGTATACTTCATACATCCCAACAAAGAGGCTATGTTTGTTTTACCAACCAATTTTAAAAATTGGAGATTTTTCATTCCTTCAAAGGCTCTCTCACCTATATTTAACATGTCCTCGTTCAGATTGTCGCGGGAATCTATGCCTATAACACTTTTAGTAATCTGAAAGAAAAAAAACCCCAAAAAGTAAGGGGAGATGATAAAATAAACTCAAGTTGTAACATGCAATGCATCGAAAGAGTAATGGAATAACTTACGGTTGTGGGATCAGTGAAAACTTCAACAATATCTTTATCATCAACTAAAAATTGTCGTTTCCCAAGTTGTTTACGGATAATTTCTTTACCCAGTTGGGCTAGCAAACTATGCATTTGTATCACTCCATAATCGTCAATAGATATTAAAGATCTCTCAGCTAAAACTTGAAGCCCTCGAGTCACATTCAAGAAACTCTTCGCAAGATGCCCTACCACTTTCTTTTCCTTTGTATGGTTGAAAAAGCAAGCTATATAAAGGAATAATTTTTTATCCTCATCACGTAAAGCATCATAACTGAACCTCAAAATGCTCTCAATTTTTTCGTTAAGGCTAGCCCTAACCCTTAGTAGTTCCATTGACCAATCCTCCTTAGACATTCCGTGGAAGTATGAGCCCATAACTTGAAGTCCTAGAGGAAGTCTACCGGTAAGGGATGTAACTTCCAAAGCAAGGTCCCTAAAACCATCCTTAGGGGACTTCTGACCAAAAGCATACATGCAGAACATTTGAAAAGCCTCATCATCTAAAGGGAAATCTACCTTGTATACATGGTTGATCCCACGTGCCGTAAGAAGCTTTTGATCTTGTGTTGTGATGATAATCCGACTCCAAGGACCAAACCAGCAAGTTTCTTTCGCCATAGCTTCCAGTTGTGCTAACTGGTCCACATCATCAAGTACGACAAGAACTTTCTTGTCTTTCAGCCTGTCTTTGGCAATTCCTAAATGCGGAATCTTGATATCCAACTGATTGGTTATTTGAGACATAAACTGCTCCTGTAAATGCAACTTGGCTCGGTAGTCATTATAAAACGCTGGTATTGTACACGTTTGTTTGATATTTTCCATGAAGACACTCAACTGGAAATCTTTGAAGTGTTGGCTAAATAGAAATCTAGCAATGGTGGTCTTACCAATCCCAGACGGACCCCAAATGCCTATCATCCTCACCTCATCCAAATCCAGGCGTAACAACGGTCTCATCTTTTCCATATGAGTTTCCATCCCAACCAAGCATTCGAAACCCATTGATGGTGTGGAATTATTCAACTTGTTTGAAACATCACTGACTATTTTTTCTATCATATCAGCTTCATTTTCCCTGAACAAGGTTCCATTAAATAGTCATCAAAACCTCATATACATATTCAAACGTTCATTACTTAAGTTGTATATTAAATGCAAAAAATATTCATAGTTTCATGTGTTAAGAGTCAAGAGGACTAACGAACCATTGGCTTGAGTGCTCTCCGGCAATTGTAGCCACTTCCGCCAAAGCCTGTCTCCATCTCTTAATGTCCTCTTTTGTTTTACCCTTGCAAGTTTTCTTGAACACCTTCCCAAAATGTCCGGTCTGTTTCTTTACATCTGTTGGTTCCACTTCATAGAAAATGGTCATCACTATTTGACCCAAATCTTCTCTGCACTTTATGATCTCCACCAACTCGTTCAAGCACCATGAGGATTTGGCGTAATTCTTCGAGAGCAAGACAATCGCGATCCTAGATCCTCTAATAGCTTCGATGAGCTCAAGACCGATCGACTTGCTCCTCTCTATGCCATTGTCAATGAATGGATCGATCCCCTTGCTTCTGAACTCTTTCAGGATGTGGCTGAGAAAGGATTTGCGGACATCCGGCCCGTGGAAGCTCGGGAAGACATGGTGTTTCCAATTGTGAGGAAAAGGAGATGGAGGAGAAACAGTTATTTTGTTTTCCTGGACTCTGATCTTTCCATAAACCATATAAAATATTGTACCCAAAAGCATAAAGATTGTAGCAGCAACAGTTCCAAGGAAAAAGTAAAAATCCATTACTACGATTGATAGAGAAGATTTAGGATCACTGAGCTTTAAGATCCAATAATGACAGAAAACGTTGACCTCAAAAGCTACGAATAGAGCGAGCCGAGAGACGAAGGAGCATCAAAAGGAGCATTTTGGTCTTTTCCGTCATGTAGGTTCCACCACTTTTCTAAACTCAAGTTGTTTTGTGTATATATATGTTCAAGATTAGTCCTGGGCATAAAACCCGAACCCGAACATCCGAACCGAACCCGACCCAAAAAAACCCGAACCGAATCCGAACAAAAATTTTCAAATACCCTAATGGGTCCTAAACACTTATACCCGAATGGACCCCACCCGAACCCAACCCGAACTTATATCCGAATACCCGAAACATAAAAAAAAATCGGGTACTTTTATAAAATTTTAGTCATTTTTCGAGTTTTTTTTGGAAAAACTTGTATAAAAAATAACTAAAATATAGTAAATCTATTTTTTTTTTTTTTTAGTATTTAGGATAAAAAATTACCCTGGGTCCTATTTTAAAACTCGGATTCGAACCGAACCCGAACAGAAATTTTCAAATACCCTAATAGGGTCCTAAACACCTATACCCGAACCCGAATAGACCCGAACCGAACTCGACCCGAGACCGGAATGCCCAGGACTATTCAAGATGGTGACAAATTCAAGCGCATTTTTTTGTGTGTATTTTGGCACATGTTAAAATCTCCGGTCGATACAAAATCACATGCTAAACACTTTGAAACACTAAGCAAATGTATGAACTGGATATCGTAAAGGACACATCAACGATGTCAGGAAAAAGCATAGTCTTTTTATAAGTCAAATCATACCACATACTAAGAAAGCTCAAACAAAAAGCTTAGGGCAGAAATCTGAGCTTGCAAAAGGAGCTGAAAACTCGTCGAAACAAGCCATTCTGATACGTTCTGGAGTCTCCAGAGGGAACCCACCTCAGGTTCTAGCCGCTTGGATAACTTCCTTTATCGCAAAGAAGATTGATGATGCAAGAAAGAATAGTGGCTCAACCCAGTCCTTTAGATGAATGTATTGCCTTTGTATTCGGATTCCCACTTCTTTAGATGAATGTATTTGTGTTTATATTAATAACGTATATATCTCAGGTTCCGTTTCAAATATCTTTTGTTTGCTACCAGTTTAGAGATTGGAATGGAATGTCGTTAATGGAAGTTATTTTGTACAAACGCTCCTTCTATCTGCAAATGGTCAATTTCAGATACAACACTTTTCCTCATAAAGATTGTAAAAAATGCATAGTAGGTTGAGAGAAGAACGGGCACTTGTCCAACATCAATGGCTGGGTTAAGAGAATATCCGAGATCCAGCATTATATCGGCTGATAGGTCTATCAGTTGAAAGGAGCATGCACTTGCCAGTACTAAGTAGTATACTTACTTGAGAGGATGAAATCATATGAACTTCATTGCCTCCATCAATTGTCCAAACCAAAGTACCATTAGGTTCCAAGTAAAAGTGTTCCTGACCACCCATTTGTACTTCTCCCTCTATTATTTTGTCACATTGACCAGATTGAAAGCATAGCTCTACATCTCCTTTTCTTAGCCTTTTCTCCGTGTTCGGGTGGAAACTTTTAGCATTAATAGCCTCCTTGATTGATAATATTGCAGGTAGTTCCTCATACCTAACGTCAACTTTTCCTGATGCAGTTTTTGCATTTTCATGTGTATCCGCGACAACCACACCAATGACCTGAAATACCAGATTTGATTAAATGAATGAAAGAAATACATATATCTAACAAAATAACTAAATTGTTGATATTTGTGAGAACTTTCATTAACTTTTATAAGAAAAATCAATACATGCATAAACCTTGCTTGTTTACATTCCGGTGATTAAAGGCAGCACACCTACAGTTTTGCATGTAGCACTACTTCTAAGACACAGGGATACTAAAGTTTCTCCCATTGTGTTTCCATGGAAAAAGCAAAAAAAGAAAGCGAAAATTTGAGGTTTCAAAGTTTCTTACCTGTCCCACGCACGTGACCACGTCCGTAGCAAACAATTCTTCATCGGCAACACTTGGTCCAATCATATTATCCCCGGGAATGTCTTTGGCAAGAAACAGACCAGCAAAACCAGGTGAAGATTTGGCTGCCGAATCATCGATTGAAAGGATGCGAGCATGTGGCACTTTGCTTAGCACTAAGGCAGCATGCAATGTATTAGCAGGCACTGGGGTATCTACATGAAAATATCAAAAGTCACCAACCTATAACGACTTTGATTAGCTAGAGGTTATCGACTACTGACAACAAAACCACCCCAAACCAAACAATATGCACACCAAGCTTAAAGATATTTTGGAGAGATGTAAATAATTATGCTTATGGAATTAATGATGGTGAAGTGTAGAGTTGAGAAAGAGAGCCCATAAACTATATGTAGAGGAACAAAATCTCAGACACCATAATCATGTAATACATATTTCCTGAAGCTTATAACAGTAAGTATTTCTTCTAGAAGGTAATGTGTGTTCATAGCAAATGATTTAACATCACCAAAATTGTCAAGCTTATTTCTTTCTCCTTCACCTCTACTTAACATTTGCCCACTTGACTGACACATAAGAGCTTTATAAGATATCCAGAAAAGTTAGCCCACATAGACTTTCTAAACATCTTCTCTATTTTACTCTTATCACAAACATCAATCAACAAAATTACATAGTAGACATATGTTACTTACCCCAGAGATTATCAAAGACGTGCCACGTAAATCAAAGACATGCTAAGAAAACCATGAGTATGAGAACCAAAGTATATAGAACACCATACCTGCATTCTTGCTGAAAGATGAACTTCCGACAATCCAACAGATGTTCCCTGTTTGACTGTCTCATAGTCTTGTTTTCCAACTCTAGATAAGCGAGGCACAGGTTGCACAGCTCATATATGAGAGGGTGGGAAGGTCTCTGTCGCGGGCTTTACAGTATGTATATCATGAGAAACCCATAGGAAAAATTTAAAGAAGAAGCTAAGGGTTAGAGATTTCCGGAACTCCACCATCCCACCAGGAGCATCTTCCTTAATTAAGACATCGCTCTGTATGACCTTGAGAGCATCTTGTAGAAGACCTTTATTCCAAATCTTTCCTATTATAAATTCCTCGGTCTTTCTCACACGCAATGAAAGAGGAGCCACACCACCATAAGCAATTGATGCATCCGAAACGATCAATTGTTCGCCCTTCTCTTCCAGAAACACACGCATTCCACCATTGACAATAGCTATATCATCATCCCTACGATGGGCCTGCTTAAATTCTTTCACATACTCTAAGGGTCTAGTCCACGGAAGAAAGACCGACAACAAAATCTCATTACTTCCCATACCAACTTTTCGATAACCAAGGAATAAATCTTTTGCAGGTATAGACCTAACATCTCCAGTGCAGTTGATTATCCGAAACTCTGCTCTTGAAGTCATCCAAAGAGGATTTAAATCAGATATTGGACCAGCTGAACAGATGTTTCCACCAATGCAAGCAACATTTCTGATTTGTGTTCCTGAAAACCACTCTAGCTGCTCGATAAAAGCCTTGCAAGCTGATGTTTCATGCGCCGCACGCTCCTTTACAACCTTCCTGAATAATCTCAGGAGTTCAGAAAGTTTCAAAGCCGAACCAACCTCTATCCCATTATCATGGACATTCAACGTGTTGAGATCTGGGACTTGAGCAACAGAGATTAGCACTTGATACTGTAACCTCTTCATTCTCATTTCGATTCCCACCTCTGTATTACCTACTACTAGTTTTGCATCAGGATAATTTTCTTTGAGCTCAAGCAAGTTCTGAAGACTTACAGGTCTATACCAGGTAAGCCCTCCATTTCCCTTTAACTTTAAAGGAGCTAATTTCCTCAGCAAAAGTTCAGAAAGAAAAATAAGTTCCTTCTCTGTATACTTAGCCCCATCAATATCACTATAAGAGATAGACTGAAATCTATCTCCGTTGCAATTAGCCGCTTCATTTGTTGTTTTTGTACCACATGAGCAAGGCTTTCCAGTAGATGGGCAGATATTTGAACCATTTTGAAGGCTAAGTGATGATACACCACAGTATAGTGCATCATCAGATTTTGCAAAAACCCGAAACGCATCAACGATGGGTCTATAACCAGTACAACGACATAAATTTCCTGCAAGGCATTCTTCAATCTCCTCTTCACAAGGTGAGTTTTTACTTGACCTCAGCAACGCGTACATCTTCCCATGATAAAGCCCGGGAGTACAAAATCCACATTGTGAACCATGAGAAGATGCCATTGACTCCTGAGAGAATTACGAATCACAAAACGTTTTAGCAGCTGACATAGAGTCTCCAGAAAACAGAACCTGATAAAAGTAAACACTTACCTGAAGTGGATGCAAGCCAAGTTAGCGATGCCCAATTCCCTCAATGGATATTACATGCATTCCTTCTACTTAATAGAGAGGTGCTAAACAAGCGTTGACAGCATAATGCCTGCAATAACATATTACATATGAACAAAATCATCAAGAAGGCTAAAACTTGAGTTAATGTATCAGAGGAATAGAGACGCACACGCATGTCTTTGATTTCCGGTCATAATTAGAGACCATCACCGTGCAAGCCCCACAACCACCTTCAAGAATACAAGTTAGAAACTACTTCATGAACAAATGATTTCTGCAAGCAACTCATTTCTCAAATAAGATATACCCAATCATTTCAAATTAAAGATACATAAGTGAGCTAGCTACTGAATCAAACATAAATAACTCAGCTAATTGGCATATACAAGCTTCATAGTCCTGATTTCTTCATAAATAGAATGAAAAGTGAACTTCTTTGAATACTCGGATCTTAAACCAAACACAAAACCCAAAATAAAAAAGCATACTTTAGAGATCAATTGGTTATTACACACCTCTGAGATATTCGAGAAGTGTCATATGAGCTAACCCATCAGGTAATACTCTACGAACTCCATTAACGTACACAATCGCCTCCATAAACTCATTTCCGATCTCTCCTTCCTTCTTCAACGAACCCATTTCTCACTGAAAAAAAATCTCTGATTGAGATCGAAAGATGACGAATTTGATGACGACAAGTCAAATCTCAAATCGATTACTTCCTTCTTCTTCTTTATTAAGAAGATCGGACCCAACCTCTTCTCCATCTTCACAATAAACAAAAGCAAATTTTGATTTTGTGAACAGTCCTTTTCTTTCAATTAAAAATTCAAACTTTTATCATTTTAATATAAGTAAATAAAAAGCCCATTAAAAGCCCAAATCAAAATACACAACAAAGTAAGGTTTTTTTCTTTTTCTTCACTCTCTGTTTTTCTTCTACCTCTTTGCGCCGCTGTGTCAAGCTTCTTCTTTGTTCTTCAAGTTACGATTTTGATTACATGGGTAAATCAAAGTTCAAACATATGGAGGATTTGAAACCGGAAGTTGAAGAAGTTGAAGAACAGAGAGACGTCGGAGAAGAAGAAGAAGCAGAGGAGGTAGATAAGAGTTTTGAGGAGTTAGGGCTTGATTCTCGTTTAATTCGAGCTTTAACCAAAAAGGGTATTGAGAAACCAACTCCAATTCAACAATCAGCTATTCCTTACATTCTGGTAATTAAAATAAAGTTTCCAACTTTAGGGTTCTATGGTGTGTTTTTTATTAAATTGAAGTTTTTGTTAAGAATGGTTTTGTTGTTTGTGTTTCTTCTAGGAAGGAAAAGATGTTGTTGCTAGGGCTAAGACAGGGTCAGGTAAAACTTTGGCTTACCTTTTACCGTTGCTTCAGAAGCTGTTTTCAGAATCTGGGAATAAGAAGAAGCTTGCTCCTTCTGCTTTTATTCTTGTTCCATCTCGAGAATTATCTCAGCAAGTATGTTTTTGAACAATTGTTTACATATTTTTATTTTACTTCCATAGATTTCAATGATTCATTGGAGATTTTGTAGGTGTACACTGAGGTTTCTTCGCTTATCGAGATGTGTCGTGTTCAACTTAAAGTAGTGCAGTTGGCTAGTACCATGCCTGCATCTGATATGGTTAGTTGTTACATTTTTTATGAGTTGTGTTTTTATATGTTTGAGGTTGATTGTTTGTTTTTCCCCGATTGCAGCGTAACGCATTGGCTGGATTGCCTGAGATTCTTGTTACTACACCTGCTTGTATTCCAAAATGTTTTGCTGCTGGAGTTTTAGAGCCTAAGGCTATTAGTGACTCGCTTGAAATTCTGGTTCTTGATGAGGTATGTTCTATTTTCCTTCGCATTTCGTACCTCAAACGATGTCATGATTTGATATATATGCCTTCAAAATAAGCCTTTTTGGTTTACGTATTCAATTATAGTACGTGTTTTTTTTATTCCTCTTTTTGAGGAGATGTTGATTGATATATTTATGTTATCAGGCAGATCTTTTGTTATCATATGGATATGAAGATAATCTAAGGTCGGTAATTTCAATAATCCCAAGACGATGCCAGCGCCTTCTTATGTCTGCAACCACATGGTAACATATCTCTGGATGATAACAATTCACATTTTCCTTTGTTGTTTGTCTTGGATGGGTTAATTGATTAATATTTTTGTAAAATTTTTAGTTCTGATGTTGAGAAATTGAAGAAATTGATTCTGCACAATCCAATTGTTTTGACGTTGCAAGAAGGTAACGACAAGGAAGAAGCCGTCCCAAGTAATGTTCAACAGTTTTGGGTATGATTTTGGTCGCTTATATATGTTCAAGTCAATATTCACAGTTGTGTGTCTGGTAAATGATGATTGGTTTGTTTATCTTGTCTTAGATTCCATGCAGTGCTGAGGATAAACTCCTTCACATGCTTGCTCTCTTGAAGCTTGAGGTTGTTCAGAAAAAGATTCTGACATTCGTCAATTCGATTGATATGGGTTTCAGATTGAAATTATTCTTGGAAAAGGTAAAATTTTGGTCAACTTTATCCGCCAATCCGATTTATGCTACTGCAGTAATACCAGTGTATTAAATTTTGTTTTTTGTTTTTGCCAGTTTGGAATCAAAACTGCAATTTTAAACGGAGAGTTGCCTCAGAATTCTCGGCTTCATATCCTTGAGGTACATGTCACACACCTGACTTAAGTTTTTTTCCTGAAATATCTGCATTTCATAATCAATGATTGTTTGTTTTGTACAGCAATTCAATGCAGGTCTTTTCGATTATTTGATTGCAACGGATGATAATAACCAAACTAAAGAAAAGGAAGAGGCTAAAGCTGAAGATAACAACGAGAATAAGAAAAACAAAAGACGTGGCAAACCAAAGCTGGACGCTGAGTTCGGTGTAGTTAGAGGAATCGATTTCAAAAAAGTTCACACGGTATGCTACTCGACTTTGCTCTAGTGGAATTTTGCATCTTTTTTCTTTGCATTAGATTCTTATCGTTTCCTTAAAACCATTTTTGATGTACAGGTCATAAACTATGATATGCCTCTAAGTGTTACAGGATATATTCATCGAATTGGGCGTACAGGGAGAGCATATAGCAGCGGTTCTTCTGTTTCTCTCGTGAGTTTCCATTTTATTGACATGACCTCTTCAAATTTGCAAGTCTAATGCTTTTCCTTTATTTGCCGCAGGTTTCTTCTGATGAGATGGAAGGTTTTGAAGAAATAAAGTCCTTCTTAGCAGGCGACGAGGACAAAGATACTGATATTATCACGCCTTTCCCTTCGTTAACCAAAAACGCCGTCGAATCTTTAAGATATAGAGCTGAGGTAAGTAATGTCTGTTTTAAGGTACATGCTTGATCAAGTGAGTAGTATTAAACTTGTGATTTCTTTCAGGATGTTGCGAAAAGTGTTACAAGGATTGCGATTCGAGAGTCTCGAGCTCAGGATTTAAGAAATGAGATAATCAACTCCGAAAAGTAAGCAAGTGTTCTTTATGTGTGGGTTTAGTTTTCTCTGATTTGGTGTTTTACTTAGTTTTTATATATCTTTCTTCAGGTTAAAGGCTCATTTCGAAGCTAATCCGAAAGATTTAGATCTGTTGAAACATGACAAGCCTCTAAGTAAGACTGCGCCTGCACCACATCTAAAGGACATCCCCGAATATCTAGTGGACGCAAAGACTCAAGAAGCAAGCAAGATGGTGAAGCTAGCTAGAGCCGCAATGGGCGGTAGTAGAAGATCCGGTGGAGGTGGTGGTGGTCGCAACAATGGAAACAAGAAACGGTCCAGAAGAGGCGGTGACCCGCTCAAAACCTTCAACCCCAATGTAAACACATAACTAACTCTATTTTTTATCTCGACTTTATGTATTTGAGCTAACTTTTTTCTCGGTTATTTGTAATCAACCAGGGTAAGAGAGGACGTGGTGGCGGTGTTGGCCAGAAGAAAGATGGTAAAGGATCTAACGATGGCTCGAACCAACAGAAAAAACAGAAGACGGTTTAAGGTTATTTAGTTTTTGCTCATGTGTAACCAAATTTTGACTCTTTATAATCCCACAAAAGAAGTGAGACAAGAGCAACAATTTTTAGCTCTATTCTTGCAGCATCAGTAAACAAAATTTTGCAAGCACTAATATTATTAGCCTTTTGAGTTTTTAGTTTGATGTTTGATTTTTGTAATCCTATGACGATAACCATCAACCATATGTCATAACCTCTTATGACAAAATAACGCCAAAACTTTGTAGGGTTAGAAATATTGTAGTCCACATTGTCATGGACACTTGCGTCGATATGTTAAATTTTGTTGGTTATGAAAACAATATTTCTTGCACGTTTCTAGTTCGGATGATGTTTTTTGCCCACTTGTGTCATTGATTGATTGGGTGTACTAATACCAAACTGTAAAATATACATGTGTGGGATGAAAAATTAATAGTAGTTTTACACGACTTATATAAATAATATTATTCAAAATATAAATAATATTATTCAAAAGAATTATAATCAACAAAATCAAAAAAAATATCATGATTCACATGCCCGTTGAAACAAACCATCAAAGGTATAAATAATTTATATAGATTTAATTAATAGTGCTTAGCTGCTAAACCAATAATCATGAAAAGATTTTTTTAAAATAACTTACAAATACTTTAATAGACAGAGCATATTCGCTTTATAAACAACTCATGTTAATCATGATCTTAGTTCTCTCAATTATTGTTGGCAACTTTTAGTAGACAGCCAATCAATTTGAATTAACAAGTCAAAACTCCAACCAAATCCACAACAAACAATTTGTCTTTGATGTAACGTTTTCACATGTTAAGACAAACACTTCACGATTTCTCTCATATCAAATTTTATAAGTGAAAGACCCTAAACACACAAACTTGTAAAACTCAAACCACAAGAAACACAAAAGCCTTATCTTCATTTTCTTCATCAATCTCTCAAAACATGCTTTCTTTTTTCTCTAACCAAATCGACCGGCAGAAATCTGTCTCTCATGAAGAAAAAACCCTAACCGACCTCGAAAAATCCGACGGTTCACATTTCCCCGGCGACGACTACCGTCCGTTCGATCGGAAAAACTGGATGGCTAATCTTGTTGAGAAACTAACTCTCAACAAGATCGTGTGGCCAGGAACTCACGATTCAGCCACAAACGAAATCGGAATACCTTTGATCTCTCGTCCTTTAGCTGAATGCCAAACCCTCTCCATCTACGAGCAGCTCGTCCTCGGGGCACGTGTCCTCGATATCCGCGTACAAGAAGATCGACAAATCTGCCACGGGATTCTGACGTCATACGACGTCGAAGTCGTCATCAATGACGTCATCAGATTCTTGTCGGAGACTCACTCGGAGATTTTGATCTTGGAGATAAGGACCGAGTACGGACACAAAGATCCTCCAGAGTTCGAGACTTACTTGGTTGACAAGTTAGGTCAGTTCTTGATACAGCAAGACGATAGCTTGTTCAACAAGGCGGTATCCGAGATCTTGCCGAAAAGGGTTATTTGCATTTGGAAGCCTAGAGAGTCTCCGAAACCGAAACGAGGTGGACTTTTATGGAACTCAGATTATTTAAAAGATAATTGGATCGATACGGATCTTCCGTGGACGAAATTTGAAAGCAATTTGAAGCATTTGAGCGAGCAGCAACCGATATCTTCTAGAAAATTCTTTTACCGGGTTGAGAATACCGTTACGCCGCAAGCTGATAATCCGGTTGTTTGGGTTAAACCGGTGACTGATCGGATTCGAAAACACGCGAGGCTTTTTATGTCTCAGTGTGTTTCCAAAGGATGTGGAGATAAGTTGCAGATTCTTTCGACTGATCTCATCGATGGAGATTTCGTTGATGCTTGCGTAGGATTCACTCACGCAAGAATTGAAGGCAAAGTTTGATAGAACTCTTGAAATATATGGTTGATCTTCATCATTTGAACCAAGATTATTTGCTTTTGGGTTTGCGTGTATCTTAAGTTAAGCTATTTATGAAAGTATTTAAGTGTGTACCCTTTCTATTTCTCGTTCTCTTCATATTTGTAAATAATTGAAACATCTAAAGGAGCTTGGTCGGAGTTTTCATGTGCTAAGTCCGACTCTTAAAAACGATTAAAAGCAAGAAAATTAAATTTGATTTGGCGAGAAAGAATGGTCGAAGACATGGTGAATTGCCCATTCCCACCTCACGGTTAATTCAATGCATAGACAAACAAGTTCGACATCGGTTATCTTCTCTTCGTGGATACAAGAAATATGCAGATGGTCTGGTGACTTGGTTTGGAACTCGATGATACAATTCACTTCTTTTTTTTAGCATTCTCTTGAACATTTTGATAAAAGTTATATTTTTGTAAAACCGTTTTTTTGTTTGAATAAATTTTACATTCAATTTAAAAATAATAATAATAAATAAATGCACACAAAGTTTAGAAATTTTACACCCATTATTTGCGCCACTTTCATATTTCACTATGATATTACACAATGACGAATAACACAAATTTATAATCATGCTACTGGTGACTAATCGGATCCGAAAACACGCAATGATCCGCTCTTCTTCGTCCCTGCAATCTCATTCTCCGGATGCTTCTCTGTCTGACTTTGGTTTCGACGTTAGTCTGGGATCTCGATGTCTCCATATTCATCTGCCACAAATGAGCTCTATAATGTTCAACAACGTTCAAGGATTTGAAGTATCACATTAATCTTTGAGGTTACTATATCTTCTTATAGTGGCAGACTTACGAAGATGGGGTTTAAGGGACATTTGCAGAAGCTCACACAGCCCAGTCACTTATCTCTTCATCTGAATATTCAGTATCTTCATCACCTTGAAGCTCAAAGAGTTGGAGTATCCCACATTCTTTTATCTTCCAGTTGTCATTGTCTAAGAGCATGAACTCAAAAATAAGCTCAGTGGAAGTCACCTCCTCTGCTTCAACCTGGAATATGTACATATGCTCCGAGAAGAAACGTGGTTCTAGCATGTGTCCTAATGAGCTACAAAATGTAAGAGCATTCTGTTTGGACGTGATCCTACACTCCACTCTCAGACATTCTCCCTCATCTTCGCTCTTGTTAACTAACAAGATGCATGCCTTAAATTTTATTGATGTACAAAGAGGCTGTTCATTCAAGTTCACCGTCACGGAACTCCCAGAAGCTCGGTAAGTGAAGTACGCAGGCACTTCTCCACCGGGTAAGACCGAATATTCATTAGTTGATGTTTGGATTATGAGATCTCTCGCTTCTTGATTTAGTTTGAAGCAGTTTCCAAAGTTGAGAAGAATATCTGGATTGCTAAAGGAGCAATCTAGTCTCTCTAAGGAGGCACAATTTTCAGCATTTAGGAACATTAGGGAATCCGGAAGTTGTGGGAGTGATACCAGATTCTGCATTTCATTTAGTACAAGTCGACGTAGACGAGAGAATTCCTTGACCCATGGACTAAGCTCTTGAATTCTTGTATCGGTCAAGTGAAGTTCTGTTATTTTGTCAAAAGCATGCGGGGATTCCTTGAGGTTTTCAGAGTATGACATATGCAGATCTTCAAGACAAGACCACGACGTGACGGATGAAAGAACTTCTTTTACTGCAGTTCCACATAACTTGAGAACTCTAATGTTTGTGGAAATCTCTGGAAAACCTTTTAACGATGAGCAATTAGTGAGATCGAGACTGATGAGAGATTCCAAGTTGATGTTGGTCGGGAGCATCTCTAACTTTGAGCATCCCTTCAAATCAAAATTCTTCAATCTATGAAGGTTTCCAATGGAAGATGGGAGTTGTACAACACTTGAGCATCCACTGCAATCTAATTTGTAGAGATTAGTTGCACTCCCAATCGAGGAAGGGAACTCCACGAGACTTGAACATCCACTGAAATCTAGTCTTCGGAAATTGGTTGCACTCCCAATCGAGGAAGGGAGCTCCACGAGACTTGAACATCCACTGAAATCTAGTTCCTTGAGATTAGTTGCATTCCCAATTGAGGAAGGGAGCTCCACGAGACTTAAACATCTACTGAGATCTAGTTTTTGGAGATTAATTGCATTCCCAATCGAGGAAGGGAGCTCCACGAGACTTGAACATCCACTGAGATCTAGTTCCTTGAGATTAGTTGCATTCCCAATCGAGGAAGGGAGCTCCACAAGACTTGAACATTCTTTGAGATCTAGTTTTTGGAGATTAGTTGCACTCCCAATAGAGGAAGGGAGCTCCGCGAGACTTGAACATCCACTGAGATATAGTTCTTGGAGATTAGTTACATTCCCGATCGAGGAAGGGAGCTTCACAAGACTTGAACATCCACTGAGATTTAATTTTGGGAGATAAGTTGCATTCCCAATCGAAGAAGGGAGCTCCACGAGATTTGAACATCCACTGAGATGTAGTCTTTTGAGAGTTGCACTCCCAATCGAGGAAGGAAGCTCCACGAGACTTGAACATCCACCGAGATCTAGGTTTTGGAGATTAATTGCATTCCCAATCGAGGAAGGGAGCTCCACGAGACTTGAACATCCATTGAGATATAGTTCTTGGAGATTAGTTGCATTCCCGATCGAGGAAGGGAGCTTCACGAGACTTGAACATCCACTGAGATTTAGTTTTGGGAGATTAGTTGCATTCCCAATCGAGGAAGGGAGCTCCACGAGACTTGAACATCCACTGAGATATAGTCTTTTGAGATTAGTTGCACTCCCAATCAAGGAAGGGAGCTCCACTAGACTTGAACATCCACTGAGATATAATTTTTGGAGATTAGTTGCATTCATGATAGAGGAAGGGAGCTCCACAAGATTTGAACATCCACTAAGATTTAGTTTTTGGAGATCAGTGGCAGTTGAGAGATTAGGAAGCTCCTTTAGATTTTCCGAATAACTCAGATCTATCCACTTAAGATTTCGAAGCAGCTGTGCAAACAAATAAGAACATAATACATAAACAAACTTAGCAATTGAACACATTAAAAAAGACGCATAAAACTAAAAAGATTCATTTCGAGTTAATTTTTCCGAGTACATGTAAACAAATTTAAGTTTTACGAGAAATTAGAATTACTTACTTTGACTCCTTCCCACAACTTCTCAAGGTGGCTGTAAGGCATGCTTAGTTCAACAAGTAACTCCACGTTGATAATAGAAGGCAAACTTGCCATCGGCCAATGCTCACAATGTAGTAATTGAAGTTTTGAAGATGTATACTTCATACATCCCAACAAAGACGCTATGTTTGTTTTACCATCCAATTTTAAAAATTGGAGATTTGTCATTCCTTCAAAGGCTCTCTCAGTTATATTTAACATGTTCCCATTCAGATTGTCGCGGAAATCTATGCCTATAACACTTTTAGTAACCTGAAAGAAAAAAGTCCCCAAAAATGAAGGGGAGATGACAAAATAAACTCAAGTTGTAACATGCAATGCATCGAAAGGGTAATGGAATAACTTACGGTTGTAGGATCAGTGAAAACTTCAACAATATCTTTATCATCAACCAAAAATTGTCGTTTCCCAGGTTGTTTACGGACAATTTCTTTACCCAATTGGGCTAGCAAACTATGCATTCGTATCACTCCATAATAATCAATGGATATTAAAGATTTCTCAGCTAAAACATGAAGTCCTTGAGTCACATTCGAGAAACTCTTCGTAAGATGCCCTACCACTTTCTCCATACCTTCAATGCTGAAAAAGCAGGCTATATGAAGGAATAAAGTTTTATCCACTTCATCTAAAGCATCATAACTGAACCTCAAAATGCTCTCAATTTTTTTGTTAAGGGTAGCCCTAACTCTTGGTAGTTCCATTGACCAGTCCTCCTTGGACATTCCTTTGAAGTGTGAGCCCATAACTTGTAGTCCTAGAGGAAGTTCACCAGCAAGGTATGTAACTTCCAAAGCAAGCTCCCTGAAACCATCCTTAGGGGACTTCTGACCAAAAGCATACATGCAGAACATTTGAAAAGCCTCATCAGTTGAAGGGAAATCCACCTTGTATACATGGTTGATCTCATGTGCCTTTAGAAGTTTTTGATCTTGTGTTGTGATGATAATCCGGCTCCGAGGACCAAACCAGCAAGTTTCTTTCACCATAGCTTCTAGTTGTACTAACTGGTCCACATCATCAAGTACAACAAGAACTTTCTTGTCTTTCAACCTGTCTTTGGCAATTCCTAAATGTGGAACTTGTATATCCTTCTCCTTGGTTATTTGAGACATGAACTTTTGCTGCAAATGCAACTTGGGACCGTGGTTATCTGAACAAACTGGTATTGTACACGTTTGTTTGATATTTTCCATAAAGACACTCAATTGGAAATCTTTGGAGTGTTGGCTAAATAGAAATCTAGCAATGGTGGTCTTACCAATCCCAGACGAACCCCAAATGCCTATCATCCTCACCTCATCCAAATCCAGGCGTAACAACGGTCTTATCTTTTCCATATGAGTTTCCATCCCAACCAAGCATTCGAAACCCATTGATGGTGTGGAATTATTCAACTTGTATGAAACATCAGTGACGATTTTTTCTATCATATCAGCTTCATTTTCCCTGAATAAGGTTCCATTAAATAGTCATTAAAACCTCATATACATATTCAAACGGTCATTACTTAAGTTGTATATTATTTAATTAAATGCAAAAAATATTCATAGTTTCATGTGTTAAGAGTCAAGAGGACGAACGAACCATTGGCTTGAGTGCTCTCCGGCAATTGTAGCCACTTCCGCCAAAGACTGTCTCCATCTCTTAATGTCCTCTTTTGTTTTACCCTTACAAGTTTTCTTGAATACTTTCCCAAAATTCCCAGTTTGTTTCTTTACATCTGTTGGATCCACTTCGTAAAAAATGGTCATCACTATTTGACCCAAATTTTCTCTGCACTTGATGATTTCCACCAACTCGTTCATACACCATGTCGAAGAAGCGTAATTCTTCGAGAGCAAGACAATCGCGATCCTAGATCCTCTAATAGCTTCGATGAGCTCAGGACCGATCGACTTGCTCCTCTCTATGCCATTGTCAATGAATGGGTCGATCCCCTTGCTTCTGAACTCTTTCAAAATGTGGCTGAGAAAAGATCTGCGGACATCTGGCCCGTGGAAGCTCGGGAAGACATGGTGTTTCCAATTGTGAGGAAAAGAAGTTGGAAGAGAAACAACTGTTTTGTTTTCTTGGACTCTGATCTTTCCATAACCCATAAAAAATATTGTACCCAAAAGCATAAAGATTGTAGCAGCAACGGTTCCAAGGAAAATGTAAAAATCCATTACTACGATCGAGAGAGAAGATTTAAGATCACTGAGCTTTTACGAGATAGAGAGGAAGGATTAATAAAGAGGGTTTTAGATCTATAATGGAAATAAAGTTAACAAAAGACAGAAAACATTGACTCCATTCATTGACTCCATTGACTGAGAAATGAGAATGTTCACACACTAGAGAGAAATAAAGTTATCTTTTCGTGGAAATATGTGAACCACAGCTATCATGTAGGTTCCACCATTTTTGGAAACTTTTCTAAACTCAAGTTCTTGGTTCTTTCCTAATTTTTTTTTTATTTCTTGGAGATTTGTTTTGTATTTTAAACAGTTTGATCTTGCTTTAGATTTAGTGTGTTATGGGTTGGTTATTTAAGGATTACGTTTGTTGCAATTTCACTTTATCAAAGAGTTGATCAATTTGGTTGTTTAGTGTGAGAAGGAGAGCTAGGCTCTTTTGATTCTCTAGGTTTATCTTTTATTTGCATTTCTTATCTTTGTTTCTTGTAATCGGTATCGGAAAGTTAATGAAAGTGAGTTTTTTTACCATAATCTGAGAGTTTACAATCTAAATCCTATCAAATTACCTGTTTCATGAACTTTATGGTAAACCATACGCCAAATTTTGTAGGAACCATAGCTACGCCACGCTTTTTCCACCAATTTTGACTATTAAACTCGTCAGCTTCTCTACGTGTGTGATTGATCCTTGAGAGCTGAGAGTCGTGTGTGATTGATCCTTCTACTTGAAAGTTCATCTCTAAAGTAATTACAAACGAAAAACATTAAAATAAGTAACTGACAAAAGGAAGTAAAATTCCTACAAAACATTCAACTCACTTTGATTCTCTGAATCCAGTTTAGCAAGCTCAACTGCGATTCTCTGAATCCAGTTTTCAGTTATAAGCATGCCTTGGGGCCCTCCAAACCCTCGGAAAGCAGTGTTGATGGGAAAATTAGTAAAGCACACCTTCCCTTTGATCCTCACATGCGGGATCTCGTATACATTCTTCGAGTGAGACATGGCACGTTCGAGAACAGAAAGGGAAAGATCCCTTAAGCTAGCTTGTACTTTCCAAGGAAACTATGACGATGACCAGTTATCATCGTGTCCAGTATGAGTTTCAAGGGTCGATTCAATAGGTAAGAAGGAACAGCAGCAACGAAAGCTGATCTTGTTTCCTTACCACCAAAGGCACCACCGACTCGTTTGGTTTTGCATACCACTTTAGACATTGGAAGCCCGAGAACACATATTTCTGGTGCTTTTGAGGAGCCTGCATATAACAACCATTAGCTGCATGCAATATTTATAACAATATTGCTTGAGCTGATGCCTAAAACTTATGAACTTCGTTGCCGCCATCAATTGTCCAAACCAAACTACCATTAGGCTCTCTAAGTAAAAGTGTTCTTAAACTTTACTGTCACACAGACCAGATTGAAAGCATAGATCTACATTCCCTTTTCTTAGCCTTTTCTCTTTGTTCGGATGGAAACGTTTGGCATTAATAGCCTCCTTGATTGATAATATTGCAGGTAGTTCCTCATACATAACGTCAACTTTTCCTGCTGCGGTTTTTGCATTTTCTTGTGTATTCGCCACAACCACGCTAATGACGGGACCTGAAATACCAGATTCGTTTAGACAAAGTAATTGGCAACGATCTTATTTGAGAACTTTCATTTACTTTTTTTGAGATAAAAAAAATAGTCTAAAACCATTCATTCATAGCCTTGCTCATTTACTTTCTCAAGATGCACAAATACAATTTTTCATGTAACACTTCTCTAAAACACATGGAAACTAAAGGTTCACCATTGTGTTTCCATGAAAAAATCAAAGAAAGAAAGCGAAAATGGAGGTTTCAAATTTTCTTACTTGTCCCACACATGTGACCACAATTGATCCAATCATATTATCTCCGGGAACATCTTTGGCAAGAAACAGACCAGCAAAACCAGGTGAAGATTTGGGTACCGAATCATCAATCGAAAGGATGCGAGCATGTGGCACTTTGCTTTCGCAAACATGTAAGTAAATATTTGCAGGTGGTCACAAATCATAGCAAGTCTTTCTTCTAGAAGGTAAAACAATCATATTTCATTTCTCTTTCTCCTCTACTTAACCTTCGCGCGCTTTACTAACTCATACAGAGGTCTACAAGAGCTTTAAAAGATACACAGATAAATGCTAACTGAAAGTCTAAATTGCTTCTAACATAGACTTCTCTATACCCAAGAATATTCCCTATATTGCTCTTATCACAGACATTAATCAACAAAAGAATTACATAGTAAACATATGCCCATAGATAAGCGAAAGAAGTGCCAATCAAATTGAATTGGACAGTATGAGAATCAAAGTGGACAGACCAACATACCTGCATTCTCGCTGAAAGATGGACCTCCGGCGAGCCAACAGATGTTCCCTGCTTTAGTGTCTTGTTTTCTAGTTCTAGATAACCGAGAAACAGGTTGCACAGCTGCTATATGTACAGATGTTTCCACCAATGCAAGCAACATTTCTGATTTGTGTTCCTGCAAACCACTCTAGCTGCTCGGTAAAAGCCTTGCATGCTGATGTTTCATGTGCAGGACGCTCCTTTACTAACCTCCTGAATAACTTCAAGAGTTGGGAAAGTTTCAAAGCCGAACCAACCTCTACCCCATTGTCATTGACATTAACCACATTGAGTCCTGGGACTTGAGCAACAGAGATTAGCACTTGATACTGTAACCTCTTCAGTCTCATTTCGATTCCAACCTCAGTATTACCTACCACTAGTTTTGCATCAGGATAATTTTCTTTGAGCTCAAACCGAAACGCATGAACGATGGGTCTATAACGGCATAAATTTCCTGCAAGGCATTCTTCAATCTCCTCTTCACAAGGTGAGTGTTTACTTGACCTCAATAACGCCCGGGAGTACAAAACCCACACTGAGAACCATGAGATGATGCCAAAGATTCCTGATAGAATTACGATCACAACACGTTTTAGTAACGACATAGTTTCTCCATAAATGAGAAAAAACTTACCTGAAGTTTGCGATTCTTGGTCATGGGTTGAAACAAGAGACGAGGTTTGAAACCACTCAGATTTTAAAACCTTCCTCTTGTTTATTATCTGAGTGGTTTGAAAACTCGTCTATCGTTCAATTCATGCTGTAATTCTGCTTCGTCAATCTAAAGCAGCCATAGTGCGTTAGAGCTCGTCCATCACCGCCGGTCGCGGCAACAGAACCACCGAAGAGGTCAATCTGGTCAAACCCTAGTCATCTAAAGGAGGAAAAAACCCTAGTCATCTGCGTGTGATAAATAAATTGGTGAATTAACCATTCCTTTAAATTTTCACATTTGAGTGTGATAAAAATTGATAGAAGTTGAAAAATTCTCTGAATTTGTACTATTGGATTAAAAGGTGTTAAAAAGAATTTAGTTTACTCCATCTAAAAAAATGAAATTTGAGCAGATTCAGTAGAAAATATTAGACATGTCAACTAAGACCAAAACCCGAAGCCCGGCCCGGCCCAGCCCTGAAAATTAGCGGGTTCAGGCTTAAATATATAAGCCCAAAAAAATGGGTCTTTCGGGCTTAACCCATTCTGGCTTTTGAATTTTCGGGCTTAGCCCAGACAGGCTCGGACCGGTCCGGAAAACCCGAAAAATATTATGTTGTTTAAAATTTTAACAACAAAATTTGTTTAAAAAACACTTTTTAAAGATATCTTCATCAAAATATTATATATATATTATTCATAAACCAAAACTTTTAACTTTTTAGTTCTATTTTACTGTGTTTTAAAAAAAATCCGAAATTCCGACTTTTAACTCCATTATCTAGAATTTTAGTATTTTGATTTATGTTTTGTTTGGTAGTACTATTTATTTAGAGTTAATTGGATTCAGTTGATATTTACGTTCGTTTGGTGTAATTTTTGTTTTTGGTTAAATTGGATTTTTAGTAAAGGAAATTATTAGTAGGTGTTTATATCTCTTGATAAAAGTCAGAATATAATTCTTATGGGTTGTTTGACGAAACAAAGCTCGGTTTTATCGATAAATAATTATTATTTTTTATTTTTTTTTGTTTCAAAATAAAAGCTCGAAAAAACTCATAAAACTCTGAAGCCCGAGTCGGGCCAGACCGGACTTTAAAAATTAAGCCCATATATTTTTCGAGCCGAGCCGGGCCGGGGCGGGCTTATATATATGCAGGTTTTACGGTTTTGGGCCGGGCCGGGCCGGGTTGGCCCGTTTGACATGCCTAGAAAATATTCATCTAGTAGAAAAACAAATAGAACCAATAAAACCATTTAACCAGTTTTATATATATTGAGAGAATCATAACCCTAACTACAAATCTGAAATCTATATCTTTAAATGTAAAATCGCAAACTTTGCCAACATCACCGTCTTTTTGCCGTAGATTCTCCATTTCTTCTTTTTTGTTTGCAATGCTCCAACTCTCTGATTCGAGTATAATGTGGGGATATTGTTTTTTTTTGTGTGGAAATCTTATCATTTTGGATATACCGATCTCGTTTGTTCACCAAAACCAAAAATCCATATTTCGGAATAAAAAAATACCCGCGAAGAGACCCCGAAATGAATTGGTTGTTGGTTTTAAGCTAAAACGTTTAACATTAAATATTGCTCCTTTAATAATTGCAAATTCCAATGTCGTCCAAAGCCCGATCATCAGCCGCCACTCACGGCGAAAACCACCGCGTCGGAGAATGAAAAAGAAGCCGATCTCAATCTCGTCACTTCCTTACGATCTGCTTCTGAATTGCTTAGCCCGAGTCTCTAGATTATATTATCCAACTCTCTCTTTAGTCTCCAAACAATTCCTGCTTTACCGGAACAGGTCAGTCTTAGGCCGGAGCGAGAGTTGTCTCTATGTGTGCTTAGAGTTCATTCCTGATCGTAGCCGTCGCTGGTTTACCCTCTCCCGAAACCCTAATCGATCACTAAACAACGGAAATCTTTTGGTCCCAATCCCTTCTTCTTCGAGTGTTGTCGCTATTGGTTCTGACATCTACAAAATTGGTGGAATCGATTACATCTTCCTCTAACGTCTCGGTCTTTGATTGCAGGTCACACACTTGGCGAGAGGGTCCAAGGCGGATTAGCCCATCCGCCAATGTCATTGATGGAAAGATATATGTAGTGGTAGGCCGGGAAAAGGGCCCGTTGGATTGAGGTTTTTGATCCGAAAACTCAAACTTGGAAGCTAAGTAGCGTCCCTGATACGTCGGTGAGAAAGTCAGAACCTCTTCAGCGATTGATGGAAAGCTCTATCTCTATATGTATGGTCGTAAAGTTGTGGTTTGCAACCCGAAAGACGGTTCATAGAATCGAGTATGTTTGATGGATCAATGGATTGGTCTTGTTATTGCGTGGTAAATAACGTCTTGTTCTATTATGAGGAAAGAGTGTTCAAATGGTATGACACTAAGGTAAGAAAGTGGTAAATTTTGATGGGTTTGGAAGGAATGCCTATGTTCAGTTTTGTTAAATTGGCGGATTATGGTGGAAAGATGGTGGCTTTTTGGTACGAGCAAGTTTTTCTGAATCTTAGAAATGGCACGAAGATATGGTGTGCGGAGATTGCACTTGAAAGGTGTAACAATGAAGAAGAAATTTCGGGGAAGGTCGTGTGGTTTGATGTTGTGCTTGAAGTCCCCTTCCGTTGTGACATCGAGAGTGTTCTTGCTGCTACTGTTTGATAAACCATGCAGTGCTGAGGATAAACTCCTTCACATGCTTGCTCTCTTGAAGCTTGAGGTTGTTCAAAAAAAGATTCTGACATTCGTCAATTCGATTGATATGGGTTTCAGGTTGAAATTATTCTTGGAAAAGGCAAGTTTTTGGTCACCTCCATGGGCCAATCAGATTGATATGCGTATTAATTTTTTGTTTTTTGTTTTTGCCAGTTTGGAATCAAGACTGCAATTTTAAACGGAGAGTTGCCTCAGAATTCTCGGCTTCATATCCTTGAGGTACATAACCATTTCATAATCAATAATTGTATCTTTGTACATGCAATTCAATGCAGGTCTTTTCGATTATTTGATTGCAACGAATGATAATAACCAAACTAAAGAAAAGGAAGAGGCTAAACCTGAAGATAACAACGAGAATAAGAAAAACAAAAGACGTGGCAAACCAAAGCTGGACGCAGAGTTGGTGTGGTTAGAGGAATTGATTTCAAAAAAGTTCACACGGTATGCTACTCGACTTTGCTCTAGTGGAATTTTGCATCTTTTTTTCTTTGCTTTAGATTCTTTTCGTTTCCTTAAACCATTTTTTATGTACAGGTCATAAACTATGATATGCCTCTAAGTGTTACAGGATATATTCATCGAATTGGGCGTACAGGGAGAGCATATAGCAGTGGTTCTTCTGTTTCTCTCGTGAGTTTCCGTTTTATTGACACGACCTCTTCAAATTTGCAAGTCTAATGCTTTTGCTTATTTGCCGCAGGTTTCTTCTGATGAGATGGATACTGATATTACACTTTCCCTTCGTTGACCAAAAAGTCTTGAGTATCTGGTGGATGCAAAGACTCAAGAAGCAAGCAAGATGGTGAAGCTAGCTAGAGCCGCAATGGGCGGTAGTAGAAGATCCGGTGGAGGTGGTGGTGGTCGCAACAATGGAAACAAGAAACGGTCCAGAAGAGGCGGTGACCCGCTCAAAACATTCAACCCCAATGTAAATACATAACTAACTCGATTTTTTTCTCTACTTTATGTATTCGAGGTAAGAGAGGACATGGTGGCGGTGTTGGCCAGAAGAAGGATGGTAAAGGATCTAACGATGGCTCGAACCAACAGAAAAAACAGAAGACAGTTTAACGTTATTTAGTTTTTGCTCATGTGTAACCAAATTTTGACTCTTTATAATCACACAAAAGAAAGGATTAACAATCTTTAGCTCTATTCTTGTAGCATCAGAAAACAGAATTTTGCAAGCATTAATATTTTGCCTTTGGAGTATTTTTGGTTTGATATAAGACTTTTGTAATCTGATGACGTTAACCATCAACCATATGTTATAACCTCTTATGACAAAATAACGCCAAAACTTTGTAGGGTTAGAAATATTGTAGTACACATGGTCATGGACACATTACTTGCGTCGATATGTTAATTTTTGTTGGTTATGAAAACAATATTTCTTGCACGTTTCTAGTTCGGATAATGTTTTTTGTCCACTTGTGTCATTGATTGATTGTGTGTAATTATACCAATTTGTAAAATATACATGTGTATCATGAAATTAAAAATATACATGTGTATCATGAAATTTTTGTTGGTTATGAAAACAATATTTCTTGCACGTTTCTAGTTCGGATAATGTTTTTTGTCCACTTGTGTCATTGATGAAAAATTAATAGTTGTTTTACACGACTGATATAAATATCATTAGCCAAAAGAATTACAATCAACAAAATAAAAAAAATATATCATGATTCACATGCCCGTTGAAACAAACCATCAAAGGTATAAATAATTTATAGATTTAAAAGTTAATAGTGCTTAGCTGCTAAACCAATAATCATGAAAAGATTTTTTTTTAAACAACTTACAAATCTTATTATATAAAAAAGAAGCCGGTCGACGAAAGCGTGACACATAAGCAAAATTGTAATTCGCGAGATCATGACATATGTTTAATATTGATTGAGATGATGACATATCTTAAAACTTAAATTTAGTTAAGTAAAAATAAAATTAAAAATGAAAAATTAACAAAAAGAGTTTCCAAGTAATTAAATGGAAAATTTCTAATAGTCTAAAATAATAAAAATAATAATATATGAGACGTAGAGAGGATATAATAAGATGTACATATGTTATGTTTGATAATCTGAATTATGTTATACATATGATTATGATCTGAATTATGTTATACATATGGTTATGAATTCACATTATATCAATTATCACACAAGAATTGAGATATAAATGATCTCTATTGATTTATAGTCTATGTTCTATCAAATTCAACATATTTTTAATTAAAACCTAAATATTTATTAATAATTTAATGTGTTAATCCGCGTATTAACGTAGACCTTATTCTAGTACTTTAATAAACAACTCATGTTAATTATGATCTTAGTTCTCTCAATTATTTTTGGCAACTTTTTATTAGACAGCCAATCAATTTGAATTAACAAAACAAAACTCGGTGACGTTTAATTTGTCTTTGACGTAACGTTTTCACATGTTAAGACAAACACTTCACGATTTCTCTCATATCTAATTTTATAAGTGAAAGATCATAAACACACAAACTTGTAAAACTCAAAACCACAAGAAACACAAAAACCTTATCTTCATTTTCTTCATCAATCTCTCAAAACATGCTTTCTTTTTTCTGTAACCAAATCGACAGGCAAAAATCCGTCTCTTATGAAGAAAAAACCCTAACCGACCTCGAAAAATCCGACGGTTCACATTTCCCAGGCGACGACTACCGTCCGTCCGATCGGAAAAACTGGATGGCTAATCTAACGGTTGAGAAGCTAACTCTCAACAAGATCGTATGGCCAGGAACTCACGATTCAGCCACAAACGAAATCGGAATACCTTTGATCTCTCGTCCTTTAGCTGAATGCCAAACCCTCTCCATCTACGAGCAGCTCGTCCTTGGGGCACGTGTCCTCGATATCCGCGTACAAGAGGATCGGCAAATCTGCCACGGGATTCTGACGTCATATGACGTCGAAGTCGTCATCAATGACGTCATCAGATTCTTGTCGGAGACTCACTCGGAGATTTTGATCTTGGAGATAAGGACCGAGTACGGACACAAAGATCCTCCAGAGTTCGAGACTTACTTGGTTGACAAGTTAGGTCAGTTCTTGATACAGCAAGACGAAAACTTGTACAACAAGGCGGTATCCGAGATCTTGCCGAAAAGGGTTATTTGCATTTGGAAGCCAAGAGAGTCTCCGAAACCGAACCGAGGTGGACTTTTATGGAACTCAGATTATTTAAAAGATAATTGGATCGATACGGATCTTCCGTGGACTAAATTTGAAAGCAATTTGAAGCATTTGAGCGAGCAGCAACCGATATCTTCTAGAAAATTCTTTTACCGGGTTGAGAATACCGTTACGCCGCAAGCTGATAATCCGGTTGTGTGGGTTAAACCGGTGACTGATCGGATCAGAAAACACGCAAGGCTTTTTATATCTCAGTGTGTTTCCAAGGGATGTGGAGATAAGTTGCAAATTCTTTCTACTGATCTCATCGATGGAGATTTCGTTGATGCTTGCGTAGGACTCACTCACGCAAGAAGTGAAGGCAAAGTTTGATTAGAAGTCTTGAAATATATGGTTGAACCAAGATTATTTGCTTTTGGGTTTGCGTATATCTTAAGTTAAGCTATTTATGAAAGTATTTAAGTGTGTACCCTTTCTATTTCTCGTTCTTCTTCATATTTGTAAATAATTGAAACATCTAAGGAGCTCGGTCGGAGTTTTCATGTGCTAAGTCCGACTCTTAAAAACGATTAAATGCACACAAAATTTAGAAAATTTACATCATTATTTGCGCCACTTTCATATTTCATTATGATATTTGCACAATGACGAATAACACAAATTTATAATCATGCTACTGGTGACTGATCGGATCCGAAAACACGCAATGATTCTGATCATCAGATGAGAAACTATTTTGCGTAAAGAAGAATACATACACACTCTCTACTTCGTTCTGTCTATTGTATGACCCGCTAACACAGCGATGTTTCATTGAAACAGACCGTGATGGCTCTTAGAGTCACGCGATTCTTGCATAAACACTTAGCTGAGAGGCTAGATTCAAAACACTTAGAACACAAACAATTCCAATCTAAATATACGAGATTCTTTCTCAGTTTATTTACGTACTGAATAACGAAAAATGCAGGAAGTGGAAGCAAAATGAATATATTAGCGACATATAGTCAAAATATGAGACAAAATGGCAAAAAAGTAAGTTGGGTCACCTATGGTCATATTCACGAACAAGCTCTTCTTCGTCCCTGCAATCTCATTCTCCGGATGCTTCTCTGTCTGGGATCTCGATGTCTCCATATTCATCTGCCACAAATGAAGCTCTATAATGTTCAACAACGTTCAAGGATTTGAAGTATCCCACATTCATTAATCTTTGAGGTTATTATACAGAAGCTCACAGAGCATCTATCTCTTCAGATCATATCTCTTCCTCCAAGAGTTGGAGTATCCCGCATTCTTTTATCCAATGGTAATTTCGATCCTTGAACACAAAAACAAGCTCAGTGGAAGTCACCTCCTCTGCTTCAACCTCGAATATGTACAGATGCTTCGAGAAGAAAGGTGGTTTTAGGAAGTATCCTCTGCTACAAGAAGTGAGAGCATTCTGTTTGGACGTGATCCTACACTCTACACCCCACAATCCCCCCTTAACATTAACTAACAAGATGCATGCCTTAAATTTTATTGATGTACAAAGAGGCTGTTCATTCAAGTTCACCGTCACGGAACTCCCAGAAGCTCGGTAAGTGAAGTACGCAGGCACTTCTCCACCAGGTACGACCGAATATTCACTAGTTGATGTTTGGATGATGAGATCTCTCGCTTCTTGATTTAGTTTGAAGCAGTTTCGAAAGTTGAGACGAATATCTGGATTGCTAAAGGAGCAATCTAGTCTCTCCAGAGAGACACAATTTTCAGCATCTAGGAACATCAGGGAATCCGGAAGCTGTGAGAGTGATACCAAATTCTGCATTTCATTTACTACGAGTCCACGTAGACGAGAGAAGTCCTTGACCCATGGACTAAGCTCTTGGATTCTTGTATCAGTCAGGTGAAGCATTGTTATTTTTTCAAAAGCATGCGGGGATTCCTTGAGGTTTTCAGAGTATGACATATGCAGTTCTTCAAGACAAGACCACGACGTGACCGATGAAGGAACTTCTTCTACTGCAGTTCCACTTAACTCGACAACTCTAATGTTTGTGGAAATCTCAGGAAAACTTTTTAACGAAGAGCAATTAGTGAGATTGAGATTGCTGAGAGACTTCAAGTTGATGTTGGTCAGGAGAATCTTTAACTTTGAGCATCCCTTCAAATTAAACTTCGTCAATCTATGAAGGTTTCCAATCGAGGAAGGGAGCTCCACGAGACTTGAACAACCAATGAGATATAGTTCTTGGAGATTAGTTGCATTCCCAATCGAGGAAGGGAGCTCCATGAGACTTGAACAACCAATGAGATATAGTTTTTGGAGATTAGTGGCATTCTCAATCGAGGAAGGGAGCTCCACGAGACTTGAACAACCAATGAGATATAGTTTTTGGAGATTAGTTGCATTCCCAATCGAGGAAGGGAGCTTCACGAGACTTGAACATCCACTGAGATCTAATTTTTGGTGATTAGTTGCATACCCAATCGAGGAAGGGAGCTCCACGAGACTTGAACATTTATTGAGATCTAGTTCTTGGAGATTAGTTGCATTTCCAATCGAGGAAGGGAGCTTCACCAGACTTGAACATCCACTGAAATTTAGTCTTTGGAGATTAGTTGCATTCCCAATCAAGGAAGGGAGCTCCACGAGACTTGAACATCCACTGAGATTTAGTCTTTGGAGATTAATTTCATTCCCAATCGAGGAAGGGAGCTCCATGAGACTTGAACATCCACCAAGATATAGTTTTTGGAGATTAGTCGCATTCTTAATCAAGGAAGGGAGTTCCACGAGACTTGTACATCCACTGAGATTTAGTCTTTGGAGATTAGTTGCATTCCCAATCGAGGAAGGGAGCTCCACGAGACTTGAACATCCACTGAGATCTAATTTTTGGAGATTAGTTGCATTTTCAATCGAGGAAGGGAGCTCCACGAGACTTGAACATTCACAAAGATCTAACTTTTGGATATTAGTAGCAGTTGAGAGATTAGGAAGCTCCTTTAAATTTTCCGAATAACTGAGATCAATCCACTTGAGATTTGGAAGCAGCTGTGCATACAAATAACAACATAATACATAAACACACTTAGCAGTTGAACACATTAAAAAAACACGCATAAAACTAAAAATATTCATTTCGAGTTAATTTTTCCGAGTACATGAAAACAAATTAAAGTTTTACGAGAAATTAGAATTACGTACTTTGATTCCTTCCCACAACTTCTCAAGGTGGCTGTAAGGCATGCTCAGTTCAACAAGTACCTCCACGTTGATAATATATAGAAGGCAAACTTGCCATCGGCCAATGGTCACAATGTAGTAATTGAAGTTTTGAAGATGTATACTTCATATATCCCAACAAAGACGCTAGGCTAGTTTGACCATCCAATTTTAAAAATTGGAGATTTTTCATTCCTTCAAAAGCTCTCTCACTTATATTTAGCATGTCCTCGTCCAGATCGTCGCGGGAATCTATGCCTATAACACTTTTAGTAATCTGAAAGAAAAAAAAAAGACCCCAAAAAGTAAGGGGAGATGAGAAAAAAACTCAAGTTGTTACATGCAATGCATCGAAAGAGTAATGTGATAACTTACGGTTGTGGGATCATTGAAAACTTCAACAATGTCTTTATCATCAACCAAAAATTGTCGTTTCCCAGGTTGTTTACGGACAATTTCTTTACCCAGTAGGACTAGCAAACTATGCATCTGTATCACTCCACTACTAATAGATATTAAAGATTTCTCAGCTAAAACATGAAGTCCTCGAGTCACATTCGAGAAACTCTTCGTAAGATGCCCTACGACTTTCTCCTTATATTCAAAGTTGAAATAGCAGGCTATATAAAGGAATAAAGTTTTATCCTCTTCACCTAAAGCATCATAACTGAACCTCAAAATGCTCTCAATTTTTTCGTTAAGGCTAGCCCTAACCCTTGGTAGTTCCATTGACCAGTCCTCCTTGGATATTCCTTTGAAGTGTGAGCCCATAACCTGTAGTCCTAGAGGAAGTTCACCGGCAAGGGATGTAACTTCCAAAGCAAGCTCCCTGAAATCATCCTTAGGGGACTTCTGACCAAAAGCATACATGCAGAACATTTGAAAAGCCTCATCAGTTGAAGGGAAAGCCACCTTGTATACAGGGTTGATCTCATGTGCCTTTAGAAGTTTTTGATCTTGTGTTGTGATGATAATCCGACTCCAAGGACCAAACCAGCAAGTTTCTTTCGCCATAGCTTCCAGTTGTACTAACTGGTCCACATCATCAAGTATGACAAGAACTTTCTTGTCTTTCAACCTGTCTTTGGCAATTCCTAAATGCTGAATCTTGATATCCAACTGATCGGTTATTTGAGACATAAAGTGCTCCTGTAAATGCAACTTGGCTCGGTAGTCATTATAAAACGCTGGTATCGTACACGTTTGTTTGATATTTTCCATAAAGACGCTCAATTGGAAATCTTTGGAGTGTTGGCTAAATAGAAATCTAGCAATGGTGGTCTTACCAATCCCAGACGGACCCCAAATGCCTATCATCCTCACCTCATCCAAATCTATTCGTAACAACGCTCCCATCCTTTCCATATGAGTTTCCATCCCAACCAGGCATTCAAAATCCTTGGATGGTGTGGAAAGATTCAACTTGTTTGAAACATCAGTGGCAATTTTTCTATCATCTTTGCTTCATTTTCCCTGAACCAGAGTCCGTTAAAATGTCATTAAAACCTCATATACATATTCAAACGTTCTGTTGAAGAAGAAGCTTTGTGATTCAAGTTCAAATTGACTTCGGTTTGCAGTCGGTTTGAGATTGAAGAGCGGTTATTTCCGGTTCACTAAAATCAGGTTCTTGATCTAAGTGATATGGTGAGTTTTGGAGAAGATAAGTGTAGAGTTAAGCCTCTAGGTTTTTTAGAGTCTTTGCTTTACCTTTTGTATAAATACACCTCTCTTCTTCTTCATCAAGACAGACGTGAGAGTGAGACAAGGAGAGACTTGGTTGAGTTGTTGTAGCTTTGTTCTTGAGCTTGTATTTATCATCTCTGATCAATATATTGCCTGGATTGAATCCGGCCCCAGACGTAGATGCCATCACACCGATGGGTTGAACTGGGTTAAAAAGTCTTGTGTCTCTTTTACTTTCATGTTCTGTTTCTGTGCTTTCTTATTTTACTAAACAAACGTGAGATAAGAGTGTGTGTGTGCGCTAGATCTTGCGGAAGTGAGGTATTGGTTTTGTAACAAGTGGTATCAGAGCCAAGTTCTTGAGGAAAGCTTCAAACTTTGAAGAAAAATTAGAAAGTTTCAAGCTTTGTTGAAGAAGAGTACAAAAGCTTCAAGCTTTGTGAAGAAAGGTTCGATCTTTATCATTTCATCTTAAAGTTTCGACCTTTAGATCTGGGAAGTGAAGTTTTGTAGTAAAGGTTCAATCTTTGTTGTAAAAACTCAAACTTTATCACAAAGGCTTGAAATTTATTGCAAAAGGAGACACCTTTGTTTGTTTCAAGATGGCTAAAGACCTTATGGCAAGCACACGAGTAGATGTCGATCGATTCGATGGTACAGGGGATTTCTCTCTGTGGAAGACAAGGATGATGGCTCATTTTCATATGCTTGGCTTGAAGGATATTGTTACTGATCAGAGTTTGGAGACAGTGGTTGTGCTTACAAAGGCTCAGGAGAAACAGCCTGCTACAGCTTCTGGTACAGATGGCTCTGATGTTGTTGTCGTTGATACACCAGCAACAACGACAACAACATCAGAGCCTCTAACTAAGGTAATCTTGGATCCTATTAAGTTAGAGAAATCTGAGAAAGCTATGGGAATGATTATAACTAGTGTTGGTGATCATGTGTTGAGGAAAATCAAGCATTGTCAAACTGCTGCAGAGATGTGGACTACATTGAACAGGTTATATATGGAGAGTAGCTTACCGAACCAGATTCATTTGCAGTTAAAGTTCTATACCTTTAGAATGAATGAATCCCGGAGCGCTGATGAGAATGTTGATGATTTCCTGAAGATTGTTGCTGAACTAGGCAGTCTTGATGTGAGAGTTTCAGATGAAGTTCAAGCTATATTGTTTCTAACGTCTCTGTCATCAAGCTATGATCAGTTGAAGCATACTTTAAAGTATGGAAGACTCTCTAACACTGGAAGAAGTTGTATCAGCTGTTAGATCGAGAGAAAGGGAGATTAAAGATGCAACAAGGGATTACAAAAATTCTGGAACAAGTCTCTATACAAAGGAAAGAGGAAGATCATACTCCAAAGGTCCCAAGGATTCAAATAGGAGAGGCATGAGTAGATCTAACTCAAAGATAAGAGTTACTTGCTGGTTTTGCAAGAAGGAAGGTCATATGAAGAAGGATTGCTATGCAAGAAAGAAGAAGTACGGAGATGAAGGGTCTGGAGAAGCAGGGGTAATTGTTGAGAAGTTGGTTTATTCTGAAGCATTGAACATTGATGAACCTCAGGCTAAAGATGTGTGGGTTATAGATTCTAGGTATACTATGCACATGATGTCTCGCAGAGATTGGTTTATTGATTTGCAGGACAATGGAGGTACAACTATTCTGATGGGTGATGATCATTCAGTTCAGTCACAAGGAGTAGGTTCCATTGGAATCAACACACGTGGAGGATCAATCAAGGTGTTACACAATGTCAGATATGTACCTAATTTGAGAAGGAATCTTATCTCTGCAACCACTCTTGACATGCTTAGTTATAAGTATGAAGGTGGAGATGGTAAAGTCAGGTACTTTAAGAACAACAAGACTGCTCTCCGAGGAACCATGATTCATGGTTTGTATCATCTTGATGGGGAAACTGTCTTACCTGAGAACTGTAATGTTGAGAAGAAGATGGACAAGACAGCCTTGTGGCATAGCAGACTTGCGCATATGAGTGTAAACAACCTCAAGATTCTGACTGGAAAAGGATTGCTGGATAAAAATGAAGTGAAGGAGCTCAGTTTCTGTGAACATTGCGTAATGGGAAAATCTAAGAAGCTCAGTTTTAATGTGGGAAGGCATAACACTGAAGATGCTCTTGGATACTTACATGCAGATTTGTGGGGCTCTCCAAATGTCACACCTTCTATGTCAGGGAAGAGATATTTCTTATCAATCATTGATGATAAGACAAGAAATGTATGGCTTATGTTCTTGAAGACTAAAGATGAAACATTTCAGAAATTTGTTGAATGGAAAGAGTTGGTTGAGAATCAGGTTAACAAGAAGGTTAGTGTTGAGGACAGACAACAGACTCGAGTTTTGTAACAATAGATTTGATGATTACAGCAAGACACATGGGATTCAGAGGCATCGTACTTGTACCTACACACCACAACAAAACGGTGTTGCGGAAAGGATGAATCGCACAATCATGGAAAAGGTAAGGTGCATGTTGAATGAATCTGGTCTTGGAGAAGAGTTTTGGGCCGAAGCAGCGTCTACTGCACCTTATTTGATCAACAGGAGCCCTTGTTCTGCAATAGATCACAACGTACCAGAGGAGTTATGGCTCAATAGAAAACCAGGTTACAAGCACTTGAGAAGATTTGGTTCAATAGCTTATGTACATCACAGTCAAGGCAAGTTGAAACCTAGAGCATTAAAGGGAGTTTTCTTGGGCTATCCTCAAGGGACAAAAGGGTACAGAGTATGGCTGTTGGATGAAAAGGAATGTGTGATAAGCAGGGATGTTGTGTTTCATGAGGAAAAGGTATACAAGGATCTGAAGTCTGAAGAAGAACATGGTAAAAAGGGTAATGTTGAGGTTGGGCAGTCTAGTAAAAAGGGTAACATTGAGATAGTTACCGAAGTAGTTCCTGTAGGACAATTACAACAACAATCTGGTACAGAGAGTTATGGTACAGGGGGATCTGGTACAAGGAGTTCTGGTACATGGAGATCTGGTACAAGGAGTTATGGTACAGGGGGATCTGGTACAATGAGTTCTGGTACAACGGGTTCTGGTACAAGTGGAGTTACTGTGGACAGTTCAAGTGATTCAGAGGATGAGTTCATTGATGCTAGTGCAGAGCAAGGTGATGATGAGGAGGCTGAAATAGCGGGGTATCAGTTGGCTAGAGATAGGACTCGGAGAGCCACTGTACCACCATCTAGATTTACTGACTACACAATGGTAGCCTTTGCATTGCTAACTGCAGAGGATATAAATGTAGAGGAACCACAGTGTTACCATGAAGCCAAAACATCAAAAGAATGGGTGAAATGGGAGAAGAAATGGACTCACATATCAAGAATGGAACCTGGATTATTGTTGATAGACCTGAAGGAAAGAAAGTCATTGGTTGTAGATGGCTGTATAGGAAGAAGCCTGGTATTCCTAAAGTAGAACCAGAGAGGTTTAAGTCCAGGTTAGTAGCAAGAGGTTTTACACAGAGAGAAGGCATATACTATCAAGAAGTCTTTGCTCCTGTTGTAAAACATGTCTCTATAAGGATTTTGATGTCGGTTGTTGTGAACCAAGATCTAGAACTCCACCAAATGGATGTTAAAACCGCATTCCTTCATGGAAATCTAGATCAAGAACTCTACATGGAGCAACCTGAGGGTTTTGAAGTAAACAAGGAGAAAGATCAGGTTTGTCTTCTAAAGAAATCTATCTATGGATTGAAGCAATCACCTAGACTATGGAATAAAAGATTTGATCAGTTCATGAAATCAAATCAGTTCTTGAGAAGTGAACATGATTCATGCGTCTATGTGAAGCAAGTGGAACAAGGCAGGGTATATCTTTTACTTTATGTTGATGATATGCTCTTAGCTGCTAAAGGAATGACAGAGATTGATAAGTTGAAGCAGATGTTGAGTTCCGAGTTTGAGATGAAGGATATGGGTGAAGCAAGTAGGATTTTGGGAATAGACATCAAGAGGAACAGAAAAGAGGGTGTGTTGTACTTGTCTCAGTCAGGTTACTTGGAGAAAGTAGTCAAGAAGTTTAACATGGCTGAAGCTAAAACTGTGAATACACCAATTGGAGGACACTTTAAGCTATCTAGTGTTAAAGATTCTTCAGAGTGCATTGACACTGACATGTTTCCTTATGCAAGTTTGGTGGGAAGTCTCATGTATGCAATGGTGGGAACTAGGCCGGATTTGGCTTATGCTGTTGGTTTAATCAGTAGATTCATGAGCAAGCCTGGAGATATTCATTGGGAAGCAGCGAAGTGGTTACTTAGATATGTGAAAGGTTCCTCTGAGTTAAATTTGGTTTTTCGAAGAAACAAAGATTTCAGGGTTCAAGGTTATTCTGATTCAGACTTTGCTGGGGATTTGGACAAGAGTAGATCAACTAGTGGTTATGTATTTACAGTGGGAGGTAACACCGTAAGCTGGAGATCATGTCTTCAGTCAGTTGTGGCTTTATCAACCACTGAAGCAGAGTACATAGCACTTCATGAAGCATTCAAAGAAGCAATTTGGATCAAGGGATTGATTGAAGATATGGAATTGGTACAAGAGAAGGCAACAGTTTGGTGTGATTCTCAGTCTGCCATTTGCTTGTCAAAGAACAATACATTCCATGAGAGGACAAAGCATATGGCAACTAAGTACAATTTCATAAGAGATATCATTGAGAAAGGGGAAGTTGGTGTTGATAAGATTCACACTTCCAGGAACCCTGCAGATATTCTAACAAAGACTATTCCGGTGAACAAGTTTGGTGCAGCTTTAGATATTCTAAGGCAGACAAACTGAAGCTGAAGCAGCACTTTGCCGGAGGTTAAATCCTAAGTACGTGCAGTATATTGAGATGAGATGAAACTTGAATCAAGGTGGAGTATGTTGAAGAAGAAGCTTTGTGATTCAAGTTCAAATGGACTTCGGTTTGCAGTCGGTTTGAGATTGAAGAGCGGTTATTTCCGATTCACTAAAATCAGGTTCTTGATCTAAGTGATACGGTGAGTTTTGGAGAAGATAAGTGTAGAGTGAAGCCTCTAGGTGTTTTAGAGTCTTTGCTTTACCTTTTGTATAAATACTCCTCTCTTCTTCTTCATCAAGACAGACGTGAGAGTGAGACAAGGAGAGACTTGGTTGAGTTTTTGTAGCTCTGTTCTTGAGCTTGTATTTATCATCTCTGATCAATATATTGCCTAGATTGAATCCGGCCCCAGACGTAGATGCCATCACACCGATGGGTTGAACTGGGTTAAAAAGTCTTGTGTCTCTTTTACTTTCATGTTCTGTTTCTGTGCTTTCTTATTTTACTAAACAAACGTGAGATAAGAGAGTGTGTGCTAGATCTTGCGGAAGTGAGGTGTTGGTTTTGTAACACGTTCATTACTTAAGTTGTATATTATTTAAATGCAAAGAATATTCATAGTTTCATGTGTTAAGAGTCAAGAGGACGAACGAACCATTGGCTTGAGTGCTCTCCGGCAATTGTAGCCACTTCCGCCAAAGCCTGTCTCCATCTATCAATGTCCTCCTTTGTTTTACCCTTGCAAGTTTTCTTGAACACCTTCCCAAAATGTCCGGTCTGTTTCTTTACATCTGTTGGATCCACTTCGTAGAAAATGGTCATCACTATTTGACCCAACTCTTCTCTGCACTTAATTATCTCCACCAACTCGTTCATACACCATGTCGAAGAAGCGTAATTCTTCGAGAGCAAGACAATCGCGATCCTCGATCCTCTGATGGCTTCGATGAGCTCAGGACCGATCGACTTGCTCCTTTCTATGTCATTGTCAATGAATGGGTCGATGCCCTTGCTTGTGAACTCTCTCAGGATGTGGCTGAGAAAGGATCTGCGGACATCTGGCCCGTGGAAGCTCGGGAAGACATGGTGTTTCCAATTGTGAGGAAAAGAAGATGGAGGAGAAACAATTCTTTTGTTTTCTTGGACTCTGATCTTTCCATAAACCATATAAAATATTGTACCCAAAAGCATAAAGATTGTGGCAGCAACGGTTCCAAGGAAAAGGTAAAAATCCATTACTAAGATCGAGAGAGAAGATTTAAGATCACAGATCTTTTACAAGATAGCGAGCAAGGATTAACAAAGAGGCTTTAAGATCTAATAATGGAAATAAAATTATCAAATGACAGAAAACGTTGACTCCAAAAGCGACGAATAGAGCGAGCCAAGAGACGAAGGAGCATCAAAAGGTAAAATGCGGTTTCCGTTGAAAAGGTTTTTGTTATCTGAGTCAATCTAGGGCTTTTTCATTAGGGTTGAACAAATCTTAACCGAAAAACAATAAAATAAGTAACTGACAAAAGGAAGAAAAATTCCTACAAAACATTCAACTCACTTTGATTTCTTCAGGGGTTTTATCAAGCAGCAGTTGGTGATGCATTTGGAACCTATTTATTAAAAGACCATAAAATTGATAAGAGAGCAGGAACAGTTTTGTCTGATTATGTCTTGGACTATCTGCTTGTAACAAATTTCATCTTAAATTCTAGGTGCTACTATAAGTTTACCTTATCGGTGCTTGTCTCTGACACGAAAACTGAACTAAGCTGAATGGTAAAGGCAGATGCAGCAACTTGGGCAACCTTTGTATGCAATCCTTGATCCATCTCCACACCTCCATGTGTCACCAAAACAGTCCCATCGGTGTAAACATGAACAAGAGCACCGGCCTGTAACAGCCACATAATGTGTAAAATGAAAAAATGGATAAATGTATCTAAAATCCAGATTCAATATTTGCAAGCAATGGTGAGATTTCCATGGCAGGTTTATCTTCTTCTTTCCAATTCCTGGACAGATTACTAAGTTTCAAGGAAAAAGGAGCCAACCAAAACAAAATTACCTGATACGCCAAATTTTGTGGGAACCATAGGTACGCCACACTTTTTCCACCGATTTTGACTATTAAACTCGTCAGCTTCTCTATGAGCCTTTCCACCGATTTTTCCTACAAAACATTCAACTCACTTTGATTTCTTCAGGGGTTTTATCAAGCTCGGCTGCGATTCTCTGAACACCGTTTTCAGTTATAAGCATGCCTTGGAAAGCAGTGTTGCTAGGAAAATTAGTAAAGCACACCTTGCCTTTGATCTCACATGCGAAATCCGAGTGAAACATGGCACGAGAACAGAAAGGGAAAGATCCAAAGAGTTTCCACCATTGTTGTAGATTTCAAGGTCCAACGCCAATATTTATCCTTCATTCGTATATCCAACCTGAAAATGGTAGCAGAAACCAATTACAAGGAATTTTATAGTTTGTCAAACAATCGATTCTTGCTCTTTTCATATGTCTTTGATTTTCATATGTCTAAACAAGCGTTCACAGCATAATGCCTGCCATAACATTTTCCATATGAACAAAGTCAAAAAGAAGGCCAAAACTTGAGTTAATGTATTAGAGGAATAGATACACACACGCATGTCTTTGATTTTCTGTCGTAGTTAGAGACCATCACCGTGCAACTCCCACAACCACCTTCACCGCATCCCAGCTTTGTCCCGGTCAATCCTAAATCTAAAGGAATGAAGAATACAAGTTAGAAACTACTTTATAAACAAATTATTTCTTACTAGATAAAATATACCCAATCATTTCCAAATTAAAGATACATAAGTGAGCTAGCTAGTGAATCAAACATAAATCTCTGATACGACTCAGCTAATTGGCGCTTCATAATCCTGATTTCTTCATAATTAGAATGAAAAGTGAACTTCTTTGAACACTCGGATCTTAAATCAAACACGAAACTCAAAATAAAAAAGCATACTTTAGAGATCAATTGGTTATTACACACCTCTGAGATATTCGACAAGTGTCATATGAGCTAACCCATCAGCTAAAACTCTACGAACTCCATTAACGTACAGAATCGCCTCCATAAACTCGTCTCCGATTTCACCTTCCCTCTTCAACGAACCCATTTCTCACTGAAAAATCTCTGATTGAGATCGAAAGATGACGAATTTGACGACGACAAGTCAAATCTCAAATCGATTACTTCCTTCTTCTTTACTATACATAAAAATCCTTTTCTTTGTGAACATTCCTTTTCTTTCAATTAAAAATTGAAACTTTTTATAATTTTCATTTAAAGAAATACACAACAAAGTAAGGTTTTTTTTTTCTCTTCACTCTCTGTTTTTCTTCTACCTCTTTGCGCCGCTGTGTCAAGCTTCTTCTTTGTTCTTCAAGTTACGATTTTGATTCCATGGGTATGTCCAAGAACAGACGTCGGAGAAGAAGAAGAAGCAGAGGAGGTGGATACGAGTTTTGAGGAGCTAGGGCTTGATTCTCGTTTAATTCGAGCTTTAAGTAAAAAGGGTATAGAGAAACCAACTCCGATTCAACAATCAGCTATTCCTTACATTCTGGTAATTAAAATAAAGTTTCCAACTTTAGGGTTCTTATTGTTTTTGATTAAAGTGAAGTTTTTGTTAAGAATTGATTTTTGTTAAGTTTTGTCTAATAGGAAGGAAAAGATGTTGTTGCTAGGGCAAAGACAGGGTCAGGTAAAACCTTGGCTTACCTATTACCATTGCTTCAGAAGCTGTTTTCAGAATCTGGGAATAAGAAGAAGCTTGCTCCTTCTGCTTTCATTCTTGTTCCTTCTCGAGAATTATCTCAACAAGTATGTATTTGGACCATTATTTACATATTTCTTACTTTCATAGATTTCAATGATTCATGGGAGATTTTGTTTGATTTGTAGGTTTACACTGAGGTTTCTTCGCTTATCGAGATGTGCCGTGTTCAACTTAAAGTAGTGCAGTTAGCTAATACCATGCCTGCATCTGATATGGTTAGTTGTTACATTTTTTGTGAGTTGTGTTTTTGTGTTTGAGCTTGATTGATTTTTTTCCCCTGATTGTAGCATAACGCATTGGCCGGATTGCCTGAGGTTCTTGTCACTACACCTGCTTGTATTCCAAAATGTTTTGCTGCCGGTGTTTTAGAGCCTAAGGCTATTAGTGACTCGCTTGAAATTCTGGTTCTTGATGAGGTATGTTCTGCTTTCCTTGGAATTTCGTGCGTCAAACGATGTCATAATAGTAGCCTCAATGTTACATGATTCGATTTTCTTGGAACACTATGGAAATGTATATGCTTTTGAATATAAGCCTTTTTGGTTTACGCATTCAATTACGACTTAGAGGCTATATCGTGTTTTCTTTCAATTCTTCTCTTTGAGGAGGTGTTGATTTATTTTTTGTTATCAGGCGGATCTTTTGTTATCATATGGATATGAAGATAATCTAAGGTCGGTAATTTCAATAATCCCAAGGCGATGCCAACGCCTTCTAAGATAATAACAATTCACATTTTCCTATGATGTTTGTCTTGAATGGTTCATTGATTAATATTTTTGCAAAATCTTTAGTTCTGATGTTGAGAAATTGAAGAAATTGATTCTGCACAACCCGATTGTTTTGACCTTGCAAGAAGGTAATGGCAAGGAAGAAGCCGTCCCAAGTAATGTTCAGCAGTTTTGGGTATGATTTGATCGCTTGTATATGTTCAAGTCAATTTTGCTGATTATGTTTGGTGTATACGTTAATGATGATTAATTTGTTTATCTTGTCTTAGATTCCATGCAGTGCTGAGGATAAACTCCTTCACATGCTTGCTCTCTTGAAGCTAGAGGTTGTTTAGAAAAAGATTCTGACATTCGTCAATAATCAATTCGATTGATATGGGTTTCAGATTGAAATTATTCTTGGAAAAGGTAAATTTTTGGTCACCTATATGCGCCAATCCGATTTATGATACTGTAGTAATACTAGTGGATTGATTTTGTTTTTTTTTGTTTATGCCAGTTTGGAATCAAGACTGCAATTTTAAACGGAGAGTTGCCTCAGAATTCTCGGCTTCATATCCTTGAGGTACATAACCAAGTCACACACACCTGAATTACTTTTTCTCTGTAATAGCCGCATCTCATAATCAATGATTGTATGTTTGTACAGCAATTCAATGCAGGTCTTTTCGATTATTTGATTGCAACGGACGATAATAACCAGACTAAAGAAAAGGAAGAGGCTAAAGCTGAAGATTACAACGAGAATAAGAAAAACAAAAGACGTGGCAAACCAAAGCTGGATGCTGAGTTCGGTGTGGTTAGAGGAATCGATTTCAAAAAAGTTCACACGGTATGCTACTCGACTTTGCCCTAGGGGATTTTCTCTTGCATCTTTTTGCATCTTTTTTTCTTTGTTTTAGATTCTTACCGTTTCCTTAAACCATTTTTTTTTTGTACAGGTCATAAACTACGATATGCCTCAAAGTGTTACAGGATATATTCATCGAATTGGGCGTACAGGGAGAGCATATAGCAGCGGTTCTTCTGTTTCTCTTGTGAGTTTTCGTTTTATTGACACGACCTCTTCAAATTTGCAAGTCTAATGCTTTTGCTTTATTTGCCTCAGGTTTCTTCTAATGAGATGGAAGGTTTTGAAGAAATAAAGTCCTTCTTAGCAGGCGACGAGGAGAAGGATACTGATATTATCACACCTTTCCCTTCGTTAACCAAAAACGCTGTTGAATCTTTAAGATATAGAGCTGAGGTATGTAATGTCTGTCGTAAGATACCATACTTGATCAAGTGAGTCGTATTAAAACTTGTGATTTCTTTCAGGATGTTGCGAAAAGTGTTACAAGGATTGCGATTCGAGAGTCTCGAGCTCAAGATTTAAGAAATGAGATAATCAACTCCGAAAAGTAAGCAAGTGTTCTTAATGTGTGTGTTTCGTTTTCTCTGATTTTTTTTTTGTTTTGCTTAACTTTTATATATCTTTCTTCAGGTTAAAGGCTCATTTCGAAGCTAATCCGAAAGATTTAGATCTGTTGAAACATGACAAGCCTCTAAGTAAGACTGCGCCTGCACCACATCTAAAGGACATCCCCGAATATCTAGTGGACGCAAAGACTCAAGAAGCAAGCAAGATGGTGA
The DNA here is from genome assembly GCA_963576765.1 of Draba incana. NCBI lineage: Eukaryota > Viridiplantae > Streptophyta > Magnoliopsida > Brassicales > Brassicaceae > Draba > Draba incana. The sequence goes on along the minus strand of OY755212.1, from coordinate 5,542,248 downwards.
AGCTAGCTAGAGCCGCAATGGGCGGTAGTAGAAGATCCGGTGGAGGTGGTGGTGGTCGCAACAACGGAAACAAGAAACGGTCCAGAAGAGGCGGTGACCCGCTCAAAACCTTCAACCCCAATGTAAACACATAACTAACTCTATTTTTTATCTCGACTTTATGTATTCGAGCTAACTTTTTTCTCGGTTATTTGTAATCAACCAGGGTAAGAGAGGACGTGGTGGCGGTGTTGGCCAGAAGAAAGATGGTAAAGGATCTAACGATGGCTCGAACCAACAGAAAAAACAGAAGACGGTTTAAGGTTATTTAGTTTTTGCTCATGTGTAACCAAATTTTGACTCTTTATAATCCCACAAAAGGAAGGATTAACAATCTTTAGCTCTAATCTTGCCGAAAAGGGTTATTTGCATTTGGAAGCCTAGAGAGTCTCCGAAACCGAACCGAGGTGGACTTTTATGGAACTCAGATTATTTAAAAGATAATTGGATTGATACGGATCTTCCGTGGACGAAATTTGAAAGCAATTTGAAGCATTTGAGCGAGCAGCAACCGATATCTTCTAGAAAATTCTTTTACCGGGTTGAGAATACCGTTACGCCGCAAGCTGATAATCCGGTTGTGTTGGTTAAACCGGTGACTGATCGGATCAGAAAACACGCGAGGCTTTTTATATCTCAGTGTGTTTCAAAGGGATGTGGAGATAAGTTGCAGATTCTTTCGACTGATCTCATCGATTGAGATTTCGTTGATGCTTGCGTAGGACTCACTCGCGCAAGAGTTGAAGGGAAAGTTTGATTAGAAGCCTCGAAGTATGGTTGATCTTTCATCATTGGAACCAAAATTACTTACTTTTGGGCTTGCGTGTATCTTAAGTTACGCTATTTATGAAAGTGTTTTAAGTTTCTTCCCTTTCTAATTTTCCGTGCTTCTTTATATCTTATATTTGTAAATAATTTGAACGTTGCGTTCTGATTGAATGTTTTAATTACTTTTGCTCAGGTTATTGTATCAAGATGAATGAATATATATTTTTTATAGGCTTTGATCCTAAAGCCAAAAATGGGAACAACTTTAGGCCTTAACACAAACAATTACAATCTTATAATAGGAGATTCTTTCGCAGTTTATTTACGTAATCAAGAAGTAACCTTAAAAGATTAATAAATAAAGAAATTAATATGCACGAAGTGGAAGCAAAATGCGGGGAATCCTTGAGGTTACAGAGTATGACATATCCAGTTCTTGAAGACAAGACCACGACCTAATCGATGAAGGAACTTCTTCTACTGCAGTACCATTTAACTGGAGAACTCTAACGTTTGTGGAAATCTCAGGAAAACTTTTTAACGAAGAGCAATTAGTGAGATTGAGTCTGATGAGAGATTCCAAGTTGATGTTGGTCGGGAGAACCTCTAACTTTGAGCATCCCCTCAAATAAAAATTCTTCAATCTATGAAGGTTTCCAATTGAAGAAGGCAGCTTAACCAAACTTGAACATTCACAGAGATCTAGTTCTTGGAGATTAGTTGCATTCCCAATCGAGGAAGGGAGCTCTACGAGACTTGAACATCCACGAAGATCTAGTCTTTGGAGATTTGTTGCATTCCCAATCGAGGAAGGGAGCTCCACGAGACTTGAACATCCACTGAGATCTAGTCTTTGGAGATTGGTTGCATTCCCAATCGAGGAAGGGAGCTCCACGAGACATGGACATCCACGGAGGTTTAGTTCTTGGAGATTGATTGCATTCCCAATCAAGGAAGGGAGTTCCACGAGACTTGGACATCCACTGAGATCTAGTCTTTGTAGATTAGTTGCATTCCCAATCGAGGAAGCGAGCTCCACGAGACTTGAACATCCACGAAGATCTAGTCTTTGGAGATTTGTTGCATTCCCAATCGAGGAAGGGAGCTCCACGAGACTTGAACATCCACTGAGATATAGTCTTTGGAGATTGGTTGCATTCCCAATCGAGGAAGGGAGCTCCACGAGACATGGACATCCACGGAGGTTTAGTTCTTGGAGATTGATTGCATTCCCAATCAAGGAAGGGAGCTCCACGAGACTTGGACATCCACTGAGATCTAGTCTTTGTAGATTAGTTGCATTCCCAATCGAGGAAGCGAGCTCCACGAGACTTGAACATCCACTGAGATCTAGTTCATGGAGATTGTTTGCATTACCAATCGAGGAAGGGAGCTGCACGAGACTTGAACATCCACTGAGATCTAGTACTTGAAGATTGATTGCATTACCAAATAAGGAAGGAAGCTCCAAGAGACTTGAACATCCACTGAGATCTAGTTTTTGGAGATTAGTTGCATTCTCAATCGAGGAAGGGAGCTCCACGAGACTTGGACATCCACTGAGATCTAGTCTTTGTAGATTAGTTGCATTCCCAATCGAGGAAGCGAGCTCCACGAGACTTGAACATCCACTGAGATCTAGTTCCTGGAGATTGGTTGCATTACCAATCGAGGAAGGGAGCTCCACGAGACTTGAACATCCACTAAGATATAGCTCTTGGAGATTAGTTGCATTCCCAATCGAGGAAGGGAGCTCCACGAGACTTGGACATCTACTGAGATCTAGTTCTTGGAGATTGGTTGCATTCCCAATCGTAGAAGGGAGCTCCACGAGACTTAAACATCCACTGAGATATAGTATTTGGAGATTGGTTGCATTCCCAATCGAGAAAGGGAGCTCCACGAGATTTGAACATTCACTGAGATATAGTTCTTGGAGATTGGTTGCATTCCCAATCGAGAAAGGGAGCTCCACGAGACTTGAACATCCACTGAGATCTAATCCTTGGAGATTGGTTGCATACCCAATCGAGGAAGGGAGCTGCACGAGACTTGAACATCCACTGAGATCTAGTACTTGGAGGTTGGTTGCATACCCAATCGAGGAAGGGAGCTCCACGAGATTTGAACATTCACTGAGATATAGTTCTTGGAGATTGGTTGCATTCCCAATCGAGAAAGGGAGCTCCACGAGACTTGAACATCCACTGAGATCTAATCCTTGGAGATTGGTTGCATACCCAATCGAGGAAGGGAGCTGCACGAGACTTGAACATCCACTGAGATCTAGTACTTGGAGGTTGGTTGCATACCCAATCGAGGAAGGGAGCTCCACGAGACTTGAACAGTTCATTACATTTAATGTTCGGATATCAGTGGCAGTTGAGAGATTAGGTAGCTCCTTTAGATTTTCCGAATAACTTAGATCCATCCACTTGAGATTTCGAAGGAGCTGTGCAAACAAATAACAACATAATACATAAACACACTTAGCAGTTGAACACATACACATAAAACTAAAAAAATTCATTTCGAGTTAATTTTTCCGAGTACATGAAAACAAATTAAAGTTTTACGAGGAATTAGAATTACTTACTTTGACTCCTTCCCATAGCTTCTCAAGGTGGCTGTGAGGCATGCTTAATTCAACAAGTAACTCCAGGTTGATAATAGAAGGCAAACTTGCCATCGGCCAATACTCACAATGTAGTAATTGAAGTTTTATAGATGTATACTTCATACATCCCAACAAAAACGCTATGTTTCTTATACCATCCAATTTTAAAAATTGGAGATTTGTCATTCCTTCAACGGCTCTCTCACTTATATTTAACATGTTCCCGTTCAGATAGTCGCGGGAATCTATGCCTATAACACTTTTAGTAATCTGAAAGAAAAAATACCCAGAAAGTAAGGGGAGATGATAAAATATACTCAAGTTGTAACATGCAATGCATCGAAAGAGTAATGGAAGAACTTACGGTTGTGGGATCAGTGAAAACTTGAACAATATCTTTATCATCAACCAAAAATTGTCGTTTCCCAAGTTGTGTACGGACAATTTCTTTACCCAGTTGGGCTAGCAAACTATGCATCTGTATCACTCCATAATCGTCAATAGATATTAAAGATTTCTCAGCTAAAACTTGAAGCCCTCGAGTCACATTTAAGAAACTCTTCGCAAGATGCCCTACCACTTTATTTTCCTCTGTATGGTTGAAAAAGCAAGCTATATAAAGGAATAATTTTTTATCCTCATCACATAAAGCATCATAACTGAACCTCAAAATGCTCTCAATTTTTTCGTTAAGGCTAGCCCTAACCCTTGGTAGTTCCATTGACCAATCCTCCTTAGACATTCCGTGGAAGTATGATCCCATAATTTGTAGTCCTAGAGGAAGTTTATCGGCAAGGTATGTAACTTCCAAAGCAAGCTCCATGAAACCATCCTTAGGGGACTTCTGACCAAAAGCATACATGCAGAACATTTGAAAATCCTCATCAGTTGAAGGGAAAGCCACCTTGTATACATGGTTGATCTCATGTGCCTTTAGCAGTTTTTGATCTTGTGTTGTGATGATAATCCGACTCCAAGGACCAAACCAGCAAGTTTCTTTCGCCATAGCTTCCAGTTGTACTAAATGGTCCACATCATCAAGTACGACAAAAACTTTCTTGTCTTTCAACCTGTCTTTGACAATTCCTAAATGCGGAATCTTGATATCTAACTGATTGGTTATTTGAGACATAAACTGCTCCTGTAAATGCAACTTGGCTCGGTAGTCATTATAAAACGCTGGTATTGTACACGCTTGTTTGATATTTTCCATAAAGACACTCAATTGGAAATCTTTGGAGTGTTGGCTAAATAGAAATCTAGCAATGGTGGTCTTACCAATCCCAGACGGGCCCCAAATGCCTATCATCCTCACCTCATCCAAATCTAGTTGTAACAACGGTCTCATCTTTTCCATATGAGTTTCCATCCCAACCAAGCATTCGAAACCCATTGATGGTGTGGAATTATTCAACTTGTTTGAAACATCACTGACTATTTTTTCTATCATATCAGCTTCATTTTCCCTGAACAAGATTCCATTAAATAGGCATTAAAACCTCATATAGATATTCAAAACGTTCATTAATTTCTCTAAGTCGTATATTATTTGAAAACAAAGGGTCAAGAGGACTAACCATTGGCTTGAATGCTCTCCGGCAATTGTAGCCACTTCCGCCAAAGACTGTCTCCATCTCTTAATGTCCTCTTTTGTTTTACCCTTACAAGTTTTCTTGAATACTTTCCCAAAATCCCCAGTTTGTTTCTTTACATCTGTTGGATCCACTTCGTAAAAAATGGTCATCACTATTTGACCCAAATTTTCTCTGCACTTGATGATTTCCACCAACTCGTTCATACACCATGTCGAAGAAGCGTAATTCTTCGAGAGCAAGACAATCGCGATCCTAGATCCTCTAATAGCTTCGATGAGCTCAGGACCGATCGACTTGCTCCTCTCTATGCCATTGTCAATGAATGGGTCGATCCCCTTGCTTCTGAACTCTTTCAAAATGTGGCTGAGAAAAGATCTGCGGACATCTGGCCCGTGGAAGCTCGGGAAGACATGGTGTTTCCAATTGTGAGGAAAAGAAGTTGGAAGAGAAACAACTGTTTTGTTTTCTTGGACTCTGATCTTTCCATAACCCATAAAAAATATTGTACCCAAAAGCATAAAGATTGTAGCAGCAACGGTTCCAAGGAAAATGTAAAAATCCATTTCTACGATCGAGAGAGAAGATTTAAGATCACAAAGCTTTTACGAGATAGAGAGGAAGGATTAACAAAGAGGGTTTTAGATCTATAATCGAAATAAAGTTAACAAAAGACAGAAAACATTGACTCCATTGACTGAGAAATGAGAATGTTCACACAATAGAGAGAAATATGTGAACCACAGCTATCATGTAGGTTCCACCATTTTTTTAAGCTTTTCTAAACCCAAGTTCTTGGATCTTTCCTAAAATTTTAAAATGATTTGTTTTGTATTTTAAACAAATTAATCTTGCTTTAGAGTATTTTTTTTTGAAAAAATAAATTAGCAGTTTGTTCAAGATGATGACAAATTCAAGCGCATTTTTTTGTGTATATTTTGACCATAACAAAGTATCTCTTTGGCACATGCTAAAATTCTCCGGTTGATACAAAACGAAGTTGAAAATGTCAGGACACTCTGAAACACTAAACAAATGTTTGAACTAGATATTGTAAAGGACACCTCAACGATATGTCAGGAAAAAGCATAGTCTTTTTAATTTTATAAGCCAAAGAAACTTTCACCTGTTTTACCTCCTTGGTGGAGTCAAGAAAGCTCAAACACTAAGCTTAGGGCAGAAATCTGAGCTTGCAAAAGGAGCTGAAAACTCGTCGAAACAAGCCAATATTTTTCCTTCATTCGTATATCCAACCTGAAAATGGTAGCAGAAACCTATTACAAGGAATTTTCTAGTTTGTCTAACAATCTATTCTTGCTCTTTCTTCTACTCTAGTGTGATTACCTGAGTGGATGAAATCATATGAACTTCGTTGCCGCCATCAATTGTCCAAACCAAACTACCATTAGGCTCTAATTAAAAGTGTTCTTGACCACCCATTTGGACCTCTCCCTCTATCACCCTGTTACACAGACCAAATTGAAAGCATACGTAATTTTCCTGCTGCAGTTTTTGATTGATAATGTTGCAGTTTTCTCTGTAGTTCCTCATACGTAACATCAACTTTTCCTGCTGCAGTTTTTGCATTTTCTTGTGTATTTGCCACAACCACGCCAATGATCTGAAATACCAGATTCGTTTAGGCAAAGTAATTGGCAACGATCTTAATTGAGAACTTTCGTTTACTTTTTTTAAGATAAAAAAAATAGTCTAAAACCATTCCTTCATAACCTTGCTCATTTACTTTCTCAAGATGCACATATACAATTTTCCATGTAACACTTCTCTAAAACACATGGAAACTAAAGGTTCACCATTGTGTTTCCATGGAAAAAGAAAAGAAAGAAAGCGAAAATGGAGGTTTCAAATTTTCTTACTTGTCCCACACATGTGACCACGTCCGTAGCAAATAGTTCTTCATCGGCAACAATTGGTCCAATCATATAATCTCCGGGAATATCTTTGGCAAGAAACAGACCAGCAAAACCAGGTGAACATTTGGCTACCCAATCATCAATCGAAAGGACGCAACCACCTTCGCCGCATTTTCAGATATTGTTTTAATCTTCATTAAGTTGAAACAAACGATACAATTCTTCTTATATACACAACAACCAAACCATAACCTTAACCAAGTAAACCACCTAAACCGATCTATATACATGTACTCTAATACTCCCCCTCAAGATGGAAGCATTCCATCTTGGACTTGAAGAATTGATGAGCCGGGAAGTTCTTCGATGATCTCTCGTTATCCGTCTCAATGAGCGTAGAAAAAAAAAAAAAAAAAAATGTGAATCTTGAGAGATGTTGTGTGAGGGTGAGTGGCATCAATCCATGTTCTGGTGGTCGTGGTAATGAGCAATAGAGAAAGTCTAGAATAGAACCAAACCACCCAGAACAAGCCACAAATGTAAGCACTATGCAGCCACAATCTTGATTTTGTCTATGTAGAAGGGCTTGATAATCAAAGAAGAATCGCATCTTATCCATAGCGGCTTTAGCTTCTGCAACACCTTTCTGAATAAGAGCTCCATTAGCAACAATAGAGAGCCTCATTAGCAACTCATGTGAACATAGCTCCCCCTGACTTGTGACACACCTTGATGAAGAATGGAATGCAATAAAACCCAGGCTTGATAGCAAGAAGAACAAGAAACAACACTGATCAGATGTTGCTTCCATCGTCGTATACTGCCCATTACGCTTTTGAAACGCTGGTTTTAAACTCCAAATACCAACCATATCAACATACAACAACTCTCTAGAGGTGTGTAGATCAGTCAAGGGAAGCAACCCCTTATCAACATGTAGCAGCAACACTCCAGAACAACTCTCTGAAGTCTTGAAAAACAAACCAGAGTCCTCGATCCAGAAATCAAAACATTCTCCATCAACAATAAGCAATGAAGATAACTTGCCCTTTCTCTGAAATCCAATAACCAGAGAATGGTTGACTTGATCTAGTGACTTCAAAACAGATTGCAGAATCTTCGCAGCAATCGTATTGACATATAAACCAGCAGATAAACCATCTATATGAGGAGCTATCACTCGCAATCCTCCATGGTTTATCAAGAGCATGGCAGCAACAACACAGCAGAATGTAGGAAGATTAAGCACACCAACTTCAGAAGCACATACTCGAGACAAACATAATAAGAGTCTTAATCTTGTGAGCTTGCATAGGTGACACATGAAACCAGAACGTACTAGCAGCACCTCTAACCATCTTTTATCAATAACATACGCTAGGATCTGCTTAAAAATGTCTAACCTTAGCTCCCCCTCTCTATGAACATATCTACTTGCCAATGTGTACCAAACAACATCATCACAAGCGACATATTTGAATTCTAAGGCTTGGTTCCAGAGATGATAGCAAGTGAAATAGTCCAGACCTGAGGATATATGAAGTATGCGTCTGAGCTGGTTCAAAACGTTGTGATTTTTCCAAAATACAGCTTCATATTGAGCTTCTGGTGGTCTCGAAAGAGAACCGTAGATGAACAATAGCTCAAGCTTCAAACACATCCATGTAACATGAGAATTTTCTCCAAATAACTCGTCAGTTACAGAAGATTCTTCATGTGGAAAGGAGTGATGTAGATCCTGGAGATGGCAGGATGACCAAAGACGCTGGTGCAACAACTCATGTGAAGCAACCAGGAAAGAACCATGATTAGCAGGAGAAGTGGATTCATTTTGAGTCAGACGATACAGATCATGGGACGGATCATCCTGACAAATCATCCTGTCCTGAAGAAAAAGAAACTCTGGGGAACAATCCAGAGGAAACGATCAACACTGATCGGAAACGCAATCGATAGGACGTATCGATTGGAGAGAATCGGAGAATTCTTGAGGGAGGTCCGATTCGAGAAAATGACCGATGAAGCGGTCGAAAAACGAAGCAGAAACAGCTTCGTCAAAGTAAAATACACAAAATTCTTCAAGGTTGATGAGTGAACAAACCGAACTCGATCTGCAGAATCGGCCGGTAATCGGAGCAATTTTATGCTTGAGGTGAAGAATTTGGCGAACAGAAACGGAGGATAAAGAAAATCGAAGCGTACACAAGCTTCGTCGAAGAGGAAAATCACAATGGATTTTGTTTATCAAATCAGCTCAAATCAACAAGATAACCTTGGATCCTTTAGATCCTTGTTTGCAGCTCGATTACTCCAAGCAATCGATGAAGATGAAGCTCGATTCAAGCTGAATCCGATGAACTTATGAAGAAATTGAAACGCAGATCGCAAAAGTTCACCGATCGGAGATTTCCAAGCTTTCTCTGTGTAATTCGATTATTTCCAAGGGATCGACGAAACCGAAGCTCTATTCAAGAGAAAACGAAGAAGAAGATGAAGATGAAGAAGAAGGTGAACAACGATCGGAAAAATTCACCGATCTGAGATTGAAACCGATCAATCGAATCAAATTTTTGCAGAGATTCAGAAATTGATGATAAGAATCAGAAATCAAACGAAAAAAACTGAAGAAATTTGAGCAACAATCAGAGATTTGCGGAAGAATTGAATGAAGATTGGGGGAAAAATTGCTCTGATACCATTTCAGATATTGTTTTAATCTTCATTAAGTTGAAACAAACGATACAATTCTTCTTATATACACAACAACCAAACCATAACCTTAACCAAGTAAACCACCTAAACCGATCTATATACATGTACTCTAATACGCATCCTAGCTTTGTCCCGGTCAATCCCAAATCTATATTAAACGTTATGCAATTTCTTGATCATGGATTGAAACAAGAGACGAGGTTTTCAAACCACTCAGATTTTTTAAAACCTTCCTCTTGTATTATCTGAGTGGTTTGAAAACTCGTCTACTGTTCAATCCATGGTGTAATCTAAAGCAGCCATAGAGAGTGAGAGCTCGTCCATCACCACTGGTCGCGGCAACAGAACCACCGTTTTTTATTACTTACTAGTTAAGACCCTAAAACGAAGCTGTTCTCATCTCTCAAACATGTCTTTTTTCGAAAATCTTGCAGCTTCTGTGTCATCTTTTGTAAACGATGCTGCTAAAACTGTTGCAAAAGAAGTTGTAGATCCGACAGTATCACTCATCGAAAGCCAGATCCAGAGGCCACGAGACGTCATGCAGCAACAACAAATCTTAGCCAATTTCCAAGAATCCGCTGGTTCGAGTTTCCCTGGCGACGACTACCACCCGCTGGACCGAAAAAACTGGATGGCTCATCTCTCTGTGGATAAACTAACCCTTAACAAGATCGTGTGGCCAGGGACGCACAACTCAGCCACCAATGGAATTGGGGACCCTCTGATCACTCGTTGGTTAGGTGAGTGCCAAACGCTCTCCATTTTCGACCAGCTAGTCCTCGGGACACGTGTCCTTGACATCCGTGTCGAGGAATATCGCCGCGTCTGCCATGGACCTTTGATGTCGTACAACGTTGCAGGTTGTCCTCGATGACATTATCAGATTCGTGTCGGAGACTAAATCTGAGATCATAATCTTGGAGATAAGGACCGAATTTGGAAAGAAAGACCCTCCGGGTTTCGAGGCTTACTTGATTGACAAGTTAGGTCAGTTCTTGATACATCAAGACGATAACTTGTTCGACAAGCCGGTTTCCAAGATCTTACCGAAAAGGATTATTTGCATCTGGAAGCCAAGCAAGTCTCTGAGGCCAAGCCGGGGTGGACCTCTCTGGAATTCAGATTATGTAAAAGATAATTGGATTGATACGGATCTTCCATGGACAAAATTCGAAAGCAATATGAATCATTTGAGAAACCAACCACCAATATCTTCTAGAAGATATTTTTACAGAGTTGAGAATACAGTTACACCTAGAGCAGATAATTTAGTTGTGTTTGTCAGGCCCGTGACTGATCGAATCCGAAAGCACGCAAGGCTCTTTATATCTCAGTGTATTTCCTATGGATATGCCGATAAATTGCAGATATTTTCCACTGATTTCATCGAAGGAGATTTCGTCGATGCCTGCGTTGGACTAACCCTTGCCAAAATTGAAGGCAAAGTTTGTTAAATCTCCAAGTTTCACAGGCATTAGAACCACGATTACTTGGTTTTTGGTTGCGTTACGCTATTAAAAAAAATTGTTGTTTATTGTATTACATTTTACTGTTATCATTGTACAACGAGCTGGCATACGATTAGATGTTAACTATGTTGATTAAAAATCTTACTTTGCCTTCAATTTTGGAAAATTTATATCTTAGAAAAATTATGTTTTAAAAGGTTAACAAAAGGTATAAAAAATACTATGTGATCGGTACCAGAGTTGTTAGAAATTTCAAAACATTATAAACAGGATGTTTTGTTTCCTTTTGACTGTGTTATGTTGTGCCACTCCTCGAATTAAAATATCATGACATAATTCTCCTAAACAATTTGATTAATTGCTACTTTTATTTAGAAAGCCAATATAAGCAATTAAGAAATTAAATTCTAACCAATTTAACAAATAATTGACTTTGATTTAAGGCTTCACACGTTAAGAAAAACACTACACGGTATATGTCTATGGCAAACCTTTTAACTTCGTCCTCTAGTCGGATTGAAGGCTTGTGGGGTCGTATCGTACATATACTCATGTACACGTATTAGCGGATGGTAATTAACACAATTGATGAAATCTACTTTTATAACAACACCCTTTAACATTTTAGATTTGTCAAAAGACTAAAGACTAAAAACTAAGAGCATGATCAATGGTAGATTTTAGTGGGTTTCTAAGTCTTAAACCCAATTAAAAATAAATTAAAATCTTTTTTTTTAAGAGGAACCGGTTCTTTTTGATTTTGTGAAGGGGGCAATATCTCTTTTCCTCAACTAATCAAAGGTGCCAGCCACAAATTTTAGTCTCTATAATTGGATATGTGGTATTCGACATTGGCATAAAAAATTCAAATGTTAAGGTGCATTGGGTCTCGAGGTCTAGTAACCAAGTTGCAGATAGATGGGCGAAAGAAACAGATTATTCAAACAATTTTTATTCTTTTCATTGTGTTCCATATCATATCATCTCAAGTTAATAAAGTTCGAAGTTGATAAAAAAAAAAAAAAATAGAACTTATAGAACCCCTAATTTGGTGTGACGTGTCAATCTCTGATTGGCCGAAAAAAAAAAAACCACAGATCTCTGGGCTCTCTCAGTGTAATGGAGAAATTAGCAAACATAGCTCAGAAATTCAAAGTAAGAATCACTCAGAAATTGAGAGAGAGAGCCCAGAGATCTGTATAATTTTCATAATTTTGGATTTGTATCTCTTCTTCTCCAATTTATTCGAGGATGACGATGTGAAGATGGATTTGTTCGAGGATGACGATGAGTTCGAGGATGACGATGTGAAGATGGATTTGTTCGAGGATGACGATGAGTTCGAGGATGACGATGAGTTCCAGGAATTCGAAATCGAAGGAGGTTAGGCTTTTTCATGTTGTATATGCGATTTTGATCATTCAATCATTGTCTGTGACTTCAGAAAACCACTAGATTTGGGTGTTTTGTGTATAGTCTTTGTTGGGTATGTGATATTTGCTAATAATAGCTGGAATAGTATTAATTGATGATTAGAGGATTAGATATCTACCATCTTTGAGATGCTTGATGCAAATTTGTGTTTTTAGTTGGTTGAAATTGAAAGCATAATGTATATATATATATTTTTTTAACTCTTGTGATTCAGTATGTGTGGTGATAGAATTATGATGAGAAACATCAATTACTCATGTATGGACTTGAAATGGTGGAACTTTTGCATTTTGGTGAAACTATTATACATAGGAATGGGGATTATTATATCTTTTGATTTATGGATTTGACAGATCAATTGTGTTTTCTTATCTCAAACAATGATTTGTGATTGTGTGCGCAGATTGGTGGAGAAAGAGGAAGTGAGTCAGGAATGGGAAGATGATTGGGATGATGATGTGAGCCCAGAGCCCTTGTTATCTCTTTTATCCAAAGACCAAACACTGAACCGCAATGTCTATTGCAGTTTTTCTTTATGTTGTTAACATTAGCCAAACCTTTGAGTTTTGCAGTCTTGTGTCAAATAATTGGAAGATCTAATCATGAAGTCTGATGCAGAGAAAGTGGAGATGAAGAGTAAAGAGGTTAACGTGCAAGCTGAGCTCAATGCTCTGGAAACAGACTTGGAATCTCGAAGTGAGCATATCGAAGCATTGAACAAAGATTTCGATAAGCATAAGCTGAGTTTCGATATGTTAGTGGCAGAGAAAGATGGAGTATGTGCTGAGTTGGATAATCTTAAAGCAGAGATGAGATCAAGAGACATTCAAATTGAGCAAATGCGAAATAAGCAGACCGAGCTTGTGACTAAATCAGGAAATGCCAAGAACATTGTTGAAGAATTGAGTTCTATGGTTAAAGAGCTGGAGAAACAAGTAGAATAATGTGATATCAGAAGGGGAAGAAGAGGCGATTAGGCAGCTTTGTTTCACTCTGGATCATTACAAAAGCCGATACAGGCAGCTTCTTCGGTTTCTTTTGAGCAATAACAAGCAACGACGCAATCGATCACTAAACAACGACGCAAGCGGAAATCTTTTGGTCCCAATCCCATCTTCTTCTTCTTCCGCTAGAGAGGATTCGCCGAGTGTTGTCGCTATTGGTTCTGACAAGTTTGTGATTTTTAAATTCAAGTTTTTGGTCAAGGGACTATCTCTATATGTATGGTCGTAAAGTTGTGGTTTGCAACCCGAAAGACTGGTAGTAGAATCAAGTATGACACTGACTAACGTAAGAAAGTGGAAAATTTGATGGGGTTTGGAAGGAATGCCTATGTTCAATTTTGTTAAATTGGCGGATTACGGTGGAAAGATGGTGGCTTTTTGGTACGAGCTAGTGTTTCTGACTCATAGAAATGGCACGAAGATATGGTGTGCAGAGATTTCGGGGAAGGTCGTGTGGTTTGTTGTTGTGCTTGAAGTCCCCTTCCGTTGTGAAATCGAGAGTGTTCTTACTGCTACTGTTTGATTAATCAACTGGTGCGGGTAATATCGTTATGTTTTCAACTCTGATGGATGATTGTTTTAGCTGTTTTTTTTTTGTACATGTAAACCTCTACTCGCATTCGGAACTCTGTTGAAATCTTTTAATAGTTAGTTCATTTTGTGCCACCGATTGGTAAAATACATTTGAAATACTGGATACTTAGGAAGAACCATCATATTGTTTTTCGGAAAAACAAGATACATACTTGAAGAGTGCTTCGTGTACTAAACAAACAAATGGACTTGTTGATGATTCAATTTCTTTTTTTGGTATAATTCTAGAAAATTCTTATACCTGGTTGAGAATACAGTTACACCGCGAGCCGATGATTGATCGGAACCGAAAACATGCGAGACTTTTTATTTCTCAGTGTATTTTTAGGTGATATAGAGATAAATTTCAGATTTCATCGAAGTGTATTTCAAGATCATACTATCCGACTCTTTCTTTAGTCTCCAATAGCTTTCGATTTCTCCTTGCTTCACCAGAGCTTTATAAGGCTCGTTCACTCTTAGGCCATACCGAGAGTTGTCTTAATTTCCCTCGTGACCCTAACCCTCACTGGATAACCCTCTGCAAGGAGACCTAATCGATCACTAAACAATGACGCAACTGGAAATATTTTGGTCCCAATCTCATCTCCTTCTTTTTCTTCTGCTAAACAATGACGTCGAGTCTTGTCGCTGTTGGTTCTAGTATCTACGAAATTGGTGGACACATCGGTTCCGTGCCTTCCTCTAGCGTCTCTGTTCTAGATTGCCATCTCGTGAATTGTCCCAACAAGTATGCATTTGGATGATTGTTTACATAATAGATTTCAATGATTTATAGGTTTACACTGAGGTTTCTTCGCTTATCGAGATGTGTCGTGTTCAACTTAAAGTAGTGCAGTTGGCTAGTACCATGCCTGCATCTGATATGGTTAGTTGTTACATTTCAGTAATCCAATTTTTTATGAGTTGTGTTTTTATATGCTTGATGTTTATATTTTTTTTTCCTGATTGTAGCGTAACGCATTGGCCGGATTGCCTGAGATTCTTGTCACTACACCTGCTTGTATCCCAAATGTTTTGCTGCCGGAGTTTTAGAGCCTAAGGCTATTAGTAACTCGCTTGAAATTCTGGTTCTTAATGAGGTATGTTCTACATTCCTTAGCATTTCTATTGCGATAAGTTCGTATCTTATATTTGTTGTAATCCATTCTACATATTTAAGCTTATCTCTTTTTAGGATTAGGATGAACTATTGTGTATATATACTCTGTTTTGTGGTTCAATAAACAACACACACTTTTATTCCAAATCGTTACATGGTATCAGAGCTTTGAAGATCTTTGACCTAGATTTTTTTTCTCTTTGCCGTGCTCTACAAATTTTTCTATTTGCTTCCACACAAATCTCTACTACTCCTTATAACTCAACATGTCTACTACAGCTTCTACCTCTTCTACGTCTACGTCTACGTCTACTGTAAGCAAAGCCACATCTCAAGATTCACCATACACCTTCCATCCCTCTGATAATCCAGGTGCTTTGATCACACCGGTGCTTCTTCGTGGTGATAATTACTCAGAATGGGCCTCCGAATTCTGGAACTCTCTCTTCGCCAAGCAGAAGATCGGTTTCATCGATGGCACCATCATCAAACCTACTGAAAATCCTGATCTCGCTAGATGGATTGCTACAAACTCAATGATTGTCGGATGGATCCGTACTTCCATTGATCCCAAGGTTAGATCTACTGTTACTCATGTATGGTGTTCTACTCTTCGACGCCGATTCTCGGTGAAGAATGGTGTTCGCAAACACCAACTTGAAGATGAAATCACCAACTGCAAGCAAAACGGCTCCACGGTTCTTGAGTATTACGGCCGTCTTTCCAAACTATGGGAAGAACTACAGTCCTTCATACTTCCTACTACATGTACATGTGATGCCTCCACTGTATGTGAGGCAGTTCTTGGTAAAGTTTGGAGAAATTCAATGGGTGATGAGATTCATGCCCTTGAATTAAATCACACATGGGACATCACTACTTTACCTCCTGGTAAACGCGCTATCGGCAGCAAATGGGTCTATCGGATTAAGTATCACTCTGATGGTACGATCGAGCGTCATAAGTCATCGTCAAAAGGAGGTCTTGACTACACCGACACATTCGCTCCTGTTGCTAAACCTACTACTGCTCGTATGCTTCTTCAACTTGCCGCTGCTAAACAATGGGAAATCCATCAAATGGATGTTCACAACGTGTTCTTACATGGTGATTTGGATGAAGAAGTGTATATGAAGCTTCCGCCTAGTTTTGAAACTACTGATCCTAATAAAGTTTGCCGCTTACGGAAATCTCTATACGGTCTCAAGCAGGCTCCTCGATGTTGGTTTGCAAAGTTACGTACAGCTTTGATAACTTACGGCTTTACTCAAAGTACCTCGGACTCTTCTCGTTTACTCGTTCTAATGTGTGTCTTCACATTCTCATATATGTTGATGATTTCATCATTGCGAGTAATGACTTGTCTACTATGCAAAAATTAAAGAACTATTTAAGTCAATGTTTTCATATGAAGGATTTGGGCAAGTTACGTTACTTTCTAGGAATCGAAGTTGCTCGGAATTCAGAGGGGATATTTATTTCTCAATGCAAGTACGCCCTGGACATCATAGCTGAATCGGGTCTTCTTGGCGCCAAACCATCAAATGTTCCCACCGAGCTTAATCATAAGCTTTCTCTAGCTTCTGGTCCACCTCTTGATGATCCTGAGCCTTATCGTCGCCTCGTTGGTCGTTTGATATACCTTACTTTTACGCGTCCAGAGCTTTGTTATATTGTTCACATTCTCTCGCAGTTCATGCACAAGCCTCTTGATGAACATTGGCGTGGTGCTTTGCGTGTGGTGCATTATCTTAAAGGTTCTCCGGGTTATGGTGTCCTCCTCCGTGCTGATTCATCCTTAATCTTACAGTCTTTTGCGATTCTGATTGGGGTTCTTGCCCACTCTCACGCCGGTCATTGAGTGCCTACATTGTTCTTCTCGGTGCTTCTCCTATATCGTGGAAATCAAAGAAACAAGATATGGTCTCTATGTCGTCTGCTGAAGCAGAGTATCGAGCTATTGCGTTTGCACTTCGTGAGCTTAAATGGCTTAAGGGATTACTTGCTGATTTTGGTGTTTCTCATGATCAGTCCATGACGATGTTTTGTGATAGCAAATCGGTACTTTATATTGCGGCTAATCCAGTCTTCCATGAACGGACTAAATACATTGAACGTGATTGTCACTTTGTTCGGGATGCGGTTCAGTCCAAACTCATTGTCACTAAGCACATTTCTACAACGGAACAACCAAATGATTTACTCACTAAAGCGCTACCTTCTCCTACTTTTTCTTATCTTCTTTCCAAGTTGGGGATTCAAGACATCTCACCGCCAACTTGAGGGAGGGTATTGCGATAAGTTCGTATCTTATATTTGTTGTAATCCATTCTACATATTTAAGCTTATCTCTTTTTAGGATTAGGATGAACTATTGTGTATATATACTCTGTTTTGTGGTTCAATAAACAACACACACTTTTATTCCAAATCGTTACAATTTCGTACCTCAAACGATGTCATAATTGTACCCTCAATGTTGCATGATTTGATTTTCTTGGAACACTATGGATATATATGCTTAGAATATAAGCCTTTTTGGTTTACGTATTCAATTATTCGTGTTTTCTTTTGATTCCTCTTTTTGAGGAGATGTTGATTGATACATTTATGTTATCAGGCAGATCTTTTGTTATCATATGGATATGAAGATAATCTAAGGTCGGTAATTTCAATAATCCCAAGACGATGCGAGAGCCTTCTTATGTCTGCTACCACATGGTAACATATCTAGGGTTAAAAATTTCACATTTTTCTTTGATGTTTGTCTTGAATGGTTAATTTGATTCATATTTTTGTAAAATCTTTAGTTCTGATGTTGAGAAATTGAAGAAAACTGATTCTGCACAATCCAATTGTTTTGACGTTGCAAGAAGGTAACGACAAGGAAGAAGCCGTCCCAAGTAACGTTCAGCAGTTTTGGGTATGATTTGATCGCTTGTATATGTTCAAGTCAGGGTAAGAGAGGACGTGGTGGCGGTGTTGGCCAGAAGAAGGACGGTAAAGGATCTAACGATGGCTCGAACCGACAAAAAAACAGAAGACGGTTTAAGGTTATTCAGTTTTTGCTCATGTGTAACCAACTTTTGACTCTTTATAATCACACAAAAGAAAGGATTAACAATCTTTAGCTCTATTCTTGCAGCATCAGAAAACAGAATTTTGCAAGCATTAATATTTAGCCTTTGGAGTATTTTTGGTTTGATATAAGATTTTTGTAATCTGATGACGTTAACCATCAACCATATGTTATAACCTCTAATGACAAAATAACGCCAAAACTTTGTAGGGTTAGAAATAAATATGAGTATTTGCATTGGCAAACCAAAAATTATATTCAAATTGGCAAACTAACTAAAGGAAGAAGTAAACAACATATTGTTTTTCAAAAGAATCCCACAATTTTGGTTATCTACCTAATTTACTCTAGAATTATTGTCATGGACACTTGCGTCGGTATGTTAAATTTTGTTGGTTATGAAAACAATTAATATTTCTTGCACGTTTCTAGTTCGGATAATGTTTTTTTGTCCACTTGTGTCATTGATTGATTGGGTGTAATTATACCAAATTGTAAAATATATATACATGTGTGGGATGAAAAATTAATAGTAATTTTACACGACTGATATATATTTATCATTATTCAACAGAATTATAATCAACAAAATCAAAAAAAATATATCATGATTCACATGCCCGTTGAAACAAACCATCAAAGGTATAAATAATTAATATAGATTTAAAAGTTAATAGAGCTTAGCTGCTAAACCAATAATGTTCAAAAAATCGCTAGACGCTAAGCGGGCGGTGACACATCGCCTGGCGCCTAATCGCCGCTTAGGCGATTTTTAAAGCGCTCTAGGCGTTTTATAAAAATCCATAATATATTAGTTTTATATAACAAAATATATAAAATATCATGATTTATATACAAGAAATTTTATATTACATTTATAATTATCATTTTAAAAATCCTAATATTAAGAATATCATGATTTATAAATTAAAAAATATATATATTTTATATTTTTTTAATACTATAATATTTTAGGCTGTCTAAGCATTAATCGCCACGATCTATAGGGACCTAACGCCGCCTATGCGAACGTCTAGAACGCCTTTTAGAACACTGCCAATAATCATGGAAAGATTTTTTTTAAAACAACTTACAAATACTTTAGCAAACAAAGCATATTCGCTTTATAAACAACTCATGCTAATCATGATCTTAGTTCTCTCAATTATTTTTTGCAACTTTTTATTAGACAGCCAATCAATTTGAATCAACAAGTCAAAACTCTGTAACGTTAAGACAAACACTTCGCGATTTCTCTCATATCTAATTTTATAAGTGAAAGATCATAAACACACAAACTTGTAAAGCTCAAAACCACAAGAAACACAAAAACCTTGTCTTCATTTTCTTCATCAATCTCTCAAAACATGCTTTCTTTTTTCTGTAACCAAATCGACAGGCAGAAATCTGTCTCACACGAAGAAAAAACCCTAACCGATCTCGAACAATCCGACGGTTCACATTTCCCAGGCGGCGACTACCGTCCATCCGATCGGAAAAACTGGATGGCTAATCTAACAGTTGAGAAGCTAACTCTCAACAAGATCGTGTGGCCAGGAACTCACGATTCAGCCACAAACAAAATCGGAATACCTTTGATCTCTCGTCCTTTAGCTGAATGCCAAACCCTCTCCAACTACGAGCAGCTCGTCCTCGGGGCACGTGTCCTCGATATCCGCGTACAAGAAGATCGACAAATCTGCCACGGGATTCTGACGTCATACGACGTCCAAGTCGTCATCAATGACGTCATCAAATTCTTGTTGGAGACTCACTCGGAGATTTTGATCTTGGAGATAAGGACCGAGTACGGACACAAAGATCCTCCAGAGTTCGAGACTTACTTGGTTGACAAGTTAGGTCAGTTCTTGATACAGCAAGACGATAACTTGTTCAACAAGGCGGTGTGCTGAAAAGGGTTATTCCCATTTGGAAGCCTAGAGAGTCTCCGAAACCGAACCGAGGTGGACTTTTATGGAACTCAGATTATTTAAAAGATAATTGGATCGATACGGATCTTCCGTGGACGAAGTTTGAAAGCAATTTGAAGCATTTGAGCGAGCAGCAACCGATATCTTCTAGAAAATTCTTTTACCGGGTTGAGAATACCGTTACGCCGCAAGCTGATAATCCGGTTGTGTGGGTTAAACCGGTGACTGATCGGATCAGAAAACACGCGAGGCTTTTTATATCTCAGTGTGTTTCCAAGGGATGTGGAGATAAGTTGCAGATTCTTTTGACTGATCTCATCGATGGAGATTTCGTTGATGCTTGTGTTGGACTCACTCACGCAAGAATTGAAGGGAAAGTCTGATAGAAGTCTTGAAATTTATGGTTGATCTTTATCATTGGAACCAATATTATTTGCTTTTGGTTTGCGTGTATCTCAAGTTACGCTATTTATTTATTTTTTTTTTTTTTTGCGTGTATCTCAAGTTACGCTAATTTTTTTTATATATAATTTTGTAATTCAGGTTCTTGTACGAATATATATTTTTCAGAATTTGATCCTAAATCCGACGACTAATCTTTTATTTTCTGGGATTACCAAGACGTTGTGGATTTTTTGGCCATAATATGGAAACGTTTACCTATATGTTATACTACAAATCTCGGAGGGAATTTCCATGTAACCTAAGAAATTAGTCTAGCCATTTTGAGGCGCATTTTTTTGGAAGCCTTTCTATATGCGATGTGCTAAATCCCACTCTTAAAAATGATTAACAGAAATAAAATTAAATGCACAGTACAAAAATTTATAAATGTTTACATATATCCATTATTCGCGCCACTTTCATACTCCACTATTATATATACACATATTAATGTATATATACAAGTCTAGAAGAGCATGGAAATATTCACAATTACTACAAAGATATTAGACGAGCTCAATTAGTGGAGATAATGAAGGAGATGATGATGAGAATCTGTTATGTATATATATGGAAGTGAGTATATACAAATAACACAGATTTATAATCATGCTACTGCTGACTTGTCGGAACCGAAAACACGCAATGTTTGCTTAAAGAAGAATACAAGCACACACTCTCTCCTTCGTTCTGTCTATTGTATGACCCGCAAACACAGCGCAATATTTTAATGAAACAGACCGTGATGGCTCTTAAGAGTCACGCGATGCTTCTCTTCGTGACAAATATTCTAACAGAAACACTTGGCTGAGAGGCTAGACTCAAGACATTCTAACTGAAGTTTTGCTCCATCTTGTCTTTATCTCGCCGCCTGCAGATTCTTTGTTCCTAATTCCAAACATGGGAACAACTTTAGGCTTGAACACAAACAATTCCAATCTAAAAAAAAGAGATTCTTTACGTAACCTTAAAAAATTAAATAAAGAGAAACGCAGGACGTGGAAGCCAGAATGAATGTATTAGGGACATATAGTCAAATATTAGATAGAATTGCAAAAGAAGTAAGTTGTCACCTATCGTCATCTTCACGAACAAGCTCTTCTTCGTCCCTGCAATCTCATTCTCTGGATACTTCTCTGTCCGACTTTAGTATGGGACCTCGATGTCTCCACAAATGAAACTATATAATGTTCAACAACGAGAAGGGATTTGAAGTATCCAGCATTCATAAATCTTCAAGATTACTATCTCACACATATTATGACATACTTACAAAGAAGCTCACACAGCCCAGTCACCCAACTCACCGTCGTTTTGAGCTCCTCGAAGTCAAAGGCCACATCTCTGCTCCAAGAGTTCGAGTATCCCGCATTCTTTCATCTTCCAAGTGCCATCGACAGGGTAACTTTTGATCATGAACTCAAAAACAAGCTCAGTAGAAGGCACCTCCTCTGCTTCAACCTCGAATATGTACAAATGCTCCGAGAAAGGTACAGGTGGATCATATGACCTACAACAAGTGAGAGCATTTTGTTTAGACGTGGTCCTACACGTCACAACCAACCGTTGCCCCACATCTTCGCTCTCGTTAACCAACAAGATGCATGCCTTAAATTTTATTGATGTAGAAAGAGGTTGTTCATCCAAGTTCACTGTTACGGAACTCCCATAAGCTCGGTAAGTAAAGCACGCAGGAACTTCTCCACCAGGTAAGACCGAATATTGATTAGTTGATGTCTGGATGATGAGACCTCTTGCTTCTTGATTTAGTTTGAAGCAGTTTCGAAAGTTGAGACGAATAACTGGATTCCAAAAGGAGCAATCTAGTCTCTCCAGGGAGACACAATTTTCAGCATCTAGGAACATCATGGAATCCGGAAGTTGTGAGAGTGATACCAGATTCTGCATTTCATTTAGTACAAGTCGACGTAGACGAGTCAATTCCTTGACCCATGGACTAAGCTCTTGTATTCTTGTATCGGTCAAGTGAAGCTCTGTTATTCTGTCAAAAGCATGCGGGGATTCCTTAAGGTTTTCAGAGTATGATATATGCAGTTCTTCAAGACAAGACCAAGACGTGACCGATGAAGGAACTTCTTCTACTGCAGTTCCACTTAACCCGAGGAATCTAATGTTCGTGGAAATCTCAGGAAAACTTTTTAACAAAAAGCAATTAGTGAGATTGAGATTGATGAGAGACTCCAAGTTGATGTTGGTCGGAAGAATCTTTAACTTTGAACATCCCTTCAAATTAAACTTCGTCAATCTATGAAGGTTTCCAACAGAAGAAGGGAGTTCCACAAGACTTGAACATCCCTTGAGATATAGTTCTTGGAGATTAGTTGCACTTCCAATCGAGGAAGGGAGTTCCACGAGACTTGAACATCCACTAAGACATAGTTTTTGGAGATTAGTTGCATTCCCAATCGAGGAAGGGAGCTCCACGAGACTTGAACATCTCTTGAAAGATAGTTTTTGGAGATTAGTTGCATTTCCAATCGAGGAAGGGAGCTCCACGAGACTTGAACATCCACTGAGATATAGTACTTGGAGATTAGTTGCATTCCCAATCGAGGAAGGCAGCTTCACGAGACTTGAACATCCAATGAGATATAGTACTTGGAGATTAGTTGCATTCTCAATCGAGGAAGGAAGCTCCACGAGACTTGAACATCCCTCGAGATCTATTTTTTGGAGATTAATTGCATTCCCAATCGAAGAAGTGAGCTCCACGAGACTTGAACATCCCGCGAGATTTATTTTTTGGATATTAGTTGCATTCCCAATCGAGGAAGGGAGCTCCACGAGACTTGAACATTCCTTAAGATCTAGTTCTTGGAGATTAGTTGCATTCCCAATCGAGGAAGGCAGCTCCACAAGACTTGAACATTCACTAAGACATAGTTCTTGGAGATTAGTTGCATTTCCAATCGAGGAAGGGAGCTCTACGAGACTTGAACATCTCTTGAGAGATAGTTTTTGGAGATTTGTTGCATTCCCAATCGAGGAAGGGAGCTCCACGAGGCATGAACATTCCTCGAGAGATAGTTTTTCGAGATTAGTTGCATTCCCAATCGAGGAAGGGAGCTTCACGAGACTTGAACATCCCTTGAGATCTATAATTTGGAGATTAGTTGCATTCCAAATAGAGGAAGGGAGCTCCACGAGACATGAACATCCCTTGAGATCTATATTTTGGAGATTAGCTGCATTCCCAATCGAGGAAGGGAGCTCTACGAGACTTGAACATCCACAGAGATATAGTTCTTGGAGATTAGTTGCATTCCCAATCGAGGAAGGGAGCTCCACGAGACTTGAACATCCCTCGAGATCTATTTTTTGGAGATTAGTTGCATTCCCAATAGAGAAAGGGAGCTCCACGAGACTTGAACATCCACAAAGATATAGTTCTTGGAGATTAGTTGCATTCCCAATCGAGGAAGGGAGCTCCACGAGACTTGAACATCCCTCGAGATCTATTTTTTGGAGATTAGTTATATTTCCAATTGAAGAAGGGAGCTCCGCGAGACTTGAACATCCACAGAGGTATATTTCTTGGAGATTAGTTGCATTCCCAATCGAGGAAGAGAGTTCGGCGAGACTTGAACATCCTTCGAGATCTATTTTTTGGAGATTAGTTGCATTTCCAATCGAGGAAGGGAGCTCCACGAGACTTGAACATCCACAAAGATATAGTTCTCGGAGATTAGTTGCATTTCCAATCGAGGAAGGGAGCTCAACAAGACTTGAACATTCACTGAGATTTAGTTTTTGGAGATTAGTTGCATTCCCAATCGAGGAAGGGAGCTCCACGAGACTTGAACATCCACGAAGATCTAGTTCTTGGAGATTAGTTGCATTCCCAATCGAGGAAGGGAGCTCCAAGAGACTTGAACATCCACGCAGATATAGTTTTTGGAGATTAGATGCATTCCCAATCGAAGAAGGGAGCTCTACGAGACTTGAACATCCACGAAGATCTAGTTCTTGGAGATTAGTTGCATTCCCAATCGAGAAATGAAGTTCTACGAGACTTGAACATTCACTGAGATCTAGTTCTTGGAGATCAATGGCAGTTGAGAGATTAGGAAGCTCCTTTAGGTTTTTCGAATAACTACATTTTATCCACTTGAGATTTCGAAGCAACTGTGCAAACAAATAACAACATAATACATGAAAAAACTTAGCAGTTGAACACATTAAAAAAAGAATCATAACTCTTAAAAGATGTATTTCAAGTTAACTTTTTGAATAAAGGAAAACATATTAAAATTTTCCGAGAAACTAAAATTACTTACTTTGATTCCTTCCCACAACTTCTCAAGGTGGCTGTGAGGCATGCTTAATTCAACAAGTAACTCCACGTTGATAATAGAAGGCAAACTTGTCATTGGCCAATGCTCACAATGTAGTAATTGAAGTTTTGAAGATGTATACTTCATACATCCCAACAAAGACGCTATGTTTGTTTTACCATCCAATTTTAAAAATTGGAGATTTGTCATTTCTTCAAAGGCTCTCTCACTTATATTTAACATGTCCCCGTTCAGATCATCGCGGGAATCTATGCCTATAACACTTGTAGTAATCTGAAAGAAAAAAGACCCTAAAAAGTAAGGGGAGATGATAAAATAAACTCAAGTTGTAACATGCAATGCATCGAAAGAGTAATGGAATAACTTACGGTTGTGGGATCAGTGAGAACTTCAACAATATCTTTATCATCAACTAAAAATTGTCGTTTCCCAGGTTGTTTACGGACAATTTCTTTACCCAATTGAGCTAGCAAACTATGCATATGTATCACTCCATACTCAATAGATATTAAAGATTTCTCAACTAAAACATGAAGTCCTCGACTCACACTCGAGAAACTCTTCGCAAGATGCCCTACCACTTTCTTTTCCTTTGTATGGTTGAAAAAGCAAGCTATATAAAGGAATAATTTTTTATCCTCATCACATAAAGCATCATAACTGAACCTCAAAACACCCTCAATTTTTTTGTTAAGGCTAGCCCTAGCCCTTGGTAGTTCCATTGACCAGTCCTCCTTGGTCATTCCTTTGAAGTGTGAGCCCATAACCTGTAGTCCTAGAGGAAGTTTACCGGCAAGGTATGTAACTTCCAAAGCAAGCTCCCTGAAACCATCCTTAGGGGACTTGTGACCAAAAGCATACATGCAGAACATTTGAAAAGCCTTTTCATCTGAAGGGAAATCCACCTTGTATATATGGTTGATCCCAGGTGCCCTTAGAAGCTTTTGATCTTGTGTTGTGATGATAATCCGACTCCGAGGACCAAACCAGCTAGTTTCTTTCACCATAGCTTCTAGTTGTACTAACTGGTCCACATCATCAAGTACTACAAGAACTTTCTTGTCTTTCAACCTGTCTTTGGCAATTCCTAAATGTGGAATCTTGATACCCAACTGATTGGTTATTTGAGACATAAACTGCTCCTGTAAATGCAACTTGGCTCGGTAGTCATTATAAAATGCTGGTATTGTACACGTTTGTTTGATATTTTCCATAAAGACACTCAGTTGGAAATCTTTGGAGTGTTGGCTAAATAGAAATCTAGCAATGGTGGTCTTACCAATCCCAGGCGGACCCCAAATGCCTATCATCATCACCTCACCCAAATCTAGGCGTAACAACGGTCTCATCTTTTCCATATGAGTTTTCATCCCAACCAACCATTCGAAATCCATTGATGGTGTGGAATTATTCAACTTGTTTGAAACATCACTGACTATTTTTTCTATCATATCTGCGTCATTTTCCCTGAACCAGATACCAATATATAGTTATTAAAACAACAGAGCATCTCCATTGAAGGTATCTCACTATGAGACTTTCTTTAAATATAAATCAAAATTAATTTTTTAAAAAATTAGTGGAAATGGGTGAGATTCATTTGAAAGACGCTCTCTCCTTAAAAAAATTGACATTTGTCATCTTGTAAGTAATTTACATTTTTATGAAATAGTTTATATGCTATTATTTTTATTTTTTATAAATCATAAAATAATATAATTTATTTATCAAGTTCCACTACGCAGAAACTTAAACTATAAATTAATATTTGTTTTAGTTGGTATTACATATGGTTAATACAAAATTTTAAATTAATAGTTTTTTAGTTAATACAATTATATATTTTTTTAAAATAACTGAAATTTATTTTTTTAATAAATCAACAAAACCATTTTATAGAACTGCATATATTTAAATTAGTTTTATGTTTAAAAATATGGATGGTGTAGTTCATAACATAAAAAGATTAAATATGACTTACATTATTAATCTTTTATTGAATAGATACTTAATGAGTATTTAACTAATAAAGGTAGTATTTAGTATTGAGTCTTTTAACTTAAAATGTTTAAAATATTAATATTATAGTATTTAGATACCTATGGAATTTCTTACCAATGCAGATGTTCTCATTACTATCTCTTAGTTAATTTTTTTTTTGAAAATACTCTTAGTTGTATACTAAAACATGATGTTTTATAGTTTTAATTTGTTTCACAAAAGATGATTAGTTTTTTAATTAGTTAATATTAATAAATCACAAATTTCAAAACGTATTAAATGAAAAGATTTGAATACTATTGGTTCATAGTTATGAAAAAGTGGTTTTGTGAGAGAATTAATGTATTTATTGTCAAATATTAATTATTTATTAATAAGTGTGAAAATGGTAGAACATCATATTTTGTAGAAGGGATAGAATATTATTTAATTAAAGAATACTCATAGAGTCAAGAGGACGAACCATTGGCTTGAATTCTCTCCGGCTATCGTGGCCACTTCCGCCAAAGCCTGTCTCCATCTATCAATGGTCTCTTTTGTTTTACCCTTACAAGTTTTCTTGAACACCTTCCCAAAATGTCCTGTTTGTTTCTGTACATCTGATGGATCCACTTCGTAGAAAATGGTCATCACTATTTGACCCAAATCTTCTCTGCACTTGATGATCTCCACCAACTCGCTCATGCACCATATGGAAGAAGCGTAATTCTTCGAGAGCAAGACAATCGCGATCCTCGATCCTCTGATGGCTTCGATGAGCTCAGGACCAATGGACTTGCTCCTCTCTATGCCATTGTCAATGAATGGGTCGATCCCCTTGCTTCTGAACTCTTTCATGATGTGGCTGAGAAATGACTTGCGAACATCAGCCCCTTGGAAGCTCGGGAAGACATGGTGTTTCCAATTGTGAGGAAAAGAAGATGGAGGAGAAACAATTGTTTTGTTTTCTTGGACTCTGATCTTTCCATAAACCATATAAAGTATTGTACCCAAAAGCATAAAGATTGTAGCAGCAACGGTTCCAAGGAAAAGGTTAAAATCCATTACTACGATCGAGAGAGAAGATTTAAGATCACAGAGCTGTGAAGAGATAGAGAGCTTAACAAAGAGGCTTTGTATAACTGATGACAAAGAGGCTTTGTATAACAAAGAGATAGAGAGCTTAACAAAGAGATTAACAAAGAGGCTTTGTATAACTGACAACAATGAGGCAATATTATTATTATGTTTGAGTTCTAGACCATACTTAAAATAGTTCCTGAATAGTTGCTCAGTCCCAAATCCAAAAATCACCGGCGAATTACCTTGATCTAGTGCTTGTTTTTATTGAATTTTACATCGTTTTATTTTGCCGTTTTCATTGTTTCGAAAATCACAAAACCATATTTTATCTTAGCTTTAATTAGAATCTATAATTTCATAGAGTAACCTTGGTCTCTGTGGATTCGATACCCTATATATTACTGCGATTGTCTGTGCACTTGCGGATTAATTTTGGGTTAAAACTTTACTCATTAAGTTTTTATCTTAGCTTTAAATTAGAATCTATAATAGCTTTGTTGTATTAGGATTTTAGCCTATTTTACGTATTGTTTTCTATTGTTTTTCGAGTCTTTCTAGTTCTTTTTGTGTCTTCTCAGGTTCTAGAAGGCTCTGGAGCATGGATTGGAGTTAATGGGGCTCATTGGAGCAAACGAGATGATTTTGGAGCAAAAAGGCAATTTTTCATACCCGAGCACCTGCTCGCCCACTCGCCCCGGGTGCTCGCCAGAGGCTCCGATTTTAACCTAGTTTTAAAATAATAAAGTTATAAATAAGAGGCAGCCGCCTGGGACCCAGGGGGGCTGTCACGAA
This sequence comes from Draba incana, assembly GCA_963576765.1. NCBI lineage: Eukaryota > Viridiplantae > Streptophyta > Magnoliopsida > Brassicales > Brassicaceae > Draba > Draba incana. The sequence goes on along the minus strand of OY755212.1, from coordinate 5,513,415 downwards.
GAAACACATAGACACATTCATATTCTTTTCTAAGTATTCTATTATTCCCTTTTTCACATTCACGTTCCCTTCTTCTAAGCTTTTGGAGACTTTTTAATTATTATTCTCTTTGCTTTTGGATTGCTTGTAAGATCGGGAGGATCATTCCACAACTTTGTTTGAGAAGAATTCTAAACCTTGATAGCAGGTTTTTGCCCTGGTGAAAGTTCTCAAGTCCTAAATTACTAATCCGATGTAGACTAGTTTAGGTTCGTTCAGGGACCGGCAATACACTCTAATTCCTTTAAACACACTTTTAGCTAAGCGATTCAAGTTGGTTTAAATTGTCACGATTTCAAGAAGCAAATAAAATAAATTTGATGAAAGCAATAATATTAAAAACGTTAAGCTAGGGTAAATATCTCAGAGATTAGATCATCAAGAACCAAGCAATTATTCAGGATATCAATTTAAGAACCAATCTAGAACTCAATCATAAATTCAAGAGGATCCACTGTCGCGGCATCCACTACTTCATCAATCAATCTAGCACCCTAAACTGTCGTTTGAGACTAAAGAGAATCGATGAGCATAACGAATAGGATTGATTTCTTCACGAGTTGCCTTAACTTCAACTATCGTTGGCGAAGGGTCAACACACCCATCTAAGTTCATTCATGTAATTCACTACACTTTTGATGAGTAAATTCAATCTAAAATCAAAGGCTAGGTGATCAATCTAGTCTAGGCATTAAGATCAACAATAGATGGAGATATCAAACATGTATTAAAAACCTATCTATGCTTAGTTCAATCTCTAAATCCCATTGAAAACCCTAACCTAACAAAAAGAACTACTCGCACATGGAGATACGAAACACAACAAGAGAGATTGCGAACGACATAGCTTCGCCAAAACAACCTCAACACATTTCCCAACCAGGCCATTTCCCAAATAATCTGTTGCAATAACACAAACCAAACGCACTCAAAGTATGCGTGAGGATCTCGCTAAAGACATTTTCTTAGAAAATAAGGCGCTAAGGGTTAAAGGCCATTTAAGGGTGGAGTTAGAGGTGTTTAGATTGTTTAAGGGTTACCCGATGTTTCGTAGAGGATGCAGGATATCGCACAAAATTGCAAGAGAGAGTGGGTGTAGTGACCCGTACTGCGATCTAGGCCGAGGCCGGCCCAGGTCACGCCGAACGGCCGGTCCAGGAAAGGGGAACGACCGGCCAAATGAGGATTTTGCCTTGTCATGGTAAAAGACCCGGTAACTGATCGGAATAAGCCCGCGGTAGGTCACGCGCCGAGGCCGGTCCAATCGGATACCGTTCGGCCTTAGGCGCCGTACGTCGGCAAGAGTAAGCCGTCGGCTTACCGACATAGTGGCACGTGTCACCCGTTTACGCGCCTCGTCATGCATGCCGCCCAAGGGAGAGAAAGGCACGTGTTGGACCGTAAAAGGCACCCAAATTATTTCCCACGGCCTATATATAGAAGGACCCCCTTGTTCTTCATGTGACCGTAAGCACTCATTCGAAAAAACCCTAAAAATCCACCCGATCAAGAGAAGTCGATCGATCCATACCGAACCGCTTGTACGTTCTGATTCTTACCCGCGATACGTACCAATCCTTACCCGCGACCGATATCGATCCGTACTGATCACGTACTGAGTCCGAGAGCGATCCGATCCACGAGCATACTGTTCCGACCCGCGAATCCGATAGCGATCGTACCGACTCATCTTTGCCGTGCCGAGCCAGCGTCCATTCAAGCAGCCTTAGGATCTTTCTGGAAAGGTTGGTATCATGTTCTGATTCAACCTAAGTAAATATCCTTTAGCCTAAATTCCTTAAGGAAAACTCTAAGTGTTGCCTTAGTAATCCTAAGACTCGTTTGTTCAGGAACAAGCCGAGTTTAAGGAGGACCGAGAGCAAAATCTTGAGCCGACTTCATACTTCTTCTTAGAGGTGAGTCTTGGTGATTTTCATCGTGTGTTAGATGAGTAAAACACACGAGTTTGATTACTATTAAGTTTATAGCCGTAGAGGTTCAGAGCAAAGAATTAACTAGAAATGCTAAGAATCTTAACTAATGAAAATGGTAAAGATTGAGCTAAGTGATTAAATGATATGGAATGTTTACTTGATTTATTATGCTATACAAATGGAGGTTCATGTAGCTCATTAGTAGTTTTGCTAAGTGTCGAACATGAATCCATGAATGGATAATTATAAGTTTATATGCATGGTTAAATGGTATAAAACTTAGTAAGTACGCGGTATGTCGTTTCCGTGTCCCGTGACTTGGCTAATCTACCCGTTGGGTATTAGTTAATACTCACGATGACATGGAGAGACGGGATTGCAGCCTAGGGCCATGTTTTGCATAAGCGATCGATGCAAGTTGTTAAAGGATCATAAGTCCTTAGCCTTTGTGGCGAGGGACCGGGTGATGCCTTGACGTTACGTGACGGGAATGGACAACGCGTTAGGAATTGTTGATTAAGAACGTTAAATGCATAAACCGGTCATGTCTATTTATGCATTGCATTGCTTGTTGCTTGATGATTGTTATTTGGGGTTTGGGGTGGGTTAATATATGCTTAAATCGTTTAGGGAAAACCTAGACTCACTGAGCAACTAGTGCTTACGACTCAATCTGTTTTGCAGGTAACCGTAGTACAATAGACCCTTGTTGCACTTGGAACATTAGGCGAATCAGTGGTAGCTTTTCCTTGCTTTTGTAAATGTATATGTTTATTATGTACACGACCGTTTTGAGTGCTAGACTCAGGATCGAGTATAACCTTGTAATCGTTTTGAAAGACTAAGTATTAATAATAAAAGGAAGGTTTTAAAATACATGGGTTTCAAATGATGCTTAGTCTTGTCCAGACGATCCAACTATCGGGTAAGACTCGGGTTGGCAAGCTTTGAGTCGTATTCGATAGGGACGGATGCTTGAATGTTCAGTCTAGGGTTTGAGGATTTGTTCCTCGAATCTTTGATAGGGCGTTTAAGTGTTCCTCATGTACCGTCTCGGTCTAGATCCTGGATTGGGGCGTTACAGCGGGTCTGTTCGATGCTCCACATTCTCTAAATCACTCATTTCGTCCTTCTTTCTTTCTTCCTTTCGTAGAACTATCATCCACCTTGAGTATACTGGCTGGGTTTGAGAGACATATATTTTACAGATTTCCACTCTTCATCACCTGATTTTTTTTTTTTTTTGAAAGATATGATGAAGAGGGTTTTGATTACACGGATATGCCTCTCAAACTCGAAATTATTAGCATTAATGTACATACCCAAGTGAGTCTCAATGCTGTTTCTTCTACTCCTTCTTCCACAAAACCTCGTAAATAAGAGCGGGTGCTCTGTCCTTCAGAACGAGTGATCTAGAGGCTGTGTCGACCCATCTCTTTCCGGCCCTTTTGCGCATATGTTGCACATGTGACAATGAAGTAACAAGACGGCAAGGGGTTTGAAAAGAGGTAAGGTTAAAGGAGGGTACTAGCTAAAAATGAGCTAGCTATTCAAGATCAACAAGAGTGGTAAAAAGGAAATAGAAGTCCTGAATATGATTCGTTTCCCTAGTCTAGTGCCAATAGCGAGAGAATTTTTGGTCAATATGAAACCTGGAAGATGGTGCATTGAAGTGTTCCAGCTATTCCTTGTAATCCGCGCTCTGAAGAAATGGTCACTAGAAAGAGAGTTAATTAGCACAAGTGGTTCAGAAATCGTCATAGAATAAAGTCCTAGTTTCCAACTAAAAAGTCTTGACTCGATAAAATCAAACAAAGAAAAACAGACTCAAAGGGACATAAGAAAAGAAAACATCCAAAATAAACGACATCAGCAACAACTCCCCCCAGACTTACTTCACACCGTCTCGGTGTGAAAATAAGAAAAGAGAGAATTAAGAAATAAGTCCAAAAATAAAGAAAAGTGTCGGAAAAGAAAATGTCTTAGCGGAAATGGAAAGAGGGGGGGATAGAAGAGCGACTAAGCACTCGCGGTGTGCTCAGAATCCTCGTCTTCATTGGTTGTGGGTGAGGAGCACCGCTTGTTGTGGCGATGTTCTTGCCCTTGGCGGCTCTGCTTTTGGGGTTACCCATAGAAGTCCTTGGTCCTGACATCCTGCAAACACCACCAAACCAAACAAAACATGCATAAATCCGAGTCTCACCATTAACACACGAACATCAAAATTTGCTCAAAAATAAAGTTCACATTCAAATCCCAAAATTCGATGTATGCATGCTCTAACAAGCCAATTCACTAGTTCCAATTCATTACAGTGAGGAATCTAATCCCATTCACACCATAAATTCCTCAAAAATTCAACTTTTCAATCCAAATTAGGGTTTCACTTTGATATCAAAATACAAGCAAATTCCACAACCCTAAGGCACGAAATCAGTAAAGAAACAAGTTGAAAGCAAACCTAAAGTGATTCTAGAAAGATTATGTCATCGATTTCACCTTTGAACTTTGAAATTTCGGACTGAAAAATAGAGATTTGGAGCACATACCTTTGGAGTCTCGAAAAATGAAGTGGATAAATGAAAAGAGGGCAAAAAATCGAGTGGAATCGAGTTAAAAATCTTACAAATCCGTGAAGATTTGACAAAGTTGTGTTTAGAGAGAAAAAGCTTGAAGTTTATCAATGGAGGAAAAACGTGTAGAAGAAAAGAGAGAAGGGAAGAGATGGGCGCGAGTATATAGGAAGGAATAAATAAGTGGGTCCCACAAAATCAGTTATTTCCCAAAAAATTAGGAAAAATATTCTGATTTAAAGTTTGTTTCTTTTTTGGCTAGATATTCGGGCCCATCAAATATTCTCTTTTGGACTTACCTCTTGGTGGGCCTTATCTTAAAATTCGAAATCCGAAATTCAAAATATACCCAGGAGAGCAGGCTTTAGTTGAATGGAGTATGTGCTCTGCTTGATCGATGCAGCAAAGTTTGGGCAGAAGCTTCCGTGTCGATCGACGGATAGGGATGTCGATCGACAGTGGGGTCTCTGGAAAAATTTCGTCTTGCGTCTTCATCAGCGTCGATCGACGTGAATCCCTGTCAATCGACGGAGTGCTCTCTGGAAAAATTTCCCCCCTTCTGTTTTTGTTTTGTTGTTGTTGTTTTTTATTTTTATTTTTTATTTATTTATTTATTTTTTTTTTAAAGGAAAAACTGAAAAATCCAAAGCTAAAAACAAAAATTAGTAGAAAAAGAAATTAAATTTAAAAGAGTTAGAAAACATACCGGTGGGTTGCCTCCCACCAAGCGCTTGGTTTAAGTCACTAGCTTGACTTTGGTGCCATGTATCAACCAGGTTGGAATTGAGAGCTTACTCCAAAACAAGCTCCACAATCAGACATCCTCATGTTCAGAACCTTACTCAACATTCCATTCACAACACCAATACCCTTCTCTTTCAACTCTAATGGAAGAATAGCCCTAGCTCTAAAGAAAGGTTTAGGAGTACCTTTGCACTTCAACTTGTACTCAACCGAGTTTCCATCATATCCTTGATAGATCAAAGTCATTTTAGGATCACCCTTAATCCTTTTGCACTGTACTTTTCCCTGCACCTTTTTCTTCTCCCTAAGTTTCTTGGTGATATGAGGATGATGTCCATCTAAAACCTCATTGATCTCACTCTTATCACCAAGCTCTTTCACCATATCAGCTGACAGCTCCTCTCTATCCACTGCCGAGATGCAAGAGGCGTGTGTGGTCCGTTTGGGAATGACATTGTAGAAAACCTTTTTGTTGACGTTAGAAAAGGAGACTCGCTTATTAGGCATATCAATGATCGCACCCACTGTAGCCATGAATGGTCTCCCAAGAAGCAAAGACATACCATAACCTTCTCTCATCTCTACAACCTCAAATTCAGTTCGAACTAGGCAATCCCCTATTTGGACAGGTACATCATGAATGATGCCATACGATGGTGTTGCTGAGGAGTTTGCAAATCTAAGAGTCTTATAACTAGGTTTTACCTCAGCAATTTTCAACTTCTCTGCCATAGCCCTTGACATGAGATTCACACAAGACCCAGAATCACAAACAGATTCTTCAAATTCAACTCCGTCAATGGAGCATGGAACAAAGAATTTTCCAGGGTCTTCAACCTTAGGCAATACCCTCAATGGTGGTGGTGTACTCCTCGCTTGTGCAAAGATTTCCTTAATCTCTTCTTGAGTCTCTTTGCAATTCCAAAAGAAATCATGTATGGGATGATTTTCCAAAGCCTCTTCAAAGGAGATTTCTTTACAAATCCTTCTCGCCATCTTCTTAAAACTATATAGCTTCTCTCCACAGATGGAACCCCTCTGATCTCTAGGTGGAACTGGGTAAGGGAATGGGGGTTTGTAGACACGCGACCGAATCTTATCAGCAAGCTCATTCGGTCGAAGCACTGGAGAAGATGGTCCAGCAACCTCTTCATCCTTTTTCTCTCCTGGAGCAGGTGCTCCTTCCGGGAGCGGATGCTCCATGGACTTTTCTGGGCAGGTTGCAGTCCCTGCCCTTACAACCAGTGGAAGAGATCTTCCATTTCTCAGCGTGATGGCGTTCATAACCTCTCTGGGGTTTGAAACTGGCTTACCTGGCAACACTCCTTGTGTACTCTTGATTGCCTTGGTGGTTTGAGCGACCTGAATATCAAGCTTCTTCACATGAATGCAAATAGCTGCAAACTTACTGTTGAGATCATTGTACATGCTGTCCACCTTGACATTGATCTCATTTGCAGATTTCTGGTGGCTGAGCAAAACCAATTGCATAAGGGACTTTAGCTCGTCTTGAGAGTTAGACGCATGAGCTTGAAAACTCTGATTTTGCACATAGTCTCCACCCACATAGCTCACCTCAGCATACTTCTCATCTCTTTTGTTCTCACAAAGCTGGACACTTCTCTGATTTCTCTTCAACAACAGGTCAACTTTCGTTGTCAGCTCATCAATCTTTTGTGACTCAACACTGCTGACATGTATAGGCTCATCATACTCATGGCAGCGATTCCTAGAACTTGCAGCCAAGTTATCTATGAGCTTATACGCACCCTCCTTGGTCTTGGTCATCAAATTACCATCACTTGCAGCATTCAAAGTGTTCCTATAATCCCAATCAACACCATCATAGAAGATACCCAGCAAATTCTCATCGGTAAACCTATGGTGTAGACTTCCCTCTTGTACTCTTTGAACCGTTCCCATGCCTCACAAAAGGACTCTCCTGAATGTTGCTGAAACGTGGTGATCTTGTTCCTTAGACTCACAGTCATGGTTTTGGTGTAGAAAGGGTCCAAGAAAGTAGCTCTACATTGCGGCCAAGTCGTGATGGATCCAGCTGGTAGCGACTTGAGCCAACGGGAAGCTTTGTCCGCAAGTGAGAAAGGAAAAAGCTTGCACTTCAAGAAATCCGGGTTCATCCCATTAGAGTTCGTCGTGGAGCAAATCTCCTCGAAGTTCTCTATATGGTCCGTCGGAATTTCCGCGGGAAGTCCATGGAACAAGTGCTGCTTAACCAGTGATATCATTTGAGGCTTAATCTCATAATCTTGCTTCTCATCAGCAGGTGGAACGATTGCCGCTCGGTTCTGGTAGAAAGCATGAGGATTGTCCATATCCCCAATGGCACGCTGCTGCTGTTGCAGCTGCTACATTTGTTGTTCCAGCCTTCAAATAGCAGCAGCTACATGACCATCTGCAGCTTGGTTGTCGGGTTCGTTGCCCATGTTGGCTAGATTCGACGTCTCTTTGTTTTCTGCTTGTTCTACCCTTGCTAACTCTTGATTGTTGAGTGTGAGAAAGTTGTGAGAACCTTGATTACACCTGAAATACACACAAGAGAAGAAAAGAAGAAAAAGTTAGTACTTAGTCTAAAAACGTATTTTAAAATTAAAGGTATCGAAGGTCCCAGTCGCAACGGCGCCAATTTGATAGGAGGTTTTTGCCCTGGTGAAAGTTCTCAAGTCCTAAATTACTAATCCGATGTAGAATAGTTTAGGTTCGTTCAGGGACCGGCAATACACTCTAATTCCTTTAAACACACTTTTAGCTATGCGATTCAAGTTGGTTTAAATTGTCACGATTTCAAGAAGCAAATAAAATAAATTCGATGAAAGCAATAATATTAAAAACGTTAAGCTAGGGTAAACATCTCAGGGATTAGATCATAAAGAACCAAACAATTATTCAGGATATCAATTTAAGAACCAATCTAGAACTCAATCATAAATTCAAGAGGATCCACTGTCGCGGCATCCACTACTTCATCAATCAATCTAGCACCCTAAACTGTCGTTTGAGACTAAAGAGAATCGATGAGCATAACGAATAGGATTGATTTCTTCATGAGTTGCCTTAACTTCAACTATCGTTGGCTAAGGGTCAACACACCCATCTAAGTTCATTCATGTAATTCACTACACTTTTGATGAGTAAATTCAATCTAAAATCAAAGGCTAGGTGATCAATCTAGTCTAGGCATTAAGATCAACAATAGATGGAGATATCAAACATGTATTAAAAACCTATCTATGCTTAGTTCAAGAATCTCTAAATCCCATTGAAAACCCTAACCTAACAAAAAGAACTACTCGCACATGGAGATACGAAACACAATAAGAGAGATAAGAGAATTCATAGATAAATTAATGAAAAAGACAAAGAATTTAGAAATCTTCTCCAAAGGTTGGAAGACAATCTTCAAATCTCACAAAAACTCTAAAGACAAGTATCAAATCTCTCTCTCACGTGTTCTTTCTGTTTTTCTCTCTGAAAAAGGGCCTCCCTCTTAGGTCTGGGGCGGCTGGGATTTATAAGGGAAACCCTAGGTGGCGAAATTAGGTTTAATGAAAATTTCCAAAAGTGGATCTTCTGGGAGCAAGTCAGTCGGATCGGGGAGCAGGTGCTCCTTTAGATCCAGAATTTCCCAAAAGATCTTGTTTTCCTTTCTTTTCAATCAAGCCTCCTAGCAAACTCCAATTCTTCATTCCAGTCACCTTTAGACCTAAAAAGACTCAATACAAAGGAGAAAGACTCGATAAAACCCTATAAAACAATGGTTAGAATACCCCAAAAATGGAGTATATCAAACCTTTATCTCTTTCAATAATATCATGAATTCTCTTTATTGCTTTGTTGTGTTTGATTTCACCATGCTGGAGTAGTCCATTAGCTAGGTTAAGGTTTTCAATGGTGATTTAGGATTGTTAGTGACTGAGCCAAATAGGATAGAATATCATATGTCTTCGCCAATAGGGATTCATAATGCTTAGATTAATTTGATCACCTAATCTATAATTTCAAGTTAAACTTATTCACGACAGTGCTCTAGGTTGCTAGATAAACCATTGGTGAGAATTGGTGTGTAACCAACGACAGTTGATTGTTACCATCAATTGTGAACAAATTGAACGAACTCGTTAATGCTTGTCAACATCTCTGAATCCAAACGACAGTTTAGGTATTTAGGTTGTTATACAAAGTTATTGATACATCACGACAGTGGGGCAATATTATTATTATGTTTGAGTTCTAGATCGTACTTAAAATAGTTCCTGAATAGTTGCTCAGTCTCGAATCCGAAAATCACAAAACCATATTTTATCTTAACTTTAAATTAGAATCTATAATTTCATAGTGTAACCTTGGTCTCTGTGGATTCGATACCCTATATATTACTGCGATTGTATGTGCACTTGCGGATTAATTTTGGGTTAAAACTTTACTCATCAAGTTTTTATCTTAGCTTTGAATTAGAATCTATAATAGCTTTGTTATATTAGGATTTTAGCCTATTTTACGTATTGTTTTCTATTGTTTTTCGAGTCTTTCTAGTTCTTTTTGTGTCTTCTCAGGTTCTAGGAGGCTCTGGAGCATAGATTGGAGTTACTGGGGCTCATTGGAGCAAACGAGATGATTTTGGAGCAAAAAGGCATTTTTTCATACCCGAGCACCTGCTCGCCTGCCTGCTCGCCCCGGGTGCTCGCCAGAAGCTCCGATTTTAACCTAGTTTTAAAATAATAAAGTTATAAATAAGAGGCAGCCGCCTGGGACCCAGGGGGCTGTCACAAAGAAACACATAGACACATTCATATTCTTTTCTAAGTATTCTATTATTCCCTTTTTCACATTCACGTTCCCTTCTTCTAAGCTTATGGAGACTTTTCAATTATTATTCTCTTTGCTTTTGGATTGCTTGTAAGATCGGGAGGATCATTCCACAACTTTGTTTGAGAAGAATTCTAAACCTTTATCTCTTTCAATAATATCATGAATTCTCTTTATTGCTTTGTTGTGTTTGATTTCACCATGCTTGAGTAGTCCATTAGCTAAGTTAAGGTTTTCAATGGTGATTTAGGATTGTTAGTGACTGAGCCAAATAGGATAGAATATCATATGTCTTCGCCAATAGGGATTCATAATGCTTAGATTAATTTGATCACCTAATCTATGATTTCAAGTTAAACTTATTCACGACAGTGCTCTAGACTGCTAGATAAACCATTGGTGAGCAATTGGTGTGTAACCAACGACAGTTGATTGTTACCATCAATTGTGAACAAATTGTCCGAACTCGTTAATACTTGTCAACATCTCTAAATTCAAACGACAGTTTAGGTATTTAGGTTGTTAGACAAAGTTATTGATACATCACGACAGTGGGGCAATATTATTATTATGTTTGAGTTCTAGACCGTACTTAAAATAGTTCCTGAATAGCTGCTCAGTCCCGAATACGAAAATCACCGGCGAATTACCTCTATCTAGTGCCTGTTTTTATTGAATTTTACATCGTTTTATTTTGCCGTTTTCATTGTTTCGGAAATCACAAAACCATATTTTATATTAGCTTTAAATTAGAATCTATAATTTCAAAGTGTAACCTTGGTCTCTGTGGATTCGATACCCTATATATTACTGCGATTGTCTGTGCACTTGCGGATTAATTTTGGGTTAAAACTTTACTCATCAAGTTTTTATCTTAGCTTTAAATTAGAATCTATAATAGCTTTGTTGTATTAGGATTTTAGCCTATTTTATGTATTGTTTTCTATTGTTTTTCGAGTCTTTCTAGTTTTTTTTTTTGTGTTCTCAGGTTCTAGGAGGCTCTGGAGCATGGATTGGAATTACTGGGGCTCATTGGAGCGAACGAGATGATTTTGGAGCAAAAAGGCAATTTTTCATACCCGAGCACCTGCTCGCCCGCTCGCCCGCCTGGTCGCCCCGGGTGCTCGCCAGAGGCTCCGATTTTAACCTAGTATTAAAATAATAAAGTTATAAATAAGAGGCAGCCGCCTGGGACCCAGGGAGGCTGTCACGAAGAAACACATAGACACATTCATATTATTTTCTAAGTATTCTATTATTCCCTTTTTCACATTCACGTTCCCTTCTTCTAAGCTTTTGGAGACTTTTCAATTATAATTCTCTTTGCTTTTGGATTGCTTGTAAGATCGGGAGGATCATTCCACAACTTTGTTTGAGAAGAATTCTAAACCTTTATCTCTTTCAATAATATCATGAATTCTCTTTATTGCTTTGTTGTGTTTGATTTCACCATGCTTGAGTAGTCCATTAGCTAGGTTAAGGTTTTCAATGGTGATTTAGGATTGTTAGTGACTGAGCCAAATAGGATAGAATATCATATGTCTTCGCCAATAGGGATTCATAATGCTTAGATTAATTTGATCACCTAATCTATGATTTCAAGTTAAACTTATTCACGACAGTGCTCTAGGGTGCTAGATAAACCATTGGTGAGCAATTGATGTGTAACCAACGACAGTTGATTGTTACCATCAATTGTGAACAAATTGTCCGAACTCGTTAATGCTTGTCAAAATCTCTGAATTCAAACGACAGTTTAGGTATTTAGGTTGTTAGACAAAGTTATTGATACATCACGACAGTGGGGCAATATTATTATTATGTTTGAGTTCTAGACCGTACTTAAAATAGTTCCTGAATAGCTGCTCAGTCCCGAATACGAAAATCACCGGTGAATTACCTTGATCTAGTGCTTGTTTTTATTGAATTTTACATCGTTTTATTTTGCCATTTTCATTGTTTCAAAAATCACAAAACTATATTTTATCTTAGCTTTAAATTAGAATCTATAATTTCATAGTGTAACCTTGGTCTTTGTGGATTCGATACCCTATATATTACTGCGATTGTCTGTGCACTTGCGGATTAATTTTGGGTTAAAACTTTACTCATCAAGTTTTTATCTTAGCTTTAAATTAGAATCTATTATAGCTTTGTTATATTAGAATTTTAGCCTATTTTACGTATTGTTTTCTATTGTTTTTCGAGTCTTTCTAGTTATTTTTGTGTCTTCTCAGGTTCTAGGAGGCTCTGGAGCATAGATTGGAGTTACTGGGGCTCATTGAAGCAAAGGAAATGATTTTTGAGAAAAAGGCAATTTTTCATACCCGAGCACCTGCTCGCCCGCTCGCCCGCCTGCTCGCCCCAGGTGCTCGCCAGAGGCTCCGATTTTAACCTAGTTTTAAAATAACAACGTTATAAATAAGAGGCAGTCGCCTGGGACCCATGGGGGTTGTCACGAAGAAACACATAGACACATTCATATTCTTTCTAAGTATTCTATTATTCCCTTTTTCACATTCACGTTCCCTTCTTCTAAGCTTTTGGAGACTTTTCAATTATTATTCTCTTTGCTTTTGGATTGTTTGTAAGATCGGGAGGATCATTCCACAACTTTGTTTGAGAAGAATTCTAAACCTTTATCTCTTTCAATAATATCATGATTTCTCTTTATTGCTTTGTTGTGTTTGATTTCACCATGCTTGAGTAGTCCATTAGCTAGGTTAAGGTTTTCAATGGTGATTTAGGATTGTTAGTGACTGAGCCAAATAGGATAGAATATCATATGTCTTCGCCAATAGGGATTCATAATGCTTAGATTAATTTTGATCACCTAATCTATGATTTCAAGTTAAACTTATTCACGACAGTGCTCTAGGTTGCTAGATAAACCATTGGTGAGCAATTGGTGTGTAACCAACGACAGTTGATTGTTACCATCAATTGTGAACAAATTGAACGAACTCGTTAATGCTTGTCAAAATCTCTTAATTCAAACGACAGTTTAGGTATTTAGGTTGTTAGACAAAGTTATTGATACATCACGACAGTGGGGCAATATTATTATTATGTTTGAGTTATAGACCGTACTTAAAATAGTTCCTGAATAGCTGCTCAGTCCCGACTACGAAAATCACCGGCAAATTACCTTGATCTAATGCTTGTTTTTATTGAATTTTACATCGTTTAATTTTGCCGTTTTCATTGTTTCAAAAATCACAAAACTATATTTTATCTTAGCTTTAAATTAGAATCTATAATTTCATAGTGTAACCTTGGTCTCTGTGGATTCGATACCCTATATATTACTGCGATTGTCTGTGCACTTGCGGATTAATTTTGGGTTAAAACTTTACTCATCAAGTTTTTATCTTAGCTTTAAATTAGAATCTATAATAGCTTTGTTGTATTAGGATTTTAGCTTATTTTACGTATTGTTTTCTATTGTTTGTCGAGTCTTTCTAGTTCTTTTTGTGTCTTCTCAGGTTCTAGGAGGCTCTGGAGCATGGATTGGAGTTACTGGGGCTCATTTGAGCAAACGAGATGATTTTGGAGCAAAAAGGCAATTTTTCATACCCGAGCACCTGCTCGCCCGCCTGGTCGCCCCGGGTGCTCGCCAGAGGCTCCGATTTTAACCTAGTTTTAAAATAATAAAGTTATAAATAAGAGGCAGCCGCCTGGGACCCAGGGGGGCTGTCACGAAGAAACACATATACACATTCATATTCTTTTCGAAGTATTCTATTATTCCCTTTTTCACATTCACGTTCCCTTCTTCTAAGCTTTTGGAGACTTTTCAATTATTATTCTCTTTGCTTTTGGATTGCTTGTAAGATCGGGAAGATCATTCCACAACTTTGTTTGAGAAGAATTCTAAACCTTTATCTCTTTCAATAATATCATGAATTCTCTTTATTGCTTTGTTGTGTTTGATTTCACCATGCTTGAGTAGTCCATTAGCTAGGTTAAGGTTTTCAATGGTGATTTAGGATTGTTAGTGACTGAGCCAAATAGGATAGAATATCATATGTCTTCGCCAATAGGGATTCATAATGCTTAGATTAATTTGATCACCTAATCTATGATTTCAAGTTAAACTTATTCACGACAGTGCTCTAGGTTGCTAGATAAACCATTGGTGAGCAATTGGTGTGTAACCAACGACAGTTGATTGTTACCATCAATTGTGAACAAATTGAACGAACTCGTTAATGCTTGTCAACATCTCTGAATTCAAACGACAGTTTAGGTATTTAGGTAGTTAGACAAAGTTATTGATACATCACGACAGTGGGGCAATATTATTATTATGTTTGAGTTCTAGACCGTACTTAAAATAGTTCCTGAATAGCTGCTCAGTCCCGAATACGAAAATCACCGGCGAATTACCTTGATCTAGTGCTTGTTTTTATTGAATTTTACATCGTTTTATTTTGCCGTTATCATTTTTTCAAAAATCACAAAACTATATTTTATCTTAGCTTTAAATTAGAATCTATAATTTCATAGTGTAACCTTGGTCTATGTGGATTCGATACCCTATATATTACTGCGATTGTCTGTGCACTTGCGGATTAATTTTGGGTTAAAACTTTACTCATCAAGTTTTTATCTTAGCTTTAAATTAGAATCTATTATAGCTTTGTTATATTAGAATTTTAGCCTATTTTACGTATTGTTTTCTATTGTTTTTCGAGTCTTTCTAGTTCTTTTTGTGTCTTCTCAGGTTCTAGGAGGCTCTGGAGCATAGATTGGAGTTACTGAGGCTCATTGGAGCAAAGGAGATGATTTTGGAGAAAAAGGCAATTTTTCATACCCGAGCACCTGCTCGCCCGCTCACCCGCCTGCTCGCCCCGGGTGCTTGCCAGAGGCTCCGATTTTAACCTAGTTTTAAAATAATAAAGTTATAAATAAGAGGCAGCCGCCTGGGACCCAGGGGGGCTGTCACAAAGAAACACATAGACACATTCATATTCTTTTCTAAGTATTCTATTATTCCCTTTTTCACATTCACATTCCCTTCTTCTTAGCTTTTGGAGACTTTTCAATTATTATTCTCTTTGCTTTTGGATTGTTTGTAAGATCGGGAGGATTATTCCACAACTTTGTTTGAGAAGAATTCTAAACCTTTATCTCTTTCAATAATATCATGAATTCTCTTTATTGCTTTGTTGTGTTTGATTTCACCATGCTTGATTAGTCCATTAGCTAGGTTAAGGTTTTCAATGGTGATTTAGGATTGTTAGTGACTGAGCCAAATAGGATAGAAAATCATATGTCTTCGCCAATAGGGATTCATAATGCTTAGATTAATTTGATCACCTAATCTATAATTTCAAGTTAAACTTATTCACGACAGTGCTCTAGGTTGCTAGATAAACCATTGGTGAGCAATTGGTGTGTAACCAACGACAGTTGATTGTTACAATCAATTGTGATTAAATTGAACGAACTCGTTAATGCTTGTCAACATCTCTGAATTCAAACGACAGTTTAGGTATTTAGGTTGTTAGACAAAGTTATTGATACATCACGACAGTGGGGCAATATTATTATTATGTTTGAGTTCTAGACCGTACTTAAAATAGTTCCTAAATAGTTGCTTAGTCTCGAATCCGAAAATCACCGGCGAATTACCTTGATCTAGTGCTTGTTTTCATTGAATTTTACATCGTTTTATTTTGCCGTTTTCATTGTTTCGAAAATCACAAAACCATATTTTATCTTAGCTTTAAATTAGAATCTATAATTTCATAGTGTAACCTTGGTCTTTGTGGATTCGATACCCTATATATTACTGCGATTGTCTGTGCACTTGCGGATTAATTTTGGGTTAAAACTTTAGTCATCAAGTTTTTATCTTAGCTTTAAATTAGAATCTATAATAGCTTTGTTGTATTAGGATTTTAGCCTATTTTACGTATTGTTTTCTATTGTTTTTCGAGTCTTTCTAGTTCTTTTTGTGTCTTCTCAGGTTCTAGGAGGCTCTGGAGCATGGATTGGAGTTACTGGGCTCATTGGAGCAAACGAGATGATTTTGGAGCAAAAAGGCAATTTTTCATACCCGAGCACCTGCTCGCCCGCCTGCTCGCCCCGGGTGCTCGCCAGAAGCTCTGATTTTAACCTAGTTTTAAAATAATAAAGTTATAAATAAGAGGCAGCCGCCTGGGACCCAGGGGGGCTGTCACGAAGAAACACATAGACACATTCATATTCTTTTCGAAGTATTCTATTATTCCCTTTTTCACATTCACGGTCCCTTCTTCTAAGCTTTTGGAGACTTTTCAATTATTATTCTCTTTGCTTTTGGATTGCTTGTAAGATCGGGAGGATCATTCCACAACTTTGTTTGAGAAGAATTCTAAACCTTTATCTCTTTCAATAATATCATGAATTCTCTTTATTGCTTTGTTGTGTTTGATTTCACCATGCTTGAGTAGTCCATTAGCTAGGTTAAGGTTTTCAATGGTGATTTAGGATTGTTAGTGACTGAGCCAAATAGGATAGAATATCATATGTCTTCGCCAATAGGGATTCATAATGCTTAGATTAATTTGATCACCTAATCTATGATTTCAAGTTAAACTTATTCACGACAGTGCTCTAGGTTGCTAGATAAACCATTGGTGAGCAATTGGTGTGTAACCAACGACAGTTGATTGTTACCATCAATTGTGAGCAAATTGAACGAACTCGTTAATGCTTGTCAAAATCTCTGAATTCAAACGACAGTTTAGGTATTTAGGTTGTTAGACAAAGTTATTGATACATCACGACAGTGGGGCAATATTATTATTATGTTTGAGTTCTAGACCGTACTTAAAATAGTTCCTGAATAGCTGCTCAGTCCCGAATACGAAAATCACCGGCGAATTACCTTGATCTAGTGCTTGTTTTTATTGAATTTTACATCGTTTTATTTTGCCGTTTTCATTGTTTCGAAAATCACAAAACCATATTTTATCTTAGCTTTAAATTAGAATCTATAATTTCATAGTGTAACCTTGGTCTTTGTGGATTCGATACCCTATATATTACTGCGATTATCTGTGCACTTGCGGATTAATTTTGGGTTAAAACTTTAGTCATCAAGTTTTTATCTTAGCTTTAAATTAGAATCTATAATAGCTTTGTTGTATTAGGATTTTAGCCTATTTTACGTATTGTTTTCTATTGTTTTTCGAGTCTTTCTAGTTCTTTTTGTGTCTTCTCAGGTTCTAGGAGGCTCTGGAGCATGGATTGGAGTTACTGGGCTCATTGGAGCAAACGAGATGATTTTGGAGCAAAAAGGCAATTTTTCATACCCGAGCACCTGCTCGCCCGCCTGCTCGCCCCGGGTGCTCGCCAGAAGCTCTGATTTTAACCTAGTTTTCAAATAATAAAGTTATAAATAAGAGGCAGCCGCCTGGGACCCAGGGGGGCTGTCACGAAGAAACACATAGACACATTCATATTCTTTTCGAAGTATTCTATTATTCCCTTTTTCACATTCACGGTCCCTTCTTCTAAGCTTTTGGAGACTTTTCAATTATTATTCTCTTTGCTTTTGGATTGCTTGTAAGATCGGGAGGATCATTCCACAACTTTGTTTGAGAAGAATTCTAAACCTTTATCTCTTTCAATAATATCATGAATTCTCTTTATTGCTTTGTTGTGTTTGATTTCACCATGCTTGAGTAGTCCATTAGCTAGGTTAAGGTTTTCAATGGTGATTTAGGATTGTTAGTGACTGAGCCAAATAGGATAGAATATCATATGTCTTCGCCAATAGGGATTCATAATGCTTAGATTAATTTGATCACCTAATCTATGATTTCAAGTTAAACTTATTCACGACAGTGCTCTAGGTTGCTAGATAAACCATTGGTGAGCAATTGGTGTGTAACCAACGACAGTTGATTGTTACCATCAATTGTGAGCAAATTGAACGAACTCGTTAATGCTTGTCAAAATCTCTGAATTCAAACGACAGTTTAGGTATTTAGGTTGTAAGACAAAGTTATTGATACATCACGACAGTGGGGCAATATTATTATTATGTTTGAGTTCTAGACCGTACTTAAAATAGTTCCTGAATAGCTGCTCAGTCCCGAATACGAAAATCACCGGCGAATTACCTTGATCTAGTGCTTGTTTTTATTGAATTTTACATCGTTATATTTTGCCGTTTTCATTGTTTCAAAAATCACAAAACTATATTTTATCTTAGCTTTAAATTAGAATCTATAATTTCATAGTGTAACCTTGGTCTATGTGGATTCAATACCCTATATATTACTGCGATTGTCTGTGCACTTGCGGATTAATTTTGGGTTAAAATTTTACTCATCAAGTTTTTATCTTGGCTTTAAATTAGAATCTATTATAGCTTTGTTATATTAGAATTTTAGCCTATTTTACGTATTGTTTTCTATTGTTTTTCGAGTCTTTCTAGTTCTTTTTGTGTCTTCTCAGGTTCTAGGAGGCTCTGGAGCATAGATTGGAGTTACTGGGGCTCATTGGAGCAAAGGAGATGATTTTGGAGAAAAAGGCAATTTTTCATACCCGAGCACCTGCTCGCCCGCTCACCCGCCTGCTCGCCCCGGGTGCTTGCCAGAGGCTCCGATTTTAACCTAGTTTTAAAATAATAAAGTTATAAATAAGAGGCAGCCGCCTGGGACCCAGGGGGGCTGTCACAAAGAAACACATAGACACATTCATATTCTTTTCTAAGTATTCTATTATTCCCTTTTTCACATTCACATTCCCTTCTTCTTAGCTTTTGGAGACTTTTCAATTATTATTCTCTTTGCTTTTGGATTGTTTGTAAGATCGGGAGGATTATTCCACAACTTTGTTTGAGAAGAATTCTAAACGTTTATCTCTTTCAATAATATCATGAATTCTCTTTATTGCTTTGTTGTGTTTGATTTCACCATGCTTGAGTAGTCCATTAGCTAGGTTAAGGTTTTCAATGGTGATTTAGGATTGTTAGTGACTGAGCCAAATAGGATAGAAAATCATATGTCTTCGCTAATAGGGATTCATAATGCTCAGATTAATTTGATCACCTAATCTATAATTTGAAGTTAAACTTATTCACGACAGTGCTCTAGGTTGCTAGATAAACCATTGGTGAGCAATTGGTGTGTAACCAACGACAGTTGATTGTTACCATCAATTGTGAACAAATTGAACGAACTCGTTAATGCTTGTCAACATCTCTGAATTCAAACGACAGTTTAGGTATTTAGGTTGTTAGACAAAGTTATTGATACATCACCACAGTGGGGCAATATTATTATTATGTTTGAGTTCTAGACCGTACTTAAAATAGTTCCTCAATAGTTGCTTAGTCTCGAATCCGAAAATCACCGGCGAATTACCTTGATCTAGTGCTTGTTTTTATTGAATTTTACATCGTTTTATTTTGCCGTTTTCATTGTTTCGAAAATCACAAAACCATATTTTATCTTAGCTTTAAATTAGAATCTATAATTTCATAGTGTAACCTTGGTCTCTGTGGATTCGATACCCTATATATTACTGCGATTGTCTGTGCACTTGCGGATTAATTTTGGGTTAAAACTTTACTCATCAAGTTTTTATCTTAGCTTTAAATTAGAATCTATAATAGCTTTGTTGTATTAGGATTTTAGCCTATTTTACGTATTGTTTTCTATTGTTTTTCGAGTCTTTCTAGTTCTTTTTGTGTCTTCTCATGTTCTAGGAGGCTCTGGAGCATGGATTGGAGTTACTGGGGCTCATTGGAGCAAACGAGATGATTTTGGAGCAAAAAGGCAATTTTTCATACCCGAGCACCTGCTCGCCCGCCTGCTCGCCCCGGGTGCTCGCCAGAAGCTCTGATTTTAACCTAGTTTTAAAATAATAAAGTTATAAATAAGAGGCAGCCGCCTGGGACCCAGGGGGGCTGTCACGAAGAAACACATAGACACATTCATATTCTTTTCGAAGTATTCTATTATTCCCTTTTTCACATTCACGGTCCCTTCTTCTAAGCTTTTGGAGACTTTTCAATTATTATTCTCTTTGCTTTTGGATTGTTTGTAAGATCGGGAGGATCATTCCACAACTTTGTTTGAGAAGAATTCTAAACCTTTATCTCTTTCAATAATATCATGAATTCTCTTTATTGCTTTGTTGTGTTTGATTTCACCATGCTTGAGTAGTCCATTAGCTAGGTTAAGGTTTTCAATGGTGATTTAGGATTGTTAGTGACTGAGCCAAATAGGATAGAATATCATATGTCTTCGCCAATAGGGATTCATAATGCTTAGATTAATTTGATCACCTAATCTATGATTTCAAGTTAAACTTATTCACGACAGTGCTCTAGGTTGCTAGATAAACCATTGGTGAGCAATTGGTGTGTAACCAACGACAGTTGATTGTTACCATCAATTGTGAGCAAATTGAACGAACTCGTTAATGCTTGTCAAAATCTCTGAATTCAAACGACAGTTTAGGTATTTAGGTTGTAAGACAAAGTTATTGATACATCACGACAGTGGGGCAATATTATTATTATGTTTGAGTTCTAGACCGTACTTAAAATAGTTCCTGAATAGCTGCTCAGTCCCGAATACGAAAATCACCGGCGAATTACCTTGATCTAGTGCTTGTTTTTATTGAATTTTACATCGTTATATTTTGCCGTTTTCATTGTTTCAAAAATCACAAAACTATATTTTATCTTAGCTTTAAATTAGAATCTATAATTTCATAGTGTAACCTTGGTCTATGTGGATTCAATACCCTATATATTACTGCGATTGTCTGTGCACTTGCGGATTAATTTTGGGTTAAAATTTTACTCATCAAGTTTTTATCTTGGCTTTAAATTAGAATCTATTATAGCTTTGTTATATTAGAATTTTAGCCTATTTTACGTATTGTTTTCTATTGTTTTTCGAGTCTTTCTAGTTCTTTTTGTGTCTTCTCAGGTTCTAGGAGGCTCTGGAGCATAGATTGGAGTTACTGGGGCTCATTGGAGCAAAGGAGATGATTTTGGAGAAAAAGGCAATTTTTCATACCCGAGCACCTGCTCGCCCGCTCACCCGCCTGCTCGCCCCGGGTGCTTGCCAGAGGCTCCGATTTTAACCTAGTTTTAAAATAATAAAGTTATAAATAAGAGGCAGCCGCCTGGGACCCAGGGGGGCTGTCACAAAGAAACACATAGACACATTCATATTCTTTTCTAAGTATTCTATTATTCCCTTTTTCACATTCACATTCCCTTCTTCTTAGCTTTTGGAGACTTTTCAATTATTATTCTCTTTGCTTTTGGATTGTTTGTAAGATCGGGAGGATTATTCCACAACTTTGTTTGAGAAGAATTCTAAACGTTTATCTCTTTCAATAATATCATGAATTCTCTTTATTGCTTTGTTGTGTTTGATTTCACCATGCTTGAGTAGTCCATTAGCTAGGTTAAGGTTTTCAATGGTGATTTAGGATTGTTAGTGACTGAGCCAAATAGGATAGAAAATCATATGTCTTCGCCAATAGGGATTCATAATGCTCAGATTAATTTGATCACCTAATCTATAATTTGAAGTTAAACTTATTCACGACAGTGCTCTAGGTTGCTAGATAAACCATTGGTGAGCAATTGGTGTGTAACCAACGACAGTTGATTGTTACCATCAATTGTGAACAAATTGAACGAACTCGTTAATGCTTGTCAACATCTCTGAATTCAAACGACAGTTTAGGTATTTAGGTTGTTAGACAAAGTTATTGATACATCACCACAGTGGGGCAATATTATTATTATGTTTGAGTTCTAGACCGTACTTAAAATAGTTCCTCAATAGTTGCTTAGTCTCGAATCCGAAAATCACCGGCGAATTACCTTGATCTAGTGCTTGTTTTTATTGAATTTTACATCGTTTTATTTTGCCGTTTTCATTGTTTCGAAAATCACAAAACCATATTTTATCTTAGCTTTAAATTAGAATCTATAATTTCATAGTGTAACCTTGGTCTCTGTGGATTCGATACCCTATATATTACTGCGATTGTCTGTGCACTTGCGGATTAATTTTGGGTTAAAACTTTACTCATCAAGTTTTTATCTTAGCTTTAAATTAGAATCTATAATAGCTTTGTTGTATTAGGATTTTAGCCTATTTTACGTATTGTTTTCTATTGTTTTTCGAGTCTTTCTAGTTCTTTTTGTGTCTTCTCATGTTCTAGGAGGCTCTGGAGCATGGATTGGAGTTACTGGGGCTCATTGGAGCAAACGAGATGATTTTGGAGCAAAAAGGCAATTTTTCATACCCGAGCACCTGCTCGCCCGCCTGCTCGCCCCGGGTGCTCGCCAGAAGCTCTGATTTTAACCTAGTTTTAAAATAATAAAGTTATAAATAAGAGGCAGCCGCCTGGGACCCAGGGGGGCTGTCACGAAGAAACACATAGACACATTCATATTCTTTTCGAAGTATTCTATTATTCCCTTTTTCACATTCACGGTCCCTTCTTCTAAGCTTTTGGAGACTTTTCAATTATTATTCTCTTTGCTTTTGGATTGTTTGTAAGATCGGGAGGATCATTCCACAACTTTGTTTGAGAAGAATTCTTAACCTTTATCTCTTTCAATAATATCATGAATTCTCTTTATTGCTTTGTTGTGTTTGATTTCACCATGCTTGAGTAGTCCATTAGCTAGGTTAAGGTTTTCAATGGTGATTTAGGATTGTTAGTGACTGAGCCAAATAGGATAGAATATCATATGTCTTCGCCAATAGGGATTCATAATGCTTAGATTAATTTGATCACCTAATCTATGATTTCAAGTTAAACTTATTCACGACAGTGCTCTAGGTTGCTAGATAAACCATTGGTGAGCAATTGGTGTGTAATCAACGACAGTTGATTGTTACCATCAATTGTGAACAAATTGAACGAACTCGTTAATGTTTGTCAACATCTCTGAATTCAAACGACAGTTTAGGTATTTAGGTTGTTAGACAAAGTTATTGATACATCACGACAGTGGGGCAATATTATTATTATGTTTGAGTTCTATACCGTACTTAAAATAGTTCCTCAATAGTTGCTTAGTCTCGAATCCGAAAATCACCGGCGAATTACCTTGATCTAGTGCTTGTTTTTATTGAATTTTACATCGTCTTATTTTGTCGTTTTCATTGTTTCGAAAATCACAAAACCATATTTTATCTTAGCTTTAAATTAGAATCTATAATTTCATAGTGTAACCTTGGTCTCTGTGGATTCGATACCCTATATATTACTGCGATTGTCTGTGCACTTGCGGATTAATTTTGGGTTAAAACTTTACTCATCATGTTTTTATCTTAGCTTTAAATTAGAATCTATAATAGCTTTGTTGTATTAGGAATTTAGCCTATTTTACGTATTGTTTTCTATTGTTTTTCGAGTCTTTCTAGTTCTTTTTGTGTCTTCTCATGTTCTAGGAGGCTCTGGAGCATGGATTGGAGTTACTGGGGCTCATTGGAGCAAACGAGATGATTTTGGAGCAAAAAGGCAATTTTTCATACCCGAGCACCTGCTCGCCCGCCTGCTCGCCCCGGGTGCTCGCCAGAAGCTCTGATTTTAACCTAGTTTTAAAATAATAAAGTTATAAATAAGAGGCAGCCGCCTGGGACCCAGGGGGGCTGTCACGAAGAAACACATAGACACATTCATATTCTTTTCGAAGTATTCTATTATTCCCTTTTTCACATTCACGGTCCCTTCTTCTAAGCTTTTGGAGACTTTTCAATTATTATTCTCTTTGCTTTTGGATTGTTTGTAAGATCGGGAGGATCATTCCACAACTTTGTTTGAGAAGAATTCTAAACCTTTATCTCTTTCAATAATATCATGAATTCTCTTTATTGCTTTGTTGTGTTTGATTTCACCATGCTTGAGTAGTCCATTAGCTAGGTTAAGGTTTTCAATGGTGATTTAGGATTGTTAGTGACTGAGCCAAATAGGATCGAATATCATATGTCCTCGCCAATAGGGATTCATAATGCTTAGATTAATTTCATAACCTAATCTATGATTTCAAGTTAAACTTATTCACGACAGTGCTCTTGGTTGCTAGATAAACCATTGGTGAGCAATTGGTGTGTAACCAACGACACTTGATTGTTACCATCAATTGTGATTAAATTGAACGAACTCGTTAATGATTGTCAACATCTCTGAATTCAAACGACAGTTTAGGTATTTAGGTTGTTAGACAAAGTTATTGATACATCACGACAGTGGGGCAATATTATTATTATGTTTGAGTTCTAGACCGTACTTAAAATAGTTCCTGAATAGCTGCTCAGTCCCGAATACGAAAATCACCTGCGAATTACCTTGATCTAGTGCTTGTTTTTATTGAATTTTACATCGTTTTATTTTGCCGTTATCATTGTTTCAAAAATCACAAAACTATATTTTATCTTAGCTTTAAATTAGAATCTATAATTTCAAAGTGTAACCTTGGTCTCTGTGGATTCGATACCCTATATATTACTGCGATTGTCTGTGCATTTGCGGATTAATTTTGGGTTAAAACTTTACTCATCAAGTTTTTATCTTAGCTTTAAATTAGAATCTATTATTGCTTTGTTTTATTAGAATTTTAGCCTATTTTATGTATTGTTTTCTATTGTTTTTCGAGTCTTTCTAGTTCTTTTTGTGTCTTCTCAGGTTCTAGGAGGCTCTGGAGCATGGAATGGAGTTACTAGGGCTCATTGGATCAAACGAGATGATTTTGGAGCAAAAAGGCAATTTTTCATACCCGAGCACCTGCTCGCCCGCCTGGTCGCCCTGGGTGCTCGCCAGAGGTTCCGATTTTAACCTAGTTTTAAAATAATAAAGTTCTAAATTAGAGGCAGCCGCCTGGGACCCAGGGGGGCTGTCACGAAGAAACACATAGACACATTCATAATCTTTTCGAAGTATTCTATTATTCCCTTTTTCACATTCACGTTCCCTTCTTCTAAGCTTTTGGAGACTTTTCAATTATTATTCTCTTTGCTTTTGGATTGCTTGTAAGGTTGGGAGGATCATTCCACAACTTTGTTTGAGATGAATTCTAAACCTTTATCTCTTTCAATAATATCATGAGTTCTCTTTATTGCTTTGTTGTGTTTGATTTCACCATGCTTGAGTAGTCCATTAGCTAGGTTAAGGTTTTCAATGGTGATTTAGGATTGTTAGTGATTGAGCCAAATAGGATAGAATATCATATGTCTTCCCCAATAGGGATTCATAATGCTTAGATTAATTTGATCACCTAATCTATGATTTCAAGTTAAACTTATTCACGACAGTGCTCTAGGTTGCTAGATAAACCATTGGTGAGCAATTGGTGTGTAACCAACGACAGTTGATTGTTACCATCAATTGTGAACAAATTGAACGAACTTTTTAATGCTTGTCAACATCTCTGAATTCAAACGACAGTTTAGGTATTTAGGTTGTTAGACAAAGTTATTGATACATCACGACAGTGAGGCAATATTATTATTATGTTTGAGTTCTAGACCGTACTTAAAATAGTTCCTGAATAGCTGCTCAGTCCCGAATACGAAAATCACCGGCGAATTACCTTGATCTAGTGCATGTTTTTATTGAACTTTACATCGTTTTATTTTGCCGTTTTCATTGTTTCAAAAATCACAAAACTATATTTTATCTTAGCTTTAAATTAGAATCTATAATTTCATAGTGTAACCTTAGTCTATGTGGATTCGATACCCTATATATTACTGCGATTGTCTGTGCACTTGTGGATTAATTTTGGGTTAAAACTTTACTCATCAAGTTTTTATCTTAGCTTTAAATTAGAATCTATTATAGCTTTGTTATATTAGAATTTTAGCCAATTTTACGTATTGTTTTCTATTGTTTTTCGAGTCTTTCTAGTTCTTTTAGTGTCTTCTCAGGTTCTAGGAGGCTCTGGAGCATAGATTGGAGTTACTGGGGCTCATTGGAGCAAAGGAGATGATTTTGGAGAAAAAGGCAATTTTTCATACCCGAGCACCTGCTCGCCCGCTCGCCCGCCTGCTCGCCCCGGGTGCTCGCCAGAGGCTCCGATTTTAACCTAGTTTTAAAATAATAAAGTTATAAATAAGAGGCAGCCGCCTGGGACCCAGGGGGGCTGTCACGAAGAAACACATAGACACATTCATATTCTTTTCTAAGTATTCTATTATTCCCTTTTTCACATTCACGTTCCCTTCTTCTAAGCTTTTGGAGACTTTTCAATTATTATTTTCTTTGCTTTTGGATTGTTTGTAAGATC
Organism: Draba incana; assembly: GCA_963576765.1. NCBI lineage: Eukaryota > Viridiplantae > Streptophyta > Magnoliopsida > Brassicales > Brassicaceae > Draba > Draba incana. The sequence goes on along the minus strand of OY755212.1, from coordinate 5,487,028 downwards.
GGGAGGATCATTCCACAACTTTGTTTGAGAAGAATTCTAAACCTTTATCTCTTTCAATAATATCATGAATTCTCTTTATTGCTTTGTTGTGTTTGATTTCACCATGCTTGAGTAGTCCATTAGCTAGGTTAAGGTTTTCAATGGTGATTTAGGATTGTTAGTGACTGAGCCAAATAGGATCGAATATCATATGTCCTCGCCAATAGGGATTCATAATGCTTAGATTAATTTCATAACCTAATCTATGATTTCAAGTTAAACTTATTCACGACAGTGCTCTAGGTTGCTAGATAAACCATTGGTGAGCAATTAGTGTGTCACCAACGACAGTTGATTGTTACCATCAATTGTGAACAAATTGACCGAACTCGCTAATACTTGTCAACATCTCTGAATTCAAACGACAGTTTAGGTATTTAGGTTGTTAGACAAAGTTATTGATACATCACGACAGTGGGGCAATATTATTATTATGTTTGAGTTCTAGACCGTACTTAAAATAGTTCCTGAATAGCTGCTCAGTCCCGAATATGAAAATCACCGGCGAATTACCTTGATCAAGTGCCTGTTTTTATTGAATTTTACATCGTTTTATTTTACCGTTTTCATTGTTTCGGAAATCACAAAACCATATTTTATATTAGCTTTAAATTAGAATCTATAATTTCATAGTGTAACCTTGGTCTCTGTGGATTCGATACCCTATATTACTGCGATTGTCTGTGCACTTGCGGATTAATTTTGGGTTAAAACTTTACTCATCAAGTTTTTATCTTAGCTTTAAATTAGAATCTATAATAGCTTTGTTGTATTAGGAATTTAGCCTATTTTACGTATTGTTTTCTATTGTTTTTCGAGTCTTTCTAGTTCTTTTTGTGTCTTCTCATGTTCTAGGAGGCTCTGGAGCATGGATTGGAGTTACTGGGGCTCATTGGAGCAAACGAGCACCTGCTCGCCCGCCTGCTCGCCCCGGGTGCTCGCCAGAAGCTCTGATTTTAACCTAGTTTTAAAATAATAAAGTTATAAATAAGAGGCAGCCGCCTGGGACCCAGGGGGGCTGTCACGAAGAAACACATAGACACATTCATATTCTTTTCGAAGTATTCTATTATTCCCTTTTTCACATTCACGGTCCCTTCTTCTAAGCTTTTGGAGACTTTTCAATTATTATTCTCTTTGCTTTTGGATTGTTTGTAAGATCGGGAGGATCATTCCACAACTTTTTTTGAGAAGAATTCTTAACCTTTATCTCTTTCAATAATATCATGAATTCTCTTTATTGCTTTGTTGTGTTTGATTTCACCATGCTTGAGTAGTCCATTAGCTAGGTTAAGGTTTTCAATGGTGATTTAGGATTGTTAGTGACTGAGCCAAATAGGATAGAATATCATATGTCTTCCCCAATAGGGATTCATAATGCTTAGATTAATTTGATCACCTAATCTATGATTTCAAGTTAAACTTATTCACGACAGTGCTCTAGGTTGCTAGATAAACCATGGGTGAGCAATTGGTGTGTAACCAACGACAGTTGATTATTACCATCAATTGTGAACAAATTGAACGAACTTGTTAATGCTTGTCAACATCTCTGAATTCAAACGACAGTTTAGGTATTTAGGTTGTTAGACAAAGTTATTGATACATCACGACAGTGGGGCAATATTATTATTATGTTTGAGTTCTAGACCGTACTTAAAATAGTTCCTGAATAGCTGCTCAGTGCCGAATACGAAAATCACCTGCGAATTACCTTGATCTAGTGCTTGTTTTTATTGAATTTTACATCGTTTTATTTTGCCGTTATCATTGTTTCAAAAATCACAAAACTATATTTTATCTTAGCTTTAAATTAGAATCTATAATTTCAAAGTGTAACCTTGGTCTCTGTGGATTCGATACCCTATATATTACTGCGATTGTCTGTGCATTTGCGGATTAATTTTGGGTAAAAACTTTACTCATCAAGTTTTTATCTTAGCTTTAAATTAGAATCTATTATTGCTTTGTTTTATTAGAATTTTAGCCTATTTTATGTATTGTTTTCTATTGTTTTTCGAGTCTTTCTAGTTCTTTTTGTGTCTTCTCAGGTTCTAGGAGGCTCTGGAGCATGGAATGGAGTTACTAGGGATCATTGGATCAAACGAGATGATTTTGGAGCAAAAAGGCAATTTTTCATACCCGAGCACCTGCTCGCCCGCTCGCCCGCCTGGTCGCCCCGGGTGCTCGCCAGAGGTTCCGATTTTAACCTAGTTTTAAAATAATAAAGTTCTAAATTAGAGGCAGCCGCCTGGGACCCAGGGGGGCTGTCACGAAGAAACACATAGACACATTCATAATCTTTTCGAAGTATTCTATTATTCCCTTTTTCACATTCACGTTCCCTTCTTCTAAGCTTTTGGAGACTTTTCAATTATTATTCTCTTTGCTTTTGGATTGCTTGTAAGGTTGGGAGGATCATTCCACAACTTTGTTTGAGATGAATTCTAAACCTTTATCTCTTTCAATAATATCATGAGTTCTCTTTATTGCTTTGTTGTGTTTGATTTCACCATGCTTGAGTAGTCCATTAGCTAGGTTAAGGTTTTCAATGGTGATTTAGGATTGTTAGTGACTGAGCCAAATAGGATAGAATATCATATGTCTTCCCCAATAGGGATTCATAATGCTTAGATTAATTTGATCACCTAATCTATGATTTCAAGTTAAACTTATTCACGACAGTGCTCTAGGTTGCTAGATAAACCATTGGTGAGCAATTGGTGTGTAACCAACGACAGTTGATTGTTACCATCAATTGTGAACAAATTGAACGAACTTGTTAATGCTTGTTAACATCTCTGAATTCAAACGACAGTTTAGGTATTTAGGTTGTTAGACAAAGTTATTGATACATCACGACAGTGGGGCAATATTATTATTATGTTTGAGTTCTAGACCGTACTTAAAATAGTTCCTGAATAGCTGCTCAGTCCCGAATACGAAAATCACCTGCGAATTACCTTGATCTAGTGCTTGTTTTTATTGAATTTTACATCGTTTTATTTTGCCGTTATCATTGTTTCAAAAATCACAAAACTATATTTTATCTTAGCTTTAAATTAGAATCTATAATTTCAAAGTGTAACCTTGGTCTCTGTGGATTCGATACCCTATATATTACTGCGATTGTCTGTGCATTTGCGGATTAATTTTGGGTTAAAACTTTACTCATCAAGTTTTTATCTTAGCTTTAAATTAGAATCTATTATTGCTTTGTTTTATTAGAATTTTAGCCTATTTTATGTATTGTTTTCTATTGTTTTTCGAGTCTTTCTAGTTCTTTTTGTGTCTTCTCAGGTTCTAGGAGGCTCTGGAGCATGGAATGGAGTTACTAGGGCTCATTGGATCAAACGAGATGATTTTGGAGCAAAAAGGCAATTTTTCATACCCGAGCACCTGCTCGCCCGCTCGCCCGCCTGGTCGCCCCGGGTGCTCGCCAGAGGTTCCGATTTTAACCTAGTTTTAAAATAATAAAGTTCTAAATTAGAGGCAGCCGCCTGGGACCCAGGGGGGCTGTCACGAAGAAACACATAGACACATTCATAATCTTTTCGAAGTATTCTATTATTCCCTTTTTCACATTCACGTTCCCTTCTTCTAAGCTTTTGGAGACTTTTCAATTATTATTCTCTTTGCTTTTGGATTGCTTGTAAGGTTGGGAGGATCATTCCACAACTTTGTTTGAGATGAATTCTAAACCTTTATCTCTTTCAATAATATCATGAGTTCTCTTTATTGCTTTGTTGTGTTTGATTTCACCATGCTTGAGTAGTCCATTAGCTAGGTTAAGGTTTTCAATGGTGATTTAGGATTGTTAGTGACTGAGCCAAATAGGATAGAATATCATATGTCTTCCCCAATAGGGATTCATAATGCTTAGATTAATTTGATCACCTAATCTATGATTTCAAGTTAAACTTATTCACGACAGTGCTCTAGGTTGCTAGATAAACCATTGGTGAGCAATTGGTGTGTAACCAACGACAGTTGATTGTTACCATCAATTGTGAACAAATTGAACGAACTTGTTAATGCTTGTCAACATCTCTGAATTCAAACGACAGTTTAGGTATTTAGGTTGTTAGACAAAGTTATTGATACATCACGACAGTGGGGCAATATTATTATTATGTTTGAGTTCTAGACCGTACTTAAAATAGTTCCTGAATAGCTGCTCAGTCCCGAATACGAAAATCACCGGCGAATTACCTTGATCTAGTACATGTTTTTATTGAACTTTACATCGTTTTATTTTGCCGTTTTCATTGTTTCAAAAATCACAAAACTATATTTTATCTTAGCTTTAAATTAGAATCTATAATTTCATAGTGTAACCTTAGTCTATGTGGATTCGATACCCTATATATTACTGCGATTGTCTGTGCACTTGTGGATTAATTTTGGGTTAAAACTTTACTCATCAAGTTTTTATCTTAGCTTTAAATTAGAATCTATTATAGCTTTGTTATATTAGAATTTTAGCCAATTTTACGTATTGTTTTCTATTGTTTTTCGAGTCTTTCTAGTTCTTTTAGTGTCTTCTCAGGTTCTAGGAGGCTCTGGAGCATAGATTGGAGTTACTGGGGCTCATTGGAGCAAAGGAGATGATTTTGGAGAAAAAGGCAATTTTTCATACCCGAGCACCTGCTCGCCCGCTCGCCCGCCTGCTCGCCCCGGGTGCTCGCCAGAGGCTCCGATTTTAACCTAGTTTTAAAATAATAAAGTTATAAATAAGAGGCAGCCGCCTGGGACCCAGGGGGGCTGTCACGAAGAAACACATAGACACATTCATATTCTTTTCTAAGTATTCTATTATTCCCTTTTTCACATTCACGTTCCCTTCTTCTAAGCTTTTGGAGACTTTTCAATTATTATTTTCTTTGCTTTTGGATTGTTTGTAAGATCGGGAGGATCATTCCACAACTTTGTTTGAGAAGAATTCTAAACCTTTATCTCTTTCAATAATATCATGAATTCTCTTTATTGCTTTGTTGTGTTTGATTTCACCATGCTTGAGTAGTCCATTAGCTAGGTTAAGGTTTTCAATGGTGATTTAGGATTGTTAGTGACTGAGCCAAATAGGATCGAATATCATATGTCCTCGCCAATAGGGATTCATAATGCTTAGATTAATTTCATCACCTAATCTATGATTTCAAGTTAAACTTATTCACGACAGTGCTCTAGGTTGCTAGATAAACCATTGGTGAGCAATTGGTGTGTAACCAACGACACTTGATTGTTACCATCAATTGTGATTAAATTGAACGAACACGTTAATGCTTGTCAACATCTCTGAATTCAAACGACAGGTTAGGTATTTAGGTTGTTAGACAAAGTTATTGATACATCACGACAGTGGGGCAATATTATTATTATGTTTTAGTTCTAGACCGTACTTAAAATAGTTCCTCAATAGTTGCTTAGTCTCGAATCCGAAAATCACCGGCGAATTACCTTGATCTAGTGCTTGTTTTTATTGAATTTTACATCGTCTTATTTTGCCGTTTTCATTGTTTCGAAAATCACAAAACCATATTTTATCTTAGCTTTAAATTAGAATCTATAATTTCATAGTGTAACCTTGGTCTTTGTGGATTCGATACCCTATATATTACTGCGATTGTCTGTGCACTTGCGGATTAATTTTGGGTTAAAACTTTATTCATCAAGTTTTTATCTTAGCTTTAAATTAGAATCTATTATAGCTTTGTTGTATTAGAATTTTAGCCAATTTTACGTATTGTTTTCTATTGTTTTTCGAGTCTTTCTAGTTCTTTTTGTGTCTTCTCAGGTTCTAGGAGGCTCTGGAATATAGATTGGAGTTACTGGGGCTCATTGGAGCAAAGGAGATGATTTTGGAGAAAAAGGCAATTTTTCATACCCGAGCACCTGCTCGCCCGCTCACCCGCCTGCTCGCCCCGGGTGCTCGCCAGAGGCTCCGATTTTAAACTAGTTTTAAAATAATAAAGTTATAAATAAGAGGCAGCCGCCTGGGACCCAGGGGGGCTGTTACAAAGAAACACATAGACACATTCATATTCTTTTCTAAGTATTCTATTATTCCCTTTTTCACATTCACGTTCCCTTCTTCTTAGCTTTTGGAGACTTTTCAATTATTATTCTCTTTGCTTTTGGATTGTTTGTAAGATCGGGGGATCATTCCACAACTTTGTTTGAGAAGAATTCTAAACCTTTATCTCTTTCAATAATATCATGAATTCTCTTTATTGCTTTGTTGTGTTTGATTTCACCATGCTTGAGTAGTCCATTAGCTAGGTTAAGGTTTTCAATGGTTATTTAGGATTGTTAGTGACTGAGCCAAATAGGATAGAATATCATATGTCTTCGCCAATAGGGATTCATAATGCTTAGATTAATTTCATCACCTAATCTATGATTTCAAGTTAAACTTATTCACGACAGTGCTCTAGGTTGCTAGATAAACCATTGGTGAGCAATTGGTGTGTAACCAACGACAGTTGATTGTTACCATCAATTGTGAACAAATTGAACGAACTCGTTAATGCTTGTCAACATCTCTGAATTCAAACGACAGTTTAGGTATTTAGGTTGTTAGACAAAGTTATTGATACATCACCACAGTGGGGCAATATTATTATTATGTTTGAGTTCTAGACCGTACTTAAAATAGTTCCTCAATAGTTGCTTAGTCTCGAATCCGAAAATCACCGGCGAATTACCTTGATCTAGTGCTTGTTTTTATTGAATTTTACATCGTTTTATTTTGCCGTTTTCATTGTTTCGAAAATCACAAAACCATATTTTATCTTAGCTTTAAATTAGAATCTATAACTTCATAGTGTAACCTTGGTCTCTGTGGATTCGATACCCTATATATTACTGCGATTGTCTGTGCACTTGCGGATTAATTTTGGGTTAAAACTTTACTCATCAAGTTTTTATCTTAGCTTTAAATTAGAATCTATAATAGCTTTGTTGTATTAGGATTTTAGCCTATTTTACGTATTGTTTTCTATTGTTTTTCGAGTCTTTCTAGTTCTTTTTGTGTCTTCTCATGTTCTAGGAGGCTCTGGAGCATGGATTGGAGTTACTGGGGCTCATTGGAGCAAACGAGATGATTTTGGAGCAAAAAGGCAATTTTTCATACCCGAGCACCTGCTCGCCCGCCTGCTCGCCCCGGGTGCTCGCCAGAAGCTCTGATTTTAACCTAGTTTTAAAATAATAAAGTTATAAATAAGAGGCAGCCGCCTGGGACCCAGGGGGGCTGTCACGAAGAAACACATAGACACATTCATATTCTTTTCGAAGTATTCTATTATTCCCTTTTTCACATTCACGGTCCCTTCTTCTAAGCTTTTGGAGACTTTTCAATTATTATTCTCTTTGCTTTTGGATTGTTTGTAAGATCGGGAGGATCATTCCACAACTTTGTTTGAGAAGAATTCTTAACCTTTATCTCTTTCAATAATATCATGAATTCTCTTTATTGCTTTGTTGTGTTTGATTTCACCATGCTTGAGTAGTCCATTAGCTAGGTTAAGGTTTTCAATGGTGATTTAGGATTGTTAGTGACTGAGCCAAATAGGATAGAATATCATATGTCTTCGCCAATAGGGATTCATAATGCTTAGATTAATTTGATCACCTAATCTATGATTTCAAGTTAAACTTATTCACGACAGTGCTCTAGGTTGCTAGATAAACCATTGGTGAGCAATTGGTGTGTAATCAACGACAGTTGATTGTTACCATCAATTGTGAACAAATTGAACGAACTCGTTAATGCTTGTCAACATCTCTGAATTCAAACGACAGTTTAGGTATTTAGGTTGTTAGACAAAGTTATTGATACATCACGACAGTGGGGCAATATTATTATTATGTTTGAGTTCTATACCGTACTTAAAATAGTTCCTCAATAGTTGCTTAGTCTCGAATCCGAAAATCACCGGCGAATTACCTTGATCTAGTGCTTGTTTTTATTGAATTTTACATCGTCTTATTTTGCCGTTTTCATTGTTTCGAAAATCACAAAACCATATTTTATCTTAGCTTTAAATTAGAATCTATAATTTCATAGTGTAACCTTGGTCTCTGTGGATTCGATACCCTATATATTACTGCGATTGTCTGTGCACTTGCGGATTAATTTTGGGTTAAAACTTTACTCATCAAGTTTTTATCTTAGCTTTAAATTAGAATCTATAATAGCTTTGTTGTATTAGGAATTTAGCCTATTTTACGTATTGTTTTCTATTGTTTTTCGAGTCTTTCTAGTTCTTTTTGTGTCTTCTCATGTTCTAGGAGGCTCTGGAGCATGGATTGGAGTTACTGGGGCTCATTGGAGCAAACGAGATGATTTTGGAGCAAAAAGGCAATTTTTCATACCCGAGCACCTGCTCGCCCGCCTGCTCGCCCCGGGTGCTCGCCAGAAGCTCTGATTTTAACCTAGTTTTAAAATAATAAAGTTATAAATAAGAGGCAGCCGCCTGGGACCCAGGGGGGCTGTCACGAAGAAACACATAGACACATTCATATTCTTCTCGAAGTATTCTATTATTCCCTTTTTCACATTCACGGTCCCTTCTTCTAAGCTTTTGGAGACTTTTCAATTATTATTCTCTTTGCTTTTGGATTGTTTGTAAGATCGGGAGGATCATTCCACAACTTTGTTTGAGAAGAATTCTTAACCTTTATATCTTTCAATAATATCATGAATTCTCTTTATTGCTTTGTTGTGTTTGATTTCACCATGCTTGAGTAGTCCATTAGCTAGGTTAAGGTTTTCAATGGTGATTTAGGATTGTTAGTGACTGAGCCAAATAGGATAGAATATCATATGTCTTCGCCAATAGGGATTCATAATGCTTAGATTAATTTGATCACCTAATCTATGATTTCAAGTTAAACTTATTCACGACAGTGCTCTAGGTTGCTAGATAAACCATTGGTGAGCAATTGGTGTGTAACCAACGACACTTGATTGTTACCATCTATTGTGATTAAATTGAACGAACTCGTTAATGCTTGTCAACATCTCTGAATTCAATCGACAGTTTAGGTATTTAGGTTGTTAGACAAAGTTATTGATACATCACGACAGTGGGGCAATATTATTATTATGTTTGAGTTCTAGACCGTACTTAAAATAGTTCCTGAATAGCTGCTCAGTCCCGAATACGAAAATCACCGGCGAATTACCTTGATCTAGTGCTTGTTTTTATTGAATTTTACATCGTTTTATTTTGCCGTTATCATTGTTTCAAAAATCACAAAACTATATTTTATCTTAGCTTTAAATTAGAATCTATAATTTCAAAGTGTAACCTTGGTCTCTGAGGATTCGATACCCTATATATTACTGCGATTGTCTGTGCATTTGCGGATTAATTTTGGGTTAAAACTTTACTCATCAAGTTTTTATCTTAGCTTTAAATTAGAATCTATTATTGCTTTGTTTTATTAGAATTTTAGCCTATTTTACGTATTGTTTTCTATTGTTTTTCGAGTCTTTCTAGTTCTTTTTGTGTCTTCTCAGGTTCTAGGAGGCTCTGGAGCATGGATTGGAGTTACTAGGGCTCATTGGATCAAACGAGATGATTTTGGAGCAAAAAGGCAATTTTTCATACCCGAGCACCTGCTCGCCCGCTCGCCCGCCTGGTCGCCCCGGGTGCTCGCCAGAGGTTCCGATTTTAACCTAGTTTTAAAATAATAAAGTTCTAAATTAGAGGCAGCCGCCTGGGACCCAGGGGGGCTGTCACGAAGAAACACATAGACACATTCATATTCTTTTCTAAGTATTCTATTATTCCCTTTTTCACATTCACTTTCCCTTCTTCTAAGCTTTTGGAGACTTTTCAATTATTATTTTCTTTGCTTTTGGATTGTTTGTAAGATCGGGAGGATCATTCCACAACTTTGTTTGAGAAGAATTCTAAACCTTTATCTCTTTCAATAATATCATGAATTCTCTTTATTGCTTTGTTGTGTTTGATTTCACCATGCTTGAGTAGTCCATTAGCTAGGTTAAGGTTTTCAATGGTGATTTAGGATTGTTAGTGACTGAGCCAAATAGGATAGAATATCATATGTCCTCGCCAATAGGGATTCATAATGCTTAGATTAATTTCATCACCTAATCTATGATTTCAAGTTAAACTTATTCACGACAGTGCTCTAGGTTGCTAGATAAACCATTGGTGAGCAATTGGTGTGTAACCAACGACAGTTGATTGTTACCATCAATTGTGAACAAATTGAACGAACTCGTTAATGCTTGTCAACATCTCTGAATTCAAACGACAGTTTAGGTATTTAGGTTGTTAGACAAAGTTATTGATACATCACCACAGTGGGGCAATATTATTATTATGTTTGAGTTCTAGACCGTACTTAAAATAGTTCCTCAATAGTTGCTTAGTCTCGAATCCGAAAATCACCGGCGAATTACCTTGATCTAGTGCTTGTTTTTATTGAATTTTACATCGTTTTATTTTGCCGTTTTCATTGTTTCGAAAATCACAAAACCATATTTTATCTTAGCTTTAAATTAGAATCTATAATTTCATAGTGTAACCTTGGTCTCTGTGGATTCGATACCCTATATATTACTGCGATTGTCTGTGCACTTGCGGATTAATTTTGGGTTAAAACTTTACTCATCAAGTTTTTATCTTAGCTTTAAATTAGAATCTATAATAGCTTTGTTGTATTAGGATTTTAGCCTATTTTACGTATTGTTTTCTATTGTTTTTCGAGTCTTTCTAGTTCTTTTTGTGTCTTCTCATGTTCTAGGAGGCTCTGGAGCATGGATTGGAGTTACTGAAGCTCATTGGAGCAAACGAGATGATTTTGGAGCAAAAAGGCAATTTTTCATACCCGAGCACCTGCTCGCCCGCCTGCTCGCCCCGGGTGCTCGCCAGAAGCTCTGATTTTAACCTAGTTTTAAAATAATAAAGTTATAAATAAGAGGCAGCCGCCTGGGACCCAGGGGGGCTGTCACGAAGAAACACATAGACACATTCATATTCTTTTCGAAGTATTCTATTATTCCCTTTTTCACATTCACGGTCCCTTCTTCTAAGCTTTTGGAGACTTTTCAATTATTATTCTCTTTGCTTTTGGATTGCTTGTAAGATCGGGAGGATCATTCCACAACTTTGTTTGAGAAGAATTCTAAACCTTTATCTCTTTCAATAATATCATGAATTCTCTTTATTGCTTTGTTGTGTTTGATTTCACCATGCTTGAGTAGTCCATTAGCTAGGTTAAGGTTTTCAATGGTGATTTAGGATTGTTAGTGACTGAGCCAAATAGGATAGAATATCATATGTCTTCGCCAATAGGGATTCATAATGCTTAGATTAATTTGATCACCTAATCTATGATTTCAAGTTAAACTTATTCACGACAGTGCTCTAGGTTGCTAGATAAACCATTGGTGAGCAATTGGTGTGTAACCAACGACAGTTGATTGTTACCATCAATTGTGAGCAAATTGAACGAACTCGTTAATGCTTGTCAAAATCTCTGAATTCAAACGACAGTTTAGGTATTTAGGTTGTAAGACAAAGTTATTGATACATCACGACAGTGGGGCAATATTATTATTATGTTTGAGTTCTAGACCGTACTTAAAATAGTTCCTGAATAGCTGCTCAGTCCCGAATACGAAAATCACCGGCGAATTACCTTGATCTAGTGCTTGTTTTTATTGAATTTTACATCGTTATATTTTGCCGTTTTCATTGTTTCAAAAATCACAAAACTATATTTTATCTTAGCTTTAAATTAGAATCTATAATTTCATAGTGTAACCTTGGTCTATGTGGATTCAATACCCTATATATTACTGCGATTGTCTGTGCACTTGCGGATTAATTTTGGGTTAAAATTTTACTCATCAAGTTTTTATCTTGGCTTTAAATTAGAATCTATTATAGCTTTGTTATATTAGAATTTTAGCCTATTTTACGTATTGTTTTCTATTGTTTTTCGAGTCTTTCTAGTTCTTTTTGTGTCTTCTCAGGTTCTAGGAGGCTCTGGAGCATAGATTGGAGTTACTGGGGCTCATTGGAGCAAAGGAGATGATTTTGGAGAAAAAGGCAATTTTTCATACCCGAGCACCTGCTCGCCCGCTCACCCGCCTGCTCGCCCCGGGTGCTTGCCAGAGGCTCCGATTTTAACCTAGTTTTAAAATAATAAAGTTATAAATAAGAGGCAGCCGCCTGGGACCCAGGGGGGCTGTCACAAAGAAACACATAGACACATTCATATTCTTTTCTAAGTATTCTATTATTCCCTTTTTCACATTCACATTCCCTTCTTCTTAGCTTTTGGAGACTTTTCAATTATTATTCTCTTTGCTTTTGGATTGTTTGTAAGATCGGGAGGATTATTCCACAACTTTGTTTGAGAAGAATTCTAAACGTTTATCTCTTTCAATAATATCATGAATTCTCTTTATTGCTTTGTTGTGTTTGATTTCACCATGCTTGAGTAGTCCATTAGCTAGGTTAAGGTTTTCAATGGTGATTTAGGATTGTTAGTGACTGAGCCAAATAGGATAGAAAATCATATGTCTTCGCCAATAGGGATTCATAATGCTCAGATTAATTTGATCACCTAATCTATAATTTGAAGTTAAACTTATTCACGACAGTGCTCTAGGTTGCTAGATAAACCATTGGTGAGCAATTGGTGTGTAACCAACGACAGTTGATTGTTACCATCAATTGTGAACAAATTGAACGAACTCGTTAATGCTTGTCAACATCTCTGAATTCAAACGACAGTTTAGGTATTTAGGTTGTTAGACAAAGTTATTGATACATCACCACAGTGGGGCAATATTATTATTATGTTTGAGTTCTAGACCGTACTTAAAATAGTTCCTCAATAGTTGCTTAGTCTCGAATCCGAAAATCACCGGCGAATTACCTTGATCTAGTGCTTGTTTTTATTGAATTTTACATCGTTTTATTTTGCCGTTTTCATTGTTTCGAAAATCACAAAACCATATTTTATCTTAGCTTTAAATTAGAATCTATAATTTCATAGTGTAACCTTGGTCTCTGTGGATTCGATACCCTATATATTACTGCGATTGTCTGTGCACTTGCGGATTAATTTTGGGTTAAAACTTTACTCATCAAGTTTTTATCTTAGCTTTAAATTAGAATCTATAATAGCTTTGTTGTATTAGGATTTTAGCCTATTTTACGTATTGTTTTCTATTGTTTTTCGAGTCTTTCTAGTTCTTTTTGTGTCTTCTCATGTTCTAGGAGGCTCTGGAGCATGGATTGGAGTTACTGGGGCTCATTGGAGCAAACGAGATGATTTTGGAGCAAAAAGGCAATTTTTCATACCCGAGCACCTGCTCGCCCGCCTGCTCGCCCCGGGTGCTCGCCAGAAGCTCTGATTTTAACCTAGTTTTAAAATAATAAAGTTATAAATAAGAGGCAGCCGCCTGGGACCCAGGGGGGCTGTCACGAAGAAACACATAGACACATTCATATTCTTTTCGAAGTATTCTATTATTCCCTTTTTCACATTCACGGTCCCTTCTTCTAAGCTTTTGGAGACTTTTCAATTATTATTCTCTTTGCTTTTGGATTGTTTGTAAGATCGGGAGGATCATTCCACAACTTTGTTTGAGAAGAATTCTTAACCTTTATCTCTTTCAATAATATCATGAATTCTCTTTATTGCTTTGTTGTGTTTGATTTCACCATGCTTGAGTAGTCCATTAGCTAGGTTAAGGTTTTCAATGGTGATTTAGGATTGTTAGTGACTGAGCCAAATAGGATAGAATATCATATGTCTTCGCCAATAGGGATTCATAATGCTTAGATTAATTTGATCACCTAATCTATGATTTCAAGTTAAACTTATTCACGACAGTGCTCTAGGTTGCTAGATAAACCATTGGTGAGCAATTGGTGTGTAATCAACGACAGTTGATTGTTACCATCAATTGTGAACAAATTGAACGAACTCGTTAATGCTTGTCAACATCTCTGAATTCAAACGACAGTTTAGGTATTTAGGTTGTTAGACAAAGTTATTGATACATCACGACAGTGGGGCAATATTATTATTATGTTTGAGTTCTATACCGTACTTAAAATAGTTCCTCAATAGTTGCTTAGTCTCGAATCCGAAAATCACCGGCGAATTACCTTGATCTAGTGCTTGTTTTTATTGAATTTTACATCGTCTTATTTTGCCGTTTTCATTGTTTCGAAAATCACAAAACCATATTTTATCTTAGCTTTAAATTAGAATCTATAATTTCATAGTGTAACCTTGGTCTCTGTGGATTCGATACCCTATATATTACTGCGATTGTCTGTGCACTTGCGGATTAATTTTGGGTTAAAACTTTACTCATCAAGTTTTTATCTTAGCTTTAAATTAGAATCTATAATAGCTTTGTTGTATTAGGAATTTAGCCTATTTTACGTATTGTTTTCTATTGTTTTTCGAGTCTTTCTAGTTCTTTTTGTGTCTTCTCATGTTCTAGGAGGCTCTGGAGCATGGATTGGAGTTACTGGGGCTCATTGGAGCAAACGAGATGATTTTGGAGCAAAAAGGCAATTTTTCATACCCGAGCACCTGCTCGCCCGCCTGCTCGCCCCGGGTGCTCGCCAGAAGCTCTGATTTTAACCTAGTTTTAAAATAATAAAGTTATAAATAAGAGGCAGCTGCCTGGGACCCAGGGGGGCTGTCACGAAGAAACACATAGACACATTCATATTCTTCTCGAAGTATTCTATTATTCCCTTTTTCACATTCACGGTCCCTTCTTCTAAGCTTTTGGAGACTTTTCAATTATTATTCTCTTTGCTTTTGGATTGTTTGTAAGATCGGGAGGATCATTCCACAACTTTGTTTGAGAAGAATTCTTAACCTTTATATCTTTCAATAATATCATGAATTCTCTTTATTGCTTTGTTGTGTTTGATTTCACCATGCTTGAGTAGTCCATTAGCTAGGTTAAGGTTTTCAATGGTGATTTAGGATTGTTAGTGACTGAGCCAAATAGGATAGAATATCATATGTCTTCGCCAATAGGGATTCATAATGCTTAGATTAATTTGATCACCTAATCTATGATTTCAAGTTAAACTTATTCACGACAGTGCTCTAGGTTGCTAGATAAACCATTGGTGAGCAATTGGTGTGTAACCAACGACACTTGATTGTTACCATCTATTGTGATTAAATTGAACGAACTCGTTAATGCTTGTCAACATCTCTGAATTCAAACGACAGTTTAGGTATTTAGGTTGTTAGACAAAGTTATTGATACATCACGACAGTGGGGCAATATTATTATTATGTTTGAGTTCTAGACCGTACTTAAAATAGTTCCTGAATAGCTGCTCAGTCCCGAATACGAAAATCACCGGCGAATTACCTTGATCTAGTGCTTGTTTTTATTGAATAGTACATCGTTTTATTTTGCCGTTATCATTGTTTCAAAAATCACAAAACTATATTTTATCTTAGCTTTAAATTAGAATCTATAATTTCAAAGTGTAACCTTGGTCTCTGAGGATTCGATACCCTATATATTACTGCGATTGTTTGTGCATTTGCGGATTAATTTTGGGTTAAAACTTTACTCATCAAGTTTTTATCTTAGCTTTAAATTAGAATCTATTATTGCTTTGTTTTATTAGAATTTTAGCCTATTTTACGTATTGTTTTCTATTGTTTTTCGAGTCTTTCTAGTTCTTTTTGTGTCTTCTCAGGTTCTAGGAGGCTCTGGAGCATGGATTGGAGTTACTAGGGCTCATTGGATCAAACGAGATGATTTTGGAGCAAAAAGGCAATTTTTCATACCCGAGCACCTGCTCGCCCGCTCGCCCGCCTGGTCGCCCCGGGTGCTCGCCAGAGGTTCCGATTATAACCTAGTTTTAAAATAATAAAGTTCTAAATTAGAGGCAGCCGCCTGGGACCCAGGGGGGCTGTCACGAAGAAACACATAGACACATTCATAATCTTTTCGAAGTATTCTATTATTCCCTTTTTCACATTCACGTTCCCTTCTTCTAAGCTTTTGGAGACTTTTCAATTATTATTCTTTTTGCTTTTGGATTGCTTGTAAGGTTGGGAGGATCATTCCACATTTTTGTTTGAGATGAATTCTAAACCTTTATCTCTTTCAATAATTTCATGAGTTCTCTTTATTGCTTTGTTGTGTTTGATTTCACCATGCTTGAGTAGTCCATTAGCTAGGTTAAGGTTTTCAATGGTGATTTAGGATTGTTAGTGACTGAGCCAAATAGGATAGAATATCATATGTCTTCCCCAATAGGGATTCATAATGCTTAGATTAATTTGATCACCTAATCTATGATTTCAAGTTAAACTTATTCACGACAGTGCTCTAGGTTGCTAGATAAACCATTGGTGAGCAATTGGTGTGTAACCAACGACAGTTGATTGTTACCATCAATTGTAAACAAATTGAACGAACTTGTTAATGCTTGTCAACATCTCTGAATTCAAACGACAGTTTAGGTATTTAGGTTGTTAGACAAAGTTATTGATACATCACGACAGTGGGGCAATATTATTATTATGTTTGAGTTCTAGACCGTACTTAAAATAGTTCCTGAATAGCTGCTCAGTCCCGAATACGAAAATCACCGGCGAATTACCTTGATCTAGTGCATGTTTTTATTGAACTTTACATCGTTTTATTTTGCCGTTTTCATTGTTTCAAAAATCACAAAACTATATTTTATCTTAGCTTTAAATTAGAATCTATAATTTCATAGTGTAACCTTAGTCTATGTGGATTCGATACCCTATATATTACTGCGATTGTTTGTGCACTTGTGGATTAATTTTGGGTTAAAACTTTACTCATCAAGTTTTTATCTTAGCTTTAAATTAGAATCTATTATAGCTTTGTTATATTAGAATTTTAGCCAATTTTACGTATTGTTTTCTATTGTTTTTCGAGTCTTTCTAGTTCTTTTAGTGTCTTCTCAGGTTCTAGGAGGCTCTGGAGCATAGATTGGAGTTACTGGGGCTCATTGGAGCAAAGGAGATGATTTTGGAGAAAAAGGCAATTTTTCATACCCGAGCACCTGCTCGCCCGCTCGCCCGCCTGCTCGCCCCGGGTGCTCTCCAGAGGCTCCGATTTTAACCTAGTTTTAAAATAATAAAGTTATAAATAAGAGGCAGCCGCCTGGGACCCAGGGGGGCTGTCACGAAGAAACACATAGACACATTCATATTCTTTTCTAAGTATTCTATTATTCCCTTTTTCACATTCACGTTCCCTTCTTCTAAGCTTTTGGAGACTTTTCAATTATTATTCTCTTTGCTTTTGGATTGTTTGTAAGATCGGGAGGATCATTCCACAACTTTGTTTGAGAAGAATTCTAAACCTTTATCTCTTTCAATAATATCATGAATTCTCTTTATTGCTTTGTTGTGTTTGATTTCACCATGCTTGAGTAGTCCATTAGCTAGGTTAAGGTTTTCAATGGTGATTTACGATTGTTAGTGACTGAGCCAAATAGGGTAGAATATCATATGTCCTCGCCAATAGGGATTCATAATGCTTAGATTAATTTCATAACCTAATCTATGATTTCAAGTTAAACTTATTCACGACAGTGCTCTAGGTTGCTAGATAAACCATTGGTGAGCAATTGGTGTGTAACCAACGACAGTTGATTGTTACCATCAATTGTGAACAAATTGACCGAACTCGCTAATACTTGTCAACATCTCTGAATTCAAACGACAGTTTAGGTATTTAGGTTGTTAGACAAAGTTATTGATACATCACGACAGTGGGGCAATATTATTATTATGTTTGAGTTCTAGACCGTACTTAAAATAGTTCCTGAATAGCTGCTCAGTCCCGAATACGAAAATCACCTGCGAATTACCTTGATCTAGTGCTTGTTTTTATTGAATTTTACATCCTTTTATTTTGCCGTTATCATTGTTTCAAAAATCACAAAACTATATTTTATCTTAGCTTTAAATTAGAATCTATAATTTCAAAGTGTAACCTTGGTCTCTGTGGATTCGATACCCTATATATTACTGCGATTGTCTGTGCATTTGCGGATTAATTTTGGGTTAAAACTTTACTCATCAAGTTTTTATCTTAGCTTTAAATTAGAATCTATTATTGCTTTGTTTTATTAGAATTTTAGCCTATTTTACGTATTGTTTTCTATTGTTTTTCGAGTCTTTCTAGTTCTTTTTGTGTCTTCTCAGGTTCTAGGAGGCTCTGGAGCATGGAATGGAGTTACTAGGGCTCATTGGATCAAACGAGATGATTTTGGAGCAAAAAGGCAATTTTTCATACCCGAGCACCTGCTCGCCCGCTCGCCCGCCTGGTCGCCCCGGGTGCTCGCCAGAGGTTCCGATTTTAACCTAGTTTTAAAATAATAAAGTTCTAAATTAGAGGCAGCCGCCTGGGACCCAGGGGGGCTGTCACGAAGAAACACATAGACACATTCATAATCTTTTCGAAGTATTCTATTATTCCCTTTTTCACATTCACGTTCCCTTCTTCTAAGCTTTTGGAGACTTTTCAATTATTATTCTCTTTGCTTTTGGATTGCTTGTAAGGTTGGGAGGATCATTCCACAACTTTGTTTGAGATGAATTCTAAACCTTTATCTCTTTCAATAATATCATGAGTTCTCTTTATTGCTTTGTTGTGTTTGATTTCACCATGCTTGAGTAGTCCATTAGCTAGGTTAAGGTTTTCAATGGTGATTTAGGATTGTTAGTGACTGAGCCAAATAGGATAGAATATCATATGTCTTCCCCAATAGGGATTCATAATGCTTAGATTAATTTGATCACCTAATCTATGATTTCAAGTTAAACTTATTCACGACAGTGCTCTAGGTTGCTAGATAAACCATTGGTGAGCAATTGGTGTGTAACCAACGACAGTTGATTGTTACCATCAATTGTGAACAAATTGAACGAACTTGTTAATGATTGTCAACATCTCTGAATTCAAACGACAGTTTAGGTATTTAGGTTGTTAGACAAAGTTATTGATACATCACGACAGTGGGGCAATATTATTATTATGTTTGAGTTCTAGACCGTACTTAAAATAGTTCCTGAATAGCTGCTCAGTCCCGAATACGAAAATCACCGGCGAATTACCTTGATCTAGTGCATGTTTTTATTGAACTTTACATCGGTTTATTTTGCCGTTTTCATTGTTTCAAAAATCACAAAACTATATTTTATCTTAGCTTTAAATTAGAATCTATAATTTCATAGTGTAACCTTAGTCTATGTGGATTCGATACCCTATATATTACTGCGATTGTCTGTGCACTTGTGGATTAATTTTGGGTTAAAACTTTACTCATCAAGTTTTTATCTTAGCTTTAAATTAGAATCTATTATAGCTTTGTTATATTAGAATTTTAGCCAATTTTACGTATTGTTTTCTATTGTTTTTCGAGTCTTTCTAGTTCTTTTAGTGTCTTCTCAGGTTCTAGGAGGCTCTGGAGCATAGATTGGAGTTACTGGGGCTCATTGGAGCAAAGGAGATGATTTTGGAGAAAAAGGCAATTTTTCATACCCGAGCACCTGCTCGCCCGCTCGCCCGCCTGCTCGCCCCGGGTGCTCGCCAGAGGCTCCGATTTTAACCTAGTTTTAAAATAATAAAGTTATAAATAAGAGGCAGCCGCCTGGGACCCAGGGGGGCTGTCACGAAGAAACACATAGACACATTCATATTCTTTTCTAAGTATTCTATTATTCCCTTTTTCACATTCACGTTCCCTTCTTCTAAGCTTTTGGAGACTTTTCAATTATTATTTTCTTTGCTTTTGGATTGTTTGTAAGATCGGGAGGATCATTCCACAACTTTGTTTGAGAAGAATTCTAAACCTTTATCTCTTTCAATAATATCATGAATTCTCTTTATTGCTTTGTTGTGTTTGATTTCACCATGCTTGAGTAGTCCATTAGCTAGGTTAAGGTTTTCAATGGTGATTTAGGATTGTTAGTGACTGAGCCAAATAGGATCGAATATCATATGTCCTCGCCAATAGGGATTCATAATGCTTAGATTAATTTCATCACCTAATCTATGATTTCAAGTTAAACTTATTCACGACAGTGCTCTAGGTTGCTAGATAAACCATTGGTGAGCAATTGGTGTGTAACCAACGACACTTGATTGTTACCATCAATTGTGATTAAATTGAACGAACTCGTTAATGCTTGTCAACATCTCTGAATTCAAACGACAGTTTAGGTATTTAGGTTGTTAGACAAAGTTATTGATACATCACGACAGTGGGGCAATATTATTATTATGTTTTAGTTCTAGACCGTACTTAAAATAGTTCCTCAATAGTTGCTTAGTCTCGAATCCGAAAATCACCGGCGAATTACCTTGATCTAGTGCTTGTTTTTATTGAATTTTACATCGTCTTATTTTGCCGTTTTCATTGTTTCGAAAATCACAAAACCATATTTTATCTTAGCTTTAAATTAGAATCTATAATTTCATAGTGTAACCTTGGTCTCTGTGGATTCGATACCCTATATATTACTGCGATTGTCTGTGCACTTGCGGATTAATTTTGGGTTAAAACTTTACTCATCAAGTTTTTATCTTAGCTTTAAATTAGAATCTATTATAGCTTTGTTGTATTAGAATTTTAGCCAATTTTACGTATTGTTTTCTATTGTTTTTCGAGTCTTTCTAGTTCTTTTTGTGTCTTCTCAGGTTCTAGGAGGCTCTGGAATATAGATTGGAGTTACTGGGGCTCATTGGAGCAAAGGAGATGATTTTGGAGAAAAAGGCAATTTTTCATACCCGAGCACCTGCTCGCCCGCTCACCCGCCTGCTCGCCCCGGGTGCTCGCCAGAGGCTCCGATTTTAAACTAGTTTTAAAATAATAAAGTTATAAATAAGAGGCAGCCGCCTGGGACCCAGGGGGGCTGTTACAAAGAAACACATAGACACATTCATATTCTTTTCTAAGTATTCTATTATTCCCTTTTTCACATTCACGTTCCCTTCTTCTTAGCTTTTGGAGACTTTTCAATTATTATTCTCTTTGCTTTTGGATTGTTTGTAAGATCGGGGGATCATTCCACAACTTTGTTTGAGAAGAATTCTAAACCTTTATCTCTTTCAATAATATCATGAATTCTCTTTATTGCTTTGTTGTGTTTGATTTCACCATGCTTGAGTAGTCCATTAGCTAGGTTAAGGTTTTCATTGGTGATTTAGGATTGTTAGTGACTGAGCCAAATAGGATAGAATATCATATGTCTTCGCCAATAGGGATTCATAATGCTTAGATTAATTTCATCACCTAATCTATGATTTCAAGTTAAACTTATTCACGACAGTGCTCTAGGTTGCTAGATAAACCATTGGTGAGCAATTGGTGTGTAACCAACGACAGTTGATTGTTACCATCAATTGTGAACAAATTGAACGAACTCGTTAATGCTTGTCAACATCTCTGAATTCAAACGACAGTTTAGGTATTTAGGTTGTTAGACAAAGTTATTGATACATCACCACAGTGGGGCAATATTATTATTATGTTTGAGTTCTAGACCGTACTTAAAATAGTTCCTCAATAGTTGCTTAGTCTCGAATCCGAAAATCACCGGCGAATTACCTTGATCTAGTGCTTGTTTTTATTGAATTTTACATCGTTTTATTTTGCCGTTTTCATTGTTTCGAAAATCACAAAACCATATTTTATCTTAGCTTTAAATTAGAATCTATAATTTCATAGTGTAACCTTGGTCTCTGTGGATTCGATACCCTATATATTACTGCGATTGTCTGTGCACTTGCGGATTAATTTTGGGTTAAAACTTTACTCATCAAGTTTTTATCTTAGCTTTAAATTAGAATCTATAATAGCTTTGTTGTATTAGGATTTTAGCCTATTTTACGTATTGTTTTCTATTGTTTTTCGAGTCTTTCTAGTTCTTTTTGTGTCTTCTCATGTTCTAGGAGGCTCTGGAGCATGGATTGGAGTTACTGGGGCTCATTGGAGCAAACGAGATGATTTTGGAGCAAAAAGGCAATTTTTCATACCCGAGCACCTGCTCGCCCGCCTGCTCGCCCCGGGTGCTCGCCAGAAGCTCTGATTTTAACCTAGTTTTAAAATAATAAAGTTATAAATAAGAGGCAGCCGCCTGGGACCCAGGGGGGCTGTCACGAAGAAACACATAGACACATTCATATTCTTTTCGAAGTATTCTATTATTCCCTTTTTCACATTCACGGTCCCTTCTTCTAAGCTTTTGGAGACTTTTCAATTATTATTCTCTTTGCTTTTGGATTGTTTGTAAGATCGGGAGGATCATTCCACAACTTTGTTTGAGAAGAATTCTTAACCTTTATCTCTTTCAATAATATCATGAATTCTCTTTATTGCTTTGTTGTGTTTGATTTCACCATGCTTGAGTAGTCCATTAGCTAGGTTAAGGTTTTCAATGGTGATTTAGGATTGTTAGTGACTGAGCCAAATAGGATAGAATATCATATGTCTTCGCCAATAGGGATTCATAATGCTTAGATTAATTTGATCACCTAATCTATGATTTCAAGTTAAACTTATTCACGACAGTGCTCTAGGTTGCTAGATAAACCATTGGTGAGCAATTGGTGTGTAATCAACGACAGTTGATTGTTACCATCAATTGTGAACAAATTGAACGAACTCGTTAATGCTTGTCAACATCTCTGAATTCAAACGACAGTTTAGGTATTTAGGTTGTTAGACAAAGTTATTGATACATCACGACAGTGGGGCAATATTATTATTATGTTTGAGTTCTATACCGTACTTAAAATAGTTCCTCAATAGTTGCTTAGTCTCGAATCCGAAAATCACCGGCGAATTACCTTGATCTAGTGCTTGTTTTTATTGAATTTTACATCGTCTTATTTTGCCGTTTTCATTGTTTCGAAAATCACAAAACCATATTTTATCTTAGCTTTAAATTAGAATCTATAATTTCATAGTGTAACCTTGGTCTCTGTGGATTCGATACCCTATATATTACTGCGATTGTCTGTGCACTTGCGGATTAATTTTGGGTTAAAACTTTACTCATCAAGTTTTTATCTTAGCTTTAAATTAGAATCTATAATAGCTTTGTTGTATTAGGAATTTAGCCTATTTTACGTATTGTTTTCTATTGTTTTTCGAGTCTTTCTAGTTCTTTTTGTGTCTTCTCATGTTCTAGGAGGCTCTGGAGCATGGATTGGAGTTACTGGGGCTCATTGGAGCAAACGAGATGATTTTGGAGCAAAAAGGCAATTTTTCATACCCGAGCACCTGCTCGCCCGCCTGCTCGCCCCGGGTGCTCGCCAGAAGCTCTGATTTTAACCTAGTTTTAAAATAATAAAGTTATAAATAAGAGGCAGCCGCCTGGGACCCAGGGGGGCTGTCACGAAGAAACACATAGACACATTCATATTCTTCTCGAAGTATTCTATTATTCCCTTTTTCACATTCACGGTCCCTTCTTCTAAGCTTTTGGAGACTTTTCAATTATTATTCTCTTTGCTTTTGGATTGTTTGTAAGATCGGGAGGATCATTCCACAACTTTGTTTGAGAAGAATTCTTAACCTTTATATCTTTCAATAATATCATGAATTCTCTTTATTGCTTTGTTGTGTTTGATTTCACCATGCTTGAGTAGTCCATTAGCTAGGTTAAGGTTTTCAATGGTGATTTAGGATTGTTAGTGACTGAGCCAAATAGGATAGAATATCATATGTCTTCGCCAATAGGGATTCATAATGCTTAGATTAATTTGATCACCTAATCTATGATTTCAAGTTAAACTTATTCACGACAGTGCTCTAGGTTGCTAGATAAACCATTGGTGAGCAATTGGTGTGTAACCAACGACACTTGATTGTTACCATCTATTGTGATTAAATTGAACGAACTCGTTAATGCTTGTCAACATCTCTGAATTCAAACGACAGTTTAGGTATTTAGGTTGTTAGACAAAGTTATTGATACATCACGACAGTGGGGCAATATTATTATTATGTTTGAGTTCTAGACCGTACTTAAAATAGTTCCTGAATAGCTGCTCAGTCCCGAATACGAAAATCACCGGCGAATTACCTTGATCTAGTGCTTGTTTTTATTGAATAGTACATCGTTTTATTTTGCCGTTATCATTGTTTCAAAAATCACAAAACTATATTTTATCTTAGCTTTAAATTAGAATCTATAATTTCAAAGTGTAACCTTGGTCTCTGAGGATTCGATACCCTATATATTACTGCGATTGTTTGTGCATTTGCGGATTAATTTTGGGTTAAAACTTTACTCATCAAGTTTTTATCTTAGCTTTAAATTAGAATCTATTATTGCTTTGTTTTATTAGAATTTTAGCCTATTTTACGTATTGTTTTCTATTGTTTTTCGAGTCTTTCTAGTTCTTTTTGTGTCTTCTCAGGTTCTAGGAGGCTCTGGAGCATGGATTGGAGTTACTAGGGCTCATTGGATCAAACGAGATGATTTTGGAGCAAAAAGGCAATTTTTCATACCCGAGCACCTGCTCGCCCGCTCGCCCGCCTGGTCGCCCCGGGTGCTCGCCAGAGGTTCCGATTATAACCTAGTTTTAAAATAATAAAGTTCTAAATTAGAGGCAGCCGCCTGGGACCCAGGGGGGCTGTCACGAAGAAACACATAGACACATTCATAATCTTTTCGAAGTATTCTATTATTCCCTTTTTCACATTCACGTTCCCTTCTTCTAAGCTTTTGGAGACTTTTCAATTATTATTCTTTTTGCTTTTGGATTGCTTGTAAGGTTGGGAGGATCATTCCACATTTTTGTTTGAGATGAATTCTAAACCTTTATCTCTTTCAATAATTTCATGAGTTCTCTTTATTGCTTTGTTGTGTTTGATTTCACCATGCTTGAGTAGTCCATTAGCTAGGTTAAGGTTTTCAATGGTGATTTAGGATTGTTAGTGACTGAGCCAAATAGGATAGAATATCATATGTCTTCCCCAATAGGGATTCATAATGCTTAGATTAATTTGATCACCTAATCTATGATTTCAAGTTAAACTTATTCACGACAGTGCTCTAGGTTGCTAGATAAACCATTGGTGAGCAATTGGTGTGTAACCAACGACAGTTGATTGTTACCATCAATTGTAAACAAATTGAACGAACTTGTTAATGCTTGTCAACATCTCTGAATTCAAACGACAGTTTAGGTATTTAGGTTGTTAGACAAAGTTATTGATACATCACGACAGTGGGGCAATATTATTATTATGTTTGAGTTCTAGACCGTACTTAAAATAGTTCCTGAATAGCTGCTCAGTCCCGAATACGAAAATCACCGGCGAATTACCTTGATCTAGTGCATGTTTTTATTGAACTTTACATCGTTTTATTTTGCCGTTTTCATTGTTTCAAAAATCACAAAACTATATTTTATCTTAGCTTTAAATTAGAATCTATAATTTCATAGTGTAACCTTAGTCTATGTGGATTCGATACCCTATATATTACTGCGATTGTTTGTGCACTTGTGGATTAATTTTGGGTTAAAACTTTACTCATCAAGTTTTTATCTTAGCTTTAAATTAGAATCTATTATAGCTTTGTTATATTAGAATTTTAGCCAATTTTACGTATTGTTTTCTATTGTTTTTCGAGTCTTTCTAGTTCTTTTAGTGTCTTCTCAGGTTCTAGGAGGCTCTGGAGCATAGATTGGAGTTACTGGGGCTCATTGGAGCAAAGGAGATGATTTTGGAGAAAAAGGCAATTTTTCATACCCGAGCACCTGCTCGCCCGCTCGCCCGCCTGCTCGCCCCGGGTGCTCTCCAGAGGCTCCGATTTTAACCTAGTTTTAAAATAATAAAGTTATAAATAAGAGGCAGCCGCCTGGGACCCAGGGGGGCTGTCACGAAGAAACACATAGACACATTCATATTCTTTTCTAAGTATTCTATTATTCCCTTTTTCACATTCACGTTCCCTTCTTCTAAGCTTTTGGAGACTTTTCAATTATTATTCTCTTTGCTTTTGGATTGTTTGTAAGATCGGGAGGATCATTCCACAACTTTGTTTGAGAAGAATTCTAAACCTTTATCTCTTTCAATAATATCATGAATTCTCTTTATTGCTTTGTTGTGTTTGATTTCACCATGCTTGAGTAGTCCATTAGCTAGGTTAAGGTTTTCAATGGTGATTTACGATTGTTAGTGACTGAGCCAAATAGGATAGAATATCATATGTCCTCGCCAATAGGGATTCATAATGCTTAGATTAATTTCATAACCTAATCTATGATTTCAAGTTAAACTTATTCACGACAGTGCTCTAGGTTGCTAGATAAACCATTGGTGAGCAATTGGTGTGTAACCAACGACAGTTGATTGTTACCATCAATTGTGAACAAATTGACCGAACTCGCTAATACTTGTCAACATCTCTGAATTCAAACGACAGTTTAGGTATTTAGGTTGTTAGACAAAGTTATTGATACATCACGACAGTGGGGCAATATTATTATTATGTTTGAGTTCTAGACCGTACTTAAAATAGTTCCTGAATAGCTGCTCAGTCCCGAATACGAAAATCACCTGCGAATTACCTTGATCTAGTGCTTGTTTTTATTGAATTTTACATCCTTTTATTTTGCCGTTATCATTGTTTCAAAAATCACAAAACTATATTTTATCTTAGCTTTAAATTAGAATCTATAATTTCAAAGTGTAACCTTGGTCTCTGTGGATTCGATACCCTATATATTACTGCGATTGTCTGTGCATTTGCGGATTAATTTTGGGTTAAAACTTTACTCATCAAGTTTTTATCTTAGCTTTAAATTAGAATCTATTATTGCTTTGTTTTATTAGAATTTTAGCCTATTTTACGTATTGTTTTCTATTGTTTTTCGAGTCTTTCTAGTTCTTTTTGTGTCTTCTCAGGTTCTAGGAGGCTCTGGAGCATGGAATGGAGTTACTAGGGCTCATTGGATCAAACGAGATGATTTTGGAGCAAAAAGGCAATTTTTCATACCCGAGCACCTGCTCGCCCGCTCGCCCGCCTGGTCGCCCCGGGTGCTCGCCAGAGGTTCCGATTTTAACCTAGTTTTAAAATAATAAAGTTCTAAATTAGAGGCAGCCGCCTGGGACCCAGGGGGGCTGTCACGAAGAAACACATAGACACATTCATAATCTTTTCGAAGTATTCTATTATTCCCTTTTTCACATTCACGTTCCCTTCTTCTAAGCTTTTGGAGACTTTTCAATTATTATTCTCTTTGCTTTTGGATTGCTTGTAAGGTTGGGAGGATCATTCCACAACTTTGTTTGAGATGAATTCTAAACCTTTATCTCTTTCAATAATATCATGAGTTCTCTTTATTGCTTTGTTGTGTTTGATTTCACCATGCTTGAGTAGTCCATTAGCTAGGTTAAGGTTTTCAATGGTGATTTAGGATTGTTAGTGACTGAGCCAAATAGGATAGAATATCATATGTCTTCCCCAATAGGGATTCATAATGCTTAGATTAATTTGATCACCTAATCTATGATTTCAAGTTAAACTTATTCACGACAGTGCTCTAGGTTGCTAGATAAACCATTGGTGAGCAATTGGTGTGTAACCAACGACAGTTGATTGTTACCATCAATTGTGAACAAATTGAACGAACTTGTTAATGATTGTCAACATCTCTGAATTCAAACGACAGTTTAGGTATTTAGGTTGTTAGACAAAGTTATTGATACATCACGACAGTGGGGCAATATTATTATTATGTTTGAGTTCTAGACCGTACTTAAAATAGTTCCTGAATAGCTGCTCAGTCCCGAATACGAAAATCACCGGCGAATTACCTTGATCTAGTGCATGTTTTTATTGAACTTTACATCGGTTTATTTTGCCGTTTTCATTGTTTCAAAAATCACAAAACTATATTTTATCTTAGCTTTAAATTAGAATCTATAATTTCATAGTGTAACCTTAGTCTATGTGGATTCGATACCCTATATATTACTGCGATTGTCTGTGCACTTGTGGATTAATTTTGGGTTAAAACTTTACTCATCAAGTTTTTATCTTAGCTTTAAATTAGAATCTATTATAGCTTTGTTATATTAGAATTTTAGCCAATTTTACGTATTGTTTTCTATTGTTTTTCGAGTCTTTCTAGTTCTTTTAGTGTCTTCTCAGGTTCTAGGAGGCTCTGGAGCATAGATTGGAGTTACTGGGGCTCATTGGAGCAAAGGAGATGATTTTGGAGAAAAAGGCAATTTTTCATACCCGAGCACCTGCTCGCCCGCTCGCCCGCC
The DNA here is from genome assembly GCA_963576765.1 of Draba incana. Taxonomy (NCBI): domain Eukaryota; kingdom Viridiplantae; phylum Streptophyta; class Magnoliopsida; order Brassicales; family Brassicaceae; genus Draba; species Draba incana. Next base: position 5,458,655 of record OY755212.1, on the reverse strand, counting down.
TGCTCGCCCCGGGTGCTCGCCAGAGGCTCCGATTTTAACCTAGTTTTAAAATAATAAAGTTATAAATAAGAGGCAGCCGCCTGGGACCCAGGGGGGCTGTCACGAAGAAACACATAGACACATTCATATTCTTTTCTAAGTATTCTATTATTCCCTTTTTCACATTCACGTTCCCTTCTTCTAAGCTTTTGGAGACTTTTCAATTATTATTTTCTTTGCTTTTGGATTGTTTGTAAGATCGGGAGGATCATTCCACAACTTTGTTTGAGAAGAATTCTAAACCTTTATCTCTTTCAATAATATCATGAATTCTCTTTATTGCTTTGTTGTGTTTGATTTCACCATGCTTGAGTAGTCCATTAGCTAGGTTAAGGTTTTCAATGGTGATTTAGGATTGTTAGTGACTGAGCCAAATAGGATCGAATATCATATGTCCTCGCCAATAGGGATTCATAATGCTTAGATTAATTTCATCACCTAATCTATGATTTCAAGTTAAACTTATTCACGACAGTGCTCTAGGTTGCTAGATAAACCATTGGTGAGCAATTGGTGTGTAACCAACGACACTTGATTGTTACCATCAATTGTGATTAAATTGAACGAACTCGTTAATGCTTGTCAACATCTCTGAATTCAAACGACAGTTTAGGTATTTAGGTTGTTAGACAAAGTTATTGATACATCACGACAGTGGGGCAATATTATTATTATGTTTTAGTTCTAGACCGTACTTAAAATAGTTCCTCAATAGTTGCTTAGTCTCGAATCCGAAAATCACCGGCGAATTACCTTGATCTAGTGCTTGTTTTTATTGAATTTTACATCGTCTTATTTTGCCGTTTTCATTGTTTCGAAAATCACAAAACCATATTTTATCTTAGCTTTAAATTAGAATCTATAATTTCATAGTGTAACCTTGGTCTCTGTGGATTCGATACCCTATATATTACTGCGATTGTCTGTGCACTTGCGGATTAATTTTGGGTTAAAACTTTACTCATCAAGTTTTTATCTTAGCTTTAAATTAGAATCTATTATAGCTTTGTTGTATTAGAATTTTAGCCAATTTTACGTATTGTTTTCTATTGTTTTTCGAGTCTTTCTAGTTCTTTTTGTGTCTTCTCAGGTTCTAGGAGGCTCTGGAATATAGATTGGAGTTACTGGGGCTCATTGGAGCAAAGGAGATGATTTTGGAGAAAAAGGCAATTTTTCATACCCGAGCACCTGCTCGCCCGCTCACCCGCCTGCTCGCCCCGGGTGCTCGCCAGAGGCTCCGATTTTAAACTAGTTTTAAAATAATAAAGTTATAAATAAGAGGCAGCCGCCTGGGACCCAGGGGGGCTGTTACAAAGAAACACATAGACACATTCATATTCTTTTCTAAGTATTCTATTATTCCCTTTTTCACATTCACGTTCCCTTCTTCTTAGCTTTTGGAGACTTTTCAATTATTATTCTCTTTGCTTTTGGATTGTTTGTAAGATCGGGGGATCATTCCACAACTTTGTTTGAGAAGAATTCTAAACCTTTATCTCTTTCAATAATATCATGAATTCTCTTTATTGCTTTGTTGTGTTTGATTTCACCATGCTTGAGTAGTCCATTAGCTAGGTTAAGGTTTTCATTGGTGATTTAGGATTGTTAGTGACTGAGCCAAATAGGATAGAATATCATATGTCTTCGCCAATAGGGATTCATAATGCTTAGATTAATTTCATCACCTAATCTATGATTTCAAGTTAAACTTATTCACGACAGTGCTCTAGGTTGCTAGATAAACCATTGGTGAGCAATTGGTGTGTAACCAACGACAGTTGATTGTTACCATCAATTGTGAACAAATTGAACGAACTCGTTAATGCTTGTCAACATCTCTGAATTCAAACGACAGTTTAGGTATTTAGGTTGTTAGACAAAGTTATTGATACATCACCACAGTGGGGCAATATTATTATTATGTTTGAGTTCTAGACCGTACTTAAAATAGTTCCTCAATAGTTGCTTAGTCTCGAATCCGAAAATCACCGGCGAATTACCTTGATCTAGTGCTTGTTTTTATTGAATTTTACATCGTTTTATTTTGCCGTTTTCATTGTTTCGAAAATCACAAAACCATATTTTATCTTAGCTTTAAATTAGAATCTATAATTTCATAGTGTAACCTTGGTCTCTGTGGATTCGATACCCTATATATTACTGCGATTGTCTGTGCACTTGCGGATTAATTTTGGGTTAAAACTTTACTCATCAAGTTTTTATCTTAGCTTTAAATTAGAATCTATAATAGCTTTGTTGTATTAGGATTTTAGCCTATTTTACGTATTGTTTTCTATTGTTTTTCGAGTCTTTCTAGTTCTTTTTGTGTCTTCTCATGTTCTAGGAGGCTCTGGAGCATGGATTGGAGTTACTGGGGCTCATTGGAGCAAACGAGATGATTTTGGAGCAAAAAGGCAATTTTTCATACCCGAGCACCTGCTCGCCCGCCTGCTCGCCCCGGGTGCTCGCCAGAAGCTCTGATTTTAACCTAGTTTTAAAATAATAAAGTTATAAATAAGAGGCAGCCGCCTGGGACCCAGGGGGGCTGTCACGAAGAAACACATAGACACATTCATATTCTTTTCGAAGTATTCTATTATTCCCTTTTTCACATTCACGGTCCCTTCTTCTAAGCTTTTGGAGACTTTTCAATTATTATTCTCTTTGCTTTTGGATTGTTTGTAAGATCGGGAGGATCATTCCACAACTTTGTTTGAGAAGAATTCTTAACCTTTATCTCTTTCAATAATATCATGAATTCTCTTTATTGCTTTGTTGTGTTTGATTTCACCATGCTTGAGTAGTCCATTAGCTAGGTTAAGGTTTTCAATGGTGATTTAGGATTGTTAGTGACTGAGCCAAATAGGATAGAATATCATATGTCTTCGCCAATAGGGATTCATAATGCTTAGATTAATTTGATCACCTAATCTATGATTTCAAGTTAAACTTATTCACGACAGTGCTCTAGGTTGCTAGATAAACCATTGGTGAGCAATTGGTGTGTAATCAACGACAGTTGATTGTTACCATCAATTGTGAACAAATTGAACGAACTCGTTAATGCTTGTCAACATCTCTGAATTCAAACGACAGTTTAGGTATTTAGGTTGTTAGACAAAGTTATTGATACATCACGACAGTGGGGCAATATTATTATTATGTTTGAGTTCTATACCGTACTTAAAATAGTTCCTCAATAGTTGCTTAGTCTCGAATCCGAAAATCACCGGCGAATTACCTTGATCTAGTGCTTGTTTTTATTGAATTTTACATCGTCTTATTTTGCCGTTTTCATTGTTTCGAAAATCACAAAACCATATTTTATCTTAGCTTTAAATTAGAATCTATAATTTCATAGTGTAACCTTGGTCTCTGTGGATTCGATACCCTATATATTACTGCGATTGTCTGTGCACTTGCGGATTAATTTTGGGTTAAAACTTTACTCATCAAGTTTTTATCTTAGCTTTAAATTAGAATCTATAATAGCTTTGTTGTATTAGGAATTTAGCCTATTTTACGTATTGTTTTCTATTGTTTTTCGAGTCTTTCTAGTTCTTTTTGTGTCTTCTCATGTTCTAGGAGGCTCTGGAGCATGGATTGGAGTTACTGGGGCTCATTGGAGCAAACGAGATGATTTTGGAGCAAAAAGGCAATTTTTCATACCCGAGCACCTGCTCGCCCGCCTGCTCGCCCCGGGTGCTCGCCAGAAGCTCTGATTTTAACCTAGTTTTAAAATAATAAAGTTATAAATAAGAGGCAGCCGCCTGGGACCCAGGGGGGCTGTCACGAAGAAACACATAGACACATTCATATTCTTCTCGAAGTATTCTATTATTCCCTTTTTCACATTCACGGTCCCTTCTTCTAAGCTTTTGGAGACTTTTCAATTATTATTCTCTTTGCTTTTGGATTGTTTGTAAGATCGGGAGGATCATTCCACAACTTTGTTTGAGAAGAATTCTTAACCTTTATCTCTTTCAATAATATCATGAATTCTCTTTATTGCTTTGTTGTGTTTGATTTCACCATGCTTGAGTAGTCCATTAGCTAGGTTAAGGTTTTCAATGGTGATTTAGGATTGTTAGTGACTGAGCCAAATAGGATAGAATATCATATGTCTTCGCCAATAGGGATTCATAATGCTTAGATTAATTTGATCACCTAATCTATGATTTCAAGTTAAACTTATTCACGACAGTGCTCTAGGTTGCTAGATAAACCATTGGTGAGCAATTGGTGTGTAACCAACGACACTTGATTGTTACCATCTATTGTGATTAAATTGAACGAACTCGTTAATGCTTGTCAACATCTCTGAATTCAAACGACAGTTTAGGTATTTAGGTTGTTAGACAAAGTTATTGATACATCACGACAGTGGGGCAATATTATTATTATGTTTGAGTTCTAGACCGTACTTAAAATAGTTCCTGAATAGCTGCTCAGTCCCGAATACGAAAATCACCGGCGAATTACCTTGATCTAGTGCTTGTTTTTATTGAATTTTACATCGTTTTATTTTGCCGTTATCATTGTTTCAAAAATCACAAAACTATATTTTATCTTAGCTTTAAATTAGAATCTATAATTTCAAAGTGTAACCTTGGTCTCTGAGGATTCGATACCCTATATATTACTGCGATTGTCTGTGCATTTGCGGATTAATTTTGGGTTAAAACTTTACTCATCAAGTTTTTATCTTAGCTTTAAATTAGAATCTATTATTGCTTTGTTTTATTAGAATTTTAGCCTATTTTACGTATTGTTTTCTATTGTTTTTCGAGTCTTTCTAGTTCTTTTTGTGTCTTCTCAGGTTCTAGGAGGCTCTGGAGCATGGATTGGAGTTACTAGGGCTCATTGGATCAAACGAGATGATTTTGGAGCAAAAAGGCAATTTTTCATACCCGAGCACCTGCTCGCCCGCTCGCCCGCCTGGTCGCCCCGGGTGCTCGCCAGAGGTTCCGATTTTAACCTAGTTTTAAAATAATAAAGTTCTAAATTAGAGGCAGCCGCCTGGGACCCAGGGGGGCTGTCACGAAGAAACACATAGACACATTCATAATCTTTTCGAAGTATTCTATTATTCCCTTTTTCATATTCACGTTCCCTTCTTCTAAGCTTTTGGAGACTTTTCAATTATTATTCTTTTTGCTTTTGGATTGCTTGTAAGGTTGGGAGGATCATTCCACATTTTTGTTTGAGATGAATTCTAAACCTTTATCTCTTTCAATAATTTCATGAGTTCTCTTTATTGCTTTGTTGTGTTTGATTTCACCATGCTTGAGTAGTCCATTAGCTAGGTTAAGGTTTTCAATGGTGATTTAGGATTGTTAGTGACTGAGCCAAATAGGATAGAATATCATATGTCTTCCCCAATAGGGATTCATAATGCTTAGATTAATTTGATCACCTAATCTATGATTTCAAGTTAAACTTATTCACGACAGTGCTCTAGGTTGCTAGATAAACCATTGGTGAGCAATTGGTGTGTAACCAACGACAGTTGATTGTTACCATCAATTGTAAACAAATTGAACGAACTTGTTAATGCTTGTCAACATCTCTGAATTCAAACGACAGTTTAGGTATTTAGGTTGTTAGACAAAGTTATTGATACATCACGACAGTGGGGCAATATTATTATTATGTTTGAGTTCTAGACCGTACTTAAAATAGTTCCTGAATAGCTGCTCAGTCCCGAATACGAAAATCACCGGCGAATTACCTTGATCTAGTGCATGTTTTTATTGAACTTTACATCGTTTTATTTTGCCGTTTTCATTGTTTCAAAAATCACAAAACTATATTTTATCTTAGCTTTAAATTAGAATCTATAATTTCATAGTGTAACCTTAGTCTATGTGGATTCGATACCCTATATATTACTGCGATTGTTTGTGCACTTGTGGATTAATTTTGGGTTAAAACTTTACTCATCAAGTTTTTATCTTAGCTTTAAATTAGAATCTATTATAGCTTTGTTATATTAGAATTTTAGCCAATTTTACGTATTGTTTTCTATTGTTTTTCGAGTCTTTCTAGTTCTTTTAGTGTCTTCTCAGGTTCTAGGAGGCTCTGGAGCATAGATTGGAGTTACTGGGGCTCATTGGAGCAAAGGAGATGATTTTGGAGAAAAAGGCAATTTTTCATACCCGAGCACCTGCTCGCCCGCTCGCCCGCCTGCTCGCCCCGGGTGCTCTCCAGAGGCTCCGATTTTAACCTAGTTTTAAAATAATAAAGTTATAAATAAGAGGCAGCCGCCTGGGACCCAGGGGGGCTGTCACGAAGAAACACATAGACACATTCATATTCTTTTCTAAGTATTCTATTATTCCCTTTTTCACATTCACGTTCCCTTCTTCTAAGCTTTTGGAGACTTTTCAATTATTATTCTCTTTGCTTTTGGATTGTTTGTAAGATCGGGAGGATCATTCCACAACTTTGTTTGAGAAGAATTCTAAACCTTTATCTCTTTCAATAATATCATGAATTCTCTTTATTGCTTTGTTGTGTTTGATTTCACCATGCTTGAGTAGTCCATTAGCTAGGTTAAGGTTTTCAATGGTGATTTACGATTGTTAGTGACTGAGCCAAATAGGATAGAATATCATATGTCCTCGCCAATAGGGATTCATAATGCTTAGATTAATTTCATAACCTAATCTATGATTTCAAGTTAAACTTATTCACGACAGTGCTCTAGGTTGCTAGATAAACCATTGGTGAGCAATTGGTGTGTAACCAACGACAGTTGATTGTTACCATCAATTGTGAACAAATTGACCGAACTCGCTAATACTTGTCAACATCTCTGAATTCAAACGACAGTTTAGGTATTTAGGTTGTTAGACAAAGTTATTGATACATCACGACAGTGGGGCAATATTATTATTATGTTTGAGTTCTAGACCGTACTTAAAATAGTTCCTGAATAGCTGCTCAGTCCCGAATACGAAAATCACCTGCGAATTACCTTGATCTAGTGCTTGTTTTTATTGAATTTTACATCCTTTTATTTTGCCGTTATCATTGTTTCAAAAATCACAAAACTATATTTTATCTTAGCTTTAAATTAGAATCTATAATTTCAAAGTGTAACCTTGGTCTCTGTGGATTCGATACCCTATATATTACTGCGATTGTCTGTGCATTTGCGGATTAATTTATGGTTAAAACTTTACTCATCAAGTTTTTATCTTAGCTTTAAATTAGAATCTATTATAGCTTTGTTGTATTAGAATTTTAGCCAATTTTACGTATTGTTTTCTATTGTTTTTCGAGTCTTTCTAGTTCTTTTTGTGTCTTCTCAGGTTCTAGGAGGCTCTGGAATATAGATTGGAGTTACTGGGGCTCATTGGAGCAAAGGAGATGATTTTGGAGAAAAAGGCAATTTTTCATACCCGAGCACCTGCTCGCCCGCTCACCCGCCTGCTCGCCCCGGGTGCTCGCCAGAGGCTCCGATTTTAAACTAGTTTTAAAATAATAAAGTTATAAATAAGAGGCAGCCGCCTGGGACCCAGGGGGGCTGTTACAAAGAAACACATAGACACATTCATATTCTTTTCTAAGTATTCTATTATTCCCTTTTTCACATTCACGTTCCCTTCTTCTTAGCTTTTGGAGACTTTTCAATTATTATTCTCTTTGCTTTTGGATTGTTTGTAAGATCGGGGGATCATTCCACAACTTTGTTTGAGAAGAATTCTAAACCTTTATCTCTTTCAATAATATCATGAATTCTCTTTATTGCTTTGTTGTGTTTGATTTCACCATGCTTGAGTAGTCCATTAGCTAGGTTAAGGTTTTCAATGGTGATTTAGGATTGTTAGTGACTGAGCCAAATAGGATAGAATATCATATGTCTTCGCCAATAGGGATTCATAATGCTTAGATTAATTTCATCACCTAATCTATGATTTCAAGTTAAACTTATTCACGACAGTGCTCTAGGTTGCTAGATAAACCATTGGTGAGCAATTGGTGTGTAACCAACGACAGTTGATTGTTACCATCAATTGTGAACAAATTGAACGAACTCGTTAATGCTTGTCAACATCTCTGAATTCAAACGACAGTTTAGGTATTTAGGTTGTTAGACAAAGTTATTGATACATCACCACAGTGGGGCAATATTATTATTATGTTTGAGTTCTAGACCGTACTTAAAATAGTTCCTCAATAGTTGCTTAGTCTCGAATCCGAAAATCACCGGCGAATTACCTTGATCTAGTGCTTGTTTTTATTGAATTTTACATCGTTTTATTTTGCCGTTTTCATTGTTTCGAAAATCACAAAACCATATTTTATCTTAGCTTTAAATTAGAATCTATAATTTCATAGTGTAACCTTGGTCTCTGTGGATTCGATACCCTATATATTACTGCGATTGTCTGTGCACTTGCGGATTAATTTTGGGTTAAAACTTTACTCATCAAGTTTTTATCTTAGCTTTAAATTAGAATCTATAATAGCTTTGTTGTATTAGGATTTTAGCCTATTTTACGTATTGTTTTCTATTGTTTTTCGAGTCTTTCTAGTTCTTTTTGTGTCTTCTCATGTTCTAGGAGGCTCTGGAGCATGGATTGGAGTTACTGGGGCTCATTGGAGCAAACGAGATGATTTTGGAGCAAAAAGGCAATTTTTCATACCCGAGCACCTGCTCGCCCGCCTGCTCGCCCCGGGTGCTCGCCAGAAGCTCTGATTTTAACCTAGTTTTAAAATAATAAAGTTATAAATAAGAGGCAGCCGCCTGGGACCCAGGGGGCTGTCACGAAGAAACACATAGACACATTCATATTCTTTTCGAAGTATTCTATTATTCCCTTTTTCACATTCACGGTCCCTTCTTCTAAGCTTTTGGAGACTTTTCAATTATTATTCTCTTTGCTTTTGGATTGTTTGTAAGATCGGGAGGATCATTCCACAACTTTGTTTGAGAAGAATTCTTAACCTTTATCTCTTTCAATAATATCATGAATTCTCTTTATTGCTTTGTTGTGTTTGATTTCACCATGCTTGAGTAGTCCATTAGCTAGGTTAAGGTTTTCAATGGTGATTTAGGATTGTTAGTGACTGAGCCAAATAGGATAGAATATCATATGTCTTCGCCAATAGGGATTCATAATGCTTAGATTAATTTGATCACCTAATCTATGATTTCAAGTTAAACTTATTCACGACAGTGCTCTAGGTTGCTAGATAAACCATTGGTGAGCAATTGGTGTGTAATCAACGACAGTTGATTGTTACCATCAATTGTGAACAAATTGAACGAACTCGTTAATGCTTGTCAACATCTCTGAATTCAAACGACAGTTTAGGTATTTAGGTTGTTAGACAAAGTTATTGATACATCACGACAGTGGGGCAATATTATTATTATGTTTGAGTTCTATACCGTACTTAAAATAGTTCCTCAATAGTTGCTTAGTCTCGAATCCGAAAATCACCGGCGAATTACCTTGATCTAGTGCTTGTTTTTATTGAATTTTACATCGTCTTATTTTGCCGTTTTCATTGTTTCGAAAATCACAAAACCATATTTTATCTTAGCTTTAAATTAGAATCTATAATTTCATAGTGTAACCTTGGTCTCTGTGGATTCGATACCCTATATATTACTGCGATTGTCTGTGCACTTGCGGATTAATTTTGGGTTAAAACTTTACTCATCAAGTTTTTATCTTAGCTTTAAATTAGAATCTATAATAGCTTTGTTGTATTAGGATTTTAGCCTATTTTACGTATTGTTTTCTATTGTTTTTCGAGTCTTTCTAGTTCTTTTTGTGTCTTCTCATGTTCTAGGAGGCTCTGGAGCATGGATTGGAGTTACTAGGGCTCATTGGATCAAACGAGATGATTTTGGAGCAAAAAGGCAATTTTTCATACCCGAGCACCTGCTCGCCCGCTCGCCCGCCTGGTCGCCCCGGGTGCTCGCCAGAGGTTCCTTCATATTCTTTTCGAAGTATTCTATTATTCCCTTTTTCACATTCACGGTCCCTTCTTCTAAGCTTTTGGAGACTTTTCAATTATTATTCTCTTTGCTTTTGGATTGTTTGTAAGATCGGGAGGATCATTCCACAACTTTGTTTGAGAAGAATTCTTAACCTTTATCTCTTTCAATAATATCATGAATTCTCTTTATTGCTTTGTTGTGTTTGATTTCACCATGCTTGAGTAGTCCATTAGCTAGGTTAAGGTTTTCAATGGTGATTTAGGATTGTTAGTGACTGAGCCAAATGGGATAGAATATCATATGTCTTCGCCAATAGGGATTCATAATGCTTAGATTAATTTGATCACCTAATCTATGATTTCAAGTTAAACTTATTCACGACAGTGCTCTAGGTTGCTAGATAAACCATTGGTGAGCAATTGGTGTGTAACCAACGACACTTGATTGTTACCATCTATTGTGATTAAATTGAACGAACTCGTTACTGCTTGTCAACATCTCTGAATTCAAACGACAGTTTAGGTATTTAGGTTGTTAGACAAAGTTATTGATACATCACGACAGTGGGGCAATATTATTATTATGTTTGAGTTCTAGACCGTACTTAAAATAGTTCCTGAATAGCTGCTCAGTCCCGAATACGAAAATCACCGGCGAATTACCTTGATCTAGTGCTTGTTTTTATTGAATTTTACATCGTTTTATTTTGCCGTTATCATTGTTTCAAAAATCACAAAACTATATTTTATCTTAGCTTTAAATTAGAATCTATAATTTCAAAGTGTAACCTTGGTCTCTGAGGATTCGATACCCTATATATTACTGCGATTGTCTGTGCATTTGCGGATTAATTTTGGGTTAAAACTTTACTCATCAAGTTTTTATCTTAGCTTTAAATTAGAATCTATTATTGCTTTGTTTTATTAGAATTTTAGCCTATTTTACGTATTGTTTTCTATTGTTTTTCGAGTCTTTCTAGTTCTTTTTGTGTCTTCTCAGGTTCTAGGAGGCTCTGGAGCATGGATTGGAGTTACTAGGGCTCATTGGATCAAACGAGATGATTTTGGAGCAAAAAGGCAATTTTTCATACCCGAGCACCTGCTCGCCCGCTCGCCCGCCTGGTCGCCCCGGGTGCTCGCCAGAGGTTCCGATTTTAACCTAGTTTTAAAATAATAAAGTTCTAAATTAGAGGCAGCCGCCTGGGACCCAGGGGGGCTGTCACGAAGAAACACATAGACACATTCATAATCTTTTCGAAGTATTCTATTATTCCCTTTTTCACATTCACGTTCCCTTCTTCTAAGCTTTTGGAGACTTTTCAATTATTATTCTTTTTGCTTTTGGATTGCTTGTAAGGTTGGGAGGATCATTCCACAACTTTGTTTGAGATGAATTCTAAACCTTTATCTCTTTCAATAATTTCATGAGTTCTCTTTATTGCTTTGTTGTGTTTGATTTCACCATGCTTGAGTAGTCCATTAGCTAGGTTAAGGTTTTCAATGGTGATTTAGGATTGTTAGTGACTTAGCCAAATAGGATAGAATATCATATGTCTTCCCCAATAGGGATTCATAATGCTTAGATTAATTTGATCACCTAATCTATGATTTCAAGTTAAACTTATTCACGACAGTGCTCTAGGTTGCTAGATAAACCATTGGTGAGCAATTGGTGTGTAACCAACGACAGTTGATTGTTACCATCAATTGTAAACAAATTGAACGAACTTGTTAATGCTTGTCAACATCTCTGAATTCAAACGACAGTTTAGGTATTTAGGTTGTTAGACAAAGTTATTGATACATCACGACAGTGGGGCAATATTATTATTATGTTTGAGTTCTAGACCGTACTTAAAATAGTTCCTGAATAGCTGCTCAGTCCCGAATACGAAAATCACCGGCGAATTACCTTGATCTAGTGCATGTTTTTATTGAACTTTACATCGTTTTATTTTGCCGTTTTCATTGTTTCAAAAATCACAAAACTATATTTTATCTTAGCTTTAAATTAGAATCTATAATTTCATAGTGTAACCTTAGTCTATGTGGATTCGATACCCTATATATTACTGCGATTGTTTGTGCACTTGTGGATTAATTTTGGGTTAAAACTTTACTCATCAAGTTTTTATCTTAGCTTTAAATTAGAATCTATTATAGCTTTGTTATATTAGAATTTTAGCCAATTTTACGTATTGTTTTCTATTGTTTTTCGAGTCTTTCTAGTTCTTTTAGTGTCTTCTCAGGTTCTAGGAGGCTCTGGAGCATAGATTGGAGTTACTGGGGCTCATTGGAGCAAAGGAGATGATTTTGGAGAAAAAGGCAATTTTTCATACCCGAGCACCTGCTCGCCCGCTCGCCCGCCTGCTCGCCCCGGGTGCTCTCCAGAGGCTCCGATTTTAACCTAGTTTTAAAATAATAAAGTTATAAATAAGAGGCAGCCGCCTGGGACCCAGGGGGGCTGTCACGAAGAAACACATAGACACATTCATATTCTTTTCTAAGTATTCTATTATTCCCTTTTTCACATTCACGTTCCCTTCTTCTAAGCTTTTGGAGACTTTTCAATTATTATTCTCTTTGCTTTTGGATTGTTTGTAAGATCGGGAGGATCATTCCACAACTTTGTTTGAGAAAAATTCTAAACCTTTATCTCTTTCAATAATATCATGAATTCTCTTTATTGCTTTGTTGTGTTTGATTTCACCATGCTTGAGTAGTCCATTAGCTAGGTTAAGGTTTTCAATGGTGATTTACGATTGTTAGTGACTGAGCCAAATAGGATAGAATATCATATGTCCTCGCCAATAGGGATTCATAATGCTTAGATTAATTTCATAACCTAATCTATGATTTCAAGTTAAACTTATTCACGACAGTGCTCTAGGTTGCTAGATAAACCATTGGTGAGCAATTGGTGTGTAACCAACGACAGTTGATTGTTACCATCAATTGTGAACAAATTGACCGAACTCGCTAATACTTGTCAACATCTCTGAATTCAAACGACAGTTTAGGTATTTAGGTTGTTAGACAAAGTTATTGATACATCACGACAGTGGGGCAATATTATTATTATGTTTGAGTTCTAGACCGTACTTAAAATAGTTCCTGAATAGCTGCTCAGTCCCGAATACGAAAATCACCGGCGAATTACCTTGATCAAGTGCCTGTTTTTATTGAATTTTACATCGTTTTATTTTACCGTTTTCATTGTTTCGGAAATCACAAAACCATATTTTATATTAGCTTTAAATTAGAATCTATAATTTCATAGTGTAACCTTGGTCTCTGTGGATTCGATACCCTATATTACTGCGATTGTCTGTGCACTTGCGGATTAATTTTGGGTTAAAACTTTACTCATCAAGTTTTTATCTTAGCTTTAAATTAGAATCTATAATAGCTTTGTTGTATTAGGATTTTAGCCTATTTTACGTATTGTTTTCTATTATTTTTCGAGTCTTTCTACTTCTTTTTGTGTCTTCTCAGGTTCTAGGAGGCTCTAGAGCATGGATTGGAGTTACTGGGGCTCATTGGAGCAAACGAGATGATTTTGGAGCAAAAAGGCAATTTTTCATACCCGAGCACCTGCTCGCCCGCTCGTCTGCCTGCTCGCCCCGGGTGCTCGCCAGAGGCTCAAATTTTAACCTAGTTTAAAAATAATAAAGTTATAAATAAGAGGCAGCCGCCTGGGACCCAGGGGGGCTGTCACGAAGAAACACATAGACACATTCATATTCTTTTCTAAGTATTCTATTATTCCCTTTGTCACATTCACATTCCCTTCTTCTTAGCTTTTGGAGACGTTTCAATTATTATTCTCTTTGCTTTTGGATTGTTTGTAAGATCGGGAGGATCATTCCACAACTTTGTTTGAGAAGAATTCTAAACCTTTATCTCTTTCAATAATATCATGAATTCTCTTTATTGCTTTGTTGTGTTTGATTTCACCATGCTTGAGTAGTCCATTAGCTAGGTTAAGGATTTCAATGGTTATTTAGGATTGTTAGTGACTGAGCAAAATAGGATAGAATATCATATGTCTTCGCCAATAGGGATTCATAATGCTTAGATTAATTTGATCACCTAATCTATGATTTCAAGTTAAACTTATTCACGACAGTGCTCTAGGTTGCTAGATAAACCATTGGTGAGCAAATTGTGTGTAACCAACGACAATTGATTGTTACCATCAATTGTGAACAAATTGAACGAACCATTGGTGAGCAAATTGTGTGTAACCAACGACAATTGATTGTTACCATCAATTGTGAACAAATTGAACGAACTCGTTAATGCTTGTCAACATCTCTAAATTCAAACGACAGTTTAGGTACTTAGGTTGTTAGACAAAGTTATTGATACATCACGACAGTGGGGCAATATTATTATTATGTTTGAGTTCTAGACCGTACTTAAAATAGTTCCTGAATAGTTGCTCAGTCCCGAATCCGAAAATCACCGGCGAATTACCTTGATCTAGTGCTTGTTTTTATTGAATTTTACATCGTTTTATTTTGCCGTTTTCATTGTTTCGGAAATCACAAAACCATATTTTATATTAGCTTTAAATTAGAATCTATAATTTCATAGTGTAACCTTGGTCTCTGTGGATTCGATACCCTATATTACTGCGATTGTCTGTGCACTTGCGGATTAATTTTGGGTTAAAACTTTACTCATCAAGTTTTTATCTTAGCTTTAAATTAGAATCTATAATAGCTTTGTTGTATTAGGATTTTAGCCTATTTTACGTATTGTTTTCTATTATTTTTCGAGTCTTTCTACTTCTTTTTGTGTCTTCTCAGGTTCTAGGAGGCTCTAGAGCATGGATTGGAGTTACTGGGGCTCATTGGAGCAAACGAGATGATTTTGGAGCAAAAAGGCAATTTTTCATACCCGAGCACCTGCTCGCCCGCTCGTCTGCCTGCTCGCCCCGGGTGCTCGCCAGAGGCTCAAATTTTAACCTAGTTTAAAAATAATAAAGTTATAAATAAGAGGCAGCCGCCTGGGACCCAGGGGGGCTGTCACGAAGAAACACATAGACACATTCATATTCTTTTCTAAGTATTCTATTATTCCCTTTTTCACATTCACATTCCCTTCTTCTTAGCTTTTGGAGACGTTTCAATTATTATTCTCTTTGCTTTTGGATTGTTTGTAAGATCGGGAGGATCATTCCACAACTTTGTTTGAGAAGAATTCTAAACCTTTATCTCTTTCAATAATATCATGAATTCTCTTTATTGCTTTGTTGTGTTTGATTTCACCATGCTTGAGTAGTCCATTAGCTAGGTTAAGGATTTCAATGGTTATTTAGGATTGTTAGTGACTGAGCAAAATAGGATAGAATATCATATGTCTTCGCCAATAGGGATTCATAATGCTTAGATTAATTTGATCACCTAATCTATGATTTCAAGTTAAACTTATTCACGACAGTGCTCTAGGTTGCTAGATAAACCATTGGTGAGCAAATTGTGTGTAACCAACGACAATTGATTGTTACCATCAATTGTGAACAAATTGAACGAACCATTGGTGAGCAAATTGTGTGTAACCAACAACAATTGATTGTTACCATCAATTGTGAACAAATTGAACGAACTCGTTAATGCTTGTCAACATCTCTGAATTCAAACGACAGTTTAGGTACTTAGGTTGTTAGACAAAGTTATTGATACATCACGACAGTGGGGCAATATTATTATTATGTTTGAGTTCTAGACCGTACTTAAAATAGTTCCTGAATAGTTGCTCAGTCCCGAATCCGAAAATCACCGGCGAATTACCTTGATCTAGTGCTTGTTTTTATTGAATTTTACATCGTTTTATTTTGCCGTTTTCATTGTTTCGGAAATCACAAAACCATATTTTATATTAGCTTTAAATTAGAATCTATAATTTCATAGTGTAACCTTGGTCTCTGTGGATTCGATACCCTATATTACTGCGATTGTCTGTGCACTTGCGGATTAATTTTGGGTTAAAACTTTACTCATCAAGTTTTTATCTTAGCTTTAAATTAGAATCTATAATAGCTTTGTTGTATTAGGATTTTAGCCTATTTTACGTATTGTTTTCTATTATTTTTCGAGTCTTTCTACTTCTTTTTGTGTCTTCTCAGGTTCTAGGAGGCTCTAGAGCATGGATTGGAGTTACTGGGGCTCATTGGAGCAAACGAGATGATTTTGGAGCAAAAAGGCAATTTTTCATACCCGAGCACCTGCTCGCCCGCTCGTCTGCCTGCTCGCCTCGGGTGCTCGCCAGAGGCTCAAATTTTAACCTAGTTTTAAAATAATAAAGTTATAAATAAGAGGCAGCCGCCTGGGACCCAGGGGGCTGTCACGAAGAAACACATAGACACATTCATATTCTTTTCTAAGTATTCTATTATTCCCTTTTTCACATTCACATTCCCTTCTTCATAGCTTTTGGAGACGTTTCAATTATTATTCTCTTTGCTTTTGGATTGTTTGTAAGATCGGGAGGATCATTCCACAACTTTGTTTGAGAAGAATTCTAAACCTTTATCTCTTTCAATAATATCATGAATTCTCTTTATTGCTTTGTTGTGTTTGATTTCACCATGCTTGAGTAGTCCATTAGCTAGGTTAAGGATTTCAATGGTTATTTAGGATTGTTAGTGACTGAGCAAAATAGGATAGAATATCATATGTCTTCGCCAATAGGGATTCATAATGCTTAGATTAATTTGATCACCTAATCTATGATTTCAAGTTAAACTTATTCACGACAGTGCTCTAGGTTACTAGATAAACCATTGGTGAGCAAATTGTGTGTAACCAACGACAATTGATTGTTACCATCAATTGTGAACAAATTGAACGAACCATTGGTGAGCAAATTGTGTGTAACCAACGACAATTGATTATTACCATCAATTGTGAACAAATTGAACGAACTCGTTAATGCTTGTCAACATCTCTGAATTCAAACGACAGTTTAGGTACTTAGGTTGTTAGACAAAGTTATTGATACATCACGACAGTGGGGCAATATTATTATTATGTTTGAGTTCTAGACCGTACTTAAAATAGTTCCTGAATAGTTGCTCAGTCCCGAATCCGAAAATCACCGGCGAATTACCTTGATCTAGTGCTTGTTTTTATTGAATTTTACATCGTTTTATTTTGCCGTTTTCATTGTTTCGAAAATCACAAAACCATATTTTATATTATCTTTAAATTAGAATCTATAATTTCATAGTGTAACCTTGGTCTCTGTGGATTCAATACCCTATATATTACTGCGATTGTCTGTGCACTTGCGGATTAATTTTGGGTTAAAACTTTACTCATCAAGTTTTTATCTTAGCTTTAAATTAGAATCTATAATAGCTTTGTTGTAATAGGATTTTAGCTTATTTTACGTATTGTTTTCTATTGTTTTTCGAGTCTTTCTACTTCTTTTTGTGTCTTCTCAGGTTCTAGGAGGCTCTGGAGCATGGATTGGAGTTACTGGGGCTCATTGGAGCAAACGAGATGATTTTGGAGCAAAAAGGCAATATTTCATACCCGAGCACCTGCTCGCCCGCTCGCCTGCCTGCTCGCCCCGGGTGCTCTCCAGAGCCTCCGATTTTAACCTAGTTTTAAAATAATAAAGTTATAAATAAGAGGCAGCCGCCTGGGACCCAGGGGGGCTGTCACGAAGAAACACATAGACACATTCATATTCTTTTCTAAGTATTCTATTATTCCCTTTTTCACATTCACGTTCCCTTCTTCTAAGCTTTTGGATACTTTTCAATTATTATTCTCTTTGCTTTTGGATTGCTTGTAAGATCGGGAGGATCATTCCACAACTTTGTTTGAGAAGAATTCTAAACCTTTATCTCTTTCAATAATATCATGAATTCTCTTTATTGCTTTGTTGTGTTTGATTTCACCATGCTTGAGTAGTCCATTAGCTAGGTTAAGGTTTTCAATGGTGATTTAGGATTGTTAGTGACTGAGCCAAATAGGATAGAATATCATATGTCTTCGCCAATAGGGATTCATAATGCTTAGATTAATTTGATCACCTAATCTATGATTTCAAGTTAAACTTATTCACGACAGTGCTCTAGGTTGCTAGATAAACCATTGGTGAGCAATTGGTGTGTAACCAACGACAGTTGATTGTTACCATCAATTGTGAACAAATTGAACGAACTCGTTAATGCTTGTCAACATCTCTGAATTCAAATGACAGTTTATGTACTTAGGTTGTTAGACAAAGTTATTGATACATCACGACAGTGGGGCAATATTATTATTATGTTTGAGTTCTAGACCGTACTTAAAATAGTTCCTGAATAGTTGCTCAGTCCTGAATCCGAAAATCACCGGCGAATTACCTTGATCTAGTGCTTGTTTTTATTTAATTTTACATCGTTTTATTTTACCGTTTTCATTGTTTCGAAAATCACAAAACCATATTTTATCTTAGCTTTAAATTAGAATCTATAATTTCATAGTGTAACCTTGGTCTCTGTGGATTCGATACCCTATATATTACTGCGATTGTCTGTGCACTTGCGGATTAATTTTGGGTTAAAACTTTACTCATCAAGTTTTTATCTTAGCTATAAATTAGAATCTATAATAGCTTTGTTGTGTTAGGATTTTAGCCTATTTTACGTATTGTTTTCTATTATTTTTCGAGTCTTTCTAGTTCTTTTTGTGTCTTCTCAGGTTCTAGGAGGCTCTGGAGCATAGATTGGAGTTACTGGGGCTCATTGGAGCAAAGGAAATGATTTTGGAGAAAAAGGCAATTTTTCATACCCGAGCACCTGCTCGCCCGCTCGCCCGCCTGTTCGCCCCCGGGTGCTCGCCAGAGGCTCCGATTTTACCCTAGTTTTAAAATAATGAAGTTGTAAATAAGAGGTAGCTGCCTGGGACCCAGGGGGGCTGTCACGGTGAACACATAGACACATTCATATTCTTTTCTAAGTATTCTATTATTCCCTTTTTCACATTCACGTTCCCTTCTTCTAAGCTTTTGGAGACTTTTCAATTATTATTCTCTTTGCTTTTGGATTGCTTGTAAGATCGGGAGGATCATTCCACAACTTTGTTTGAGAAGAATTCTAAACCTTTATCTCTTTCAATAATATCATGAATTCTCTTTATTGCTTTGTTGTGTTTGATTTCACCATGCTTGAGTAGTCCATTAGCTAGGTTAAGGTTTTCAATGGTGATTTAGGATTGTTAGTGACTGAGCCAAATATGATAGAATATCATATGTATTCGCCAATAGGGATTCATAATGCTTAGATTAATTTGATCACCTAATCTATGATTTCAAGTTAAACTTATTCACGACAGTGCTCTAGGTTGCTAGATAAACCATTGGTGAGCAATTGGTGTGTAACCAACGACAGTTGATTGTTACCATCAATTTTGAACAAATTGAACGAACTCGTTAATGCTTTTCAACATCTCTGAATTCAAACGACAGTTTTTGTACTTAGGTTGTTAGACAAAGTTATTGATACATCACGACAGTGGGGCAATATTATTATTATGTTTGAGTTCTAGACCGTACTTAAAATAGTTCCTGAACGGCCAGTCCGCTCTAGATGCGTGAAGCAGGCGGATCTATCCCGACAGGAAACCAGAAAACCACCAATACCAGTTCGACCGACCCGGCAACACCGGAAGCTTACAGTCAGCTCAAATCAATGCTCGAGCAGTTGCTGAAGCAGTCCCAGAACCAGGAAACCATCAATAGTAGCATGACCGCCGAAATCAGAGCCTTGTCGGCAGCCCGTTAGTCTCGAGGACATCCTCAACGTGCCGCTTCACCCCAGTAGCCTTGTCTTCAGCTCGCGGGCCTCGTTGGGATCATACACCAATGCCTCTCAGAGATGGGGTCGTCTCCGTCGCAGGTGCGACTGACAACATCGTTGAGATCGCAGACGATCTGGGGGAACATGAATTCGGAGCCGCACAACCCAGTCGACCAACCAGTCATATACAAGGTCGGGATGAGGGCAAAATCGCGGAGAATATGCGATGGACGGAGCAGGCCAAAGCCCCGACCAATCGCAGAACTATTACTGCGCAGCAAAGAGAGATGGACGAGCTCAAAGCCATCATGCAGCCAACTGCCCGCGATCTCAAAGATATGCAATCACAAGTGCATCGCGCAACCAGCAAGGCACCGGAAATCGAACGCGTTCTTGAAGAAGCTCGCACTACTACTTTTGCTGAGAATATGCGTCTGTCCGATCAGGGGAAGATCAGGGTCCCTATTTACAAGGGAAAGGGCGACCCCACGGAGCACATTAGAGCATTCTCAATCGCAATGGGGCGAGCTAATTTCCGACTCGAAGAAAGGGACATGGGTCACTCCCTCCTCTTCGTGGAGCACCTCAAAGGGGAAGCTCTCTACTGGTTTACGGGAATGAAGAGGAATTCGATCGACAGCTTCGCGCAGCTCTCCGAAGCATTCTTGAAGCAATATGCCATCTTAATCAAGCGCAGGTTGTCGGAGGCAGATCTTTACACCATGTTGCAGGCAGCCAGCAAACCCTTGGGAGTTTTCATCGAACGCTTCAAGGCGATGCTTACTCAGGTGAAGGGGATCGACGACCAGTCCGCACTGAGCGCGTTGCGGAAAGCCCTGTGGTACAATTCGGATTTCCGAAAGGAAATGACAATTAACGAGCCCTAGTCGATTCAAGACGCACTTCATCGCGCTAATGATTTTGCAAAGGGCGAGGATGAAACCAGAATTCTGGGCCAGAAGTATGGGAAGGCCAGAAATCCTAATCCGCAGGAAGCCCTGACTACAGGAAAGAAGAAGCAGGGCAACTTTGTGCAGCACGAGGGAGGTTTTAAAGGTGCCCATAACTATCAAGTGGACTCACCCGGCTATAGTCGAGGAAGAGGGTGAGGCCGCGGGAGTGGCACTCTGGGCCGCAGTAATGGCAACACGTGGACGAGGAACTTGCAGTATGATGAATCCGCATATTGCGACTTGCACAAAATAGCCGGACATTCAACGGCTAATTGCAGAGTGCTCGGTATGCGACTCGCAGCGAAGCTGGCCACCGGCGAACTTAGAGGGAACATAAGTGTTCACGATTTCCAACTTGAGCAATTCGACGATGCAAGAGAAGGAGACAACCCGTCTTGGGACAATAACAAGAGTAACAAACGAGACAGGAGAACGATAACGAGGCCCACCTCGGCAGGCAAAACAGTAATGAGGACCAAGGTGGCTCGAACCAAAGGGTCTGGAACATGATCATGGGCAGCTCGCGGTATTGCTGAAACACCATCTCGTCAATCAAAGCTTATCAGAGACGAGCCGAGATAGGGGCGAACAAACCAAACCCGTCCAAATTTACAAACGATGTCATCCAGTTTGAGGAGCAGGAGGTCGACGACATTGACAAACCTAACAACGACTCGCTTGTCATCCGACTCTTCGTCGCAGGTTGGGACACGGGTCGCGTTCTGATTGATACTAGAAGCACAGTGGACATCACTTTCATAGACGCTCTTAAGCGTATGAAATCGACCTTGCTCAAGTCGAATCCCATCGTAAGCCTTTGACCGGGTTCAATGGCGAGACGACAATGACACTTGGGACGATCAAACTTCCCGTATGTGCGGAAGAGGTAACTAAAATAGTAGAGTTCGCAGTATCTGACAACCCGGCGATTTACAACGTGATAATGGGAACCCCTTGGCTCAATTCGATGCGTGCCATCGTCTCGACATACCATCTCTGCCTTAAGTTTCCAACCAAAATCGGAATCAAAACAATCAGAGGAAGTCAAGCGGCGTCACGATCTTGCTTCATGGTTGCGCATAAACTAAGGAGTCAGGCGGCAACCCCGATCCCGAGCGAGAAACAAAAAAAGATTAAGACTGACAGGGAGCCCATCAATTACAGGTCATGGAATCCCGCGAAGAGGAAGGAGCGGGTCCGACCTGCGAACCTGTCATGTTTGTTTGCATAGACGACGAATCCCAGAGAAATGTGTGGAGATAGGCGCATCGCTAGACGAAGCAGTCAAGCTCGACCTCGTCGAATTCCTTAAGAAGAACGTTGATACTTTTGCGTGGGCAGCCGAGGATATGCCTGGGATTGATATCGGTATCATCAGTCACGAGTTGAATGTTGATGCAACCTTCAAACCTATAAAACAAAAGCAAAGGCGACTCGGTCCAGATAGGGCTCAAGCGGTAAATGATGAAGTAGACAGACTCTTGCGGGCCGGTTTAATTTCTCAAGTCAGATATCCAGATTGGCTTGCTAATCCAGTCGTCGTGAAGAAGAAAAATTGCAAATGGCGAGTCTGTGTGGATTTCACGGATTTGAACAAAGCGTGTCCAAAGGATAGTTTTCTTCTTCCACATATCGACCGCCTCGTCGAGGCAACCTCTGGGAACAGACTGTTGTCATTTATGGATTAGTTTTCTGGCTATAATCAAATCTTCATGCATCCTGGCAATCGCGACAAAACATCTTTCATTACAGATCGCGGGATCTATTGCTACAAGGTCATGCCTTTTGGCCTTAAGAATGTTGGGGCTACTTATCAACGGTTGATGAACAAGATGTTTGCAGACCTCCTCAGCAAGACAATAGAGGTCTACATAGATGATATGCTCGTCAAATCGCTCGAGGAGAAAGATCATGTCGATCATCTCACGGAATGTTTCACGTTGTTAAACAAGTATAACATGAAGCTCAATCCGGCCAAGTGCCGTTTCGGCGTAACATCAGGCGAATTTATTGGCTATATGGTAACTCGTCGCGAGATCGAGGCAAACCCGAAGAAAATCTATGCGCTTATCCAGATGGCCTCGCCGAAGTCAAAAAGAGAGGTCCTGCGATTGACAAGAAGAGTGGCAGCGTTGAATAGATTCATCTCGCGTTCTACCGACAAATGCTTGCCTTTTTATAACACACTCAAAGACAAAAAGGGGGCAGCTCGTCAGGCATTCGAATGGACAAATAAGTGTGAAGCGGCCTTCCAGGAGTTGAAACAATATCTCCCGACTCCACCCGTTTTGACAAACCCCATTGCTGGCGAACCGCTTTATCTTTACATTGCGGTTTCCTTATCGGCAGTCAGTGGAGTTCTAGCTCGCGAAGACGGCACAGAGCAGAAGCCCGTTTTCTACATCAGTAAGTCGCTAACCGATGCGGAAACAAGATATTCTCTAACAGAGAAATTAGCACTCGCGGTTATTACGTCAGCTCGCAAGCTTTGACCTTATTTACAATCACACTCGATCGTAGTTCTCAGTACTTTTCCGCTACGAGCTGTTCTCCACAGTCCAACTAAATCCGGGCGACTCGCCAAGTGGGCTACTGAATTAAGCGAGTTCGATATCGAGTATCGCAGTAGGAAGACAATCAAAGCACAAGTGTTGGCCGACTTTCTAAACGAACTGCCAGATGTGCGAGCTGGAATTTCACACAATAGAAATTGTGAAGATTCAAATGAAATAGAGCTTCTTTAGGGTTTTCAAACACTAAGACAGAAAACGAATTAGGGTTCTTGAACTATTCTTATTTATTAAGATCATAGCTGTTTCAGTTCTTTTACAAAGATTTTTGGATCCCTCACAAATGAGGGGGTACATGCTTATTTATAGAGAAAATAGGTTGGTTCGGATGAACAGTGTTGGGCCTTTAATGGGCCTCTGTCTTCTGGGCTTGACCGTTGGGCCGTTTAACGTATACTTAGTCGATTTAGGCTTATCGATTCTTCTAGGGGAGATTTGACCCCTACAGTTAGCCCCCCAGTTCAACAGTTTAATTAAAAAGTAAGGGTGTCCGAATGAAGAATTGATTTCCGTTTAGACTATTAACGTGTTTGACCGATTTTGCCGAGCCCAAGTGACATGGTTGTAACCAATTCGGCGAGCTGATCGATATGAGTTATCAGCGAATTGATGTCGATCATGCGAAGTCGCAAACTGACGAGCTCATAACCTGCAAACCGATCGAAGATGCGAGGCGGCGAGACGAGAATGTTCTAAATCCGCGAGCCGCTCGAAGATGCGAGGTGGCGGGACGAGGACGTTCCAAATCCGCAAACCTCTCGAAGATGCGAGGTGGCGAGACGAGGACGTATAAGTGTGTGAACAAGCCTCGGTAAAAACCTTGTCTAGAAAACCCGGTGGGAAAAAACCAGGCCAAGGGGAAAAGAGCACAAGTCACACACTCGTTCAAGTCGCCATTGTCGCCGAGTCCCCAATTTTAGTTTCGTTTGCGTATTCTCCAAGCCGTTTGGTGGAATAAAGCTGCGAGTTGATTTTGATGGAGAGGAAGTCGCGAGCTGATCGAGGTCAAAATCCGCGAGCTGCTCAAAGATCATATCACAAATCTACGAGTTGCTCGATATGCGCGAGCTGATCGAGTGTGACGTTACGAGCGAGTCGATTTCGATATTGCGAAGTCGCGAGCTGATTGTTGTCAAAATTCGCGAGCTGCTCGAAGATCATGTCACAAATCTGCGAGTTGCTCGATATGCGCGAGGTGACGAGATGAAAGTTTGCGGAGTCGCGAGTTGATTTTGATGGACAGGAAGTTGCGAGCTGATCGAGCGTGATATTACGAGCGAGTTGATTTCGATATTGCGAAGTCGCAGGCTGATTGGGGTCAAAATCCGCGAGCTGCTCGAAGATCATGTCACAAATCTACGAGTTGCTCGATATGCACGAGGCGACAAGAAGAAAGTTTGCGGAGTCGCGAGTTGTTTTGACAACAAGATCGATTTGAGCGAGTAACGAGGGTGCGACTTGATCAACTCCATAAATACCGCGAGGTCATGGTGATCGCTGAGAATCAAAGTCTTGAGAAAACAAAGTCCTGAAGTCGCGAATTAAATCAGAGGTGAACTCGCGAGGTCGCGTTTTGAGCTAATACGAAGTCGCGGGATCTCAGGTTGATCTGGTTCCCTTCGAAACAGTGATCTTTTAGGCCCAGATTCTCGGCCCAAATTAAAATAAGGCCCACCTCGAAACTCGAACCGCGCTTACGCCTATAAAAGGAGAGATGCTCCTCAGAAATCTCTCATAACTCCTATTTCTCCGATAACAGGTTTGCTCTCTCTCTTTTTTCTCTTGTTTTACTTTCAAGTATTGATAGGATTTTTTTACCGTCCCATCACTTCGCCGCCGTCGTGTTCTTGGGAAAATTCGAAAAATCCTTCCTTTTTGATCCAAAAATTATGTCATCAACAAATTCGATTAAGTCTGCGAGATCTGCCGAGCCCGCCAAGAAGGAAAAATTAATCTGGGTGTATTCCGAAAATAGCGAGTCGCTAGTTGACGCGAGCTCAAGTTGTTGTCGATTCCGCGTTCGAGAGGAAGCGAGCACTTCAGGTCGCGAGGATGCGAGTTCTCCTGGTCGACAGGACCGAGCTGGAGGTTATTCTCCCCTTGCCGAATTGTTCTCTTATCCCTTCCCCGTCTTAAGGCAAAGTCGCGAAACGAAGGAGACCGTTTCACCGATGCGAGCTGCACGAACTGATTTTCAAGAGGGAGTTGGGACCTCTCGCCCCTCGCTAATTGGCGAGACTTCCACTGTTAATGAGCAAAGGCTAGTCGTGGAAATTCCACATCTTCGTGATGAGTCACCGTAAAGATTGAAGAACGTACTTGGGAGTATAATCCCCTTATAGAAGCAGAAAGATTGGATGCCTGGATTGGATCCGGACTGGCCGAGGTCGTCAAGAAGAAAATGAAGTCGAGGCGAAAACAACGCCCACCTCTAGGATCTTCATGGTGCGACAAGGTTTCCCTGGCAACCCTTCGCCTAGAGTGCGGGATCCCTGATACGGTCGAGATGATTGTGCCATCCGTTGGTCAGCGAGAAGATGACCCGCCTGCCAGCACATTCACCGCGTACGAATGCTGATTTAGGGACTGTTACCTCATACTCTCCATTCAAGAGACGATTCTGCGGTTTATGTGGGTTCATCGCATCGTGCTCGCGCAGATCAATACAAGAGGAGTTCGTCAACTGCTCGAGCGGCAGAATGTAGCGAGCCCATCGGAGTTCGCCATCTCACAAATTTTCTCGAGTTCCGAAAGAATACCAACCCGAGCGGTAAGAAGTGGTAAACTCTGGCGAGTCGCCCCTTGTACAAGATTTTAGACGACTTCCCAAAAAAAGACCATAGCTGGAAGAAATTCTTTTTCTTTATAGCGATCTCTTCCGCGTCCGTTGAAGAAGAACACCCGGCGGTGGCGAAGTGGGGAACACTTGGTAGATTTTCTTGAAAGATTATCGCGCAAACTTCCTCCTTTTTATGCTTTGTCTTATCTTGTACAATTATTTTTACAGCTCGCAGACCGCTAGGTAATCCCGCCCCCGGAATTGACGATCTGCTCAAAAAGCTAATGGCTCGGAAGTGTCTTTGGGAGCGCCATTTCCATCTTCAGAGAGTCATTCGAGCTCGCGAGATAGCTTTAATCGATGAAGAAGACCACCTCTGCCGAAGCGAGTCCGACAATCTCGACATTATTCCGCCCAAACCTACTTTCCGTGATATTGCCAAGCAGAAAGCGGTGAAGTCTAAGAAAAAGGCTGATCTGAAGGCCATTGTTTCTGCTATCGAGACGTCTGAGCGGAGTGTCGACAAAGAAAGTACTCCTGCCGCTAAGAGCGACGAAGCGGCTGCTGTAACCGCGAGCGGTACATTGGCTGTTATTACTTCACAGCCAATTACCGTTACGGACGAGCTCGTCGAGCCAGAGGAACAGCTGGTTCGAAAAAGAAAACACTCTGCCTCTGAGAAAGGCAAGGGCAAAGCTGGCGATAAGAAGCAGACTCGTCGCGAGCTGCCGACTCTGCCTCAAGGCGAGTCCATTCCTCCAGGTCCGCGATCTGGAAAGTCTGTCGAGCTTTACGACGATCCCTTAGCCGCAGCTACCTTGATGGCTAAGGTCACATATCCGGGTGATAACATGCCGATCCTGAAAATGCTGGAAAAGAGCAAGCTCTACAAGGAATTCGCGTCTCGCGAGGCTAAGGTAAATTCTCATTATTCTCTAATCCGCCTTGCTTCATTTCTCATACTTCCAACTCTTCTGCAGGCTATCGCTCACTGCAACAGGATGGTCATAGCGTATGACCAAGAGGCGAGGTCTAGGCAGGCCTTTATTGACGAGGCCAAGAAGAAGGAAGAAGCCGAGAAGGAAAAACTCGCGGCTCAAATGAAACAACTCGCTGCCGAACGCCAAGCGTTCAAGAAAAGTTCTGAGGACTTGGGGATGCACCTTCAAAGAGTCGGTTTGAGAAGAAGAAGGCCGAGGAGAAAAATGTCGAGCTGGAGAGAGACATTGAAGCGGCTGCTTCATCTGCAAGGCGAACCGCGGCTGCCGAGGCTCAAGCTCAGCTGAACCATGCTTACGAGCTGTTTCGTGGGAAGATGAAAAAGCCGATTAAAAACATGGTCTATCTTGCATAAGCAGATGCCAACATCCAGCTTCTTGACGACATGGAGGAGCCATTTGATCCCAAGGCTGAACGCGCTCTTCTAATCGAGAACAAGGCCACGCTGGGAGAGGCCGATGTCATCTTTGATGAGATGGCTGCCGAGCTTAAGAAGACGCTAGGTAAGAACTATGTGGTTCCCGTTAATGTAAAGGATATAGTTGTTTCTCCGCGAGTCGAGATCAGTGCTAAGTTTGTTGGTATTCATGTAGCTTCAAGCTCTAATGACGGCTCTTTGGGTATGCGGCTGTGAAGCGCGAGCGAGGAGTTGGGCGACAGCGAGTCGGACAAGACAGATAAGATTGTTGATCCGGTTCCCTTAGAGCAGGATCCAAAGACTGGCGAGGCTGCGAGTTCGGCTAGTAAGGTTGTCTTAGCCGAAGAAATAGGAGTTGAAGAGTGCGAGCTGGTCGCCAAAGAAAAAGGTGTCGAAGATGGCGAGCTGGTCGCCTAATCCACCTTGTAATAGAGTTTTAGGATTTGTTGTTTTCCTTTTGTTTTGCTAAGGTTTTAAGACTTGTATTTTGTTTTGGTGCCTGTACGGCTTTATCTAAAATGCTTTTAAGAAATTTCATAATTGTTTTGAGATTTGCCGTTTATTGGCGAGGCTTGTTAGAGCTCGTCAGCTAGGCCTATTATAGGTCGTTACTTTAAACAAATTTCGGAGTATAGATGAATTCCACAGAATCTCTTACCAGATTATAATCTCTGACCCGATAATATTTGCCAAGTTCGACCAGTGTTAAGTATAACTAGAATTGCGAGACGAACACCCTGGTTTACAGTCGTATTCCACTGAATACATCCCCTCCAGTGATGAACTCTAAATTTATATAGCGCGCTTTATCCACTTTGGATGTATAGGTAAACTTCGCGATGAAGTGTTTTAGATCGCCATTATGGTCAGTAATGACGACGAGTCGACATTGAAGTCCCGGTTAGACGATTAAGTCGTTTATCGATTGTCTCATTTTAGACGATTAAGTCGTTTGCGAGTTGTCGCGTTTAGACAATTAAGTCGTTTACGAGCTGTCGCGTTTAGACAATTAAGTCATTTGCGAGTTGATCAAGTCGCGTTTAGACAGTTAAGTCATTTGCGAGTTAATCGAGTCGCGTGTAGACAGTTAAGTCGTTTGCGAGCTGATCGAGTTGTAATCAACTGTCGCGTGTAGACATATAAGTCGTTTGCGAGTTGATCGAGTCGCGTGTAGACAGTTAAGTCGTTTCCGAGCTTATCAAGTTGTAATAAACTGTCGCGTGTAGACATTTAAGTCGTTTGCGATTTGATCGAGTCTTAACAACCTTAGTTAATTACACCGGCTTTGGGAGTATAGATATACGGACCCACTCCCCCCCCCCCTTTTTTCGAATAGGGGGGCAACTGAACTCGTTCCAAAATGAGCTGCCTACGTACCCTTTGAAGGGATCAAGTCACGCCGTAGTTCAAGTCAAATGACTTAGTACTTTTAGTAGTAGTACTTTTTTAGATGTCGCGCATTCTAGGAACGCGGGATCATCTCGCCTTTCATGTTAGCGATTTCGTAGACGCCTGGACGAACCACCTTCGTGATTTGGTAAAGTCCTTCCCAGTGAGCGCCGAGCTTGCTTGCATTTATCTTGGCCGTATTCTGAAAAAATCCGCGAAGGACGAGGTCTCCTTCGTAGAAACGCTGAACTCGCACTTTAGAGTTGTAATATTTGGCCGCCGCAATTTGATATTCGGTCATCTTTATAAGAGCTTGGTCGCACCTTTCGTTGATGAGGTCAAGCTCGTCGAGCATGAGGAGATGATTGAGACCTTCCTGTTCTGGAAGTAATCGTCAGCGAAATCCTAGGAAATGGACCTCGGGAGGAATTACACACTCTGTTCCGTAGACAAGGACGAAAGGTGTCTTGCCCGTAGAACAACGAGGTGTGGTTCGATAGGACCACAAAACGCCTTCGAGTTCATCTAACCAAACTCAAAAACTCTGTAGGTAGATGGATGAAAGGACCATGGCGTTGACATTTCTTGCATTTTGCCGCGAACAGCTTGTAGTCTTTTATAATTGTTGGCCAGAAATATCCATGTCGTTTAATTCGAATGGCGAGTGAGCGACCTCCTGAATGGTTTCCACAGGATTCGCCATGAACTTCGTGCATTATCTTGCGAGCTGCTTCACCCTCCACGCAGACGAGGAGTGGTCCAGACGGTCGCCACTTGAAGACTTCCCCGTGGAACAGAATGAAACGTGATGACTGCGCCTTTAGCTTGCGAGCCGACCATTTGTCTTTTGGTACCTCACCGTCTGCAAGATATCCGCAAATGTCAGCCATCCACTTAGTATCACAACCATAGATTGTGGTCTCGTCGTCAATGGGAATATCGACGATTTCGTGCGCTGGTGGCGGCTCCTCGCTATACAGGTAAGCATCCTCTGGCAATTCTTCGAGCTGTTCGGGGAGAAGACCACGGTTAAAATTCGTATTACCCGGGTCGAGCCTGTTGTTTTCTGCCATCACATCCGTTGTTTTGCATGCCCCAACTGCGTCGGACTGGTCGAGATCCATCGGAACCGGTTCGACAACATCTTCAGTTTGGTCATGATCCATCAGGTCTGTCGCGGGGCGAGTGGGCGAGCCGTTGTTCAGTACGTTGACTTCCCTGGCGATTTCGATACTTGGTTTCTCGATGAACTCAACCTGGACGATTCTTTGAAGATCTTTGTCGGGCTGCGCCGACG
Source organism: Draba incana (assembly GCA_963576765.1). Taxonomy (NCBI): domain Eukaryota; kingdom Viridiplantae; phylum Streptophyta; class Magnoliopsida; order Brassicales; family Brassicaceae; genus Draba; species Draba incana. The sequence continues at coordinate 5,428,452 of OY755212.1, read as the reverse complement.
AGCCGAGTGAAGCGAGAGCATCTATTTGCGAGTTCTCTGCCCTTGGAATTCTTGTTAAGGTAAAAAATTCAAAATCCGCCGTTAATGTCTTGACGAGTGCGAGGTATGCCTCCATGCGTTCGTCTTTTGTTGCGTACTCGCCGTTGAACTAATTCACGACAAGCTGAGAGTCGCAGAAGGCTTCTATCCTTGTCATTTTAAGAGCTTTACCCAATCGAAGACCCGCGATTAAGGCCTCGTATTCTGTCTCATTGTTCGATGCTCTGAAGCCAAGGCGGAATGACTGTTCCAGAGATTCTCCGTCTGGTGACGACAGTCGAATGCCTACTCCCGATCCGTGTTTAGATGACGAGCCGTCGACATGTAACTGTCGTCACCAGACGGAGAATCTGGTAGTTCAATTAGAAAATCGGCCAACACTTGTGCCTTGATTGTCGTCCTACTTCGATACTCGATATCGAACTCGCTTAATTCGGTGGCCCACTTGGCGAGTCGGCCAGACTGAGTAGGGCTGTGGAGAACAGCTCGTAGTGGAAAGGTACTGAGAACCACGATCGTGTGCGATTGGAAATGTGGTCGGAGTTTGCGAGCCGACGTAATAACCGCGAGTGTTGTCCTCGGGAATTAGAATTCCACTGACTGCCGAGGCGGAGACCATGATGTAAAGGTAGAACGGTTCGCCAGCTATGGGTTTGGTCAAAACAGGTGGAGTCGCGAGATATTGCTTCAACTTCTGGAAGGCTTCTTCCCATTTTTCTGTCCACTCGAAGGCCTGTCGAGCTACCCCCTTTTTATCCTTAAGCGTTTCATAAAAACGCAAGCATTTGTCAGTAGAGCGCGAGATGAATCTGTTCAATGTTGCGATTCTTCCTGTCAATCGTTGGACTTCCCTTTTCGTTTTAGGCGAGGCCATCTGGATGAGCGCATGGATTTGCTTCGGATTTGCCTCGATCCCGCGACGAGTTACCATATAGCCGAGGAACTCGCCTGATGTCACGCCGAAACGACACTTAGCCGGATTGAGCTTCATGTTATACTTGATTAATAGCGCAAAACATTCTGCGAGGTAGCCGACATGGTCTTTTTCCTCGAGCAATTTGACGAGCATATCATCTATGTAGACCTCCATAGTCTTGCCGAGGAGGCTTTCGAACATCCTGTTCACCAATCGTTGATAAGTAGCCCCAGCGTTCTTAAGGCCGAATGGCATGACCTTGTAGCAATAGATCCCGCGATCTGTAATGAAAGATGTTTTATCCCTATCGCCAGGGTGCATAAAAATTTGATTGTAGCTAGAGAAAGCATCCATAAACGATAACAGCCTATTCCCAGATGTCGCCTCGACGAGGCGGTCGATATGAGGAAGAGGGAAACTGTCTTATGGGCATGCCTTGTTCAATTCTGTGAAGTCCACACAGACTCGCCACTTGCCATTCTTCTTCTTCACGACGACTGGATTAGCGAGCCAATCTGGATATCTGATCTCAGCGATCGAACCGGCTCGCAAGATTCTTTCTACTTCGTCATTCACCGCTTGAGCTCTGTCCGGTCCGAGTCGCCTTCGCTTCTGTTTTATGGTTTTGAAGGTCGTATCGACATGCAACTCGTGATTGATGATGTCGATATCGATCCCGGGCATATCCTCTACGGCCCACGCGAAAGTGCTAACGTTCCTTTTAAGGAATTCGACGAGGTCGAGCCTGACGGCTTCATCTAGCGTTGCGCCAATGTCCACACACTTCCTCGGGAACTCGTCGTCAATGCAAACCGATATAATGGGTTCGCATGTCGGACCCGCTCCTTCCTCTTCAGGGGCTTCCGCGATCTGTAGTTGCTACAAAATGTCCGAGATTTCCTTCACGGGCTCCTTATCTGTCTTAAACTTTTTTCGTGGCTCGCTCGGAATGGGCACTGTCGCCTGACTCCTTAGTTTGTGCGCGGTCATGAAGCAAGACCGTGACGCCGACTGACTCCCTCTGATTGTTTTGATCCCGATTTTTGTTGGAAACTTAAGGCAGAGATGGTTCGTTGAGGCGACTACACGCATCGAATTGAGCCAAGGGGTTCCCATTATCACGTTGTAAATCGTCGGGTTGTCCGATACCGCGAATTCCACTATTTTTGTTACTCCTTCCGCACATACTGAAAGTTTGATCGTTCCAAGTGTCATTGTCGTCTCGCCATTGAATCCGGTCAAAGGCTTAGGATAGGATTCGACTTGAGCGAGGTCGATTTCCATACGCTTAAGAACGTTAATGAGAATGATGTCGAGTGTGCTTCTAGTATCGAACAAAATGCGACTCGTGTCCCATCCTGCGACGGTGAGTCGGATGACAAGCGGGTCGTCGTGAGGTTTGTCAATGTCATCGATCTCATTCTCTTTGAACTGGATGACATAGTTTGGAAACTTGGACGGTATGGGTTTGTTCGCTCCTACTTCAGCTCGTCTTTGATAAGCTTTGATTGACGAGATGGTTTTTGAGCAATAACGCGAGCTGCCCATGATCATGTTGCAGACTTTTTGTTTCGAGCCGTTTCGGCCATCACTATTGTTTTACCGGCCGAGGCGGACCTCGTCGTTATTCCGCCTGTCTCGTTTGTTATTCTTCCTATTGTCCCCGGACGGACCGTCTCCTTCTCTCGCATCGTCGAATTGCTCGAGCTGAAAATCGTTAACACTTATATTTCCTCTGAGCTCTCCGGCGTCTAGCTTTGCTGCGAGTCGCATACCGAGCACTCTGCAGTTAGCCGTCGAATGTCCGCCCATTTTGTGCAAGTCGCAATATGCGGATTCGTCGTAATGTGAGTTCCTTATCCACGTATTGCTGTTACTACGACCCAGAGTGCCATTTCCGCGACATCGCCCTCTTCCTCGACCTCGCCCTCTTCCTCGACTAAAGTCGGGCGAGTCCACCTGGTAGTTATGGGCACCCTTAAAACCTCCCTCGTGCTGCACAAAGTTGCCTGGCTTCTTCTTCGCTGTAGCTGGGGCTTTCTGCGGATTGGGAACTTTGGCCTTCCCATAGTTCTGGCCCAGAATTCTAGTTTCATCCTCGCTCTTTGCGAAGCCATTGGCGCGATGAAGCGCATCTGGAATAGACGAGGGCTCGTTGATCGTCATCTCCTTTCGGAAATCCGAGTTGTACCACAGGGCTTTTTGAAGCGCGCTCAGTGCGGACTGGTCGTCAATCCCTTTCACTTGAGTAAGCATCGCCTTAAAGCGTTCGATGAAAACTCTCAAGGGTTTGCTGGCCGCTTGCGAAATGGTGTAAAGATCAGCCTCGGACGTCCTGCGCTTGATTAAGATTGCGTATTACTTTAGGAACGCTTCGGAGAGCTGCGCGAAGCTGTCGATCGAGTTATTCTGGCCCATAATTCTGGTTTCATCCTCGCTCTTTGCGAAGCCGTTGGTGCGATGAAGCGCATCTTGAATAGACGAGGGCTCGTTGATCGTCATCTCCTTTCGAAAATCCGAGTTGTACCACAGGGCTTTTTGAAGCGCGCTCAGTGTGGACTGGTCGTCAATCCCTTTCACTTGAGTAAGCATCGCCTTAAAGCGTTCGATGAAAACTCCCAAGGGTTCGCTGGCCGCTTGCGAAATGGTGTAAAGATCAGCCTCGAACGTCCTACGCTTGATTAAGATTGCGTATTGCTTTAGGAACGCTTCGGAGAGCTGCGCGAAGCTGTCGATCGAGTTATTCTTCATTCCTGTGAACCAATAGAGAGCTACCCCTTGAGGTGCTCCATGAAGAGGAGGCAGCAACCAACGTCAATTTCGTCGAGTCGGAAATTAGCTCGCCCCATAGCGATTGAGAAAGCCCTAATGTGCTCTGTGGGGTCGCCCTTTCCATCATAAATAGGAAGCCTGAGCTTCCCCGGATCGGATAGACGTGCCTTTGTTATTTGCTCGGTGAAAGGAGTAGTGCGAGCTTCTTCAAGGACACGGTCGATCTCTGGCGCCTTGCTGGTTGTGCGAGGGACCTGTGATCTCATATCCTTGAGATCGCGGGCTGTCTGCTGCATGATGGCTTTGAGCTCGTTCATTTCCGTTTGCTGTGAAGCGATAGCTCTGCGATTGATCGGGGCTTCGGCCAGCTCCGTTCATCGCATATTCTCTGCGATTTAACCCTCATCCCTACATTGGGTATGAGTGGTCGGTCGACTGTGTCGAGAGGCTCCGAATTCGCGTCCTTCCAGATCGTCTACGATTGCAACTATACCGCCAGCTGCACCCGCGACGAGGACGGTCTCGCTGGCGTATGATCTTTGCGAGCTCCGCGAGTTGAAGGCGAGGCCGCTGGGGAGAAGTTAAGGGCGACCGGGGTGACGCGAAGCGCGGCATCTTGAGGAAGTCTTCGAGGTTGACGGGCTGTCGACAAGGCCCTGCTTTCGGCGGTCAGGTTGCTGTTGATAGTTTCCTGGTTCTGCGATTGCTTGAGCAACTGCTCGAGCATTGCCTTGAGCTGATCGAAAGCTGCCGGTGTGGTCGGATCGGCCGAGTTGGTATTGGCGGTTGCCAGGTTTCCTGTTTGGGAAGGTCTGCCTGCTTCCGCCTCCAATGCGGACTGGTTGTTTAGCCCATCCACAATGGGCTCGCTCGGACCTGAATTACCATCGGCCCCTGGAGATTGCGGGTTCGTTATTGACATCTTGACGAGTTCGTCTAAGTGTTTGTTTCGTGTATGAAGCTAGTGTTGCGAGTAGAGTAGAACCCCTCCTTCTAGTGCCAAATTGTGCGAGCTGGAATTTCACACAATAGAATTTGCGAAGATTCAAATGAAATAGAGCTTCTTTAGGGTTTTCAAACACTAAGAGAGAAAACGAATTAGGGTTCTTGAACTATTCTTATTTATTAAGATCAGAGCTGTTTCAGTTCTTTTACAAAGATTTTCGGATCCCTCACAAATGAGGGGGTACATGCTTATTTATAGAGAAAATAGGTCAGTTCGGATAAACAGTATTGGGCCTTTAATAGGCCTCTGTCTTCTGGGCTTGACCGTTGGGCCGTTTAATGTATACTTAGTCGATTTAGGCTTATCGATTCTTCTAGGGCAGATTTGATCCCTACACCAGAGGCGGCAGCCTTGTCAGAAAATGAAGACCCATCCCAAGTCTGGCAATTACATGTGGCAGGCTCGTCATCTAAACACGGATCGGGAGTAGGCATTCGACTGTCGTCACCAGACGGAGAATCACTGGAACAGTCATTCCGCCTTGGTTTCAAAGCATCGAACAAAGAGGCAGAGTATGAAGCCTTACTTGCGGGTCTTCGATTGGCTAAAGCACTTAAAATGACGAGGATAGAAGCTTTTTGCGACTCTCAACTTGTCGTGAATGAGTTCAATGGCGAATACACAACAAAAGACAAACATATGGAAGCATACCTCGCCCTCGTCAAGATGTTAACGGGGGAATTCGAATTTTTTACCTTGACAAGAATACCAAGGGCAGAGAACTCGCAGGCAGATGCCCTCGCTTCACTCGGCTCATAGGCACAGCCAGACAAACCTCTTCAAAGAATCATCCGGGTTGAGTTCATCGAAAAACCAAGTATCGCGGTCATCAAAGAAGTCAACATGCTGACAAGATCTCTAGCTGCGAAGCGGAGAGCGGACCTAAGCAACGGCTCGCCTACTCGTCCAATGGCAGATATGATGGACCTCGACCAAGCCAAAGATATTGTCAAGCTGGTTCCGATGGATCTAGACCAGTCCGACGCAGTCAGAGCAGATGAAACGACGGATGTGATAGCAGAAAACAACAAGCTCGATCCGGATAATACAACTTTTGACCATGGTCTTCTCCCCGAGCAACTCGAAGAATTACCAGAGGATGCTTACCCGTGTAGCGAGGAACCGCCACCAGCGCACGAAATCATTCATATTCCCATTGACGACAAGACCACAGTCTATGGTTGTGGCACTAAGTGGATGGTTGACATTCGCAGATATCTCGCAGACGGCGAGGTGCCAGTCGACAAATGGGCGGCTCACAAATTAAAGGCGCAGTCATCACGCTTTATTCTATTTCACGGGGAAGTCTTCAAATGGAGACTTTCCGGGCTGTTCCTCGTCTGCGTCGAGGGGGAAGCAGCTCGCTAGGTAATACATGAAGTTCATGGTGGATCCTGCGGTAACCATTCAGGAGGTCGCTCACTCGCCATTCGAATTAAACGACATGGATATTTCTGGCCAACGATGATAAAAGACTGCGAGTTGTTCGCGGTAAAGTGCGAGAAGTGTCAACGTCATGGTCCTTTCATCCATCAACCAACGGAGTTTTTAAGTTCCATCACTTCGCCTTATCAATTCATGCGATGGGCGATGGATATCGTCGGACCTCTCCATCCGTCTCGGCAGAAAAAATATCTTTTGGTTCAAACGGACTATTTTTCCAAGTGGATCGAGGCAGAAGCATTTGGATCAATCAAGGACTAGCACGTCGAAACTTCGTTTGGAAGAATATCATTTGCCGACACGGCATGCCCTACGAAATAGTAACTGATAACGGTTCGCAGTTCATTTCCAAGCAGTTCAAACTTTTCTGCGACAAATGGAAGATCAGAGTCAGCAAGTCGACACCTCGCTGCCCACAGGGCAACGGTCAGGCGGAGGCGTCAAACAAGACACTTATTCATAGATTAAAGACTCGACTTGATGCCAAGAAGGGTCGTTGGGCAGATGAACTCGAAGGCGTATTATGGTCCTATCGAACCACACGTCGTCGCGCTACGGGCGAGACAACATTCGTCCTCGTCTGTGGAACAGAGTGTGTAATTCCTCCCGAGGTCTTTTTCCAGGAGTTCGCAGATGATTACTTCCAGAACACGAAGGTCTCAATCATCTCCTCATGCTCGACGACCTCGACCTCATCAACGAAAGGCGCGATCAAGCTCATATCAAGATGACTGAATATCAAAGAGCGGCCGCCAAGTATTATAACTCTAAAGTGCGAGTTCGGTGTTTTTACGAAGGAGACCTTGTCTTTCGCGCAGTTTTTCAGAATACGGTCGAGTCTAATGCCGGCAAACTCTGCGTCCACTGGGAAGGACCTTACCAAATCACAAAGGTGGTTCGTCCAGGCATCTACGAAATCGCTAACATGAAAGGAGAAATGATCCCGCGTTCCTGGAATGCGCGACATCTGAAAAAGTACAACTGCTAAAAGTACTGAGTCACTTGACTTGAACTACGGCGCGACTTGATCCCTTCACAGGGTACATAGGCAGCTCATTTTTAGACGAGTTCAGTTGCCCCCCTATTCAAAAAAGGGGGGAGTGGGTCCGTATATTCATACTCCAAACAAAATATATAATAAATTAAGATTTATTATGAAATCAATCCGCAAACGACTTAAATGTCTAAACGCGACAATCCGCAAATGACTTAATTGTCTAAATGCGGTAATCCGCAAATGACTTAACTGTCTAAACGCGACAATCGGCAAACGACTTAATTGTCTAAACCGCGACATCAATGTCGACTCGACATCAATAACACTTCATCGCGAAGTTTATCTGTACATCCATAACGGATAAAGCGCGCTATATAAATTTAGAGTTCATCACTGGAGCTTATGTATTCACAGGAATATGTCTGTAAACCAGGATGTTCGTCTCGCAAACCCTAGTTATACTTAACACTGGTCGAACTTGGCAAATATAATCTGGTCAGAGATTATAATCGGGTTGGAGATTCTGTGGAACTCGTCGGCACCAAAATTTGTTCCAAGTAACGAACTCTAATAGGCCTCGCCTAAAACGGCGAATCCTAAAGCGATAAAAACTCGCTTGAAATACAAATTTGTGAAGGCATTCATTAAAATTTGGTTTCGACCAACCAGGCAATTAAAATGTCACAGGTTGGATAAAGCCGTCCAGGCAGTAATACAAAAAACAAGTCTTAAAACCTTAAACAAAAAACAAGTCTTAAAACCTTAAACAAAAACAAGTCTTAAAATCTTAAACAAAAACAAGTCCTAAACAAGATTTGGATCAGGCGACCAGCTCGCCTTCTTTAACTCTTTTGTCTTCGGCAGGAGCAACAATGCTAGCAGAACCCGCCACCTCGCCATCTTCCTTTGCTTCTTCCCTGTCAGCTGGTATGGAAAGTCCGGCCGAACTCGCGACCTCGCCAGTCGATTTCCCAACAATCGGTTTGCCAAATTTATGATCCTGTTCAGAAGGAGCCGCCTTGTGCTGAGTTTCAGTCGGCACAATTGTGTCAAGATCAGCAGTATTGTTAGTCTCATCCGACTCGTCATCACTCAGCTCTTCACTTGCACTTCGCAAACGCATTCCCAGAGAACCATTGTTGGACCCAGAAGCTACATTAATACCAACAGACTTAGCAACGGTCTCGACTCGCGGAGAAACAACTATATCCCTTACATTAATGGGAACCACATAATTCATACCTAGCATCTTCCTCAACTCGGCGGCTATCTCATCAAAGACATCATAGGCAGAGCCCAGCTTTGCCTTCCTCTTCACGATGTCGGCACGCTCGGCTACGGGATCGAAAGGGTCCGGAGGGCCAGCCTTCTCCATATCGTCAAGAAGTTGGAGATTTGCGTCTGCTTGCGAAAGGTAGACCATATGCTTAATCGACTTCTTCATCATTCGACAAAATAACTCGTTAACATGGTTCAGTTGGGGTTGCACCTCGGCAGCCGCAGTTCGCCTCACAGAAGAAACAGCCGCCTCGAGATCCTTCTCGCGGTCCAACTTCAGAGCCGATAGCTCTTTCTCCAGTTTGGCGACTCTCTCCTCATCCTTCTTCTTCTCGAGACCGACTCTTTCAGATCTTGGACCTGGAGGAATGGGCTCGCCCACGCGCAGAGTCGGCAGCTCACGACGAGTTTTCTTCGCATCGCCAGCTTTGTCTTTGCCCTTATCAGAGGCAGAGTGTTTTCACTTTCGAATCAGTTGGTGCTTGGACTCGGCAGGCTCGTCTGTAATGGTGATTGTCTGCGAAGGAACGACAGCCAGAGCACCACTCGCGCCTACAACTGCCGCCTCGTCATTCTTTGCAGCAGGAGTATTTTCCTTGGCCACACTCCGTTCTGACGTCTCAGCGACAGGAGCAGCTGCCTTCGGATCGGCCTTTTTCTTTGCCTTCTCAGCTTTCTGCTTGGCGATATCACGGAAAGTAGGTCGATTTGGCATGATGTCAAGGTCTTCGGACTCGCTTCGATAAAGAAAATCTTCCTCGTCGATTAGGGCGGACTCGCGAGCTCGAATGACTCTCTGAAGATGGAAGTAGCAATTCCAAAAACAGTTGCGAGCCTTTAACTTGTTGAACAGATCATTGATTCCAGGGGCGGGAGTGCCTAGCGGTCTGCGAGCAGTAAAAACAAGTGTATAGCAAGTTAAGATAAAGGGTATAAAGTAACAGTTCGCGCGATAAACTTTCAAAGAATTCTACCAAGAGTTCCCCACTTCGCAACCGCCGGGTGTTCTTCTTCAACAGACGCAGTCGATATCAGCACAAAGAAAAAGGACTTTCGCCAATTATTTGTTTGGGAAGTCATCTATAATCTTATACTGGGGTCGGCTCGCCAGATTATATAACTTCTTGCCGCTCGGGTCGGCGTTCTTACAGAATTCAAGAAAATTATGAAGATGACGGACTCCGATGGGCTCGCCATATTCAGCAGCTCGCGTCACAAGTCCAACCAGTTGACGAATCCCTCTCGTGTTGATCTGCGCGAGCGCGATGTGATGAACCCACATATACCGCAAAATCGTCACAAAAATGGGGAATGTAAGATAACAATTCCTAAATCAACATTCATACGCAGTGAATGTGTCGGCAGGCGGGTCGTCTTCTCGCTGCTCAGCGGATGGCGCAATCATCTTGACCGCGTTGGGGATCCCGCATTCTACGCGAAGGGTTGCCAGGGAATCCTCGTTGCACCATGAAGAGCCTGGAGAGGGCGTTGTTTTCGCATCGACTTCGTTTCCTTGACTTTGGCCACTCCAAATCCAATCCAGGCTTCCAGTCTTTTTGCTTCTACGAGAGGGTTATATGCCCAGTTGCATTCTTCAATCTTTACTTGGAAAGACGGCTCGGCAGGACTAACCGACTCATCATCAAGGTGCGGAATTTCAACGACTAACCTTTGCTCGTTAGCAGCAGGTGTCTCGCCAATCTGCAAAGGACGCGAGGTCCCAACTCCCTCTTAGAAATCTGTTCTTGGAGCTCGCGTCGGGAAAATAGTCTCCCTCGTCTCGCGACTTCGCCTTAAGACGGGAGTGGGATAGGTGAACAAGTCGGCAAGGGGAGAATTACCTCTAGCTCGATTCTCTTGACCAGAAGTACTCGCTTCCTCTCGACCACATAACTGACCGCAACTTGAACTCGCGTCATCTAGCGACCCGCTATTGTCAGAATACACCCAGATCAACCTTTCCTTCTCGGGGAGCTCGGCAGATCTCGCATATACAAATGAATTCGTTGACGACATGATTTCTTGGATCAAAAAGGGGGATTTTCAGATTTCCTCAAAGAACACGACGGTGACGATGAAGAACACGGCGGCGGCGAAGTGATGGGACGGCTAAAACTTAACAAAAAACTTGAAAGGAAAAAACGAGAGAAAAGGGAGATAGAGGAATACTTGTTTTCGGAGAATTGGAAATTATGAGAGATATCTGAGGAGCATCGCACTTTCTATAGACGTGTTGCGGATCGATTTTCGAGGTGGGCCTCATTCCAAAATGGGCCGAAGATCGAGGTCAAGCGGATTTAAACCAACTTGTGATTCCGCGGCCTCTAGTTAGCCCAAAATGCGATCCCGCGAGCTCACCTTCCAGTTAATTCGTGACTTCACGATCCCGCGAGCTCAGAGATTACTATGGCCTCGCAATGCCAATTAGTCTGACCAGGTCGCGCCCTCGTAACTTGGTCAAATCAATTTAATGTTACGTTGTTACCATATGGCGAGTAGTCGTACTCGCGACTCTCTTCATCAAATCAGCTCGTGGCCTCGCAGCTCTGTCAAATCAGCTCGCGGCCTCGCAGTTCTCTTCATCAAATCAGCTCGCGGCCTCGCGATCCTCTCCATCAAATCAGCTCGCGGCCTCGCGACTCTCTTTGTTAAATCAACTCGCGGCCTCGCGACTCTCTTCGTCAAATCAGCTCGTGGCCTCGCGACTCTCTTCGTCAAATCAGCTCGCGGCCTCGCGACTCTCTTCGTCAAATCAGCTCGCAGCCTCGCGACTCTCTTCGTCAAATCAACTCGCGGCCTCGCGACTCTCTTCATCAAATCAGCTCGTGGCCTCGCGACTCTCTTCGTCAAATCAGCTCGCGGCCTCGCAGCTCTCTTCATCAAATCAGCTCGCAGCCTCGCGACCCTCTTCATCAAATCAGCTCGCGGCCTCGCGACTCTCTTCATCAAATCAACTTGCGGCCTCGCGATTTTCTTCATCAAATCAGGTCGCGGCCTCGCAGCTCTCTTCATCAAATCAGCTCGCGGACTCGCGACCTCGTCTTATATTCGTCTCGTCATCTCGCATCTTCAAGCAGCTCGCGGATTACGAGCGCGATCAGCTCGCGACTTCGCGAGTTCGAGATCGACTCGCAGATAACGTCGCATCGATCAGCTCGCCGAATTGGGTATAACCATGTCATCTGGGCTCGACATCATCTCTCGATATCAATCTTCACCAACACGGGTTTAATCGCAATAATCGGATCATCGCCAACACGTTAACAGTCTAACGGAAATCGATTCTTCATTTGGACACCCTTACTTCAACATTTTTTAATAAAACTGTTGAACTGGGGGGCTAACTGTAGGGGTCAAATCTCCCCTAGAAGAATCGATAGCCTAAACCGACTAACTATACGTTAAACCGGCAATTCCGAGGATTCGGTTAACCGGTGACAGAACCGAAGGTTTACTACAAACCGGCCCAATGGTGAAGCCCAGAAGACAGAGGCCCATTAAAGGCCCAATACTATTTCCTACTTTTCCTATAAATAAGCATCTACCCCCTCACTTGTGAGGGATCCGAAAATTCTGAGCTTAATAAGACAAAACAGCTCTCAGCTAATAAGAACAGTTCAAGAACCCTAATTCGAAATCTATCTGAGTGTTTGAAACCCTAAAGAAGCTCTTTTTCATCTGAATATTCACAAATTCTATTGTGTGAAATTCCAGCTCGCACACTCGCCCGCCTGCTCGCCCCGGGTGCTCGCCAGAGGCTCCGATTTTAACCTAGTTTTAAAATAATAAAGTTACAAATAAGAGGCAGCCGCCTGGGACCCAGGGGGCTGTCACGAAGAAACACATAGACACATTCATATTCTTTTCTAAGTATTCTATTATTCCCTTTTTCACATTCACGTTCCCTTCTTCTAAGCTTTTGGAGACTTTTCAATTATTATTCTCTTTGCTTTTGGATTGCTTGTAAGATCGTGAAGATCATTCCACAACTTTGTTTGAGAAGAATTCTAAACCTTTATCTCTTTCAATAATAACATGAATTCTCTTTATTGCTTTGTTGTGTTTGATTTCACCATGCTTGAGTAGTCCATTAGCTAGGTTAAGGTTTTCAATGGTGATTTAGGATTGTTAGTGACTGAGCCAAATAGGATAGAATATCATATGTCTTCGCCAATAGGGATTCATAATGCTTAGATTAATTTGATCACCTAATCTATGATTTCAAGTTAAACTTATTCACGACAGTGCTCTAGGTTGCTAGATAAACCATTGGTAAGCAATTGGTGTGTAACCAACGACAGTTGATTGTTACCATCAATTGTGAACAAATTGAACGAACTCGTTAATGCTTGTCAACATCTCTGAATTCAAACGACAGTTTAGGTATTTAGGTTGTTAGACAAAGTTATTGATACATCACAACAGTGGGGCAATATTATTATTATGTTTGAGTTCTAGACCGTACTTAAAATAGTTCATGAATAGTTGCTCAGTCCCGAATCCAAAAATCACCGGCGAATTACCTTGATCTAGTGCTTGTTTTTATTGAATTTTACATCGTTTTATTTTGCCGTTTTCATTGTTTCGAAAATCACAAAACCATATTTTATCTTAGCTTTAAATTAGAATTTATAATTTCATAGTGTAACCTTGGTCTCTGTGGATTCGATACCCAATATATTACTGCGATTGTCTGTGCACTTGCGGATTAATTTTGTGTTAAAACTTTACTCATCAAGTTTTTATCTTAGCTTTAAATTAGAATCTATAATAGCTTTGTTGTATTAGGATTTTAGCCTATTTTACGTATTATTTTCTATTGTTTTTCGAGTCTTTCTAGTTCTTTTTGTGTCTTCTCTGGTTCTAGGAGGCTCTGGAACATGGATTGGAGTTACTGGGGCTCATTGGAGCAAACGAGATGATTTTGGAGCAAAAAGGCAATTTTTCATACCCGAGCACTTGCAAAAAGGCATTTTGGAGTAAAGTTTTAACCCAAAATAAATCCGCAAGTGCACAGACAATCGCAGTAATATATAGGGTATCGAATCCACAGAGACTAAGGTTACACTATGAAATTATAGATTCTAATTTAAAGCTAAGATAAAATATGGTTTTGTGATTTTCGAAACAATGAAAACGGCAAAATAAAACGATGTAAAATTCAATAAAAACAAGCACTAGATCAAGGTAATTCGCCGGTGATTTTTGGATTCGGGACTGAGCAATTATTCAGGAACTATTTTAAGTATGGTCTAGAACTCAAACATAATAATAATATTGCCCCATTGTCGTGATGTATCAATAACTTTGTCTAACAACCTAAATACTTAAATTGTCGTTTGAATTCAGAGATGTTGACAAGCATTAACGAGTTCGTTCATTTTGTTCACAATTGATGGTAACAATCAACTGTTGTTGGTTACACACCAATTGCTCACCAATGGTTTATCTAGCAACCTAGAGCACTGTCGTGAATAAGTTTAACTTGAAATCATAGATTAGGTGATCAAATTAATCTAAGCATTATGAATCCCTATTGGCGAAGATATATGATATTCTATCATATTTGGCTCAGTCACTAACAATCCTAAATCACCATTGAAAACCTTAACCTAGCTAATGGACTACTCAAGCATGGTGAAATCAAACACAACAAAGCAATAAAGAGAATTCATGATATTATTGAAAGAGATAAAGGTTTAGAATTCTTCTCAAACAAAGTTGTGGAATGATCCTCCCGATCTTACAAGCAATCCAAAAGCAAAGAGAATAATAATTGAAAAGTCTCCAAAAGCTTAGAAGAAGGGAACATGAATGTGAAAAAGGGAATAATAGAATACTTAGAAAAGAATATGAATGTGTCTGTGTGTTTCTTCGTGACAGCCCCCCTGGGTCCCAGGCGGCTGCCTCTTATTTATAACTTTATTATTTTAAAACTAGGTTAAAATCGGAGCCTCTGGCGAGCACCCGGGGCGAGCAGGCGGGCGAGCAGGTGCTCGGGTATGAAAAATTGCCTTTTTGCTCCAAAATCATCTCGTTTTCTCCAATGAGCCCCAGTAACTCCAATCCATGCTCCAGAGCCTCCTAGAACCTGAGAAGACACACAAAAAAACTAGAAAGACTCGAAAAACAATAGAAAACAATACGTAAAATAGGCTAAAATCCTAATATATCAGGACTGAGTACAGACACAAAGATCCTCCAGAGTTCGAGACTTACTTGGTTGACAAGTTAGGTCAGTTCTTGATACAGCAAGACGATAACTTGTTCAACAAGGCAGTATCCGAGATCTTGCCGAAAAGGGTTATTTGCATTTGGAAGCCGAGAGAATCTCCGAAGCCGAGCAGCAAACGATATCTTCTAGAAAATTCTTTTACCGGGTTGAGAATACCGTTACGCCGCAAGCTGATAATCCGGTTGTGTGGGTTAAACCGGTGACTGATCGGATTCGAAAACACGCGAGGCTTTTTATATCTCAATGTGTTTCCAAAGGATGTGGAGATAAGTTGCAGATTCTTTCGACTGTTCTCATCGATGGAGATTTCGTTGATGCTTGTGTTGGACTCACTCAGGCAAGAATTGAAGGGAAAGTTTGATAGAAAAGGTTTGTTCTTTATCATTGGAACCAATATTATTTGCTTTTGGTTTGCGTGTATCTTAAGTTACGTTATTTATGAAAGTGTTAAAAGTGTGTACAATTTATAATTTTGTAATTCAGGTTCTTGTATGAATATATAATTTTCAGAATTACCAAAACGTTGTGGGTTTTTGGGCCATAACCACCTCTGACCGGGAATCAAAATATGGAAACGTTTACCTTATAGGTTATATACTACTAATCTCGGAGGGAGTTTCATGTAACCTAAGAAATTAGTCTAGCGATTTTGAAGCGCAGTTCTTTGGAAGGCTTTCTAGTACACTAGTAGATATGCGGTGTGCTAAATCGAACTCTCAAAAATGATTAACAGAAAGAAAATTAAATGCACACAATATTTATAAATGTTTACATCCGCCACTTTCATATTTCACAAACTTATAATCATGGTACCGGTGACTGATCGGATCCGAAAGTACGCAATGATTCTTCGTTCTGTCTAGTGAATATTTTCGTAATAAAAGAATACAAACACACACACTCTCCTTCGTTCTGTCTAGTGTAGTATGACCCGCTAACACAGCGCAATGTTTCATTGAAACAGACCGTGATGGCTCTTAGAGTCACGCGATGCTTCTCTTCGTGTGACAATGAGAGGCTAGAGTCAAGACATCCTTTGAACGATGATGATGACTGAAGTTCAAATCCAAAGTTGTTGCTCCATCTTGTCTTTATCTCGCCCCCTGCAGATTCTGTGTTACCAATTCCAAAAATGGGAACAAATATAGGCTTCAACACAAACAGTTACAATCTTTTGCAGTTTATTTACGTAATCAGTAAAGAAAAATGCAGGAAGTGGAAGCAAATATGAGACAGAATTACAAAAGAAGTAAGTTGTCACCTATCTTCAGGAACAAGCTCTTGTGATTTTACATGTTCTTCTTCGTCCCTGCAATCTCTGTCTGACTTTGGTTCCAACGTTAGTCTGGGGTCTCTGTAATGTTTAACAACGTTAAAGGATTTGAAGTATCCCGCATTCATTAATCTTTGAGGTTACTATATCTTGTTATTATGACAGGCTTACGAAGAAGATGGGGTTTGAGGTTACTATATCTTGTCACTTTATCTCTTCATTTGAAGATTCATTCCAAGAGTTGAAGTATCCCACATTCTTTTATCTTCCAGGTGCCAATGTCATTTGAAGATTCAGTATCTTCGAGCATGAACTCAAAAACAAGCTCAGTGGAAGTCATCTCCTCTGCTTCAAACTCGAATACGTACAGATGCTCCGAGAAGAAATGAGTTTCTAGCAAGTGTCTAAATGAAGCGCAAGCATTCTGTTTGGACGTGATCCTACAGTTTACACTCAACGATCCCCCCTCATCTTCGCTCTTGTTAACTAACAAGATACATGCCTTAAATTTTATCGATGTAGAAAGAGGCTTGATAGACTCCTCTTGAAGGAGTGAAGCCAATGATCTCTTCAAAGGGTTTTGGTGATGCGATAAGATGTAATGATGGGAGATGAACAGATAGAACAAGTGGATGGAAGTGTACTTCCAAAAGATATGAAGGATCTAAACTTAGATATTACGCACTAAAAAAAGAAAGAGTTGTAATTGATATGACACACAATTACGGTTTGATCAACAAGTTTAGAGAGATTTTTGATAAAAAGGTTGATGATCTTATTCATGAGTTTCGGCTATAATATATAGGCAAAGAAAATGAAAGGACAAACCCCTTCCACTTCTTTGACTACACGGAAAACACAAAAAGAAATTAATGAGAAGTTTGAAAGACTAGTGTGAACACATTAACAAATGTGAACACATTAGTCCTAAAATAAAATACAAAGTTTGAATAAAAATTCTGATTTTATTAAAGCTAAATGGGTTGGCCGAAAATCACATCTTCATGGGCTTCAAGAAGCCCCAAAAATAGCCTAAGTGTGATAATGAGGAAATGAAAGAGTATGTGTGCTTGCCTCATTAAAAATCTACTTCTTGGTTGAGTTTCTTCATTTTTGACCTCAGCAAGGGTTTAGCCGGTAAATGCAAGGTCTTTGAGTCCATTGGATCCTCCGCGGCTTCAAGTTGCTCTTCGGCTTCATGCGGTTCTGTGACTCCATGTTCTAAGCTGGCCAAGGTTCTATCAAGGCTGTTCATTCAAGTTCACTATTACCGAACTCCCATAAGCTCGGTAAGTGAAGCACGCATGCAATTCTACACCGGGTAAGACCGAATATTCACTTGCTGATGATGTTTGGATGATGAGATCTCTCGCTTCTTGATTTAGTTTGAACCAGTTTCGAAAGTTAAGACGTATTACTTGACTGCAAAAGGAGCAATTTAGTCTCTCCAGGGAGACACAATTTTCAGCATCTAGGAACATTGTGGAATCCGGAAGCTGTGGGAGTGATACCAGATTCTGCATTTCATTTAGTACAAGTTGACCTAGACGAGAGAATTCCTTGACCCATGTACTAAGCTCTTGAATTCTTATATCGGTCAAGTGAAGCTTTGTTATTTTGTCCAAAGCATGTGGGGATTCCTTGAGGTTTTCAGAGTATGACATATGCAGTTCTTCAAGACAAGACCACAACCTAATCGATGTAGGAACTTCTTCTACGGCAATTCCACTTAACTTGAGAACTCTAATGTTTGTGGAAATCTCAGGAAAACTTTTTAACGAAGAGCAATTAGTGAGATTGAGATTGATGAGAGACTTCAAGTTGATGATGGTCGGGAGAATTTTTAACTGTGAGCATCCCTTCAATTTAAACTTCCTCAATCTATAAAGGTTTCCAATGGAAGAAGGGAGCTCCACAAAACTTGAACAATATCCATTGAGATTTAGTTCTTGGAGATTAATAGCATTCCCGATAGAGGAAGGGAGCTCCACAAGACTTGAACATCCACTAAGATCTAGTACTTGAAGATTAGTTGCATTCCCAATCCAGGAAGGGAGCTCCACGAGACTTGAACATTCACTGAAATCTAGTACTTGAAGATTAGTTGCATTCCCAATAGAGGAAGGGAGCTCCACGAGACTTGAACATCCACTAAGATCTAGATTTTGGAGATTAGTTGCATTCCCAATCGAGGAAGGGAGCTCCTCAAGACTTGAACATTCATTGATATGTAGTTCTTGGAGATTAGTTGCATTCCCAATCGAGAAAGGGAGCTTTACGAGACTTGAACATGCACTGAGATAAAGTTTTTGGAGATTAGTTACATTTCCAATCAAGGAAGGGAGCTCCACGAGACTTGAACATCCACTGAGATCTAGTACTTGAAGATTAGTTGCATTCCCAATCGAGGAAGGGAGCTCCACGAAACTTGAACATTCAATGGGATCTAGATTTTGGAGATTAATGGCAGTTGAGAGATTCGGAACCTCTTTTAGATTTTCCGAATAACTCAGATCCATCCACTTGAGATTTTTAAGCAGCTGTAATACATAGACACTTAGCTGTTGAACACATTAAAAAAAAAAAGCACAAAACTAAAAAGATTCATTTCGAGTTAATTTTTTCACGAGTACATAAAAACAAATTAAAGTTTTACAAGAAATTAGAATTACTTACTTTGATTCTTTCCCACAGCTTCTCAAGGTTGCTGCAAGGCATCCTTAGTTCAACAAGTAACTCCGGGTTGATAATAGAAGGCAAACTTGCCATCGGCCAATGCTTACAATGTAGTAATTGAAGTTTTGAAGATGTATACATCCCAACAAAGACGCTATGTTTGTTTTACCTTCCAATTTTAAAAATTGGAGATTTGTCATTCCTTCAAAGGGTCTCTCACTTATATTTAATATTTCACCCGTTCCAATCGTTGCGGGAATCTATGCCTATAACACTTTTAGTAATCTGAAAGAAAAAGAAAAAAATACCCCAAAAAGTAAGGGGGGATGATAAAATAAACTCAAGTTGTAACATGCAATGCATCAAAAGAGTAATGTGATAACTTACGGTTGTGGGGTCAGTGAGAACTTCCACAAAGATTATCCAAATGTGATCAATCACCACAAATTTCACAACAAGTAGCAATATTCACCACTAAATTTAACTAACAAGAAGCAATATTCACAAGAAGAAGAATCACAACAATATCTTCACTATCAACCAAAACTGTTGTTTCCAATAATAACTTCAACAATAACTTACGGTTTACGGACAATTTCTTTACCCAGTTGGACTAGCAAACTAGGCATCTTTATCACTCCATAATCATCAATAGATATTAAAGATCTCTCAACTAAAACATGAAGTCCTCGAGTCACATTCAAGAAACTCTTCGTAAGATGCCCTACGACTTTCTCCATATATTCATTGTTGAAATAGCAGGCTATATGAAGGAATAAAGATTTATCCACTTCATCTAAAGCATCATAACTGAACCTCAAAATGCTCCCAATTTTTTTGTTAAGGGTAGCCCTAACCCTTGGTAGTTCCATTGACCAGTCCTCCTTGGACATTCCTTTGAAGTGTGAGCCCATAACCCGTAGTCCTAGAAGAAGTTCACCGGCAAGATATGTAACTTCCAAAGCAAGCTCCATGAAACCATCCTTAGGGGACTTCTGACCAAAAGCATACATGCAGAACATTTGAAAAGCCTCATCAGTTGAAGGCAAATCCACCTTGTATACATGGTTGATCTCATGTGCCTTTAGAAGTTTTTGATCTTGTGTTGTGATGATAATCCGATTCTGAGTACCAAACCAGCAAGTTTCTTTCGCCATAGCTTCTAGTTGTACTAACTGGTCCACATCATCAAGTACGACAAGACTTTCAACCTGTCTTTGGCAGTTCCTAAATGTTGAACTTGTATATCTTTCTCCTTGGTTATTCGAGACATGAACTTTTGCTGCAAATGCAACTTGAGATCGTAGTCATCTGAACAACCCGGTATTGTATACGTTCTTTTGATATTTTCCATAAAGACACTCAATTGGAAATCTTTGGAGAGTTGGCTAAACAAATATCTAGCAATGGTGGTCTTACCAATCCCTGGCGGACCCCAAATGCCTATTATCCTCACCTCATCCAAATCCAGGCGTAACAACGGTCTCATCTCTTCCATACGAGTTTCCATCCCAACCAACCATTCGAAATCCATTGACGGTGTGGAAATATTCAACTTGTTTGAAACATCACTGACTATTTTTTCTATCATATCGGCGCAATTTTCCCTGAACAAGAATCCATTAAATAGTCAATACATATTCAAACGATCATTACTTAAGTTGTATATTATTATGTAATACATATTTCCTGAAGCTTATAACAGTAAGTCTTTGTTCTAGAAGGTAATGTGTGTTCATAGCACATGGTTTAACATCACCAAAATTGTCAAGCTTATTTCTTTCTCCTTCACCTCTACTTAACATTTGCACACTTAACTGACACATAACAGCTTTATAAGATATCCAGAAAAGTTAGCCCACAAACATCAATCAACAATATTACATAGTAGACATATGTTACCCCAGAGATTATCAAAGACGTGCCACGTAAATCAAAGACATGCTAAGAAAACCAAAGTATATAGAACACCATACCTGCATTCTTGCTGAAAGATGAACTTCCGACAATCCAACAGATGACTGTCTCATAGTCTTGTTTTCCAGTTCTATATAACCGAGAAACGGGTTGCACAGCTGATATATGAGAGGGTGGGAAGGTCTCCACCGTTGGCTTTACATTATATACATGATGAGAAACCCATACGAAAAATATAAAGAAGAAGCTTAGGGTTAAAGATTTCCGAAATTCCACCATTCCACCAGGAGCAACTTCCTTAATTAAGACATCGCCCTGTATGACCT
Organism: Draba incana; assembly: GCA_963576765.1. Classification (NCBI taxonomy): domain Eukaryota; kingdom Viridiplantae; phylum Streptophyta; class Magnoliopsida; order Brassicales; family Brassicaceae; genus Draba; species Draba incana. The sequence goes on along the minus strand of OY755212.1, from coordinate 5,407,574 downwards.
TGAGAGCATCTTGCAGAAGACCTTTATTCCAAATCTTTCCAATTAAAAATTCCTCAGTCTTTCTTGCACACAACGAAAGAGGAGCCACACCACCATAAGCAATTGATGCATCAGAAACGAACAATTGTTCTCTTCCAGAAACACACGCATCCCTACGATGAGCCTGCTTAAACTCTTTCACAAACTCTAAGGGTCTAGTCCACGGAAGAAACACTGACAACAAAATCTCATTACTTCCCATATCAACTTTTCAATAACCGAGGAAGAAATCTTTTGCAGGTATAGACCTAACATTTCCACTGCAGTTGATAATCCGAAACTCTGCTCATGAAGCCATCCAAAGAGGATTTAAATCAGATATTGGACTAGCTGTACAGATGTAACATCTGAGATGTTTCCACCAATGCAAGCAACATTTCTGAGTTCCAGGACTTGAGCAACAAAGATTAGCACTTGCTACTGTAACCTCTTCAGTCTCATTTCGATTCCCACGTCCGTACTACCTACAACTAGTTTTGCATCAGGATAATTTTCTTTGAGCTCAAGCACGTCCAGAAGACTTACTGGTCTATGCCAGGTAAGCCCACCGTTTCCCCTTAACTTTAAAGGAGCTAATTTCCTCAGCAAAAGTTCCGGAGGAAAAATAAGTTCCTTCTCCGTATACTTCGCCCCATCTATATCATTGTAAGAGATGGACTGAAATTTGTCTCCACTACAATTAACCGCTCCATTTGTCGTTTTCGATCCACAAGAACAAGGTTTGCCAGTAGATGGGCAGATTTTTGATCCATCTTGAATGCTAAGTGAAGATACACCACAGTATAGAGCATCATCAGATGTTGCAAAAACCCGGAAAGCATCAACGATAGGTCTATAACCAGTACAACGACATAAATTTCCTTCTTCAATCTCCTCTTCACAAGGTGAGTTTTAATCAACATGATAAACCCGGGTGTACAAAACCCACATTGTGAACCATGAGAAGATACCAATGATTCCTGATAAAATTACGAATCACAACACGTTTAATAAATGAGAAAAATCTAACCTGAAGTGGATGCAAGCCAAGTTTACGATTCCCAACTCCTTCAATGCAATTACTGAATAGAGAAGTACTAAGCTGCAATAACATTTTCCATATCAACAAAAAGGCTTAAACTTTAGCTCCACAATAGAGACTTACACGCATGTCTTTGATATTCGATGCAAGCTCCACAACCACCTTCGCCGCATCCAAGCTTTTTCCCGGTCAATCCAGAATCTAAATTAAACACGAAACGTTATGCAATTTCTTGGTCATGGATTGAAAACAAGAGCCGAGGTTTCAAACCACTCAGATTTTAAAACCTTCCTCTTGTTATTATCTGAGTGGTTTCAAAATTCGTATATTGTTCATTCCATGGTGTAATTCTGCTTCGTCGATCTTAACCAGCCATAGTGAATCAGAGCTCGTCCATCACCGCCGGTCGCGGCAACAGAGCCACCGGCTTCGTCTTCGAGGTCAATCTGGTGAAAACATCTAAAGGCTTTATTGCTCAAAAGCCCATAATGGAGGAAGAAGGCCCATTTAGATTTCCTCCATAACATTCCCAAGGATAAAAATTGGTGAATTAACCATTCCTTTTTAAATTTTCACATTCGAGTGTGATAAAAATTGATAGGAGTTAAAAATTTCTCTGAATTTGTATTATTGGATTAAAAAAATTGTTAAAACGGTTTAATTTACTCCATCCAAAAAAATGAAAAGTGAGCAAATTCAGTAGAAAAACAAATAGAACCAATAAAACCATTTAATCTCTTTATTCCGAAATGAAAACGCAAAATATGTTGCTCTCTGCCTCTCTCATGTATTGTCTAACACAATTCTTTTTCTAAGGGAAATTTTCCACTATGCAATTAGGGGTGGGCAAAATATCCGAAACCAAAAAACCAAACCGAACCCGATCCGAAATTATCCGAACCGAACCGAATCCGATTTTTGAAAATACCCGAATGGGTTTCATATTCCTAAAACCGAAAAACCAAATCCGAACTCGAACCGAACCGAAAACCGAACGGTCATCCGAATTACACGAAACATAAAATTAACTACGCATATTTACATATACGATCATATATATTCTTATAATTTAGGGAATTCATATAGTTCTTTTTATAGTTTTTTCAGTTAATTCGAGGATTGTGAGTATATTTGGCTAAAATAATTAATTTTATTTTGAAATTTGAAATTTTTGTTATTATTTTTTGGATAATTTGATTTAAAAATAAATAAAATCAAACTAAATTAGGAAAAAAAATTATGTAATTATGAATATTTCGGGTAACCGAAACTGAAATCGATATTAACCGAACCAAAACCGAACCGAAGTTTTAAAATACCCGAATGGGTTTTATATTCCTAAAACCGAAAACCCGATAACCGAATTAACCAAACCGAAACCCGAGTGGTTAACCGAATGCCCCTGCCTAGAATAACTTATGTTTCAAATTCTTCATCTTGGCCATATAGAGAGGACCATAAATGGATGAAAATCAATTTAAGATCATGAAGAGATGATAATTTGTTCACAGAATCACATAATGCCAATTAAAACGAATTAAGAGATGTGTGTCAATTTTTTTGTAAGAGCAGCTTCTCATGGTTCACATAAACCAAAGGAGAATGAATTTACATTTAGAAAGTATTCTTGTTTGATTTCCTATATGTAATGGAATCAATGAGTCATCCTGGTAATAAAGCATTGACACAAAGTTAATTACCATAAAAAAATAAATACACTATCAGCAGAGTTTTCGATATTTTTTTACCTTCAAGAGGATTCAAGGTTCTTGTGTTTTTGGAACAAAATCAGTGCCGGTCCAATGTTTTCGGGTGCCCTACACAAGTTTTTAAATAGGTACCCTTTTCATATATCGTGAAAAATAGCAATATAAGTAAAAAAACGAAAAAACTTAGTAAACCCGTTCATAATTCAAATAGTTTATAAGAAAATAAAATTAAAAGCAAAATTAAAGTTTATTTTTGAAATATTGCCCTCTATGCATTTTTTCTTGCATAATCATTTATTAAACTCATATAGTCGAGTTTTTCAACCATTTCTGTTTCAGTCAATAGCAAAGTCAACCTATTCAATCACAAATAATTTTTTTCTGAGTTTTAACTTCGAAAAAAAAAAATTATGCGGTACCAACGATACCAAAATGGTCAATAATATGCAAGAAACTTTATTTGTCAAACGTCTTTCTCGATTTTGAATATTTTTTTACTCTGGCATCTGCAAAAACTAATTCACTTACAAGATTGAAACATCTACTTTATACTTTTTGACTTTAACTTGTGCAACAATGTAATAACAAGGAATAGAAGATCAAAGAATAACCGAATTATCATTTTAATTTTTTTTTTAAACTAGAATTTTAAATAATAAAACTAAATTACTTTTAAAAAGTGATTAACATGTTTCTTAAGATAAGACCCACAAACAATATAAAAGACTTTGAAAAAAGGTTTTACAAATATTATTATTATAAAAACAGTTAATATTTTTTTTATAATTATACATATAACAAAAATTTTAACTAAACAAATGCCCCTCTAAATTTAGGTTCCTAGGCGGTGGCTTCAGTGGCTTGCCCTCTGGGCTGGGCCTGAAAAAAATCTCTCGCGGCACGAAGCCTCTCGGTACAAAACATAAGTTTCGTCACAAATCCCCTATATATTATTAGGAATGTGATTTGTGAAAAAATTATGACATGGCTCATAAACAATTGTGACATGGCTCAAAAGAAATGTGACATGGCAAAACTTACTATAATTAAGTTATAATCTTCCATTAAAAAATTTTAGTCATTATTTTTATTATTTTAATTGTTCACTAATGAAATGTGTAAAGATTAATTTTGACATAATAATTTATTTTGAACAGTTATATAAATGTCTTATCTCTAAAATTTATAATTAAACTTACTAACATATTTAAAGAGATACTATTAATTTTGTGAAAAAATATCAAAAATATAACATTTTTTTTAAAAGTCGATTTATATATTAAAATCTCTAAAACTTAATAAAGTAATAATTATTAATAATTAATAATAATTATTAAAAAATACATATCAAAAGCAAACATTTTTCATTAGTCATTCATGATCTCTAATTAATGGTATTCATTATTCCATAATATTTGGTTATGAAAAAATTCAAAACTTTTGGAGATGAACAATGATATATATAATAAACCATGATTCGGATATAATAGATTTTGAAAAAATAGTTAAATACGTAAGGTATTTAAGAAAAAATTCAATGAATATATTTAAAAAAATAGATTTATAAATTTGGTTTCAAAATTTTTTATCTCCGCGTATAACGCGGGAAATCACCTAGTTTTGAAAATGTCGGATGGTCATGCGATTTTTTTTCTGATGGAAACCTCACAAATATATCAATAACATCAAATACATGACGAACTAAACGTAAGATCAGACTTAAGTTAACATTCAACAACTCAAGCCTCAAGTTAGGGAATCAAGGGTATCAAAAGTGTCGACAATGATTTACCTAACCTTGCAAGTGTTCAATCCGTGAGATTGATATCGAGATTTACCTCGGCATCTACACCTTGGTGATATTCCATGGCCAAAGTGTGTGTAGTAGTAAGCTTTGCATCTTCATAGAAGCCTCTCTTGCTTAAGAAGTCACAACATGACCGGACTAATTGAAATTTTGATGAGAGATTTTGTAGTCCTAAGAGTATTGGAAGTCCCATTTTAACTTACCTCAAAATTTTAAGAGCACTAGACCTTTCTCTAGCCACAACCAAACGACATCGTGTGCTTCATTTGAAGCAATGAGGTATTTCACCAAACCTTCAATTTTATTTAATTATTATCATGGTGATTTCCGGTTTTAAAACTCATGAAAAAAAAATTATTAATCAACTGAAAAATCTCTAGGTTTATCAATTTCTTAAATATCGCAACTTGAGATACACGCAACCCAAAAGCAAATAATCTTGGTTCCAAAAGAAACCATATATCAAGAATTGTTATTTTGCGACGACAACACATCACATGTAGTAATGTAGTATCTTTTGTTTTTCTATTTTCGCTATATTCATATAATTTTTTAAGTAACTTTTTTTTTTGTAGATGTTTTTAGTTTTTTAACAAAATTGTAAAGTAAGAAGGCGTATACACTGCCGACTGCTATTAAAGCTTTGAAGATCTTTTCAAAAAAAAAAAGCTTTGAAGTTGATATTTTGTTATATAAACTCGAATAAAAGATTGACAAAAAATAAAAAGAATAAAAGAAAGCATATCGATATTCAAAATTGGAAGCACGCCGTCAAAAGCACATGGATCTCACATACTATACTATTTAGAGAAAATTATCAAAATTACCATAATTTTGATAACCCTTTTCAATTATACCACAACCCTCAAAACATTTTCAATTTTATATCACAAGCGACATGAATAGACGAAATTACCCTTTTCTTCATCTTCTTTTTTCCTCCTTATTCTTCCATTGTCTCTCTCTTTTTATCTCTTTCTATCTCTCTCTTTCACTCTTTTTCTCACAACCGGAGATGGTGGTTGCCGGAGAGAGAGTCGGAGACGAGACATTAACGGAGACGAGAAGGTGGATCAAAGTTGGAGACGAGACAATACCCTTCTTCTTCAAATCTTCATCTTCATATTCTTCCTTCCTTCTCTCTCTCTCTCTGGAATTTGTACATGAAGATAACAACGAAGACAACGTAAATTTGTCCACTACCACTGACTTTCAATTAACACGAGTTAATGGTTTGGAGATTGAGAATTTATAGGTGGGAAACAATGAAGAGAAGATAACTTTGTCCATTACCACTAGCTTTCAATTAATATGTCCATAATTCTCATTTTAGTCTTGTCCTCTCAAGACTGTATTTGTAGAACACAAAACGTATTTTTCAAAGGTGGAAAACTGTAAAAAAAATTTGATCGGAACAGAGGACTAAACCGGAAACAACGACAGAAACAGTGGACAACATACGTAGTCAGAGATCGTAACAGTAGACAAAAACATGAATCGTGGTTAACGGTGGTGGAAACAGCCATATTCATTATCAGACATAATCAGAGATGATAGAACTCTGAACGGTTGGTTGTGTTCATCATCTACGTCTAATCTTCACTCACCGTTTCTCATTTCTATTTCACCAATACCATATGTAATTTGTTTTATTTTCTGTAGTGGACAATTTTTATAACTTGTGCTTTGTTGTCCACTAACGCGATTTTGTTTCCCATGTATTTGTCCACTGTGTGTTTATGATCCTATTTTTATTTAAAATCAAAATTATTGTCATGTCCTCTCAATACAAAAGATATTGATTTTGTTTTTGTCCCCACAACAACTTGTCCACATGTGCACAACCGCATTTTGTCCACCGTCTCTGGTTATATCCACCACCGTCTTCGTCACCGCCGACCATCGTCACAGTGGACATTTTTGTTTTTTGCCACCGCTACCACTATCTCATCCATTGTTTTTGTCACCGTTTCTCTTTTGTCCCCAATTCCATCTTCGTGATTGTCCACGGTCTCACCTTTGTCACCAACCACCACTTCGTCCACGTTAACTTTCACAACCCAGAATCCATGGGAAATTTTTCTTCAATCTTGTTTCTTCAATCTATTCCGATCAAATTTGGTCCACCGTCTTGTTTCCGTTAATGTCTCGTCTCCGGCTCTATCTCCGGCAACCACCATCTCCGGTTGAGAGAGAAAGAGAGAAGGAAGGAAGAAGATGAAGATGAAGATTTGAAGAAGAAGGGTATTGTCTCGTCTCCGCTTTGGTCCACCGTCTTGTCTCCGCTAATGTATCGTCTCTGACTCTATCTCCGGCAACCACCATCTCCGGTTGAGAGAGAGAGAGAAAATGAAGAAGAAGAAGGAAGGAAGAAGGGCGAATGGTCTGACATGAACAACACTTACTCGTACAATATTTGAGGGTTAAAATGGTCTGAAATTAGACTAAATGGTAGTTGAAAAAAGGTTGACTGAAAATATGGTAATTTCATAAAGGTTGACTTGAGATTATGGTAATTTCAAAAAATTTCCCTACTATTTACCAAAACTAAATAAACTTAAACCAAAATTTATATTATACTTTATTTTTTTAAATATGGTTTTAATGTACTTACTGTTATTCTAGTTCTGGAAATCGTTAGTGAACCGGATTAAACCGGGAAATCAAGTAAGTTATTTAAACGGTTCTCTAAGTATTAAACAAAATATGTACGGACACCAATTCGAACCAAGGCAAACTGGTTGTGACTAAGCATGAAAAGTGAGTCGCCACCAGGGTTCGAGCAGCAAATTGGTACCCGATAAAAGAGAGAGGATTAAATCTTCTCTCTGCCCGGCGAGAAAGTTGTCTCGTGGGATGCCTTCCTATATTGAGGAGGAGTAACTCCTCTATCACGGATCACTTAAAGATCCGTGGGTCGCAGATCAAGTTAAATCTTGCGACGGTCGGGATGGTCTATTAAGAGTTCATGCGCTCGAGGTAGCGATTTGAGGTAATCTTAATTACCTTTTTTTTTCAATTTTGAGAACAATGAATCTCAATTTTTTCCAAAAACAAAATCTTAGTTTTTTTTTTTTGGCTAACAAAATCTTAGTTGACCTATATGTACTACGATTCTCCAAACGCAGCAAAAAAAGCAATTCGTTAAGATTATACATATCCTAAAGCAGTAGATGAACCATCTTGTCAACTAATTAACCTACGTACGATGAGACAGCTTTCTTTTTCTTGTTCGTCATCCCATGTTTTGTTTTTCTTTCTCATAGGTAACAAAAGAGCCACCACCATCTTCTTAACATGTTTACCAAAAAAAAAAAGAGCCACCATCTTGTTTGATTTAGTGAGATAAAATTATACAGAATTTAAACAACCAAAATCTTATGTAGTCTAGTTCTCATATTCGTTTAAGTCTTTTGCTTGTCAGATTTTATTGGTTGGGAGAGTATAAACACCCTACTGATTTTGAATTTGGTATATATATTTAGTTTAGAAATTGTGAAAGGAATTTATGTCTCTCTCTCACTTTTCATTTATTGTGAATTAATTAGAAGAAGAGGAAGCGGAGAGGTCTGGAGAGACTGTTTTTGAATTTGGTATTTTAGTTTAGAAAATTGTGAAAGGAATTAATGTCTCTATCTCTCACCGAATCGCCTAGAAAACTTTTGGATTTGTTGAAGTGATTGGCAATAGAGAATGCATCACTTTAATCTTCCTGTTTTTATTGTTATTTAACAGAGTATATATTAAGGCAATAAATTGACCAAAAAGATAAAAATATATATTCCCTCCGTTCCAAAATATAAGTTGTTTTGGGTGTTTTTTTGTGTTTCAAAATATAAGTTGTTTTGAGAATCTATATATTTTCATCTTTATTGAATACTGTGTGACCAATAATATTATGTAGTCTTTTTTAGGTTTGATTAAATTATATTTATTGTGTATATTAAATGATATTTTTTATAAGAAAAAGTAGTTTCTTAATCTTTGTGCTTTTAGGTAAAATAGCATATATTTTGGAACGGAGGGAGCATATATTTTACAAGATAACATATTATTAAGTTCTGTACATGTTTAACGTTTTTGTTCTGGTTGGATTTAGGATCTTCCGTATAAATGGTCTCCTATTGTAATAAAGTACTTTTTTAGTTTCTTAATCTTTTTTATGTTAGTCATATTTACTGTAAGATAATCTCGATATATACTTGATGCTCATAAGAAAATCTTCTATCTCAACTCCTATTACTTTCAGGATATACAAGACTTGAGAGAGTATTATGATAGATTACTTTTGGATTGGCAGACGTAGCCTGTAGCCATGACTATGTATACGTCATTTTACCATTTAGGTTTTGGGTGTTTTTCTTCAAGATCTTAATTACATCCATGTGTCTTACCAAGGATCTTGTTTCAGAACTTTTCTTCATTCTCTCTCTTCTCTTTTATTTATTAAAATTAGTAAGTTAGATTTTTTTTGAAGATCTTCATGGATGGAGATGCTAACGTGCCTTAGCCACTGATAGTGACAAAAACTTTTTGTCTCCTCTCTCTCTTGTACTTTCAACAAACTATATGACCCTAAGTCATAGCCATGTATTAACTTTACTCATGCATTTTAAATTGCATACCTTTTTATCCGACAAAATGAAAGTACTATATAAATAGCGAATATAGAAAGTAAAAAATGTGAAACCAAAGACCAAAATGAATAGAGTTAAGGGAAGATGTAGCATTATTAGTTTACACACCTCTGAGATATTCGAGAAGTGTCATATGAGCTAATCTATCAGGCTTCGCCATTAACGTACTTAAAACTCTCTCCGATCCCTTCATATTTCTTCAGTGAGGACATAATTTCTCAATGAAATCTTGTTAAAGATAGAGAAGTTATTTCCTTTTTATATATCGTAGGTATAAGAGATACATGCATGCATGTTTATTTGCACAACAATAAAAGCCCAAATCAAGAAGAAGAAAAGTACAAGAAAGTTAACTCAGATCAAGAAGGAGACAAGATCGAGCAAAAATCTTTAGCTCTATACTATTCCTGTAGGCATCAGTAGACAGAAATTTTTGTGAGCATGATGCTTTGATAAAATCATTCGTCTAAATTAACACCGAAACTTTTGTAGGGTTGGAAACATTGTAGTCCACATGGTCATGGACACATTTTAAATTTTCTTTCTTGACACATTACTTGTCTATATGTTAATTTTATATATTCTCATCGCATATTATGATATATACTAACAATCGTTGACAAAATATATGTAATACTTTAAACTGTAGCTGATACTTGATACCTACCATCCACTCAACAAATGCAATTAATTATATATTTTCAAAACCGGATTACATCAAAACCGAAGTCTTACACTCAACCAAAATATGATATTGGAAAATATTGTTTCGAAGAAAACTTGTAATCTAAGAAAAAGTCAACATGTTTAGCAAAAAAAAAAAAAGTAACATAAAATCAAGGGGACAATCTAAGAAATATTTATGGAAAGTTGGATTATATATAGTTTATATACTCACATCGCTTGTCAACAAATCCTGATAGTCTGAATGGTTGGTCAGCTCTCTCTTATACAAGCCAATCGTTACATTGAGAAGCCAAACACAAAGAGGCAAAGGAAATTGTCTTTAACACTAAGTTGAGAGAAACATTACACAGGAGATTACATTTTTATTACTTATTAGTCAAGACCCTAAAACAAAGCTGTTCTCATCTCTCAAACATGTCTTTTTCGAAACTCTTGCAGCTTCTGTGTCATCTTTTGTAAACGATGCTGCTAAAACTGTTGCAAAAGAAGTTATAGATCCAACAGTATCACTTATCGAAAGCCAGATCCAGAGGCCACGAGACGTCATGCAGCAACAACAAATCTTAGCCAATTTCCAAGAATTCGCTGGTTCGAGTTTCCCTGGTGACGACTACCACCCGCTGGAGCGGAAAAACTGGATGGCTCATCTCTCTGTGGATAAACTAACCCTTAACAAGATCGTGTGGCCAGGGACGCACAACTCAGCCACCAATGGAATCGGGGACCCTCTGATCACTCGTTGGTTAGGTGAGTGCCAAACGCTCTCCATTTTCGAGCAGCTAGTCCTCGGGACACGTGTTCTTGACATCCGTGTCGAGGAGTATCGCCGCATCTGCCATGGACCTTTGATGTCGTACAACGTTGAGATAAGGACCGAATTTGGAAAGAAAGACCCTCCTGGTTTCGAGGCTTACTTGATTGACAAGTTAGGTCAGTTCTTGATACATCAAGATGATAACTTGTTCGACAAGCCGGTTTCCAAGATCTTACCGAAAAGTGTTATTTGCATCTGGAAGCCGAGCAAGTCTCCCAGGCCAAGCCGGGGTGGACCTCTCTGGAATTCAGATTATCTAAAAGATAATTGGATTGATAACGATCTTCCATGGACAAAATTCGAAAGCAATATGAATCATTTGAGAAAACAACCACCAATATCTTCTAGAAGATTTTTTTACAGGGTTGAGAATACAGTTACACCTAGAGCAGATAATCCACTTGTGTTTGTTAGACCTGTGACTGATCGAATTCGAAAGCACGCAAGGCTCTTCATATCTCAGTGTATTTCCTATGGATGTGAGGACAAATTGCAGATTTTTTCCACTTATTTCATGGAAGGAGATTTCGTCGATGCCTGTGTTGGACTAACTCATGCCAAAATAATTGGTAAAGTTTGATAAATATCCAAGTTTCAAAGGCAACCAAGATAACGTGGTTTTCACTTGCATGTAATGAATTCTGTTTACCCTTTTTAAAATTATCGTTTGTATTAAATTGTTAACCATGTAGACTAAAAACATATCTCTTAGAAAATAAGTTTTAAAATGGTTCGCAAAAATATAAAAAAACCTATGTGATAACCTTAGTTGTTAGAATTTTTTTAAAAAAATTAAAAAACTAAAGTGTCGTCTTTTTGAGTGGTATATATCATGACATAATTCTCTTGAACAAATTGATTAATTGGTGGTAACTTTTATTTAGAAAGCCAATAAGCTGAATTAAGAAATCAAATTCTATACAATTTAACATATAATTGACTTTGATTTAACGCTTTGCACGTTAAGACAAACACTGCACGGTATCTCTCAGATTTATAAGTGAAAGACCCTAAAAACAAAGTTGTGAAACTCATCCCTAAAAACAAAGTGGAAGATTATGGAATGAATCTCTCTAGGAACACGATTTAGGCCTCATTCTTAATGCTCCTTATGAACTCTTAGTACCAAGTAGAAGCTTAGGATTCTAAGATTTGTTAGGTTAGCTTAGCTAGATCACGGGAGTGGGTAGTTAGAACATTAGATGTCTAAGTTGCTCATTATGCATAGAGCACTACACAAATCTCATCCTTGGAACACTAGAGAGTATTTCTCATAGTATCTCAATTATTTTCAAGTGTGATTACACTTAATTCTTAGAACCCGAAAATATTTATCCCCTTTGTTTGCTCCATTGTCTTTAGGATTTATGTTAAGTTTAGGATTAGTTTAGTTTGGATACCGTTACACCCACCTTTGTTTAGGCTTAGCTCATCGTAGGCATAGTCTAAGCTTGAGTGTTAAATGCATCTTCCCTTGGGTTCGACCTCTAAGTACTTCATTGACAAAACCGTGCACTTGCGGTCACTTAGAGCTTTATAAATGTAGAGCTTATATGAACCGAGTTATGGCTTCTCTCATTAGGAAGTGAAATTTGGGCTCATCACAAACCATCATATTGTCGCATTTTCCCAACAATAAAAACTAGGCGCAGACAAACATCAAAGCCAAATGCTAATCATACCTTTAAACATTTGGTGAGTATTAAAGTCGTATAGTCTTAGTTGGAATGGATATGGATAATCCAGCGAAGTGAATAAAATAAACCCTAGAAAATCAATTTAAAGCTCCTTAGTGAGCTTAACTAACCTAAGCTCAAAAATAAAATTATAAACCCTTGAAAATCAATTTATTGTTTGATCCAAAGCCCGATCTTGAGCTGCCACTCACGGCAAAAAAACCACCGCCTTGAAGAATGAAAAAGTTGTGCCCGGCGACAGAACCGACCTCAATCTTGTCACTTCCTTACGATCTTCTTCTGGATTGCTTAGCCCGCATATCAAAATCATATTATCCGACTCTCTCTCTAGTCTCCAAAAGCTTTCGATCTCTCCTTGCTTCACCGGAGCTTTACAAGGCTCTTTCACTCACAAACCGCACGGAGATCAGTCTCTATTTGTGCTTAGAGTTCGCTCTTGACCATAACCCTCACTGGTTTTGTAGGAACTTAATTTACTACATATAAGCAAACTGATATTTGTGAAATAAAATACATAAACACGATATTACAATAACAAAAATACCGATACAGGATTTAGGATAAGAGCGAATTTGTAGAGGCGAGATACGATCTCTATCCTTAATTCTGAAAATGCCCTGTAGTGTAACGGTTGCATGACGTTCCGAATCCCAGGATACAACTACAATCGATTCTATTTTGCACCATCCAACAATAGAATCACATGAACGCTAGATTTGTGTTTTACTCTCAGACATAAAAATTGATAAAAGAAAAAATGTGAGAGAATGTTTTTTATTAATCATGTAATGATCCGTTGATCACTGATCAATTGTTTTGTTGTTTATCATAAAAAATGATTCGGTCGATCATGTCAAAAAAAAATATGATCTTGCCTCTGATGAGAAAAAAGGAAGGCTACTTATAGCCACTTTCATTTTTTTCTAACGTTCAAGAGGATTAAGACATAAAGGGAGGATGAGACTTCTTTCTCATTTTTTAATTTGGAGTTGGTATTCTTCTGCTCCAAAATTCAAAAGTTAATTTGCTTTGTTGAATTAATTAACACGATAATTCAACTTTTCGTTACAAAATTCAACCTTTACCAATCAGAGATATGTGTTGAATTATTCAACATGATAATTCAACCGAATTATGGGCCAAAAGAATTAATCTTTTTCTTTTAGTTGATCCCATTTATAAAATATCGAAACCGAAACCGAAACGAAAGTCCGGTTCGAATATCTCATTTCTCCAATATACCAAAGTATATTAATTCTCCACTTTATATAATAGGATTTTAATCTATATTTCTAATGTGGGACATTTGCTAGTTTTTATACTTAGCCAAATTTTAAAACTTACAAGTTTTAAAATGTCACCCACTTTAGACCTTCATTTCTCATTCAAAACTAACTCCGATTTTGACAAGTAGATACACTATATCATAGTGCTTACGGCGACGATTATATCGTGCCCAATAACTGGTCATTCTGATAGACGTCTCCATCATAACAAACTATAAAATGGTCTAAAACCATTCCGTCAAAAACGAGTTCCAACAATCTCCCACATGAATAGAAATGACTCTAAACATATGACGACTCGATAAAACGGACTTTTGAGAGTATAAACGAAAAATCCACTGCATAGTGAGTTGGTAGCATTTTTCAGCATTGAACCAATCATTGTTAAAAGCTATCGGGTTTACTCGACTAGGAGGTGATCATGATGTCTTGAACCACCCGGGTTTTAATGTAAACCGAGACAACAACTATAACACAACTTCATTTTCTCACAGAACTAGGTTCTCTATTGTGTTTATTTTGGCCTTGAACATTCCTGGTATCATGAGTGAACTTGGAGAATATAGCCTTACGTTCATTCTCCTAGAAACGGCCCCATTTCACACTCACTAGGTGATTTGCCATCAGCTTTGTTTTAACGAGTATCTTGTAATACTCCACTTATATCTCAAACTATGGACTCAAATCATTAAAAGCAAACGCTTATCCTCTATACATGCACAGGTAACACTGTTTATCATCCTAGGAACTGGGTAAAGACATAGTCTTACAGTGTTCTTCTCTCAATCAGCTTTATTTCGTTGGCCCTTTGAACCTATGTCGTCGGAAATCCAGTGACATAGGTTGGGTATCCATTAAGCGTCAATTTTAGTTATAGGCTTTAAACCCATTCCTCTTGATGATTTTACAATTTGATCTCTCGACAAACTTTTTGTGAACGGATCAGCTAAGTTGTCAACCGACTTGATATAATCTATCGTGAGTACTCATGTTGAGATCAATTGTCTAATGGTCTTATGTCACCTTTGAATATGACGAGATTTACCATTATATAGTTTATTCAGTGCCCGGGATATAGCTGATTGACTATCACTGTGTACCTGTAAAGCTGGCACTGGTTTTTCCCACATAGGGATATCTTCCAAAAAGTTCTGAAGCCACTCTGCTTCTTCCGCTGCTTTATCAAAAGCTATGAACTCTGTCTCCTTGGTTGATCTAGCCAAGAGAGTTTCTTTGGGATATTTCCAGGATATTGCTGCACTTGCCAGGGTAAAGACATATCCACTTGTAGATTTCGAGTTTCTAGAATCAGAAATCAAATTGGCATCACAATAGCCTTCTAATACCGCTGGTTCTTTACCATAGTGCAACCCATAACTCTTGGTATATCTAAGATAGTTCAATACCCTTGTTATGGCTTTCCAATGAGTATGACCTGGATTACTCGTGTATTGACTTAACATATTTATTGAGTGTGCCAAATATAGTCTAGTACAATTTGTTAAGTGTTGGGAATGTCCTGAAATCACACTTGTAATCACTCCAGTGATAGTTGTAATGTCGAGATTAGACATTCATATGATACTAGGTGATCATGACGTTTTGCTAGAAACCTCTGATGATTTATGAGTTATGAACTCATTGCTAGTATTATATGATCCTACAGGGTCACACACCTAAGCAAATAGGATGCGCTTTATATGGGAATAATCATTAATGTAATGATCCAAATGATGTGTATTTGATACACATTATTTTAGTGTTTTAAAGAGTGTGTCGATCGACACACATGGGTTGTGTCGATCGACACGAGTTAAATCCGAAATAGGGATTTCGGTTTGACGACTTAATTAATTCTGACTCGGTTCAGGATAATTAGGTTTTTCTCCAGGGCCCATATATAAAGATATGAGGCACGACCTGGAAAAGAGATCTTTCTGATAGCCGTCACTCTAAAATACTAAATCCCTAAAGAGATCTGATCACCGGTTCTAGCATTCCGGCGGATTCCTATTTGTGTGCGTGTGGACTATCCGTAGAGGCATAGCGTTTGACGTGCTCGTAATCTCGATTCCCTGCTAATTCCGCTGCAAACTCCAGGTATAATCGAGATTCAGTTTTTCAGTTTATTCGTTTACAAACCCTAGATCCTAGGAAAGGAACTGTGACGTAGGTGGATTAATAGAGATTAATCTAGGTAACCTAGTATGAATTCCTACAGTGGTATCAGAGCCTTAGGGTTTAACGTATTAATCTGTTGAACAGTAATCGAATTTGATCTAGTTAAATTTTGCAAAATCGTTTTGTCATTAAACTGCTCAAATCGCATAAGAACCCTAGTCGTGTCGATCGACACGATGGTTGTGTCGATCGACACGTCTGTATCTGCCTTGCATACGATGAACCGGTTCAATTGGATTGAATCGGTTATCGCGCTTGGTTAACAAATCAATTAAACCGGTTAATTTCGGTTTATAGCGATTTGGTTCGTGTCGATCTACACAAATGTTGTGTCGCTCGACAGAGACCAGAATCGACCCGGTTCAATTGGATTAACCGGTTATCGATCCGGTTCAATTGGATTGACCGGTTATCGCAAAATTGTTTTGGTTTGGTTCGTCTCGATTGACACAAATGTTGTGTCGCTCGACAGAGACCAAACCGACCCGGTTCAATTAGATTGACCGGTCATCGATCCGGTTCAATTAGATTGACCGGTTATCGAAGATTGAATCTGGTTTGGTCATGTCGATCGACACAAATGTTGCGTCGATCGACACAGACCGGTTATTGGAATTTTGTGTCGGTTATCGAATCCGGTTCAATTGGATTGATCGGTTCTCGATGAACTGTAACAGAAGAGTAAGTGTCGATCGACACTAAGGTAGTGTTGATCGACAGCTTATGCAGATTGATGGTTAGTGAACCTGAAATCGAATAACCGAACCGGATTTAATGAGATTGGGTTCCTGAATGCATATATGATATGTATTGAGGATTAAATGTTCAGTTCCTCGAATAAATATCAAGTGTTCTGGATGTCTTCCCGATCTTGTCAGCTGTCAAGGCTCTTTTCATTGCGCGATAGGCTTGCAGTGCAAGGTATCTGCAGTGATATGAGTGAGGCAGTAGGTAATTGAGTTGATGGGCTTGCAGTGCATGGCATCAACTATTACATGACAGAAGAGATTGGTTTGCTTGAATAGGCTATCAGAAGTTCTGGGCCCAGAGACATCAGGTGGTTAGAACATAAGATGTTTTATCCACAACCAAGAGTCATATTGGATATGATTAGCATAGTGCTGCTTACCTGTATAGCTAAGATTTGAGTAACAGCCAGTGGCTTGCTCGGGTTTTAGTGAAACATGGATCTTGGATCATTATATTCTTTTGAGGAAATATAGTTTGAATATAATGCGAGTTTTCTTAATTGTTAAGTTTACTCTTTTGTTGAACATCATAACTAACCCTCTACCTCTTTTGTTTCAGCTATGTCAAGCTCTAACAACACTTTCTCCATAAGATCCGTCCTTGAGAAGGACAAGTTGAAAGGATCTAATTTTCTTGAATGGTATCGGAATCTGAGAATTGTTCTCAGACAGGAGAAAAAGGAATATGTCCTTGATAAAGTTCTCCCCGAGAAGTACCGTTCCAATGCTTCACAGACAGAAAAGAATGCTTGGGATAAGCATTCTTATGATGTGGTCGATGTGACTTGTCTGATGCTGGCTACCATGAACTCAGATTTGCAGAAGCAATATGAGAACGTGGCGTCGCCCATCGAGATAATCACTAGCCTGAAAGCTATGTTTCAGGAGCAAGCTCGAACTGAGAGATACCAGACGGTTAAATCTCTAGTTGAGTGCAAGTTGCCAAGTGATGCTCCAGTGAGTCCCCACGTCCTCAAGATGATGGGTTATATTGATAACTTGGGAAAACTGGACTGTCTCATTAGCCAAGAGTTGGCTACTGACATCATACTACAGTCACTGCCGCCAAGCTATAATACGTTCATTATGAACTATAATATGAATAGCTTGACGAAGACGTTGACTGAGTTACATGGCATGCTCAAGACAGCTGAGCCAAACATCAAGAAGGGTGCCCCAAATGTGCTTATGGTACAAAGGGGCAATAAGTTTAAGAAACCCGGCAAAGGCAAGGGAAAGGGCAGGAGCGTCCAGGTTATGAACCAGGACAAACCTGCGCCGACTCCTAAGCCAAAGGCTGGCCCTTCTGGTGCTGATAAATGTCATTTCTGTAATGAGCCGGGGCATTGGAAAAGAAATTGCAACAAATTCCTGGAAGGTTTGAAGAACAAAAAGAAGATGTACGAGACGACTTCTCCAGGTATTTATGTTATTGAAGTAAATGTTACTTCTACAGGTTCTACCTCATGGGTATTAGATACCGGTTGTGGTGCTCACATTTGTATTAATGTGCAGGCACTAAGCAATAGTAGGACGCTGAAGAAAGGGCAAGTGGAGCTGCGAGTCGGGAATGGAGCAAAGGTTGTTGCGTTGGCCGTGGGCACTTATCATTTGTCTTTGCCTTCGGGTTTGGTTTTAGAATTAAACAATTGCTATTATGTACCTGCGATAAGCAGAAACATCATTTCTGTTTCCTGTTTGGATTTAGAAGGATTTGATTTTGCTATTAAGAATAAATGTTGTTCTTTCAATCGTGATGGTATGTTTTATGGTAGCGGCCCATTAGAGAATGGGCTTTACGTTTTAAACCAATCAATGCCCGTATATAACATAAATGCTAAGCGGTTTAAGTCCAATGACGAAAACCCAACTTTTCTCTGGCACTGTCGTTTGGGTCACATAAATGAAAAACGCATACAGAAGCTCCATAGTGATGGACTTTTAGGCTCATTTGATTATGAATCATGTGAGAAATGTGAATCTTGTTTGATGGGCAAAATGGCAAGGGCCCCTTTCAACAAACCAAATGAAAGGGCCAGTGACTTATTGGGCCTTGTACATACAGATGTATGCGGCCCGATGAGCACAAGTGCTAAAGGAAACTATCAATACTTCATTACCTTTACTGATGATTTCAGTAGGTATGGCTATGTCTATCTAATGAGACACAAGTCGGAATCCTTTGAGAAATTTAAGGAGTTCCAGAATGAAGTAGAGAACCAACTTGGCAAAAGTATTAAAGCTCTTCGATCAGATCGTGGAGGAGAATACTTAAGTCAAGAGTTCAGTGATCATCTGAGAGAGTGTGGAATTGTTTCACAGCTCACTCCTCCTGGAACACCCCAATGGAATGGAGTTTCTGAGAGGAGGAATCGGACCCTATTGGATATGGTTCGATCAATGATGAGTCACACAGACCTTCCATTATCCTTTTGGGGATACGCTCTAGAAACGTCTGCGTTTACACTAAACAGAGTCCCATCAAAATCAGTTGCGAAGACACCACATGAGATGTGGACTGGAAATGTTCCAAGTTTGTCTTTTTTGAAAATTTGGGGTTGTGAAGCTTATGTAAAACGTTTAATATCCGATAAGCTTGCACCCAAATCTGATAAGTGCTTTTTCGTTGGTTATCCTAAGGAAACCAAGGCGTACTACTTCTACAACCGTTCTGAGAACAAAGTGTTTGTTGCTCGGGATTGTACTTTCCTGGAGAGAGAGTTTCTTCATAAGAAGAATAGTGGGAGTAAAGTACTACTCGAAGAAGTTCGAGAATCACAGGAACCTGCTCAACCTTATCAGGAAGAGCAGCAGGTGGAACCACAAGGAGTTGTGGAACCTGAACCACAAGGAGTTGTGGAACCTGCGCCTGTGATGCCTGAAGTTCGCAGATCCGGAAGGATTCGTCACGAACCCGAGAGATACTACGGTCTTCTCGTGAACGACTGTCATGACTTGTTAATCATTGACAGTGACGAGCCTACGAATTTCGAAGAAGCGATGTTGGGCTCTGACTCCGAAAAGTGGCTTGGAGCCGTTAGATCCGAAATGGGATCCATGTCAGAAAACCAAGTATGGTCCTTGGTAGATTTACCCGATGGTGTAAGACCCATTGAGTGTAAATGGATCTTCAAAAGGAAGATTGACGTGGATGAAAATATTCAGATATTCAAAGCTATATTAGTGGCTAAAGGTTTCAAGCAAATTCATGGTATTGACTATGATGAGACCTATTCCCCAGTCGCTATGCTTAAATCCATTCGGATACTCCTAGCAACTGCCGCTTATTATGATTATGAGATTTGGCAGATGGATGTGAAAACAGCTTTCCTTAACGGAATTCTGGAAGAGGATGTGTATATGACACAACCTGAAGGTTTCACTGATCCTAAGAATGCTGGGAAAGTATGCAAGCTTCATCGATCCATTTATGGATTGAAGCAAGCATCAAGGAGTTGGAATCTTCGTTTTGATGAAGCAGTCAAAAAGTTTGACTTTATCAAGAACGAAGAAGAACCATGTGTATACAAGAAGACTAGTGGGAGCGGAGTTACATTTCTCGTACTGTATGTAGATGACATACTTCTTCTCGGAAATGACGTTCCATTGCTTCAGTCTGTCAAGACTTGGCTTGGAAGTTGTTTTTCCATGAAAGACATGGGTGAAGCCGCGTACATTCTTGGAATTAGAATCTATAGAGACAGATTAAATAGGCGAATTGGATTGTGTCAGGATACTTATATTGATAAGGTATTACACAGATTCAATATGCAAAATTCCAAGAAGGGCTTCACGCCTATGTTGCATGGCGTTATTCTTAGCAAGAAGCAGTGTCCTTCGACACAAGCTGAGCGGAAACGAATGAATAGGTTTCCTTATGCTTCGGCAATAGGATCTATAATGTATGCCATGCTCTGTACTCGTCCAGATGTTGCTTGTGCTTTAAGCATGACGAGTAGATACCAATCTGATCCAGGTGAGTGTCACTGGACAGCAGTCAAGAATATCCTCAAGTATTTGAGAAATACTAAGGATAAGTTCTTGGTATATGGAGGAAGTGATGAGCTAGTAATAAGTGGATTCACGGATGCAAGTTTTCAGACGGACAAAGACGATTTCCGGTCTCAGTCTGGTTATGTCTTTTGTCTGAATGGCGGTGCAGTAAGTTGGAAAAGTTCCAAGCAGAGCACTGTAGCTGATTCCACTACTGAGGTTGAATACATTGCCGCTTCGGAAGCAGCAAAGGAAGCTGTTTGGATCAAGAAGTTCGTGTCTGAACTTGGTGTGATTCCTAGTATCTTGGAGCTTGTAGCATTGTTTTGTGATAACAATGGAGCAATTTCTCAGGCAAAGGAACCAAGATCTCACCAGAAATCCAAACACATAGAGAGGAGATATCACTTGATTCGTGATATAATTGATAGAGGAGACGTGAAGATCAGTCGAGTTCCCACGGATGAGAATGTCGCTGATCCTCTGACCAAGCCCCTCCCAAGACCTAAGCATGACAGTCATACGGCTGCTATAGGACTGAAGGAAATTAAGATGTGATCTTGATTTTAGTGGGAGTTGTCTTGTTTTTGGTTAGGTTTTAATGTTCTTGTAATCACACTTTGATTATTTTAATGAAATATAATTTCGGTATTATTTAACTGTGTTTTTAAATAATGAGTCCCAAAGTAATTTATGACATTCTATAGGTCATCAAGTTGAGGACTTGATCATGAAACCCTATGAGAATTAAATGACATAGATTATATTTGTCCCTGGTCGAGGTTGTTAATGTGGGACACTAACAACCGCGTGAGACTAGCATGTGAGGTGACTGATGACTAAGTTTCATGGAGTCATTAATAAGAGTATTAAAGTCAATCACATAGATATATGTTAGAGAACATATGATCGGACATGACCCGCTAATGAGAACTCTACAGGAAATTAAGTGTCATGAGAGATTCTCATAACAACTATAGAGTATAGTCCTTAGACCTGAGTTCATCATGATTTCTTACATATGAATTGGTCCGCTTTGACAATGTCAAACGTTATCCGTTACAGGTGACAATAAAGGCATTGATTGGGCGTATCATGAAGTGTGTGAAGGAACAGGGATGGAACAAGATGGGATTTGTCCCTC
The DNA here is from genome assembly GCA_963576765.1 of Draba incana. Taxonomy (NCBI): domain Eukaryota; kingdom Viridiplantae; phylum Streptophyta; class Magnoliopsida; order Brassicales; family Brassicaceae; genus Draba; species Draba incana. Next base: position 5,385,810 of record OY755212.1, on the reverse strand, counting down.
CTGGAAAACGGGAGATAAATATCTCAGGGCCCATCGAAGATTTGATACTGAGGAATGTGTGGCCGCACTCGAACGAGCTGAATGTTAGTCGTTTGTATTGTCAGTATAAATCGGAGTTCGATGAACATGATTTTGGTTGAATAAGGATGACACGGTACTTGCCTTATGCCATATCGAGATATAGCGACAAAGGGATTATTGGAATAGTTGATTCCAGTACAAGTGGGAGATTGTTGGGAATGTCCTGAAATCACACTTGTAATCACTCCAGTGATAGTTGTAATGTCGAGATTAGACATTCATATGATACTAGGTGATCATGACGTTTTGCTAGAAACCTCTGATGATCTATGAGTTATGAACTCATTGCTAGTATTATATGATCCTACAGGGTCACACACCTAAGCAAATAGGATGCGCTTTATATGGGAATAATCATTAATGTAATGATCCAAATGATGTGTATTTGATACACATTATTTTAGTGTTTTAAAGAGTGTGTCGATCGACACACATGGGTTGTGTCGATCGACACGAGTTAAATCCGAAATAGGGATTTCGGTTTGACGACTTAATTAATTCTGACTCGGTTCAGGATAATTAGGTTTTTCTCCAGGGCCCATATATAAAGATATGAGGCACGACCTGGAAAAGAGATCTTTCTGATAGCCGTCACTCTGAAACACTAAATCCCTAAAGAGATCTGATCACCGGTTCTAGCATTCCGGCGGATTCCTATTTGTGTGCGTGTGGACTATCCGTAGAGGCATAGCGTTTGACGTGCTCGTAATCTCGATTCCCTGCTAATTCCGCTGCAAACTCCAGGTATAATCGAGATCCAGTTTTTCAGTTTATTCGTTTACAAACCCTAGATCCTAGGAAGGAACTGTGACGTAGGTGGATTAATAGAGATTAATCTAGGTAACCTAGTATGAATTCCTACATTAAGTACATTAGACTTCCGATCATTCTTGCATATTCTACCTGTGATATTGTATCACCTGAATTTTTCGTCAAGAGAAAGGTGAGGATCCACAGGAGTTTTAACAATTCCATTTGAGTAGGTCTTGAACCTCTCAAGTATCTTTTCGGCATAATTATCTTGAGTTAGTATAATTCCTTTAGAAGTTCTAACGATCTTGATTCCAAGGATTACTTACGCTAAACTCATATCTTTCATGTCAAATTTTCTTTTGAGCATGTTTTTTGCTGCATTAATAATATCCTTATTACTTCCAATAATAAGCATATCATCTACATATAACCACAATAAAATGTATCCTTGTGGAGTACTTTTTATGTATATGTATTTATCACATTCATTTATGAAAAAACCCATCTGACATCATTGCATCGTCAAATTTTTCATGTCACTGTTTAGGAGCTTGTTTAAGTCCATATAGTGATTTTACGAGTCTACACACTTTGTGTTCTTGTCCTATGATAGCAACCCTTTGGGTTGTTTCATATAAATTTCTTCTTCTAAATCACCATTTAGAAAGATAGTTTTAACATCCATTTGATGAATTTCGAGGTCTTGTAAGGCAGCAATACCAATTAATATTTTGATGGAAGTACTTCTCGTTACTGGAGAATATGTGTCAAAAAATTCCAGACCTTCCTTTTGCCTGAATCCTTACACTATAAGTCTCGCTTTGTACTTGTCTATCTCTCCATCATTTTTTTAGTTTTGTTCTGAAAATCAATCTATTCCCAAGAGCTTTGCACCCTTCGGGTAGATATGTTATCTCATAGGTATTATTTTGCAAAATGGAGTCTATCTCATTATTAAAGGCTTCTTTCCAAGAAGGCGCGTTTGGAATAGACATTACTTCCGAAAAAGTTTTTGACTCATTTTCAGCTAGTAAGACTACCAAAAATCAGAACCAAAATTCTTCTCTTTACGAGGTCTTTTACTTTGTCTAATTTCGATTTCATCTTCTTTTTCTTTATCATTTATAGTAGTACTAGAGTTACTTGCCTCATTTCCAAAGGTAAGATCATCTCGTTGTTCACGAGTTCTTTTATTACTCTCTTTTTCTTTACACGGAAACACAGTTTCAAAGAAGTAAGCATTTCTTAACTTCATTATCGTGTTTGCATGTATCTCTGGAATATCCGACTTATGCACCATAACTCAATAAGCACTACTATTATGCGCATACCCGATGAAAATGCAATCTACCGTCTTAGGTTCTATCGTTGCTTTTTTCGGTGGTGACACTGAAACTTTTGCTAGGCACCCCCACACTTTCAGGCATTTATACGAAGGCGTGTTACCTTTCCAAAGCTCATATGGAGTTTTTCCGGTAATTTTATTCGGTATTTTATTCAAGATAGAATTTGTGGTAAGCAAAGCTTCCCCCCACATGTTATGGGTTAACCCAGATTCCTGCAACATTGCATTCATCGTTTCTTTAAGAGTTTGGTTTTTACGTTCCCCAACTCCGTTAGATTCTGGTGAGTAGGGAGCGGTCTTTTGATGAATAATACCGTGTGCTCTACAAAATGCATTGAATGGTTCATCATATTCGCCTCCTCTATCACTTCTAACTATTTTAATAGTTTTATTAAGTTGATTTTCTACTTCCAACTTATATTCTTAGAATTTCTCCAATGCTTCATCTTTACTGCGTAGTAAATATACATAACAATATCTAGTACTAGCATCGACGAAAGTTATGAAGTATTTCTTTCTGCCTCTGGTTTGAATATATTATAAATCACACAAATCTGTATGAATTAAACCAAGAGGTTCCGTTGTTCGTTCAATGCTCGGTGATGTGAGTTTTGCTTCAACACAAATTTCACATTTATCTATGCTTATTTTCTATTTAGGAATTAAGTACATGTTCATTAATCTACTCATAGATCTTAAGTTAACATGTCCTAAACGTTCATGCCATAAATCAAATGACTCAACACCATAAGCAACAAATTTCTTATTGAACGTATCTCATGGTGATGATCATGTGTTCAATGTGTTACCAAATGAGATGAGGATAAGTTGATCTTATAACTCATGTCCAACGAATATAACGTATGGCCTTAACGGAGATATGAGAATTCATCATCATTTTTAATGACATAAATGAATTCTTTATTATCATTCAACACACTTCATTGTGTTTACCGTTATAAATAGAACCAATTAAAGATGAATATTATAGATTTTCACAGGCCTCAAAGTAGCCTATGCTAGCCCCCCAGTATCCCACCTCTTGTTCGCAGATGACAGTCTGTTCTTCTGTAAAGCAAACGTGGAACAATGTGATAAGATCTTACAGATCCTGACGCAATACGGGAATGCCTCAGGACAACGGATTAATTTCGACAAGTCTGCTATTACCTTTGGCAAGGAGGTCCCTCCATAGACTCGGTCGTCTATTCATCAACGGCTAGGGATTATGAACGAGGGAGGCTCTGGAAAGTACTTAGGTATTCCAGAACAACTACAGGGGGTCCAAAACTCAAATCTTTGTCTATGTCCACGATCGGCTCAATAGTCGAATCAATGGATGGTCTGCAAAATTCTTATCAAAGGGCGGTAAAGAAGTTCTCATTAAGTCGGTGGCCCAAGCCATCCCAACATATGTGATGTCAAGTTTTCTCCTTCCTAAAGGCCTTTGCAGGAAGTTGACCAGTGCGGTCTCCCAGTTTTGGTGGCGATCTAAGCCCCAATCAAGAAGTCTACACTGGGTAGCATGGAAAAAACTCTGTTTACCCAAGAAGCAGGGCGGTATCGGATTTAATTCTCTCAAAGATTTTAATCAGGCCCTCTTGGCAAAACAGATGTGGAGATTGCACCAGTTCCCAAACTCCCTGGCAGCCAGGGTCCTAAAAGGCCGGTATTTTCGAAATATGCACCCCTTCCATGCGCCAAAACCATACCGCCCATCTTTCGGGTGGCGAAGTGTATGGTCTTCGAGGAAGTTAGTGCTGCAGGGAGCCCGTAAAATTATAGGCAATGGGTACGGTACAGCTGTCTGGGTAGACAATTGGATACCAGATACAAATCCACGGCCAGCGGTCTGCCGAGGTGACATAATCAATCCTCAACTCCGAGTATCAAACCTTATCCACCAACAGAGCCGAAAGTGGAATATCCAGGCAATACGAGTGAACGTGCACCCCCAGGATGTTTCAAGAATCCTGAGCATGAGGCTCCCCCCAAGAGTGTCGGAGGACAATTACTGTTGGCATTACACCAAATCAGGGCTCTACTCGGTTAAATCAGGCTATGATCTTGCCAGGGTTTACAAGGATGAGGATACTCAATTTTTCCTCCAACTACCGTATGATAATCCACTCAAGGCCCACGTTTGGAAAGTTCCAACTTCAAATAAATTACGTCATTTTATCTGGCAATGTCTAACGGGGGCGGTGGCAACAAATGAGAGGTTGCAGTTTAGACACATCAGGGAGCTCGCGAACTGCCCGAGATGTACTGACCCATTTGAATCTATCAACCATGCGGTGTTTACTTGTCCGACCGCAAAGGAAGTTTGGTCCCTTTCCGGCCTTTCCACGGACGACCAAGCATTTCTGTCACAAAACCTTAGATCTAACTTTGATTTCCTCTTTTGGCGTTCCCCTCAGTCGAGGGAGTCAGACGAAGCCGCGAAGGCCTTTCCCTGGATCATATGGTATATCTGGAAAGCACGAAATGACAAGGTGTTTAATGCGGTGAACCGCGAAGCGACTGCAACTCTAGCAGTGGCATTGAAGGAGGCACGAGAATGGACCGAGGCAAACACCACGGTTCAAGTACTACCTTTGCAATCCCCTTCCACTCCAGACACGCTTACAACCACTTTCACATGCTTCGTTGATGGCTAATGTAAAAGAGAGGACAGGACAAGTGGAGTGGGATGGGTTCTGCAACTACAGGATGGGACGACAGACTTATTGGGCCTACAAGGAAACATTCGGAGTATCTCCCCTCTTCATTCAGAGATGCATGGGCTACTGTGGGCCATGCAATCGTTAATTCAAAAAGAACACTTTTACTCCTCCTTCGTCACAGACTCAAGGGATCTGGTGATGATGGTTGAAGCGCCAAATGAGTGGCCCGGTTTTGAACCAGAGTTACGTGAATTGGCACGCCTTCGGGAATTCTTCCCCGAATTCGATCTCATCTACCGGCAACGGGAGAACAATACGAGAGCGGATTTGTTAGCAAGGAATGCACGCATGCGAAACAAGATTTTCTCTTTTATTAGCACTTCTATCCCCTATTGGTTTACTGATACTGAAAATGTATTTGCTTTAGCTAATAGAGAAGTGTGTTTTGTGACAAAAAAAAAAAATAATAATAATCTTTTTGATCATTGGTCCATTTGTCAAAGACTTTGTGCGATATTTTGTTAAAGAAATAATTAGTGGTAAGCAACGCTTCCCCCCACATTTTATGAACTAACTCATATTCCTTTAACATCGCATTAATCATCTTTTTAAGACATCGATGTTATCGAATATTAGTCCTATGTTTTACAACATAGGCACTAACATGACAATCTGATAAAATAAGAATTTGGCACAATCGTATGTGAAAGACTATTAACCAAATTGAATTGGATGCGTCGACTCACTAGACTTGTAACCAAAAAACACCTCCACCGCCCTCGGTGGAAATAGGATCTCAACATTCCGATAAAGATTAAGATGTAGTCCATATAACATACAAGGTTATAAGTGATAGACCATTCTCAATTGGAGTTGTTCACTCAATATACCCATTGATATCTCATGTGTTAGCAATTACATTGCTTTCACTTGTTCTATGATGGATTTTGAATCCCCCATTTTGGACTCTAGAAACTTCGCTCGTGCGAATTTCTTTCCGCCTTTAGACTTATAAATCTTTTTCGGCATCAGTCCTATACTTATAGCACTAGGCACTGAGAGGTTCACAAATGGAAGACCAGTCCCAAACTAAATTTGGGTGCCAACTCATTTGACCCATTTTTACTGCCAACGGTAATCCTTACATCTTTGTTTTGATCATTGATCAAAGTTTGGTTGTTGTTAGTCATATGTCTAGAAACTCGAAATCATTGATCAAGTTTTAAAATGTCACCCACTTTAGACCTTCATTTCTCATTCAAAACTAACTCCGATTTTGACAAGTAGATACACTATATCATAGTGCTTACGGCGACGATTATATCGTGCCCAATAACTGGTCATTTTGATAGATGTCTCCATCATAACATACCATAAAATGGTCTAAAACCATTTCGTCAAAAACGAGTTCCAACAGGTTTACCCTCTGCGAGAGACCTAATCGATCACTAAACAATGACGTAAAGAAGAAGAAGAAGAAAAAACCAATTGGAAATATTTTGGTGGCAATCTCATCTTCTTCTTCTTCTGTTCAAGTGGACACGTCGAGTCTTGTCGTTATTGGTTCTGACATCTACGAAATTGGTGGTTTTATCAATGGCCTGCCTTCCTCTAGAGTCTCGGTCCTAGATTGCCGGTCTAACACTTGGTGAGAGGGTCCAAGGATGCAAGTGGAGCGGAATATCCCATCAGCCAGTGTCGTTGATGGAAAGATATATGTAGTGGGAGGTCGGAAAAACAAAGGAAATTTCTCCGGTTGGATTGAGGTTTTTGATCCAAAAACTCAAACTTTGAAGCTGCCTGTGTCAAGCCTTGGTACGGAGATATACCTCGATGAGGAAATCGATGCCTTAGTGATTAATGGAAAGCTCTATATATATGACAATAGAGGTGTGATTGTGTCTTACAACCTAAAAGACGGTTCATGTGACCCCATAGAATCGATTATGTGTAAGGAAATGTCATTGTATTCTTATAGTGTGATAAATAACGTCTTGTTCTACTATGATAATATAGAAAGATTGTTCAAATGGTATGACACTAAGGTAAGAGACTGGAGAATTTTGAAGGGTTTGAAAAAACTGCCTAAGTTTCCTAGTTATGTCGATTTTGTTAATTTGGTGGGTTATGATGGAAAGATGGTGGTTTTTTGGTACGAACATTTGCCTACTCATGACAATATAGAGGGCACGAGGATATGGTGTGTGGAGATTGCACTTAAAAGGTGTAACAACGAAGAAGATATTTTGGGGAAGGTCGTGTGGTTTGATGTTGTGCTTGAAGTCCCCATTTGTTGTGAAATCGTGAGTGTTCTTGCTGCTACTGTTTGATAAATCAACTCGTGCGGTGCGGGTAAATCATTATGTTTTCAACTCTGATGGATGATTGTTTTAGCTGGTTTTTTTTTTACTTGTAAACCTCAACTCACATTTGGAACCTTGTTGAGGGTTTTTAATAGTTAACTTATTTTGCGTCAGCAATCGGTAAAATCCCTTTGAAATACTAGATTCTTAGGAAGAACAAGATACATACTTGAAGAGTGCTTGGTCGTTTACTAAACAAACAAATGGACTTGTTGATGATTCAATTTCATTTTTTGGTATAATTCTAGAAAATTCTTATACCGGGTTGAGAATACAGTACCGCGAGTGGAGAATCTGGTTAAAACGGTGACTGATCGGAACCGAAAACATGCGAGAATTTTTATTTTTCAGAGTATTTCAACTTATAATGGTCAACTTAATTTGCGTCACGATCGGTTAAACGCATTTGAAATACTAGTTAGATTCTTAGAAAAACAAAATACATACTTGAAGAGTGCTTGGTCGTTTACTAAATACACAAAACCATTGGAACCAAGATTCTTTGATTTTGGTGTTGCTTGTGTCTTAAGTTAAGTTTTTCGTTAAATAGTGCATGTGTTGATTTTCATTGATGATTTTTATTTACGAAATTAAACAAAACCGTCCTGATTATAGAATTGAACTAGCATTCTATTATATTGTCAACTAGAAAAAGTCTACGCGTTGCGTGGCAAAATTATTTACATAAATTTTAAATTTATTTTATTTTATATAAGTGATATTTAAGAAATATTCTCACAAATTATATTGTTTTAAAGTTTTATTAAATGTAAAGACAAACAATATGTTTTATCTTATTATTTATGTATAACAAAAACAACAAATTTTTTGTAATTGATTTGAAATTAAATTAGTGGTTTTTCTTATTTATATTGCATGAACATATAAAGGTAAGGTGGTTCTCAGCTATTTCAGTATTGATATATTATAAATAAATTGATTACTACAAAAGTAAAATGTTCAGATTTCTTAATTATCTTCAATAATTAATTGATTGGATTTTGTAAGTTTATGGTAGTAAGTAAATGTGGATGTTGAATTTGGATGGGACCAATTAATGGGAGAATCAATTTGATGGAAAAATAATTAATAATTTGTTGAATTTAAATAATGAAAACTTTAGATGGGCGTTTTAAGATTTAATGTTGAATTATAATTGATAAATAAAGGGAAAAATTAATTAAATAGATTCCACATTACATGAAAAAAAAAATTGGCATTTCAAAATATTTTCTACCATTGTGAATGCATTTTAGAAAAAAATTTAGTAGTGGCTTAGATATGTTTTTTTCCGTAATATATACAAGTGTCTTTAGTAGTCTAGTGGTTCTTCTCCACTTAAATGAGTGAGCTTTGCTGAGTTCGAAACCTAGCAGAAACATTTAAAACTTTTTACTAAATAAAGATTTGTAAAGAAAGAAGTGACACGTGTCGTCTAAATTGTTAGAAAAAGTTGGTTGTTGACAACCTTAAAATATTATAAAGATTATTTTTTTGAGTAAACTTGCTCAAAGGCTTGACTATGAATAAGAGAGTAATCAGGCCCGGCTCTAGGGGTGGCCAGAGGGGCACACGCCCTGGGCCCATTTCGATTTTAAAAAAATTCTTAAAGAAAAAAGGCCCAAAAAAATTTTAAAAAAAAGTTTATATAGGAAAAAAGGTCTAAAAAACAAAAACAAAATTTTTCTATAGAGAAAAGGTCCAAAAAAAAATTTCGCCCAGGATCCAATAATATTTTGAGACGGGACTGAGAGTAATTAGAGCTTATCAATACAATTAAAACGCAACGTACACACTTGAATATGACCAGAGAGATTCTGAGACTTACTTCAGTGGCCATTTTCATTTTGTGTAATATCTGAACAATTGTAGCAAACTAATCACAAAATACATTACTCGAATATAGCTTACCTACATAAGTTTCCATTCATTAGAATGGTTTCTATTTTCCACGTCAGAATTATATAAAAACAGAAAACAAAAACAAATAAATAATCAGATTTAGGTTTCTAGGCCCATTTAAGAGCCCATCTATTACTTTTGTCACACAGCGAGTGGCTATGAAGTGAAGTGAAGTCAAAATAAAAAAAATCCCTAAATTTTGTTCTCTGTTTTGTCGCCAATGTCTTCCACAGTGAAGAAGAAGAGGAAGAAGACGAAGAAACCGTCTCCGGTGATCTTACCGTCGCCGGAATCAGCTCCAAATCCGTCACTTCCCTATGATTTGCTTGTAAGTTGCTTCGCTCGCGTCTCGAGATTGTACTATCCAACTCTCTCCTTAGTCTCCAAAACCTCTCGATCTCTCATTGCTTCACCGGAGCTTTACCAGACCCGGTCCTCTCTAAACCGAACCGAGAGTTGTCTCTACGTGTACTTAACATTCCACCCTGACCCTAGCCCTCGCTGGTACACTCTCTGCCAAAAACCTATTCCAACCATAACCAACGACACTAGTACCAGAAAGAAGAAGAAGAAACCATGTGGTTACGTTTTAGCATCAATCCAATCTCCAAATTCTCCTCCTGCGTATTGGTCTGGACTCGTATCGGTCGGTTCGAACATTTACAGCATTGGCGGACCAATGGGCGACGATAAGGCATCGTCTCGCGTCTCGATTTTGGATTGTCGGTCTCAAACGTGGCGAGACGGTCCACGTATGAAGGTGGAGCGGAGATATCCAGTTGCTAATGTTGTTGATGGAAAGATATATGTAGCAGGAGGATGCGAAGGATGTGATAAATCGAAATGGATGGAAGTTTTCGATCCGAATACGCAATCTTGGGAGATTGTTACGTGTCCAGGAGCGGAGATATGTGGTTGTAGTGTACATCAAAGCGCAGGTATTGACGGAACGGTTTATGTTTTCGGAGATGGTAATGGTTTAGCGTATAAAACGAAGGAAGGTAGAACGGAAATTGTGGGATGGGATATGGATATTAAGTGGGTATGGTTTTCGTATAATGTGATTAGGAATGTGATTTACTATTACTATGATGATGAGTTCAAATGGTATGATTGTAAAGTAAGAATGTGGAAAAAATTGATGGGTGTGAAAGGATTGCCTAAGTTTCCCAAGTATGTTGCTAAATTGGCGGATTATGGTGGGAAAATGGCTGTTTTGTGGCATAGGAAAGTGTCTTCGAGTGAAGTTAAGAATAAGACGATATGGTGTGCAGTGATTGCGCTTGAGAGACGGAACAACGATGAGGAGATTTGGGGGAAGGTTGAGTGGTATGATGCGGTGCTTACTGTCCCTGAGTCGTGTGCAATCGAGTATGCTGTTTCTGCTACCGTTTGATGAATGGCATACTACGCCCAAGTGAGTTTTAGAGAATGATTTGATGCTGTCCTCAAATGTGATGGATTTTTTATTTTCGAAATTCGATATTAGTTCAGATTCTCAGTCGATATCGATTCGGTTTCGGTTTCCTCTGATTGTGTCCCAAATGAGGTTGAAATTTTCATAAAACAAAACTAACCGTATACAATTCAGCATTGGACCGTTAAGTCTCTATGAACAATCTAAAACATATATTTCAAATAACCAATGTCGCTATAACTACAATTAGAGAATCCAATTCAATTCCTGTATATAAAACACACATTCATTTGCAAAAAAAAAAAAAAAACGTCTATATTTAGTAGGTATTTAGAGAGCTTTTCTTCTTCCTTGTCCAAAATTTCAGAGAAATTAACGTTTCACCAATCTCTCTCATTCTCTCTCCCTCTCCACCGTCGTCTCCGGCGATCAAAACCACAAACATTAACTTCCTCGATCCATTCTCATGGCGGATATCGTAAAACAGATCCTAGTAAGACCAATTCAATTAGCAGATCAGGTGACTAAAGCATCAGACGAGGCTTACTCATTCCGTCAAGAATGTTTAGAGGTAAAAGGCAAAACGGAAAAACTCGCCGGTCTTCTCCGTCAAGCGGCGCGTGCCAGCAACGATCTATACGAACGTCCCACGCGCCGTATCATCGACGATACAGAGCAAGTCCTCTTCAAAGCATTAGCCCTCGTCGAAAAATGCCGAGCCACGGGGTTGATGAAACGCGTTTTCACCATCATCCCCGCCGCTGCGTTTCGGAAAATCACGATGCAGTTAGAGAATTCGATCGGTGACGTCTCGTGGCTCCTCCGTGTCTCCGCTTCGGGGGATGATCGTGACGACGAGTATTTAGGTTTACCACCTATCGCCGCGAACGAACCGATTTTGTGTTTGATTTGGGAACAAGTCGCGATTTTGTTTACCGGATCGCTCGATGATCGATCCGATGCGGCCGCGTCGCTCGTTTCGTTAGCTCGCGATAACGATCGTTACGGGAGGTTGATTATTGAAGAAGGTGGTGTTCCTCCGTTGTTGAAACTTGCGAAAGAAGGTAAAATGGAAGGTCAAGAGAACGCGGCTCGAGCCATCGGGTTATTAGGTCGAGATCCAGAGAGTGTTGAACAGATTGTGAATGCTGGTGTCTGCCAAGTGTTTGCAAAAATTCTCAAAGAAGGTCATATGAAAGTACAAACCGTTGTTGCGTGGGCGGTTTCGGAGTTAGCGTCGAATCATCCGAAATGTCAAGACCATTTCGCGCAGAACAATATAATTCGGTTCCTTGTTAGCCATTTAGCGTTTGAAACGGTTCAAGAACATAGCAAATACGCTATCGTGAGTAATAAACAGACGTTGTCTTCGATCCATACGGTTGTGATGGCGAGTAATACGAATCCGACTAAGGAGAGTAACAAACACGACGAAACGAAAAGTCAAGTTTCGCGTCCTACGAGTAACCAAACACCGAGCCAGATGCATAGTTTGGTTGCAAATACATTAGCAATGAAAGGTTCTGGTCCCGGTTCAGGTTCAGGTTCAGGTTCAGGTTCAGGTTCAGGTTCGGGTTCGGGTTCGAGTTCGGGTGCTAGTACTAACAAGAATCAGACGAAACAGAGTAGCCAACAACACCAGAATCATACGAAGGGCGGTCAAAACCTGAGAGGGAACAATCCGACACATGTGTCATTAATGGGGACAAGTATTAAAGGAAGAGAATTTGAGGATCCAGCTACTAAAGCTCAAATGAAGGCAATGGCTGCAAGAGCATTATGGCAACTCTCTAGAGGGAATTTACAAATATGTAGAAGCATAACAGAGTCAAGAGCGTTGCTCTGTTTCGCGGTTCTGTTAGAGAAGGGAGACGATGAAGTGAAGTCGTATTCGGCTTTAGCAATGATGGAAATCACTGATGTAGCCGAACAATACCCGGAACTGAGACGTTCGGCCTTTAAACCGACCTCTCCTGCCGCGAAAGCGGTAGTTGAACAGTTACTTAAGGTGATCGAAAACGAAATACCGGACCTTTTGATACCGTGTGTTAAATCAATCGGTAGTCTTTCAAGAACGTTCCGTGCTACAGAAACAAGGATTATTGGACCGCTTGTGAAGCTTCTTGACGAAAGAGAAGCGGAGATAGCAATGGAAGCCGCGGTAGCGCTTATTAAATTCTCGTGTACCGAGAATTTCCTACGCGATAACCATTCTAAAGCGATCATAGCAGCGGGAGGTGCAAAGCATTTGATTCAATTGGTTTACTTTGGTGAACAAATGGTTCAAGTACCAGCTTTGGTACTTCTTTGTTACATCGCGTTGAATGTACCGGATAGTGAGACACTAGCTCAAGAAGAAGTTCTCGTAGTGCTTGAATGGTCTACAAAGCAAGCTCATTTGGTTGATGCACCGACGATTGACGAGATTTTACCAGAAGCAAAGAGTAGATTGGAGCTTTACCAATCTAGAGGGTCAAGAGGATTCCATTGATATATATATATATATATATATATATATATATGACAAAGCTTCCACTCTCTAGTATGAACATTCTTTCTTTCTTTTTCGCCACACAAGTTTTGTTTTCTTCTTTGATGTAATTCGTTTTGTCTTCAAAATGTTTGATGAAGCTCTTTGTATATATTTATACATTGGAGATGCTCATAGGCATTGTTATAAATGTATAGACTATGTTGTAAGTCAAAACTACTACTCCCTCTGTATCTTAATAGATGAAAGAGATTAATTTTTGATATATTAGATGATTTTTTCAATTTTCAATACAAAATTAAATATATTTGTACTTAATTTGACTATTTGTGTTCTACAGTTTGATTTACTATAGGTTGAATCATAATTAATGGGATGATAATTGATATTTCAAATTAGAAAAATTAAAGAATTTAATGTCTCCTGTGTCATTACCTTAAAAATCATCTATTAAAATACAAGGAGTATATATTAGTCCCACTATATTTCAAACTTGAATCGTTATTTTTTGTTTGATTTAAATACATTATTAAAACAAAGATTATGAGTTTCCACCCAAAAAAACACAAAGATTATGAGTACAAGTATATGACAGAAATTTATAGATGTCTTTTGATGTGCAATAGATTTTACGAATATATCTTGTTAAGGTTCTAGATATGACAATCTCGTATCTTGTGTGATAAATGGTTAGAACCTATATTTGGAAAGTGTATATTTGGTTTACCTTGGAGGTTACTTAACCTAAAGTTGTAACATGTGTATATAAGGTGATCGCCTCTATTGAATATAGCCATCAAGTTTTTCCTAGCTCTTGCTTATTTTACATGGTATCAGAGACTTTTCTTATCAAATCAAATACCTAAATTCGTAGTTCGAGTTTCTTAATCATGACCGAAACAAAGGTTACTAAAGAAGTTGCAAGGTCTGTGGTGCCGTCGGTGTACGAGTTGTCACCATCAGATAATCCAGCAACCGCAATCTCTCATGTTCCGTTAACCGGAGAAAACTATGCCGAGTGGGCAACAGAGTTCATGAATGCGTTAAGAGCAAAACGCAAGTCAGGTTTTATCAATGGAACTCTCCTTAAGCCTGTCGATAATCCAGACGAGCTAGATCAGTGGTATACGGTGAATTCCATGATCGTTGGTTGGATCAGGGCTTCAATTTCTCCGAAGATTCGCTCACCGGTGACCTTCACATCGGATGCAAGTAAGTTGTGGGAAGATCTCAAGAAACGTTTCTCGATCGGAAATGCAGTTCGTGTTCATCAGCTTAAAGCGGTAAGCAGGAAGGTATGAGTGTTATTGATTACTATGGGAAGCTGTCGGTCAAGTGGGAAGAGCTCCTTAGCTACAAACCAATTCCACAGTGTACATGCTCCGTAAGAGAGACGTATCTTAAGGAGTATGAAGAAGAACGTGTTCACCAATTCCTTATGGGGTTAGATGAGGTTTGTTTTGGCAATGTTGTGACCAATATTATTGGGTTAGAACCTTTGCCAGAGCTAACTGCGATTGGTTTTGTTGCAAGATTGGACCAGTCTCGTGTCGTTGATGCGCCAGACATGAACGGGTTCTGTATGTGCTCATTGTGGTCGAAGTGGTCACGAGAAGAAAGATTGTTGGCAAATCGTTGGGTTTCCTGATTGGTGGAGCGAGAAGAACCAAGGTGTTACAAATCAAGGAGAACGTGGTGGAGGAAACATGAGAGGACGAGGTTCTTTCGGAAGAGGCAGAGGTTCTTCTCAGTCTCGATCGAATGGAGTTCATGCAGCTCATGCCTCTGCCTCACAATCCATGCCGACTTTTACACCCGTACAATGGGCATCGTTGACAAAGCTCTTGGACCAACAGAAACCGAATCTTGTCCCTGAACGGTTGAATGGTAAGATTCAAACAGGTAAAGTAATTCTAGATACGGGGTGTTCTCATCATATGAAAGGAGAACCACGTATACTTACTAATTTACGATATATTATCCCACGCCCAGTATCGTTCGCTGATGGTAGTGAAGTCTTTGCAACTCAATGTGGTAGTTTGTTATTGTCACCAAAGATATCGTTGGAAAATTTGTTGCTTGTGCCTAATTTAAATTGCACACTTTTGTCTGTTGCGAAGTTGTTAAAACAAACTGGTTGCTTCGCTGTTCTAACGGATACCCTATGTGTTTTACAGGACCGTTTTACGAGGACCCTGATTGGAGTCGGTGAAGAGAGGAATGGTGTTTATGTTTATCGGGATGTGTCGATCGTTCGAGGAAACAGAGTTAAAGCTTCTGAAGATGAGAGTTTGTGGCATCGACGTTTGGGGCATCCTTCTTTTGGTGTTTTAGGTCTTCTTCCCTTCATTTCTAGTGTTGCTAGTTTTTCCGACAAGTTCGGTGGTTGTGAAATTTGTTTTCAGTCTAAACAAACTAGAGAAGTGTTTTTTGAGAGTTCTAATAAAGCTTCCGAGTGTTTTGGTTTAGTTTATTATGACCTTTGGGGTCCATACCGTACACAATCTTCTTGCGGTGCAACGTATTTTTTGACTATAGTAGATGATTACTCTCGTGCAGTTTGGATATATTTACTACTTGAAAAACGTGAAGTTAAGGAGGTTTTACCAAAAATTTTTGCGATGGTTGCAAGACAATTTGGTAAACAAGTCAAAATTGTTCGGTCGGATAATGGAACAGAATTCACGTGTTTGTCTAAGTATTTTGCCAAGCAAGGAATTCTGCACCAAACTTCATGTGTGGCGACACCTCAACAAAACGGTAGAGTCGAAAGAAAGCATAGACATATTCTTAATATCTCTCGCTCTCTTTTGTTTCAAGCTAACTTGCCAATCATGTTTTGGGGAGAGAGTGTTCTTGCCGCTGCACATATTATCAATCGCACTCCGTCAAAGGTTTTGAAAGGAAAAACTCCGTACGAGATGTTGTTTGGAGAAGCTCCATCTTACGATATGCTCAAGGTATTCGGATGTCTCTGTTTTGCACATCGTGTTTCAAGAGATAAAAATAAATCTGGAAAGCGTAGTCGAAAGTGTATCTTTGTTGGATATCCATATGGAAAGAAAGCTTGGAAGCTATATGATCTTGATACAAATGAGTTCTTTGATTCAAGAGATGTGAGTTTTGATGAAACTACATTTCCATATCAATGTAATAAAAATCAGTGTGAAGAGACGGTTGTTCCAAGTGTTCCACCACTACACCTAGAGTATGAGCAGATGGTTAGTGATTCACGAGAAGAAGAAAGAGAGGCTCTTGTTGAGAATGTGGTAGAGGAAATCACTAATAATGAACTGGTTCCGATTCCGGTTGTGGTTCCACATGAGGATAATCAAACCGAATCTAGTTCTAATGTTCCTCCGACAAAAGAATCACTTGGAAAAGGACACCGAAAATCAGTTCCCTTCGTCAAACTCCGCGATTATGTCACATACAATGAAGTTTGCTACTCCGATAAACATAACAATCCATTGTCTCTCTCTCATGACTCTCCATTAGGGGACTCGGCCACGGTTCAAGGTAACACATCTACATCTCAGTATCCTCTTGAGTATTATATTTGTGATGATGAATTTTCAGAGAGCCATCAAGTTTTTTTGGCCGCCGTTACCGTTGGTGTAGAGCCCAAGTCTTATAAAAAGGTTGTTTTAGACGAGTATTGGAATAAAGATATGGGTTGTGAGATGAAATCTCTTGAAGATGCTGGAACATTCGAGATTACTGATTTACCCACAGGGAAAGTTGCTCTTGCCAACAAATGGGTATATAAACTTAAGTATAACACTGATGGGACGGTTGAAAGGCACAAAGCGCGACTGGTTGTTTGTGGAAATCATCAAGTTGAGGGAGAAGATTATGAGGAGACATTTGCTCCTGTCGTCAAACTTACCACGGTTCGTACGTTATTCAAAGTAGCCGCTGTCAAAGGATGGGAAGTCCATCAAATGGATGTTTGTAATGCATTTTTGCATGGGGACTTGGAGGAGGAAGTGTACATGAAGTTGCCACAAGGTTTTAAGGCGAGTTCTCCGAACAAAGTTTGTAGACTAAAGAAATCGCTATATGGTTTAAAACAAGCCTCACGGTGTTGGTTTTCTAAGTTGTCTCAAGCTTTGTTAAAATTCGGCTTCAAGCAATCTTACTCTGATTATTCACTCTTTACCTACATAAAAGGCGACGTGAGTTTGCGTGTACTCGTATATGTTGATGAATTAATTATAAGTTGTAGTGAGCTTGGTATGTTGGAGAAGTTTAAGGTCTATTTGAGCAAGTGCTTTCACATGAAGGATCTTGGGAGAGCCAAATACTTTCTTGGCATAGAAGTTGCTCGTGGTAATTTAGGATTTTATTTGTCTCAACGCAAGTACGCGTTGGATTTACTTACGGAGGCAGGGATGCTCGGGTGTAAACCATTGTCTATTCCGGTTGAGGAAAACCACAAATTACTCTCGGACACTTGACCGTTGTTCAAAGATCCAGTTCGGTTTCGAAGACTTGTGGGCAAGTTGGTATATCTCACTATTACTAGACCTGACTTGTCCTATGCGGTTCACGTTCTTACTCAAGTAATGCATGAACCAAGAGAAGCACATTGGGATGCTGTGATGCGAGTGTTACAGTATATTAAAAGTTGTCCCAGATAAGGGATCATGTTAACGTCAGATGGTCATTTGCGAGTCCAAGCTTATTGTGATTCAGATTGATCTTCGTGTCCTTTAACTCGTCGTTCTTTATATGCTTTTGTCGTTCATCTAGGAGGGTCACCAATCTCATGGAAGACTAAGAAACAAGATACAGTGTCACATTCATCCGCCGAAGCAGAGTACCGTGCTATGGCGTTTACGTTATGAGAACTTAAATGGTTAAAGAAGTTGTTAGCGGATTTTGGAGTTCCTTTGCATAGTCCGATGGAGTTATTTTGTGACAACAAATCAGCACTTCATATAGCTGCGAATCCAGTCTTTCACGAGCGTACTAAACACGTTGAAAATAATTGTCATAGCGTTCGTGATGCTGTTCGAGACCGTCTTATTGTCGCCAAACATGTTCGAACTACAGAGCAAGTCGCTGACATTCTAACTAAAGTTGTAGGGCGTTCAAGTTTTGATTACTTGTTATCCAAGTTGGGCGTTTGTGATCCACACGCTCCAACTTAAGGGGGAGTGTTAAGGTTCTAGATATGACAATCTCGTATCTTGTGTGATAAATGGTTAGAACCTATATTTGGAAAGTGTATATTTGGTTTACCTTGGAGGTTACTTAACCTAAAGTTGTAACATGTGTATATAAGGTGATCCCCTCTATTGAATATAACCATCAAGTTTTCCCTAGCTCTTGCTTACTTTACATATCTCTTGTCAAGAGATTCAACTACTGTCTCCTTTGCAACTCTGCAAATGAAAGCCGTGATCACTTGTTCTTTGACTGCAGTTATTCATGGAAGAATATCGATGAGACCTGCGACTCGAAACTGGATTGACAACCTCTCGGCCATGCAACAAATCACAGGACCCAAGGCCAAGAAAACCATCGCTAGGATAGACTGGCAATGCTCTATATACTCGATCTGGATTGAAAGAAATAACCGACTCCATCGCAGCAACTTCCGATCAACGGACTCAATTCTGTTAGCAATTGATGGAATTGTTAGGAATCGAGCTTCGAGTATTCGTGATTCAAATCCGAACCTGGCTTCCTCAATGTTGCAGATTTGGTTTGCTACTTCACCCAAGTTATGAAAATATTATACAAGCTAGGACTAGGAGGCGAGGAGCATATATCATCTTAGTAATTAATCACTTAATACAAATTTCAAATATATGTGTATATAAATTGTACAACTAGCCAATACGAAACTATATATAGTCATTTGACCATGGAACCTGAATGTGCCAAAATATACGAGACGGCATTGACGTCAGTATTAAACACCACCAGTCACGCAATCCAAATCATTACGAAAGGATAAATTACAGATTGAGTTCAAATAGTATCAACAGCTAAAATTTGGTATAGGTAAATATTGATATCCTTCTAAACGATGTCAAAACCAAAATTTTGTGAATCAAAAAAAAAAAACAATACAAAGATCTTGTTTAGGTTAATGACAAATTGATAAGTTGCTATCAGTGAAGAAGACATGAAAGTGTTGCACAATTTTATTGATCGTATTTTTTTAAGCATATTTCATGTAATATATTCTTGTAGATCGACTAAAAGTACCAAAAATGAGGTACTTGAAATGTTTAACATCTCATGTTTAAAGGTCACATAAATAATTCCGTTTGAAACGTATTTCAAGTTTTGAACTTATTTTACTTAGTATGCAAAATTAAATGGACTTTTTATGTCTAAAAAGTTGCAAAAATGTCAATCCATACATTTGAACCTATGACTTCAACCAAGGACAAGCATTAGATGTTATTAGTTGTTCATTTTGGAAGTACAAAAAATAAATACTTTGAACCAGCGGAATTATGTATCAAATAAGTTAAACTTTCCTAAAAACGTGGGAGTAAATATTGTTGTTATCAAATATGTAGCCTTTTTCATGTCCCGTCATTCTTGTACTCGTGCTCAAAGTGTTCCACAAAACCAAACAACCTGCACACATCACCAATTGTAATGCGATATTTCTTCCCATCGATGCGAAAATGCAAAAACGGTCCGCGCCTCTGTTTTTTCGCTTTTGGAACTTGAGCATCTTTCTTCTTGGAGGCCTTCGTTGCTGGTTCCACTCTCTTTGCCTTGTCTCTTGTTTGATTTTTTCGTCGTGCTACCTACAAAAACCAACACTCAACATAGAAAGTCAAAAAGAGGAAAATTCTACATCACCATTAAATGCTATACGTTTGATGAGAGCATAACCAAAGTAAACCGTACTAGACCATTTGATAAACCAAACGTGACCTATTTCAAAATATCAGAGAAGTTGTATCTCCTATATTATTGGGATTACATTCCCACTCCTCACGTTTCTTTCCTAGTTAGTTATTTATTTTGTTATTTGTATTTAAGTGGTAATTGCTTAAGAAATAGACAGAGAGAAATTTGTCGAAAGTTAAGTGTGTTTGTTTGTTCTTGTTGCCATTGTTGGGACCTCATCAACGTTCCAGGTTGTCATCAATAAATCATCATGAGACATCATCAACCTTTAGAAACACAAGCAAATTAATTCCACAAATTTTCCAATTTACTGTTTTTGGGATTTTCGGGTTTTTCAAATAAGTGCAAAATTTTCACTAAAAAAAACTGAATTTCCAAGCTAGATTATGCCATAGATCACGTCGAATCCTTAAACCCATAGTGAAATAAGATGAATGAAGGGATTAAGAGTCAAAAATCAACCACAAATTTCTGAGCTTTGAATACTCATAAATTAGTTTGTGAAAAACTCAATTTATGGTGAAATTAAACTCTAAATTCTCTAATTTCAACAAGCACAAGTCTAAACAAGTCTACATATATAAATTTCCTAAGAATCGAGCAACAATTCGCCAAAATCAAAGGAAAAAGGGTGAAGAGAACAACCTTGTGAAAACAGAGTTTGGAGACACATACCTTTGTGTGGAAGAAGATGAAGCGACAAATCCAAATTTTAAGCAAACTTGCAGATAAACTATATTTTATAAGTAATCAGATGTTTATTTCCTTTTTCTTATTTAAAATAAAACATTTTATTTTATTTCCTTTTCTTATTTAAAAAATTATTCTAAGATTTAATAAGTATCATTAGTAATTTTAAATCAAGGCTATATTTGAGATTTAAAATTATAAAAGCGTAACGGGATTTTTTTTTAAAACATAAATCCTATTGGGACACTTTTTTTTTTTTTGTCAAAACCTGATTTTATTAGATTAAGTCGATACCGTCGATATAGTGCAAGCTATAATAGCTCGTTTAGATAACGAGTCCGCCAACATATTGGCTTCTCGTGAAACAAATGACAAGGAAAGCTTTCGGAAGTACGAAGCTAACAAACTAATCTCAAACAAAAGACTATGAATTTCCGTATATAATATTTTACCACTAAATGTAGCCTAATTTAGCAATTTTCCCAAGAATGGATCACAAACCTCTAATTTCGTCAAAGTAATTGATGAGATTTTCATGAATGGATTTTTGTTCTTAGTGAATCGTTGAAGTCGATTTTTTTTTGGAGAATAAAAGAGACAATCGAGAAAGAGATAAAAGGATAATACAATAGAAAAACTACCACCGCAGTGAAAATTGTATATTGGTAATTAAGTTTGAAAAAGTGTACCAAACCGTGAATCACCTTTCATTTGACGTGGAATAGTTCCAGACAATGTACAAAAATCCAACAAAAGCCAAGAAAAGCGATAGCGTTTTTAGAGCTTTGATAGGTGTATGTACGGTGTTTTGAGGTGGATCAAGGAGTGATGTTTCGGTTTTTCATGTACGTCAGAATTGTGAAGCGCTTCTACCACTGAGATCTCTCCATCTGCAACCAAAACATATAATGGTCAGATTCAAACAATCTCAAAACGCGGAGTTTTCGAACCTCGGCACAAATCAATAGGACAAGACTCACATTGAATGTCTCATTATGCAACAAACTGGAAGATATCACGCGACGCTACACGGCCGCTCGAGCTCTCTAATCTCTCTTCTTTGTCTGCAGCTAGTACCTACACAAACAACATTACATAAGTTTACAGAAAAATATTTTCAACTTTGCAATGTAAACCACAAACTTGTACTGGTTTAGTTATTGCCAGACCTCAAGGTATCATGAATGACACAAGGTTTAAGAACAATGATAGTTGTAGGAATTGCTTAAACTTCCATTGTTGAAGAATAGTCATAGTGGTCTTTCTTATGCTGTTACTTGATTGAATCTGGTTGAAAGTTGCATGAGCTTTCGTAACTTCCAATTGTGTTAGAACAATGATAGTAATATTGCCTCGATTAAATTGCTACTTATGATTCAGTCTAATCCTGCTTAATCTGCTCTTGTTACCCAATCATGTCCTGCATAAACTAATACTTGTGAATTGTGATTCAATCTGGTCCTGCTTATTAGGGACAATTGTCCCACATCGGAAGTTGGAAATAATATTAAACAATATATAAGAGACTTGGGTCTCTCCACTAATTGCCAATTGGTTTTGAGTTGGAAACCCATATTCTAACATGGTATCAGAGCCCACGATCTACAAAATCCAACCCGATCCATAATCGATCTGAACCGAAAATGGTCTATCGATCCTTGCCCAAACATTCCGAGATTAACGGCCAAAAAGCCATCATCTCGAGGGGGCGTATTAGGGACAATTGTCCCACATCGGAAGTTGGAAATATTCTAACACTGCTTGGTGATTCATTCTGGTCTTGCTCAAACTAGTACTTGTGATTGAATCTTGTTGATAGTTGTATGGTTTTTCTTAACTTCTGGTTGTTTTAGAACATTGATAGTAATATTGCCTTGCTTAAATTGCTACTTGTGATTCAATCTGGAATCATTATCGTCGTGATTACACTCACATGGAGTTCCATTAGCATGATTCACATGTTTCGACTAGGTTAGCTTTATGTGCCTCAAGTAGAAAGTACTCTCATTGATCAAGATGGATTGATATTCATCAAATGTCCATTTGAAGTATGTAGACATTCTGGTGAGATGATCAGGGAATGCATTATGTTGAAAAATCCAGCAACGTGTATGTTCATTAGGAAGAAGCTCCCGCCTTAAGAAAACTGCAAAACAAATGAAAAAAACACTAAATTAGATTCTAAAGATAGTATTGCAAAACACTAAATTAAATTCTAAAAATCACGGAGTGTAAACACTACAAGAAAACAGGGTCATTTGCAACGGCCGTTTTCGTCGCAAAACCGTTGCAAATGGCGAATTGCGACGGTTTTGCGACGATTTTAGGTTTGTCGCAACTAGCTCGTTGCAAACCGAAAATCGTCGCAAAATCGCCGCAAATTCAAGTTTCGTTGCAAATCCGTCGCCAAACTCTCGACGGATTTGCAACGGTATTGCGGCGTCATTTTGCGGCTGTTTTGCGAGGAAATAATTTGCGACGAAATTGCGACTAAAGCTTTTGCGACTTATTTGCGTTTAATGGTTTGCGACGAATTTGCGGCTATTTTGCGTCGAAACCTTTTGCGACGGAATTGCGGCTATAACTTTTGCGACGATTTTGTTGTTATAAGATTTGCGACTAAATTGCGACTAAAATTTGCGACGGTTTTGCGACTCTATTTTGCGACGTATATGCGACGATTTTCGACTTTTTTTTTATTATTATTATTTATATTATTAATTAAAAAATAATAATTTAAAAAAAATAAATTCTTAAATATTTTAAATTAAAAATTAAACATAAAATAAAGTATTTTAAAACCATAAACAAATAAAAGCTAAATCCGAAAAATACACAAATCTAATCGAAACAAATATCATCGATCGGATCCTCGGTCCTCGATGTGCCTCCAGCTTCGTCTTCGTCTTCGTCTTCTTCCCCATCTAGAATCTCGCCAAGGGTGGGGTTCGTCTTCGCTAACTCCGCGAACATCCTATCATAGGTGTTGGTCTTCCTCGCTAAGGTTTTCTTCGTCTTCCCTAACTCTTTTCTTGTTTTATGGAGCTCTTGTTTTGTTTCATGGAGCTCCTTGACTATTTGCGGATCCGTCGCCAATCTCGAAACGGGACAAAATGGCACTCCGTGATCATCCGTCCGGATAGATCCGGTAAATGTCATCTTTCCCTTACGGTTTCGAGGAGCCAACTACAAAATAAAATTAAAAGTTTACAATTTTACATAAATGATAATAATATAATTTTATTTTTAAATTGTTAATAGTATTATTTAAAATTGTGAATAAAATTAAAAAAAAAATTAATTTTTTACCTGTGATGCGACACGGTTGACCTCCATCGGTGTCACCTGAGTAGGTAGACCATCGGGAGTAAGCTGGGTTGATAGTTCGCCGACTCGCTCAATGACATCGTCGTGGAGCTTGTGGACACGTTCATCAACCCATGTCTCGTCCGGCCTGCGGTGGGTCTTCTCCCAAACCTCTGGCATCGTTGCGGGAACTCCTTTTTCCACCGTCTGACAATGAAAACATATTAGAAGTTCAAAACTTACAATGTTAACAGCATGCTGAGCATAGGAAATCTGGCCCGAACAGTGTTTTGAAGGCTGGTCAGTATCGCCAACCTTCGTCAATCGAGCAGCCTTGCACCGGGCAGCAATCTCCTTCGATTTCTCCAACTGCCAGAAGGCGACAAGGCCATCCCAAATATTGG
Source organism: Draba incana (assembly GCA_963576765.1). Taxonomy (NCBI): domain Eukaryota; kingdom Viridiplantae; phylum Streptophyta; class Magnoliopsida; order Brassicales; family Brassicaceae; genus Draba; species Draba incana. The sequence continues at coordinate 5,361,507 of OY755212.1, read as the reverse complement.
GATTGAAGAAAGATGGCATACATACCTTCGGATCCGGATTCAAAAGCCACTTCTCCTTCCACCGTCCTATTTGGTTGTTCAGACGGTTCTTCGCTTTCTCCTCAAATGCCTCACGAACTAAACCATCGATCGCGGGGTCCCAATAGTATTTTTGCTGCAAATTGTCAGAAATTAGAACATAAGTTATAAAATTACAAAATTGAATAAATTTATAAATAAATAAAAGTAAAAAAAAAAAATTAAAAAAATTTACCGCAAATTGTTTGTACCACCGATCCTTGGTCTCCAGGTTAACAAACTTCCAGCTCGTGTGGCACATCTTGAAATCTCGCTCTATGATCTTCCTAACATCTTTTCCGACCGAATTTTTGCAAAACCTAAAAAATAATATAAAAGCATATATTAATAATTATTAAACAAAATAAAATTAAAACTATGTAAAAAAAATACTTACCACACAGCGTTAGGGTTGTCGGAAGTGGTAGGGTCAGGTACTAAATGGGGAAGAACCTGCCGTCCTGGAGTAACGAGAAGCTGCGCGAAGGTCATGTCATCCCATGAAGGAACTGCTCCAGGGTTTGGGCCAGGGGTTGGCTCGGGAGGTGGCGTCGGCTGTGACTCAGGAATCCCGGAACCAGAGTGGGAAGCAGAGGCCTGCGAGGGATGTCTACGCTGTCGCTGTCCTGGTCGTGAATGACCAGTACCACGACCAGCACCGGACTGTACGAACTCTAACCACTCGTTCTCTTCTGCCATCTAAATTTGATAATTTTTGAAATTAGTTATTGCATTTTAAAAAATATATAATTTAATATTGATTTTAACAATTGTAATAATAACATTAAATTAATCTAATCAACATTACATATCAAAATAATTTAACATAATTAGTAAATTAAAAATTCTAATTAGTTAATCCTAAAATCCCAAGTACAATTCCATTCCTAATTAATTATTCCTAACCATTCGCAAAATTTAAAATTCATAAAAGAAAAGAAAAATTTAGAGATTTACCTTATGAGCTCGGGATCGGGAATGATTAGGAAGGTCGATGGCACTTTTTATTAGAGAGAGAAAAGTGATTTTGTTGAGAGATAAGTGATTTTGTGAGGAATGAGCGAGGGATTGGATTTCCTTATATAGGAAAAAAAAACCTCGCAAGTTCGTCGCAAATCGGTTGCTAAATGGGCCAAAAATTTGACCCAATACATGTTTGCCGCCCACGACTTTTCGTTTGCCGCGCACAAATCGTCGCAAATACCTCGCAAAAATTAAAAAACCGTCGCAAAAGCCTCGCAAAGTGTGAATTTCTAGGTGAATGAACGATCAGTTAATATAGTTGACAATGATTTTAGTCGCAAACGTGTAGCAAAGTTTGCTACGTTTTTGCGATGAAATTGTCGCAATTGCAACGTATTTGCGACGACTTCGTCGCAAATCCCACGCAAATTAGGTTTAGGGTATACTTAGGGGTTTGGATGTTTTAGACCAAAAATATGATTCATAAAATGTAAATATACACTTTTTGCGGTCCTTAGTGCATGTATGAAGCAGAGTTAGTGTACTAATTGAAGTTTTCCGTAAAATCGGCAAAAATGATAGATTGATCGAATTCTTAGTATAAGTACATGTATATCATACTTCGTTATATATGTTTCTCGAAAATGTTTTGAAAAGTTATATTTCAATAATTACAGAGGGATTGTTATTTATTAGACTCATACATTTACATTCGAAGAAGAGCTAATTAAAAGGTTATACAAAACGTATTGGTTAGAATTTAGGGTATAGGAATTTGCTACGGTCTTGCGAGGCAATCGTCGCAAGTTTGTCGCTAATAGAAGGCTTTGAGACGCAATTGCGACGACTCCCTCGCAAAACAGTAGCAAATGCCTATACCCTAAACCTTTGTGTTAATTACCAATTCTTATTACTTGGACATTGATGCAAATAATTTTATTTATCAATTAGGGCCTCTATGATATGTTTATATTCCAAAAAGGGCCTCTATGATATGTATATATTCCAAATAGAGCAAATTTAAACAATAAAAATAATGAATTGCTTAGTGTATAGGGTAAAGACATTTGCTACGTTTTTGCGACGATTTCGTCGCAAAATCGTTGCAAATGTTCATAATTGCGACGAAAGCGTCGCAACTTCGACGCAAAAACCTTTACCCTATACCTTTGTTTAGGTTGCAGTCATTTAGTTGTTATTTCGAGTTACGTGGCAAATTCAAGGTTATATCAGATTATTTAGGGACTCGTTCAACGGTGGCATTTGTATGCAACAGTGATCGAGCCCCTAAATAATCCGATCCATCCATGAATTTTGTTATGAAGGTAAACGTGGATTCCAAACCTCTGTTAAAATGCTTCGACAGAAACTTTGATTCCTAACAGTGGATTTAGCCTCATAATGTACTCTGAATGCCATATCCGGCATTATAGTAGATTATAGGGCTAAATCCACCGTTTGGAATCAACTCACTATCGACATATATGAAGAGAGATGTGAGGAATGAGCGAGGGATTGGAATTGGTTTTATAGGAAAACCTTTCCTCGCAATTCACTCGTAATTTAGTCGCAAAAAGGCCCGATTTTTCCACCCAATGCATGTACTGTCATTTAATAGAGTTGACCGTAATTGTAGTCGCAAAAATGTAGCAAATTTAGCAACTGGTATGCGACGAAATCGTCGCAAATGAGTCGCAAATTTTATAATACCAATCGCAAAAGCCTCGCAAAGTGTAAATCTCTAGGTGAATGTAGCAAATGCCTATACCCTAAACCTTTGTGTTAATTATCAATTCTTATTATTTGGACATTGATGCAAATAATTTTATTTATCAATTAGGGCCTCTATGATATGTTTATATTCCAAAAAGGGCCTCTATGATATGTATATATTCCAAATAGAGCCAATTTAAACAATAAAAATAATGAATTGCTTAGTGTATAGGGTAAAGATATTTGCTACGTTTTTGCGACGATTTCGTCGCAAAATCGTTGCAAACGTTCATAATTGCGACTTAATTGCGACGATATCGTCGCAAATGCGTCGCAAAAACCTATACCCTAAACCTTTGTTTAGATTACAGTCGTTTAGCTGTTATTTTGATATATGAATTAGGCCCTCTATGATATGTTTTTATATTCGAAGATCGAACATTCAATTGAAACGGTATAAATAGTGTGCTCGTTGCAAATGGTTATATATCTTGTTTAAAATATTATTTTTTAAACACCACACTCGAAAATACATACTTAAAATATACACATAATTAATTTTAAATTTATTCATCTTCTTCATCATGATCAGAAACATAACGTTCTACTCTGCCATCTTCGTCACCATCGTCGTCCTCATCTTCCTCTTTGTCTTCATCAAACTCATCTTCGTTTCCTTCTGAATCCTCGAATATCACATCAAGACCACTATGAAGTGGGTCGATTCTTGTCAAATCGGTGGTTACCTCTGTAGGGATCGAAACTTCTTCGGTTCTTGCAGGTTGCACTGGGGGTTGATCATCATCAGCATCAGCTGCTAACCCCCCAACAATTCGACCCCTTGGGTTAACTTTAATCACGGATAGCCAATCTTGATCCCGTCGTCCACGAGTACGAGGGTAAGGAATGAAGACTACTTGCTCTGCTTGGGATGCTAAAACAAATGGCTCAAACTTGTCAGTGTAGCTCCTATTTCCTTTCACATCAACAACTCCAAATTTGCTGGTTCTAACCCCGAGACCATTGGATGGATCAAACCAATCACAGCGAAATAGTACACTTTTCAAGTTAAGCACACCAGCATACTCAATCTCAATGATTTCTTTCAAAATACCATAGAATTTTGTATCGCCCGGGACATGAATACCATAATTTGCAGTGGCTTTATTTTGTCCATGTTGAAATGTGTGAAAAATAAAGCCGCGAGTACAATACATCTTACTCGTTTTTATGGTTGCAATGGGCCCCAAAACAAACTCATGTACCCATAAAGGTCAACTTTGTCGAGATGTCTTCGCCACCTATTGTCAAATTGAAATAATTAGTATATATATAAGTAATACTAAGATAAATCATGCATGGTTCTTACCTTCTCCCGCATCCAGCCTGCGAAATCACGTTCTAGGTAAAATTGAACTTGGTCATCATTTAGTTCAGGAAATGCTTCTCGTATTTGGCCTTCTAACATTCTGTACACCCGTTAATTAATTAATTAGTTGTATATATATTCTCAATTAATATATATAAATATAAACATATATATATATATATATATATATATATATACCTCTCATATGGCTGAAAGTAGCTACAATTTAGCATTATATACGTATGGGCAGCTTCCATATGCTTGAAATCACACCACGTTGATTCCTTCACTTTTCCACCCATCCGACCTACATCACAGCAAACATCTGGTACACTCTCCGAGTGATATGTTCGGCCTACCCCACCATCGTCGTATCGTCTACAACGGGTTTTCTTAGTTTGCACGGTTTGGCTAAAGTAGTAAGTACAGAAGTTTGATGTCTCTTCTGTCAAATTTCCAGCAATGATTGATCCCTCTACTCTTGCGAGATTTTTGGCCTTCTTCTTCAAATGTTTGAAGAACCTTTCGAAGGGGTACATCCATCGAAATTGGACTGGACCACCCAAATCTAACTCATGTGGTAAGTGTACAACCAAATGTTCCATCACATCAAAAAAGGAAGGTGGAAATATCTTCTCTAAGTTGCAAATTGTGAGTGGAATGTCTGAATTCAACTTCGAGATTTCGTCCTTCATTAAGGTTCTGGCACATATGTCTCTGAAAAATGCTCCAATACCTAAAACGCCAATACGGTCCGGAGTAAGTTACAAACTAAATACATGTATGTATATATTAATAACCATATATAAACATAACGTCACCTGCAATTGCCTCGTGTACTTCCTGTGGTAAAAGCTCTTGAAAGGCAAAAGGGAGTAGTCGCTGCATGAACACATGACAATCGTGGCTCTTCATCCCAGAAAATTTCCCCCCTTGCTCAACACACCTTGAAAAAGTTGACACATAGCCATCTGGGAACTTCACCCACTCCTTAATCCAGTTAATCAAAGCATCCTTCGCAGCAGGTGATAGTCGGAAACTGGGAATAGGTGCCCTACCATCTCTTATTAGATGCAACTCAGGCCTTATGCATAAAGCCGCGAGATCCAGACGAGATTTCCGATTGTCTTTTGTTTTTCCTGCAACATTCAACAATGTGTGTATAATATTCTCAAAGAAATTTTTCTCCACATGCATGACATCCAAGTTGTGCCTCAGCAGATGGTCCTTCCAGTAAGGCAATTCCCAAAATATACTTTTCTTATGCCAGTTATGGTATACCCCATACCCAACAGGCATATTTGCTGGATTACTTTGCCAATTACCTCCAACTTTTACAGTTTCCTGCGCACCATATCCATCCATTTGTTCTTCCAACTCCTCACCTGAGAGGTAAACCAAGGGGGAGGTTTTAACAGTTCGATTTCGGAACAACGTTCTACTCTTTCTATAAGGATGACCCCTTGGAAGAAAACGACGATGGCAATCAAACCAGCAAGCTTTCCCTCCCGCTGACAATTGAAACGATTCGGTCTTGTCTAAACAATAAGGACAAGATAACTTTCCGTGCGTTGTCCATCCAGATAGCATATCATACGCCGGAAAGTCGCTTATCGTCCACATGAGGACTGCCTTCATGTTGAAGTTCTGACGGCTCGACGAATCAAATGTGCGTACACCAACATGCCACAACTGTTGTAGTTCCTGTATAAGAGGTTGTAGGAAGACATCAAGTGATCTTTTTGGATGCTTTGGCCCTGGAACCAAAATGCTGAGAAATAAAAATTCTCGATGCATACACATTTCCGGTGGGAGATTATAAGGCGTCACTATGACTGGCCACAACGAATATTGCCTACCAGACATCCCAAATGGACTAAATCCATCAGTGCAAAGACCCAAATACACATTTCTATGTTCTACAGCAAAGTCTGGATATACCGTGTGAAAGTGTTTCCACGCCTTTGCATCTGATGGATGGGCGACAACTCCTTCCTCACAATCGTGTTCCGCGTGCCACCTCATTGCCCCTGCTGTCTGCTTTGATTGATATAATCGCTTCAGCCTATCTGTTATTGGAAGGTACCACATACGCTTGAATGGGACTTTGGTGCGACCACTAGTATTCTTATATCTTGGATGAGAGCAAAAACGACATTCCTGCAGCTGAGCATCATCTTTCCAAAAAATCATACAATTATCAATGCAGACATCAATCATCTCAGACGGTAATCCAAGACTTCCTACCAATCTTTGTATCTCATAGTAACTCTCTGCAGAGTTATTACCCTCAGGCAAATACTCTTTAAACAATTCACCCCATTTATCCATGCAATTTTCACTAAGGTTATATTCGCTTTTAATTGTCATCATCCTAGATGCTAACGACAATTTTGAAAGCCCTTCTCTACATCCTTCGTAGATAGGTTGGTAAGCAGCCTCTAACATATCATAAAATTTTTTAGCACTCGGGTTTGGTTCTTCAAAAGTATTATCACTAAACGAAGCAGTAGTTTGTTGAAATGCATCATTGACCATATCATTAAACCTATTCCCATCTGTATTTCGATATGCTGATTCACTAAAATTATCATGACCATACTGATAATTATTATCCTCATAATTAGTACCACCTTCTACATTCCCAGGATTATAACTTCTACTTGAACTACCCGGAACATTGACAACAAAATCCTCCCCATGCGAAAACCAAACATAGTAGTTAGGTAAAAACCCCCTCGTAAATAAATGTTTCCAAACAGTTTGCGTATCATGTGGAGCAAAGTTTTTGCATTTCACACAAGGACAGAAAATTTTCACGTTACCGTCGTTGGTATATCCTGCGACCGCCCCTGGGTTGTTTGTCGCCTGCACCAAAAACTGGTCAAGCCCTTCTCTAAATTCTCTAGACACTTCGCCAGTTTCTGGATCTTTGCGGTTGTACATCCATGCTCGAACCACGTAGACCTCATGATGCGAAGACATCTTCGAGTAAGTATCAAAATAATTTCTCTTTCAGAAATTTTTGGAAAAAAAAAAATTTCTCCTCGGATTGGTTTTTTTGATTACGATTGGAATGTTTGTTGTGAATTTGTTCATCACACATTCGAGGTTTTTATAGAAAACTGGATTATTTTGCTACTAATTTGCGACATTTTTGCGACACATTTGCGACACATTTGCGACAACAATATTGCACCCATAGTTAGGTAAGCATCCTAAACACGTGTTCTAATAAATTCGTCGCAAAATTCTCGCAAACTTTGCGACGTTTTTGCGTCTAAAAGTTAAATTCGAAGCAAAATTGTCGCAAATGTTGTATTTATAATTTGGTAAGTTATTACGACGAAACTTTTGTTTTTATAGTTTGGTAACTTAAGATGTAATTTGTACTTTTTTGTTATTAGTATTAATATGTTTGGGTGACAAGTAAAATTTTTGAAACTTATATTAATAATATAATATTCTGATATTTTAACATTGTTTAATTTATTATTTTAACATTAATTACTAATTGACATCGATGTTTATAAACGTACGTACAATCGAGATATATATATATATATATATATATATATATATATAGTGCATTATTGCTTAAAAACGTAATACAAATAAACTGCTAACATAAACACATATTTATTTTTATTTCCTTCAATTGATGACATGTATTACTCATCATCAATTTCTTCACCATCATCCGTCGTCGACCCTTCGTCATCTACTTGGGATAACCAATTGTTAGGATTTCGATTAACACGACTGCTACTACCTTCTTCTGTGAACGTTGTACCCATGTTTTCTTTAGATATAACCTGTCAAATGAAATAAATAACTTGATTTTGTGTAATGATACTACTTAGTACAATACCTTTAAAATATATATTGTAACTTACATTGTTTATGTTATTCAGAGTAATGTTAAGATATGGTGTCGCCCTATCAAACTTAACAACTACAACCTCCTTTAGAACCAATACCGAACCCTCCTTTATGTGCGGCCCATATTTGTTATCAGATATGGCGGACCTATGAATGCTCGCTTGTACAGTCCCGGTAGGATCCTTCAACGAAAACAAATAACATTTATCGATTACTAAATATTTTGTTAATATGTAATTAATGTACACATTTGTTAAAAATATCTTTTGTTATAACTTATATATAAATTTTACCTTTAGTATGATCATCGCGTCCCCCAATCCATTAGGTTCCATTTTATGAATCACTCCTACCACATATGGTACGTGACGTCATATGGTACGTGACGCCATTTTATGCAACTCTTTTACCAGTGTCCACCCACGGGTGTGTCCACCTGTATATATTCAACGTAGAATAAGTAAACTATACATAATTAAATTGTCAATTAAACAATATACAAACTCAGAAATATAATATATTAATAATAATAAAATTTCATTATACCTGTTAATTTGTTGACATTAGCAATTGTCGTCTTCCAAAGGACATCGGTGAACGATGGATCTTCTGCCTTGACAACACAGTTAACCATTTGTATATGTCTCTCATAAGAATTGCATGCTTCCAACATCGATTCTTCAAGTTTTTTCCTTGCCCGTTCTTCTGCTTGTCTCCCACCAGCAGGACCCGGAATCAAAGATCGATTGTTATCCATATTTGTTGAAGTATAGAATGCGAGGTAATTAATGTGGATATAAAATCGATTTTATAGAATGTTCATTTCAGTTTGCGACTAACTTGCTACTATTTTCCAAGACTTTTGCGACCGATTTGCGACTTAAATATTACACATATAAACAAGTAAGAATCAATTAAAACGTGTGTAACCAACTTTCGTCGCAAATCCCTCGCAACACTTATATCGTCGCAAATTCGACGCACTTTTTGTGACCAGTTTGCGTCGAGTTGTAATTTTGGACGCAAAAGCGTCGCAAACGTTTATTCGACGCAAAATCGTCGCAAAATGTGCGTCGAAGTTGCGTCTAAACATTTCCACAGACGTCAAATCGTCGCAATTATGCGACGGTTTTGCTGCTATATTTTCCCACACAAATTAGCGACGTTTCTGCGTCATTTTGCCAAATGTCGTCGCCGATTGGTCGCAAAATCGTCGCAAATTTGCGAGGCTTTATTTCCGTTGCAAATGGCCCTGTTTTCTTGTAGTGAAACTGCTTTGCAATATTCACACGGAGTGTAAAGCAATACTATCTTTAGGTTGGAATTCCGTGTGAGTGTAATCACGACGATAATGCGGCCAGAGTGTTTCTTTGCACGAAAAATCCACGCACGAAATTCTTCTCGGAAATTAAGTTCCGTATTGAAGAAACTTGTAATGAAAACAATAGTAAATTTGTTGTTGGCATGGTGTTAACATAAGATAAAGTTAATATAAGATGAGTTTTACATGGTTGTTGCCACGGTGGCATTGAAAGAATGTTTAGATTCGCGTGAAGATCGGGTACTCCGGTTAGCATAGGGGGAACTCCAATTTCATTTGTGGTCAAGTTGCAATAAATTTCGGTCAGTTTTGAATGAATAAACTCGTAATGAGTGTTGACGTTAAGGAGACAAGCAGGCCGCATATGTCCAGATTCAATGTACGACGCAATAGCAAGGTCTTCATGACAAAAACGACTTCCTTGTGCCGCTTGTTTAAGACAATAGCACAGTGCGCATTGTTCATCAGGATAGCGTGAAAGATTAACAGCTAAATCAGCCATTCTGAAAATAAATTAAAGCATTTTATCAAAAAAGACCATTCTAGGATTCTCTTTGTTTGCAAATATCCCAGATCTGAGGAGCAAAACTGAAAAACATTAAACGAAATCTGTGATCAAACAAAATCGACGGAATCAAACGAAATCAACGAGAAATTACTCAGCTCTGTGAAAATTGGTAAGCAAAAGCTGAAGAACCTCACCGACGACGAACAAAAGCTCCGGAGAAAACCGACCGTCGCGAAAAATGTAGTTTATCAATGCTCTGATTCTGCAAAAACAGTGAAGAAATTTGAAATCAAATCGCGAAAACAATGAAGAATCATAGTCACATAGAAGGAGAGAGACGAAGAAAAGACCTAATTTGCGCTGAATTTGTGATTTCTCTCCACGTCGTAATTTGGGATCTCTGCGAAATGACCTATATATATATAGAAAGACTTCATCCTTCGTGATGAACCTCAGTCACGCGAGAGGAAGAGCGAGGGAAGAGCAAGAGTAATAAGAGAATTTGATTTATTTTTATTTTCTCCTTCACTGTATTGTAATAGAGGGATATTTTTTAAAGTAAACAGTCATAACTGCTTATTTTTCGCAAGGGCTTAATTGGGCTGAATAGATACCGAGTACTTTTTACATAAATTTTATTTTATTGTAAAGTAAAAATATATCTCTTTCGTTCCAAAATATAAGTTGTTTTGAGTGTTTTTTTGTTTCAAAATATAAGTTGTTTTGAGAATCCTATGTATTTTTCATCTTTATTGAATATTGTGTGACCAATAATATTTTGTAGTCTTTTGTAGGTTTGATTAAATTATGTTTATTATGTATATTAAATGATATTTTTTATAAGAAAAAGTTTCTTAATCTTTGTGTTTTTAGGTAAAACAACTTATATTTTGGAACCGATGGAGTATTAGTTTTTTTTTTTTTTTTGGTCACAACTAAACTTTCATATAATAACTTAAAGTAGTACAGAGATAGAGTTTTCGAAAGCTACAAGAGCTTCCTATGCAAGCGAGTCAGCCAAAACATTTGCTAGCCTCGGAATAAACCTGAAAGAAATGGAAGTAAAAGATAGCATCAAGTCTCGGATATCATCGAGCATGATTTGGATCTCATTGTGAGTTTCCCCAAATTGGAAAAGCAAGACAAGAGATTGAGCATCCGATTTCACTAGGAGATCGTCGCAACCTGTCTCTAATGCATATTGCATAGACAAGAGTAATGCCCAAGCTTCTGCAGCTAGGGCCGAGTGAACAAAAGGTCGGGAGGTCGAGGAGGTTAGTGGTTGATCCATCGGGGTCTCATTTGGTGTGATGGACCAGCCCATGCCACAGTTTCTTGTAGACGGGTTCCACGCTGCGTCTACATAGCACATGAATCCTGTGTGGTGGTCTTGTGGTACCTGGGTGGGGGGTTCGAGGGAGTATTGTTTTACATCATGCATACCAAAAACAAAATAATAATAATAATTATGTCCACTAAAAAAATTATTCGATCGATTTTTGAATCTTGAATGTCTTAATATGTGATAGGTTTTACGTTTTAAGTGTATACAAAACATAAAAATGAAATAAATTGATTTACAATAACGAAACTAAAAAGTAAAACATCATCTTATAATGTATGACAAAGAATGTAATCGAGTGATATATATCTTCTATTTACAAAAAAAAAATGCTTTTCAATAACTCTATAAAATTTGTTTAAACCCAACTTTATCACTAACCAAAATCTTATATATAATTAGGGAGTTCTCTCTCCATCTAGAGTGTCCACATAGGCAAAACTATTTTTTAAACTATTTAATTTTTAGATTATGTTCATTAAATACATGCTAAATCATATTAATTATTTTTTTGTAACTAATAAATAGTTAAATTCAATTAAAAACGTGAATTACTAAGTAAAATGAATGAAAATGAAAATAAAATTTTATATATATAAGAATATTCAAGATTTATAAGTAATAATTATATGAATTTATTTCTTACGATAAAATATATATAACACATACTAAAAAAAAATATGAGTGTCCACATAGGCAAAACTATTTTTAAAACTATTTAACTTTTATATTATGTTCATTAAATACATGCTAAATCATATTAATTATTTTTTCTAACTAATAAATAATTAAATTCAATTAAAAACGTGAATTACTATGTAAAATGAATGAAAATGGAAATACAATTTTATATATATAAGAATATTCAAGATTTTATAAGTAATAATTATATGAATTTATTTCTTACGGTAAAATATATATTACACATACTAAAAAAAAAAAAATATGCTTATGAATTAAGTGATACAGTAAAAAATAAAATGAGATGACCATATTAAAAGAAAATAAAACAAAACAAAACAAAAAAAATTAAATTGATTTTAATATTTAAAACAAAACATAAAATATGAAAAGTTTATTCCTTATTAAAAGGTTTTCACCTCAATTAAAAAAAAAATCTCACATTAAATCCATCTTACATTCTTTCAACTACACATTATACTTATAAATTAACTTAACTCCTTCATTTATGACCCTATTAGGAAGAACAACGTTTACAAAATAATATTCTAAAATCTTAAGTATTTTCCTATGATGAACAAATATATGGTAGATCTAGAAGACAATATATACATATTTGATGAAATACAATATCATAATTTATAAAATAGAAATTTTGTTAATGAATAAATTAGATACAAAGTGAAGTCATTTTTGATTTTTTCAAAAAAAACCTCAAGTGGCTAATAATAGATAGAAGAATAATAAAATGTGATAAATTTATATGAAGATGAAAAACAAAATTCAGAGTCCCAATATATGCATTCTCACTCCATATGGAGTATCCTCATCATAAAAAACAAATGGTAGAATAAAATTTATAGTAAAAATTCATGAATTCATGTTTATTTATATTTATTACTACTTATAATTATTCGAGATTGGAGTTAAATTAAAACAAAAATAATAACAGTATATACAAAATATGAAATTTTATGTGAAGACGAAACAAAAGTAGATGTACAGAGAAAAACGAAATTAGGTTGAAACATGACGAAAGAAATATTAGTGAAAAAAGTGTACAAAGAGAATTTGACTAAACCATAGAAAACATTAATTCGTAAGACTAACATAAAATCTTTTAGATTTCATTCATTGAAATTTCATAAAATATATGACATAGATTATGGATCATGGTAATTAGATTTTAAGATAATAGAACAAAGAACAAATTTTATCTAAGACGCAATTCACTACAAAACTTAGCTTTAAGATCGCTTGATGAAATCATAGAAACCACATGAAAAGAATTGAAAACTCTATAATTGAAACACTAAAGTAAGCACAATCGTAAAATAAGCTTAAAATTAAATCAAATAAAAGGAACTAACATTAAAAAGGCTTCATAATAATTACAAACAAAACAAAAGTGTTAGCTAAAATTTTTTAACAATAAACCCAAAAAACTGAATACATGACTGATATGAAGTATTGGGACTGTTAGGTGTTGGATGCTATTCGTAAAATCATAGGTATATGACATAAATAGTTTTTGGTGCAACTCCAACATAGCTTTTTTCTATTGATCTATTACAAATTATAAATACATATTATGGTGTTTAAAGTAATCCAAAATGTATAACAACTATATGTACCCACTAATATCAAGAAATTGATTTGTACAATCAGAATATTATTAAAATCTAATGTTAATATATTATCTACATGTATAAGTAATGTTTTAAAGTGTCGTAATATTTAACACTAATTATATTTGATAAAACTACTACATATATAATTTATTTAATTATACAATAACATATTCCAAATTGATTAATTACGAAACAGGAACCACATTCCATAACTTACAAAAATACAAAAAGTAAATAAATTCACGCATCGCGTGGGTCAATCTCTAGTACTAATAATTGAATCGGTTTGAGTTTTCTTGTATGACAATGGATTTGGTAAGTATATATTTTTGTCATCAATGCCGCATATATATTAGAAATATTGAAATATGTAGATATTTCCACCATGTCAAATTGAAATGTTTTGATTGGTTGATTTAATTAATGTGTTCCTTAATATCTTCTTTGAATGACACCTAGGATTAATATGTTCCTTAAGACTCTCTTTGAATGACACCTATGATTTTTAACTTTTAGTGTCTCCTCAATTAATATACATAGGATGATGTTAGTAATGGCATTCACAAATTCCAAAGAGAAGTGCATGGCTCTCTTTTTTCCTCTTGTTTTAATAATGAAGGCAATTCCAAGACTGGGAAGACTAAAATTTTAAACAAACAGTTGTGCTAATTTTTACTTTGCGAAACTAATTAGTTCTAATTATTTAGATCATATTATACATGTATCAAATTTTATAAGATTTGACTATTTCTTTTTTTTTTGTAATCTAGTCAAAAAGTATATAATTAGCCAATTACAAAGTATATTGTTTAAATATTGAAAACAAGAATGTGTCTCTGAATCACCATTTGAGTTTTTAAGTTTTTTTTTTTTTTTTTTTTGAAAATTTTTGAGTTTTTAAGTAAAGAGTGGATTCTGAGCTTTTTAGTGTGACATGGGCTTTGGAGAGTTTAGCTAGTCATCATTTCAGTAATGTCATCATAGCCACTGACTCGGTTGTCCTAGCAGGTGTGATGAAAATACCAAAAGCTTGGCCCTCCTTTCAATTCCAGTTTACAGAAATCATGTTAAGGCTCCAAATGCTATCCAGTTGGAAATTTGAGTTAGAGGCAAGATCATCAAACAGAGGTGCTTTTTTCATAACCCAAAGTGCTTCTAGTGGTAGGTTTAGAGACTCATATGTGGCCCTTGGGTCTCCCCTGTGGCTTGCCTACATCTTTGACAGTGAGAAATGTCCCTCCGTAGGACAAACTTTGGCAGGTTGATATGCTTGCTTTTTGGGTTTGTAATGTTTGTACCTCTATCTAGCAATTTTTGCTCAATGTCATAAATGTGGGGTCCTTGCGGGATTAGTCCGGCAAAGCCATCAGATTGTAAGAAGTTTATTCCCAATTTAATATATTCACCAGATGACCAAAAAAAAAAGTTAAGAGTGGATTCATCTTTTTTATTTATGTTTATTTATTTGAACTATAATTTTTGAGTTTTTAAGTTAAGAGTGGATTCTTCTCTTTTTATTTATGTTTATTTATTTGAACTATAATTTTTCCATAAATTTAAAAATATAGTCATATTGTATAGAGCTAATACTGTATAATTAGTATTGTAACTAAATCTATTTAGCATTAATTATATTTTAATTCCAAGTCATTGTTAACATAACTATTAAATCAAGTTTTGCCATGGCCTGAACACTAGTATCAAACAATATTTGAGTTAAAACTTGTTTCAAATTCTTGTTCAAAAGCTTGTTCTCTTTACTTGTTCGATTTGGTTTTTACCTAGTATCTTCGCTGTAAGCGTACAAAGCGACGACGTATACAAATTCCACCGTGCTATGTTCAGTGTACGTTATCGCAACAACAACAAAATATGCTATCATGCGCTATGTTTGTTATTCATGATTTGTGACAAAGGGACGAAAGGTTGTTTAGTTTTCTCTGTTTTTCATTTACTTCACATTTGATTCCAAAAACTGAGGGGCTAATAATTAATTAAAGAGAAAGTATACCTAGAGTGAAATTGTAATTTATTGATTTTTCCATTATCTGAATTTGCACCATACAACTTGGTTTAAAACTTTAAACCGAACTTTAACAATAGTGTAAGGCATAAGTGTAAGTGTACAATCATCCCTAGAAACGATAATAACGAACATAATAAAAACTTTATAACATGACACAATAAATCTAGCTATTAACAAACATACCCAAAAAATGATTTGAACCTAAAAAGCAAATCCAGTTCTTTAAAACTTAACTCTCATCTAAGATTACCACTAGATGATTTCTTAGCATTCTTGCTCGCATGAATCTTCGCATAAATCTCCTTCGTTCTATACGCAAGCAAAATGTCTAGACCAACTCCAAAAATCGAAGTACATGCCATTACAATGAAAACGAGACGGTAACAATGTGCTCCTACACAAGTATTTCCACCACCAGGAGTCGGTGTGGCTTCGGCATCGTAGAGTAAACCCGCGAGTAGACCCGAAAATAGGAACGATCCTAGAGGTAAGTTAAGCACAAGGATGTTGTAGATAAGTCCGTAATACTTTAGACCAAAGAGTTCGGATGCTGTTGGTACGGTTATGGCTAACCGGACTCCGTAACAAACCCCAACCACAACTGAACCAATGTAGAGAGAACCGGGCATAGCTAAAGCCATCAGTAAATATCCCACGGCCATAATGATCTGAGATGCTGCATTCCATAACGGTCTTGGTGTTCCAGATTTTCTATAGAACCAAATATCACATTTTCTAAAGATTAGTCAATGTATTAAAAGTTCCCTTAATAACAAAATTATTCAATCAAGGTCCCACGATCTAGTGTTTGTCAATTAAAGTATAAGAAAATCTAAAAAAGATCTTTCAACGCACATTAAAAATGGGAACTTTATTATATGGTCCCTAGGCACTAAATATTGGACCGGTCTATTTGTTAGACAAGGAAACTTCTCCGTAAGGAATAAATAACCTAACCCAAATGAAATTGCTTTAATTAACAAAATATCTTGTAAATGGAAAAATATTCAATTCTAAGTAACAGAAGAATAAAGCAAATAATATACTCTGTTTTCCTTAGCACCAAAGCAAAGTAACAGAGTAAACCTGACTTCAATACGAATCCACTGAGTTATTTTGCTTTGATGCGTGTGGCCCAAAACAAAAATCAGAGAGTTTTCAAATTCACGTTACAACTTTAGTAAAATTTATGTTAAATAATCAAAATTCTTTCCAATTATCCATATTTAGAAGATTTTTTCTATAACCGAATTTTTACTATTTCATTAATATTCTAAAATGAGTATAAACGTCGAGTAGGCCACTAACCGTATAATTGAAATGTTTTAGTTTTAGTGAAGTGACTTACTTGATGAAGTGCTCGGATATGGTACCGGAGAGAATCCTACCAAAGAATCCCCAAATGCTCATCATAGAGACAAAAATCGAAACATCGGTGTGACCAAGCGCGAGTCCGATCTGACCCATATTGTTCATAACGGCTAAACCAGTACCTACACCACACAAGAACGAGACAAACAACACCCAAAAGTCAACGGTCAACACAGCTTCCAATATAGTATGTTCTTCTCCAAGCACTGGCTTCTTCTTCCCCACCATAGCTCCATGATTCTCTTCTTCCTCTTCGTTCGGTGGCGTAAGAGACGATGGCAATCCGTTATCCGCCGCAGCTGCAGCACCAACCAACGTCGTCTCCTCGACAATATCCGATTTAAGCAACGGTTCATCGATTCGTCCTTCTACGTCTTGTTCATCGTTTGAATTCAGATTCAAATTTCGGATAAACGCGTGGAAAGGCACCGCGATTGGAGAAGCTAGTAAAATTAAAAGTATCGAAGCAAACGCGACGGAGAAAACTCCGGTTTTGATTCCGATTATATCATACGATTGTAAATACACAGCGACAACAATCGCAACGATGTTGAACACGGCGAAGTATTTCGACTCTTCGTTTTCCTCAGCTACAGAAGTCGCCGGAGGGATCTCACGGAGGAAACAAACCGCCGTGAGACAAACGGCGAACGGAACGACTGCAAGGAGAACGAGAAACGACGCCGGATCGGCGGAAAACAGAGTCGTACATAGAATCGTGAAAATTGCAGTGCTTAAACCAACGTATCCTTTAAGTATCCCGGAAACCGGACCACGATTTCGCCGGAAATTTCTTATACACGTCACTAAAACCGCCGTGTTCATCCATGTCGTACTGTTTCCTCCCATACAGAGGAACACACACATCTACACAACAACAACAAATACAACCAGATTAGTGGGCTATTCGACGGCTACACATATCTATACAATAATAAATAAAATCAGATTAGTGGGCTATTCCACGGCTACACTCATCTTCGTAGATTATTAGTAGGGTAGTAAAAACTCGAATTACCCCTGTTTAATTTTTTTAAAAAAAATCAAATTGAAAAAATATGAATAAGTACCTGCCAATAAGGTAGAGGATTGATTGTTTGGTTTACGACGAGCCATTGTACACCATAACCAATAAGACCTTCGAAAGAACCGATTAGGAGGATAACCGGAGTTGAGAGACGATCGGAAGCAAGTCCAGCGAGTATTCCGAATGCTTTTCCGACGTCTTTAGCAACGGATAGATTGTTTAACTCAAGCTGAGTGAGATTCATTAGGGATTTTAGTGCGTCTGAGTAATTTGAGAAAGTGTAATTGTTTCCGGAGATTGTTTGGACCCAAACCGCCGTTACGAAACCTAGCCATTTCAGAGTCGAAGAAGAAGGTGAAGAAGAAGTCAGAGATTTTCCCAAACCCATTGGAGAAGAAGAGGAAGAAGATTTTTTTTTTTTTTTTTTTTTAGTGTGGATTCGTTGAGCTCTTTGCGTACGGTTTTAAAGGTGAAAGGTTACGTTGATTTTTTATTTTCTTTATTAATTCTTCGTATTATATATTTACAGAAAGTTTTTATTTGCTGTATTATCATTAAATATTTGGTTATTTTATTTATATTTTTAGTTGGGATTTGGGAATGACCAATTGAGAAAGCACGAAAGGGACACGAACGGTGTAAAGGTGTGCTGCTTCCTGTGTTTTCTCATTCGTTTATTAAAAAAATGTCGAAAGAGATAAGAATTTTTCTCTTGGATATTTTTCTTTATGGTTGATAATTAAAGTATGTTCAACTAGGATGATAATAAGTAGTACTTAGACTTAGTGGGTGGTTTTGGCTAGTTGTTTTTTCTTCCAGGCATGAATGTTCATGCTTCTGTAAATTTGAATTTTGTTACTAATTTTAATATCATATAGACGACCATATGGTTTTCTTTAAGAAATATGTGTAGTGATAAAGTCATATAGTTTTTTTTTCCAGCTTCTATAGTTCATTTTAAAAGACTCGAATAGAAGTAATGATGGGAGACACAAGAGAGTCGTAGCCATTATAGGTTTTTGTAATCAAGTTAAATTTGTTGCGAATAACGTTCTATTTGATAGCATTAGGGAATCATGGAATAAAAGGAAAGAATATGCATGCTGGATAAAATGAGGACATTTTTGTTGATTTGAAAATTCGTGACATGGCAAAATCAAAATCGTGATTTCATACACATTTATAATTGGTTAAAAATCATGTGAAATAACAAAATTGTTCTACCATCCTACGATTCTAAGCCTTACTAATCATAGGCTCATAGCGATGGCTCATTCAGTCATAAACTATCTTTGCGGTGACACATTTTCTTACTACAAATAAACTGCCCTAGTTTTTTTGTTTGTACTGAAAAAGAAAAAAGAACAGTTGTACGACACATGACATGAAATTGAGTGAAATATCGTACGAACAGAGGTTATGGATATTCGGATCTAAAATTAAAGTTGGGAATCAAAAAGTGCATGTGTTATATAACTTGCGCCTCAATCTCATTATCTTGTTAGAAGTTTCCAATTCGGTTTAGTTTTGTCTAGTTCTCGTTCGGTTAGCATTTGGTTTATTTTGGTATAAGTCTATTGAATTGAAGAATTCAGTCCGGTCTAGCCTAGTTGTTTTTCGCACGTATGCAGCCGAAAACACTTTCCAGGCAAAATATATAACTTGCGGACATTTTCCCCGGCGAACAAAAAAAATCTAACATGTGTCTACATCTCGGGATTGATACCGACAATTGCCTACCGTAAGAAAATTCCAATGCTTCTACCAAAGAAATAGAAAATATCATGTAAAAGAATGTATCTATTAGGGTTTACCCGGCGATTACTTCATCAAGAAATGGGATGAAATTACTGATTAAGCTTTGACCGTGTAATATCACCTTAAAAAAAAAAAGAATGATAGTCACATGATGAAATTACTGAAATATACGTGTACGTAATGTATGTTACAAGTCTTATTTCATTAAAAGTTTCAAAACAAAAAGTCTCATTTCATTAAAATGGTAGAAAGACCACAGTTTGTATGTATATCGTGATTATAAAACACATGGGTAGATTTTTATGATAAAATTGTAGGAAAAAAGAAAAATTTAAATCTTTTTTTTTTTTGCTAAACAAAAATTTAAACCTTTCTCTGCCTCTACGCATGTTAATATGTTACCCCATTTATACCCCCTCGTAATAGAAAGTTGTTCCATCTAAAATGCCTTAAGTGTTAAAATTTGTTAACTAGTCGTTATAAATTTGACGAAAATTGGGCTGAAAACCCGTCACGTTATACCAAACGAACACTAGAAAAACTAATTTATTTTTGCTTCGGTTTAATTTGACTCTATTCCATTTTAACAGTAAAATACATAAACTGTCCACCTTTTTAATAAAAAAATCGTCTGTGACGGTAGTACCACCTTTCTTTCTCCTATATATATGTTGTTGTTATGTTGACGTCATCGTCATCTATATCTTTCACCGAACAAAATAACTAGAATCAAGCTGCACAACAATATATATTATTGTTATTTTCAATAATGAAAATCACACATACAAAATACAACTTTTATTAGACGAAAACATGTCGTGTACAATTCTAATTGCGTTTCATATTGCTGAACCTTGTATTCTCTCTTTAAGCTTGTACGTACGGAACATTTATCGCAACACGTACTGAGGATTTTGCAGATTAGTCTCTTGTTGTGATAATGACTGTTTTAATTTGTTGTTATATTCAGCGAGTCCAGTTTCATATTGTTAACTAATTTTATCGACCAAGTAAGGTACACAGTACACACACTTCCATTTCCGTCCAAAACTGCTTTGATTGGATACGTACAGTTTTAGATGACTGTTTGGTTTTTCTTCTTTGTATATTTAGAAAATTAATTTTCTTAAAAACTTGTTTTTCTTCTTCTCATATCTAAGACATTTAATTTAAATTTTTTAAAAAAAAATTATATGAAACAACCAAAAACTCCACTATTTGAACTTTTGAAATAAATTCCTACAGGAAACTCTAAAAGTAAATCCTAAAATCAAACACAAAAATCTTAATTAAAAACTGCATCCAGGACACAAATTGTAGTATATTTTGTTGGTCTTGTAATGTACTAGGCCAAACTGATAATGGAGCAGTGAATGAACTCAGCCATACGCCCATACATTTTCCAAAATACAGCTTTCTTGATTCTTCTTTTTACAAAATATTCAAAACTGATTAACATGTGGAGTGTAGTTTATTAAAATCTCTCAACTTAGTCATAAAATAGTTTCTTTCACGCAATCTAAATCAATTCAATTTATTTAAGAAATTTCAAAGAAAAATGCATTTATTTAATTAATAAAAAGTATGAAAACCCTAATATTTCATTTCTCTGGTTATATAAGCATATGGTCCCTTAGGATCGGTTTGGGTTGTTTATTCCGTTCGGTTGCATAAAAAAAATGCATTTATTTATGTGATATACAGTTTAGTGTAGCGATGCTATCATGTTATACTTAACTCTTAATTTCATCCTCTTTCTTATCTTGTAAGCATTTTGTCAAGGCTAGTTTGAAATTATGTTTAATAGAATATAACAAAGGGATCGCATACGATTTCGAAAAACTTAATATTGCCAAATTGCCAGTTGTAATTTGTGATAAGAGCAATGAAATATGATGGGGCCAATTTGAGATTTTGAACAGTGACGTGGTTGATATGGATATCAGTGTATTATTGTGGGCAAGATTATCACAATCGCTACATTTTATACAATTTTGTCGAATAAGTGATCTGATTTGTGGGCGAGGTTATCACAATTTGCTTATCACAAATTGATATTTGAAATATCATAGACGATAACAATGATGTTGTCTTTATCAAAAAAAAAAAAAAAAAACAATGATGTTGTAGGATTCCTAAACGACGACTCCATAATATAATGATAATTTTAGACTAAAAAAATTGATCCAACGGTTGAGAACAAAAAGATACTAAAAGACGGTAACAACTAGCAAGTAGCAACCAACATTAAGATAATTGATTAATTAAAGTGGGGCAAACATGTCTCTAAATAAAGTTAAAATCCACTCTTCATACTTTTATTAAAACGTTTAAGAGATGGAGGCACTTATTGAATTCGTTTCTATCTATCTAAAGCTTGTGGTGGTTAACAACTTCTTGTTGTACCTTTTGGATATTTTCTAATTGTTTGTACAATGGTTAGATATTTTCATGATACTTATATATAAGCATGTATGGTGATAAAAAAAAAAACATATGGTATATGAAATGATTTTATTCATTGAGTATACATGAATATAAATTCATTCTTAGACAAATTATATATTTGGAAAACAGCAACAGTGTGCTTATACTCCCTCCGTTTGTTTTTAAATGATGTTTTAGGAGTTATTTTTGTTTATAAATAAATAGTGTTCTCACTTATCAATATATAATTAGTTGACTTTTTTTAGTATTTTTGACTCTTGAAATTCTTCATATTAAATTTTTATTGGTTGAAATGTCTTGGATAAATAAAACGTTATTTCAAAAAATAAGATAAATTTAATGATTTCTTAATAAGACTGTAGAAACTTTAACCATCAGTTAAAAAGAAACGGAGGGAGTTAATATGGTTTCAAAAATCAAGAGCTAATATGGAATTGATAAGAGAACTTGATGTGATTATGGAATAGGAAGAGCTAATATGGTTTCAAAAATCAAGAGAGAAGTATATCGCGTTGGGAGACCGTAATACTAGCTATTTCCATACGTCTACGATTATTAGAAGACGTAGAAATCGGATCAAATCTTTGCAAGATAATGAGGGCAGGTGGATTTCTAATCAAATGGAGCTAGAGAAGTTAGCGATTGAGTATTACACAAAGCTTTATTCAATGGATGGTGTTCCCACGGTTATGGAGATCTTACCATCAACTGGTTTTGTCATGTTAACGAGAGAGGAACTTCAGAAGTTAAATGTTCCTTTCTCCGAAATAGAAGTGGAACAAGCGATGCGAAGTATGGGTAAATTTAAAGCTCTGGATCTGGATGATTTTCAACCGATCTTCTATCATGAGTGTTGGGATGTGGTGAGAAGTTCGGTTCAGAAATTTGTGCATGAGTTTTTTGAAACAAGGCTGATTCCGGATGGTCTTAATGACGCGTTGGTAGTGTTGATCCCGAAAGTTGCAAAACCGGAAAAGCTCACACAGTTTTGACCCATAAGCTTATATAATGTCTTGTTTAAGACTATTACAAAAGCAATGGTGATTCGAATGAAGAGTTTGATGCCAAAGCTAATTGGCCCGACTCAATCAAATTTTATTCCGGGACGTTTAAGCACGAATAATATTGTTATTGTGCAAGAGGCGGTTCATAGTAAGTGGGGGAAGAAAGGAAGGAAAGGTTGGATGTTATTAAAACTGGACTTGGAAAAAGCTTATGATCGCATACGTTGGGACTTTCTTGAAGAGACGCTTCGTGTTACAATGTTTCCAGATTCTTGGGTTAATTGGATTCTTAAGTGCGTCCGGGGTCCATCTATGCACATTTTATGGAATGGTGAGAAAGTAGACCCTTTCAAACCACAAAGAGGATTGCCGCAAGGGGACCTGTTGTCCCCGTATTTGTTTATGCTGTGCATCGAGAGATTGTGTCATTTAATTGACAAGTCGAGCGCACTAGGAGAGTGGAATCCGATTCGATTATCTCAAGGAGGACCAACACTTTCGCATATTTGTTTTGCTTATGATCTCATTCTGTTGCGGAAGCTTCGGTTGCTCAAATCAGGATTATTCGTCGGGTCAGAAAGTTAGCTTGGATAAATCAAAAATTTTCTTCTCTAACAATGTAAGTCGAGATTTGGAGCGGTTGATTAGTATGGAGAGTGGTATTGCATCAACGCAGGAGTTAGGGAAATACTTGGGAATGCCGGTGTTACAAAAACGGATTAACAAAGATACGTTTGGTGATATTCTTGAGAAAGCGTCTTCTCGCCTAGCAGGTTGGAAGAGCTAGTGTTTGAGCATGGCGGGAAGATTAAAGTTGACAAAAGTAGTGTTATCTTCTTTCTCGGTTTATGCGATGAGTACTATTGCTTTACCAAAAGCAATGCTTCAGAGTTTGGACAAATGATCACGATCTTTTATATGGAGAAGTAGTACATGCCAGAGGAAGCAACACTTGCTTAATTGGGATCGGGTGTGTCGTCCTAAGAGTGATGGTGTCCTAGGGATACAATCGGCACCGGAGATGAATAAAGCGGTATTAGCAAAGCTAGGGTGGCGCTTGGTAAATGATCAAGATAGCTTATGGTCTAAGGTGTTGCGAAGCAAATATAGAGTTAAAGAGATGAATGATCGGTCATGGCTACTTGCGAGAGGGACCTGGTTATCTACGTGGCGAAGTATATGTATTGGTTTACGGGATGTGGTGCTACCGGGAACTGGATGGGTCGTTGGTAACGGACAAGAAGTGATTTTTTGGAATGATAAATGGTTATGTAATCATCCTTTGAGTGATGTGGCACTTCGACCGCTACTTGATCATGAGGTTAATTGTTGTGTTCGAGAGTTATGGTGGAATGGGAGTGGCTGGTGCTTCGCGTACATTGATACGCTCATTCCATGGGAATATAGCTTACGATTACGAGCGGTGGTGGTTGATAACATGACCAGAGCAAGAGATAGCTTCTCTTGGAAAAGGAGTCAAGATGGAAGATTTTCAGTGAGTTCGGCGTACTCATTCCTTACGTACGATGAAACACAGCGTCAAGACTTGATTCAATTATTCTGACGAGTTTGGACCGTAATTGCGCCAAAAAGAGTACGAGTTTTTCTATGGCTCGGAGTTAACCAAGTGCTTATGACCAATGTCGAAAGACAAAGGAGGCATCTAAGTAACTCGGGTATGTGTCAAATCAGTAAGGGAGGAGAAGAAACGATTATAGATATCCTTCGTGATTTTCCGGCTATAGGAGGTATTTGGAACCGACTTGTGCCGCAAAGGAAAAGACGGGATTTCTTGGAATAGTCGTTGATTCCATGGTTGTATACAAACCTGGGTGATAACCGGCAGGTAGGAAACACGATGTGGTCAACTTTATTTGCTATGACCATTTGGTGGAGGTGGAAGTGGCATTGCGAAAACATTTTTGGGACGAATGGGCAATGGCGCGATAGAGTGAAGTTTGTGAAAGATATTTCGAAGGAGGTTACAGTTGCTCATCAGCGAGTGAATGAATTTAATCCAGGGAATATGGACCGGATTGAGAGGATGATTGCGTGGGTCCGACCACATGACGAGTGGGTTAAGTTGAATACTGATGGTGCTTCGCGGGGCAATCCGGGCTTGGCTTCAACGGGGGGAGTGCTTAGAGATTATGCCGGACTGTGGCGCATAGTTTTTGCTCTAAATATTAGGATATGTACAACGCCGACTTTCCTGGTACGTTTGTGCAATGACTTTATTTCAAGGGATTGGATAGTTCGTATTTCTCACGTGTATAGGGAGGCTAACCGTCTTGCAGATGGGTTAGCGAACTATGCGTTTTCTCTTCCGCTTGATTTTCATTTATTTCATACTTGTCCGGACATTGTTCGTCCTATTTTTCTTGAGGATGTCGGGGGAGTTATGTTTCCCGGACAAACACGCTTGTAATTTCGAATGATTTTCTAATAAAAAGAGGTTTCGGTCCGTCTCAGACAAAAAAAAAAAAAAATGGAGGGAGTATTAAAAACAAAATTAACGCTACCAAGATGGGTATTAGAATTGAATATTCCTCCTAACTCATGAGTGGCAGCTTTAATATGTCTCTAAATTATCATTTTTCAAGCACAGCGACTTTGTAAATTTGCAAATAACCCAATTCAGATGTATTAGGATAGTTGAATTATTCACCTTTGAAATAGGAGTATAAAATTAAAATTTGAGTTTTTTTCAATGTCAATCATGATTGATCATTAATATTAACGTTTTCAAAAATAAAAGTATACAACTCTTTTGCATATTTTGAGAAATAGTTAGAATTTTTTGGTCCAATATTCTTTGATTATTTAATAATTGTAAGTTTAAACTTAAAACAAATCTATAATCTAAAATTTGTAATGCCGTTTTCTTGTTTGTGAAAGCTATCTTCTTCTTTTTTATCACAACAATAATTCATTACTCACTTTAAACGTTCATTACAGAAAGCTCAAAGGAAGATATTATGATTATAGGGGAAAAGAAAAGAAAAAATAACATAATGTTTAACAATTCTTACCGTTTTACATAAACAACACACCAAGAAATTATTTTTCTTGTGGTCCTCTGATTGCCTGATTTTGATACCTCAAAATTTGGTGTCAGACTTTCAGTGAGTCATGAAATATAATATAATTAGTGATAACAAAATATCTCACCTACCTACTACAGTGGGTGTTTATGGTCCATGGATATACAATTGAACCAGAGACTCATTACTCGCCAGACTTATTTTCTTATAGGAAACTTAAAAAATTTGAGCTACCACCAAAGTAATTATATTCGCGACGACAAAATAGGAAAGCTAAGAAAGTAACAAAAAACAGATATCTGTCTATTTATGGATCAAGCCGAGTAGGACCAAAAAAATATCAAGGTACAAAATGAATGAAAGAAAAATTTACAACACTAGTAATGAAACAAAAATTTAGATATATATTTTTTGGGTCCAATATAACCAACATAACTTCCAAAGAAAATAAAGAATACTGTTCTAGTGTTTTAAGACTTTAAGTTATGTACCACAAAGAAAACCTATCGATTATGTTTGCTTGGTAAGTTAGTAACAGGACTATAGAATACTTTGCTTAAAAAGCTATAAGTTATTATTTGCGACGATCATTTGGATTCTTTGAAACTTCATAAGACGATTAAACGTTTTTTGTCTGTCCAAGTGTCCAAGCAATAATAGAGAAAACAATATGGCTAAAATGAATTTACACAAAACTCAACACAACAGAAATGAATTTAAAACTAATAGAATGCAATTAGTGATATATGTAAGGGAAATTGGCAAATATAACACAAAAAAAAAAAAAAAAGTTACTCAATAGCCAAAAATACTGTTCATCGTGTATTATATGTATTATAGACAATTTTACCCTTGATTCTCGTAAAATAGTATGTATTATGTATTATGTATCAATGATAAAATCGTAAATTATCCTAGATTAGTTATTAGTTTTTTAATTATATTTATTACATAGCTATTACACTAATTATAATTTTAAATTGTGCTATTTGGCAAATTAACCCTATATGTAAACGCTTATCGAAATAAATAAATAAAAAATACATGTAAATGTATATTGAAATAAGCCCATTTGATTTGAAAATACTAAAACAGTTATTTAGGCCCATTAACCTAAGCATATCACAAAAAGACAAATCATCTTCGATTGACTAAACTAAACACATTGGATTTGAGATTGATTTAGACTTTTTTAGTCTGTAAACTTGATTACCGCGAAGATTGCACAAATCCCCAATTCATAGAGTACTTCATTTTCTGAATCATATCGCAAGACTCAAACTTTTCAGTGAATTTGTAAGAAACAGAGTAAGAGAGATCTAACAAGAGTGACTTTTTTTTTCTCCTGCATCTGATTTTCGAGGGTTAGATCGAATTCTGTGTTTGCTTTGCGTGTGATGAATTCTTAAGAAGAAAGAAGAAAGATGCGTAGAGAGATCTCGTTTTTGTTACAGCCGAGATGTCTTCTTCTTCTCGTTTCCCTAACGATTTTCCTTGTCTTTGCGCTCTTCCACGCCGGAAAAGTATGGTTTTTTCTCTGACCCATTTTGATTTTATGTCTCAAATTTCATTACACTTTTTGTTTCGATTTGTTTGAGGTGGGCTGTTGGGTTTTGTTCCGGAATTTTTGTTGTTTTCATCTATGGAAACGTCGAAAGTAGTGTTCTTTTCAAAGATTATGAGAGATCTGATTCACTTAAACCCTTTTGTGAAGTTTCCTTCTTATGAGTGTGTAGCTTGGATTTGGTTATGTTTAGTGTCTCTCTTGGTTTCGCTAAGCACATTGAAGTGTTAAGTAAGTTTGTGAGAGGAGCTTACAAGTGTTGGTTCTCTGTGCTGAAATTAGCCAGTCTTAGTATGCATTTGGTTAATCTAGAGAATGTAAATGGCAAAGACTCCATGGCACATGCTTGTTGGATTCATCTAATTATGGTTTTGATTATTGTGCTAGTATAACATTGTGGAATTGGTGTTAGCTTTCTGATTTTAACACCAACGTTTATGTTTGATTTTGCATTTGATAGGTAACTCTGATAAATGTAGAAATAAGGGAACAGGTTTGAGTGTTAGAGAACTTGTTCAGAATGTGATACGCCTTCTGGATGATGTTTTGTGTATGTAATTCTGGCACTGATTCGCGTGCTCTCTTGATACTTAGGAGGCGGAGAAGCTAGTAACTGAAGATCACGAAATCACACACAGAGTTTTTCTCGATGTTGATATCGATGGCCAACGCTTAGGTAAATAGTAGGGAGTAACACAAATTTTATATGATTTTAAGTATTTTAATCTACTTTTGTTGATTTTGTTATCGTGTGATACTATACTTGCAGGCAGGATTGTTATTGGATTATATGGCACTGTTGTACCCAAAACTGTAGGTATGTCTTTCGCATCGTGAATGCAGATAATTGGATTCATTTAATTTGTTTGAATAGTTTCTAATGTTTAGATTTTTTTTTTTTTTTTGGTTTTTGCAGAAAATTTCAGGGCCTTATGCACAGGTTTTTACTTAAATGATTCGGTTTATCTTGGATTGGGTGTTTTAGTTTCTGATTATATTGATCTGTGAATATAAACGTAGGAGAGAAAGGAAAATCTTCAAGCGGAAAGCCTCTACACTATAAAGGAACACCGTTTCATCGTATAGTATCTGGATTTGTAATCCAAGGAGGAGACATAATCCATGGTGATGGAAAAGGGAGCGAGTCAATTTACGGTGGTTTATTTCCTGACGAAAATTTTAAGATTAAGCATTCACACGCAGGTGTGCTTATCACACTCTCTACCGAGTTTAAAGCATTTCGCGCTAGTCATTTTTATATTCTTGGTAGTTTTCTTGAACTGACATAGGAAAAACAAATTTGTATGTGTAGGTGTTGTAGCGATGGCTAATACAGGACCCGATTCTAATGGCTCGCAGTTCTTTATCACTACCGTCAAGGCTAGCTGGTAAGCTCTCCACTCGCTAGTAACCTTCATGCTCTAACTTCACGCACAATGAAAATCGTTTTTTTTTTCTTTCACAACATATACTTAAAATGCAGTTTAGACAAAATTATCGATTTCTATGAATTTAGAATGCATCGGATATTGTAGTGGTGTTTTCTTCTATGTTTTCGGTGTAAAATTTCCGAAGATAAGATTTTGATGATTGTGAAAACTGTGTTGACAGGTTGGAAGGAGAACATGTGGTGTTTGGGAAAGTGATACAAGGAATGGACAATGTATTTGCCATTGAAGGTGGAGCTGGAACTTACAGTGGTAAACCAAGGAAGAAAGTTGTGATTGCTGATTCTGGAGAGATTCCTAAAGAAAAATGGGATGAAGAAAGATGACAAAAGACAAAGTTGTGATTTTTGATCACACCAATTCTGGTTCTGTTCCTGTGAGATCCTCTCTCTGTTTTTATTTTGTTTTATTTATAGTTTTGCAGATGTGATGATCTTAATTCTGAACACAATGCCAATGTAGTTAGTGTTTAAAGCTCTTCACTTCAGATTTTTCTCCTAAATTTTAATATACTTTAGTTCAATCTACACTTATGTAGATCTCTGGTACTTATGATGAGTTGAATTATTATACAGATGATAATTAATTGACATTTCCAGCTTGTTAAATGAATATTTCCATCCTTATATTGTTATGTATCATCTTAATGCTAATTAATTTTGGTCTTGTTATCTAATGATAACCCCATTACACTTACACATATAGAAACCTTATATTGTACCATCCTTACAGTCGCAAGATAATTTTTGTTTTGGTCTGCATTCTATAAGATAAAAATGTTTAATAATTTAATCAGCTAAACCAAGTTTGTTAAGCAAATTTAGGTTATTATTTTCGCCCTTTGCATATGATAAAATGAGACCTAACATAAACGACAAAAAATGATAACAATTTGCCAACTAGTACCTATTCTACTATTTCGCTACTCGCTTTTTGGAAATAAATCTTTCGGAAAAACACAAATTTCGTGGATTAATAACAAAAACGATCCTAAATTCAGGTTTTATGGGTTTGGTAAGGTTAAAAACCTTGACATATCTAATCTAAACCTCTATTTCACTCAAATCAAGACCTAATTTTGACAAGTTTTAAGGTTCGAAATGCTCTATATAATGAAGCAACAAAAACAAAAATGAAAGGAATTCGGATGGTAGGGTAAAAGAGACGATTCCAAAGAAGAAACGAACACAATATTGTGCAACAAGTCAAAGCCTAACTATTTAACAACTTTAGAAGACAAGCCACTAGTATGTTACAAACAAATCCTCCCAATAACAAGCTACAAAAGAGAAACTAATCAGTTAAAATCATAAGACATTTAAAAATATAGACACATACTAATGGTATTATTTCTTACACCTCATCAAATTCATGCATGGGCTATGTTATCCACAACTATATAAAGACACGGTTATGTCCTCTCAATGCATGTGAATATGTTTTAATAATTTTTTTAAGGTTTAAATTTAACTGTTTGTTTTACATTTTACGCGTTAGAATAGTGTATTCTTTGCCAAGTGAAAACCACAAATTTTTTTAAACAAACTTCTTTTGCTAATTTGAAATACATATAGAAAAATATTTTTCTTTGAGTTTGGTAAATTTGTATTTTGTACATATTACGATCTTTAATATAAAATTGTATATTTTAATGCTGCATAGAAACGCAAACGTATAATTTGTGTTTGAATTAGACACATCTTGGAGGAGATTATGGGCAGATTACTTGAAACTCAAGGTAACTAGTTTTAAGAAGGATCGTTTACGTTTCAAATGATGTATTATCAACGACTTACCTTTGACGTTGGAGAAAATTAGACACTTCTTAAATCTTATGATACACTCAGATCCGGAGAGATCGAATTAGGTTACGTTATTATTTTATTTTTTTGAAACTTATCAAAATCAAGTTAAAACCGAACAAACGGGAGCAGGAAGTGTTAGTACTGCATGTGGACTTTATGTGCCCATAAACTTTTCATAACTTTAGATTTTAGTGTTTGGGATTTTTTAATTACATCCGAATAATAACAAGTAGGGGTCCATGCAAACTCATGTTCATGTACATCTATAATCATATTCTTTAATTCATCTATATCTTTTTTTTTTTTTTTTTTTTTAACTAAATTTTCCATTAAATTCGAACCACGATTACATAGAATCCCCTCAGGGTTACCGTTCTCTGATACACAGAGTTTTAACCCTATAAGATCTACTGCAAGTGCACAGCAAACAAAGTAGTGATTTAGGGATCGAATCCTCAAGGACCAATGGCTTACGCAACAGATTATAGATTATTAAACTAAGCTAAGCAGGAACAAAGATGGGTGATTGTTATGTAAATTAAAGACAAGAAAGCAAATAAAAACGATTTAGAATTCAGATTAATAAAAGCGTTAGGCAATAGAGAATTCTCAGGAAATCACATTCATGAACCAGACAACTATTCATATTCTAATATGCATGCATCTTAAACTCAAAACACTGATATAAATTGCTCCACTTCCGTGATAACAATTACTTTCCCTAGAGATCCGAGTGCCTAAACTTCCGTTTGGTCACGGCTATCCTAGACAAGCATTATAGTTCAGGTTTGATCAGTTCATAATATTCTATAACTAAACTTCTGTTTGTTATAACGCATTACTCATCAACAGTAGTTCTAGAGATACACAAGCTTTCGGAATGTGTATCAACCTAAGGTCTAGTGATTAAATGGTCAGTTCAATCCTAGCATTATGCCTAACAGTGATGAAGATGGTAATTGATAAGCAACCTATTTGTGTCTGATTCAATCTGTGAAATCCATCAAAAATCCTAAAACCTAACTCGAGATCTACTCAGACATGATTAAACACAAAGCAGAATTCATGGATGAAAAATGCATAATCATAGAATAAGAAATAAGATTAGGGTTCAGAAATCTTCTCCGAAAGATGATGATCTCTTCTCCCAATTACAACTCTCTCAAAAGCTCTCAAAAGTCTGAATAAAACTGATAAAAAACGTCCAGAATAAAAGGTTCAAACTAATAGGTATTTATAGGATAAAACAGAAAAAGGAAAACCCTAAAAAAAAAAAAACCAGGGAAAGGGATTGGTCGGTCTGGAACTGGACCGGTCGGTCCAGTTTCCAGAGAGCAAAAGTCTTCACGTGAACAACCTGGATTGGTCGGTCCACATCTGGATTGGTCGGTCCTGTCTTCAGAAACCTCCAATTTTCGCTCAATTGCTCAAACTTCCTTCCCGTACGCATGCGGTTCAAACTCTTGAGGTATGGACCTAAATCTCAGCTCAAAACAACTCAAATACTCTGAAAACTCGTGAAGCTCGTGGTTAGGAACGTCCAAATTC
Source organism: Draba incana (assembly GCA_963576765.1). NCBI lineage: Eukaryota > Viridiplantae > Streptophyta > Magnoliopsida > Brassicales > Brassicaceae > Draba > Draba incana. The sequence goes on along the minus strand of OY755212.1, from coordinate 5,328,997 downwards.
ATGTTATATCAACTCCCCCAGACTTAAATCTTTGTTTGTCCTCAAGTGAAGACAAACTAGAAATAAGCTCAAGGAAGCTATAAAAACCAAACTAACCTTTGTGAGCTGAATGCAATCCTTTAGGACCTCACAGATGTAATGCTAAAAGCCTGAAAACTCATAAACATATCAAAAACCAAGATGGTACTTCATGTACTTTGCCAAATACATAGCAATGTTACCATACTCAAGTTCCTATGTCTCAGTGACTCTATACCAGGGTCCATAAATCTTACCAGAGGGAAAATGTTCGTCGCATAAGGGTTAAGGATTTGGGCTATTTAATGGTGGTGTAAAGGTGTTTAAGCTAACCTCAGTCGCGGCCGAATGCAAGTCATGGCGCAAAAACCCAAGAGAACTAAATCCAAAGATGATGCGCAACCTTTCAAACTTAAGACTTTCTATTCTTTTTTTTTTTTTTAGATGAAAACTTTCTGCTTATCTAAAGAACTAATGCTAAGAATAAGAAATAGAAATGTGCTCATAAATACTGCATGTAAAAACTGAGGTTTTATTCTAATCCCTTTCAGCACACTAAATTAATTTATTTTATTTTATTTTTTCGATTTTTTTTTGTTTTTTTCGATTTTTTTTTATTATTTTATATGCTGGGGATTAGTTCTAACCTTTTTCCTAAGCAAAATAAGTAATAAAAACGAAAAATAAATACAGAAATGAAAATGCAAAAATCCTAAGCAGAAAGTTTAATAATTTGTACTAGAAAGTCTTTAGAATGATTAGCTGGCCAGACTACGTCTCCGGAGTTTTTGCGCTTGAGTGCATGTCAATATCTTGGACAGAATGCATGAGGCTTGAAAGAAAGGTAAGGGTGAGGGTGTGGTACCAGACTAAAAATGTGTCTGGCCATTACGAGTCCTGAAAAGAGGATAGTGTTTGAAAAAGGATAGGACTCCTAACGTGGTTGTTACTGCTTATGCGATTTCGAATTCCCTGAGTTAAGAAAAAAAGATTAGTATATTAGTATGAGCGTTAGCTTTCAAGGAGACGAGAGCCTTCTGGTAACACTGATCCGCCTAGGGCATTTTTAATCTTCCCATAGCTTTGGTTAGTCACTGTTAATCTAAAAACAGAATGTTAGCAAGCATCATGTGGTCCTAGAATTGCATGCATATCACAAATGTGTAAATAAAACTGAAAATAAGAAAATAAACATAATTAGTACTAATAGTACCTCCCCCAGACTTACTTCACACCGCCCCGGTGTGAAAATAAATCCAAAGGAAAGAACTATTAAAGAGAAAGAAAAGAAAATGAAACTGAGAAAGAAAAGAAAAGAAAATCTAACCTACCGGTGGGTTGCCTCCCACCAAGCGCTTTGTTTAACGTCGTTAGCTCGACGTGTGTGTCTTTCAAGGTGGATCAGGTGGATCTGCATGAGGGATCACAGCACCTTCTGTGATGGTGGTGTTAGGGAGGGTTGGGTCCGCGTTGACTTGATCCGTGATATCTGGCTCCTTAACCGAGAAAGGTGGGGCATCGGTTACATGCTTCTCCAGCAGCTTGTCCATTTCAAACGTCATCTCAGTGTCTCCCAGTTGGAGATCAATGCGTCTATGCTTTAGATCAATATTTGCACCAGCTGTGCAAAGGAATGGCCTTCCCAGGATGAGAGGATCTCTTTCTTCAGCCATGTCAAGCACCGCGAAATCTGCAGGGACAAAAACGTCACCAATTAGCAATGAAACTTCCTCAAGAACTCCTATAGGAGGTTTAACAAATTGATCAGCAAATTTTAAAGAAAATTTAGGAGCCCTGAAATCTTTAAAACCCAATCGTTCTGCAACAGAGTAAGGCATGGTGTTAACGCTGGAGCCTGTATCGCAGAGTGAGCGAGGAAAGACTGTAGATTCAATCTGAACTGAAAGCCCAAAGCGACCAGGATCCCCAAGCTTTTTCACTGTCCCGTTCTGTAACACAGCATTGCATTCCTGAGACTCCCTAGGACAAACAGGGTAAGGTGCCTTGGGAACATAAGCGTGAATCGGCGGGTTGTCTACCGGACCGACCGGTCTCCCTGCAGCCCGACCGGTCCACTCTCCAGAGACAAGCGACTCGTCTGGTGGTGGTGCCAGATCGACCGGTCTCCCTGGAGCCCGACCGGTCCACTCTCCAGAGGAAAAGGACCGGTCTCGTGGTTGTTCATGACCGACCGGTCCTTGAGTAGACCGACCGGTCGGTCCCATTTTGGCTAGAGAGTCACCTTCCGCTGTATCTGAATCAGTAGCAGAAACGACCATTTCCTCCACTAACCTGGAGATTGGCTCAACTTCCATTGTAGAAATGGCATAACAATCCCTCTTCGGATTCTGCTCTCCTTTAGCCGGAAGAGTCCCTTGTTGTCGCTTAACACCTTCTGCTTGCTGTGCAACTTGAGTGTCCAGCATCTTCAGGTGAGTAGTCACAGCTTCTAGTCGCCCATTAATGTTTGTGATGTCAGTGGAGACCCTCTGCTGATTAGCTAGCATGAGCTGCATCATACCCTTCAACTCGTCATGGGGATTAGCAGCTGGAGGTGGAGGAGCTTGTTGTCTAGGCTGGTATTGGTTCTGATTTTGGTATCCGAAACTTGAACTCTGTCCATACTGCCTCTGATAGCCTGCATTGTAGCCTGGAAATCCTTGACCACCTACAAAATTAACCTCATGAGTGCCCTCTGAAACCAATGCAGCTGGCTCTGAATAGCAGATCGCATCTGAAGCATTCCCAACCATACTAGTGCCATGATGGCTTCCTTGCATAAAGTCCCTGATCTTAGCAGCTGTCAGCTCTGCTATCTATGCTGCAGATGGCGTCTCAACACTGCAGACCCTCTTCAACCGATCATATTCATAACATTGATCTCTAGAGCTCTGCGCCATATTCTCAATCAACCTGTACGCACCTTCTATGCTTTGAGTCATAAAATTACCATTACTAGCTGAATTAAGACTTGTCATGTAATCCCAGGTGACTCCATCGTAGAAAATCCTGAGCATCTGCTCATCAGTGAATCCATGGTGAGGGCACTCTCAACGGTACTCCTTAAATATATCCCAGGCTTTAGCAAATGACTCTCCGCCCTTCTGTGAAAAGTTGGTGATTCTGCTTCTGAGATGAGCTGTCTTGGTCTTAGTGTAGAAGTGGTCCAAGAAAGCAGATCTAGCTTCGTCCCAGCCGTTGAGAGAATGTGGAAGAAGCGACTTGAGCCATCTCAAAGCTTTGTCAGGGAGAGAGTGCTTGAACAGCTTATACTTGATGTAGTCAGAAGGTACCCCATTGGCCTTAGTCGTCTCGCAGACCTCTTCAAAGCTCTCTATATGATCCATGGGGTTTTCAGAAGCCAACCCATGGAACACGTGCCTCTCTACTAGATTAATCAGCTGAGCTTTAATCTCGAAGTCATTCCTCTGAATCACAGGGACGCGAATGGCTGATCTGTTCTGGTAGTACTAGTGGACATTGTCCCCTTCTCCAATTCCTCTCTGCGGTGGAGGATTATGTCCTGCTGGTGGCATCTGTTGTGCCATCATCGTAGCAAACTGCTGCTGCATTTGCTGCATCTGTTGTTGCGCCAGTTGTGCATTCGCTGCAGTTGCAACACGGATCTGCTCTATCTGATCAAACAGAGCAGCCTGAAGACCCTCATTATCAGGCTGATCCACTACTTCCATAGCGGGCATGAGGTTCCTTTGGGCTTTGTTAGACTTTTCTGTTCTGGCTAGTTCTTTGTTAGAGAGTGATATCAGAGGTTCAGTGCGATTACTTCTCCTCTCCATACACCTGAAAGAGCAACCAAAGACAAAAACAAAAAGAAAAATAAATTAGTAAAATTGCTTAGACTAAATTCGAAAATCAAATCTGATGGCAACACAATGGTCCCCGGCAACGGCGCCAAAAACTTGATACACAGAGTTTTAACCCTATAAGATCTACTGCAAGTGCACAACAAACGAAGTAGTGATTTAGGGATCGAATCCTCAAGGACCAATGGCTTACGCAACAGATTATAGATTATTAAACTAAGCTAAGCAGGAACAAAGATGGGTGATTGTTATGTAAATTAAAGACAAGAAAGCAAATAAAAACGATTTAGAATTCAGATTAATAAAAGCGTTAGGCAATAGGGAATTCTCAGGAAATCACATTCATGAACCAGACAACTATTCATATTCTAATATGCATGCATCTTAAACTCAAAACACTGATATAAATTGCTCCACTTCCGTGATAACAATTACTTTCCCTAGAGATCCGAGTGCCTAAACTTCCGTTTGGTCACGGCTATCCTAGACAAGCATTATAGTTCAGGTTTGATCAGTTCATAATATTCTATAACTAAACTTCCGTTTGTTATAACGCATTACTCATCAACAGTAGTTCTAGAGATACACAAGCTTTCGGAATGTGTATCAACCTAAGGTCTAGTGATTAAATGGCCAGTTCAATCCTAGCATTATGCCTAACAGTGATGAAGATGGTAATTGATAAGCAACCTATTTGTGTCTGATTCAATCTGTGAAATCCATCAAAAATCCTAAAACCTAACTCGAGATCTACTCAGACATGATTAAACACAAAGCAGAATTCATGGATGAAAAATGCATAATCATAGAATAAGAAATAAGATTAGGGTTCAGAAATCTTCTCCGAAAGATGATGATCTCTTCTCCCAATTACAACTCTCTCAAAAGCTCTCAAAAGTCTGAATAAAACTGATAAAAAACGTCCAGAATAAAAGGTTCAAACTAATAGGTATTTATAGGATAAAACAGAAAAAGGAAAACCCTAAAAAAAAAAAAAATCTAGGACAGGGATTGGTCGGTCTGGAACTGGACCGGTCGGTCCAGTTTCCAGAGAGCAAAAGTTTTCACGTGAACAACCTGGATTGGTCGGTCCACATCTGGATTGGTCGGTCCTCCATTAGGCAGAATGACATACCTTCAGTAAAACTTGAATAACTTGCACACTTCAACTCCAAATGCTATGATTCCAAATGTTCTGGAAAGCTAACTCATAGGGCTATCTCCATGCAGAGTTTCATCTCCGTCCAAGTCGATTTGTTCGAGCCACCGAGGTGATCTTTTGGGGACACAGAATCTGCCCAACTTGAGCTGGACCGGTCAGTCTTCATGCGGGAACGGTCGGTCCTGTCTTCAGAAACCTCCAATTTTCGCTCAATTGCTCAAACTTCCTTCCCGTACGCATGTGGTTCAAACTCTTGAGGTATGGACCTAAATCTCAGCTCAAAACAACTCAAATACTCTGAAAACTCGTGAAGCTCGTGGTTAGGAACGTCCAAATTCATGTTATATCATTCTCAGTAAAATCAGATCAGGTTCCAAGTGATTCTGCATCCAAAAAATGATGGAATGGTTAATTAATACCAATTCCTCTTCCTAAACTCGAAATAGAGAAAACCAAGATGTTAGAAGAGTTATAGTTGTAGGAGTGTTAATAGATGGTCGGGAAAGAGGGTCGAGACGGCAACGAATTGTCTGCTTGATTCCCTTGATGATGACTGATGCTGGAGTAGAAATCGCAGAATGAAGTCTCACATTTCTCTCCTTCCATATCCCGTATAAGGAGGCTTGGAAAGCTAACTTCAGGATGAGATTAGTATTGGCATCTCTTGTGGGAGAAATAAGCCATAGAAGACACTGTTCGAAATCTGTCAGAGGAGAAGGAGTAGCAACCGAGTAGAAGGCTAACCATATTTCTTTGCTAAAGCAACAATCAAAGAACAAATGTTGCTGAGTTTCATCATCCCTATCACACAATAAACAGCGGGAATTAACTTCTAAACCCCAACTTCTGAGCCTATCTCTTGTGTGCATTCTGTTTCGAGCTGTCACCCAACAAAGAAACGAATGTTTTGGTATTCTTCCTTTGAACCAAACTGATTTGAACCAAGTGACCTTTTGGCCGTTAGAGTGTAAAGCTCTCCACGTTTCCGAGGCAGAGAATTCTTTTGGGACTGTATTTGGACCAATTTTCCATTTGCAGCAATCATCACATTCAGATTGAGCAATAGGAGTAGATGATGGAAGGCAATGACGAAGCAAAGAGATGATCGGGTTTCTGCTCCTTGATCCGTCTATCCACCACCTACCATTGCTTATAGCATCTGAAACCACTGCATCAATCGGTAATCCAGAACTTCTAGGACCTTGATTACCGGTAATATCAATCAATGGACCAAGAAGGGTCCAATTGTCGTGCCAAAAACTAGCCGTAATACCCGAGCCTATTTCACAAAATATGAACGGGCGAGCTAAAGTTCTAAGCTTGAGGAGTTGCTTCCATATCCAACTGCCTGAGCTCACTTCTATATCCCAAAAGTTTTTGTCTTGAATAAGATTTAGACGTGTCCAAGAGACCCATAACAAGCCTGAAGATGTGAATATCAACCAAATTAACTTCAAACCCATTACTTTGTTTCAGTCCAGCAATCTTCTCAAACCTAAACCTCCACTTTCTTTACTAGTACACACCGAATCCCATGCAATCTTTGCTCCCCTAGCAGAATCAGTAGTACCTTTCTAAAGGAAGGCGTTGCACATCTGCTCAAGTTTCGCTATACATTGGTTTGGCAGTATAAAGATAGAGGCCTAAAAGTTTATAGTAGAGTAGATCACCGACTGAATGAGTTGAAGCCTCCCCGCGAAAGACAGATGCCTAACTGTCCATGAAGAGAAACGTTTGGAGATCTTCTCGACTATAGGTTGATAATCATGTTTAGTCATTTTTTTGTGGTTAGCGGAACACCGAGATATCTCACCGGAAATGAGCCTTGGGATAAGCCATATCTTGCACACGTTAAACTAGAATGATGCAAGTTACCCCCATCTAAGAACAAGAATGATTTCTCCTTATTCATTCCAAGTCCAGAAAGTCCTTTGAAATCATCCAAGATAGAGAGAATACCTTTAAGCGAATCTTCAGAACCATCAAAGAAGATGAGTAAATCATCAGCAAAGCTAAGGTGAGTGACTAACGGAGCAAGGCATTTCAGGTGAGGTTCGAAAGCATGATCTATTGCACCTTGATCGAGCTTTTTAGACAACACATCCATTGCAAGAGCAAATAAAAGAGAGGATATCGGATCACCTTGTCTTAGGCCTTTTTTACCATCGAAGAATCCAATTAACCCCCCCATTGAAAGCAATGCTATAAGACGGAGTTGAAATGCATTCCTTGATCCAAGAGATAAAAACTTGAGGTAAGTCTATCGCAGTGAGAATAGTGAGAAGAAAGTTCCAGTTCAGGCTATCAAAAGCCTTAGTGATGTCAATTTGTAAGCACCCTCGCCTAGTTTCACCCTCTGTATGGAATCCATCAACTAACTCAGAGGCGAGCAGGACATTTTCGCATAGAAGACGACCTTTAATGAAACCCACTTGGTTAAGCTGAACGACTTCCGGAATAAAGAGCTTGAGTTTGTTTTTGAGCAAACGTGCTATGACCTTATAAACTGTTGAGCAACAAGAAACGGGTCTAAAGCTTGTCAACTGATCTGCACCTGGCGTTTTAGGCAGAAGAGCAATGATCGTGGTGTTGAACCTTTTCAACAGGAAACCAGCCATGAAGAATTCTCTTACTGCCTTAACCACATCTTCTCCAACAATAGACCAAGCTTCAAGAAAGAATTCCAGAGGGAACCCATCAGGACTGGGAGCCTTGTTCCTGGGCATCGAGAAGATAGTTTTGATAATTTCTTCATTAGTAGGAATCTGGGCCAAAGACTCCTTTAGAGCATCCGAGCATCGGTAAGGATGTAAACTGCGAATATAATCAACAGATATTGGGGTAATGACTCTTGATTCAGAACCCAACAATTGCTTATAGAAAGATATGATCATATCTTTGATCTGGTCCACATTGTCTATTCTCATATCCTGATTATCTCTGAGAAATTTGATTGAATTCTTGAGTTGGTGTGCAATCACCGCCATATGGAAGAAGGCAGTGTTTGCATCCCCATCCTTAAGCCATCGAATCCGTAATTTTTGTCTATAGAAAGATTCCTGAGCAGCCGCAAAGAAATTCCACACTTTTCTAGCTTTTATATCTTCATTATTAAAAACATACGAATATACATGCACACGTATGGCATGACACAATTAGTGGTATGAATTTCTTAACTTACACTACCATATATGTTTATGGACAATTTCATCGAAAGACTATAAACTTTGGGACTGCAAAATTCTTCTTGGAATTGTCTAGTGGCTTTCAACGTATCTTTAGGTTATATTCTGTGAACTCTTTATTTACCGACATCAAATATTACGATTAATATCCAATTGAACTCGTAACCCAGTACTACTAGTTAGATTCAAGAATCGCCATATTATAATCTTTTTTTCTTCTTTTCATCTCTGAAGTCTGAACATCTTCTAATCGACAGAAGTATCACATCAAAAATAAGAACATAGACTTGAGTTGCACAAAATACTAGAAGGTTTTGTTTTGGGATCTAATTAGTAATTACGCTTCACAGTTTTGGCTGTTCTAATAATGGACCAATTTTTTTAGTTACCTAATTATATAATTAAAAATTCGCTTGTGTCTCATTTCTTAGCTTTCACTCAAAGGGTCGCTAGAATTTTGAGTAACACAAAATTGAAGAGACCAATGAGGATGTAGGCATTGGATCCATTCCTATTATTTGTGACTAACTTCTTTTCGATTCCCCGCGTATTTCTTTTTTTGTCAATTTTCCCTCTACTTAATCATCTTATTCACAATAGTAGATGGTTTTAGTTTGTTTATCTTCTTCAATAACAATACCAAGCTACCAATTAAGTGGTGTAGTGATTTTGAAACTTAATTGGAAATGAATCTTCAAGATCACTAATTCAATTCCACTTATAAAGGGTGATTTACGCTTTAAATAACACCTCTTTTTTTTCTTAAAAATTGATGTTCTAGTTTTTTCACATAAATTATGGATCAATACATTGTGCTTAATTAGAAATGCACCTTTTTGCAATAAACATTTTCACATATCCATGAACCAAGTCACTCTTTATAAATTCAAATATTCTCATTTAATACTTCTTGAAGTTTACAATTTGTTAATAAAAACATATACAAAATCTAGAAAATCAATATTTGTGAAACAATTAAAAAAGCTAGAACATCAATCTTTAAGGAATGGAGTGAGTATTATCAACGGCTTGCCCGGGAACCGAAAATATTATGAGACAATGATCTGAAACTCCCAACGGTTTATAAAAAAAAAATACTAGTAACAATACCATGGGATTTTTTTCATTTACGTTCGTACTTGCATTTATATGCTTCAATAACTATAAGACAATATGTTAGAGTTCTTATAAATATATATATTTTAAAATTTACACATACGAACAAGAAGACAAGAAAATGAAAATTTCAATTGTGTTTCATGTTAAGTTTACAATTTATAAATGAGGTTTGATATAAAATGTATTCTTGTATTTTACTAAGATGTTCCAATTAGTGCCCCACTAACTTCATTGGCAATAAGAGATGATTTATGCGTTACTAAATTTTACTAAAATTATGGTCTCGAACCAAGAGAAAATATGAGACTAACTGACTAATTTGTAAACACATGCGCAATATTTAGTTTTGGAGTATATACATATAATTTGTAAGCACATGCGCAATATTTGATTTTGTTAGGGACTCATATTTTCAACGTTATAACTTGTGAATGAAATCAAAGAAGTTAAACCACAAAATGTACTTCACACAGTTATCAAGCCAGATTTTAAGCTAACACCACAGTGATTCTAATCACAAGTAGTAGATTACTGGATGTAGACCTTTGTATAATTAATAAAAGCATTATTTAAATACCTTTCTATGGTCTCTAAGTGATGTAATACAACTTTGTCCGCAAGTTTTATGTCTATCTTTGATTTTTTTTTTAATTCTATTATTTTCTATATAACAAATTTTCACTATTAGTAGTTAATATATTATATATACATAGAATATAATTCATTTATATTTATATACCTTTTAGATAAATGTGAATAAAACAGCAAGCTATAATTACATTGGTACACGCACGGGAAAAACACAACTAGCTAATGTGAAGTTGAAACCGTAAATTTAGTAAAGAAGAAAAAGATAAAAACACTTAATATAGTGTTCATTGGTGAAATTCCCAATTCTGAAGATAATGATACGTTTCCATCCCAATTTGTTTTTACTCATAAACCACTCGAATTATTAATTACCATTCAGTTGTCACTTTGGTAATACCACACAAATTCAAATTTAAAAAAAATATTTAGTACTTTTTAAAAACCAGGGATATTATTAGTGGAAAAAAAGAACTATATATGGGTATTCTTAAGTATAAGAATTGGCTGTCAAATACTAATTAAAAAACCTGTAATAAATTTTTATATTGGAAAAAAATACATCAAATAACATTCTCAGGGAGTGGTAAATTTGTAATTATAAAAAAACACAGTGGCATTAATTTAATCACTTCTTTATATAAGTCTCTAAACTACACTCTCCTCAAATCCACACAAGCAAAGAAAAAGCTCTCTTCACTCAAAACATCAACTAAAGAAGAAGACGAAACACCATCTTAGCTCAGCAACACTCACTATGGCTTTGACGGTAAAATCATACTATTATATTTATAACTTCTTCCTTGCTTTTTATTTATTTTACATTTTAGACTAATATTAAGTAAAATCTTGTATAGGCGACTAATGGTATGTGGATGACTGAGGATTGCAAGAGATCTTTCATGGAGATGAAGTGGAAGAAAGTGCATAGGTACATCGTTTTCAAGATCGAGGAGAAGTCTCAGAAAGTCGCCGTCGACAAAGTTGGTGGTGCCGGCGAGAGCTACGACGATCTCACTGCTTCTTTGCCGGAGGATGATTGTCGCTATGCCGTGTTTGATTTCGATTATGTTACGGTCGATAACTGTCGCATGAGCAAGATCTTCTTCATCACCTGGTTAGTGTTGTCATGATCCTTCTATCTCTTTGTGTCTTTTCCTCAAAAGTGTCGGATTATCCCTTATGCCATCTTATAAGGGTAAAATGGTTATTCATCCATCATTTTTGAATGTGTGTGGCCAAAAGTCATTTACAAAATTACCTATGAGTTTCAATCCAGATAAACTGATCCGAATAAGCCTAATCTGATTCAATACGGTTTTATTCTAAAGGTCGCCAGAGGGATCGAGGATAAGGGAAAAGATGATGTACGCGACGTCGAAGAGTGGACTGAGAAGAGTATTGGATGGTGTTCACTATGAGCTTCAAGCTACCGACCCAACTGAGATGGGATTCGACAAAATCCAGGACCGGGCTAAATAATTTACATAACCGGAGTTACATCGTCGGTTACTAGCTGTGTTATTAACAAGCTATAAGTTCTTACCAGCTATTGAGTCTCTATAAGTTAATTTTAGTTATTGTTATTTAGTGCTTAACTTATTTCCTTTTGTTGTCAAACAAAATGATTTCCTTCCTTTTGTTGGCATTAATAGTTATCGACTATTATTAGTGTTTCATTTTTAATTGTTGTTGTTAGTCTTTTTTATTTAAATATTGTTGCATGTTACTTTTGTCCCTCTTTGTCGCTAATGCTAATAAATTGAAACCTTAATACATCAGAATTGTATTGGAACTTATTATGGTTTTGGTGAGAAATCTCTCAAGCGAAGTATCAAATGCTTTGAACGGCGATTAAGCAGAACGATACCTCAAATTTGGGCACGCATTTTTTTTTTTTTTTTGAGCAAACTAAATATATTAACTTAATAACATATTCTTACACAGAGGAAATTGAAAAAGAAGACAACGCAGATTTTACGAGAAAGTCCGCAATCTGGTTTTCATTGCGAACCGAATAGAAAATGAAAAGGATCGCACTAAGCAACGAATGCCATAGAGGATGCTTTTCAACTCGTTGATTTTTCCACCGGAGTTTAGTAATTTGATGAGCAATTGAGAATCAGAGTAAATGAATATAACTCTAATCTCGGTAACCGAAGTGGGGATTAAAGCGGCTTTTAGTGCATAGGCCTCAACCAATAATGTGGAGGAGATGAATCTTCCCGTGGCTGATCTAGAACCAGGAAGAAAGATTAACACGCACAATCTCAATAAGAACTCTCTTATTACTTTAGGAAAAATAACTCAAAAACCTAAAGTTCTCTTTCACGTTAATCTCTCTTAAAGGATGTCACAACTTGACAACTCTTTATATAAGAGATTTGTAAACACAATTTCCTTATTCTCTAAGAAAAGATAATTTCCTTATTTCTCATAGTATTTAGGAGTTATCTAAATACTAATACTAATCCTAAACTCATTAGGATTTCAAGCTTAACCCAACATTCTCCTCCTTAAGTTTAAAGCTTCTCTTCTCTAAGTCTTGAACTCCCATGAGCTCCCTTATCTCCTTGAATCTCATCTTCCCCAATGCTTTAGTGAGGATATCCTCCTTTTGTTCAACTCTAGGAACATGCTCAACTTCGATCTCTCCATTCTCGACACATTCTCTAATGAAATGAAACCGTCTCTGAATATGCTTACTTCTACCATGGAAAACAGGATTTTTGGTAAGAGTTATCGCAGATTTATTGTCAATACGAATGATAGCCTTCTTGTCTTCAGCTCCCGTGATCTCACTAAGCAAATCCCGCAACCATATAGCTTGTTTAGCTGCTTTGGTTTTAGCCATAAATTCCGCTTCACACGAAGATAAGGCCACTACGTCTTGCTTCTGTGAGCACCAAGAAATAGGACTGTTTCCTAAGTAAAAGATGTGGCCGGTCGTGCTTCTACCGTTGTCTGGGTCAATGCTAAGGCTGCTGTCGCTATACCCAATTAATCTCGGTATCTTTGAACTCCTCTCAAAGGTTAGGCCAAGGGATGTTGTTCCCTTTAGATATCTTAAGCATTGTCTCATTGCAGCTCCATGAGACTCTCTAGGACTGTGCATATACCTGCTCAAGACTCCTACACAGTATGATAAGTCAGGCCTTGTGTGAATTAGATATCGAAAACACCCAATCTTATTCCTAAAGTCTGTAGCATCGATCTTTTTCTCATTCTCAGCTCTTGACAATTGCAATCCGACCTCCATTGGCGTGTGGACAGAATTGCAGTCCATCATTCCTGTTTCCTCCAAGATTTTTTTGGCATATCTCCTTTGACTTAGCACAATTCCACCTTCATGTTGAATTACTTCTATCCCAAGGTAGTAAGTTAACTTCCCAAGGTCACTCATTTCGAATTTAGTGGTCATCTCCTCCTTAAATTTGTAAATGATTGACTTGTCTGTTCCTGTGACAAATAAATCATCAACATAAACTGCAATAACAAGAGTGTGTTCTCGTTCTGTCTTACGGTAAACAGTCGGCTCCTTTGAACACTTCTGAAACTTTAACTCCTCGAGAATCTGGTTTAGCTTATTGTTCCAAGCCCTTGGAGCTTGTCTCAGTCCATACAACGCTTTATTCAACCGATAGACTTTTCCTTCACTCCCTTTCTTTTCGAAGCCTTCAGGTTGTGTGATGTAAACATTCTCTTTGAGTTCACCGTAGAGGAACGCTGTTTAACATCCAGATGATGAATCTCCCACCCGTTCGATGTTGCAATGTTTATGAGAAGCCTTATTGTTTCAATTCGCGCCACAGGAGCAAAAACTTCCTCGAAGTCAATTCTGTATTGTTGTACGTACCCCTTTGCAACAATACGAGTCTTATGCTTGTGGATGCTCCCATCAGAGTTTTGTTTTAGTTTAAAAACCCATTTAAGTCCAATAGGCGTTACTCCAAGAGGCAAGTCAACAAGATCCCAGACGTGAAGTTTTTCGGTTGACTTAATCTCATCTTTGCATGCGTTAAGCCATTCACTCAAACCTTTTGCTTCATTGAAGTTTTGTGGCTCGTTTTTTAAACAAGAAAGAAGTGTCTCTCCTTCTTCTTCAGCAAGTAAGATATAGTCCTCAAAGTGCCTAGGTGTAGTACTCTGTCTGTGGCTTCGCCTAAGAACCGGTGGATTATTCCCCACAACCGATGAATTATTTCCCAGAACTGGTGAATTATTCCCCCCAACATTGTCTTCTTCTTGGTCTGCAATCACTGGGATTTGATCGTCGTTCTCTGTTTCCTCATCATCAGCTTTGGTATCAAGGTCGTTAGTATCCACAATCTCTGGATTATGACCATCTTCTTCTCTGTGAATCATGATACCGTGATTCCCAAAATCTCCAAGAGTAATATTAAAGCTTCCATCACCATCTTGTTTTGCTTGATTCTTTCTCCAGTTCCAGCCCTTAGTTTCATCAAAGATCACGTCCCGGCTCACAATAATCCTCCTTCTCTGCGGATCAAGAAACCTATATGCCTTAGAACCCAGTTCTGTCCCCAAGTTAACTAGCATCCTTGATCGATCATCGAGTTTTTTTAGAAGATGTTGATCAATTTTTTCATAACCGATGCAACCAAAGATTCGTAGATGATCAATACGAGGCTTTTGCTTCTTGAGGATTTCATACGGAGTTTTGTCCTTTAGAGCCCTTGTAGCTTCTCTATTTAACAGATATGTTGAATGCCTTATCGCTTCCCCCCAAAGATAGTTTGGCACTTTCATGTGCTTCAAAATACTCCTTGTCATCTCCATCATTGTTCTATTCCGACGCTCTACTACTCCATTTTGTTGCGGCGTGTACGGAATAGTGAGATGTCTCTGGATTCCGGCATTCTCACAGTATTCATTAAACTCTTGTGACACAAACTCACCGCCTCAATCTGTTCTAAACGTCCTAATGCGTGTCCCTGATTCCATCTCAACACGAGTCTTGAAGACTTTAAACTTCTCAAACGCAGCACTCTTCTCTTTTAGCAAAATAGTCCACATATAACGTGAATGATCGTCAATGAGAACAAAAATGAAACGATTACCTGCAGCTGTACTTGGTGTTATGGGACCACAAAGATCTCCATGTACTAGTTCAAGGATTGTAGAAGCTCTGTATGAGGTGGCTTGTGGGAATGTTTGTCTTGTTTGTTTCCTAAAAAGACAAGAAGTGCAGATTTCTTTCTCGAACGTGACATGAGGGAGTCCTTCAACCAGCTCTCTTTGTTTCATGGACTTGATAGTGTCTGAGTTTATATCCAAAGCGTGCAAGCCAACGGTTTGATTCACTAATAGATGAAAAAATTTAAGTAGGCGTTGTTGTGAAAGGCCATACTAACTTTGTATAATCTATTTCTTGAACTTGGAGCTTTTGCAAGTAATTTCCCCTGAGCATCTCACATTGTAAGATATCCTCCTCTCAACCTGATGTCGCAGCCTGCTTCTGTTGCTTGACCCAAACTGATGATATTGCTTTTTAAGTCCGGAATATAGTAGACATCCATCATGACTCGAGGTTCGCCATTCATGTCAAGAAGTGAGATTGATCCTTTCCCCTTTATGTCCACACGAGAGTCATCTCCAAATCTCACTTTCACCGTGATAGTTTCACCAATCTTCTCAAAGTATCTTCTATCTCCTGTCATGTGGTTACTGGCACCGTTGTCAAGATACCATATGTTCTCCTCTCCCGTGTTTGTTTCAAACTTGCTAGGTATGCATCGTTTTTCATTGAGAAAAACGACCTCATGCATCATAAGCTCATCAGCATCTTGTGTATCATTGGCAACCGATTCTTGAGCTTCTTGTAGCTTTAGTAAACGATCAGGCCAGTCATAGGCGAAGTGACCGAGCTTGTCACATCGGAAACAAGTAATTCGGGATGCGTCTCTTACTCCAGTCTGTCATCCTCTCCCTCTTCCTCTGTAGGAACGACCTCCTCGACCTCTGTTTCGAAAGTCGTTTGTGTACCCACGGCTGTTTTGTGTCTCCATATTAGCATACATGAGTTTAGATTGGTCTTCTTGTACTTCTTCTGCAGCAATGATTCTCTCTTCATATGCTTTGAGCCGTCCGATAATGTCTTCAAAAGTGGTGGTATTAAGGTCTAATACATGTTCTAACGAAGCCACTATGTGGATGAACTTCTTAGGAGGAAGACAGTTAAGAAATTTCTTAACTAGCTTGGATTCCTCAATATTGACTCAAAGAGAAGCAGATTTTGATGAAATCTCTGATAGTTTTCCAGAAAACTCATCAATCCTCTATGTATCTTTCATCTTAAGTCTCTCAAAATCAGCCATGAGTGTTTGTAAACGAGCCTCCTTAACTCGTTTTGCTCCCATATGTCTTGTTTTAATAGCGTCCCATAACTTCTTAGCCGTATCCAGGTCTCCAATCTGAACAAGAGCCTCCGGTATTGACTGAAACAGCAAGGCCTTAGCCATAATGTCTTTGTATTCGTCTACTGCTTCGTTTGTAGTCTCGATTGCTCCCCAAACTTTGTGAACTTGTAACGCAACCTTTATCTTCAACGCCCAAACGGTATAATTAGTGGAGTTCAACATAGGGCAGAGAATAGAAGAAGAACCTCCTCCTTCTTTTGGTTTAGCTGGAACGATTGCAGTTTCAGCCATCGCTCCCTAGGATATCGTAACGCTCTGATACCAAATCTAGAACCAGGAAGAAAGATTAACACGCACAATCTCAATAAGAACTCTCTTATTACTTTAGGAAAAATAACTCAAAAACCTAAAGTTCTCTCTCACGCTAATCTCTCTCAAAGGATGTCACAACTTGACAACTCTTTATATAAGAGATTTGTAAATACAATTTCCTTATTCTCTAAGAAAAGATAATTTCCTTATTTCTCATAGTATTTAGATAACTCCTAAATACTAATACTAATCCTAAACTCATTAGGATTTCAAGCTTAACCCAACCGCTGATCCTTTGAGCAGAGTATTGTTACTTTGAGTTTTGAGAAACCATTAAACTCCACAATCCATGGAGCTTGAATCCCAAGCAGCATCAATATAGCATTTAAAATTTGCTTCATCCACACAGGGCCGCTCTTGTAGTAACACCAACGACACCTAGGTGTTGGGCCTCAAAAAAAATTTAGATTTTTATGGGTAGATTTTTTTTTATGCAAATAATATATGGTATACAGTTTTATCGTGAAAATGAGATAATAGGAAAGATAATTAAATTGTGATAAGCCCAAATTAATATGTAAATAAATAAGTGAAAGATGAAATATTAACTTATAAAGAAAAAAATCATAATTATTAATCAAACTCACGATAGAAAGAGACATGGTTAAAACTTTGATTATGAAAGTTTGACGGATGATTTTGTAGAAAAAAATGCAAGAAGAGCTATTTATCAGAATAAATAGATTTTAACAGTTTTTAGTACTTTTGAATTTTCTTTTTCCAGAATAACATGGATTTTTGTATATATATTTTAAAAAAATTGTGGGTTTTGCTTTTATCTTCAAACATTATGCTTTACATTTTTTAATAATAGAGTTTTTTTTTTATATCGTGTCAGACCTTATAAATTTCAGGACGGGGCTTGCATCCACATGTCGTGGCTGGTAAGGGATTCTCTTAATTTGTTGAGGCTCGTCTTTTAGAACAGGCTCGGAAGTTAATAAACCACCCACTATCCGGAATTGTTAATAATAGGGAGTAAATCCCACACACTTCTTGCAAAAGGGCACTTGTTGATGACATGAAGCTCATCTTCCTGAATACCGCATCGTTTACACGTCAAAGCTGTAACAATGCCTAATATAACCAAAAATGTTTGCTTGCAAAAGGGCACGCATATTTCGAGAAATAATAACCAAAAATGTCTAATATAACTAATATATGTGCTGTTTAGGAAGGACACATTGTCTTTTTGTACATGCGTATGTGACATAATTGATAATTTAACATGTACTCAAAACTCAATCCATCAATATTATTTAAATCAAAATCAGAATCAAAATCAATCATAATGAAACTCAATTCAATATAATTGGAATAACTATCTCAGTTTCCGATTTTTATCGTTTTGTTATTCCAAAAAATTATTGAGTCATTTAACAATCTACTCTCAAAACTAGAACATACTGTACTAAGGATGCAGAGATAGTAATTGCGAAAATCCATTATGCACAATATACGGATAAACCATACAATAACAAAACCTCAGTGATATTTAAGGGATCTCATGTCAAAAAAAAAAAAATTGACAACCAAACATTTAATTAGATGAGATTTTCACGACTGATTATCCAAAATGGAGCCAAATTTTTTACATACGAAGAAGAAAAAAAAAATCTCATGTTAATATTTCTAAAAAGAAGAAATAAAATTGATATTATTATATATAAACAAAAAAAACAAAAATAAACAATATTGAATTTTGCAGGTATAAGAATTCATCTCGTTTTTATTTAAAAAAAAAAAAGAGTCGAGAAGCGCAGCCAATTACGGAGTGGTATAAGGGGACTTGGTTCTCACAAACCACACCTAAATATTTTTTCATGGTATGGCTGGCTAGCTATGCATAACTGACTTTCAACTGGTGATCGTATATTGAAATGGAATAATAGAGCCCAAGTTTCTTGTTTATTTTGTCAAGATCCAATTGAAACTCAGGATCATCTATTCTTTGTTGTTTAGTAACAAAGACAATATGGTCGGTTACAACCCGGAATCTCTTGTTCTCCAACTACACTGCCCAGTGGGAAGAAATTATTAAGAACCTTAACGACGAAAGCCACGAGTTCCTACATTTGTTCTTAATTCGATATGCATTTCAAGCCACGGTCTATGCTATTTGGCAGGAGAGAAATTCCATAAGACATGGAGAGCCTCCGACATCCCCTACTTGCATCATTCATCAAATTGATGAATAAGTTCGAAATAGAATCTCCACCGCGTGATGTTGCAATCCAAGGCTCGGCAAAGGTCTAAAGATTTGATTTGGCTTGTGATGAATTTTTTTATTTATTAATTATTTAATTATATTTTGATTTCAATTTTCGAAAACTCGAAAAGAACACATTTATTGTAAAAACATTTTTTTGTTTGAATTAATTTTACATTCAATTTAAAAAAAAAATTAAACTGAGAGACAATTGTGTATTACAAGTTGTCAAGTTCTCTTAGAACTTTTAAATTAAAATAATTAATCAATCTGGTCCACTTTTAATGTTTGGCTTCAGAGCCACATTAATTATTAGTTTCAGATTTATTCTTTTATATATTTCCAGATACAAAGATGCCGATAGTTATATATTTCCAGATAAAACATTACATAACAATTTAAAAACTATCTAGACAGACCAGAAAAAAATCTAAGATGAAAACGTCATCTGTCAAACGTTTATGTTAGGAACTCGACCTTGCTTGTTATCGATTATAATCCCTAATCTACTTTTCAATTTATGGGTTGAAAGAAGAACATGAACTGATGACCGATTTACTTGGTGCACAGGTAAGGTTCGGGTGGAAAAGAGTTTTACAAAGTTCATATCAGAGCTTTTCTCTCATCTACAATGAATCAAGCTGGTGTAGTGGAGGAGGTTTTGTAGAAAGATTCCTTAAAAATACTAAACGATACTAATTTGCCACGGTACCAATTTAATAGATTTATCAATTTGTTGCAATAACAATTTATAAACCTA
Organism: Draba incana; assembly: GCA_963576765.1. Taxonomy (NCBI): domain Eukaryota; kingdom Viridiplantae; phylum Streptophyta; class Magnoliopsida; order Brassicales; family Brassicaceae; genus Draba; species Draba incana. The sequence goes on along the minus strand of OY755212.1, from coordinate 5,309,380 downwards.
AATTTCCTTTTCTCAAATAATATCTACAATTTAGCACCAAAAAATAAGGCTAAAGACAGATTTTATTAGGAGATTTAACAAAAACAACAAATTAGGAGAAGAGGAAAATGAAGAGGAGAAGAGGAAAATGAAGAGGAGAAGAGAAAAAATAAACGTGTGTTTTAAAAAATCTTATAAAATCTGAGAGTGAAATGGTAAAATGCAATTTATTTCATATAAAATAAAAATATACACATTATGTTCTTTTTTTTTTGGGATAAATCTACTCTGTAACATCCTGAACCGAAAAAGTATATTTCGGTAAAGGTGTCGATCGACACCAGGGAGGTGTGTCGATCGACACCAATTTTAAATTGGTTTCGGGTTTAATTTTTGATTGCGGTTTGTTGCGGTTCGGTTTTGTGAAGCCCTAAAGTCGAGTATTTATCTCGAGCAGCTTCTTTTGGCCGTGTGGCTGATCAAAAAGAGGCAGAAAAAGCTTGAGAACTAGAGAGGAGAGAATCTCAAGATATTTGAGTGATTTATGGTTCATAGGAGAAGGTTTTGTGAGGTTTTAGTGGTTGTGATCATCGTTCTTCGTAGCCTTGATCTTTGGAACGATTTTCCAGGCTTGTGTTGGTATGATCGTTCGTGTTCGTCGCTGATTTTTACTGTTTACTCCTTTTCGATCCGTAATCGAGGTGAGTGTGCGACCGTAGGCTCGGATATACTTGGAATCTATTAGCAATTGATTTAGGAGGTTACGTTATGGATTCATGGTTGATTGTGGTTGGTTTTGTGTTGGAATCGTGTAGGATGGTGTTTGATTCGTGTTAAAATTGTGGAAACTTCGTTTGATCTTGATTTTCGTCGAACTCTATTTTTGCGTGTTGTGCTGCGATTTGAGCGTCGATCGACACCCATGTTTTTCATGCTTTTATCGTTTTAAATTAATTGTTGTTGATGTTTAGTATATATGCGTACTTAGCCTGTAGACGGGAGGACTGTCTCGCAAAGTATTTATTAAATACTTACGCAACTCGTATTCCCATGTGTTGCAGGTAAAGGAAAAATGTGATCGCGGAATCGAAGCGTAGGAAAAAGATGATAGGATTAATTGTTTTGCTATTTAGTCTAGCGAACCGGATTGTTTAGGTTGCTAGTTTTATTATTCCTGAATTTGGTTATTGAATTTATGAAGGAATAGTTGGCTATTTATTTTGTTGGATTTATTGATCTACGAGTTTTCCGCAGTAGAATTGTCAATTAAAAAAAAAAAAATGTTAAGTTGTTTCATACTCCATTTTCTCTAATTTGTTACAAAGGTTACACTGCATCATTGAAAATGAACGTTTTCGCGTATATTTTTATTTTATTGAGAATACATAAGTGCAAAAAGCGTAGTTATATTTCTTCCCAAAGATTGTTTTAGGTGATCGGACACGACATCTAATTTAATAAAGGAAAATTAGAATGAATAATACAAAAAAAAACTATAATTAAAATTCTAACAAATTAACCTAGATCTAAAAGTTCATGTTTTGCCACACATGCTAATTTTCTTTACTTTTTAATTATAATTTTTTTTTATTAGTTAGCAAATTATCCCTTTAATAAATCATAATATTTCAATAAAAAATATATATATGTCATGGTGAAAGTTTTTACATATTTTCATAAATTTCATAGCATACACTCATTCATACATATTTTAAAAACTTACGTTCAATTAAATGGAATATTTATACTTGCCATATCATCTATTTTTATTTTTTTATGATATATTAACAAGCTTTGTGTATATTAATATATTGTAATCTCTCGCTTGGGCGCATGTCAGAATCTAATGTATATACAGTTGAGAACTATATTTTAAAGTTTGCATTTTATTAGTTGAGAACAATTTATTAAATGCCAAGTTTAAAGACAATACATATATCAAACTCCACAAAAATTTCCTCCGAGACCACCATAGTAAAAATAAAAACCGAGTTGACTATGTTGATATGTATACGCATCATCACCATATTCTATTCCATAACATTTTCTACTATCTAGCAATTCCTCAAAAGGATTAACATTTATTCTACGTTGCTCATACTTAGAATCCAACACATCAATATTTGTAAAAATTGTTGATTTTTTAGGGATATTCCCTGGAAATTTCACCCATCGGAACCAAATGGCGAAGCTTGAACCACACCACCAACTCCAGCCATATTTGCACTAATATTAAAAAGATTAAATAACTCTTTTGGCCAATAGTCGATATCTACGTTATGAGGTGACATCATCTGTGTAATCCATCAGTTTCCGATCTTTTTATCCTTTTTATAAGCAAAATAAATAAATATTCATATACTTCATTCATTACTCAGTGAAAATAATAAATATAATTTAGAAGTTACCTGATAGATGGAGCAACGCGACCAGGCTGGTTCTCGTGGCTTAAAATTATCGGTTTGACTATCGGAATCTCTTTCGATACTTGAATAAATCCTGAACACGCCGTATTGCAACTGTTTGCATTTTTTTTATTTCCGGAAACAACCCTATTGTTAGTAGGGGTTGCGTGTTGGTACTGTTTGTTTGACACAGTATCATCGAGAATCTCTTAGACTTTATTGTTATGTTTATTTGGTTTGTTTTTTTCATTTTTTTAATGATGGAAAAAAATGCATTTATGTTGAAAAGCTCGTAACTTTGTGCAGAGCATAGATAGAAGTTGTGTTTGCATGTTTGTGAATTGTGAGTGATTGAAAGGAGAAGTTTATATTTGGAGAGTTGAGCGATCTTAAGCCTATTTTTGTCTCGAATCGAAGGTTAGTGGCTTATTGTGTCTATTTCATACACTAAAATAAGGTTTTTGTCCGTGAACTAACGCTAAATGTTGGAATGTAGAATGGATGCCTCTATTGGGTTACCAAAGAGAATGTTTGCCGCCGGAGAAAAACTAGTTGGGATACGGGTAACTGCTTATGGGAGGTCACGCGGCATTCATACAATTATGGATGCGTTAGTGGAAGAGGAATGAACCATAATCGGTGAATCAGCATTTGAGAAGGTACCATTATGGATGCGTTAGTGGAAGAGGAACGAACAATGGTCGGTGAATCAGCATTTGGGAAGTTTGTCGCTATTGCAGAGAAACCGGCGCCCTCCGGCAGATTTGGGCGATTTTTAATATTGCGACAGCTGACGATGTACGCGACGTCGAAGAGTGGACTAAGAAGAGTGTTGGATGGTGTTCACTATGAGCTTCAAGCTACCGACCCAACAGAGATGGGATTCGACAAAATCCAAGACCGGGTTAAATATTTTACATTCCATAACCGGAGTTACATCATCGGTTACTAGCTGTGTTAATAACAAGTTATAATTAGTTCTTACCAGCTATCGAGTCTCTGAGAGTTAATTTTAGTTATTGTTATTTAGTGTTTAACTTATTGAAATAATTGGCTCAAGTAACACTTATTCATGATTTCCGGTGTATTTTTAGCATTTAATTCAAAACATTTGTGCACATAACACATTCAGACACGAATTGACCATGCTACACTTGTGAACAACCTTTCCTCTCATCTCATCTCTCCTTCCACCGTACCTGCGTTTTCTTTTTTACTTTTTTTGTTGTTTTTAATTTTTATTTCTTCTTATTCTTATTTTTCATATATTACATATTTTATAATAGTAAAAATAATAATAATTTCATATTCTGGTATAATTTATTTTTCTATACATTTCCATATCCATTTCAATATACTTTATTAATTAAAAAATTATATAAAAGAACAAATTGGTTTATACTTACACATCCACGGATCTAAATGTGTACATGTCACATATGTGAACATGTACACATGATACAGTTATATATATATATATATATATATATATATATATATATATATAATATGTACACTCATATATAATATATGTATACAAATATACATATATTTGTACACATAAAACATATGTAGATACATATATATATATATACATACATGTACACTTATAAAACATATGTACACACATGTACATATACATATGTACACATTAAATTATATATATATATATATATATATACACATACATAGATATAAAACATATGTACACATATACACATACAAATAAATATACACATACAAATAAACACGTATACGTGAAACATGTGTACACATATACACATACAAATATACACGTACATATAAAACATTTGTACACATATACACATAAATATACACGTACACATAAAACATATATATACATACACATACAGTACACATATAAAATATATTTACACACATACATGTTTATAACAGATGTACATATATATAAACATACACATAAACGTACACGTACAAATAACACATATGTACACACATACATATATACGTATGTATATACGCGTACACTTATATATACAATACGAAACACATAACTATTAATCCGATTGTAGATTTTTTTTTGCATGTACATATATATATGAAGATATATCATTAATTTATACAAATATATAGTAATATGGAACTCTAAAGATTAAAAATAAAATATTACATTTGAAAATAAAAATAAATATTTTTTTTTATATAAGTAGATATAATATAACGTGAAAACAAATGTGAAAAAAAGAAAAGAAAAATTAAAAAAGAAATGAACGTGAGGTTGGGGAGGAGAGGAGAAAGAAATGACATTATGGTAAATATGATGAGTGTACGAGGGTAAAAGATTGATGAACAGTGGTAGAAAGTGTCAAAATGATACCATTTTCGTGAAAGTGTCAAGTTTACATATGGTTCTCTAGAAAGTGTTATATGCTCCAATATTCTCTTTAACTTATTTCCTTTTTTTGTCAAACAAAATGATTGCCTTCCTTTTGTTGGCATTAATAGTTATCAACTAATATTAGTGTTTCATTTTTAATTGTTGTTGTTAGTTTTTTTTTTTTAACTCTTGTATGTTACTTTTCTCTCTTTTTGTCGTTAATGCTATTAGTATGGCTTTCGTGAGGCATCTCTCAAGCCAAGTATGAAATGCTTTGAACGGCGGCTAAGCAGAACAGTCTTTCAAATTTGGGTACGCATATTTCTAGAAATAATAACCAAAAATGTCTATATATCACTAATAAAATAAATAAATAAATAAAAACCCCGAGTTTGCTCTAAAGAGCTCTCAGGCACGCTTGCCGAGGTAGCCGTCAATGAGACTATGCCGCCTCTGTTGTACCTCCGATGACATGGAAGTCCCCTCCCCCTGATTGGAATTATCACACGGTTCTTCTCCAGGCGAGATCTTCTATCCCGCTCTCTCTCGATGTTTGTCTCCTCGCCAACTTCCACCGCAATGACAAATCATTCAGAGCTGCTCAATCACGTACACCGTCGGAACGTGGTCTTTATGTCGCATTTGTATCCTCCATTACCGCGGAGCCACCGGATCCAAGGGACCCGGTGGGAAACATTGTTTCTCTTCACCAACAGCTCCTCTACTTCCGTCGCCACCGCCTTATCATTGTCCCCACGCCTCCATCTCAGCCTCTGGAATCATCTCCGGCTCCGTCGTCGGCAAGATTCACCACATGGCCGAGATCTTATGTCATTCTATCCATCTCAAGAGAGCTGCATCTCGCCGGTCAATACTTTTGCTTTGGTTTGGGAATCACCTCTACATCTTCACCACCACCGTCAACCTCTGCCTCACCGCTGAGGAAACTACCTCCGCCGTCAAGCTCCTTCCTACCCTCTTCATCTATTAACGGTGCTGAAGTAAACCATTATAACCTCGGCTTGACTTTACAAAGCTCGCTAAAAGCTCTTCCCTCCACATCGAGCTTGGAGAGGAAAATTCTCATTCTTAGCACTTCATATCAACATTCTATGAATCTCAATCTTCCTCGGGTGCGTTCTCATAAATGTTTCTACTCTCCAATAACCTTACTTTTGGATGTGTTTCAAACCGTTATAAATGTATTACAGAAATAAAGTTCATACTCTCAACTAATCTTACTTGTGGATGTGTATGTTTCTATGTTGGCTTTAGTATCGGGTTTAAGTCCATACTCTCTTTCAAATTTAGTTCTGGTTGAGTATGCCTCTTCCTCTATCGAGGATAGACTCATACGTCATCTTTCCTTCTCTATGAGATATGAGCCACTCCGATCCTACTGAGAAGATCTGCCTGATTGACTGCCTCTAAGCCCAAAGGCTCCTACGAAATAGCACAAAGACGCAACGTGCTAATTTTGCCTACCAAATCATTGATATCCTGCTTATGGGCTGAATCGAACTTCCGTCGACTCAAGGCATCTGCTACCTGATTAGCCATGCCCGGATGATAGGTGATCTCCAGATCATAATATGCCAGTAGCTCAACCCAGCGCCTCTGTCTCATATTCAGCAAAGGCTGAGTGAAGATATGCTGCAGATTCATGTGGTCCGTAAAAATCTGCACTCTCCCTCCATAAAGATAAGACCTCCACATCTTCAGAGAGAACACTACTGCTCCCAACTCTAGATCATGCGTAGGCCGATTACGCTCACTACCCTGCAACTGCCTCAAAGCATACTGAGAAGTCCATACTTTCTTTCAAATTTAGTTTTGGTTGAGTATGCCTCTTCCTCTATCGAGGATAGACTCATACGTCCTCTTTCCCTCTCTATGAGATGTGAGCCACTCCGATCCTACTGAGAAGATCTACATGATTGACTGCCTCTAAGCCCAAAGGCTCCTACGAAATAGCACAAAGACGCAACGTGCTAATTTTGCCTACCAAATCCTAGATATCCTGCTTATGGGCTGAATCGAACTTCCGTCGACTCAAGGCATCTGCTACCTGATTAGCCATGCCCGGATGATAGGTGATCTCCAGATCATAATCCGCCAGTAGCTCAAACCAGGGCCTCTGTCTCATATTCAGCAAAGGCTGAGAGAAGATATGCTGCAGATTCTTGTGGTCCGTAAAAATTTGCACTCTCCCTCCATAGAGATAAGACCTCCACATCTTCAGAGCGAACACTACTGCTCCCAACTCTAGATCATGCGTAGGCCGATTACGCTCGCTACCCTGCAACTGCCTCGAAGCATACTCGATGACTCGACCCTCCTACATCAAAACACAACCCAGACCAACTCCTGAAGCATCAGTGTACACGGTATAAAGCTTCCCCGGCTCGGGTAATGTCAATACCGGCGTACTAGTCAACATCTCCTTGAGCTTCACAAAGATCTCCTCGCACTCCGGCGACCAAACAAACGAAACATCCTTACCAGTCAGCCTCGTCATCGGCTGCGCCATACTCGCAAAGCCCTTGACGAACCTCCGATATTAACCAGCCACACCCAAGAAACTCATGATCTCGGTCGCGTTGCTCGGTCTAGGCCAATCTCGAATAGCCTCAATCTTAGCCGGATCCACAGAAACTCCCTCTGCAAAAACAATATGGCTAAGAAAACCCATCTCTCGCTGCCAGACACTGCACTTGCTCAACTTAGAATACAACTTCCGCTCCCGAAGCCTCTCAAGAACTAACCACAAATGAGTCTCATGCTCCTCGGGACTCCTTGAATAAACCAGAATATCATCGATGAAGATGATAACGAACACGTCCAGATACTCCTTGAACACGTCGTTCATCAATCTCATGAATGTCGCAGGCGCATTCGTCAGCCCAAAAGGCATGACCACGAACTCAAAATGCCCATCACGCATCTTGAATGCCGTCTTGCAAACATCTGCCTCATCAATCAGAATCTGATGATATCCCAAAGCCAAGTCAATCTTGGAGAACCAGGTGGCACCCCTCAGCTGATCCAGTAACTCATCTATCCTCGGGAGAAGGTACTTGTTCTTCACAGTAACTCGGTTAAGTCCCCGGTAATCGATGCATAATCGGAAACTCCCATTCTTCTTCTTAACGAACAGAACCGGTGCTCCTCACGGCAAAACACTCGGAAGAATAAAACCCTTACCCAAAAGGTCCTCTAGCTGCTTTTTCAGCTCCGCTAACTCTGTTGGGGCAATCCTGTAAGGAGCCTTAGATATCAGAGTTGTTCTAGGCTCCAGTTCAATCGTAAAAGGATCAGACCGAGATGGTGGTAATCCCTTCAGCGACCAAAAAACATCCTCGAATTCCAGAACAACTCGAATATCCTCAAAAGCAACCTCACCACTGGACTGCGTCATCACAATCGTCACCAAAAATGCCTCGCAACCTCGCTCTAACATCTGCTCTGCCTGAATAGCCGAGATCACAAGACTACTGGAAGTCGGTGTCAACCCCTGAAACATCAATTTCCCACCATCACGCTCAAAGCTCACTTTGCCTCTGAAACAATCAAGGTGAACCCGGTAAAACGATAACCAGTCCATCCCCAGAATCACATGATAAAGCGCCACTGGACTAATCACCAAGTCCGCCGGCATCGAATACCCTGCGATCTGAACATCTACTGCCCTAGCACAACCCGAAGTAGCCAGGAAATCACCTCCAGCCACCTTGACCATGCCCACACGCTCACCAGCGCTGCTCCGGATGCCGCTGCTCTCGGCACGCTCCGGAGTAATGTAGCAGTTCGATGCTCCAAAATCAAACAGTACGTGGGACTCAAAACCTCCCACTAACAAGGTCCCTACACAATTCACATACGTTGAGAATCCTGATATCCCTACCACAAATAAAATAAAAGAACAACACATAACCTCGACAACAAATTCTACGACTAGAAATTTACGAAGTCAAATCTAGAATTTTACCTGTGATCTGTTCGGCGCCACCATGCGACCAAAATCCGCCGGAGGATAAACATGCGGTGCTGGACCAATCTGACTGATTGGCTGCTGCACTGCCGCAATCTGACCCAAAGGCTGAACTCCAGCTGGCTGAATCGCTACCACACCCGGCTGTTGCAACTAGGGACACATCGGCCTAAAATGCCCTGGCTCTCCGCAATAGAAGCAAACCTTAGCCCCCCTGGAGCCCTTAGGACAGTTTGCCATCCGATGCTCTGCACTACCGCACCCAAAACAACCATGAGTGTCGTGGCTACCTGAACTCGCCCTAGAAGGATCATCCCACCTCCTCGTCTGGCCTTGCGCAGGCTTACCGCCTTTGCCAGAACCAGAACCTCTACGCTGCTGTTGTTGCTGCTGGTGACTCCTCGGCAGAACGGCAGAAACAACAGCAGGCTGAACGAAAACCGGACCAGACTGCTCACGTTGATCATCCTCAATAGAAGCCGCTAGCTCCACCAGATCCCTTAAGACGTATCTACCACCTCTGCACTGAGTCTTGATGCTCAAACGAAGTCCCTGGATAAACCTCTGAACCAAAGCCCGCTCGTCATCCAAACCAGCCTGCTGAACTCGGTGTCATACTCATGCACTGACAGCTCTCTCTGCGTCAACGATATAAACCTCATCTGCAGACGGTCTTGAGCCTCCTGAGGGAAATACTTGGCATTGAACTCAGCCAAGAATTCGCCCCAGGTCCACTCTGCACGCCTAGCCTCAATAGCGCGCCACCAAAAATGGGCATCACCACTCAGATAGTGGACAACCAACTCGACCTGATACTCGGCAGGACACCTGATCGATCTGAAGTTACGCTCTAACCTCAGACGCCACTCATCAGCCGCCTCAATACCAATTCTGCCTTTGAAGAACGGCGTAACTATCCTCTGCATCTATCCCATCATCTCAAGATAAGATGGAACATGTGCTCCAACTGCAGCCCTCGGCTGCTCAGCAACTGCAGCCCTCTGCTGCAACCTAGCCACTGGAGGAACACCCAGAGCCTGCTCAGGAGCCACCGGCGGAAAACGTGCCAACAATTGCGTCAGCAATCCTACAACCTGGTCATCACGACCTGACAGCAGCACCCCCACCTGGGCTCACTGGAACTTCCCTGCCTCTACCGGCACCAGCCAACACACTGGCACTAAGCGACTGAGACTCTGACGCGGTCGCTACACTCTGAGATGCACTCTGCGCCGCGCTCTCTGCTGACTCAGTAACTTGTCCACGACCACGGGTCCGGCCTCCACGGCTACCAACTCTGCCACCACGGGCTACTGCTCTGCCCCCACGGGCACCAGCTCTGCCACGACCTCTACCTCTGGTATCCATCTCACTGCAACACAGATCAATAGATAAGCACTCGAGAAGTCACAATCAAAACACAACAAAACTCACCGCGGAATCTCTTTGAAGGCCGAAGAGGATGATTTCTAAAACTAAAATTGACTAAACACAATAATCAATTTAAACACATAGTCTCAGTTCATCCAAAACTAACAGTCCTAAAACCGTAATCGCTCTGATACCAAAATGTAAAACCCGGTCTATTTTTTTAATTAATTAATTAATTCTACTGCAGAAACAACTCATCAACCAATAATCTAATTTCAATAATAATAAACCCGTGTACGAATAAAATACCGATAAATAATCAATGAATTTCTAGCAATCTAACCGGGTTCTCTAGAACTTAGCAAAATAGGAAAACCAACAAACAATCCTAATCATCATCTCCCTAAAGCCATGATTCCGTGATCACACTTTTCCTTTTCCTTTACCTGCAACACAATTGGGAAAAATGAGTTGCGTAAGTATTTAATAAATACTTAGTGGAGCGGTCATCCCGCCTACCGGATATATAATAGGAAATAGATTATCAATTCTACGCGGGCAATCAACACTTCACAATAATCAGTAAAATAACATTTTAGAACAGAGGGTGTCGATCGACACTAGACTCGACCATACGATCCTCACGATCATACAACATTGGTGTCGATCGACACTACCACTACGTGTCGATCGACACCTCTTGCAGAAACTGGAACTGAGTCAAATCCTCATATGATCCGAGTTCCGTTTCCTCATACGAGATCACCACGATACCAAAACACGCAATTCACACAGAAAAACCACATCAAACAAGCCAAACATCACAATCAATCATTCAACATTCCTAATAACCTACTTCTATATCCACGATCACGCACTCACCTCGATTACGCGGTTGAGGAATGAACGGATAAGAAATTGACGCGATTCAGCCCCGAAACTTTGATTCTTCGCTGGAAACACAAGGAAGTCGACACACGATCCTTTCTCCACAAATAACTGAATCAAACGGTCCTAAAACCACCGGGAACAATCGATTCTCACACCACAAACCCTCACAAACTCGATTTCACTTAATCTGATCAAAAGTGCTTTTCCTTCTCTGCACAAACGGCCAAAGGCCTTATAATCCCGAGCCCTAGGGTTTCCCCAAACCGACCCGTAAACTGGACGATTAAAACTTAAACCAAACCGGTTGCAGAACTTGGTGTCGATCGACCCCCCCCCCTCCCGATTGAACAATGTTTCCTTGTGGGAATGTACCTGCTTAGTATAATGATAATTCAAGTGTTGAAAAAAAAAGTATATAACTAACATATGTGTCGTTTAGGAAGGACACATCGTCTTTTGTATATACGGAGAAATCATACAATAACAAAACCTTAGTGAATAATACATTAAACGCTTTTCTCTCTCTTAAACTCTCTACCTTCTCTCTAAAAGAAAAAAGGATATCGTTGAGTTTAACCCGGTGACCGGCTCCTTGCCGGCGCCGATGTTCAGTAAATAGATATAGTGTATTTAGTATGTTTCCGATATGTTCAGATCGTGTTCAAATCTAGGTTCGACTTTGTCCAATTGTGTTTCCGATCTAGTTGATCGGACCTATATTTCCGTTTAATCGGATAATATTTTATGGCGCTGTTCGGATTCGAATTCGGCTCTGGTTTGATTTCGTTTTATCCTTCATCTTTGTTTGTCTTTTAGATTCCAATTGTTTTTAAGACAAAGCTTTTTCCGATTGATTGCATGATTCTCTAATCATAGCATAAATCTTTGTCCTCCATGATTGGACCTTTAGAAGGTTTAGGCAAAGTGTCCTTAGTGTTTATGAGTATCATAGTTTTAGGAATTATGAAGGGATTTGATGCAAAAGCTGGAGTGGTTCTGTTTAGCTCAGGTTTTTGTTCCCTCTGTTGAATATTCTCTGCTTTAATTTCGATAACTTTTGGCTTTTCCATTTTTAAAGACTCGGTGATGCAAGAGGATGGATTATACAACGATGTTCATAGAAAGAAAAGTCAGTTTCAATGGATCTCGTTAGAGTTCACCGGAATGATGATTCTTGGGAGCCTGGAGTAGATGAAAATTAAGCAGGAGCTGCTCCATTCCCATCAACCCTAGAAGCTACATGTGTTCTACACGTGTGGAACACGTGTTTCATTTTCTAATCTTTTCTCATCATTATATCATTGTTAATGGGATCTTGATGGGCTGGGCTTAAGTTGTATTTGGGTTGTTTATGTTGAATTCTGAATATTTTTATATTTTTTAAATTTAGAGAAACTAGGATGAATAACACAAAAAAAAAATTATAATTGAAAACCTAACCAATTAACCTAATTTTAATGGATAAGATTATGCTACCTATGTTATTTTTTTGCTAGTTTTCTAATTATTAATTTTTTGTTTGCTATTGAGCAAATTAGCCCTTAAATTTAATGAAATTTGGTGGGAAAAAAAAAAACCTTTGTGCTATTTGAGGGAGTTCATGTTAACATTTTTTGAAAATTGACATTTTATTATAAAATAAAATAAAACGTAAGAAATCATCTCTTTTTTTTACAGAGAGATAATTGTGTATTACAAATTGCCAACTTCTCTTAGAAACTTAAAATTAATATAATTAACAAACCTGGTCCACTTTTTATGTTTGCCTTCACAGCCCATATTTATTAGTTTCAGATATATGCTTTTAGATGTGTTTAAGATAATATTCGGAGAAAAAAATATATATAAAATGTCCACAATTATATATTTCCAGATTAAGAGATTGCATTATAATTTAAAAACAACATAAACAGAAAAAGTCAAGGATAAAAACATTATTTTTTATTTTCTTTTTGCATGAATCGCTGCTCACACCATTTCGATTTTTAGTAAGAAGTCTTTTACTTCGTTGTAGTTGCTGCCGCTGCAGCTTGGAGAAGAACAGGACCTTCATGTAGAGCCAATGTCGGCCTGAGTAGAAGGCAGGGAAACATGTGCTTGGAGTCGCTAGTGTTTTTATCAATTTTAAGGACCAATTTTTTTTGCAAAAGCGCTATTAATGCGGAGTTTCTATAGGTCGTAGGTCACGAGTTCGTGGTTTACCAAATGTTTACTCAGAGCATGTTTAGCGGTGAGACTTTGAGGGTATCATAAAATATAAAATTTGAGAAATAAGAAAAAAGAGAATGTGTTTGAGTAAAAAAATGAGGTGTTTTTAAATATAAAATTTGAGTAAAAAGAGGAGATTGTTGATATTATTGGAGAGAGGATATCAATGGGTTGATACTTTTGTGGGTATGAATAGGAGTAAGTGGGTGTTTTTAAATATAAAATTAATAAAAATTGAGTAAAATAAAGAGAGAGAGTGTTTTTTTGAGTAAAATTGTGTAAAAATAGAAAATTTATTATTTTTTTAATCTTATGAGCCTCTAGAAGCTCACGGGTAAACATGCTTGCATCATCATCGCTCAGAGACTCCTTCAGTCTGCAGAAGAAAAAAAAACAATCTTTCAGTCTCTCTAAAATATTAATTTAATCATTTGTATTTATTATTTAAATATTTAAATTATTAAAAAATTGTGAACAATTCATATATTAACACATGGCCAATAACCCATGAAAAACCGTTTCTCAAATCTCATGTTTAAGATACGTTCTCTTCTTTTTTCTTCTTTCTGCTTTTGGATTATTTTTTGTTTTAAAATTAACAAAAACCCATGTAAGAGACCCTCCTCCATGAAGATGGTCTAAGTGCTTTAAATTTTTTTAAAAAAATCAATTCATGTTAATAGGCCAAAAATATTTGGTGTATTTGAAGCCCAAAAATATTCAGAAGCAGCACTGTGTAGAGCTGGAGCCGGAGCTGGAGAGATCTGCATCGTAGTGTTTTCTCCCCAATATCTAGCTATGCAACAATAAATTGCCATGTCAATCATGATTATAATAAAAATCACAAACAGCCCTACATAAAAATACTTAGGTGCCATGACTCTTTGTGTGGAGGCTATCAAACTCCATCTACGTTAAACGTTTATGTTAGGTACTCGACCTTGCTTGTTACTAATTATAATCCTTAACCTACTTTTCAATTTATGGATTGAAAGAAGAACATAATTCTGATGATTGAGTTCCTTGGTTCACATGTAAGTTTTGGGTGGGAAAGAGTTTCACATAGTTCCTATTAGAGCTTTTTCTCATCTATAATGAATCAACCTGGTGTAGTGGAGGAAGTTTTGTAGAAAGATTTCGTGAAAATGTACGGAGAGAGTATTGGTTTTAACACATCAATGATGCTATCAAGAAGGTTCTTTGAGCCTTTTATTCTCTCGTATGAGAGACGATTAAAGTTTTATGGATTCTCAAATCATGTACATTCTTCCCAATGGAAGAGTATTTGTCGACCTCTTCTTCTCTCAGTGAGAGTAAGACATTTCTCGGATTCAAAACCTAGTAGTTCTCCAACCAACTTCGTCTCGACGAATCTCGGAGATTTTGGTGATCTTTCAAAGTCACCGTTCAAAGTGACTAAATCATTTATCTCCAGCTTAGCCTCGAGCTTTATATCGACGCATCAAAAATTGTTCTTGATTGGCGGTCGTATAATTATTGACTCTCTTGCTTTAAATTTTAATGTTTTCATGTATTATGATATGATTGGATGTAACCGAAACGTTTAAGATTAATGAAAAAATAAAGTGTTAAACAAAAAGAAAAAAGATTCCGTGAAAATGCCAAATGGTATTAATTTGCCGCGGGCCAATTTAATAGATTTATCAATTTGTTCCAATAACAATTTACAATCCTAAACTTAATTTTGTCAAAATATGTTTACATTTATAGCAAAAAAAAAAGAAGGCAAAAGACTGCTTTTATTTAAATTATGCACAACTTTATTTAACCAAAACAACAAAATTGGAGAATAGGAAAATGAAGAGGAGAAGAGAAGAAAGAAACGTATGTTTTAACTTTTTTTTATAAGTCTTATTAAATCTGAGAGTGAAATGGTAAAATGCAATTTAATTCATGCCAAAATATTATGTTCATTTTTTAAAGAAATTTTACTCTATTTCTTCTAATTTGTTACAAAGGTTGTTAGTAGTGAAATAAAACATCGACCATTTACAAGTATACACTTTTTCTTTCCAAATATCGTTTTAGGAGATTGGACGCGATATTTAATTTAACAAATCATAAAAATTTCAATCAAAACAATATGTCATGGTGAAAGTTTTTACATACTTTCATTAATTTCATAGCATACGCTCATTAATTCATGTTTTACAAGTTTATGTTTCATTAAATATAGTATTCTAAGACCATCTCCAAGACTCTATTTTTCACTCTAAATTAGAGTAACTCTATTTTAGAGTAGGAGTTTTCTCCAACCCATTACTCTATTTTTTACTCTAAAAGAATATTCTAAATATATTCTTTTTCAATGTAGTCCTTCACTTATTGAAATTATATAATTTACCCAATTATTTTATAATTAACCATAATTCACTAAAATCACAATAATATTTTAATTAAATTTTTATTATAAAAATAAAACAACATTACACACTAGAAGAAGAACCACTAGAGTAATTGAAGAAGACAAGTGCACAAGACAACACCATTCGGAAATTCAAGACAAGAATTACGTCTTGAAAGAACTTAAAGAAGAAAATAGAATTTTGCGCCCAGATTTGAGCTCTATACAAGATCCGAATATTCATATATCTTAAGACTGAAAAATCACGGTTTTTTCAAAAAAAGGTCGAGCAACAACAACATCAATAAGCTCCACCTTCATCTTTTCATTTGACAATATTTTAATGATTTAAATTATTTAGTCATGAATTTTATAATATTTATTTATGTTATTTATCTTCATTTCATTATCTTTTATTTATAAATTTCATCGTATTTGATTTTTTTTGTTGCATTTTAGTTATATTGGTTAAATAGTTTTTTTAATTTGAATTTTTATTATCATTTTATAATTTTGTTAAAGGGCCATTAATTATTTAATTAAAAATTAAAGAACCAATAACAAAATATATTTTTAATTATATATCTTAGGTATAAAAGTAAAATGAATAAAAAGTTAAAGGACCTTTTTATAAATAAAAAAGTTCAACTCTAATTTAGAGTGAGATTTGAGTTTACTCTAAATGTAGAGTAAAAAAAGTGGTTGCTCTAGTTTAGTGTAGGATTTAGAGTGGGGTTGGAGAGAATTTTACTTTAAACTTGTTTTTAGAGTATGATTTAGAGTGGGGTTGGAGATGTTCTAATCCTTCGCTTGGACAGAGGTCAATATTTTTAGTATTCTAATCTCTCGCTTGGGCGTGACAATCAACATTAAAGAGTTAAACATGAATTCAGACTCACAAGTTCTTATCTCCCTAATTAACTTGGGTAATTCCATCAATGAGTTAAAAAGATTTTTCCACGATATTAGCCTCTTAAAACTTTCTTTTGAAGCTATTACTTTTAATTTTATTTCTCTTTCAAACAATTATATTGTTGATTCCTTGGCTAAGGAGCTTTATTGTCTTTATATTCCTCCTCCCCTGATGGAGAGTAATTTTCTTAATATAATTAAAATTTCGACCAAACAACAAAAAACAATTGAGAACTATATATTAAGGTTTGTATTTTATTAGTTTAGAATGATTTTATTAAATGTCAAGTTTAAAAAACATACATACAAATGTTAAATTCCACAAAAATTTCCTCCCGGACCACCATAGTAAACATAGTAACCGAGACGACTTTGGTGAAATACTTCAGAACCATCACCATCTCTCATTCCATAACATTTGCTATCCAGCAACGCCATTATAGGAGCATAATTCAATCCCCGTTGCTTATACTTAGAATCCGACACTTGAATATTTGTAAAAATTGCTGATTTTTCAGGGAGTGTCTTTGGATATTTACCATCACCCATTGGAGGGCTTGAGCCAGATGGTGAAGCTTGAACCACACCACCAACTCCAGCCATATTCGCACCATTATTTAAAAGATTAAATAACTCTTTTGGCCAATAGCCGATATCTACGTTACGTGATGGATTTGACATCAACTCTGTAATCCACCAATTTCCTGTATTTTATCCTTTTTATATTACAAACAAAATAAATATTCATATAGTTTTCATTACTCAGTAAAAATGATATATATGTAGAGAGAATTTAGAAGTTACTTGATGGATGGAGCAACGCCACCAGGCTGGTTCCCCTGGCTTAAGATTATCAATCGGTTTGACTATTGGAATCTCTTTCGATATTTGAACAAATCCTGAACACGCCGTATTGAAACATCTTTTTCCACCTTTACCCTATTATAATCATATTAAATATAAAACTTGCATGTTATTTAATTTATATATATATATATATATATATCATACACAATATATGGAAATTAAAAATATAAATTGTTCACATGCACACCTTCCAATATCCATACGACCAAATACGACTGTCAGGAAAAAAAACTTGGATTTATCTGTCGAAAAGAAATTCAATACTTTAAAATTACACCAAAGATGAAACTAATGAACAGATTAACGAAAAAATCTTTTAAATGTAAAACTTACCATAAATCCCGCAGAAATAAAATTGATTTGGTTATTCAATCCACTACCTATATAAATTTGACTATACGAGGCTTGATCTTTTTCGATGATTCGGTTATATCCATTAAACCTAGCTTCTACACCATGAAATGTACCATTAAGTGACCTTACTCCAGCAATCTACCAAAAATCGGTTATATTATTGACTTATATACTTATTATATCTACCGGGATTTAGGAGATATGAGATGACTGCTTACATGGGTTCCAGGGTTATCGGCTGTTAGCGGATGAAAATACTTTTCAGTAAAAAGTTGTGAGTTTACAGTGAATTCTTTTGTATTTCTTATTATAGGAACCGTTCCATTTGGACATCCTATTACCTTATTATATGTTTTGTTGTTGTGAGATATATTCTTCAATTGAGATCTCACAAACGATGGTTTCATCTTTTTCAAAAATATAAATTGTATAGTCAATATATAATTTATTGAGAATCAAATTTTGTAAAAGCATAAATGTAGGACACAAATCACCTGGATTTTGTGGGTTTGGAGCAAGGGATGATCAAGTCCTGGTTGCTTGTAGATATCTATGCAATCATATGTTATATTTTCACTTATCTGCCAATGAAAAAAAAAAAAAAGACACAAAGACTTTTAGTAACAAGAATAAGCAAGACATGTTGAATTCAATCCATGATGAAATTGATTAACAGAAGTATACATCCAAATAATGTAATGTGTCTGAAGTTTTTCTTTTAAAAAAATTGTTTATGAAGTTTTTGTTTTTGTTTTAGAGCTGACCTTGAAGGATGTTAGAGGCACCGTACTTTGATCAGAACGGACAAAGGTTGTTAAGAACAGAAGTAAAAGATTCATAACAAAAGCCATCCTAATTCCTTTAGATATTTTATTTGTTTTATCTCCTCAAGAATCAAAACACTTGATTATTTATATACATATTAAGAAAATATTTGACTGAAATTAATTAGCAAAATTTCTCTTCAATAATAGATATTCTGATTAATTAAAGATCTAAAAGTATTCGACGAAATTAATTAGTAAATGTTATATAAGGAAATTATGGGGATCATATTAATTGGTAAGAAATAAAAGATCTTTTTTTAACTTTATAATGTAAATGGATATGAAATGGAAAATAGTAGTTCTTTGACCAGAGACGAACAAAAAACCGTAACTGTCTATTAAAAACTTGTCTCGATATTGGATAACCAATCGTGAAAGCTTACATAATTAAATGTTTGGTTTACAAAAAAAATTGTATATTAAAACAGTGCTAGTTAATAAGGTGTGATTGGTTGGGCTTTAAAAAATTTCTACAATCTCTTTAAGCATTTCTACAACATTTGTTTACCAATCAGACTTTAAGTATTTTAGTGGGTCCATATAAAACTTACAACACCTACAGCTTTTTTTTTTCTTTTGTTCATATTCTACTCTTTTTTTTTCTTAAAGCAGATATTTTGTGGCTTTAAAAGCTCTAAGATTTTTTCTACAGCAAAAAAATCTACAATTACAAAAATATCTATATACTAAATCCTACCGCAATTATTCTACAGCTACAATTACATCTACATATATATTTCTCGATTACCATTCATAACACAACACTTTCTTTAGTTCTTTGATTTCTCGACTTCTTCAACATTTTTTATGGCAATTTTGTAAGAAAATTTAAGAAGTGTTATTCGATTATAGATTTTAAGAGAATTTAAAAATAATCAGAATGCATTGTATTCAATCAATGATTCCAAATTCTACTTTAAATTCTGATGAATTTAATCATGGATAATACATTTTATTGTAGATTAATGGAGGAAACGTTCTTATAGATTCTAGAGTAATTTCAGATCATAGAGCAATTTCACGACCGATGCAATCAAAATTCGTTTCTCATCCCTTTGTGATTTTTGTTCAATGCCACAAAATGACAAAATATGTTGTCGTTGTAATAGAATGGTCAAACATTGGATCATAAGTAGTGTATCGAAGAATATCTACACTAGTATTTTGTATTTCAAATCTGATTCTTATATTTGGAAGGATCTATTCATAGTAGATTTCACAAATCTAATCTCCCTAAACTCTATCAACCTCGTCAACATATTTCGAATATTGTGGATCTTGAAAAAGCTGAATCTATCTTTGTAAACCCTTATCCCATTATCCAAATCAATCTTCTAACGGATCTTTAATTAATATTATGAAAGGATCATGAATATATCATAACTGGACGATCATGAAAAGAGAAGAAGACTGTTGGAGGAGCCTGGTTTCTTAGGAATGACAAAGGGGAGTCAATCCTTCATAGTAGAAGAAGCTTTGTGAATGTGGAATCCCTTGATGAGGCAAAATTCTAAGTGCATTTGTGGGCTTTCAAGAGTATGGTGGAGCATAGACTGGGTAAAGTAATTTTTGGGACTTGTGTGTTGGATTTTGTCAAGTCCTTGGAGAGACCTCAAACTTGGCCTTCCTTCATGTGGGTTACCTCATAGTTTATTTTGGTACTTAGGAGGCTAAAAGAGTGGAAAATGGAACTGGAATCTCCCCATTCAAATCAAGGAGCATGGCAAAATAGCTCATAGTGTTAATAGAGATGGGAGAAGTCAGTCTTACGTAGCTGCAGGACAACCGAGGTGGTTACAACATTTTTTGGATCAGGAAAAGTAGGCTAACTGGGCTGGTGTACGTGCTATTTTGATGTTGGTTTTGATGGAACATTCGCTAGGTTCCATTAGCTTGTGTTTCCTTAAAAATAGTCTTGTATCCCAAACATTTTCCAATATATATTAATCATCAGATGACAAAAAAAAAAAAAAAGTTGCATACATGTTTATAAATTATCTCTTGTTTCTATTACAAAAAGTCTAAAATCAAACTCAGCCAAAACTATTTTAAGATTCAAGTTTATTGTTCAGTTGCAATTAGTCAACAAAATGCTCTCGTAGCTCAGTTGGTTAGAGCACCCGTTTAGTAAGCGGGAGGTCTTGAGTTCAACGTTCAACGAAAGCATTGTGTTTTTTTACACTTCATTGTGTATGGGCATGTTGATAGGACCCACCCACTATCAGAAAATGATAAAATGTTCGTTGTTATTTATTTGATTAAAGAGAGGCTTTTTAAAAAATCTTTAAACTTTGGAGTCTTTAATCCCAATTCACCGTTTCATGCGCTCCATCATTTGCATTTTTGTCCGTAGAACATTAAAAAATATATAAATAGTCACACAGACACAATCACAAAACCCTTTAATGATTTCAAACTTTGGTAGGTTTTTCTATTTGAGTTGAGACATAACTTTATACGAATGTTTAATTTAATTTTACTTTTTGGCAGGTTTTAATTGATAAAACAACTATTGATCAGATGCAATGTCGAAGAACGAACCCCCTTTATAAAAGCTTACAACTTTTACAGTTGAAAAAAAGTTATGCTTTATAAGTGAATAATAATTTTGCTGATAATATTGCTGTCACAATGGACCCGAGGGTTGCAAAGGTCCACGAAATTTTGGAAGTTTCGTCTCGCTTGGAAGTAAATTTTTGTTTATCTTAGAAATTCTATCTGACATAACCGATAAACTTCAAATTCGAAATCCAAACTAATCAACTAAAAATTATGGGAAAAAAAACAAATAGTTTGTCATCTAAAGCGATTACAGTGGTCAATCATTATCGAAATCATAGTGCCGAACCATGATATATAACTTTGTTAAATTTTGAACTACCAAGCGACCGTATGAATTTTTTTTTTTTTTTTTTTTTATGTGATGAAACAAATGTTGGAGTAGGCCATATAGTACATGGCAAGCCATATAGTACATGGCAATATGGCATGAGAAACAATGAAATATCGTCCTTGAGATATTAATTTGATTGTGTGACCTAAAATATCAAATAGTTAGTTGGATGTTGTTATTGGCATGGGAAATTTAATGAAACAATGTTTCCATTCATTGACTACAAAATTAGGTCAATCCCAAAATGTGTGTGCATTTCAATCCTCATGCAAGGTAAATGAAGTTTGTTCAAAATGGACGAACTTCCACATGTAATGTTTAATATACTACTAAGTTATTCACATCTTTTTGTTTGTTTAATTAGTTACTCACATCTTGAATGTTTTATTCATTCACCAGCTTTATGTAATCTTGAATCTTGGTTTTTATCGAGTATCCGATGAAAAATAATACACCAATAATTGGTAATGAGTAAAAAGATTTATCTCAATCTTATAAATAATAAAGCATAAGTAACATTTACTTTTACGATTGTGATTAGTTGAGTATATATAGTTAGAGCATGATCAATGGTAGTTGTTAAAAAGTTATAAGTACTATAACACTATAATAGAGATTTTAAGTACTATAATAAAGATTTTGGATATCTATAGATCTAAATTTAGCACATTTTCTATCACTATTCATCTCTTTACCATGTCTATAGAATTTATTTTCAAATAAACCCATGTAAAGAAATGGGTCCTCCTCAATGTCCATTTCTTCTTCTTTTTTTAATATTTTTAAGTGGGAACTTAAATAAACGTCAAAGCATACACATACGTCCCCATGGCTATATGCCACTTTGATTAAATCTCTCATTTTATCCTCATTTTATCTCTTTACCATGTCAAAATCAATCAACCATCTATCATCATGATGTCTTATTCATTTTTATAAATCCGTGGTCATAAATCATTTTCTTGTACAATGATATGATGAAATTGTACATCGTGATATTTCAACCAATTTGTTTTATATATAATCAAGCCAAAATAGTAAATAGTTTTTTGTTTTCTCCTCATTTTCTTTTTAACATATCTCATTTCTTTGCATATGTAAAAACAAAAAAGTAAGATAAAAATCTCATTAAGAAAAAAGAAAACACAACATAAAAATAAAATTAAAAAAGTCCCACTAACTCAAAATTCTACGGTTATTGCTACATTTTCATAGGGGTTTACACGATCATGACCGCATGATCATCCAAAAACCCGACCCGGTTTTTACAACGGATCGGTTTGGGTCACAACAATGGGGCTCCGAACCACGTGTTTCCCACCATCAAACCACGTGACCGACCCAAATGTAGCACCCGTTTCTCCCAACACAACATTCCTTGCATCAACCGTCACCGTAACCGCATAACTCCGTCTCTTAACGGCGGAACTAAACATTAGCCTCGGCGGTTTCACCGTTATCGTAACCCCTCTAGGCGACTCGATCCTCGCCCGATAAACCGCATCGGGCTGCCCGACATTTGTCGCGGTCCGCACAACCGTCTTGCTCAACGTCCCTCTTTTCGAAGTAGGAAACACCGTTGTGATCGACGGGTAATTCAAATTCCCCGGCGACGGTTTTCGCGTCGTTGGACACCTCACCGGCGTTCTAGTAATCACTTGAATCGTTTTTGGTCCGTACCCGATCGAGCATAGAAACGTTATGTAATCATCGTTGGTTATATCGTAAACAAGACCCGGATCCATAGCCCGACCCAAATTCAAATGACCCGACCCGAAATCATACGGCGAACCCGATTTTCCGGTCGATTCGTCGATTAACGATCGATTCGAGTTATCGACGAGGTTTGTCGTCGTCATCATAGCGGATCTTATCGCGGCTGGGCTCCAATCCGGGTGGGCGGATTTAAGCAGAGCCGCCGCACCACTAACATGAGGACAAGCCATTGATGTACCGGAGAGAATGTTAAACTCCGTTTTCCGTGGATCCGACGGTAAACCCGTGGGCCCCACCGCGTCGGTCCACGCGGCGAGGATATTAACTCCGGGAGCAATCAAATCGGGTTTTAAAATCTCCGGGTTTAACCCGTTTGGTCCTCTACCGGAGAAAGAAGCAACCACCGGAGCCGGTTTAATTCCGACTAAAGTTCCTCTAAAATCAATCGAACCAGTCGGATTCGGATGTGTAGAAGCATAAGCTTTGATTCTATCTCCTTCGTTTGATCCAACGGCGCACGCCGGAATAAGATGAGCATCTCCGACTAGTCCTTCGCCGTTAGATGCTCCGTTAGCCAGAATCATCCCAACACCACCGGCTTTCTTCACCACTAAGCCTTTCGCTACACGAGGACTACTTCCTCTATCGCAAATGACGATTTTACCCTTGACATGTTTCGGATCTAACGAATTCTCCATACATAGAGACGCCGATGACATCCCGGCTTTACCGGGATACACCACCGGAAACATACGGCCGTTTAACGGAACTCCGGCGTAAAGAGATACTCCGTTGAGACGATGTCCGTCACCGAGGATAGCATCCGCCGGGAAATTCCGATCGATTGTTCCAGCTCCGACGGTGGTTACCCACGGCGATAGATTAGTCACCGACATACCGTTAGGACCTTCGTTACCGGCGGAGGAAGAAACGAAGATTCCTTTAGAAGCTGCTCCATAAGATCCAATCGCAATCGGATCTAGATAATACGGCGAAGTGATTCCGTCACCACCACCGATTGAAATCGAAATGACGTCAACGCCGTCGGAGACTGCGGCGTCGAAGGCGGCGAGGATATCGGAATCTAAACAACCGGAATCTTTCCAACAGACTTTATAAGCGGCGATTCGAGCTTTCGGAGCAACACCTTTAGCGATGCCGGAAGCGTAACCGGACATACTCGCTTTAAACGCGTGACGTCCGGCGGCGGTTGATGCGGTGTGTGTGCCGTGACCATCGGCGTCACGAGGAGAGAGAAACTCAACGGTTTTATTGATTCCTCCGATTACGGCGGCTTGTTGTCCTTTAGCGAAGAATCTAGCTCCGACGAGTTTCCGATTACAGTTACGAGGACCAAATCTGGTTCCAGATTCGCAAACGCCTCTCCATCGTTTTGGAATCGGACCTAGGTTAAGATCTGAGAAGCTTCTTCTCTCCGGCCAGATTCCAGTATCTAAAACTCCGATGACTACGTCGGATCCGTAATCGGAATCTGACCAAAGCCCCTTTTGATTTTGTAAACCTAGAAATTGGGGAGAGCGTGTAGTGTGAAGTTCACGACGGCGATCTTCGAAAACAGCGAGAACCGCCGGATGGTTACGGAGGCTATCGGCTTCGTCGGGAGTTATCACGGCGGAGAAGCCGTGGAAGACGGTGTGGTAAACATGGAGGATCCGTGATTCTTCGGCGAATTCGGTACTGTACCAGTGGTAGTGAGTTGGGAAAATTGACGGCATAGATCCCCCATCGATACGGAGAATAAAGGTCTTTGCGGTTTGATCGGCGGCGAATGAAATGATCGGAGAAGAGAGGAAGAAGAAGAAGAAGAAGAAGAGGAGGAGAAGAACTGAAGCCATTGAAGGAGAGTGGAGAGAGTGGAGTGAGTGGGTTTTACCGACATCAGTGCTCTGATAATATAAAGGAAAAAGTAATCTAATTTACATTTTACTTTTTTGATTAGTAAACTATTATTTATTTTTTTGTCGTTTTTTTTTTTGTCGTAAAAGATTGTTAATTGCTCTGATAAGTGAATCATTTTGGAAAATTCATTCTGCAAATATTATTCCTAGTACTAGTACCATGTCACTTGTATGATTTTGGGCAAATAAAATAATAAATGTGAATAAATAAGTCACAAAATACAGTTTTATGATGATTAATAAGTCAGAAATGTGGAAAGTATTTTTTTTAAAGTGATAGAGTGTAATTATTTGAGTAATAGTTTATGATCTTTGGTTTAATCCTTTTAATCATCTTTTATTAACAAATAAGAGATGCTTTTGTGGTTGTGGATAGATATTAATAAAACGGCAGCGTTTTACGGATGATTTTTTGTGTGTTTGACAAAAAAAGTGGACATAGAAACTTGGGAAGTCACTTTTGTCCGAGAAATAGGTGATGTGAGATCATCGTAGCTTATATAATACGATTTTGATACCATTGATTTTCTCAACAAAACGATTAGTAATCAACTGAACATAATTACTCCCTCCGTTTCATTATATAAGTTGTTTTGATATTTTTATTTTGTTTACAATACTAGGTATTTTTAACTTTATTGAATATTGTGTGACCAATAGTATTTTGTAGTTTTTTTTATAATTGGTTAAACTGTTTTTAATATATATTTTAAATGCTATTTTTTAGAGTAAAAATAGTTTCTTAATATTCGCGATTTTTACTAAAATATCTTATATTATAAAACAGAGGGAGTATATTTTAGACTCATAGACTCTTAGTAAACGATTAGTAATCAACTGAACATAAGTATTGATAAGAATTTTGAATTATTTGTTGTATTTGTATTAATTTAAATAATATTTCTGGTGAAGGAGCGGGACTTGAGGGAGGAAGAGAATCTGAGTTTGTTGCAAATGGACAATAAAGCAACGCAACAGAAACTTTTGGGATCCTTAATATTACTATATTCGTCAAAATTATGAACTACCACAACGGCTATATATCAGATTTTGACAATATTATTTAATTTTTTTCACTCAGATGTTGTTGGGATGATTAAGGTTACAGATAAGATCATGAACCCAGTGAAAAAGCTCAATATAAAGAAGCCCATAGGAGCATTGGGCTACTTATTTCTATCTTTTGGACTACTATTTTATTATTCCATTCAATTTAGTAGGCTTGATTGAAACATGTAGATTTCTCATTTCTTTTTTAACTTGGTATACAAGAAAAAAATGCTTAGTTTTTGTTTGGTACTTCGACCAATAGAAGGTATAAGCTCTAAATATTACTCCATTATCAGTGGACTATCATCTCGAACGGATATGTTAGTAATTTACGAATTTCACATTAGAAGTTAAAATGAAATTTAAGTAATATGTAGAGATATTGATCAATCCACTGAATTAGTTTTGAGTTGGAAGTCTATTATATTTTACCATTTTTACCTAACATACACTTACATAGTAGAGAATTTGACGTTCACACTAATCAATGTCTTAGATACATTTGTATTGTTTTGGAAATAAGGTTTTTTTAAAGACTATATTATATCATTAATAACGGTTACATGCGATGACCTAAGTCATACAATTTTTAATAGAAATGGTTACAAGTGCATAGAAAGCAAGGAGTACATATTATGAACCAAAAACAATCGGATCTTCCGCTCCGATTGACTTTTGTGCTTTGGATAATAATACATTTAGCCGCGTCCTCCTCTGTTTCTACGTCTTCGGTTTCCACATCCACAGTCCGAAAATTGACAAAGCATCTCCTTAACCTTTGGAAACAAGGTTAATGACTTTTGTTGTATCAAGTGAAGAAATGTCCTTTGATAAAAAAAAGACAAAACAATTTAACTAAAACATTGCATGTGTTTGTATCAATATGAAAAACAATGAAAGGAAATATGTCAGAAGGTTGCAATGAATAGAAACATGAGTAAACATTTTCAATCTTTCTCACGCATCTCATGAATCTCATCCTTACATAACTTATCCACTTCACTTTCTTGAAATGTCAAGTACATCTTGGAAATAACCAGTCACAAATGTCAAACATTGCTTGGACTTATGTTCCCTTTAGTTAACCCATGCTTTTACCCACAAGAATGGAGTAAAACATTAAAAACAAAAATATCCACAACAAAAGTCAAGTAGTTGATGAAACTTTAAAGTATATTTTGCTAAGTAAAGGATTAGACCCATAACAATTCGAGAAGAAGCAAAAAAAACTTGGGAAAGTTTTACATTCTCTAGTAGGCATAAAAAAGATTACCACATATGGATACCCCAAACATACAATACATATGATATCAGTATCATAATCGATAGTCCGAAAACTTATAATTTTCGAACTCGTAGAAAATGGACTTAAGATTGAACTGAAAGTTATGGAGATATTTAAACTTTAAAGTAAGCATTCGGAAAGTTGAACAAAAGAAGAAATTTGTTAATTTCACAGCTAGAAATAATCTTTCTTAGTATATAACGTTTCATTTCATTTCCAAAGTACTAAAATCCAAAACCCTAGTGTTTAAACCCAAGAAGTCATAACCAATGCTACTACTAGTTATGTCGCTTGAAGAATTACTACTACTACTCTCCTCTGTTATACATTTCACATCACCACATCTACACTCCTTGCCGTTTCCCAATCCAAAACGACACGCATTGCAAGAATCCTTCTCTCTACCAAACCTTAGTTTCCTCTCATCAAGAAGCTTGTCTTGCCATGGAGGACTAATTCTTAGCTCAAGATTCAAATCTTCACCAACAGAGTCCTCATCTTTCACCTTTTTACAAATCAGTCCAAAACTTTCTTTCTTCTCCAATTGAGGACCAAAAGAAAGAATCTTCACAAGTGAATCCTCCTCTGTTTCTCTAGATTCACACGAATCTTTACGAGTTTTCGTCTCGTTGATCGGTCGATGCGTCGTGGGATCAATCCCTCTTCTTAAAAGCTTCCTCTTTACATGCGTATTCCAATAATTCTTAATCTCGTTATCTGTTCTTCCCGGTAATCTCGTCGCAATAAGCGACCATCTAAAAACAGAGGAAACAAAAACAGAGTATTAAAAAACAGAGCATGCAACTAAACACAGAGCATATAGCATAAAACAGAGGATTTTTTTTTTTTTTTGAGTCTTACTTGTTGCCAAGGAGGCTATGGAGTTTGATGATGAGATCGTCTTCTTCGATAGTGAAATTTCCTCTTTTGAGATCAGGTCGGAGATAGTTAATCCACCGGAGACGGCAGCTTTTACCACACCTGAGAAGACCGGCGGATCTAGGAAGAGATCTCCAACAACCTTCACCGTGAGATTTGATGTAAGAGATAAGTTTATCATCTTCTTCTTTGGTCCAAGCTCCTTTGTTTGTATGGTCTTTCTCACAACAAGGAGACCTACCCATCTTCTTCTTGGTTCTTGTTTATGATGATGATTGTTCTGAAATTAGGGTTTTATGGAGAGGAGTTTAAGAGAGAGAGAGAGAAGTTGGAGGAGGAAGGTGAAGCCTAATTTGTTTCTAGAAGAGAGTTGGTAAGACACGTTTTTTAATATATTTTTTTTAAATGAAAGTTTTTTAATATTTTTGTATTATGAGGAAAACTATAAACATTCGTTCACACGATCTTCTTCTTTACTATCTCAATGTGAAAACGTTATATAGCATTTATGTTTTTTTCCTTCAAACCCGAAGTGTACTTAAGCTAAGTAGGTGTGAACCATAATTATTTATATAGGGTTAGATTGATTACCTTAGCTGTAATTATGGAGCGGTTAAATCGCCTAGTAGTTATCATTCAGACAAGCGATTGAAACGAGCGGTTGGAGTGATAAATTGAAACGAGCGATTTGAAACGTGTCTATTTGATGAAAAAAGTGATTGAAACGAGATTTTGAAACGACGTAAGTTATGGGCGACTAAAATAGTTTTACCACGTTTGAACAGGTGATTGATATTTTTATTCAATTCATGAGGATGAAATTATAGGTAGGTGTTTATTATTTTGTTGTTTTGTATTTTTTAGTACATGAGTTAGGGTTAGGGTTTGAGTTGTAGAGTTTAGGGTTTATTTTTGAATGTTGAAAGTTAACTTTAATTTTGTGGTATTTTTAGAATTTTTGAAAATTAGTGATATTTTTGGAACGTTTAGTGGTATTTTTAAAAACTTTTGAAAATTAATGGTATTAATTTTTAAAAATAAAACTGAAATGTGTGGTACTTTTTTAGAATTTACCATATAACCAACATTTTATTTAATTATACTATTCAACCGCTATAGTGTTACCAATCAAACTTATTTTTCAACCGCTCTCCGTTACCGAACCGCTTTCTTAAACCATTGTATTTAACCGTCTTCTTTCAAACGAACTTCAGTACAACCGCTCAAAAAAATTTAACCACTTTTTTAAAAGGGAGTGACCAATCTGACTCATAACGTACGATTATGTAAGCACGTTCGAGTTTTGAATGACGACATGCGTTTTATTTTTGTTGTAATTTAATATTCATTGAGTAATATTAAACTAACATTTGGTAGAATTAGTTAAAAATAGTGTATATGTTTACGGTGAATAGAGTAATATTGTACAAGAATTAGCTTCAAGGTAGAAAATATAGTTGAGGAGTAAAGTAATAGTTTGAAAGTTTTTTTTGTTGTTTCTGGACGAAAGTATGATGGTTTCGTACTGCATCGAATTATAGACATTTATGGTTACAATAATGAGAAAATAGTATTTGTCATAGTGAGTTTGGTAAGGAGGTTGTAAAGAGCACCCAAAGTAGGATATTCAAATCAATAAGTTTTTAAAATGTTAGTTAGAATTTCCAAAATAAAAACATGTTCGTTAGGTATTCTTTGTCTTAAAATAACAATGTTATTGATATATTAATCTGATTTAAGAACTACCAAAACTTGGGTGTTTAGTCAGTTCCTTATATCGACATGATTAAAGGCTAATCCCATAAAGAAGTTCTTAATGTCAGTATGAAAGCATGATTATCTATGGATGTTACTGGGTTAATAAAACATTTTAATATTAATATGAGTTGCTTATTTTTAGCACCCATATTAGAGAAATAAGCTAACTCCTATTAATATTAAAACGTTTTATTAGTCCATTAGCAACCCACTATACCATGAACATCCATGGATTATCATGCTTTGAACGTAGTCAGGACAGTATACGGGGGATGGTAAGTGACGTTTGTTTGTTAGGTAAGATGGCCTGTGCTTTGGTCAACGGACCTATCTCGTTCGAATAAATTTATCTTTGGGATTATTCGACCATGTTTGCGTTGCGATACTAGTTGGTTGTGTAGGCCTAGAATAAAATTAGTGTGGAAGGTGAATTCTCACGTGAGGTTTGTAAGAGCATGTGGAAAGGTAAAAACCGTAAAACTATGTTTTGTATTCTTAAAACATTTTTTATTAATAAATAATGATTATGATTAGTTAATAACATGATTTATGTTCTTCACCTTCAATGGTAAAACTATGTTATATATTTTTAAAAAAATTAAAAATTAAAAAAAGTAAAAACTTTGAAATATATTTTATTTTAGATAGAAACATATATTCAGACCCAACATAGTTTAATATAAGACCCAGTGCAAAAAATAAATTTTAAGGCCTTTATCTTTAAACATAAATAAAAAAGAGTCCTAATTTATGTATATTTTTAATTAAAATTTTTTTTTGGACCCTTAATTTAGGCCAAAAAATTTTTAAACTGCATGAACCTTGTACAATTGCACGGGCCGCACAACCCATAAATCGGGCCTGCATATATTACATTCAAACATTTAAAACATAGATTTTCCTTCTCAATAATAAAAAATTATGCGTGTTTTTTTATACTTTTTCTTTTCAATAAGATAAGATCCATTAAAAATTTGATACATGTCTATTAAGAACACAAACAAACTGCTCTTAACTAAGAGATGTTCTTGCGAAATTAAACCAATTATGATTTAAATTTAATATGTTTTTACCTAAAAACACCTTCTAAATTTAATATGCACTAATGTGATGAAAAATGGATAATTGATTTCTACCTGCTTTCTCCTACTCCTTAAATGATTTTCCCTAACACGCGACCTTTTTACTTTCCCAACTACCTAATACCAATCTTTTTAATTATTTTCATTAATTCAAGGTTTCTTATTTATCCTAACGTCCAACTAATTCTTAAAATTAACATAGTTTCTTGAGAAACGCTTTTTGCAAGCCTTTAACATCGAATAAATCATTGGATTGAAACTCTATACCAAACTTATTAAAATATGTTTACATATAACTAAAATCAAAACGTTGTAAAAACAGGAGAGACTAAAATGGAACACTAAATGTAATTTATGATCGCAACTAAAAATGTCGTTATGAACTTATTTTCTTTTTAATTAGAGGAAAGATTATAAAGATATATTTTTACCGATAATATGCAATAATGAGATATCGTATTTTGTAGTACAAACCATTAGGTTACATCACATGCATTAGTACTTTTGCATGTTGTCTTTTTAAATATAGAAACTTTCATAAATAATGTTGTTACTAGGCGTTTTTTTCTCCATATACTTGAGCTCGTTAAGCTAATAACTTAAAATTCAACCATGAATCACGACCAATTTTGAATTTATACTACAAATTAAGATTGTGGATTCAAAGAATTTAGCATCTAGTAACTAAATACACACGAAGATTCGAATTTTAATCTATTAACCCACAAAATAAATACCCTACACCACTTGTAATTGGTAAATTTATTTAATGTAACTTAACCACTATACCACTTGTAACTGGTAAATTATTCAATGTAAGTTTTTTAGTACAATACAAAAGAACAAATTTGATGAATCATAGCTGATACATTTGAAATAGGGTTCTTGAAGTATCGATGGATAAAAACACATCGAATAATGATTGTGGTATTTAAAAATTGTATGGAGTTTTTTTTTTTTTTTTTTTTCATTTTCAACAAGTTTCATATATTAAATCGCATTTGGTCGGTAGAATTCATCCCGAAATCGGGTACTATCTACCGACTCGTCGAGATCTACATGGAAAAAGATATGGTTCCGTGCTCGTGCCGCTTTTGCAAGGGCATCGGGCACGGTCATTACAAGAGCGCGGAATATAAATTAACTGAAAGGAAATAAAATATTCTCTAAGCTCTCTGAAGTGATCTATCTCGGATTGGAAAGTTGGCCAATCTATCGGATCATCAGTCATTGTCAATAAATTTGAGTAATTCGTCTCAAATCGGGCCCTAAGAATACGTTTCTGAATAAGGCAGTCCATCGCCCAGAGGAGTCCCTCGAACTCTGCATGTAAAGCTGAGAGGCTTCTTCGGCATCCCTGCTTGCCGGAAAGTGTTTGACCTGATGTGTCAGTGAAGCACCATCCCAGACCGCTAGTGGGCCCTTAGTTTGCCCAAGATGCGTCCACTTGGCAAATCGGGATATGTGGTTGCTCAGATCGGACAATATCTCTATTCTTGGTATTCTCTCCATCCTCCCCTTCGTCTTCTTCTCTAGCCAAATTCGCGCATCGCCAACTTTCTTCCTCTAACTGGGCTACTTGGAGCGTAGTCGAGGCTGTTACATTCTTCCCATTGAAGAGTTTGTCGTTTCTAGCCTTTTAAATGAACCAGATGATCCACGGGAATGTATCCCTTTGTGGTTTGGGGAGACCCCTTTCTTTTGCCCTCCAAAATAGGAAATCCATATTTTGATATAGGGATGTACTCGGGAAATAACCCGGAAGGGACATATAGTCCGATAAAGCCCACACCTGCAGGGCCGGAGGGCACTCAAAAATCATATGATTAATTGTTACCTCTGGTGCACCACATCTTGGGCAACTCTTATCGTTTCCAAGGTGCCGGTATGTCAGTCGTTGGCAAGTGGCTATACACCCCGTTAAGGCTTGCCACATAAAGTGTCGAAGCTTTCTAGGGGTCTTGATTTTCCAAATTTGGCTAAGCAGCCCGTGATGCTCGGTTCGGATATCTGTTGGGATTAAATTCTTCTTCTTTGGTTTGTGTTATATAATAACTCGTATCCAGATTTAACCGTATACGATCCTGATTTTGTATAACTCCACGCATAACCGTCTAGCTTGAAGGTTCTACTAGGTTTCAACCCCATAATTAGAGCGACATCCTCGGGGTGGAATAATTCCCGGAGTCTTATGTGATTCCATTCCGGAGAATTATGTAGCATCAGGTCTTTAACCAGAAGATTAGGATCTCGTCGGGTCAGTCTATTGAGACGCCTTGGTAAACGGGCTGGTATATCTGGAATCCACAGTTCACTCCAAATCTTGGTATTATACCCGGAGTGGATAGTCTTCTGGATACCTAATTCGAGCAGGGGTTTAGCCGCCATAATGCTAGTCCAACCATACGAGGGGGATCTGGCCTCACGATCTACCATCGGGGTTGATTGGTGATAGTATCGTCCCCGTAATACTCTTGCCAGGAGAGAAGTTGGAAAGTGGATCAATCTCCATAATTGTTTAGCAAGGAAGGCTAGATTGAACTCGTGAAGGTCTCTGAATCCTAGACCGCCTGCGTCTTTTGAAGTACAAATCTTATCCCAGACGATCCAATGTAGTCCTCTACTATTCTGGCGGGAGCTCCACCAAAAGTTGGATATAGCGCTCCTGAGTTTATCGGTAATACCCTGAGGGAGTAGAAAACACGACATAACGTATGTCGGAAGGGCTTGTGCCACAGATTTTACTAGGACCTCTTTCCCTCCTTTGGAAAGGAATTTTGTGGACCAAGTGTTAATGCGGTTGTTGAGACGATCTTGAACATAGGCAAATACTTTTTTCTTAGAGCCACAAATTTGCTCTGGTAGTCCTAAGTACATGCCCATACCTCCTTCGCTAGTTATACCGATGACTCTCTTAATTTCTCTTTTGATATGCTGGTCAACTCTATTTCCAAAAAAAAGAGAGGATTTGTTGGGGTTTAGTTGTTGATCAGATGCCTCGCCATAGGTTTTGATAATTTTTAAGATTTTTGCACATTGCAGGACGTCTGCTTTACAGAAAAAAGACTATTGTCCGCAAAAAGGAGATGGGAGACTCTCAGACTTGCACGAACAATTCGTAATTCTGTAATACGAGATTCTTCCTCTGCTCATTTGAGCAAGGAGATGAGAGCTTCCGTGCATAATATGAATAGAAAGGGAGATAGGGGATTTCCTTGTCAAATTCCCCGAGACGGTTTAATTCGTCCTTTCGGCACTCCATTGATCAAAACTTGATATGATACCGATGATATACAGAACATAAGCCATTTGACCCATTTTTCTGAAAATCCCAGTTTGAACATAACAGCTTCTAGGAAACTCCATTCTACCCGATTTTAAGCTTTACTCATGTCAGTCTTCATAGCCATGAAAGTTTCTCTGCAGCTCTTGTTGGTTCTTAGGGCATGACAGTTCTCTTGGGCGAGTAAAATGTTATCCGTTATTTGACGTCTAGCCATAAAGGCTGATTGTGTCTCCGAAATTAGGTTCGGGAGGGTCTTCTTCAACCGGTTACAAAGAATCTTCGATATGATCTTGTAACTGACGTTACACAAACTGATTAGTCTGAATTCTGTTATCGCCCTTGGTCTGTTTATTTTTGGAATAAGACAGATGTTTGTTTGATTCAGTCGTGGGTCAAAAGATCCAGTATTGAAGAAGTCTTTCATTAGTTTTATTATGTCTTGGCCCACCACATGCCAGAATCTCTGATAAAATTGACTTGTTATACCGTCGGGGCCCAGGATTTTGTCTGGATTTATGTTGAACAGAGCTTCTTTTATTTCAGTTTCAGTCGGGTCGACCGTGAGTCGGTCATTGTTAGTCTCTGAAACCTTCTTGGCAATATACCGGAGTGAGTCGTCCATGTTTTGAGGTCCTGAAGTGGTGAACAAGGTTTCGAAGTAATTAGTTTCTACTTTTGATACGCCTCTTTCACACTCAACCCAACGACAGTGCTTGTCCTTTAAGCAGAGTATACGGTTTTGGGCTCTTATTTGTTTAGTTGTAGCATGGAAAAAACTTGTATTTCTATCCCCGTAGCAACGCCAGGTGACTCTACTCTTTGTGTGCCAATAAGTTTCTTCTTCTCGAAAGGCGTGGATAAGTTTTCTTCGGATATCTTCCACATCCTCTAGGGTGGAGTCGTCATCGTCGTTAGCTCGGTCTAATTGATCTTTAAGTTCCTTAATTAGTTTGGCTGAGTTAGTGACCGTCGATTTCCTCCATCTCGAAATGTGTGACCGACATGAGGATAATCTCTGGTGAAAATCCCTACGTGGGATTCCACTTGAGATGCCCCATCCTGTAGTCACAGTTTCTTTAAAACCGGGTTTCCCGATCCATCTTTTATCGAAACGGAAGTTTTTTCGCTTGTGTTGAATTGTGGATCGGACTCTTGCTACCACTAGTCTATGGTTGGAACCCCAGAATTTTTGATACTCCACCAAGGTGTGGGAAAAGAGGGTATGCCATTCTTCATTACCTATGGCTCGGTCAAGACGACATTTTCCTTTCGATCGTATGTTACCAATTTTACGTCGTCCCACCCACGAGAGTGGATTCCCCATGTGTGGGAAATCAACCATTCCACAATTATCTAACATAGTTTGGAACGGTATAAATGAGGACTCCGGTCGACTTCGTCCGCCTCGTTTTTTGTGATTTCCGGTGATCTCATAGAAGCCGCCTATCATGAGCCAAGCATTTTGCTGAATTATACCCATTCTTATGAGACGTTCTCACACACGTTCTCGGTATTCAACTACCGGATCACCGTACACAAAGGCCATAAAAATTTTATGTCCTTCAAAAGTAGATTCCACATCTATCATATGATTATCCGAATAAGAAATAATAACCGAAGGATCATTCATATAGAAGAGAGCAAGCTCACCGCTTTTGCCTCGTGGCTCAACGGTAAAAACTTGATCATAACCGAATTCAACTTGCAAATCTTGCAGAAAATGCCTATTGTTTTTTGTTTCCGATAAAAATAAGAAACTAGGTAAAAAACAACGATGGAGTTCCCGAAGATGATCTTTCATCAAATCGGCGCCCGCACCTTGATAATTCCACGCAAGAACGTTCATAGAGATTTTTTTTTGTTGAAATTTTGCTTAGCAAAATGCTTAGATTTTGTTATCTCAACTCGAACCTTAGATGAGTCAATCAAAAAGGGGTTTTGTTGTCTTGAACTAAGATCTCTGGTTGTCTTGAAAATCTTCTTATCATTAAGCTAGGAATTAGATTTTGCATTCTACGGTTGTCTTGAAGATCTTCGCCGTTAGATCTCTGGTTAGGGAAATCCGGAATAGAGATTCGGGACCCTCGGTGTGGTGACTATCTCAAGATCAGAAATGGGGTGTGAGATTTTAGACCAAAATTAGAAATCTTAGCACTAAGGCTAGAGCTTGTTTATGCTATTCACACTCACGACGGTGAAAGCCAAGTCTCTTTTTTATGTCGGAGATAAACGCCGTCTTTGGGGAAAATTCTCTCGGGAGATTTCGGTGATACGTCTCTGGATAAATCGAATCTGAAATCTTAACACTTGGCTAGAAATTTGAGTTGTTAGATGATGATGGAGATTAAAGCCGAAGAGGGGGGTTTTGGGTCCTTCGTAAGGTTAGTGTTTGTGAACACGCTTTTGCAGCACTTGTGTCTTGTATTTATGTCAAAGAAATTACATAGCATGAAGCTAGATCGGCTGTAGAACACATATCAACAAATCAAAGAGTGTCTGTTCTTCTGGAATTTGAGCTTCGACCTTCAGTCCGGAAGGTTTGTTACGGCGGTTTAAGTGACAAGTCCTTGAGAGATCCACATAAACTTGTTCTTAGACGAATACACCCAAATATGGGGAAGTTTTGAGCGATTGCGTTTTGTCTCATCTTTCGTGTCTAGGTCTCGCTGCATCTTCTTTACAATCGAAGTAGATCAACCGTGGTTCTCGAATCACGGCATGATGCCGGAGTGAGAGGATCTGACCGGATTTCGCTGACCGGAATCTCTTTAACCCGAAGACAACAAGATCAAACTTGTTGGAGAGGTGAGACTCAAGCATTGGAGAAGCACACAAGGGGTTTTGTCTTGGTCTCGCTGCAACATCTTTAAAAACGGAGTAGATAAACGGTGGTTCTTGATTCACGGCATGATGCCGGAGTGAGAGAAGGTGACCGGAGTTTCCCGGATCTGGCCTAAAATATTTTCGCCATTGCTTGTTGGTGGACGGAAGAGAGACGGCAAGACTCCGGCGAACGACTTTTAGATTGTCACCGGAGAAGGGAGAGATTTGAAAAAATAGTGAAGAAACTATGGAAATTCAGATCTAAACATTTAAAGGAAGAGGATAAAAGTCTTGTGCCGGTGAGGAAGCTTTGAAAGGATGTTTCAAAAACAAGAGAAGGAGCAATGGGAATTTGACTAAGGTTGGTCGGAGAAGATGGAAGGGTGCGGTGGAGAGTGGGTGAATTTTGGATTCTAGGGGAGCGTGCAGAGAGAGAATGGGATCACATGAATGAGCAAAGGCGTTAGAGTTCTTACCTTCTGCTCCTCTGGATTGTTTGGAGTTTCTTTTTTAAGAAAAGGAAAGGAACTTTATTGGTAGAAGTTTGTTTGATACCTGAAAGACAATCTTAGAAGAAGTTTGGTAGATTTGATGGTGTACATTTACTCGCAACTCCTACCGACATAATAGAGTATTCATGTGATTTGTTGTCCACACACCAAACAAAATCTTAAAATAATGGTATATATACGACTTTAAAAATGTTGGTATACATACCCAAAATGGGTACCAATACAGAGTGCAATTATCCATCAGATATTTCCTAATTATCCTTAAATAATTTGTAATTACCATATTAACCTAATCCCCCATTCTTGTTCAAATTTAGAAGCCAAGAGTTTGTCTATTTTTTGTGTGTGTTATTGTTAGGTGATACCTTTACATTTCATTATAATACAACTTTTCTTATGTAACAACGTTATTTATGATACAAAAAGTTTTTTTGTTCATGTTTGAATGATTTGGTGACTCAGAAACGCTTTGCGTCCATTAGATGCAATCGGAGCCAATCGAGTAGGTGGTGGTAATTGGCAACCATTATTATATCTTACCGTTTATATAATAAATAGTGGAGTATAAGAAAATAAAAAATAATGATTGGAAAGAAGGTTCCTCACCTAACAAAACCTAACAAAACAGTGTTAGGTCCAGTTTCAGGTTATGTCCCACTTTGTAGATATCGACCGATCTTTGGTAGATATCCACCAAATCTCGTACCATAATCATTCAAGTGTTTAACTAACATCGTATGTAACGGTAACGTAAAACCACGAAACAGTGACCAAATTTTGAATTTTAACTACAAAATACGATCGTGGATTAAAAAGAGTTTAGCATGTAGCAACAAAATAGGGTATTATCTGATACGGAAACTCTTAAAACTACAAATTCTTTTTTAGTTTCTTTAATGCCAAATAAGAGAAATTGTTTGCTTCGTGGATTCTTTCATTTACTTCATTTTCTTCCGAATCTCGTAAAAGTAACTCAATGCCACAACCGCAGCAGCAACCGCAACCCCGAACGCGCTCTGTGCCAGAATCGTGCTGTCTGCAATCGCTTTACCCGCCGAGGAGCCCGGGTTGAAACCGAGTTCAGAGAGCTTCTTGTGAGATTCCGCATAGTCTCTGAAGAATGCATCCTCATCCTGTCACCACAAATCGAACTTGTCAATAACAGCTAACACAAAGACGGAACAATTGGTATAAATCAAATTTTCAATCATTAATCACGAACAGAAATCATAGAGAAGCATCGCAATTTCTTTTTACAGCTTTCAGAAAAGCTGATTGATATGGACTGAGAGGGTTTAGGGTGATATACAACTTTAAAAATTCATAAGAGTGATCATATTTTCACTTTGCAACATCAGTAACTAATGGTGATAAGGTTTTGTGGCGATATTATACCTTTGCATAAAGCTCAACATAACGACGGAACTCCGGGTCTTCCAATAAAGTCTTGTCAGTGGGAAGTTTCAACAATCCTTCTGAATCTCCTTTCAGCAGTTCCCTGGTACCAAAACAGTAATTAATCATGGATGAAGTAAAAGTAGCTGTTTGCTGCTTGTTCTTCTCGGAAACACAAACAGAAAAGATTCAAAAAGAAGAGAGAAGAATCTTAAAAGGATAAAAGAAACGGAAATTACATAAAGTAGGAGTTGTCAAACTTCAGAGGCTCTTGAGTCCATGGTCCATCGAAGCCTGACCTCTCTGGATGAGCCCTTCCCTATACACACCCAAAAGTGGTCATAAGCACAGGCATACCTTTCACTTGTTAGAAAACAATGGAGGTTGTATACATAGCTAGTGGATTTACCAAAGTATGGCCTCCTGAGAGTGCCACAATATCCTTATCAGATAGTCCCATGCGGTAGAAGACATCTCTAAGATGTTGGAAACCTAACAAACAAATAAACCGGGTAAATCAATTTTGTAGAAAAGTTCAAAGTTTGTTACCAACTTTAAAAGCTTTATTGCACCTTGTTTCGCATCAGGAAGTCGTCCTTCCCTAGGGCAGACATTCGAATCCTATGAGGAAGAAACAAATAGTTATTACGGTTATTTACTGCAGTGTTAAACTGGTAAGCTGTTCTAATGTTCAAAGAATGAGGCAGCATACTTTTCTCCCAGGAACAAAGATGATGTCAGGTCCACCAGTAACTTCCACTGCGACCACACCAGCAAGCTGCAATACAAGAGTAAATGAATTATTCGGATCCAAAACTTGATTGCTATTAGACACTTGATCCAATTGAGACACTACCTTTGGGCATATAAACCCTTGACCTTGCAATAAGAACAAATAAAAAATGAAAGAACAGAAGGAAATACAAACCGTACTAGAAAATGTGAAATAGGTGCAAGAGACAGACATGTGAATTCTATTCAGTCCAAGTCTTTAGTATAACAGCAATGGGTACAATTTAAGAATCTAACTGAAGATCTATCAGTGTTATTTGTTATTCTTGGTTCCGAAAATCTATCAGTGTATATTTTATTTGAACTAAGTTTATACTGCAAGAGATAAAAGTCCGACTTGAACAAGAACAACATAGTCAATCCATCTTTCTTGTAAACCAAATCACAAATCAGCAACATCTCCTCGAAGAAAATGCCATTCTTAAGTTGCAATAGACTGAGACCATAAATACACAGCTCAACTATCAGCCAAGTCTACCAAACAAGCAAGAACCTGGGAAGCATCTATGGGACACACGCAGTACATTTGAATATAAGAGCAGTAATGTAACGAGGACAATTATATCACCGAAAAGAGCTTATAAAGACGGATAAGTAGGAATCTCATAGTGATACTTTAAGCCATAACTTGAAATCACCTGGTATAAGTCCGCATAAGTGATCTTGGGATGTTTAGCTTTCACGCCCTCTGAAACATCAAAGATAACATCTCTTGAATGAACAATTCAAAGTCCATTTCCAAAAGCATAAAGAATTCTACTAAACTATGTTCTTAAACCATAAGGATACATCATATGAGAACACAAGAACCCTAGCTATCCAAAATTCACAAGCAATCTTAACCCAATGACTCACAAGTCAACTTATCTTGAAATCCCTAAATCATGCAAGTAAAATCGATAATGGAAAAACCTATATCGTCACTAACGATTTGAACAGTTATGAACAAAGAACACGAATCTTCCCAAATAAAGCGGGGAAAAGAAGAACGCACCACAGAGATCGAGAGCGATTTTCAAACCACTATTAGCACCATGAGTGTACTCATTTTCGTTCCTTATAGAGCCATTAGGTCCACCAGTCTTCGATTGAGCATCATAAGTTCCAGCATCGTGCCATCTTCACAAAACCAACACAAAAATTTCAAAAACCGAACGAGATCGAGAGCGATTGTACTATTTTCCAGGTCGAATCAAAGAGAAACGGAGACTTACGCCAATCGGAGCATGATCGGAGCACAGTTTTTGTTAGCGATGAGAGAACGAAGGTCACGGCGAGCTTTGTTGATCTCCTTCAAGTATTCCGCGTCAACAATCGGTGCAGCCATAGCTTGACTCAAGAGGTTGAAGAAGAAGAAGGATTATTTTTTTTTTGGTTAGAATGAAGAAATAAAACCACCCAATCGAAACGGGATTTGAAGGGTCGGTGTCAGTTATCTCCTGCTTTTCATAGCCACACCCTTCGCATGGACCTTCTTATTGGCTTATCGGATACGCTTGTTACGTTTGATACTGTCGTTTTTTGTTCACAGAAACGGCACGCGAGTCTATAATGTATTTGTTAAACGGCACGCGAGTCTATCATGGGATTAAATCAAGACTTTTATTGTCTGATTTTTGCTAAAAAGTGATTAACATTGTTGGAGTTCATTTTAATCCAATTGTTCCCATGTACAATTTCTAAGATCTGCTTCATATTGTTTTTATACATTCAATTTTTTCTTTCAAGATTACTAAAAATCCTTTTTAAAATATAAGACTCATGTTTAAATATAAAAATAACTTAATATGGTTGAAATACAAAATTACCGGCAAAAAAAGGATCCTAAATGAT
The DNA here is from genome assembly GCA_963576765.1 of Draba incana. Classification (NCBI taxonomy): domain Eukaryota; kingdom Viridiplantae; phylum Streptophyta; class Magnoliopsida; order Brassicales; family Brassicaceae; genus Draba; species Draba incana. The sequence continues at coordinate 5,267,628 of OY755212.1, read as the reverse complement.
AAGGTCTAAATTCTCAAGACAAAAAGAAGCAAAGGGAAGTAAACCGCGATCAAGAAGAGAACTTTAAGCCCAACCGGAAGCTGGAACGGCCGCTGGTGGTGGAACTGCAGTGTCCCATCCATCTGATGCAGCAGCAACTGCAAAACAAACATTAGGGCATTTCAGTTTTTCAGATTCGGAGATATATAAACAAAAATGTTTGAATTTCGAAAGAAATTAACCGGGTGCAGCAGAGATTGGTTGTTCGGCTTCATTAGGCCATGCAGCATCGGGGATCTGAGCAGTGCTCCATTGCTCTCCACTGTATTCTGGAGCAGGTAGCCCAAACTCCATCGGTGGTGCAGCTTCTTCGTCCTCTTCTTGCTTCGCCTCTTCAGGCTCCCTGTAGAAAAACAGATCCACCTACACAACGGAAACAAGTCAAGCTTTTGTTCATTCTTCGACAAAAACTAAAACTACGAAAGATTAGTCTTTTACCATAACATCCCATTTCTGAGCGGGACGAATAGTTCCACGCATTTGAAGAACCATACGAGCCAAAAGCCAGAACAAACAACCAATGCTGTGTTTTCCTTTGTTGTTAGCAGGAATACCAATGTCGATGAATCCCATTGGCGAATCCGTGTCACAGAATGCAATCGTTGGAATGTTTCCCAAAGCACCTTCCTTAATTGGCTAATAACACAAAACAATACATCATCAGATCCACAGTTCACAAGAAATGAGTTTAAGCAAATTCCTTTTCACCTGATGATCGGTTCGTGGGTCGGTGAGGATCAACAACCTCGGCTCGCTGAAAGAAGTCTGCATCTGGTTAGTGAAAGTACCAGGAGTGTGTCTACCAGCAATTGCATTAGCACCAGTGTACTGAGCAAACTTCAATACAGCTCTTTGCCCATAAGGCCTAGCTGATTGAACAATGATATCTTTCGGGCTTTCGATTGCCACAATAACCCTAGCAGCCATCTGAAGCTTATCCCATGTCTTTCCTAAGTTGATGACGTAAATCCCTAAGCAAGAAACAATACAACTGTAAATTCCCAAATCGCTAAAGCATCTAATCAAATTCGAAAACGAAAGCTAACCAGATAACTATACAGAATCCGTGAAATCGAAACTCAATGTCAAAATCCAAAGCAAAATCGAAACTACGAATTCGAAATGACCAATATAGAATTCCGCGAAACCCTAATCGTTGAAGTTTTGGGATTGAGATTGAGATTTACTTACCATCGTTGCGTCTCTTGAAGACGTAACGCTCCATTTGATAATCGCAGTTTTTGGTGCCGAGGTGAACATCGGCGGCTAACATCATCTTGATATCAGCTTCTCTCTGACTAGTCGCCATTGTCGCTCTGATTCTTCCTCTTCACCGAAAAACCCTAAAATGTGTGTTCACTGAAGAAGTTAAGGGCAAACTGTAGGTTTTCGCTTTTTCGGGGAGGCGGAGATAGAAAAGAGAAGAGATATTTATATGAAAATGGATTAGGGTTTAATTTTACTTGGGCCTAGATGATAGGTTTGGGTCTTATGTGATTGGGCTTCGTTATTCTCAGGCCATATTTGATGACAATCTCGTATTTAAGGTGAAAAAAATAGTTTAGAATTGATGACTAATTTCGTATTACATCAAGTACTGTCATAAACCAATACGTATTGAAGGTTTTCTGTTATTCGATCAATGCGTGGGAGGCTACATATTTATACAATGTATCAACCTAATTATGTGCAAAGTAAATGACTGAACTATCCATTTTATAACATTGGATCTGCAACAATATGTAACGCATCTTGGCTATCATGGAATAAGAGAATCATAGCCGAGTGATCAACGCCAACAATTTGGATTTGAAATACTAACTTTGATGAATTTCATTAATTCGAGTTGGTTCAAAAATTTGGACTTGGTTTGGATTCGGATATCAGTTTTCAAAAAAAAAAAAAAATTTGTTTTGTGTTTTAGGTTGATGTATCGCAGTTTGGTTCGATTTCTTTGTCATCGCAAGCAACATAACAATGAATTAATTAAAAAAAAAAAACATAACAATGAATTTATAAGATTATGGCCAAAAAGAAACGATGCTGTGGAGAATTTTGTTGCTCTTAAACCAGCTCTTCCAGATGTTATTTTCTAACTCTCAATTAACAAAAGTAAGCATCAATAAAAAAGGGTTATTTAGCTCAATATCAAGAGAGTTTACATAAATTAGCTAAATGTCAAAGTGATTCAAACAACTCAGTTCCACTATTCCGTATTGTGTGGCCAATGAACACCAACTCCTTCCTTCTACGATTTATTTACAATCTCATCCTCTCTCTCTCTTCAAATTAATCCGATCTATTTTCTTCGTTTACTTCATTTCATCGCCGGAATCCTTCTTCGCCGATCCGAGTCGGTGTCGTTTTCCGATGACAACCCAAACACTCTTATAAAAATAAGTGGTGGTGGTTCGGAGGAGGAGATGGTGGCTACGGAAAAGGAGATGGTGGTTAGGAAGAGAGATGAAGCGGTGGTGGTGGTGGTGGTTACAAAGAGAGATAGAGATAGAGAGGAGAGGAGATGTTTTGGTGGATGATGCGGTGGAGAGAAAGATAGAGAGGAGAGGAGAGAGGGAGAGAAAAGGTTAATACTAGATTTAAAAAAAATTAAATAGTTCCATTGTTATTTCCCTAATTTCACTAAAATCTGTTGATGTAATTTCTCTAAAAAAAAAATGATGTATAGTCTGGGTTGCTATTTTAGAGGGGATTTAGCCAAGTCAACCCATAAAAAATGCTTAGAGCATTTCCATTAGTAGGTTTAGGGTGAGTTTTAGGTGAGGTTCTGATCCATTAAAGGCCTAAAAAAAAAGAAAAAAGATAAAAAGGCCCAGAATCGGTTCTCAAACGAGAGCTTTGAGAACCCGAGACGTGGCCGTTTATGATTGGCTGCGGATTAGAAAAAAAAAAATTACTTCTCCGTTGCTCTCTCTCTATTGTCTCTCTCTCGGTGATTCATCGGAGAAATCGATCCATCAACCGAAATCTGCGGAGGATTCATACAATATATGCTTACCTGTAACTTAGATAGATTTGTGTGTTGCTCTTCTTCTTGTGATAGTTCGACAAGACCGGATTAGTTGGGACTTTTCTCCGGGTTCGATTTCGTCTTCACCAGTCCCAAACCCAGGGAAAAGGTATGTGGATAAGCTCTTATTCCTATTTCTCGTTCGTCCTAGCATCATGAAGATGAGTAATTTAGAGATTATCGTTTGGTAATTTAGAGGAATTCATTGGAAGATGAGTAAAATTGTGTTTTGTTTTGGATTTATTTAAAATCTGAATGTGACAAAAAAAAAAAAAAAAAAAAATTAAAATCTGAATATGCATTTCCTTTTGGTTACTGGAAATAATTGAGCATAATGAAGGAAACGTAATTGCTCCTATGTTGAATTTGCTCTGGTTTTGTTTTCTCTTGGTAGCGAAGAACTGAAACTGAGATTATTGAAGCTGAGAGAGAGATTGCAGAGAGGAAGGAGTATGATGAGCTTGTTAAAGATATAATGATGCAGCACAGATACAAGATTCGAGGACGAATCTTTTCTTGGCCGGTGAGACCTGATGCAGCGAGATATTTGGAATATTTCCAAATATCATTAATATCTATATTTTAATGTTTATCTTCTAGAATATTTTAAAGAATATTAGGGTTTTATGTTTTCTTATAAATAGCCTATTATGACCTCGTATTCAGTTTATTGATATTGATTAATCGAAAGATTTTAAAGAGGTTTTGTTAAACCACTGTGAAGAGTATTCACAAACCCTAGTTTCCGGGTATTCTCAGAATCAACGGATCTAGTTCTATCCCTAGAAGCTTCCGCCTGCATCATTTGGTATCAGAGACACGCCTCTTTGATTTCTTAATCAAAGACGATTCTGGTGATTATGGTGAGTGTTAGCATCTACCCTATCTTGGACGAAAGTCCTTTTGTCGAGAGCGAAGAGTTAGAGATCTATGGTGATCCTATCTATGATGTCTATGAAGATGAAGTCACGATTGTTGATTTCGTTTTTCAAGAAGATGATTTTGACAATCTGTCCCGTGCAAAATCCGTTCGTGCAGAGTTCGTGCAAAAATCCGTTCGTGCAGAGTTCGTGCGAAAATCAGATTGCGCAAAATTCGAGCAGTTGCAGATCTGCAAAGATTTCAGAAGATTACAAATCTTTACAGATTCGGTTCGCGCAAAATTCGGGCAGAATCCGGTTTGGGCAATATTTGTGCAAAATCCGGTTTTGTCGAAAAAGTCAAAACCAATGTGGAAAAACCAGTTGAAGATTCGAGGGCGAATCTTTCTTGGCCGGCGAGAGCTGATGCAGCGCAGATACAAGATTCGAGGACGAATCTTTTCTTGGCCGAGACCTGATGCAGCGAGATATTTGGAATATTTCCAAATATCATTATTATCTATTTAATTAATAATATTTATATTTTAATGTTTATCTTCTAGAATATTCTAAAGAATATTAGGGTTTTATGCTTTCTTATAAATAGCCTATTATGACCTCCTTTTGTATTCAGTTTATTGATATTGATTAATCGAAAGATTTTAAAGAGGTTTTGTTAAACCACTGTGAAGAGTATTCACAAACCCTAGTTTCCGGGTATTCTCAGAATCAACGGATCTAGTTCTATCCCTAGAAGCTTCCGCCTTCATCATATAACACCTAGGAAACAAGTCGAAGGAAGAGCCTTTCTCGTCTTACAAAGACCAGCTCGGTTTTGGTAAAGCATTTTTACTCTATCGACTTTATTGGTTTGAGCCGGCTGAAATTAATATGTTGGCTACATGTTTTTGCATACCTTTGGTTTCAATTCACGTTGGGAAGATCAAGAAGGAAGGGACCCTAAAGATTTGCCGCAAGTAAGCTTTTATTCTAAGCCATCTCCTTTACTTTGTTGTCTGAAACTGCTACATTATATGCCTTGTCACTTTCTTTGTGGTTTGTAATGTGTAGTTTGGAAAATGTGTTGATCATTTCGTTTTCTAGTATGAGTATAGTTTCGTATTTGGAAACTGACTTAGCTTCACTTTACTATTACATTATATGTCATCTCATTTTCTTTCTGGATTCTAACGTGTAGTTTTGCGAAATGTGTAGATCATTTTGTTGAATCTTCGTCTTGTTATGATTCTAGTCCTCTAATCAGTTCTTGCTTTTGTATCTTGAGATGATGTTGTTCAAGTAATTCTTATATGTTGATAAAGTTTGGTGTGCTTAAGATGATGCCACATATGAGGATTGAGAGAAGCATCAAAACATTACCATTAAGGTTGTTCTGATGGGTAATGAGGAGATGGTGCAATCGTAAGGACTTGTTCAGTGTTGTGGTCAAACGGGTTGTGCGAAAGGAGCTTTCTAGAGACAAAACCGCCAAGGCCTTGTTCGTGGAAGGCTTGAGCTGAAGAAGGTAACTCATTTTCCGATCATTGTATTTGTGATTGTGCAAAATTTTAGAACCCCTAATGGGTTTAGACTAATGGAGGGGATCAAAATTAAATAATCCTAATGAGGTTCTCATTTGTACTTGATGTAACAATATATAATAAAAAAATGGATTCAGAACCCTTTATAGGTTTACACTAATGGAGATGCTCTTATAAACCAAACAATTTTTTTTTTTTTTTGAGAAAAATAATTTCTTGGTTATGTTGTTGTTTTCTTGATCGGATCATATTCGAATATATATTAACGGTTAAATTTAATAAATTAAACACAAACAGAACAACAACTAAATAGTTGCCACAAGATTTTTGAAATTGGTCTACTAAACACAGAACATGTACCATTCATCAAAACGAACCATAAATTAGTGTGATGATTTAACCCTTTAGTTCTTCTTGCCACGACCACACTTGACTTGCACGGCAAGTGTCTTCACAACATTCTTGCATGAATCGTTCTTGTCTTGTTGGAAAGTGCTCTTGTTCACTGGAATCACACATGTTGCTTTCCCCAAACAAGCCTACAACAAATTTTTTTTTTTATGGGTTTTCAATTAGTTACTTGTATCACAAGCTACACATTATACCCAAAAAAAAAAGAAACAAGATTTTATCTCTTACCTTTTCAATGACTTGCTTTGAAACAGGAGCATTACAAGTACCAAGTGTGAAGTTTCCACACACACCAATAGGGTTTCCGAAGCTAGCGAATTCAACGGCTGAGATCTTTTTAGTGCCTGAGCATTTAAGAGTAGCCGTAAGACTCACGTTATCGGTAATGGCTTGGACCTGGTCTTGCTTCCTAGTCCAATGTCTAACACTTGGAGTGTAGTTTTCTCCGACAAAAGAACAAACTGTGTCTCTGTTGATTATGACAAAGTCTATAAGCTCAGGCTTCACATTAGGCTCTTCCTCGAATATCACAAGAAGATTTTTCTTGGGTTTCAAGAAAGATCTAGGGATGTGATACTCTATTTGCGTAGGTTGACCTAATGGAGATAAGAACGATTGCCAATATCTTCCAACGCCTTCTCCGTTCACCCAAATCAAACCTTTTCCCATTCCATTCATGCGAATTGCCGCTGCGCTTTGGCTCTCGGGTGCATCGAAGTATGTCTGCAATGTTTCACATTCATTAGAATCGGTTTGGATATGATCACAAAATTTCTACATTTTTATTTTTGGATACCCAGAAGTTCTAGGCCTAGGCTCGTACATCCCTTCTGGCCGAGGACTAGAGCATTTCTTACCAGTCACATTCTATATAGTCTAAATTTTCTATTACCTGGTACCATGTGAGTCCTGGTTGCTTTCCGGAGAATTTCTCCCATTTGACCTTATTTAAATCTTCCTCGGTGTGGATTCCGAGTCTTCCACCTTCCATACCGACCTAAAATAAAAAAATCGGATCAAATCAAGGACATGTATCCTCAATGTTGTGAATCAATTACATGGGATTTGTTAGAAATTAAATTACAAACCTTGTTTCCCCATTTGCTGTTTTCAGTGAGATCAAGAGTTCCATAACTCAATCCTAAGATGGAAACACTACGAGGACCGGTGTATCGATGCTCCATGTAAGATCCACTGTCCTGTAAAAACCAAAAAAAAAAAAAACATTTCTTCATCTATATTCCAAAACTCATATTTTGAATAATGTTTTTGTTGTTACTTACTGGGAATCCTGTAAGAACACCAAGCATAACAAGATGATTCTCTCCTGCTTTTATTGTTACTGGTTTTTGGAAAACAAAGCTCTTCTCTTCATGGCTTCCATGTCCATTTCCTGGTGGAGAAAAAAAATCATCATCTTATAGCTCAAAATTCATATTTTTGGATCATTCTTGCACAAATTCTTACCAAGGTATTCTCCGTTAAGCCAAACGTGTAACGCGTGTCCAAGACTGGCAATCCTCAAAGTAGTCTTATCTCCTTTCTCAGGTACGTGTTTCTCATGGACCTTGAAGCTGTAAAAGCCAACAAATAAAACTTCAAGATTCTGTTCTTCCATATTTCAATATACAATCACATGAACATGAGTCTTTACCTTGTTGTGTACCATCCATAGTCTGATTTGTCTTGAGTCAAACCGTAAAGCTCAACGGGAATGTAAGAGTCGCCTTCAAGTTTACTAGGTACTGTCTCAGTGAACACTTGGAAATCAAACTTCTTGTTTGCCTTTTTAGACTTCATAAAGTTTCTTGAAGTGTGTTGTGAAACAATCTGGTCCAATCCAAACAAACAAGAACACATTAAAGACTATATGTTTTCTTTCTTTCTTGAATAAACTAAAATTTAATGTTTTCTTTTATTCACCTGTGCAGTGTTGTAAACAACAGTTTTACAATCCGGAAGAATACTAATAGATCGAGGCGCGATCACGTAATCTTTCCCCTTAAATTTAATGGTTTGTGCTGCTTCAGTGTTGTTGTTAGCCAAGAAAGCCGCGCAAGATTTCGTTCCAGGTTGTTCGTAGTATCGAATCTGTGATTACAAGCAAGAAAAGTTATAAAAAAAATAAAACATTTTGGCAAATTTTGGGAATGTTTTTCGATGTTTTCATACATACCTCTGTATCTTTACTAGGCTTCTCGGTCCGTGGTTGACCCCAAAGAAGTGGTTTCTTGCAGAGGTTAAGAGCGTTGTGAAGATGTTTAAGGTGACCGTACTTAGGCTCTCTTTCTAAACCATATTCATCAAGCGGTGCATCATCGTAGTATCGAGTGGTTACATAATGTGCAGAGGTTCTTCCAAAGTTTGTTCCTCCATGGTACTACAAGATTATTATAAGCTCCATCTTTTAGAATTTGGACAATTATTTTAGTTAAAAGGCGGTTTTATTCGAATGGGTGACATAATTATACCATGTAGTAGTTCACATGGGTTCCGTTCTTAGAGAAGAATCGAGCAACTGAAAAGGCGATATCTTCTACTGATCTATGAGTTGGTGGATCACCGAACACGCGGAATCTGTTAAATTAAATTTTGCAAGATCTTTAACACTTAATATGAATGAATCTCAAGTTAATTTCTACATTTTTAAAAGTTAAGAGTAATCAAAAATTTAAAACTCACTGAGTAGTCCAGTTCTCAGTCCATAGAGATGGTTTGTTCTCTCTGTTTGGACCGGGGAAAGTATCACCGCAATGTCTTCCATTACAAGCATTGATCTGTTTTTAACATAAAATATTCTCAATGATTTTGAACATTTTCTTCCATTTTAAAGACAAAAAACACATAATCTTGACATTAGAAACTTTACCATAGGATCAGGAGCATCGTTCTGCTTGCACATAACCCATGGGATTCCAAGATTCATTGAGTCGACCAATTTAGATGCCCATTTAATGTAGTTTAATCCGTCTTGTTTATATGCGCGTTGTACCGCGCTATATTCATTCTCTATCTGCAATATTCATAATCATATTCCATTACAAAACCATTTCATTTCATAACATTCTTCAGAAATCACTAGGGTTTTTTTTTTCCACCTGTCCTAATATAATGGGGCCTCCTTGTGAAGCAAACAAATTTTCCTCCTTCATTTTGTCGAGTATCATCCGTACATACCTCTCTGTATGTTCCTAGAACATATAGTTTTATTTGTCACATCTTAATCTCTTTAGTTATAACAAAACATACACATATTTATATATATGTAATGGGTACCTTGAATGGTTTGTTGTCTGTACGGAAGAAAATTCCAGGAACTTCTCTAAGCCAATAAGGAAGTCCTCTAATTTTAAAACAAATCACATAAAACATTAAGGGAGGAATTTAAGAAAGGAGAAATCAAAATTCGAAGAAACAATTAATGAACTATTATTACCCATGAGTCCATTCAGCTTGGATAAATGGTCCAAGCCTCAATGTCACATACAAGCCATTCTTCTGGATCAACTTTATGAACTTCACCAAATCAGCTCGTCCCGAAAAGTTGAACTAACGAAAACATACAAAGGATACACTAAGAATCTTAAAAATTCATGTATGTTTCATATATATGTTATTATGTTATATAAATGGATATGTGTTTTTATTTACCTTTCCTTGTTCCGGCTCATGCACATTCCAGAAAACGTATGTCTGAATCGTATTCAAACCGCCTTGTTTCGCTCTCTTGATGATACTAGGCCACATCTAGACATAAACCAAATCATATAACAATGTTAAATTGTCAATATCAATACAAAAGAACGAATGTGGTTATTTGATTGATTGAAATATATATACTTCAGGAGTGCTTCGAGGATAATGAATAGAGCCAGAGTAAAGAAGCTCTCTTTTGCCATCGACGATCAAAGATGTACCATCATAAGTCACATCCTTACTATTCTTCTTCTTCTTTTTCACCTCGTCTTTCGCGGCGAAGGAGGAAGACGAGAGAAGAACAATAAGAATGGCTGTTAAAAGCCATCGATCAAGAGAATGTTTTCTCATTTAGCTCTTTTTTTTTTTCTTGAATTAATTTTGTTTTGTGTTTGTAGAACAAGAAGCAAAAGTTCTCTTTGGAACCTCGTCCTTGTCGGAGGAATAAAAAACAAGGAGAGCTCAAATAACAAGATCTCAAAAAAGACAATGATATAAGAGAATGTTTCGCACTCAGCTTTTCAGGTGCAGAGATTTTTACGCGTCTGAAATAGAATCCATCGTTGTAATTTTAAAACATTTTTTCGTTTTGTTTTTGTTATTAAATTTAATTTCATTTGTTTTTGCTATTTTTAAAAGTTTATTTTTGCCTTATTGTTTGCCTAATATGGCGGACAAACACAAACACAACTTCTCTCTTTTTTGTTTTTTCCCACAACGGATTCTTTTAACTGTCAATTAGTGTATTTAACAGATCAAACTAGCCAGTTTCAAAAGGTTTTTAACGTAGTAATCGGTTGAAATTTTTGACTTAAAGTTTACATAATTTTGGTGTCTCAATCCTATTTTTCAGAGAAGTTATATAAAATACTCATTTTTGTAATGCTTATTTTAATATGCAGGAACAAAAGTTTCACCTCTAACATTTAGACAGACACTGCCGGTCCAATGTTTGCAAACTTTTTTAAAAGTGCCCTTTTCGTATATTATTATAATATCAACATAAGTAAAAAACACTTTAAAACATCATAAAAACGTTCATAAATCCAAATAGTTTGTAAGAAAATAAGAACAACAATAAAGTAAAACTTTATTTTTGAAAGATTGCCCTCCTTGCATTTTTGTTTGCAAAATCATTCATTAAACTCTCGTAGTCGAGTTTTTCCACCATCTCCGTTTCAATCGATAGCAAAGCCAACCCATTCAACCTCTCTTGTGACATGGTAGACCGTAAATAATTCTTTATTAGCTTCAACTTCGAAAAACTTTTTTCTGCGGTGGGAACCGATACCGGAATGGTCAATAATATGCGATAAGCAATTGCGGTATTTGGATAGCAACCCTCCATTCTTTTTAAAAAATCAAGCACTTCGATAGGCTTGCGAACCTCATTTGGTAATCCTCCTCGCAGAACTTTTAGTTCCATAAACAAATCTTCAGCAACTATATTAATATGCATACCATGCTTCAAAGAAATCTATAGGTTCTCACACGGTTTTTTCAAAGTATCATCACTTGCCGATGTTAGCTTCTTTAAATCAAACAAAAACCCAAATGTTTGTTCATACCTTTCGAATTGTTCAAACCTCGACTCAAGAGAAACCAAAGCTTGATCCATGAGTGTGTTAAAGTAATCAATCCTGAAGCTTGCCTCCGGTGATAATGACACGTTTTCATCAACAACCTTTGTATTCTCATCATAATGCTTCTTTCTTCTAATGATACGCTTTTTTATCACTGGAAATTCAGCTTCAATTTCCATCTCAGCTGCAATATGCTTAGCCTTAGACTTTGCTTCCTCAAAACCTGTATCTCGGTAATTTTGAAAATATAACACAAGCCCTTTCAATTGGTAAATGGCAGCATCAATATCAATGTTTTCTGATTGCAAGCTCTTGCTAACTGTATTGACAACTGAGAGAAGGTCATACCAAATAACCATACCAAACAAGAACTCGAAGCCTCCAATTCCATGTGTTTCACTTAGAGCTAGAGATTCAGCATCACTGCGTGTTTTTGGATCATCTGTACTTTCAGCCAAGTAAAGTAAAGCTTCTCTAATTTCTGGAGCTTGGAACCGTATCGCTTTAACACTTTCAACATGACTTTCCCACCATGTTTGAGACAAAGTTTTAAGAGTTAGTCCTCCAACCATTTCGGTCAAAATGTCCCACCTATTTGTTGAAGAAGCAAACAAGCAATATATCCGTTGAACAATTCCAAAAAAACAGCTTTTGTGGAAGACGACGCGATGTCACATAACACAAGATTAAGACTGTGACAACCACATGGCGTGAAGAATGCCCTTGGATTAATTTCTAGCAGCCTCTTTTGAACCCCCTTATTCTTTCCTTTCATATTAGATCCATTGTCATATCCTTGTCCTCTCGCATCATCAATATCTAGCTCTAGTTCAACCAATGCATCTTGAAGCGAAGAGAAAAGTCCTTCTCCTAATTTATCTTTGACTATCAAAAATGTCAAGAAAAATTTGTGTATCTTGGTTGATTCCGTAGAGACATCCACACATCGAATAACCAAAGTCATTTGTTCCTTGTGGCTAATATCCGGAGTACAATCAAGAATTATAGAGAAATATTTCAACTCATGAATCTTCTTTATGATCGTAACTTTGATCTCCGTAGCAAGGATCGCAATCAACTCATTCTGAATTATATGGCTAAGATAATGCGAATAGATTTCCTTTCTCTTAATTCGTCTTACATGTTCCCTCATCACTGCATCAAACTCTGCAATCATCTCAATAAGACCCAAAAAATTCCCATTATTCGCCTCACCAAGCTTCTCATTATCCCCACGAAATGCCAAATTTCTTTGAGCTAGAGTTTTTACCACTGCAAAATATTCTCAATAATACTTCTCTCCAACGGCTTCTCTCTCTGCTTAATTCTTCTTGAGCATGCTTATCAATTGTCTGATTTTTCTGTAATCTCACCTCCAATTCTGTCCAGCGTGTCATGCAAATAACATGATCATGAGTTTTTTCATGCTCTTTCAATCTTTTCGATAAATTTCTCCAATCATCATATCCCGTGTTTGCTAAGTTACCACCACTTTTTCATTCATGAACAACTTGCAGCAAAAACAAAAAGCTTTATTAAACGCTTCTGAGTATACCAACCATCGTCTATCTTGTTTTTCTCCATTTTCCATCTTTCTTGTGTAGAATGCTTGTGAAAAATGTCTACCACCAATAGGATCTCTACGAAATTGATAATCACGTGGTAGCCTTGTCGCGGGACCATTTTTCACCAACAAATCTCTTAAGCTCAAATCAATGTGTCCCCAATTTCCAGGATCACTAATATTTTCCTCTTGCTGCTCACTTTCCTCTCCACCTTGATTTCCATTCTCGTCTTGACAAGTCTCTCTAAACTCACCAGAATTCTCAAGTTTGCTATTCTGACCACTATTATTGACATCTTCATCTTTGTCTCTTTGACTTTGAGTACCAATTACTTCACTATTGTTAGAATTTTTGGTAGGTTCCTTAACTTTCTTCACAAATTTGAACATAGAACCTGCTTGAGACTTGATGAATGCTTGCTGATTTTTTTTCTTATTTCTTTTTTGGGCTCCTGATGGTTGGCTCTTTATAACTCCACATGGTTTGCTTTTTTTTACTCCAGATGGTTTGTTTATCTTTGCTCCCAATGGTGGCATATTTCTATTATCACAAAAAGGAGATGTTAAGATCTTCCTGTTACTATTTTATTCAACACACAAATCAAAACTAATAATTTAAACTTAAATCCATGAATTATTAAATTGTCTAAATAATCATATTCAAAGCAAATCTTGATAAGTGATGGATTGGAGTCGATGACTAATTCACTACAACTTATATGCATCAAACATGATTAAAGTAAAATAAATAATTATTCCATATAAAAACCACTACAAGAAAACACTCCATAAGTGACTGCGGTTTATGACTGCAAAATCAGTCACTAATATTTGCGACTAACTTGAGACACATTTGCGACTGATTTGCGACTCATGAAATATTAGTCGCAAATTCGTCGCAAATTTGCGACTAATATTTGTAGTCGTAAAGGCGTCGCCAATTAGTGACTGATTTGCGACACCTGTGGGAAGGTTTCAGTCTAGTCACATATCAGTCACTAATTAGCGACTGATTTAAACCGAAAACGGTCGTCACAAATTTGTGACACATTGGTTACGAACATATCAGTCACAGATTAGTGACGCCGCTGGGGGAGTCACTGATTTGTGACTGATTTGTGACACTTTGGGGTTTAGAGTAATATTTTTTCAAAAAAACAACACATTCTAAGTGTATATTATTTATTTTCATATTAACAATCGCTAGTATGAATCTCTTTGATACTTAATCTATTATTTGGTAAATTTGTTGTTTTATATAGATTAAGTTGAATTTCTACTAAATTGATGGATAAAACCAATCAAACATTCAAGAAATGCGTTTGGAATTGGTTGGAAATGATAATGGGTGATACTTGTTTGTTAAAATGTTTAGGGTTTAGGGAATCATTTCCTACTACCAAAATTTCGTCACAAAGTAGTCATACATTTGTGACTCATATGTGACTAATTTGTGACTCCTCCGTGACTCTTTGGGGTTAGAAAAATGATTCCAGAACATTAAAATTCGTCACAAATTAGTCACAAAATACCCACTACTTTATGACTACTTTGTGACTTATTTGTGAAACTTTAGGGTATAGACACTCCGTCACAAATTAGTCACAAAATACCCACTACTTTATGACTACTTTGTGACTTATTTGTGAAACTTTAGGGTATAGACACTCCGCCACAAATTAGTCACAAAATACCCACTACTTTATGACTACTTTACAACTAATTTGCAACTAATTTGCAACTACTTATAATTTTCTCCCAAAAAGACAACACATTCTAAGTGTCTATTATTTATTTTCATATTAACAATCTTTGTAAACTATAATATTTATAAAGAATATATTTTATGAGTGAGAAAATCCAAATTCATTTTTTAAAATATTGTTGCATACATATAAGTAGTTGATAACACTTTGATCTTTAACCATTTTTCTTGTAAGTTTGTTGTTTTCTATAAATTAAGTTGAATTTCAATTAATGTGATGGATATAACCAATAAAACATTCAAGAAATGCATTTGTTATTGGTTGGAAATGATAATGGGTGATACTTGTTTGTTAAAATGTTTAGGGTTTAGGGTTTCAACTTGTGACTCCAAAAAATAGTCACAAAACAGTTACAAAACTGTGACTAATTCGTGACTACTAATAAAATTTGCCAAATTATTTGGGTTTTATATGGGCGGTAATTTTCCCTCTCCCCCAAATATTATTTCACTTATTGTTTGATAAACACTTAGCCGAAACCTAATCTTTTTCTTTCTACTCTCTCTCTCGTTTTCATGATATTTTGAGAGAAAACAAGAGATTTCATCACCTCTTCTCCAAATCTCTTAATTTCTTTTCTGTTTTCTCCAAATCTCTCGATTTCGTTTGGTTATAACCAGTAAACGAATTGATAAAATCTCTCTCTCTCTCTCTCTCTCTCTCTCTCTCTCTCTCTCTCTCACTCACAACCCAGAAACCAAAATCTCTTCATCTTTTTATGTTCCGATTTAGGGATTTTGTTCATCTTCTCCGACTTACGAACTGAGATTTCCAAATTGGATCAGAGATTAGCCGTGCTAAATCGCCAACTCTAGTCAGATCTCGCTTCTTACGCTTCTTTTTCGGATTGCGTCTGGGTTGAAGAAATCGATTCTCTAACCCGAAACCCTAATCTTTTTGCTTCTTGTTACTCAAACCCAGATTCTTCATCTGTCTTTTTCTTTCATAAACCCATATTCTTCTTTTCGCAAACCCTAATCCTTTTCGCAAACCCTTATCCTGCTCCTGAATCTGCTCCTCCAATCGAAGGAACCTATTGATTTTGTTTCAGAGGCAATTATACATTTTGATTTTGTCCTCCTCACATTTTCCTCTTATCAAGCCTCGCAATTTCATCATCTTTGTGAGTTACATGTTTCAATTTTTGTTGCAAACTGAGGATGTTCTTCCGAGTTTAGAAGCTGCGGGAATTGCTCTAGATTCTAACCTCCTCTCTTGTCAAAGGTATTTGCCTCTTTCTCTCTCACCTGAGTTTCTATTCTTGGATACTTGTTTAATTTTTGAGTCAAATCTATAAAACCTTTTCGTTTTTGCTATGAATTTAGAGTAATATTGCTTATGCTTTTCACCATTAATTTCTGGGTTTAGTTCCATGGATTATCATGTTTAATCAAAGAAAGAGTTAGCCAATTAAATGATGTGATGATTACATGATTTCTTACGAGTGTGAGACCTCAAATTCTCTGTTACTTCTAGTTTTGATTGGGTTTTATGCTTAGCAATATGCTAAGGGATATTCACAAAAGAGCAACTGGTCTTCAGCTGTTGATTGTAATATTGCCTGATCAAACTGGATCATATGGTAAGTTTGTGCAATTCGTTGATTTTGATGTAAAGTATTCCAACAATTTTGTTCATCGCCTGCTTTTATGTTTGCAGGAAAAATCAAAAGGATTTGTGAAACGGAGCTAGGGATTGTCTCCCAATGTTGTCAACCAAATCAAGCTCGTAAACTCAACAAGCAGTATATGGAAAACGTTGCGTTGAAGATTAATGTTAAGGTCTTGTCGTTTATGTTTTCTTGTTTGCTTTATCCTTCAAATTATTTATATTTATGATGCTATAAATTAAGAGTTATTTGTATTTTAGACTGGGGGCCGAAATTCAGTTCTTGATGATGCTATAAGAAGAAGAATTCCCTTGATTACTGATCGCCCGACCATAATCATGGGAGCTGACGTGACTCACCCGCAAGCTGGAGAGGACTCTAGTCCTTCAATTGCAGCCGTATATCTTGATTGCTTCTTTGCTTGTATGTATTTCACTTTTCAGCCGACTCAACATATAAGTTAATCTCTTTTTTTCTTAATTATAGGTTGTTGCTTCGATGGACTGGCCAGAAATAACTAAATACAGAGGACTGGTTTCTGCTCAGGCTTAGAGAGAAGAAATCATTCAGGACTTGTACAAGCTGGTTCAGGATCCCCAGCGAGGGTTAGTATATGAAATATTGAAAACTGATGGTAGCTTTGTTGAAGCTCAAGAAATAGTGAAAACTGATGGTATCTTTTGGTTTATTTGAATGCCTTGTTTTTCTTATTGTTAGGACCACTAATTCACCACCAAGAGTATGAGAGGAATGAAAAGTGTTGCTCCAAGACAACAAATCACGCATTAGTCGAACCGTGTTCCATTTGCATTGTGGCTCAGTGATCCTAAAGTTGTTAGAATTTTAGAAAATGTTATCTTTCTTATGGTAATTTCCTCTCTATTCTACTTTCTTAGCATTGGATTTTCTGAATATTGATGTTTGGTATGTGATGGAACTTATATGTAATGTATCTTTTGTGTTAACGGTTTCAATATTCAGTTTTTCATTTTAATTCCTTTAAATTTGGACATTTCAAAACCATTTGGTAATTGTAGAAAACACAAACAAACAACAATTAGTAGCATATAAGTGACTGAAAAGGGATTCAATTGGTGACTTATAAACCAAGGCGTCGCAAATTAGTGGCAAATTTGTGACTAAAATGTGACTAACCCAAAATGTGACAACAACAATATAGTCTCTAATTAGAAGCTAATTAGTCATTAATTTGCGACGCATATAGTTAGTCATAATTCAGTCACAAAATCAGAAGTCGCTAATTAGTCGTTTATTTGCCACGCACAAGACAGTCTCAAATCAATTGCTAATTAGTGACTACCTGTCTGAGTCACATAAGTGTTGCTTATTTGCAACTGAAATGTGGAGTCACAAAACCGTTGCAAATTAACGACGAATAAATAAAGTCACACATGCGTCGCTAATTTGCGACGCCAGAAATTTGCGACGCACGTTTTGCGACGCCAACTTGGCGTCGCAAAGTAGTCGCAAATGGGTCATTAGTGACGAATTTGTGACGCTTCTGGGAGTGGCAAATGGCTTGTTTTCTTGTAGTGAACTAGCATAGTTTATAAACAAAAATTTGGGATGAGTCGATCAATTTTCATATATGTCTTCACAAAAACAAATTCACTTACAAGATTTAAAATTGCTACTTGAACTCCCTGAATTCTTTCTACTTGTGCAAACGATGAAAGAGCGAAGAAGTCTTGAAGAGGAAGCGACGAAGAGAGAGGTTGAAGTCTTGAAGAGGAAGCGACGAAGCGTGAAAGAAAACTCCATAGTCGTTTAGGTTTTTGTTCTTTTTTTCTTTTGTTTCCAAATTAATAAAGTTAATTAGTTTCAAAAATAAATAATTAACATGAGGAAAGAGGAGGCCCACCAACACTACAAAAGTGTTTGAAAAAGGCCTTGTAAATATTTTTATTACAAAAAACGGTAATAATTTTTTTAAAAATATATCTATAACAATGTTTTAATTTTAAAAAGGCCCTTCTACATTTGAGGTCCTAAGCGGTCACTTTGCTGGGCCAGATATGGAGCTGGGCCAGATATGGAGCAGAACGAAAAAGTCAATAATTTGCTCTACCATATTCAAAGTTCAACAAAACTAGTCGTTTATGTAATTAATTTATATATAGTGTAAAATCCGCTAGTTCGAGAAATTCATAATGAATCCGATGTTTGTTAATCCTACTAACTAAAAGGAATAGTTTGGAGTTTTAGAGAGTAGCCACATCAGCAAAAATTGCTCTATTCTCATGCTGCCACGTCAGCACATTAAGTCCGATTAAAAAAGATAAAAAGTGCCCAATATCTGGTTCGTTTTTGGTTGTGAAATTTAATTATCCCTTTTCATCTTCCTCACGCCGTTAAAGCTTCATCGACTAAACCTTAAAGTCACGGCCTTGAAGACAAACCATGCACCTCCTCGCCTCCTCGGAGCTTCCAGTAAACCTCTCCCAATCCAACCACCTTCCAGTTCTCCAGAGCTATGATGGCAGAATTCTTATGCGTTATCCCGACCGAAACCTTCGTCACCACGGCAGCGTGACATACATCTCCTCTGTGCAAGAGCAGTCTCCTTCCCTGGTTAGTTCAGAGGCAAAACGATTATGTTTCCTCCGTGAAACTCTTATTTTCTTCTAACTAGACATGCAGCAAATGTTTTGGTTTTGGGCATGTCTTCTTCTCTGACTCTGTTGTGTTTGTCCAGTTTGAGTGTGGGATTCCTTCTGCGTACTTGGGAAGGCTGGGTTGCCGTACTTCGATGAGATTGATCCATCGACCATTGATGTCCTCTTGATTTTCGTGAGGTTGATTTGAGTATATCTTTAGTTTATCTCATCTGAAGAGGAAATTTCTTATCATTGATTTATGTTGGCTTCGATCAGTTAAGAGTGTTAAGAAGGCTGGAATTTATCTTTTGTGTGTCTGTGTCTACTTGAAGAACTTAGATAGCATTTTTTGTGAGTGGTTTCTAAATTTTAAGACAAATAACAAACTATGGATTGATGCTTTCTGTTGCAGCTTTCACTTGGGTCATGGGGCATCCCTACCTTATTTTCTGGACAAGGTTTGCTTGTTTCTTTTACCGAATGATTTTGTTATTAATGCCTTTACACATTAGCTTAAACTAAAACAGGTTTGTATTCTTTCACATTTTCGAATTTCGCTCAAGTTCGAATCAGCCATGGAGAATTAAATTGTCTTTGATGTCAGTAAAGTGCTACGAACTCAGTTGCTCGCATATGTTCTCCTACTTATACCATTTACAAATTATTTGGGTCATTTCAAACAACTTTAAATTAATTTGTTAGAATATTATTGCAAAATATACGCTCCACCTATATTTTCATGTATTTACTATACAACATGATTGGCCACTGATCTATGATGTGAATTTAACACTTTATGTTTACCGGTATAATGGCCACTAAACAAACGCGTAATACAAAAAAAATGTGGGGGATGAAATGCATACTAGGAAAGCCGAAGCAGGATTATCAAGGTAAGGGTTTATATTAAAGTAAGTAACAGTCTCAATGACCAATATATAGCTAGCATTTAGCCTAAAGAGTATTAACTACTCCATAGTTAACAACTTACGATACACGTTTTACATTTGTTCATCTATTTACTGAATTTAGTTGTTTATACTGATTTCAGATATTGTCACAATCAAGAAGACAATAATTTCTGGATGGATAATACAATTGTGGGTAAGAAACTCTGATAATTATTGTGAGTAGGTCATGTTAGTTTCAGTCCTTAAGATCATGGGAGTACGGTCGGACTTTTATGGCCTTTAGCTGGTCCTAGATTCTTCATATTTTATTTGTGCTCTCAGCTAAATAAACTGCATATATTTTCAAACTCATGTATTAGCTCTTGATAAAATCGACTCTTATTTGTTCAGCAAATGCTTCTTATATATGGTATACATGATGGATTTAGACTATTTCTTCTACTTAGAACACGTAGAGTTGTGAGTCTATAACTCAAGCCTATTTGTTTCAATAAAAGATTTGGGGTGTTGTTTGTTGCTTGTACATGTTACCAGGTAAAGAGAGTGAAACCGATCCCTAGGATTCAAGCAGTGAACATAGTAACAGCTTTTTATAGTAGCATTCTATCTTTTTATTTTTTTTTGTTTTGTTTTGTTATTCATTCCATTTTATAGTAACATTTATAGTAGCAAACAAACTTTTTATAGTAGCATCATCAAGACTTGAGTAGCAGTGTAAGAGTTTGAATGGTAAGGAATGGGTAAAATTTGTCATATAGTTATGCTCCAGACTCAATTAAGATTCGTTGAAAATAAAAAACATACTTGACCTTGCACGTTTTCGTTTTCGCAATGAAGCTTTAAGCAAAAAAAGAACAATTTGATTATTCTATTGCCTTTGTCTATATCTTTGGAGTGTTATTACCTTAGTAAACAATAGAATCCACATGTATTCATATCTATTGTGGATCAAATATCTTGCTTATAGAACTATGTCAATCAACTTTTTTACTGTGCAGCCAGGAAGCCGAAGGAGTAAGAGAAACCAAAGATATATTGGATCCAATCGGTACGTCATCTGTTTCCTTTCAATCTTATTTTGCTCTTTACAGTCCTCTTTGATTTGTTTTTTTAAGGTTATGTTTCCTTGGTGGTAATTGGATCGTCATTGATGGAATTTTGTCTGGTTCCTTGATATTTATTCATGTTTCGTTTGGATAATAGTGGTTGAATTTGATATGGTGAGTTAGGATATAGAAATTATTTATTATTTGTTTTAGAATTTTAACTCTTTAATATTACAAGGACTATGATGCGAGCATAAGTAATGATGTGGAGAAGGAAGATAAGCGGGAAAAAATAAAGTCAAAACCAATCAAAGGTTTATGATTGAAGACTTAGTCTTTTTCAATTATTATTTCTTTTAATTTGATTATTCTATTGCTTTTGTCTATATCTTTGGAGTATTATGACCTTAGTATAAAATATATGTTTGAGGCTCGCTAAAGTGCTCTCTAATTTGGTGAAAACAGATACATTGGCACATAAAGATTAGTACTTGCCGTACACAAGCAGCTCCATGTTTTCACCACATTAGAATTGTGTTAAGTGGGATAATAGGGCGGCTTGATTTTCCACACATGTTGGCAACCAAAACAGGCACATGTATGTTTGTTCTGTATTTAAGTTTTCCATTACCTTTATTTAAATGATGAAAGTTTATAATTTTGAAGAGAAATCACTCTAACATGAGAACCAAAGACCATGAACTTCATCAACATATGTCATAATTTGTAAAATATATGGGGTGTCGTTGTAAACCATTTGAGTTCGATAACCAACTATTTGATAGTAATATAAAACTTCCATTTTTAAGTGTTTTAGTGGAGACATCAATTTTTGTGACTGGACAATTTTTTTTTTCTTTTTTTCTTTCAATTTGCTTTCATGAATAATACCATTCATACTAATGGCTACCATGTATAATGTTCTTTTCAAAACCGATGATGATGGCGTAATTATCCACATTTCATTTGGGAGTTTTTCAAGTTTTAACATTGTTAACACAAATGTTTCACATATTTTGGACTGTTAGATCTTCCACGTAACTTCATTTTCTTCTATAGGTATATTACATTGGATTAAGAATCCAAGACTTATTGGATCTCATTTTTTGTTTATTAGGGAATTTTTGAATTGAGTGTGTACTAAAAAATATGTTTAGAAATACTATATTTTTCACAACTGCTTTAATTAAACTAACGAAATTATATTGTTTTACTATGTAATTAATACGAAAACAATATAGATTTTTAAATAGTGTGGTTTGTTTCTATTTTTCTAACAACTTTTACGTACATAAATGCAAACAAATATTAATAAGACAATTTTAAAATATCATGAAAACCAAACATTACAACAATTTATGTAGAACCTTTAGTAACTTTAAGTCGGATATTTAACGTACTTTCGATATGTATTTCTTAGTTTTTTTTTTTTTTTGACAAAGCTACAATTCAATTATTCAACTTTTTTGCTTTGATTTTCTGTGAAATGATTAAGGGTTTGTTTCTTACAATTCGTTCACTGATGTTAGAAGATATGTATGAAATTTCACAAATTCTATAAAAGAATCATCATAAACAAATAAAAATATGAAATTATAATTATTAAAGGTTCTAGATACAAGAGAAAAGATATGTTAGGAATAATAGCATAAGTTTTGAACAAATCATCAAACCAAATTATCAAACAAATTTATATACAACATACCCGGGGGGAAATCCCGTAGTCTCTCTACTATATGAAAGGAGAAGTGGTCTCTCTAACATTTGGACACGTCAGCACAAGGAGAGGGGACACGTAAGCAAGAAAAACGCTCTGCATCTCTTCTTCTTCCTCCTCTTTAATCCGTTCTTCACACCTCTTCCTCTCCTAGATTTCCAGTAACACCTTTGATACCTTTAATGCTCATAAACTACTTATCCTTTCATGCTTATAAATTAGTCATCATGTTCATCAAATCGTGTCGTCTCGAATTTTCAAATCAGACGAAGAAGAGAAACTCAATAAGCGATGTGATGAGACAAAGACAAATTCTTACCATGCTTATTTCATCTCTTCTCCTTATCCTCACCGTCTCGCTTCATTTTGTTTCGGTAATTTCAAATTCTCCGGCGGAAATTCCGGCGACGGATTATCGATTTTGACGGAGAGAGCAACGGGCAGGCTCGATTTCAGAAACCCTAACGGAAAAATATGGTATAATTACGACGATGCTGACATGGCGGAGAGTGTAGGAGACGGAGATTACGAAACGACTCTTGGGTCAACGAAAGTTAAAGGGTTTATGGAGAAGCCAGGGAATCGGACGGTTGTGATTGTTCCGTTTAAAGCGACGAAACAACAGGTGGATGATCCAACGGTTAAGAGGCTACGAACGGAGATGAAGAGTAAGAAGCTGTTGGTGAAAGTGACGGTGAAGACGAAGGTGGGATTGGGTGTGGGAAGGCGTAAGATTGTTACAGTTGAAGTCTTGTGCGTGAATTCCTCACGTCTTCTTCGGTCATCTTAACAACCGGATTCAGCTCCCTTTCTTTTTAGGTGAGCTTCTCTTTTGCTTGGTGTCCTCTTTGAACACCAGCCTTGTTTCCTTTTAATTCTTAGAACCATCACTTTAGCTTTAGCTTTGGACTCTTTTGACAAGATCCATCAGCTCGGTTTTCTCTAACCGTAGTCTGAGTGGTTTCTTTTTCCTATCATCACCTTAGCTTTGCTTTAGTCGTTTGGCTCTTCAAATCTTCAACTCGGTTTTTCTCTAACCGCAGCTTGTTAGGCTCTTGAATCATCAACCTCCGCTTTTTTTTTGACTTGGTTTGTTTGATTCCTTCACCTCCACCCTCGGGTTCTCCTTCTCGTTTCAGATGAAAACCCACTCGGATTCTCAACCTCATCAAGCATCTTCACCAAGACGCATCGAACAAGAACAGAACTCTCCTTTCACATCATCTCCACACCGTTGTCTCTATTGCTGTTTTTCAGAAGATTTTCCTATCTTCTTGAATGCACCTGGAGCCCTCCTTCTTTAAGGTACGGTTGTGAATGAGTTTGTGAAGGTTTGATGGTGCTTTCTCTTCTCACCACCTTCTCTTTCCTTCTATCCTTCTCCGATTTGCGGTTCTCGGCTTTGTTCGTCCTTCTTCTCAGCCTTACACTTATCTTTATGTGCATGCTCCTTCTCACCATCATGTTCATCTCTTGGTGATGAACAACTTCATGGAGGCTTGTGATGAGCAGCTTCCTCTCATGTCTTCTCAGGTCCGGATCCTCTTGGTCTTCTCTGACCAAGCTTCAGGTCCGTACCTCTTTCTTCTTCTTCTTCTTCTTCTTGTTCTTGTTCTTGCTCGTTTTTCTTCTGGTTCGGTCTTGTTCAGATTGTTCTCCTTGTTCTTGTCTTGTTCATGTTGTTCTTGTCTTGTTCTTCTTCTTGTTCAGTCTTGTTCTTATTCAATCTTCTTATTCGTTGATGGCTATCTCCATCTTGTCTTCTCTTCAATCTCCTCTTTAGACTGAATTCTTTTTTCTTTTCTTCTTCTTTTTCTTTGAACAGGTTCCAAAGATCAAGGAAAGCTCTGCTACCATGTTTGATTTCTTGGGTGATCCAACTCTTTTCTTTTCATTTATTAGAATCGGATACACTCCTCATACAACATCTCATACATATTTATAGAAGGAAAACAGAGCATCCTCTGTTTTCTCCATACTCTACGCAAAACATTTTGAGCCACAAAATGACTTCCACTTAGACATGATTAGCTCTAGATTTTTATCTTACAAAACAAGCAACTTCAACTCCTAAATCAGACCAAACCAAACACCAAACAGTGAGCTTCAACAACTTCTTTGACTTCCTTGTCTTTGTCTTTCTTCCCACGTTTGGTTTTGCTAAATTGGTTTGTTACTCTTAATTAAAGGATTAATCAAGGATGAGATTCCAACAGATTTAAATGCAGGATTACATTGTACTTATAAGCAACGATGATGGATGTGTCTTTTTCCAAAGTTCAGGTTTTGCGAATGATCTAATTATTCAACCATTTTCATCATTTGAAACTGAGATTGATTATAAATTTTTTCTTAGGAAGAAAACAATGAAATATGTATTCCCAAAATGTTCGCTCGAGGTTTGTATGTTTCCCCACTTTCTCTGTTCCCGAAAGCTTTTTGTTTAAGTTTGGTTTTATCTACCTCTGTAAATGATCTCATTAGTTTTATTTTCCAGAATCGATTCTGGTCTCTTTCTGGGGGATTTTAATTGACATTGATGTCATATAAGTTGTAGGATTACGGTTTTGGCAGCTTAATTCCATTTTTTTGTTCAAAACTTGAATCTTAGTTTCTGATGTAAGAGATAGTGTTGTGGTGTTATGGCATCTGTTCGCTTGTTATGGCTTAGTTTTCATGTTTCACGTCGCTGATGGTAAATTTACATTTTCTTTTGTTTCATTTTGTGGAACATTGTGCAGGTTATATCTCTAACCTTGTGGTGAAGCAATACCAGTTATGGCTGCCCATTGATCATGCTCTTAGAAACTCTTTTTAATGAGTCTTGACATGTGTCTTTTTGTAATTGGATTAAATTATATTGTGATTTAATTATATTACAAAAATTATTATTTTTATTTTGTAGAGATTGGGGAAGAGATCAACCTTTGATCATGCTCTAAAATCTCTACTTCTAGAGACCCATTTCTCCTTCTCTCATACTTTTTCTATTTTTTTAGTTTTTTTCATACAAATTTTTTTTGAAGAGACCCATATGAAGACCCCCATTGATCATGCTCTAAGTTTCTTGCAACTCTGGAGTTGGATACATTCTTAGTATTCTGAGAAACTTTCTTTCCTTTCTATTCTTCAGTTCTTATTATTACTCTGTTGCTTTTCATGTGAAATTGTCTTCCTTAGATAATTAGATTCTTCATTCCTTGTAATGATTGAATTTTGTAGCTGAACTCCCATAATGACTAGGTTATGCATAACACTATTCGAAATCCTACTTTTTGCATGTGTCATATGTAATATGTTAAAAGCTGAAGATCCCATTTCTATTCGCCATACATATGGTCTACCTACGAAATGTTGATGGGAATTTGAGTGTTTGGCGATTGGTTTCTTTTGTTATGCTTCCCCTATCAATTCATTTCCATTCTAACAGTCAAATATAAGTTGAGTTTCTCTTAGTTATCAATCTTTTGTAGATTTGGACTTCTTGTCCTGTATGTTCTTCCTAGCTCGATACTACCAACTTCTCGATGAAAACTCTTTTAGGGTATACTACAGATTTCCATTACATTACATGCTCTTATTCCCAGCAACTGTTCTAACCGGTATTGTTTTCATTGGCAGAATGATACTGTACTTGTCCGTCTCATTCTCCAATATTTTCTTCTTCACCAATTTATTGACTTTCATGATGGTACCTTCCAACTCTCTGTACCGCAATTCCAACACAATTCTCAAATGATTTAAATGTCATCTCAAGACCATCTCTGTTATGCACCTTTCTGTATGAAGCAAAAAAAACCTTATATCCACATGAGTTTCCTTGGCCTTTTCACTTTTACAGCAGTATACTTACCATGGGTGAGTTGGGCGTTGAACATTCCCATTTTCTTCGTCAAGCTCCATAACTATATAGATGACTTAAATCATCTCTTTCGCCAAATTCTGAAATTGAAGGTGCTTCGTGGTTTCTCTTTTCTTGTTGGTCCAAGTCTGGAGGTATTTTCTGGTAACTAATCTCTCCCAATGTGATTTCACTCATTTCTTCTTCCATCTCTCTTTGTTCATCCTCATCCTTACATTTAATCCAACATACATGGAATTTTGAAGGTGCAAACAGTTTTTATTTTTTTTATTCCCCTTCTTCAGGGATTTCGTTTGCTAATGTTGGAAGTTATGGTTGATGGTGCCACTACCGGTGAAAGTGGATTTATCGTGGACTCTTCGTATGTCCCAACCTTCAAAGATTCCTAAGCAACAAGTGAGCTTTTCTTTTGATCTGTTTGAATTTTCTTAGCGCATGCTTATTTTATCTAAGTGTAGTTTAGCTGGTGGTTTTCAAATCTTTTTATCATAATACTCTAGAGTATAGTATTCTACCTAGCAGTATTTGTATACACTCCTCCTACATGTTTTAAAAAATATTGTATGTTTACAATTTATGCAATATTTTAGTCATCACAACAAATTTTAATATAAAATTTATAAATCACATAAAGACTGTAAACTTGGTTGGCGATTCAACATACCGATGTTCCTTTTAAAATAGTTCATTAAAAGGAAAAAGACTATACGAATAAATTTCGGGACAATATACGAATAAATATTAACTCATAAACCAAACCAAAAAATTTGAACAAAAAAAAAAAAAAAAACCCAAACCAAAGTAGAATAGACACAATCTTTGAGAAACATTTCACAACAAACTATTTACCTCTAATAAAAAGTTCAAAAAAAATACACATAAAAACCCGCCCGTAGGGCGGGTACTCACCTAGTGATTTTAAAGAGAGAATCATAGCATAATTGACAACATGCCCAACCCAAAACATAATACTTAGAAGAGAGGAAATCAGAGTATAATGAGAAGATGTTTAGAACTTAGAGCATGATTATTGATAGGTGTTATATTTGGAGTGTTAAGTAATTTTATAATGATAAATTGTATTGGAGTAAAAATTAGAACCCCAAAATAGTTGATGTTGTTTTTGGTCGATTATTGGTAGTTGTTAAAGATGGATTCTTAATATATATATATATATATATATATATATCTAAATTGATAAAAAAAAAAATTAAATTGATAAGAAATTAAAGATGGGTAATATGTTTTTTTAAAGTAAAATTTTTTAAAATTGATAAGTTAAAAAAAAAAAAACCTACAACCAATCAGAGGCCACCCCGTGGCCTTTAAGCATCGGTGCTTCAAGTGTTCAAATAAGCACCGGTGCTTCAAGTTTCTCCCCCACTTTTTATTAAAAAATTGTTTTTTTCCTCTAAGAACCTCCCTAATTACTATCAATAATCATGCCCTTACAAATGAACCAACGTAACGTACAAAATTTTTTGAGATGAGGAAAAACTATAATCAAAGCGACGATACTAGAATGTTTGACCCACGTGGTAGATTCATTAAACTTTAACAGCAAAAAGTTGGCAGAAGTAACAACGTTTGGGAACCGTAAGCACAACATCACACCACTCAACCTTCCCGTAAATTTCATGTTTGTTGCGCCTTTCAAGCGTAATTTCAGCACACCAAATCTTACGCTTTTCATGCACAATTTTTCCCAAAAAACCGCAATCTTTCCACCATAATCTACCAATCTAATACCATCATAATGTTTCGGTAATTTAGACTGTATTCCTTCTAAACCCTTTAAAACCCTCCAAGATCTTCCCTCAAAATTGTACCATTCAAGATTTTCAAATCTATAATTATACAACACATTATCTATCACGCAAGAAGACTGGGGAAGCCCATACGAATTAGGCACATCCATTAACCCTACCTCATCCCATTTATTTTCTTTAGGCTTGTAAACTGCACAACGACTCCCATTCCAAACCATGTAAAGCTTTCCTTGAATAACTAAGCTTTTGGATACAAAACTGCCGTGTATCTCTGCGTCAGGGCTTGGCACATGCTCCCATACTTGGGTTTTGGGATCAAAACATTCCATCCAATTCGAGGGATCAAAATCTTTCGAGCCTTCGGCTACATATATTTTCCCATCAAGAACATTCACAACATGCCACTTCCGGGTCACCAGCATGTTTGGAGCTTCGTGCCACGTGTGAGATCGACAGTCCATGAACAAGACCCTAGACGAGGACTCGCTACCTATCTTGTAGATATTACAACCATCTGCGATTAAACACCGCGAACTCGTAGAAAGAGAATCGAGAGTTGGGATTGAGACCAAAAGATTCTCACTAGACTTCTTCTCGTTCTTCTTAGTGCAATTCTTTAGGATTCTATACGGTGCAAAGCATGGAGTGAACCATCTAGGGTTAGGTTTAGGTCTCCGGGAAAGAGTGAACCAACGCGTTGTGTTAGAGTCACGAGAGAACTTTAAACACACATAGAGACAACTCTCGGTGCAGCCTAAGAGGGTTCGAATATCATAAAGCTCAAGCGAAGCAAGGAGAGAACGAAATCTCTTAGAAACTAAGCAGAGAGAGTCGGATAGTACAATCTCGAGATGCGTGCTAAACAGTTTAAAAGCAAGTCGTTAGGAAGCATTAGAAATGTCATCATTTCTGTGACCGGTGGCTTCTCTCCGTTCATGGCTATGGTCCGTGGAAGCCAAGATTAGCAAAAACGCCGGAGAGTGAGAGCAATCTTAAAATAATATCTTGAACCTTGAATTGGAAGAATGAATATTTCCTTCTTCTTCTTTCTTATACGAATAATGAATATTTCTTTCTCCTTCTTTCTTCTTCTTTCTTAGACGAATAATGAACAATATTTCCTTATTTACTTATCAAAATATAATTGAATATTTCATTATGTACTCATCAAGAACACTCACATGTTTGAGCTTTGTGCCACGTAATGGGACGGACAATCCATGAACAATATTACATTACCTTAGACAATAGTAAAAAGGGTTAATTAGTGAGATAACATGTTTAAGCATGTAAATTAATAAAATAACATGTGTAATTAGAAAATTAGGTAACTAACAAAGAGAAAAGAAAGTTTGACTAATTTACCCATAATAAATTCAATTAAAATTGTCAATTTTAATGCACAATTAATACAAATTATCTTATAATAAAATGAAATAAAAGAAATTCAATAAATTAAATTCGAAATTAACATACATAATTTTTTTTATGCATTAAACATTTGCTCAAAACAACCAAGCTCTTTAATTTCATAATAGTTGACTATTGTTTGAATATATAAATTAATTAGTGAACACAATTGAGATACTATTCAAATAAATAGTGAACTATCTCACTTTTTAAATTCAAATATAAATAAATAGTGAACTAAAATTGTGTAATAGTGAACTATTTGTGAATTTAACAAGTATAATTGATTGTTTGTGAAGAAAATTAACTATAAAGAGAACTATATGTTTATACATATAGCTAACTACACAAGGATATATAGCTAACTACATTTAAATATGGCTAACTACACATGAATATATAGCTAACTACATTTAGATAATACTGAACTATTCGTGAATATAACTGGTATAGTTAACTATTTGTGAAAACATTAATTATATAGATACACATAGATTCATAACTAATTATATTTAAATGAACTATTGGTAACATAAAAAATATAGTTGACTGTTTTTGAATATATTTGATTACATAGTTAACTCCATGTATAAATATATAGTTAATAGAATTGAAAAGTCTAAATAACTATATATGTAGTTGATTATATATATATATATATATATATATATATATGTAAAAAAGTTTGTTATAAATATATGTAGTTAACTATATAGTTAAAAAATTTACAAATAGTTAACTATACTAGTTATATTCATGAATAGTTCATTATTATTTATATGTATTTAAATAACTATATTTAAATATAGTTAGCTATATATCTATATGTACTTGGCTATATATAAACATATAGTTTAACAAGTATAATTGATATATATTCATTATTATATGTATAGTTAACTGTCCGTAAAATTGTTCACTAATTATTTCAATTGTATCTAAATTATGATATAGTTCACTATATACCTTATTCAAATTATTTTTTTCTGAAAAAAAAAGAATTTTTATATATGTCAATTTCGAAATTATTTTTTGAAAAAAAGTTACATTTTTATTACAAATAAATGTGTATTAATTAGGCATTAAAGTTGGCAATTTAGATTGAATTTATTATGGGCAAATTAGTCAAATTTTGGTTTCTCTTTGTTAGTTACTAAATTATGATTTAGTGGATGTTAGAAATTTAATTAATGGTGCAAATACTAATATACATGCTAATTACCCTAGTAAAAACATCAATAATACTTTTGAGTAACATTGTCACCAAAATGTGGCCAAAATAAAAGAGTAGGAAAAAATTACTAACTTTTAAAATGATTACACGAATACTATAATAAGAAAATTACCGGAAATGCATTTCGAAAATACCTTTATTGGTAGTCTACCACAACATGTCGAAATGAATTTTTTTATGAGAAAATTGCTAAATTAGGCTACATTTAAGCATAAAATGTCCTAATAGGTTTTTTTGTAATCAAAAAGTCCCAATAGGCTTTTTGAAATTCAAATCCCAATTATAACCTTCAATTAAAATTACTAATTAAAATTGTTAATTAGTAATATAGTTTTATAAATCAGAAAAAAATAATAATAAAAAGTAGTATTATAAAAAAGAAAAAGGAAATAAAATATAATAATAATAATATGTTTTAAAATCTTTATTCCTCCCGATCATATCTGCACTCTTCCCCCAAAAAAAAAAATTAGGGTTCTTCACAATCATCTCCTTCTCGTTTCTGGGTTAATCCATCTCGTTTCTGGGTTAATCCATCTCGTTTCTTCGTCTACTTTCTTGTTTCTATGAAACCCTCTCCGTATCGTTTAGGGTAAAACAAATTTCGTGAGCTCCTACTTTTGAATTTTCGGGTTTTACTTCGATTTTGAATTCGGAAATTAAATTAGGGTTCTTGAAATCCTCTCCTTCTTGTTTCTGGGTGAATCCGTCTCGAAGTTTCGTCTACTTACTCGTTTCTTTGAAATCCTCTCCGTCTCGTTTCAGGTAAAACAAATTTCTTATCCTCCTACTTCTGAATTTGGGGGTTTTCTTCGATTTTGAAATTTTATCTCAAAATTGTATCTAGATTCGATTTTTTGGGGAACTTGTATCTCGAAATGTCAATTTTTTGGGGAAGCCTTTTTCTCTATTTTGTTGTCTATGAATTGACTCATGGATCGATTGTTTGAAATTGCTTCATAAAACGAATATAATGTTGAGATATAATGTTGGTGTTTGCATATGCTTAATCCTGGTTTAAATTTGTTTCCTTGGTGTTTGCATATGCTTAATCCTGTTTCGTAATTAGTTTTGTTGTATTGTAATTTCTGATTCATATATTTGATGTGTTTCTTCTCTCTGTTTGTATAAACAGATATGTTGGTGTTTGCATATGCTTAATCCTGGTTTAAATTTATTTCCTTGGTGTTTGCATATGCTTAATCCTGTTTCGTAATTAGTTTTGTTGTATTCTAATTTCTGATTCATATATTTGATGTGTTTCTTCTCTCTGTTTGTATAAACAGATATGGAAGTAGACTTACCAAAAAGGTTTTTTCCTGAAGGAAATGAACCAGAAACTGATAAGATCAACAATAGCTGTAGGACTTCAATTCTGAAGATGTTGAATAAGAATTTACCAAGTGAGTACAGGGAAGTTGGAAGAGATCCGGTGTTTCGAGATATTATGGCGCTCAATGAGAATAAAGTACGATACTCAGCGAGACTCATACATAGCTTCATGTGTAGGCAGCTTCATACTAGCAAAAAACATGAGCTCTGGTTTGTCTTTGGTAGAAGGCCTCTTCGATTTTCGATGCAAGAGTTTTACGCGGTGACTGGTTTGAAGCACGAGAAAGTAGAGGATCCAGGTTTTGAGAATTGGGTTGAGGATAATGGTTTCTGGAGTAATCTGCTGAGCAAAGGCACATCAATCTGCATGCAAAAGATAAGGAAGTACATCAAAGATTGTAACCAGTGGAAGCGAGTTGATAGGCTGCGGTTGGTGTATGTGTCTATCATAGGTGGTTTGCTAATGCCACTGGATGAGAAAACTGCAATCCCAGACAGGTACATCAAGCTGGTGATGAATCTTGATAATCTACGAGCATATCATTGGGGTATTGACTCATTTGACCATCTACTAAAAGAAATGGATGCTGCTAAAGTAAGAAATTGTATTTCTAACTTATAATTTCGTTGATTTCAATATGTATTTGGATTATACTAATTAGAAATAAATTTCTATGTAGGAGAACCTGAAGAAGACTAAAGGTTATTCTTTGCATGGTTTCTCGTACGCATTTCAAATCTGGATTATGGAGGCTATTCCAGATATTGGCCAAATGATGGGTGAAAAAATAAGTGACAATAGCAATGTTTTTCCTAGATGTTCAAACTGGAAAAATGTTTCTGCCCTTTCTTATCCTGAAATCAGGAGGCTTGAGGCATTATTTGGAAAAGAGGTGAGTTAAATAATTTTTTTATGTTTCATTAATCATTTTTAGACAAAGATTATTTTTTTAAGAATGTTTGCTTTCTCTGCTATGCAGGCTGTCTTGTATCAATTCATTTCTTCCACTGGAAATAACGACATTGTTCATGTTATTGAGTATATGAGGAGTCCTCCTGATGTGAGAGACGAACGGGTTGATCGTATGCATGACCTCATCACACGGACAAAAGTGTGGACTGACCACATATGAGAAGCTATGGTGCCTGATGCGACTTGTGTGCGGTAGGCTGTGGTAGATGAAGATAAGAGAGAGGATGAGGGAGAGACAGAGGATGAGGGAGAGAAAGATAATGAGGAAGAGACAGATGATGAGATAGGCGATACAGTTCGCAACGTTTCTACACCTAAGGTTTTGTGCGACAGATCAGCGGGAAAAGAAGTAACCAATAATGAAGACATGAAGCGCTTCATGAAAGAACTGATGGAAGCTTCTGTGACTTCTATAAAGAGCGCCATTGAGGTAGAGATTGCTGCTAGATTTGATGTAGTACACGCAGAAATCATAAAGACCTTTACACTACTACTACCATGTCTGCAACCAGAGGAGACACATCTAAAACCGCAAAAACTAATCCTCCAACAACAAGGAACCAATCTCAGTCACAGCAGAAGAAGGTAACTCGGAAGAAAACCCTTTAACTCTCCCTTTTGTTAAGTGTCTAAATGTGTGTTGTAAGGCTTTTGTAAAATATGTTTTAAATCTGTGTGAAACCTGTTAAATTATATGTTGTTTGTTTTCTTTTTGTAAAATCACTTAAGTGCATAACTATGTAATTTTACTTTCTAATGTACTTATTTTTGCTATCATTTTATAATATTTTCTTTCTCATTTCATTAGCAGGCTAGGAAAC
This sequence comes from Draba incana, assembly GCA_963576765.1. Taxonomy (NCBI): domain Eukaryota; kingdom Viridiplantae; phylum Streptophyta; class Magnoliopsida; order Brassicales; family Brassicaceae; genus Draba; species Draba incana. Next base: position 5,233,838 of record OY755212.1, on the reverse strand, counting down.
CTTATGTGGAGGCAAATCTTAATGACATGTTGGAAAATCTACATGATGTGGGTGTAAGTCAGACCTCAGATATTGATCTTCAATTAAGTTCACAAGACTTTATCCGTAAAACCAAGGCGAATCCAACAGAGAAATCCAAAGTTAAATGTGAGGAGCAAACACCAGTTTCAACAAAGGGTGTAGAAGCATGGGAAAAGCTAACTCTCAGACCCTTTAATGAAGAAGTTTTGTATGATCTTCCTGACAAGCCATTGGTATTTTGTAGAGATGCAGATATTGAGGCATTAACAAAGTGGGGAACGTCTTACAAGTAAGTGTAATAAATTTTTGTATCTGTCTATAATTAAGTATCTCTCATCCGTAATTAAAAATTACTTTTATCATAAATTTGCAGCCGGTCTGTACTCCATATTGGTCCATCGGAATTTAGCTGGGACCTAGCTTCCAGATTTATTTTAAGGGATAAATGGCTGCTAACCATGGTTTGTTACATATATCTTACAATTACATAACCAAATTTTGAAATGTGCACATTAATTTAGCTTCTATTAATCTTTCCAGGATATGGATGCAGCCATGTATTTGTTACGGGAGAAGGCATCTATGGGACTTTTGAACGTAGATGGTGTAGATCGTTTTGGTTTCATGTCTTGCAATTTGAGTTGCAATATCCTCAGTGAATACAAACGGTTTCAGGTGGAGAAGCAGAATTACGAATTGAGTCATGTGCTCTTATCTTATGGTAGAGGAGAATTACCAGCTCATGGAAGGACCGGAAAAGTGTGGGGTATGGATCTCGATCGAATATACGTGCCCTTCAATGTCTGTAATCATCATTGGATATCATTGTGCATCGACTTCAAAGCGAGGGAAGTTACAATGTTTGATTGTGACAACGGGACACGTTACTCGGGTTTGAACTCATTTCTACACATGACACCGCGCATTGTCAAAGCTGTTCAACCAGACTCACACAGCAAAGAATTGAAGCTGGAAGCCTATTCAATCAAGCATCAAAAAATGCCTAATGGACTTAATAAGAAGCAAAGTCATTGCGGTCCTTACGCGCTCAAATATATTGAATGTCACATGCTTGTTATGGACTATTCTTTGCTTGATGATGAAAGCATCCTACATGGGCGATGGAAGCTTGCCACTGATCTGTTCTTAGCCGCACAGGATCCAATATTCATTGAGCGAATGACGAAGTATGTGCCGCCTGTTACGCACACTGATCCGAATATTGTGGATTTGAGCTGAGATGGAGTTCTACATTTACTTTATGTTTTTGAGTATTAGTGTTTGGATTTGAACTTTTTGAATGGTTTATCTATTAGTCAGACTAATTTATCTAATCTTCAACTGTTTCGGTTAGGAAATGATCATGTTTTGAATATGCATTATTTGAAAAGCTTATATTGTTTTAACGGTTAGGAAATGATAATGTCAGTATTAAATGTTGCAATATATGGTTTTTCTTACAATGACTCAAACCCTAAACATCTGTTATGATTAATGAAAAAATTCAGTTATCATCCACGTTTCTTCAAAAACTATGAATAGAAACTTGTTTACCTAAAGTAAACTCTAAATTGAACCAATAATCTCGAAATAGAAACCCTAATCTCTACATACAATTCGTAAACTAAGAATATGAAATCATACATTTCTTCTAAACAATATGGTCGGAACCATAAAACCATGAAGTAAAATGAAACATTTGTTAACTAATACTAATAAGTGTCCAAAACCCTTAACTCAAACCCCAAAATGAATAAATTTCATTTTAACAAAAATTAATCTAAACCCTAAACCCTAAACTCAAACCCCAAAATGAATAAATTTCATTTTAACAAAAATTAATCTAAACCCTAAACCCTTAACTCAAACCCCAAAATGAATAAATTTCATTTTAACAAAAATTAATCTAAACCCTAAACCCTAAACTCAAACCCCAAAATGAATAAATTTCATTTTAACAAAAAGCTTGTCACCACTGCGTTTCGAACCCGTGACTTAGGCTTATAGTGAGCGCAGTGTTATATGGTAACCAGTAATGCTGTGTATTATAATCTGTCCATATTTGTTTTGGAATATACTAAATACAGAAACTGAGAGGAATTACACAAAATATTCGTTTTAAGTATAAGACAATACGGTTTATCAAGTGTTTCTCTTATTTCGTCGCCGCAATTGGAAGGTGAACTGACAAACCCTAAAATTTCAATTGTCGTTGGTTTATGTGATTCATTTGGTTAATTCTAAACAATTTTTCAACTCCATACGAGTCTACAACTACTTCAGTCAATTTGCGGAGGTAAGTATACTGGATTCGCAGATTTTACGAATGTATCAACTATTTTTTTGTGAAATAGAATTCGGTATTTAGGTGTGATTGATTTGTGTTGACTACGACGAGGAATTAATAGCCAATCCATCTGATGTTATGTACATTTCTATGGATGGTTTGGAACCTGAGGATTATGTTCCATTTTGGGTTCATGATATACTCTAAATCAGTAATCAATTTTGGGTTCATGACTTTCACTAACATAATCAATCTTGTTGGTTTGTAGATATGAGTTACTCATCATCGGGTTCAAGTCGTAGTGGCTACATAAGGGGTATTCCAAGGCAGTGTACATGTGGACAGCCGACTATAATCCTCAAGTCAACAACGGACAGGAATCCGAATCGCGAGTTTTACAGATGCAGAATGGCAAATACGAAGTCTTCCGATCATGTTTTTAAATGGGCAAGGGAATCACAGTTGGAAGAGTATGATGTTTTATCCGAAAACTAGGAGAGCATTGTTGATGAGATTGGGAAGATAGTTCATTGCCAGAAGGTTATGATGGATACATTACAGAAACTAGGAGAGAAGACAAAGACTCTAGAATCCGAAGTTATGATGTTCAAGGCAAGCTTTAAGAGAGGTGTGATATGTGTTGCTGTTTTAGGGTGTCTTTATTGGTCATATCGTGCCATGTACGATACAATAGACACCTTATATTGTGTTGCGTTAGATCATGTTGGTTTATGAATCTAAAACAACCTTTGGTTGCATTTACTTTAGTTTTTCTTACCTTTGCTTCCTCTTCTATATGTGTCGGTGAGGTTCTTATTTGAATTTATTACAACCTATGTTTCTTCTTCAAACTCTATTGGTGAGGTGTTACAATGGAAAATTATCAAGGCCTGTAATGAAAAATTCATTCTAAAATGTAACGTAAGAATCCAAAAGAAACCAAACTATAAAAAACAAAAGAAAACCAGAGTCTGGAACCAAAAACAAAAGAAACCAGAGTATGTAAAACAGAGTACATCAAATAAAATCATAAGCAAATCATATGGAACCATCTCTAAATCGGCATTTTACATGTCGATCTGTTGTGACCTTCACGATTACACCGGCTGCACTTGTGCGTTCTCCGCCTTTTTGATTCTCCTGACTTGCGTATCTTATCTTCAACTTATTCGAACATTTGTTTTCTTTGCCTACCCGCTTGTCTTCGTGACTTAGGTGGTAACACTTGAACACTTTCAACGTTCGGTGGAACACTCCAAGAATCCTCGGGAACGGATATTGGATTAACACTTTCCTCATAAGCTGCTCTCCATGTAAGAGTCGTGTACTTTTCATCCGTCAGAGAATGTGCGTCCCTTCCAATAGATAATCCCGCTTTTATGGCGTGTCTACAAGGGATTTTAACCAAGGTATACTTTCCACATGTACACGTTCTCTCATTTAGATCAACAAGGCAGTCGATCTTATCGCCTTTAACGTGAAATCGATGATCGTTGATCTGGTAAACGGTGAATGTTCTCCCCTTTCGGATCCTTCTTGCTACCTTTTTTCAACTTTAATGGTTAAATTTTGCATATGCTTTGAGCTCTTTGTTCGACGCTTATTAAACCATCTGGTTAACATTTCCCTGATGCTGTCTACCAAAGGAATTAGTGGATACTCTCTAGGTGCTCGTAACGCAGAATTTATCGATTCGGCTGGGTTGTTGGTCCTAACGTCGTACCTGAATCCTGGGAATTGACAACGAGCCCATTTTCTCACGTCAGCTTCAATAAGATACTGTCCAATTTTTGGATTCATATTGCAAATAACATCCATCTTTGCTTCGAAATCAACAGGCCTATAATATTTCGAAGCATCTGCAACCAAATCGATCAGACTCTTGCCGTGATAGGTTGTCACAACGTTATTCATCAAGTGGTGAATGCAAATACCATGCTTAGATTCCGGATAAACTGTTTGAATCGCCTTCCCAATTGAAGAATTTCTATCAGACACAAAAGCCAAACCATTATCATCTGGAATAACAACATTTAGCTCCCTCATAAACCAATCCCAGGAATGTCGTTCTCTGAATCAGCAACCCCGAAAGCAAGTGGATATAAGTTATTATTACCATCTAAAGCCATAGAAATAAGAAGTACGCCTCTGTACTTATTTTTCAGAAATGTACCATCAACAACAATCACTCTCCGCATTGTTTTGTCAAACCCTCTTATAGACTGACCAAAAGCAAGAAACATGTACTTAAATCTACCATGGTCATCGATTTCGATATTGTAATGCGTACCCGGATTTGCTGCTTTTAGCATGTACAAGTACTTGGGTAGTTTTTCATAACTCTTCTCGGGTATACCTCTTACTGCATTAACTGCATACTCACGAGCATCAAAAGCTAAAGAATAACTTATATTAACGCCTTCCTCCAAGAGCATAGTCTGAACCACTTCACTCGGTGACGGTCCTACTTTCACACGATGATATTTAGGCATTATCAACTCAGCCATGGTTTTTGCTGACGGTGTTTTACCACCCTTTGTTTTGCTCGAAGGAGCACATGTATGTTGAGAGACATACTTGGTGATTTTGAAAACCTCAGAGCCTGGCACAGACACTGCACGAAGACGCCAATTGCACAAATTATCAGAGCACCGTATACTCCACCATGTGTTATTCGATTTAATAACTTTGTAGTCGAAGTTATGTCGTACAGCACACATTTCTATTCTGGCCTTCAAAATCCTTTTTGTATCGAAACACTCGCCCTTCTTCACAACATTGTCCAAAGCTAATTGAACTGCTTTCTCACTATCTTTTTCTGTGTCTTCAAACGCTAACTCATCATCATTACCATCATGATGAACAAGTGATTCGGTTTCTTTAGCCACAAAACCAGCACCAAAGTCCGTTAATTTCTCGACCATGTTTTCAACTCTAGGTTTAAACGTCACACATAGCTGAATCGATGCATTATTCTGAACGTACGCAACAAAATTTCTTACTTGTCGATCATTGGATATGATAAATGGAGGAGACCCTAACTTGCTAATCAAATCCTCAGGTAGAAAGCTGCACTCAATCATAACATGACTTTGGTCGATTCCGTAATCCTCTGCCACCATAGTCCTTAACTCTTCATAAGAGGTTGTCAATTCTAAAGCTAGTAATCGAGCACCTTTTTGCTCGTCAATAGCAAAGCTCCATCCATCATTGGAATTCCATTCGCCACAAATCGCATACATGTGCAACATATTTGTAAAAATTTATTCACAAAATTCACCTTATGTTCAACAGAGAAACGAAGAAGAAGATGCGAACGTGACTTGCAAATAATTAGTATTTTTTTGGTCGTGCGCAAATAATTAGTTTAGGTAACAAGAATATTTACTCCCACATTTTTAGGAAAGTGTAACTTATTTCTACATAATTTGGATGGATAAACGTATTTATTGTTTGTACTTTCATTAAGAACAAGTAATAACATCTTGCCTTAGTGGTTACAACTCATGCTCTTCCTTTGTTGATGACACGGGTTCGAGCATCAAAGGGTGATTGTTTTTTCAACTTTTTTTTAACCACATAAAACACTAAATGGAAATAATAATAACTAATTTCGTAATAAATAGAATTATTCATAATTTTTAAATTATATTTCGCAATAATAAATACAAATAATATTTTTGGATTTTTTCTTAATTATATTTAAATTATATTTCGTAATAATAAATAGGAATATTTAAATTATATTTCGTAATAATAAATACAAATAATATTTTCGGAATTTTTCTTAATTATATTTAAATTATATTTCGTAATAATAAATAGTAATATTTAAATTATATTTCGTAATAATAAATACAAATAATATTTTCGGAATTTTTCTTAATTATATTTAAATTAGTAAATCTTTACATTTTTGGCAACAAAATATTTTTTCCTAAATTTTAGGAAATAATAACTAATTTCGTAGAAAACAGATTCTACCATATGGTAGATACGTGAAGAATGGTAGAACAGTTGGTAGAAATGGTTTTCTACATATGGTAGAATTTTGGAAAATGGTAGATTTTAAATTCTACCAGTGGTAGAAATTTGATATTTCGCAGAATCGATATTCTTGGAAATGGTAGAAATTTGATATTTAGTAAAATATATGTTCTACACATGGTAGATTTCTATAAAACGGCAGAATCTAAAATCTACTGAATTCTACTACCGGTAGAAAAAAAAACTAAAATGATTATAGAATATGCATTTTACTTTAAAAAAAAAATGTTTTCACAAAAAACTCTATTCATGATATGTTTATATTTTATATATTTTTTAAAAATTTTAAAACTTATTATTTGTTTTTTTTTTCCACCACTTAGGGGTATTATCGGAAAACAACAAAAAAGGTCTATTGGAACATTTTATACTTAAATGTGGCCTATTTTAGCAAATTCCCCTTTTTTTATCCTGAAAAACATTTTGTGGTATTTGGGAATTTAAAAAACAAGAAAAATGGTAGTTTCCATACTATACTACTACTATAATTTTTGCCATTTTGATGAACGCACCAGCTGACCAAGAAATGTTATTTAATTTAAAATTTAATTTTCTTTTGTCAAAACAAAAGGTAGAAGAAGAAGAAGACCAAGAAAGTCAAGTGCATGTGAGAGGAGTAGGAAAATTTAGGAGGAAAGACTTTGAGAGCAGCTATTTCTTTTGTCTTCTTCCTCCTTAAACAACCTCTCACTCTGTCTCTTTCTCTAAACCCAAAAAATCCCCAATTCTTGAAAAATTAGGGTTTGAGTCTGAGGAAGAACAGAGAGAGATGAGTGCTTCAAGGTTTATCAAGTGTGTCACCGTCGGCGACGGTGCTGTCGGAAAAACTTGTCTTCTCATCTCTTACACTAGCAACACTTTCCCTACGGTTAGCTTTAAAGTCTTCTCCTTTTGTTTTTTTTCGTTTACTGGGATTTGTTGTTTATAAGATCTTGAAGCTGTGAAATTTAGCTTAGGAAAGTTTGGGTTTTCTTAAAGTCTTGTTCTTTTCTGTTAATTTTGGTGACAATGTTAGTCTTAGAGTACCTCTTTAGCTCAGTGATTGTACTGTATGATTTGAGAATTCAGCTTTATATACCATAGCAATGTTTCTCCGGTGATGCTTAAGGTTGCTCTTGTGAGTTTTTCTAGGAAAGTTTAAGTCTTTGTTGGGTTTTCTTAAAGGTTTGTTCTTTCTGTTAATTTTGGTGAGTGTTAGTTTATAGATGACCTTAGCTCAGTGATTGTACTGTAGTGATCTATGTGAACCATGTATAGTGTGATTAAGATTTAACTTTTATCAGTGATTTATCTCTGTGACAGGATTATGTGCCTACTGTGTTCGATAATTTCAGCGCGAATGTGATTGTGGATGGGAACACTATCAACTTGGGATTATGGGATACTGCAGGCAAGTTTTATCTTGGATTTTGTAGTCTCTTTCTCTGCGGAGAGTGATTTGTGTGTTTGATTTTGATGAAACAGGACAGGAAGATTACAATAGACTAAGACCTCTGAGCTATCGCGGTGCAGATATCTTCTTACTCGCGTTCTCTCTCGTTAGCAAAGCTAGTTATGAAAATGTTTCTAAAAAGGTTTGATCTTTCGCCCTCCTCCCTTGAAACGGCTTTCTTGTTTTATCGTCTTTTTTCATTTAGTGATTCGGCGGTTTTGATTTTTCAGTGGGTTCCTGAACTGAGACATTACGCTCCTGGTGTTCCTATTATCCTCGTTGGAACAAAGCTGGGTTGGTTTCTTTTTTTTTAACTCAGCTCGATTACCATTTTATCTTTTCTCGGAATTTTCTGATGTTTTAATGAGTGGCTCTCTTTTAGATCTTCGAGATGATAAGCAATTCTTTGTCGAGCACCCTGGTGCAGTGCCTATCTCTACCGCTCAGGTACCTTTTTTTCTCGTGAGTTTCTAACTGAAGCGTCGGTGTTAAAATTTTCGACATGTGTTGGTATTGAAACAGGGCGAAGAACTGAAGAAGTTGATTGGTGCACCTTCTTATATCGAATGCAGCGCAAAAACTCAACAGGTAAAACCTAAACTTTTCATTAGCTTTATCTAATTTTACCGTCTAAAACTGAAATCCGCTGATCATTTCAACAGAATGTAAAAGCGGTGTTTGATGCGGCTATCAAGGTGGTTCTGCAGCCACCGAAGAACAAGAAGAGGAAGAAGAGAAAATCTCAGAAAGGTTGTTCGATATTGTGAGAAAGAAGAGTGGTTTAGAGGAATCAACTTGAAGCAGGAACATGTTCTTTGTAGTATGAAGAATTAGTAACAAAAGTATTTGCAATTTGATCTGTATATATACAATGAATTCTTGGTTTTGATTTGTTTCCTAGATTGAGTAGATTCACACGAATTGGTTAGTGATAATTCTCTAATTAAGTTTTTAATCTTGTTTCAGCAAGAAGTAGTAGGCATTATTGGATGATGATGATTTGCAAAAACCATTATTTTTTTTGTTTCTTGTACTTAAAAAACCAATCTTGGTTTGCCAAATTTTGTTTAAATCTCATGATTTCGCAAACAGAGCAAGTTGGTAAGTTTGCTTTAATCGAATTGCATAACATTTGCAGAATAGGTGAAACCGAAAATTAGACAAAGACAGCATAATTTTTCCTAAGGTAATAACTTCCAACATACAATATTGTTAAGTTTCTTGCAATTTTCTAAAGAAATTATCAAAAAATAAATTACACGACAATTTTGCATTGATACATCCATTCATTTTGGGGACACCATTGATTTGACCTACACGTGAAACATTAAATATAAAAATAAATAAAAGTGAGACTCGTGAAAGATATAAACTTTTGACTTTCATCAAAATTGAATTGATATTTATTTTGACTATGAAGTAGTAGATATTTTCCCTTTATTAAATGTGATTTAGTTTATTCAATTTTATGGTCCTAAGAGCATGTGCATTGGAGACTTTGTGCATAAGTGTTTAATAATTTTTTAGAATTAAATATATTAAATTTAGGACATTTGAGTGTCTAAAACCAGAAAAAGATCCAGTATTAGATCTTTTTCCTGGTTTTAGACACTCAAGTGTCTTAAATTTAATATATTTAATTCTAAAAAGTTTTTAGACACTTATGCTCAAAGTCTCCAATGCAGTTGCCCTAACTCCTAAATAAGTTTTTAGAGTGAACATTCAATGTCGATAGTCCAACTCCATTTAGAAGAAGTGATTTTTGTTTTCAACGTGGTACTATCAGGTATCCACATACAGAAAGTAATGCCTAAAATGTCTATAATTAAACAAAAATTAGTTTAATGTCATTAGTTCATCTCTATTTTTTTTTTTAAATACGGTTTAAACGTGTTATTATTAATGGGTAATCTCGAACACAGAGAAAAATAATGGTCAGACCATCTACAATTGATATCAAACAAAACTATTTTTATGGTCATAAGCTTAGCTTATCATATTACCTAACGAATCTCGTTTGTTAATCAATCTCTTTCTTACCCACGTATTATTTGATCTCTACAATAATATCAAATCAATTGAAATAATTAGATATCTCAGCTATGTGTCGGGTCGGGACGATTAGTGAACTAATATTCACCTAAAAGCCTTTTAAATCACAATAGGTACTATAATCTATTCTCCTACGTACCAACTTTCCTTTGACATGTTTTCTTCGTTAGGCACTAAAATTTCATATATAGTTTTGCTTTTGATATATACTGTTATATATATTTAAGTTTATAATATATTACGTGATTGCTTGGACTTAATACGATTTTGATTTTATAATCGATCAAGAATATGCTTATTAACTTAAAAGACTACTTGAGATTATAGCCTCTACAAGTACGCTAAGTGGCATACGTGATACGCCTATTTTTGGAGGGTTTTTAGCACACACAAAAAAAAAGTACGAGTACGTACGAAACATTTTGTTCTCTGATTTCCATTTGATTCAATATTAGATAATGGACACAATGCACATTGCACTAACCTGTTTGTGTTTTATGACGCCATCTTTAAAAAAAAAAATACAGTGATAAGATCTACCTATAAAATATAAATATAGTCGACCAAAATCTTAGAACCATTGCTTTTTAAAATTCGACTGTTTTCATTTATTTATGTTCTCATCATATTATTGAGCTTATAAAGCTTATAATTTGTCTTCTAATATGTTCTCATTGCCCCCACAAAAAAAAACAAAAAAAAACAATTTTGATCCCTATTTCAAAGCGAGTTATCGTAAATGACCTTTTTAAAAAATTAGCATTTCATTGATGTAACATCTGATTGATTATGGATAAACAGACTTTTCGAAAGGTTTTTCAAAAAATAGCTGAGATTTATAAATTCTTCACATGTTTCCAGAAAATTAAAAAATAGAAGCTTTTAAATACTACTAATTAGAAGAAGAAAAAGTCCGTAGTGATTACGGACATTTAATTCTCGAGCCATTGCCGTACGTTGGAGGCAGCCATCAAGGCTTGAGCCTTGAGGCTTGAGTCAAGGAGTGTTCGTTACGCTTTACCCACTACAGTCGGTGGTCACACACTCACAAGTTCCCTTTGATTACCGGATATCGTCGGTTTCCCACTAATTTTTTTTCGGTTTCCTCTAACTAACTAATTATTTTCTTCAATTTTTTAAAAAATTATTAACGAACATAAGATAGTTATTTTGCCAAATGATAAGAAAGAAGATGCAAAAGAGTGATATATCCCTAACAAAATTGTATTTTCTATTTAACAAAAAAAATGTATTTTTCTTCGGTTATACCTATAATTATAAATAATCACAAAACGGATAATTTTTTACGGTTACATAATATTTTATTGTATAAACGTCTAATTTATTACATAAAATTATAATTATCAAATAGAGCTATAATTTATATCATAGAAGTGTTAAGACAACCAAACTCGAACATGTTATTTTGTTTATATAAATGTAGGGATGGGAAAAATATTCGAAACCGAAAAACCAAACCGAATCCGACCCGAAATTATCCGAACCGAATCCGATTTTATAAAATACCCGATTGGGTTTCATTTTTTAAAAACCAAAAAGCTGAAACCGAACCCGAACCGAACGGGTATCCGAATTACACAAAACATAAAATTAACTAAATATATTTAGATATAGTGTTCACATAATTTATGCATTTTTTAAAGTTTTTTTTATAGGTTTTTCGGTTGATTCGGGATTTGAAGGTATATTTGGTTTAAATAATTAATTTCGTTAGATAAATTATTTAGAATTTTTATTTTTGTTATATATTTTTTAGAAAACTTGAGTTAAAAATAAATTAATCAAACCAAATTAGACTTAAAATCACGTAAGTATGAATATTTTGGATAACCAAAACCGAAACCGAAACTGACAATAACCAACACTAACCAAACCGAAACCAATCCGAAATTTAAAAATAACCGAATGGATATTATATTTCTAAAACCGAAAACTCGATAACCGAATTAACCAAACCGAAACCCGAATGGTTACCCGAATGCCCACCCTTATAAACGTCTATAATCACCTCTCGTAACAAATAATTGAAAATTTCTCAAGATAAAATCATCCAAAATATTTAAGTCACGTCATTGCCATTTTTTGTTTAATTTACATCGTTCTTTTTGCTATGTGATTGCAAATACTCAACATAAAGATCGGTAAAAACAAAACTGGGCACTGTCACTCTTTCTTTACTCACTGCTTCTCTCTCTCACCGACACTTTCTTGATCAGGTCGGTTTATAATTGCTACTAAGCTCATACAGTCATACTTATCAATTAGTAAAATCAATTCTCTTTCTAGGATTTCACCATAATATGATTGAAGAAGATCAACATTTAGCGTCAGAGAAATATCAATCCTTGTAATGTGTAAGATTTTATACTATATGTTTATTTATTACAATCTTGTTTTTAGTCGTAGCAGGTACAAAATTTAATAATAGATGGAACGAGTTTTGGTAAATATTATTTTGTCCGGTAATGCTCATAGTCTTGATCTTTTTAAATCCATCTCTACTGCCATTTTTTCCTCCATAATTGACATAAATGGTAAAATAAACAAAGGAAAACTAATGTTTTGTTCATAATATTAACAAATCAGTTTGTTCCAATTGAGTTTATGTTTGTTTGATCCCCTCCTCTTTTTTTTTTTTTTTTTTGAATAAAGAAACTTGTTGAGAAAATGCAAGTAGCTCATAAGAAAGATTTGAGGACAATTTTTGAATTTTCTGATGAATCTAGTGAAGAACTCTTGAAGATGAGTAAAGAAAAGAAGAGGATTTCAGGAAGATCGATTTCTCTTCCATCGATAGACATATCACTAGACCAGAAACCAGGTTGGCCTTTGCTTAATAGAGATATTTTGACAACACCACAAGTTAGCCAAACACGGAAAGTCTCAGTGGTCAATTGGGTCATGAGTTTACCTGACCGGTTTCCAAATCATCATCAGAATATAAACTTTGTCAAGAAACAACTTAGTGACATACTGAGAGAAAACAAGAAATGGTTCAACTACAATGTTCTTAAGACAGCAACATCAGATTTCTCTCAAGGTACTCAGTTTTTTTTCCTCTGTCGTTTCTCCTTCTTACTCGCTGTACGCGTTTGGGATTGATCTTTGTATTTTATATGATAGAAAATCTGATTAGCAAAGGAGGATGCAATAAAGTGTATAGAGGGATTCTTGAAGATGGAAAAGGCATTGCAGTGAAAATCTTGAAATCATCATCTAAAGAAGCTACGACAGATTTTGTTCACGAAATCGACATTATCGCTTCTTTGAGACACAAAAACATTTCACCGTTGCTCGGTGTTTGTGTCCAAGACAATGATCTAATCTCCGTTTACAATCTTTTCTCTACAGGAAGTTTAGCAGAAACCCTTCACGGTAACAAAACATTGTCAACTACATTTTATTATATCAGGCTTGATGCGTCTAACGTTATAATTAACAAAGATCGCGACATATATCAATCAATCATTTAAACTTTTCAGTTATTTTTTAAAAATCTTATATATTTGTATGTATAAATTAGAATATAAAAAGCAACACATATCACGTTTTACATATCTTAAGTACATATACATAAAAGACCCTATCGAATTGGTATGTATATAAAGTATGATGATTATTGATTATGTAGGTAAGCAAAAGAAAAAGCATGTATTATCATGGGAAGAGAGATTCAAGATAGCAATCGGTTTAGTGGAAGCATTAGATTATATTCATAACCGATGTTCTAAGCCAGTGATTCATAGAGATGTCAAAACGTCTAATGTTCTTCTCTCAGATGAGCTCCAACCTCAGGTAATGAAAAGCTTTTGACATTGATTTCTTTTAGCTAATTTTCTTTATGATATTATAAGAAACCGATTGTGTTTCTTATGATTTTGAGAATAGCTTTCAGATTTCGGACTTTCGATGTGGGGACCAACAACATCTTCTCGATATTCGATACAAGGTGACGTGGTGGGCACGTTTGGATACCTAGCGCCGGAGTATTTCATGTACGGAAAAGTTAGTGACAAAGTCGATGTTTACGCGTTAGGAGTGGTTCTGCTTGAACTCATATCAGGAAGAAATCCTATTTCACCTCAGAATCCAAGAGGACAAGAGAGTTTGGTCATGTGGGTAAGCGTGTTTTTCTTTTGTTCGCTGGTTACTTATGCTGTAAGCAAGACTTAGTAAACCCTTAAAAAGATATTCCTTGGGATGCAGGCAAAGCCGATGATTGAGACCGGAAATTCAAAAGGGTTGTTAGATCCAGACGTGACAGAGATATTCGATGAGTGTCAGTTTGAGAGATTGGTTCTTGCTGCTACACATTGTCTCACAAGATCAGCCACACATCGTCCAAATATCAAACAAGTAAGATTTTGTTTCCTAGTCCAAGAAAAGCTAAGTTCGTCGTCAAGAACTAATCTTTAATGTTTCTTTCAGATACTAAGGCTTCTGAGAGGTGAAAACGGAATCGAGAAATGGATTAGAGAAGAGGAAGATACTGAAGACTGCTTCGATGACGAGGTTTACCCGAATTCAAGCGCGGAATTACAGTTGAGCCTTGCAATGCTCGAAGAGGAAGACAATGAATTTGCATCAATTAGCAGCATTGAGAGAAGTAACAATAGCCCTAATTCTTCTTCTTGTTCATCTGGGGAACTATAAATTTAGATCACTCTACTTTTAGTTATGTTTTTTTTTAATTAGTTTAGTTGATAATTTTAGGTTGTTCTTTGTAATTTGGGGTGATAGTACAGGTAACGAAAAAAACATTTCCTAGACTAATAAATTTCAACATCAACTATGCCAATGTCACGATCCGATATAATTGTGGGATCTTGACATTTATATATATTTTTCAATCCCAATTTGACCCCATATAGGTGAAGTAGGGCTGGGCGTTTTAACCGAACCCGAACCCGAACCGAAAAATCCGAACCGAACCCAAACCGAACATATATAATACCCGATCGGGTTTTAGTTTCTTAAGGTACAGGTACCCGTACCCGATCGGGTAATACCCGATATCCGATCGGGTACCCGATTCATTTTTTTTTTTTTTAGTGATTAGGGTTGGATGTCATGGATTAATTGGTCAGTATTAGTAATAACCTAGAGTGTGATTTCAATTTATAAACTAGTGAAAAGTTTTCTTATTGAAATTGAAAAGTTTTCTTATCTAAATTGAAAAGTTTAGATTAATGGAGATAGTTGCAGCTTAGTCAATACTGTTCCAAGCAATAAACGGATTTCGTCAATTTTGAGTGATTTGTTTTTAAAATTTGGAGATAATTCTGGTAAAACCGTTCATTTACACTTCCCTGTTTTCACATTGTTCTTAAGAATTATAACTTATTCATTCATATGTTGCTTCGATTTTTTGACTTGATTGAGCACTGTTCCTTTACACTTCATATGTTTATTTTAAAATCTGTTTTTTTTATTACGGTGCTATTTCGGGTTTCGAAAAAAAAAAAAAAAAAACTATTTCGGGTATAATTCGGGTATACCCGAAATACCCGAACCCGAACCGAATCGAACCCGAATATATATAATACCCGATCGGGTATTATATCTCCAAACATCGGGTACCCGATACCCGAAATGCCCGACCCGAACCCGATCGGGTACCCAAACGCCCACCCATACGTGGTGAAGAGTTGGTCTTGACATGTGTACCATCTTTTAATGGTATATTATTAGAGATGAACACGGCCTGCATCATGGGGATGAGCTAAAGTATTAACCAAAAACAATGTCGTGAAGCAATGTTTAACTAATTGGAATAATAATACCGTTATAATGAGGATGCTTACCCAAAAAAAACTAAATAATGTCTCTTAAGTAGAAAGATGATAGGTTATTTTGGAATAATTCCAAAAACAAAATAACACTAAAACATGTAAAGTTTCTTGAAATCTTTTAAGAAGTAATGATTTGAAAATAAAAATTGGTTTATGGTACTATAATTTTTTTTGTTTAAAACTAAAAAGGAATGCTATCAACAAAGAAAATAATGGTTATCATATGTACGTAAGTTTTCAGTCCTAACTTATTTTTTATCCTAAGTTACTTCATCTATGTATAAATCTTCTAATACTGTGTTGTATCGTAATCTAAGATATTTAAAATGATTATATAATTATAACCAAAAAGAAAGAGAGAGATTAAAGAGACAAAAGACAGACGTTGACAAAAAAAGAGGCAAACTTTGAAATCTAATCAGTATTATTGGGGGATCCGTCCAAGTGCACGAAGAGGCATTTCCAATTCTAATTTCCGCTTCCAAATATATTTCTCCCGTTTGTTTTTAACTAAAGTTTCTACACTTTTATTAAAAAATTATTAAATTTATTTTGTTTTTTATCTATTACGTTTTGTTTATCTAAGACATTTCAACCAATAAAAATTTAATTTGCAGAATTTCAATAGTCAAAAATACTAAAAAATCAATTAGTTATGTATTGGTAAGTAAAAAAATCACTTATTTGTGAACAAAAAATAACTCCTAAAACATCATTCAAAAACAAACGGAGAAAGTATTGTTGTTGGATTTCACACACTTATAATTCATTTATAATTCATCAACAAACTAGGTTAATTTGGTTAATAACAAACAAAATTAGAAATTAGGTAAGTAACAAAAATAGGGTTATGTGGCATAATCATATCTATCCATCAAATTTCGTGTAATTGGTTATGTTTT
Source organism: Draba incana (assembly GCA_963576765.1). Lineage (NCBI taxonomy): Eukaryota > Viridiplantae > Streptophyta > Magnoliopsida > Brassicales > Brassicaceae > Draba > Draba incana. The sequence continues at coordinate 5,217,284 of OY755212.1, read as the reverse complement.
TAGTTATTATTTTTTTTATGGTTATTGAATCTAATTTCCCTAGGTTTAAATAAGAAGATTTTTTAAAAAACAAACTTGCGTTTGAATACAAAACACTTTTTTAAAACCAAAAAAGTCTTCCAACGATACTTACTATAAAATGGATATAGTATAAATTTGTATCGAAAATAATCATTGTTTGATATAAATTTTCTCATTGACATATTACTCAAAGGGTGGTATCATAACATGATGTTAAGAAATTTTGAGATATGTTACTTTTGGTATGCTAATTTTCAAATATGCCACTATTTCAAAATTATTATAAATATGCCTCGATGTTCTGATCTCAAATATGAACGTTGTTACACATCTATTAATTCATGGCTAAAGCTTAAAAGGGGCTTTTAATCAGAGGGGCTTTTAATCAGATCTCAAATGTATCCAAAGGCAAAACAGAACGAGCTCACTTCAAAGCTGGTCGGAAAGAAGAATCTATAACATAGAACACATATATAAATAAATTCAAATAAGTACCCACTAGCCAAAAGAAATAGAATTTGTGCATCAAACCTACCTTTTTTTATTTTTTCTTTCTAAAGTATATAAAGTACAAACCCTAAAAGAAAGCTACGTCTTTTTTTTTTTTTTTTTTTTTGAAAATTATGCTACGTCTTTCACGATCACTAATGTTTACACCAACCAACCATTCAAGTAAAAGAAGATTTCCAAAAGAGGGAAAATAAGAATTTTTTGTTAGAAAGAAAAATAACAAGTTGAAGATGGTCGATGGTGATTAACGATCAATTTGTTTTTTAATCCCAAAAGCTATATATAGTAGATCTAGTGATTAACAATGTATTTATTTATTTTAATCACAAAAGAGATCTTTGTTTTCTTATAACTAAGTGGAATCTAGTTGTCTCAATCATATGAATTACAACAATACATATTGGGAAATTTACAATACTACGAAATAACCTTACTAATCTATAGCTATTTCTTTCGAATCTTTAGTATTTGGTTTGGAAAAATGTTATAAAATATATTGTCAAACGGCATAATATTCACTCTTTGTAGAATTTTGTTGGAAACTTTTTACCGCTTTGAGATAAAGTAAATTGTCTTTATATAGTTACTAATCCCAAAATCGTTATAGAAAACGTCATACTAAAAAAAATGGTATCACTTACTCTTACCAATACTTCTTACATCTTATAATTATAAAACTTGTATTGTTTTAATTCACTAATTATAATCAGAATCTGATTATAATCAGATTCTCACAATCGTACATGTATTATATAGCTTTGAGTGATTTTTCTTTTGTTATTTCGACCGTTCTCACATAGGAACAATAATATTTTCCGGTCGGTGTTTCGAAATAAAGTTTGAATATTCCTATATGTGCATACATATTGTTTTCACTGAACAGACTAGAGGCAATAATGTTACAAAGGTAAGTAAAACAAACAGATAATGTAGCATGTACCAAGTCCTCCCGAAGATGACAGGACAAATTTGAAAAAAGAAAACAAATTAACATCCGTACTTGAAAAAATTATTAGTTTCTTTAATATTCCTTTTTAAGTCAATGTTTTCTTTTATTCTCATGTAACTTGTTCCAACATCCATATTAATCTTTTTTTTTTTATATATATTTACAAAGTTTTGAATCTGCTAAATTGTAGATTAAAAAGAAGCTCCAATCACGTTGAGGCATGTAAGTTGGAAACAAATTAATTAATTAATTTTTTTTTTTTGTAAAGAATCTCTGCAACTCGAAATCGTTCTCGTACGTCCATGTCTTTAATTTTTTTTTGTTAGTGCGGCTTTATCATCTCTATCTCTCCGTTCGCATCAGTCTTGTCAAATTCGAAGTTTTTAGGGTTCTTCTTGAATCTCTACAATCGTTTCTCTCTTTGCTAATCCGAAACCCTAGATGCTGTGAAGGTATGTTTTTTTTGTTGTTGTTTCTCAATCCCAGATTTGGATTATCGAATTTGGCAGAAATTGAATATTGACTTTCGCCGAATTGCTCGAATTTTTGTGAAATTTAGGGTTTTGATTGAAATTAGAGCTCGAGATTTGAACTGGGTCTTACTTGATTCGACGAAATTATCGATTTTTCTGGTTCGTGAGGTCAATAGAAGAGTTAAAGGTTCGTTTTTTCCCGTAATGGAAGACGGTGAGCTTGATTTCTCGAACCAGGAAGTGTTTTCAAGTTCAGAAGTGGGTGAATTACCACCTAGTAACTGTTCAATTGATAGTTTCTTTGATGGTCTTTTAATGGATTCTCATCAAGCTGCTTGTACCCACACTCACACATGTAACCCAACTGGGCCAGAGAACACACATACTCACACATGTTTCCATGTCCACACCAAGATCCTCCCTGAGAGCGACGAGAAAGTCTCTACCGATGATACGGCTGAGTCCTGCGATAAAAAAGGCGAAAAACGACCTTTGGGGAACCGAGAAGCGGTTAGAAAGTACCGAGAGAAGAAGAAAGCGAAAGCGGCTTCTTTGGAAGACGAGGTTGCGAGGCTTAGAGCGGTGAATCAGCAGCTAATGAAGAGGTTGCAAAATCAAGCTACTTTGGAAGCTGAGGTTTCGAGGCTTAAGTGTTTGCTCGTTGATTTAAGAGGACGAATCGATGGAGAAATTGGTGCTTTTCCGTATCAGAAACCGAATATTCCTTCTTTCTCGCATATGATGAATCCGTGTAATGTACAATGCGATGATGAAGTTTACTGTCTTCAAAATGGGTTTGGTGGGAATAGCGGAGAAGGTGTATCGGTTAATGACCAAGTGTTAAGTGGTTGTGAGCTTGACCATCAGCTTCAATGCCTCGCTAGTGGCAATGGAAATGGATCATTCAACAACGCCAATCCTTCCGTCTCTAATAAGCGAAAAGGTTACACTAAATGGCTTTAACGACTTTTGCTTAATAGAATTAGTATGAGCTTACTCATGCTTTTTGATCTTTCATTTTTTAGGTGGGCATCGTGCACCGAAAGCAGTTTGAGGCATCATCAAGCTTGTACCATCTATTGTATTCCAAATAAGTTGTAGAGTTTCAGCTGCAGCATCAGCTTCCTTTGTGTGATCAATTTTTGTTTTTGTTTTCTGAATCTTCTTGTTAATACGAAAACTCGAGTTTTCTGGTTCCTCCAATTTGTTTTCTTGTTTTAAAACTTGAGTAGCTTCTTTTGAAGTTTATGTAGAAGAAGTTTAATATTTGGCTGTGTGTTTAACTAGTAGCAACTGTTTTTGGCTACAGAAGTTATTAATATGATTATGATGCATGAGACTGATTTACAGCTTTAAGGAGTTGATGGGGACTTTCCTCGATGCTTCGAGTGAGATCTCTGGACAGGTGAGTTACAAATGATTCACTTCCTGAGGTCTCCTAACTTATATGCATAAACAGAACAAAGATACTCAAGGGCTCTTAGTTCTTATTGATTAATAACCATAACATACACCAAACTTGTTATATATAGAATGGCTCAAACATGTTAACAACAGTTATAACGAGTCGATCATCGTTCATAAAAAGACTTGAATCATTTCTGGTTTTCATTAGTACGTTGTGCAATTTGAGCGCCTTCGTTATCATCATCTTCGTCATCATCATAGAGGTAGATGCTTTCCGCCATTTGCCATACTTGAAGACTGTTGTCTTCAGCTACACTTGAGATAACCCAAGGCTCGTCTTTGTTCCAAGCAAAGTCTGATATCTTGGCCTTATGGCCTCCATGAGAAAAGAGCAGCTCAGGTGGACCGTCTTCTTCGTCTAACTCTATCTCAAGCTGCTCATCCCCAACCCTAGAACGATTCATCAAGTGTTAAGTAACTAATCCAATTCCAATTTGAAATAAAAGCTAGTGATAGTATCGGTTATGGAACCTGTTGATATCCCAGACCATGAGTCTTCTATCCTCGCCAGAAGATGCAAGCACGGTCTCGTGGTTGGGATCCCACTCCACTTGGAAAACTTCTCCCCTGTTACAAATCCCTCCCAATCCTTAGTTATCAACATTTGATTGAATGGCTTACACTAACGATATAGAAACTGTAAAGTGAAGTAGTTGAAAAGCTATGAGAGAGGCGTACTCATGTTTGCTCAGGACATGTAATGGCGCAGTCAGCTTTCGCAGGTCAAACAATGCGACAGTCGAGTCTGAAGAAGCTGTGGCTAATACCCATTCGTTAAACGGATTGAACGAAAGATAGTTTATCTGCAAAACATAGGATAGTGTAGAATGGTTTATGAAGAATGTCAATTACAGACTCTTTTTTAAGGGCTAACACAGCAAAGCTACGATATTGTAGTAGATCCACAATTCGCATATTGAACATAAGAGAGGGTCAATAAGATAAGTGATTGTTACCTCTCTCTCATGAACTTTAACTTGGTGCTGCATTTGGTTAGTCCGTAAGTCCCATATCACCAATAGACAATCATCACCCGCAGACCCAAATATGTTCTCATTCTTCATGTGCCATGCTACATCTTCGATGACGCTTTCATGTCCCTAAAACAATGTCTCAGGAACAAAATCAAAACCCAACAAGACCAAATCTTCAGAGATTCAGGAGAAACAAAAGAAAAAGAGCTACTCTCAACTCACCTCATACACATGCATTGCATTCAAAACCTTGTCATTAGCAGTAGCTGAAACATCCCAAAGGCAGATTTTCTGATCTTGTGAGCCACTTAAAAGATAACCCTCCTTGAAAGAACTCCAAGCCAATCCATAACCTTCTTGTTCATGTCCCATTAGCCTCAGATCAGGATCACACTCATTTGCTTGAGGCTTTGCAGAATGTCTAGCGTAATCAAACAGAAACACCTCAGACCCACTTGTTTTAGCACCCACAAGATTCGGCTTTTGTGGCATACACCGCGCTCTATTCACTTCTCCATCAACATGTATCTTCTGCCTAATCTCCACCTGCAAAAAAAATCAAAGAAACTCAAACAAGTTAATGAAGCTGTTCTCACTCTTCACTGAGTAATTTCGTCGAACACATGGTGTGCACAGAACACAACACATAGATAGTGAGAGAGAGTATTCAGAATTTGATTACCTTAGGGACGATTGGATCTTGATCCTTCCCACCTAATCCTGGTTCAGCGTCAGGAGTCGGAATAACGACATCGGCGACCATGAGAAAATCCGGAGCACCACCGGAGGTATGGGTACCGAGGATAAGCTTATGGACGGAGAAGTAAGGATCTTTGGAGTACGGAATCGGTTTCGAAGGAACCCAGTGGAGAGTGAGAGATGGCCATTCGAGTGGGTGAGAGATCATAAGATCGTAGAGAAATGGTGTGTTTCTCTTCCATATAGAGAAGTCTTCTTCCACTTGATCTAATCCCGGATCCTCCTTTCCTTCTTCCGCCGCCATTTCTCTCTCTCTCGCCGTCGATCGATTTTCCGGTCTAGTTTTCCCGCCCAAAAAGGTGAGAGATGAGAGGGGAGGAAGGAGGGTAATGAGCTGAACTTGCAATGCTGTTTTGATGATTTACAATCAAACGGTTTGCCGTTTTTATATGTACACGACGGCATGCATTGTGTTTGGGTAATGTTAGGACGACGTGTTGTTACGAAAGTTTTAACTAAAAAAGGCTGAGAAAAATAGTATTGGACTATTGGCTGGGAAGGCCCAACTAAGGGGTCCACGCTAAGAAATCTGATTCCCCAAAATGAAATTCTTTTTATTGTTTTTCATAATACTGTAAGTTGTTTTTATTATAAAGTTTTTAGAAATGCTAAATTCATAATCGAAAACCTTATAAAATCCATAGGATCTAACATTAGCGTTACGATGTGATATAAAGATAATACCGTTACAAGTGAAGTCTTTGTTTTTGAGAGCGACAAGAATTTTGTGGATCTACTTTACAATGTGATTTACCAGTAAAAATATTAGTTGTAAATTGTCACGTTAGCGAGGACAAGAACAGCCATATGGCTTATGTGGACCGCTGATGTCAAACGTCGTAGTACATGGTGTTTGATAAATTTATTTGTTAATAATATACGCAACCAATTAAATCCATGCCTAAACTTGCTATATACTTCTAAAATTTTAGCAACGAGCACACTATTTAAGTATAAATCAACACTTGAGGCTACAATTTGGCTTGTTTGCTACACATGAAGCCGTGTTTTTTCTTATATTTAATGATTCCTTAGTTTACTCATAATTACAAGATAAGCAAGAGATGATTCCTTTAAACAAAATGTAATTAGTGACAATTCAACTAATTATTCCACTTCATCTCATGCATGGCTAATAATGATTACATGGACACCGCAAGCTATCAAATTTGCATTATCAGTTGGTATTAGTCAATTCACCAACTATTAGGTCCAAGGGATCACAAACTACGAACTTCCTTAATTCTTATAGTACGACAAATTCACTTTTTTCCTTCCACAATTATTTGGGCAGCTTACCAAATCGTAACACTTATAGTTTTTTTTTTGGTATCATTTTGTTGTAAATTATTATCTCGCAAATTGTATTAGTTGTTCGCACCATTTGGTTACCAGATTCCATTATTTTCATATCATTTTCCTTACTATTATTCAACATAACAAATCATATCACCATACAATTTACATTTTTTTTAATCTTGGTCTTAGCTTCATACACATCAACATAAAAGGAATAAAAAAGAGAACAAACAAAAATTATTCTCGAAAATACATCAACATAAAAACAAAAACAAAAAAAAAACAAAAAAAACAATTTAAACCGTATCACATAATAACACAAGCGGCTGCGTTATCGTCGCTGAATGCCGTAGTATACCGAACCTCGGTAGAGCTAGCACGTGCGAGCCGCGACACGTGTGGATCATACTCATTATTCCTAACGTAACCAGTCGGAGCTCTATTATCATAGACACCAGATGCATAAGGATGAGCCACAACGTCGTAAGGAACAAAAGGATAAATCTCGGCTCTTTTACCGGTCCGGTGAATGATTCGAGCCACGACTTTGTTTGGCTCAACGTAACCAGTGACGGTCACTTTTTGAGCATTTGGCTCAATGGTTACATCTCTAACACCTTTCATTCCTTCTAATGCATTTCTCACTTTCCTCTCACATCCATCACAATCTATCAAAACCCTAACATCCACCGTCTAGTAATAATATTCACCATAATAATACATATTAAAAAAGTGTGATTATGTATATAGAAAGTGATTAATATTTATATATGGATTGATTTTAGTGTAATTACCTGTAGAGTTCTGTGTCTCTTGGAGTCTCCATTGGAGCAATCGAAGTATTCAGAGACGTGATCAAGAACACCCATTTTTTTCTTTCTTGGTTTCTTCTTTTGGGTTGAGAGGAAAGAAAAAAAGTTAGATATAAACTTTGAAGTTTGTAGTTATATTAAGATTATATTTGGTGTTTTCAACATAAAAAATCGAGTTTTAAATTATTGAAATACGACCTACCAAACTCTATAAGTAGTTTTGGACCATATGTGAATATTTATAATGTGTTGATATTTCGTGTGTGAGTTTGACTCCCGAACAACAAGAAAAGCCAATGTATAGTTATATATATTTATTGGTAATACATAGACATTCTTATAAAATGACTTTAATCTATAGGTCGCTTTTGTTATATATGGACCTCATGTCATGTGTGGCAATAATTAAACATGACAGAAAGATGAAACAGACATTTGTATATGTAATATAATTCATGCTTTTTTTTTTCTTTTTGAAACTTTATATAATTCATGCTTGCTAACGAGCTACTATTGATCGATAAATAAGTTATAAGTTGTCTTTTCGTAATTATTTCAAATCTGACTAAGCAATTAGATAATTGATGAATAATTTTGGTATTGGAAGTTGGAATCTTCGCTCATGTTTCGTGATGGTGGACCACTCTTGACATGTTTATGCACAAACAAATATATATGTTTCAACATCATCTTTTTGTTATGGTTACAAAAGAAATAACGTAACTCTATATAACATTGATTTGTTTTTTATTTGTTTTCCCTTCTAACTACATATAAGAACGACAAAAAAAAACAACATATAAGACTTTATGAAAACCACATTTCGTTTTCAATCTGCTTTTTTTAAATATAATTTATCTAGCTTTCCAATTTCTGTGTTTTTTGTTTGACAGCTTTCAGACTTTGAGTGTTATAATGAAAATAACCACTAGTTCCATAGCCAATAATAGGAGTGGACACTCAGATATTTAGTCGGGTTCGGTACGGATTTTTCGGGTTTTTGGATTTTTGGATTAGGACTTACTAATACCATTTGGGTATATTTTTATATCGGATCGGGATCGGTTCAAATCTTTTCGGGTTTCGAGTTGGATTTGCTACTGATTTTGAGATCCAAAAACTCATTCGAAGTCTTATCGGATCCGGTTTTATCCAAACTCAAATAGAAGTATAAGATCATTAATGATATTAAGAATAAAACCTAAATATAAAATAAGGGTCAAATTCAAATATAAGACCAAAATAAGAAAAACGAGTCTTATCCATTTAATAAGATTAAAACTTCAAACATTGGCAAGTAAAATTTGGATATTATTTTACTTACATAGATAGATTACATTGTTTCCACATACTTGGTTTCTTCGGTTATTACTTCGGTTATCGGATTTATTTGAAACCGAACCAAAATCCAAAGTAAAACAAATTGAAAAGCATTCGGTTATCTAAAAATAACCAATATAGATCCAAACCACTTAATTTCGGTCGGGTTTGGGTTTGGGTTCGGATTTTGGATTCGGATAATTTGTCCATCCCTAACCAATAATAAAAATGAGTGTTCTAATGAAAATAACCACTAGTTCCATAGGCAATAACATATATATATATATATATGATCGATCCTGAGACCAAACAGACCAAATTTGAATTTGCAGTTTTTTAAAAATGGTCATTTATTTTGCTATCCAATTTTATATAAGAAAATTTGCAAAACGTTTTATTTTTCTCTCTATCTTTCGGTTTTCTAAAACTCACGACCGATTATATATATTTTTTGTTTTGCGAAGCAACCATCCATAACTACTTCACTACCCGGTGGAGGAGCTTTCATATCAATTTAAATAGCGAATAATGTAAATCACACATATTCGATATGAGTATTTTAGATAACAAATCTTCTGCTTTATCATTGAAAAAGTTGGTTGGTTGTTACTTGTTACAATGTGAACGAGATAGTGATGATGTAACGATTTTGTCATTATACAAGATTCATATAACTCGAAAATTGGAAACATGTGTCTGCATCTGGCTAACACTCATAATCGATTACGTTTCCTAGTTTCATGATTTGCTCCCACATTAGCCTTAAATTATTGTAGCCCTTGAATCTACTGTACTAAATTACTAATGCAACACAGAAACCCAAATATGGAGTCATGACAATGGATTTGTGATATATATTATGGTTACTTAGATTGACAGCTATAATACGATCTACCTTTAACATATGGAGATGATGCATGTCTCAGATAACAACAAGGGTTAATTAGGTGTATAATAGTTTTGGGAACTTTAACTAGGTTTATAACATGATGTGAATAGAATTTAGGTAATTAACATCCACTTAAAAAATGACTAAAATACATTTAATGATCTAATTAATTATAGATAGTTGGCTATTATTTTAATTAAAATTGTTGACTACATGTTGATTAAAATAATTGACTATGTAAATCATTGTCTATGTAAACGTGTATTTGCTATTTTTGTTATAATTTAGTTCACTTTGTGATTAATTCACTATGATTATAATTGACTATTTATACATGCATAGTCAGCTATATGGTTTTTTTTACCATTTATCTACGAATAACCAACTATCATTTCAAAATATAGTTGACTATGTAAACATTGTCTATGTAAACGAGTGTTTGTTATTCTAGTTATAACATAATTCACTTTGTGATTAATTCATTATGATTATAGGTGTTACTTATGAATGCATAGTCAACTATACGTTTTTTTTTTTAACATTTATTTGCGAATAGGTAGCTATCAGATTAAAACATAGTTGACTGTTGTAATTGAAAATAGAATAACGGTAAAATGATCATTCTAAACATAGTCCATGTTATTTATCTAATTATAATTTAGAATATGTTAGATTTTTAATTATTGGTGTAATGAGTATCATTCATGCTAATTTCCCAAACAAGAATAGAAGTAAACGAAATTTGTGACAAAAAAATTATTAGAACTTATGATATGTTGTATGAAATCAAATAGATTGCAAAAAATACATAATGGCCCTTACACTTTTCTTCTCCAAGGCCCAATATGATCCCAAGTTAAAACGTTTCGGCTCTCTTGTCAGTGATATAAATGGCCCATTACGAATCCTTGGCAAAGAAAAAGATTGCATCGGCTTAACCAACTTCAACTCTCAATTAGTCAATTGGTCTTTAACCTCTTCAGTGTCCCTATTTAATATTGATATGATCCAAACCTCTTCTGAGTTCTACAAATCAAATTGGAATATCATAATTAAGAGGAATATGATGAAATTAATTTTCTTATTGATAATTGTTTGGAGGATATAAATTTTGTTTAGAAACAAACTAAATCATAAAAGAAAGGATAGCAATGTATTGATCAACAAAAAAAGTTGGATGACTTTATAAATTTAAACTGTGTATTATTTTATATGATAATTTTGATGTTGAAAACAAAGATGGAATTGAAACAGACAAACAGTTTTTAGTGGAATCCACTCCTAAGAGCATCTCCAATGGTTCTCTATTTTTGCCTATTTACTCTATTTTTAGAGTAAAACCATCTCCAATAGTGTTCTATATCATGCTCTAAAAATAGAGAAATGAATAGTAATTCTCTATATTTAGAGAAACACTATTCATTTCCTCTATTTTTAGAGTATAACTTTTTTATTTACAAAATAATCCTACAATTTGACAAATCTTTAATTTAATATCTAAATAAAATTTATCATACATATAACACCCACAAAATAGTTTATGAACCCAACAATGTTACCATGTGACAAATTTATAGTTTGTATATGTTTTGTAAAATATTTTAAATTACTTTTAATTTAAAATACAACAATTACACATTTAGTTAAAACATACAAGAACATAATAAACTCTAAATTATTAATACATATCTAGTACTGGAAATTAAAAATAAAACACTATTACAAAAAACGTTATTAATTTGAATGATATTGTTATTTTTTGTTGTACTATGATTACAAACAAAATATATGGGTAGAATTAGTAAATTGAAAAATAAAGGAGTTTAAGAGAAATTAATGAGAAAATAAAAATAGAATATATATAATATTTTAATGATAAAGAAAAAAATAGAGGCAATTATTGGAGTAAGCCTCTTCTCTATTTTTAAAGAACTCTATTTTTAGAATAAAAAATAGAGTAAACCATTGGAGATGGTCTAAAGAACCCAAAAGAAAGAGAATCCGTTGTTTTACGCTGGTCCAAAAAGCCAATTCTTTTTCGTTTTGAGGAAATTTCAACTTAAATAGTTAACTTTTAAAAGGGTTAATTGAAAACTCTTCCTTTATAAATCACAGCCGTGGGAATGCACGTTGGATGAAAACGATGTATAGTATTGGTTTGAACTTTTGTATAGTATTTTGCAATATTTTTGTAATGAACATCTAATGGAAAAACAATAAACAAAGGTGGAATTAATGGGATAGGACAAGGAAATGAGGGAGTAGGAACTAGGAAGATAAGTCAAATAAATAATAACAAAGAAAAACATAAGAAGATTACGTAATTTATGCAGAAGTATGGAATATTGTGTTGTGTGTGACAGGTCGTGGCCTCGATACTTTAAGCCTCTTGGAAAGAAGAATTAGTTCAGAGAAAAAAGATAGATACGTTACCAACAATTTCTGCTTTTTCTAACATTTCATTATTAATTTATTGCAACACCTAAAGAAACTAAACCGGAAAAGTGGGAATCATTCAATGCTTCTGTCCGATCATCTCCGGTTCTTGCACAAATAAAGTTCACTACCATCGAAGACAGCTAAAGAGAAACTCTTTCATGTACAAAGTCTTTACTAGGGTTCAGCCTTTATTATACGTTACCAAAACGGTCCATTGATTAAAATCAGTCAATTTGACGAAGAAAACAAATCAATCAATGTATATGAATATTTTTGTACTTGATATGTCAAATTATTGATATTCGTGCCAAGTATTATGTCGTATCAAAATGGTCTTTCACGTAATACTCGGCCGACTTTTTGTAAACAATTAATAAGTTTTTTTAAAGACTAATCTCAAAGTCATTTTTGGTTTTCAATGAAATTGCATGGACCGAAGATATGATTTGTATATAAAAAGTAGAGGATGCATGATGATGATTCCTGTTTCACAGTCAAAGTTGCACGAGAAATGTTTGATATTTTATGTAAACACATTTTCTGTTTTTTTTTTTTGGCACAAGGTGAAATCTTTATCTAAATGAATCTTTTTGTCCTTTTGCCCTTTTTGTGTACAAACTACAAAGTAACCGAAATTATAATGTTTTACTGTAAGAAAAAGAGAGGAAGTAACAAAATGTGTTGGTGCCTTTGTCCATTTTGGTTGATTTTCTCGAGAATAGAAGAGAAAGTGAAAAAGAAAAGAATTGGTCATTTCGTTTGAAATGAACGGTTAAAAAATTTTGAGCGGTTGAACTGAATTCATTTAAAAAGAGACGGTTAAATACAGTAGTTAGAGAAAACGGTTCGTTAACGGAGAGCGGTTAAAAAATAAGTTTATTGGTAACACCAGAGCGGTTGAATAGTATAATTAAATAAAAATATGTAATTAAATACAATTATGTAATTAAATGTTGGTTATATAATTTACAAGTATATATACATATATATATATATATATATATTCACATATTCACAAATCATTTAACATAAATTATTACTAAAATAATATTACAATTATTTATTTTTATAAAGTAATTGTGTAAAGCTAACCATTTTTTTTTTACTATGATAAAAATTGAAATAATCATACATGATTTGCCCATAACATATCTGCAATTTGGTTACGAATGATGTCCATATATGCTTCATTAGTCGTTGCTTCATACTCTTCTATCAAAGTGATATTGTCTTCAGTAGTTGCGTGTAGTCGTTGATTATTTAAACTAATTTTAATTTTATGGTATTTTTGGAACATTTGAAAAAAGTGGTATCCAGGAAACTTTTAAAAATTGGTGGTATGGTTGGAAAAAAACTAAAAAAAAGTGGTATCTATGAAATTACCCTTATTTACTAAACTTATTAGGAGCATTTTCAATCCAAGCAAATTCTCATAAAACAAAAAAAAAATGTATTAAAATCACCAATTTGTCAATCGCCTCTTATAGGGTCAATCGCCTCTTATAGGGTTAGATTGAAAATCTCGTTACAACCACGGTTTTTCATCAAATAAACACGTTTCCAACCACTCGTTTCAATCGCTTCTTTCAACCGCTTATTTCAATCGCTCGTCCGAATGGTAACACATCAGCGTTTCAACCGCTTCATGTTTACAAAAGAGGTAACCAATCTGACTCAATAAAAGAAAAGAGAAGAGAAAAACAGTTCACATGAGTTTCGTGTGTCGGTGTCTATCGTAGACTGTGACACGAAGCTGACACCTTTGCATGGCCACGGGAAACCACCCCCACTCTCTCTAAAAAACCCTAATTTACTCTCTTTATGTGTATCACTTTTTATCCCAATTATTCTCTTGTATTTAACAAAAAAAACATAAAAATTTAGGGGTTTCAAAAAGCAAGAAAATTTGTACGGATTTTACAAAACTTATAATTTTGAAATCTACAATGCGTTAAGTTTGATTGGCAATCAAAATCGTAAAAGAAAAAGTAGTAAACGAAACGAAATAGTTCAAACATAAAAATTAGTAGTAAAATATAGAAAAGAAATCGCTAGTTGTTATTGTTTTTGGGTGATTAGTAATCTTTTAAATCAGTATTTTTTTACTATTACGGCATAAATCACCGATCAAACGACGTATAAAATCACCAAACAGTATTTTTTTAATGTGTTTTTAGTGCTAGATTGTATTTTATCCGATATTTTCATTGTAAATTTCGTACCACTGGTTTAGCTTGCTAAACGTTTTAACCAAGTTTTACTACGTTGTGGACAAAAGTTAAGGTTTTTCCATCGTAAACATTTTGTTTGTAGTTTGGTGTGATTTCTAGAACGACTTATTATATTTGTGGGCACTTATCGACGTGGACAATATCAGACAGATTCGAGTATCATTTAATCAGTTGGAACGATGGACCATGTGTTTACAACATATGCGACAATGCAGGATCTGCACAACACAGTCATAAATACTAGTATGTAGTATTAGGATCGGTGAAATAGATATTATTTTGTTGTCTAGTATGATACAACATGGGAACTCGAACCCGAGTATTTGTATATATGTACATGAATATACGTAATCTTCTAACGTATAATGTACATATTATATGGCGTAATTCTAGGCAGGCCATAACGTAATATGTCATGGCTTTGAATGCGTTTGGTGATGATGTTCAAACGTACCGAAAGACGATAGCATACGACTATTGGCGACATTGAGAGGCAAGATTTCTATCGCATGCATCTGGACGATATAACTGATACATGTAAATATATTACCAATGTTTTTAAACCCGACCACATCAAATCGAATTACCTATCGGATCACCGGGTCACTGGTTCAACCGTGGATCAACCGCGGGTCAATAGATTATTAAACTTAAACTTATATATATATATATATCTATTGTAAATATATAAAAAAACAAAATCATATCCTAATTATAAAATACAACAAAATTTTAAAACTTTTTCATCTTTAATTCAAAAACCAACGAATAAAACTCTTTAGCTTATAAAGTTTACGAAAAATATAACACTAAATCAAAAAGTAATGTCTAACAATAAGTATAAGTGAACATTCAAAACTTAAACTAAACCAAAAGAAATATAATTGTAAATCACAAATGACATAGTTATATGATGGTGCATCACATCATCTAGCTTCTACGATCAATTTTATCTACATCAAAATCTTCAGGTGGCATTGAAACAACTAACACATTTTTTTTTTAATTCTAACAATGCGAAAATTTTCAAACAATTATTCATTAAACCATTAAACCAAAATGCCAAATTAATCAAATCAATTCCATAATTTAAATAGCTCTAGCAACCTAAACACCAGGTTCACTAGAAACTAAAACAACAATTTAACAACCCTATCATCCTCTTGTCTGGCCTTGATTCTACGATCATACATTTCTTTTACCTGCAACAAGGCTTGGGAATTCGGGTAATCGGTTTGGGTTCGGGTCATATCCGATGGGATTTGGATAATCGGGTGTAGAGGTTTTATACCCATTAAAGAACTGAAACATATTCGATTCGGTGTCGGTTCGGTATTTTCGAGTTCGAATTGGTTCGGTTTAAAAATTAATTACCCGGAAAAATTCGGTATCGGTTCGGTTCGGTTCGGTTTCAGATATTTTTTACTCAAAGTACAAAAAAATACCAAAATATACGAAAATGTTTAATATATTCGAAATTTATATAATTTTTAATAAAAAATGAAATAATTCACATAAATTAGATTTTTTTATTAAACTAACCGAAAAAATCTTAAAACTAACATAAACAAAATTGTAAAATTCACCAATTTTATCCTACATATCCAATCTAAAACCAAAATGTTTACAAAATAATTTATGTGTCGGATATTTTGGGTATCCATTCGGTTTTCGGTTCGGTACTAGTTCGGTTTCGGGTTTTTGGTTCTAGACATATATGATCCATAAGGTATTTTTTACAAAATGGTTCGGATAATATCGGTTCGGTATCGGATCGGATGTTCGGATCCGGGTTAAAATCCTAGCCCTACCTGCAACACATTGAAATAAGATTTGCGTGAGTATTATCACAAATACTTAGTGAGGCGGTCATCCCGTCTACCGGTTACATAATAAGGGAAAATAGAATGCCAATTACTACGCGATCAAACAACAACCAGCAATATTCAAAACTCAGCAGTACAACAGGTGGTTTCGATCGTCACACCACCGTGGTGTCGATTAACACTTCAATACGAGAATTCTGAAAACCCAATAGGGTGTCGATCGATACCCCACCGGTGTCGATCGACATTCCTTACACAATTACAACCATCGCGATATCAACTCGGGTGTCGATCGACACTACCGCTAGGTGTCGACCGACACTCCTCGCAGAAACCTAAATCGAGTCAAATCCTCTCGCGACTCGATTCTGTTTCATCATGCGAGCTGGTTTCCCACAGAAACCACACGATAATCACACACAAACAACACAATAATCACAGAAAATCAATCATAACTCATAATCCAATCATTCGATAACCTAACACTCTAATCCCATAACCACGATCACGCACTCACCTCGATTAACGAATTGAACACACAGATACACGAAAATCAGAGCCTCCTACTCGACCCAAAGCTATTGATTATCCTTCTCTATCACCTAGAACTTACCACTAGGGTTTTCCCCTAAAACGAATTAAGATTTTCTGAAAAAGGAACCGATGCGCTAATTTTAAAATCAACGCTGAGGACAAACCTATACCTTAGAATAACAATTGGAAATAAGATTCGGAAACTAGACCCGAAGAGCTTTCCAACGACCTATAGATCGTCGCCTAATTCCTTCTGGAGCTCTGGCAAAACGCCCACGAAGTGGCCTGATCACATACCCGATCCTGCGCAGACCTCCCTTACGAAAACAGAGATATCTCTTAGCATACAAATCCGATCGACAAACCGATTTGCCTCACGGCTAGCTAAGAGAGAGAAGAACTTACCCACAAAAATTCACTCTGATCCGAACCGATCTTCTTGTTCATTTCTCTTCTCTACCAGAACGAAACAGAATTGCCTCATTCCCTCTTAATCACCAAACCTCTTAGAAATCACCAAAGCCTCTCTCAATCTTTCTTTCTGTCAATTCTGCTCAACAACACATTTTTCCTTCTGAACATGCGGTCAAACACTAATAAATCACGTCCTAGGGCTTCTCCCAAACCGAACACCACAAACCGGACAATTCAATTAAACCCGAAATTGAACCACACATTGGTTTCGATCGACACCCATCACTGGTGTTGATCGACACCCCTCCCAAATTATTAAAATTTTGTTTCGGGATGTTACAGGCATAGTGAATTCTTCATCATCAAAATCTAAAAAATTACATCTCACATGTATAGTAATCGACAAAATTGAAAAACACTATATGAACAAGTCAAAACAAACCCTTAAATTCAAATTTTAGGGTTCATTTAAAACTCAAACCGCCAGTTCGACCAACCGGTTCAAGGGTTAATAGCGGGTTTTTTTGGATTTCTACTCAATTTTAAGTAGTCGGTTTTATCATCAAACCCAAACCGTAATATTATCGGTTTCCGATTCAACCGGCGGTCTGGTCCGGGCCTGAAAACATTGTATATTACCAATGAATGCTTGGCCCAAAAACAATAGTATCAATTTAAAAATTAAGTAACAATTAAAATTTTCATAAAAAAGTTGTTTCATTATTTATTTTTTTAATTTAAATTGTTAGTGACAAGATAACTAATTGAGTTGGACTTGATTTTGTTAATTAGATTTTTATTGTATAAATTTATTATATAGGATTTAAATTGATATCTCAACAACTTATGATTAGCTACAATTTTATAATATGTCGTTAATATGTACTTTCCATACTGTTCATTACCGTTATGTGATTATGCGCAAAATGTTTCTCATTATATTTATGAAAAAAATCCTGAAATTCAAGATATGCAAAAAGAGAACCAAATTTTTTTTTATTGGATCGATGTGGTCATGTAAACTCGACTAAATATTAGTAGAGTGCTCTTGTTGCCTATGTCATGATAGGAAAAATAACATCTCGAGCAATGTAAGGAATTGAAGTAGCAGTTGTATCAATAAAAAAAAAAAAGTAGCAGTTGTACGGTGGGGGAAGAAAGCTAAGCAAAAAAAAAAAAAAAGGTAAGCAAAGAAGGAAAATTAAAACCTTTGCTCCGTAGTGGGTCTAAAAAGTACAATATCAACAATAATCCCGTAATAGTTCAAGTCTCTTTAATTATCAAGTGGTTGTTACTTTACATAAAAATATTGTTTTTTGGAACCCTAAATCACTGCATGGTTCGTAAAAAGTTTCTTGCATGTTGTAACGTATTCGAATATAAACAAATTGTTGTAGGTTAACGTTGTGACTCTTTTCTTGGTTCATTCTGAACAATTCAGCTTTGTCGGGAAATTAACTTATTATAAAACAACTGGAACATTTTAGAGTTTAGGTTATTTGATTTGATGTTTAAATAATGAAGAATCAAAGTTAGTCACTAACTAATACTAGGCTAAAAAGGCTTGAATGATGTTTTTAGGAGAAAGTTGTCATCTAGGGTTAGTTTTTGTTCAAAATAAGCCTCACTGTAATTTTTCGAATGTAATTTATACTTTATCATTTATACAAAAGAACTAAAGATATTGCATTTAAGCAATTAAAACGATATTTTTTTTTAGCCTAGTAGTAGTTAGTGACTAACTTTCTAATTTTTTATATTATCGAAAGCTTTCCTTGTTACTCTACAATATATTTGGGACAACATATATTTTATTATTTAAATTATAAATTACAACTTTCTAATTTTTTTGAAAACTGTTAACATTTTTGAAACCGGATTAAATGTTTCTGAAAATTTGTAGTTACAAAGAACATGCGTAGACCGTCTTTGTAGTTTTGTACAAGAACATGTGTAAACTTTGTAGTTGATATTTTTTTTAATAAAAAAACCTCTTTCAAAGAATGTACTAATGTTCCAAGATTAGATTAAGTTGTATAATTATTTCCCTTTGATATATATATAAAATATGTAACATGCATGTTTATGAAGTTGGTGATCTAGTTAATTGTTTTCATAATCTTCAAGTTCATTAGTTCCATTCACTTTATTTGGAATGGATAATTTTAGTTGAACATTCAGAGAAACTTATGGACTGGAAATTCGGTATATATCGGTTTGAACACGAGAATTGGATGGAAACGAGAGAGTGGTGTGTCACGATGTATATGACAGTGACAACAACTCAATCAAAGTATCGAACGCAATGTAAGGCTTTTATGTGCAGCCGACTATATAGTGTTGTACTATTAACAAACGCATTACCTAAACATTATACAACACTTAGTTTTTAATTTAACAGCCAAAAAAAAACGTCCTTATATAAGGAAATTTCGTGGTAAGCAAGAATTGAATATAAACTATGAGCTTACTTTAGACATTTAAATATCTTTAGGACGAAACAAAAAAGTTGTCGGGTCGGTATCATTTTGTGCTAGAAATTTCAAAAGAAAACTAGGTTGATTTACAGTGAACTTTTTTTTTTCCTCAGATTAAAAATAATCGAGACCCCCTAATTTACAGTGATTTATGACCACTTTGTTGTCATCTGTTAATTTTCCTAACGTCCAGCGATATCGATTCACATCTAGCGAAAACTAATCAAGCTACATTATAAAATAAATAAATTATATCATAATGGTGCGTCTGTGTGTATGCATATATGTTTTAGCACTCAAAGATGGTTGGTGCCTAGCGATGATGATAGATAAGTATATATAATAACTAATGGTGGCTAGAAATTCAACAAATCCTGTTTGATTAAATCAAATGTATCAACATCTCAACTACATTTAAAGAAGAAGAAAAACTAATTGATGATATATGATGGAAATTCGAAATACGTTTTCATGGTCTCTCTCTTGCACATATCACAAAATTAAATTTTAACACACAATCATATTTTCGAATAATCACGTTCAATTTTAATATATTCAAATTTAATTTGCAAAACATTTTTTACACGAAAGTTTGTGGCATACAAGTTTATCAAACAAATTTTTTTATAGCATATACAATTTTGTTATAGACCTTATCTAAAGAAATAGTGAAAATCAGTCTCATCAAAGTTTACTTTGATCATCATTTTGTTTTAAGTTATATGAACTAGTACATTCATTAACTCTCAAATATTTTTGTTTGATATATTAATTGTTTGTTAATAATTCATATTGTGTACGCGTTATCAATTGCCAATTGGTGACATGAATATCCAAATACTAGAAACAAAATCATTTTGTTTGCAAAAGCGTTTATATATGTTCTGAAGATGTAATATGAAGAAAATTCTGAACCACTTAATTTAAGTGTACATAGGACTCGAAAATAAAAGGAGACCGCCTAAATGCAAGAAAAATGCAACGGTAACGTGATTGAAGTTAACTACCTAGCAAACATGTGTTTCATACTCGCATTTAACAAGTTTTTAACATTTTATGCCTTACCCTTGTAATCAATGTTTTTAAAACCGGACCGGATGCCGAATCGGAATAGCTTTTGGGTCATGGGTTAACCCGGTTCAACCTGGTCTAACCGGGTTCACATAATTTTTTATTATAAATATATTATACATACATATATATTGGTAATAGGTAATATATTAATCAAATATACATGTAATAATATAATATAGTACGGTATATTAGGAACTATTCCATTTCTACTACCAACAATAGTCTATATATTTGATTTACTTTAAAAAATAATTAATTATCAAATACTATTTAAAATTATATGTAAACTACACGTATACCCTAAAAATTATTCTGTCTACTCAATCTTTCTTCTCCTCTCAGAGCCGCTGTATAGCTCCCTTGTTCATCTCTTTTTTTTTTTTTTTTAAATCTTAATAATTTTGTAAACTTTATCTTATATGGTTTCTGATTCTTATGATATTATGAAATCGAGTATACAAACGATTCAATCCGTCAGTTAAAGCAGATTGACGAAAAGAATTGCTAAAATTCAAAGGTGGAAATCTGAGAACCGGGTTTTTAATGTGACCCAACCCGGTATTCCTTCCGGTTCGCGGTCTAAACCGGTCGGACCTCCGGTCCGGTCCGGTTTTAAAAACATTGCTTGTAATAGAAAAAAGTTGAACTAAATTTGACTTGGGTTGACGAAATAGATTTGACAGAAAACATATTTAAAATGAAATAAGAGTTTTTTTGTAAATATATATATTCGTCACTTTACTAAATAATGCATATTTACTGCAAATAAGTTATGAACTCATCAAATATTAATATCCATGAAAAAAACCGCATGTGATGCATGAACATATCTTTAAACCGGTAATTTTCAATGGCGCATTCACACATCATTTCCTATCTTGACATACAATACAACTAAGAATTTTTTTTTGGGCGGGGTTAAACTACGTCTAAGAAGTTCACACGCATATATGAACTTTGTGCATTGCTTTACTACAATTCTTCTCTATATATTAATCTCGTTTAAACCCTGTGATTTTACTTGGGGGCAATTGCAAATATGTCATTGTTCACAAAATCATTACGAGCGTGCCACTGTTCACTGACTTAATGAAAAAAAAAAAATTCACTTTCTCTCTCATCTCTCTCACGCCCAGATCAAAAAAAAATTTCTCACAAAATTCTCTTCTTTGAAATTGCAAATCGGATTTGGGTTATGGATCTAGGATTTTTGATTCCATGTAAATCTCTGTAAATTCCTTCAATCGATTTTGATTTGATTTGAATTCAAGAAGAAGAAGAAGATCCATGAATTCTATTTTTTAAAATTCGATTTTGATTACAAATTTGTGTTTTCGATTGGATTTTGGTTACGAATCTAAGCTCTTTATTCGATTTGGGTTACAAATTTGAGCTTTTGATTCGATTTTTGTTCAGATATGGGTTTTGATTGTTTTTTGTCATATCTGGATTTTGGTTATTTTTAGGGTTTTCCCATTTTTATAAAGTTTTTAAACAGTTTTATAAGAATTTTTTACATGTCATTAAAAACTAAACAGTTTAATAATTTATAAGGTTTTTAAAAGGTTTATAAAGTTTTTATAAGGTTTCTAAAGTTTTTAAAAGGTTTATAAGATTGTTTAAAAACCTTACAAAACTGTTTAAAAACCTTATAAAACTTTACAAAAACCTTATAAACAGTTTTACACGGTTTTTAAATAGTTTTATAAGGTTTTTTAACAGTTTTATTAAACCTTTTAAAAACTTTATAATTTTTTTAACAGTTTTATAAGATTTTTTTACAGTTTTATAAAGTAAAGGCAAAACTCTACCCCCCCCCCCCCCCCCCCCCCCCCCCCAAAAATCTTTACCCTAAATGCATAATAGTTAACCCAAACTCGAAAATTTACAGTCGTCTGTGTTTGAATTTGTTTTGAGATCTTCTTCTTCTTCTTCCTAAATCTGCTCGAATCTTAGCGGAAATCTTCTCAAATCTTCTTGTCTTCTCAAATCTTGTTAGCGGAAATCGAGACAGAGATCAGAGATAGTGAAATTAGAGATGACGAAAATCGAATTAAGTGATAGAAAAAATGAAATTTGGATGAGAAATTTTTTTTTGGATCTGGGAGATGAGCGTGAGAGAGATGAGAGAGAAAAATAGATCTGTTTTTTCCATTTAAGTGAACAGTGGCACGCTGGTAATAATTTTAAAACAGTGGCATAATTGAAAAGTGTCATGCTAGTGGCATAACTCAAAAAATTTCTTTTCCTGTTTGGTTTATGATTTGATTGTTTTCCTTTAATTAATGTTGAAACGATATATAGTAATTAAAATTAGTATATGTTTTGCTTAAAGTAATTTTGTTTGGAAGTATTCGGTTTGCGATAGTCTAGCTTGAGTGGCTGGTTATTGAGTGGTTGTACCACGTCGTTTATCACTTTAGTGTTGTGTCTTTCTACTCTATGCTCACTCTAAACTTTTAAATCATTGCTATAGTTTTTTTTATTGGCCCGTGAACATTCGACTAAAACTCTTTGACCTATCAATATTTTTGAGTTAAGCAGCGACCATAAACTAATCCAAAGAGGCTTGTATCACGTGTACGTAATAATCAGTTCTATAAGAAAGTGGGGATTCTATGTGATATACTTCGTGGCTATTTCTCACTAATTGTACTGAGTTATTGATCTGTGGAAGATGCAATGCATCATAAACGTGTCGGTAGATAAAAAAGATGTGGGAATTTTCAATTTGGGGTTTTTTGTGGTTTTGGGTGTGTTTTGTCCTTTTCTTATTTTTCTCTCAATATTTGATTTTGTTTTTTGGTGGACCTCCCAAGAAACAGGCGACACACTCGGATGATAAATAACAATAATAGCCAACAAGTGTCTCTAAGTCATCCAATATGTAAAACATTATATTATAAAATACTTATTAGAGAGAGACATTTTATAGTTGAAAAATATCACATGGTTTGCACCATTCCTCTAGCATGTATTATGTCATAATTCATTAGGATGGACCCTTCCCTCCATGTTTTCTTTTCTTGCGGTCCAAAAGCCAACCCATCAAATTAAGAAATTTGTGTTTAGTAGGAAATTTAAACAAGATTCATGGTTCTATAGCAAAAGTTTATGTCTTAGGGTTGATCGGGCTACTATTTCTTTTTAGTGTTTTATAACTTGAGGTCGAGGTCTTGCATGGATTACACCTCATGCTCCTAATCCAATATTTTTATTATGTTTCATAATTTCTAACTCAAAACTAATTGAAAGCGAATAAAATAATATATATCCTTATTAGCTCAGTCTTTTATGTGAAATTTCTTCATTCGTTTAATTTCAGACTAATCTTATTCTAAAACAGACAATGAACTGTATACGGACTACTTCCAAATTACTAATGACAAACATGATTCTCATATGATATATATATTTTTATACATATAATTAGGAAAGGTTTTATATATGTCTACAGTCCGGAGCGAGTCTTTATTTATACTTTATAACATAATGTAAAGCATTATTTTCACTAAAACTCGAACTAGGAATCCAATCCCTACATTCCCACGATATATGATGGTAAAATTCATATTAAATTTCGTAAATTTCTAATTCAAATCAACTGGTGAGGAATAAATTGACTTATGTTATTATGTATTATTTAGACACAGTCTCAACTTCTAGGATGAGAATCCTAACCATTTTTCTATTAATTTGTTCCTGTCGAATATCTAATCCTAAGTTTTAGTTCCCTCTGTTTATGGCGAAAATATACAATAAAACTTTTATAAGTTAATAATGTGGGGACTGAAAAAAATTATGTTACATTTAACTACACGCTTATTATTTTCTATATATGTGTAGTTGTTCTTGACAAAAAAAGTATAGTTATTATTATATATATATGGGACAATAAGCAATAATAAGCAATAATCATGACTGCCTTTCATAGTTATATAAGATATACACAATCAAATAGATAGTAATAAAGAAATATTTTTTGTTGGATATCATTGTGATTGTCAATTGAATAACTATTTTTCAAAACTACTATTTATTTCGATATAAATTGTCGTCATAAAATATAAAAATTACTAGATCTTATATAAAATTGTGGTTATTGTAATGAAGATTTGTTTCTAGAAATGTTATTTTTGATTTTTTTGGTATTCCCTAATATCTACAATTATTTTTATTTTTATTTGTTTAATTGATACGGTAATAAAAAACCAAAGGAAATAAAGAAATGGCGACCGAGACCTCTGGTGATGCTAGGGTTTTGCGAGACCAAGATGTGATGATGACGGATACGACTGAGAAGGGGCGTCCGCCGGGGGAACCTCCGGATCAGCCGACTGGTTCGTGGGCGGAGAAAGTGACTGGAACGAGAGGTGGAGGTAGGTCGGTACCGGAGATGGTATTAAACGAAGAGTTTATTGCATCGAGATTAAGTGTCGAATTTCCTAATGGGGATGATGGCGAGCAAGTGGTCACGATTGGAAACGAGGTGTTAGAGGTGATGAATGGGTTGTGGAAACAATGTATGATTGTTAAGGTTCTTGGGAGAAATATTCCGATCGAAGTATTGAACAAGCGGCTTCGGGAGATGTGGAAACCGAAAGGGACGATGTTTGTTATGGATCTCCCTTGTCATTTCTTTATGGTCAGATTTGGTGAAGAGGAGGAGTACTTGAAGGTGTTAACAGGGGGTCCATGGCGGGCGTTCAGAAGCTACTTGATGGTCAAAGAATGGTCACCGGAGTTTGACCCAATGCAGGACGAGATTACTACTACTCCGGTTTGGGTTCGTTTATCCAATATCCCGGTTAATTTCTATCATAAATCTATTTTGATGAGTATTGCGAAGGGGTTGGGGAATCCGTTGAGGGTTGATGATACGACACTTCATTTGGAAAGGGCTCGATTTGCAAGAGTGTGTATCGAAGTTAATTTGAAGAAACCACTTAAGGGATCGATGATGATCAATCAGCAGCGATATTACGTGTCGTATGAAGGGCTAACTAATATTTGTTCGCTTTGCGGTTTGTATGGACATATGGTGCATAATTCTCCTAAGAGCACACCGGTGCAGGCGACGGAGGTACCGCCAGCGAGGAAGGAGGATCGAAGAATGGGGAAGCATAATGAGGGAGATGGGTTCACGGTTGTTTGGAGGCCGAAAAGGAGGTCTGGACCACCATCTAAGCCGGTTAATTATGTCGCCGAAGGATCAAAAAATGGGTCAGGACGTAATTTACGGGAAATCCCGAGGAATTAGGAAATTGCCTTAACTAATGCATTCAGAAATTTGGATGAAGATATGGTCTCACCGAATTTAAGGAAAGTTGATATTGCGCTGGGAGCAAATAAGGAAAATGAGAACAATCTGGAGAAGCGTAATAATGGGAATTGTAATAATGCGAATCAGATTATGGGTGTGAAAGAGGGATTTTCGACGAGAGTTTTTTAGAGTAGGAAAGAGGTTAATAAAGGAGGAGGGAATATGCAACGGGCCACGATTTTAAAACATTCCATAGTTAATGAGCCGAAATCCAAGTGGAAACAACTTAATCCCACTAAAGGACTTATTTTTGACAATCATAAGAACGAAACAGAGTTGTCAAGTTCAGGTAAAAGATTGCGGGTTGGGAGTGATGACGCAGGTAGACCAGGTGGTGTTTTTGTATCCGGAAGAGAAGTGGCTATAGGGACGGAGACCTCTACTCCGAGTCAGGAGACGGGTTTCATGGAGACACATTCCGAAGGTGATGAGCTGCCGAGGCGAGAGTTGTTCCGAACCTTGATGACATGCCGTTTTGGGTGATAGTACTTGGTCTACTTTGTTTCTATGAGCGCTTGGTGGGGTTGGAAGTGGCGTTGTGGAAACGTTTTTGGGAATTATGAAAAATGCCATGATAGGGTTCGTTTCTTGAAAGAGCTAGCTAAGGAGGTTTCTTTAGCGCACTCGAAGGAAACGAATGTCATCAAGGTTCATTCAGACCGAGTGGAAAAACTGTTAGCTTGGACTAAACCACGAGAGGGATGGATGAAGTTGAATACGGATGGAGCCTCGAGGGGTAATCCTGGATTGGCTACGGCGGGGGGCGCGTTACGTGATGGAAATGGCTATTGGTATGCGGGTTTTGCTCTTAATATAGGGATATGCTCGGTACCTTTAGCTAAATTAAGGGGAGTTTATTATGGTCTGGTCATTGCTTGGGAGAGGCATATTACTCGGTTAGAGGTTGAGGTGGATTCAGCGTTGGTGGTGGGGTTTCTTAAGACAGGGGTTTGTGCTTCGCATCCGCTGTCATTCCTGGTACGCTTGTGCCATGACTTTATATCGAGGGACTAGATAGTCCGTATTTCTCACGTGTATAGGGAGGCTAACCGTCTTGCAGATGGGTTAGCGAACTATGCGTTTAGTTTACCATTGGGTTTTCATTTGTTGGAATTTGCTCCTGATTCAGTTAATTTGTTGCTTCAAGGGGATATGCGTGGGACTACGGTTTCACGACATGTCCGAATGTAATACTTTAAGTTTTATTTAATAAAATGGGGGAGACCATGTTGGCTTCCCCTCCTTTGACAAAAAAAAAAAAAAAAAAAAACCAAATGAAATAGGTTAAGACATACTATAATCTTATCAAGATCTTAATTTTCTACACATATTAACAATTCCTTAAACCAAGATTTATTTTCTAATTAAATCCTCAACTACAAGTCTACAAGCGCATCTCTAACTCTAACCATAATCATATAGGATTACGACTAATATTCAACCTTCTCGATAGTTCTTACTCTTCCAAAATTTATCAGTTTTCGTCAGAGAGTCTTCTTCCTAAACTATCAAATGATATGGGTAAACGATATATTGAAATTTCCCAAAAAAATGATTATGTAACTACAAGAAACGTGTGATTCCAATTCTCTTGACAGATACATGCATGACGAAGACTTACCAATACACATCTAAATATTATTTCGTTTCTTTGTCTTTTTACATGCATGGTACACCATATAATTGTCCTTTTCTTCTTTATAGAATACGATGTTTAAACTATTTATATATATTGAGTTGCAATCAAGTATAACCAATCAACATGAACTACAATTAGGATAGACGGATTAACACATTTATATAAACTCAGTTGTTTTAAAAAAAAACTCAGTTTTGTTCTTTCAAAAAAAAAAAAAAGATAATGAGTTTTGGTTGACGCAGGCTAACACACGAAAAATCTTTATATATAGTTTACTATTTCGTTGCGGGCATTGTCTTTTTAAAGTGGAATTCTATATCCGAGACTGTCAAGTATTAAAAATTACAATAAACGTGAACATTTGCAATTATAGTCACGTATACGATATATCCAAACATCATAGTGACAAGAAGTTCTAGCTCATCGTGTATGCTACAATCAAATTAGAATATTTTATTGTTGAGAAAACAAAATCAAACGGAGAAAATAGCTAAGAGTTTTTGATTCTGAAACTCTAGAAAACTACGTCGATAATATTGTTGAAATGTTGAGTTTAATATTTAAAATTTTTTTGAAACTATAAATAAAATCCGACCTGCCGGAGAGTTTAATAGTTTGCCGTAAAGATTTCATGACTGTGCCGAATGTTAATTGACATAAGTCATTTTGATCCTAACAGAATAATCGATCATCTAACCTTAAAAATTGGGACTAGATACGCATATAGGATAAGTTATCCGATCCAGAATGTTCATATGTATTGTGCCTCTTATAAATGAGTCATATAACATTTGTTTGCTCCGTTTTATGTTTTCATTATTTTGACATAAATCATTTTGACTGTACCGAATGCTAACTGACATAAATAGTTTGACACCCAAACAGATAATATCAATCATCTTTACCTAAACGTTTCGGACTATATACGGTTTTAGGATTAAGTTATCCAACCCAAAATGTTCATATGTATCGTTTGTTACTTTGTAATGTCCTTGTCTCTCTCTACTGATATCGATCATAATATATACAAAGGATTGGAGTAGTCTACAAGTAATTGAGCTACACATAAGGAAATTGAATATTACATGTTTCCTATTCTATCACTCCCCCTCAGACGAAACATCGGGAGGCACGATGTAAAGGCTGGACCGAAACTCTGTGAACAGTGGCGAAGGGAGTCCCTTGGTAAAGATGTCCGCGTACTGATGAGAAGAGGGAACATGAAGAACTCGAACATGTCCTAGTGCAATACGTTCACGAACAAAATGGAGATCAATTTCCACATGCTTGGTACGTTGATGTTGTACTGGATTTGTAGAGAGATATACCGCACTGATGTTATCGCAATAAACCAACGTTGCTGTGGACAAAGGGCAGAGTAGTTCCAAGAGAAGATTTCGTATCCATGTAGTTTCGGCAACCGCATTGGCAACACCACGGTACTCGGCTTCGGCGCTAGATCGAGACACGGTTTGTTGTCGTTTGGAAGACCAAGAGATGAGGTTGCTGCCGAGAAATACACAATAACCTGACGTTGATCACCTAGTGGAAGGACAACCGGCCCAATCTGCATCGGAGTAGACGATAAGACTGGATATGTCGGATGGATACATTTGTAAACCATGGTGAATCGTGCCTTTGACATATCGAAGTATTCTCTTGAGAGCGGTGAGGTGAGTTTCTCTCGGGTCATGCATATAGAGACATATTTGCCGAACGGCGAAAGAGATATCCGGTCTTGTGAATGTAAGGTATTGAAGTGCGCCAGCAAGAGATCGATAGAGAGTTGGATCAGCGACAGGAGGGCTGTCATCGGCAGCTAATTTAACGCAAGTATGGAGTTGCGCATGAATTACAGTTTGGCATGTCAGCACGGTGAAGTATGTCAGCAGCATAATTGTGTTGATGAAGAAACAATCCAGAAGCATTACGGTGGAAAGTGATGCCAAGAAAATGATGAATCTCTCCAAGGTCGGTGATAGAGAACTCGGAGTTAAGAAGTGATGTGAGAAGGTCACAGAGAGCCGTTGATGAAGCTGTAATAGCAATGTCATCGACATAAAGAAGAAGATAAGCAACCCCAGCCGGTTTGTTGTAAACAAATAAAGAGGGATCAAATTTGCTTTGGCTAAAACCAATACGAGTTGCAAACTGAGAGAACCGTTGATTCCACGCTCGAGGAGCTTGTTTAAGACCGTAGAGAGAGCGTTTTAGGAGACAAACGTGATCAGGACGAGTGGGATCTTTAAAACCCGGCGGTTGATGCATATAGACAGTTTCTTGGAGAGTGCCATTGAGAAAAGCATTTTTGACATCAAATTGATGTATGGGCCATTTTCGAGACAGAGCAATGTGAACAACGAGACGAATGGTTGCTGGTTTGACCACGGGGCTAAAAGTCTCGTCACAATCAATGCCGATTTCTTGGGATTTGCTGTTAGCCACCAAGCAAGACTTATAGCGGTATAATTATCCATCTGCACCAAATTTATGCTTAAAATGTCACAAGGAACAAATAACATTAGCATCTTTAGGTCGGGGAACCAAATCCCACGTATCTTTTTCAATTAAAGCATCATATTCCTCATACATAGACGGGTTCCAGTTTGGATCCTCTAGAGCTTGAAGGTGAGACTTAGGGAGAGGAGAAAGAATTTGAGTATGAAGGGAGATAATTTTTTTTGGTTTGGGATTACCAGTTTTACTCCGGGTAGCCATTGTATGACGAGGTTTTGGAGGAAGAGGCGCTGTAGGAGTCACCGCGGGAGAAGGCGGCGGTGAAGCAGCCTGTTCTTGCTCGTCCGTAGTAATGGGTGTGATGGGTGGAGGAGAAGAAATTATTTGATGAAGAAGTGGTGAAACGGTAGAGAGTGGTGGTGTTTCGGGCTCGATTATGAGAGGAGATAGCTGTATAGAAGAAGAAAAAGGAAAGGTTGATTCATCAAATATAACATAACGAGAGATGATTACCTTTCTAGTGGTGAGATCAAGGCAGCGATACCCTTTATGATTGGTTGGATATCCTAAGAAAACACATGCTGTGGATCGTGGCTCTAGTTTGTGAGAAGTGATTGGAAGGAGATTAGGATAGCACAAACACCTGAACACTCTAAGGTGTGTGTAAGACGGTGGTTTGTGAAAGAGTTTAGTGTATGGAATCTCATTTTTTATGGTAGAAGATGGGAGGATGTTAAAGAGATGAGAGGCCATTTGTAAAGCTTCGGCCCAATAAGTTGGTGGCATATGGGCTTAAAAGAGAAGGGATCGGATATAATTGTTGAGAGTGCGAAGAGCGCGTTCTGCTTTGCCGTTTTGTTGGGACGTATACGGACAAGAGAAACGCGGGATAATTCAATGTTGGGCAAGATGATCAAGAAAGGAACGGTTTTGGTATTCACCATCCGAATAAATGATTTCAAAGGGTCCAGAAACATTAGAAATAACTGAATCAAATGGAAGACGAGTGTGTTTCCCAAGTTGACAAGCATGACAAAGAGGCATGTCAACGTTAGAACAATTTAATAAACGAGAAGAGATCAAAGATTGAAGAGTAGAATTTCCCAAGTGACCAAGACGACAATGCCAGATTGTAGAATTGACAACATAAGTAAGCATAGCTTGATGATGAATTCATGAAAGAGTAGTTGACGATGGTGAGGTGATGGAGTATGAAGGACCTTCGCTGTTACATCGGCTAAGCGGGATTTTGGTGTTGAAGTCCTTTACATAAAAACCAAAATGGTCAAATTCCACAGAACCTCAATTATCAGTAGTGAATTGACGGAAAGAGATAAGATTTTTTATAATTGAAGGACAAACGAGGATGTTATTTAGGTGAAGAGATCGAGTATTAGAAGGAATAATACAAGAACCAATGGCAGAACTAGGGATAGAGGATCCATTACCAACCGTAACATATGGGGAAGAGCTTGAATTGAAAAAGGAACGGAGGATACCTGGTTGAGCCGTGAGATGATTGGTTTCACCGGAGTCCATGTACCAACTCGCATCATTAGGGTCTTGAACCGTCATCGTACCAAAGGCAGCAACAAGACTACTTGGTATTTGAGTGGGGATGGCTACCGAACCAGCTTGAGATGATACACTAGAATTAGAGCCAAGGATCCCTGGAGCTTGGTTTGATGAGGCAAGGTGAGCCATCGGAGTTTGTGAATTCCAATTTTGCGGAGGCCATTGCTGCGGTGGATACCACGGTTGTTGTTGCTGATTCCAGAGCCAATTACGACCACGACCGTGACCAAAGTGATTGTTGTGTCAACCGCGACCGCGTCCTCTGCCGTAGTGGTTTCCACGATGAGAGTTGTTGTCTCGATGAGGTGGATTAGTTCCAGAATTGTGAGTAACATACATCACGTTAGGTGATGAGGAGTTGATCGAATGCGACACCACTGTCTTTGGTGGCTTTGAGAGACGATGCTCTTCCATTTGTAGCATTGAACGGGCAGTAGAGAAATTTGGAAACGGTGTCTTGTGCTGAATGACGTTAATGATATTGTCAAATTTCTCAGACAACCCATTGATCATATGCATCACAAGAGCTCTCTGAAATTGGTGAATCAACGTTGTAGAGATTATCAGAGAGAGTCTTCAATTTCTGACAATAATCATGAACGGAGAGATCTCCGATTGTGAGGGACCGTAATTCATTCTCAAGTTGAATTGCACGTGCTTCCTTGTTATCACGAAATAAGTTTTCGATGGCAACCCATAATTCTCGAGCAGAGCACCGCGTTTTCAAAACCGTATCCAAGAGGGAAGAAGAGATCGTTCCATAAATCCACATCTTGACGAGACCGTCACGTTCCTGCCATGGTTTGTCGGTGGGAGAGGAAGGTACACAGGTACCATCGAGATGGCCTAGGACACTAAAACTGAGACAGTGAGTCTCAAAGAGCTCGCGCCACGCGTCATAGTTCATTTTTTGCATATCAAGGATGATGGGGACATAAGATTTGATGAAGAAGACACCAAAAGCTTTTTCCGCTTGGACAACTTGTTGAGCTTGTTCAGCCATGGTGTGAAGAGAGAAAAGAAGAAGAAAAACAAAGGTGTAGAAGATAAACAGAGGAAAAAAAGGAGAGAGACGGTGAAAAACTTTAAAACGTGGCAGCTAGGGTTTTAGAGAGAGAGGCTCTGATACCATGTAACTTTATAATGTCCTTGTCTCTCTCTATTGATATCGATCATAATATATACAAAGGATTGGAGTATCTAATAGAATATCTAATTATTTAATATGTTAATAGAATATCTAGATTAAAAAATATTATACATTGTAAATAAAAAATTTAGCAGAAATCATGGTTATTAACTTTAATCTTAATGATATGTTAAAATTGATATACAGTTAAGCGTAAAAAAAATAATAATGAATCTATTAATTTCACAAGTTTTGGATACATAAATAAAAATCAATCATAAATTTTTTTGATGGAATGCGTAAAATTTGAGATAAGTTCTACAAAATTTCAACTTTAAGTCAAAAAAAAATCCATAAAGCCATATTTTTAACACTATCATAATTATATTTATGAAAATGATGTCGACTGTGCTTCCAGTATCGATCAAAACGCGAGCCGTGTCCCATCCAGCGACGGCGAGTCGAATGACAAGCGGGTCGTTGTGAGGTTTGTCGATATAATCGATCTCATTTTCTTCGAACTGGATGACATCGTTTGGGAATTTGGACGGCACGGGTTTGTTCGCTCCTACCTCAGCTCGTCTTTGATAGGCCTTGATTGACGAGATTGTATTTGAACAATAGCGCGAGCTGCCCATGATCATGTTGCAAACTTTTTGTTTCAAGCCGCTTCGGCCATCACTATTGTTTTTCCGGCCGAGGTGGACCTCGTCGTTATTCCGGCTGTCCCGTTTGTTATTCTTGCTATTGTCCGCAGACGGACTGTCTCCTTCTCTTGCATCGTCGAACTGCTCGAGCTGGAAATCGTTAACACTTATATTTCCTCTGAGATCTCCGGCGGAAAGCTTCGCTGCGAGTCGCATTCCGAGCACTCGGCAGTTAGCCGTCAAATGTCTGACCATTTTGTGCAAGTCGCAATATGCGGATTCGTCGTAAGGCGAGTTCCTAATCCACGTATTGCCGTTATTACGACCCGGAGTGCCATTTCCGCGACCTCGCCCCCTTCCTCGACCGAAGCCGGGCGAGTCCACCTGGTAGTTATGGGCACCCTTAAAACCTCCCTCGTGCTGCACGAAGTTGCCTGGATTCTTCTTTGTTGCAGCTGGGGCTTCTCACGGATTGGGAACTCTGGCCTTCCCGTTCTTCTGGCCCAAAGCTCTGGTTTCATCCTCGCTTTTTGCGAAGCCATTGGCGCGATGAAGCGCATCCTGAATAGACAAGGGCTCGTTGATCGTCATCTCCTTTCGGAAATCCGAGTCGTACCACAGGGCTTTTCGAAGCGCGCTCAGTACGGACTGGTCGTCAATCCCCTTCACCTGAGTAAGCATCGCCTTAAAGCGTTCGATGAAAACTACCAAGGGTTCGCTAGCCGCTTGCGAAATGGTGTAGAGATCAGCCTCGGACGTCCTGCTCTTGATTAAGATCGCGAACTGCTTTAGGAACGCTTCTGAGAGCTGCGCGAAGCTGTCGATTTAATTCTTTTTCATACCTGTGAACCAATAGAGAGCTGCCCCCTTGAGGTGCTCCACGAAGAGGAGGCAGTAACCAACGTCGATTTTGTCGAGTCGGAAATTGGCTCGCCCCATAGCGATTGAGAAAGCCCTAATGTGATCTGTGGGGTCGCCCTTTCCATCATAAATTGGAAGCCTGAGCTTCCCCAGATCGGATAGACGCGCCTTCGTTATTCACGCGGTGAAAGTAGTAGTGCGAGCTTCTTCGAGGACTCGGTCGATTTCTGGCGCCTTGCTGGTGGCACGATGGACTTGTGACCTCATGTCCTTAAGATCGCGAGCTGTCTGCTGCATGATGTCTTTCAGCTCGTCCATTTCCCTTTGCTGCGAAGCGATAGCTCTGCGATTGGTCAGGGCTTCGGCCTGCTCCATCAATCGCGTATTCTCTGCGATTTCGCCCTCATCCCGACTTTGGACGCGACTGGTCGGCCGACTGGGTCGAGTGGTTCCGAATCCGCGTCCTTCTAGATCATCCGCGACTGCAACTACACCTCCAGTTGCATCTGCGACGATGACGGCCCCGTCTCTGAGAGGTGTATGATCTTCGCGAGCCCCGCGAGCTAAAGGCGAGGCCGCTGGAGAGAAGTTAAGAGCGGTCGGGGTGATGCGACGTATAGCATTGTGAGGTAGGCCTTGAGAGTGACGAGCTGTCGACAACGCTTTGATCTCGGCAGTAAGGTTGCTGTTGATAGTTTCCTGGTTCTGCGATTGCTTGAGCAACTGCTCGAGCATTGCTTTGAGCTGATCGAAAGCGGCCGGTGTCGCCGGGTCGGCCGAGTTGGTATTGGCGGTTGCTTGGTTTCCTGTAGGGACAAATATGCCCGCTTCCGCCTCCAATGCGGACTGGCTGCTTGCGTTTGCCTGCCCACTCTCGGTGAACTCCCTTGGATCTGAACCACCTTCGGTTGCTGGAGATTGCGGGTTCGTTATTGACATCTTGGCGAATTCGTCTAAGCGTTTGTTTCGTGTATAAAGCTAGTGTTGCGAGTAGACTCCCCTCCTTCTAGCGCCAAATTGTGCGTGCTGGAAAATCACACAACAGAAATTGTGAAGATTCTACGAATTAGAGCTTCTTTAGGGTTTCAAACACTTAGAGTAGATTGCGAATTAGGGTTCTTAGAAATTGTTCTTATTCATCAAGATCAGAGCTGTTTTTGTCTTATTATAACTCATAAATCGGGATCCCCTCAAATAAGGAGGGTACATGCTTATTTATAGAAATACAATTTGGCTGAGACAAACAGTGATGGGCCGTTAATGGGCCTCTGTCTTCTGGGCTTTGATCGTTGGGCCGGTTTGGCGAATACGACGTCGTTTTAGGCTTATCGATTCTTCTAGGGGAGATTTGACCCCTACAGTTAGCCACCCAGTTCAACAATTTTATAAATAAAAATGTTGAAGTAAGGGTGTCCGAGTGAGGAATCGAATTCCGTTTAGACGGTTTACGTGCTGATGATGATGCCGAGCCCAGATGACAAGATTTGTACCCTATTTCGGCGAGCTGGCCGGTACGATGTTAGGCGGCGAGGCGAAGACGTATAAGTGTGTGAACAAGCCTCGGCAAAAACCTTGTCTAGAAAACCCGATGGGAAAAAACTAGACCAAGGGGAAAAGAGCACAAGTCACACACTCGTTCAAGTCGCCATTATCGCCGAGTCCCAAATTCGGCGAGCCGATCGGTACAAGTTACCTGCGAGTCGACTTCGAATTTGAGACGTTGCGAGATGAAGTCGCGAGTTGATCTGAGGAAGGTGAAGTCGCGAGTCGATTTGACGAATACGAAGTCGCGAGTTGATCTGAGGAAGATGAAGTCGCGAGTCGATTTGATGAAGACGAAGTCGCGAGTTGATCTGAGGAAGATGAAGTAGCGAGTTGATCTGATGATGACGAAGTCGCGAGTTTATCTGATGAAGACAAAGTCGCGATTCGATTTAATGAAGACAAAGTCGCGAGTTGATCTGAGGAAGATGAAGTCGCGAGTTGATCAGATGAAGACGAAGTCACGATTCGATTTGACGAAGACGAAGTCGCGAATTGATCTGAGGAAGATGAAGTCGCAAGTTGATCTGAGGAAGATGAAGTCGCGAGTCGATTTGATGAAGACGAAGTCGCGAGTTGATCTGATGAAGATTTTGATGCAGAGATCGATTTGAACAAGTTTCGAGGGTGCGCGTAATCGCAGAGAATCGAAGTCTTGAGAAAGTGAAATCCTAAAGTCGCGAACTAAGTAAGAGGATCAGCTCGCGAGGTCGCGTTTTCGGGTTAATATGAAGTTGAGGCGTCGCAAGTCGGTCTGGTTTCCTATGAAACCGTGATAATCTAAGCCCAGATTCTCGGCTGAAGTCAAAATGAGCCCACCTCGAAATTCGAATCGTCATAAATGCCTTTATAAGGAGCAATGCTCCTCAGATACTTCCCATAATTCTTCTTCCTTCGAAAACAGGTTTGCTCTATCTCTCCTTTTCTCTCGTTTTTGTTAGATTTTCAGTAAGGTTTTGCCGTCCCGTCACTTCGCCGCCGCTGTGTTCTTCATCGCCGCCGTCGTGTTCTTGGGAAGAAAACTGTCCGATTTTTGATCCAAAAATCATGTCAACAAATTCGATTAAGTTTGGGAGATATGCCGAGCCCGCCGAGAAGGAAAAACTGATTTGGGCGTATTCTGCTAACAGCAAAACGGTCGTTGATGCGAGTTCAAGCTATGGTCGGTTTCGCGGATACGAGAACGCGAGTACGTTTGATCGCGAGGAGACGAGTGCATCTAGTCGAGAGGATCGAGTTGGTGGTCATTCTCCTCTTACTGAATTGTTCTCTTATCCCTCCCCTGTCTTAAGGCAAAGTCGCGAGACGAGGGAGAATGCTTCACCTATGCGAGCTCCGCAACCTGATTTCAAAGAGGGAGTTGGGACCTCGCGTCCTTCGCAAATTGGCGAGGCTTCTGCTATTGATGAGCAGAGGCTAGTCGTGGAAATTCCACATCTCCGCGATGAATCGCTTAGCCCTGCCAAGTTGCCTCCTCGAGTAAAGATCGAAGAATGTGCTTGGGAGTACAATCCTCTCGTAGAAGCAAAGAGATTGCAAGCCTGGATTGGATACGGGCTTGCCGACGTCGTAAAGAAAAAGAAGGCGAGGCGAAAGGAAAGCCCGCCTCCAGGCTCTTCATGGTGCGATGAGGAGTTGCTGGATATCCTTCGCACAGAATGCGGAATCCCCGATGCGGTCGAGATGATTGTGCCGAATGTCGAGCAGAGAGAAGACGACCCGCCAGTCGGTACACATTTACTGCATATGAATGCTGGTTTAGGGATTATTACCTTACATTCCCCATTCCAGCGTTGATCGTGCAGTATATGCGGGTCCATAGAATCGAACTTGCTCAGATCAATACCAGGGGAATCCGTCAGCTGGTCGGGCTCTTGACTCGAGCTACCGAATGTGGCGAACCCATCGGAGTTCGTCATCTTCATAATTTCTTCGAGTTTCGCAACCCTGCCGACCTGAGCGGCAAGAGGTTGTATAACTTGGCGAGTCGACCAATGTACAAGATTTTAGACGACTTCCCAAACAAAGACCATAGCTGGAGAAAGAAATTTTTCTTTGTACCGATTTCGGCTGCGTCTGCTGAAGAAGAACACTTGGTGGTGGCGAAGTGGGGAACACTTGGTAGACTTTCTTGATGTTTACCGCACGAACTGCTTTCTTTTTATGTTTTATATTGACCTTGTGTTCACTTTTTTTTACAGTTAGCAGACCGCTATTCACTCCTGTTACCGGAATTGACGACTTGTTCGACAAGCTGAAGGCCCGGAAGTGTCTTTGGAATCGCCACTTTCACATTCAGAGAGTTGTTCGAGCTCGCGAGTCCTTCTTAACCGACGAGGAAGACAAGTTTGATCAAAGCGAGTCCGAAGATCTTGAAATTATGCCGGAATGACAAAATTTCCGCGACATTGTCAAGAAGCAAGCCGAGAAGGCTAAGAAGCAAGCCGAGAAGGTCAAAAAGAAGGCCACTCGCAAAGAAACTACCTCTGTCACCGAAACGTCAGAGAGAAGTGTAGCCAAGAAAGACGTTCCTGGTGCACGAACTGACGAAGCGGCAACGACAGGCGCGAGTCTTGCTTTGGCTGTCGTGCCTTCGCAGCCGATTACTATCACTGACGAGCCCGCCGTATCTGAGCCCGTCGAGTCCGAGCATCAGCTGTCTTGGAAGCGAAAGCACTCTGCTGCGGATAAAGGCAAAGGCAGAGCTGGCGAGTCGAAGAAAATTCGTCGCGAGCTGCCAGCTCTTCAAATGAACGAGCCTTTTCCTCGATCCGGTAGGTCTGTCGAGATCTACGATGATCCATCTGCAGCGGCCACTTTAATGGCAAAAAATACCCTGGCGACAACATTCCAATTCCGGAGATATTGCTGAAGAGCTAGCTCTACAAAGAATTCTCGTCCCGTCAGGCCAAGGTAAAACTCCGGAATTTCATCTGTTTCGTCTCGCTCCCTTTCTCATACATCGACCCTTTTGTAGGCTACCGCGCATTTCAATAGACTGATCATCGCGTACGATCAGGAGGCGAGGTCTAGGCAGGCTTTCATCGACGAGGCCAAGGAGACAGAAGAAACCGAGAAGAAGCAAGTCGCGGCCAAAATGAACGCACTTGCTGCCGAGCGCAATGCGTATAAGAAGGGATCAGACGACTTGACGAA
This sequence comes from Draba incana, assembly GCA_963576765.1. NCBI lineage: Eukaryota > Viridiplantae > Streptophyta > Magnoliopsida > Brassicales > Brassicaceae > Draba > Draba incana. The sequence goes on along the minus strand of OY755212.1, from coordinate 5,178,487 downwards.
GCATCTTCAGCAAAAGGCTTTTATCTTTGTCATATTAAGAGCTTTAGCCAATCGAAGACCCGCGAGTAAGGCCTCGTATTCTGCCTCATTATTCGATGCTCTGAAGCCAAGGCGGAATGACTGTTCCAGAGATTCTCCGTCTGGCGACGACAGTCGAATGCCTACTCCCGATCCATGCTTAGATGACGAGCCGTCGATATGTAACTGCCAGATTTAGGATGAGTCCTTAGTATCGCTCTCTGACAAGGCCGTCGCCTCCGGTAGTTCGACTAGAAAATCGGCCAACACTTGTGCCTTGATTGTCGTCCTACTTCGATACTCGATATCGAACTTGCTTAAATCGATTGCCCACTCTGCGAGTCGCCCAAACTGAGTAAGGCTGTGGAGAACAGCTCGTAGTGGAAAGGTACTGACAAGCACGATTGAATGCGATTGGAAATAAGGTCGGAGTTTGCGAGGCGACGTAATAACCGCGACTGCTAATTTCTCGGCGAGGGGATATCTTGTTTCTGCATCGGTTAAGGATTTACTGACGTAGAAAACTGGCTTTTGCTCTGTGCCGTCTTCGCGAATTAGAACCCCACTAACTGCCGAGGCGGAGACCGCAATGTAAAGGTAGAGCGGTTCGCAAGTTACGGGTTTGGTCAAAACAGGCGGAGTCGCGAGATATTGCTTCAATCTCTGGAAGGCTTCTTCGCATTTTTCTGTCCACTCGAAGGCCTGTCGAGCCGGCCCCTTCTTATCCTTAAGCGTTTCGTAGAAAGGCAAGCATTTGTCAGTAGAGCGCGAGATGAATCTGTTCAATGTTGCGACTCTTCCTGTCAATCGTTGTACTTCCCTTTTTGTTTTAGGCGAGGCCATCTGGATTAGCGCATGGATTTCCTTCGGGTTTGCTTCGATCCCGCGATGAGTAACCATATAGCTGAGGAACTCGCCTGATGTTACGCCGAAACGACACTTAGCCGGATTCAGCTTCATGTTATACTTGTTTAGTAGCGCAAAGCATTCTGCGAGGTGGCCGACATGGTCTTTTTCTTCGAGCGATTTGACGAGCATATCGTCTATGTAGACCTCCATTGTCTTGCCGAGGAGTCCTTCGAACATCCTGTTCACCAATCGTTGATAAGTAGCCCCAGCGTTCTTAAGGCCGAATGGCAAGACCTTGTAGCAATAGATCTCGCGATCTGTAATGAAAGATGTTTTATCGCGATCGCCGGGATGCATAAATAATTGATTGTAGCCAGAGAACGCGTCCATAAATGATAGCAGCTTGTTCCCGGATGTCGACTCGACGGGGCGGTCGATATGAGGAAGAGGGAAACTGTCTTTTGGGCATGCCTTGTTTAAATCCATAAAGTCCACACAGACTCGCCACTTGCCACTCTTCTTCTTCACGACGACTGGATTTGCGAGCCAATCCAGATATCTGACTTCGGCGATCAAACCGGCTCGTAAGAGTTTTTCAGCTTAGTCGTTCACCGCTTGAGCTTTGTCCGGCCCGAGTCGCCTCCGCTTCTGCTTTATGGGTTTGAAAGTCTAATCTACATTCAACTCGTGATTGATGATGCCGATATCGATCCCGGGCATATCCTCTGCGGCCCATGCGAAAGTCTTAACGTTCCTCTTAAGGAAATTGACGAGTTCGACCCTGACGACTTCATCAAGCGTTGCGCCGATCTCCACACACTTATCCGGGAACTCGTTGTCAATGCAAACCGATATGACGGGTTCGCATATCGGACCCGCTCCTTCCTCTTCGGCGGCTTCCGCGATCTGTAGTTGCTACAAAACGTCCGAGATTTCCTTGACGGGCTACCTGTCCATTTTGAGCTTTTTCCGCGGCTCGCTCGGAATGGGCATTGTCGCCTGATTCCTTAGTTTGTGCGCGGTCATGAAGCAAGGCCGCGACGTCGACCGACTCCCTCTGATTGTTTTAATCCCGATTTTTGTTAAAAACTTAAGGCATAGATGGTACGTTGAGGCGACGGCACACATCGAATTGAGCCAAGGGGTTCCCATTATCACGATGTAAATCGCCGGGTGGTCTGATACCGCGAACTCCACTATTTTGGTTATTCCTTCCGCACATACTGGAAGTTTGATCGTTTCGAGTGTCATTGTCGTCTCGCCATTGAATCCGGTCAAAGGTTTGGGATAGGATCCGACTTGAGCGAGGTCGATTTCCTTACGCTTAAGAGCATCAATGAAAATGATGTCGACTGTGCTTCCAGTATCGATCAAAACGCGAGCCGTGTCCCATCCTGCGACGGCGAGTCGGAAGACAAGCGGGTCGCCGTGAGGTTTGTCGATATAATCGATCTCATTTTCTTTGAACTGGATGACATCGTTTGGGAACTTAGACGGCACGGGTTTGTTCGCTCCTACCTCAGCTCGTCTTTGATAGGCCTTGATTGACGAGATTGTATTTGAACAATAGTGCGAGATGCCCATGATCATGTTGCAGACTTTTTGTCTCAAGCCGCTTCGGCCATCACTATTGTTTTGTCGGCCGAGGTGGACCTCGTCATTATTCCGCCTGTCCCATTTGCTATTGTCCGCAGACGGACTGTCTCCTTCTCTTGTATCGTCGAACTGCTCGAGCTGGAAATCGTTAACACTTATATTTCCTCTGAGATCTCCGGCGGCTAGCTTCGCTGCGAGTCGCATTCCGAGCACTCGGCAGTTAGCCGTCGAATGTCTGACCATTTTGTGCAAGTCGCAATATGCGGATTCGTCGTAAGGCGAGTTCCTAATCCACGTATTGCCGTTATTACGACCCGGAGTGCCATTTCCGCGACCTCACCCCCTTCCTCGACCGAAGTCGGGCGAGTCCACCTGGTAGTTATGGGCACCCTTAAAACCTCCCTCGTGCTGCACGAAGTTGCCTGGCTTCTTCTTTGTTGCAGCTGGGGCTTCTAGCGGATTGGGAACTTTGGCCTTCCCGTACTTCTGGCCCAAAGCTCTGGTTTCATCCTCGCTTTTTGCGAAGCCATTGGCGCGATGAAGCGCATCCTAAGTAGACGAGGGCTCGTTGATCGTCATCTCCTTTCGAAAATCCGAGTCGTACCATAGGGCTTTTCGAAGCGCGCTCAGTGCGGACTAGTCGTCAATCCCCTTCACCTGAGTAAGCATCGCCTTAATGCGTTCGATGAAAACTCCCAAAGGTTAGCTAGCCGCTTGCGAAATGGTGTAGAGATCAGCCTTGGACGTCCTGCTCTTGATTAAGATCGCGTACTGCTTTAGGAACGCTTCTGAGAGCTACGCGAAGCTGTCGATTGAATTCTTTTTCATTCCCGTGAACCAATAGAAAGCTGCCCCCTTGAGGTGCTCCACGAAGAGGAGGCAGCAACCAACATCGATTTCGTCGAGTCAGAAATTGGCTCGCCCCATAGCGATTGAGAAAGCCCTAATGTGCTCCGTGGGGTCGCCTTTTCCATCATAAATCGGATAGACGCGCCTTCGTTATTCGCGCGGTGAAAGTAGTAGTGCGAGCTTCTTCGAGGACTCGGTCGATTTCTGGCGCCTTGCTGGTGGCGCGATGGACTTGTGACCTCATGTCCTTAAGATCGCGAGCTGTCTGCTGCATGATGTCTTTCAGCTCGTCCATTTCCCTTTGCTGCGAAGCGATAGCTCCGCGATTGGTCAGGGCTTCGGCCTGCTCCATCCATCGCGTATTCTCTGCGATTTCGCCCTCATCCCGACTTTGGACGCGACTGGTCGGCCGACTGGGTCGAGTGGTTCCGAATTCGCATCCTTCTAGATCATCCGCGACTGCAACTACACCTCCAGTTGCATCTGCGACGATGACGGCCCCGTCTCTGAGAGGCGTATGATCTTCGCGAGCCCCACGAGCTAAAGGCGAGGCCGTTGGAGAGAAGTTAAGAGCGGTCGGGGTGATGCGACGTATAGCATTGTGAGGTAGGCCTTGAGACTGACGAGCTGTCGACAACGCTTTGATCTCGGTAGTAAGGTTGTTGTTGATAGTTTCCTGGTTCTGCGATTGCTTGAGCAACTGCTCGAGCATTGCTTAGAGCTGATCGAAAGCTGCCGGTGTCGCCGGGTCGGCTGAGTTGGTATTGGCGGTTGCTTGGTTTCCTGTAGGGACAGATCTGCCCGCTTCCGCCTCCAATGCGGACTGGCTGCTTGCGTTTGCCTGCCCACTCTCGGCGAGCTCCCTTGGATCTGAACCACCTTCGGTTGCTGGAGATTGCGGGTTCGTTATTAACATCTTGGCGAATTCGTCTAAGCGTTTGTTTCGTGTATAAAGCTAGTGTTGCGAGTAGACTCCCCTCCTTCTAGCGCCAAATTGTGCGTGCTGGAAAATCACACAATAGAAATTGTGAAGATTCTACGAATTAGAGCTTCTTTAGGGTTTCAAACACTTATAGTAGATTGCGAATTAGGGTTCTTAGAAATTGTTCTTATTCATCAAGATTAGAGCTGTTTTTGTCTTATTATAACTCATAAATCGGGATCCCCTCAAATAAGGGGGGTACATGCTTATTTATAGAAATACAATTTGGCTGAGACAAACAGTGATGGGCCGTTAATGGGCCTCTGTCTTCTGGGCTTTGACCGTTTGGCCGGTTTGGCGAATACGACGTCGTTTTAGGCTTATCGATTCTTCTAGGGGAGATTTGACCCCTACAACTATATATAATTATTAATTTATACTATTGTTGGGATCATATTTTACATAGGAGTTTCAAAATAATTATTATTTTATCATTTTATCGAATTTTATAAATTTTATATTGGCCCGACTTGGAACCATATTTTTTTATTACTTTAGTGTGATTATTAATATATATGAATACCAATTTATTGTGGTTCTGCTGTATTCCGCTTTTTAATTAATTTGTTAAGTTTTTTATACAAGTCAATGTCTCTGAAATTACAGTATTGATTTATACACTTCCTTGAAAAATTGCGAATAAGTATATCAACAAAAGCCAAAAAAGTTATTCAATCATATCTTATTTTTAATATAAGCTCAAGTTATTATATTTTTCTTAAAAAAATATGTCTATGTTTGTCCAAATTCATTAATTTAAGAGAGTATAAATTTATAATGAGCTGTAAATTAAATTAGTAATATTAATTTTTGTTTTTTCCCAATTTTGTTTCTTGTGCACATCAAAATTTATGCCTATGGTTGTGGATAACAACAAAAAACTTAAGTCAATTATTTGTGTTATATGGCTGTTTTTTGTTTTCCTTATAATGGCATAAACCTTTTCTAGAACAAAATAGTGGGTAAACATTGTTTGACTAAGAAATTTACAATTATATCATAAATAGGAAAAAGAAAAAGGTAAAAAATAGGAAAAAAAATCAAATAATTCAGGCGTTCCAGATGACCCAACTGACCAATTCAGAGAAAACAATAAATTTAAAATCAGAGAAAATATAAAGAAATAGGAAATCAAAATAAAAAGGAAAAAAAACTCTGTGCCCTGCCATAATTCCACTTGGACTTAAATTTTTTTCACATTATCGAAAAAGCCTAAAAAAGAATCAATATAGAAAAAGAAAAAAACTAGTACTAAATAAAAGACAAAACGGCTCTGGCAAAATCTCTGACCTTGGAAAGATAAAAGATAGTTCAGTCACATAATCAGCATGTGTACGTCGTTTCTTTAGTGCTTAATATTATTTTAAAAAAACATATATTTTTAAATTAAGAAAACTTAATTATCCTATATAATAAATAACAATGTCAGATAAATATGAAGGGGAATCCATCAAACCCACCAAAAAGAAAATAAATAAAAAATCTCTCTCTCTTTTCTTTTCCAACTTTTTCAGTTACTTTACTCCATTCATCTTTTATTTCCCTTCGATTTTCATCAATACAAATAAAATATACACATATATATATTGTGCAGAGGTTACATGCATTGTATTGAAAACTAAAGGTTTACTTCCCGAGAAATAAGCGGATCAGAGACACAAAATCAGACTCTATTTTGTTGATTCCTCCTTTATTATTCAACAAAGATCGATTCCTCTTCTTCTTCTTCTCCTCTCTATCTCTCTCTGTTCTTGATTACAAAAACAAAAAAAAAAGCTTCAAGCTTTATCTACTCTTCTCTTCTCTCTGTTTTACGCGGGAAAATCTGTGTTCATGGCGATACAAGCGCAGTTAAATACAAACCAAATCGGTTTTCCTGGTTCGTCGGAGTTTTCTTTGATCAACAACAATGGCGGAATCGGAATCGGAATCGGAATCGATCAGTCACAGAAAGATTTCAATCAGCAAACTCTGTTTCATCATCAATATCAGAATCAGAATCGTTCTCAAAGCTTTTTAGACGTTCACATGGAGAAACAGAGACAAGAAATCGATCAGTTTATCAGATTACAGGTTCGTTTTACAAAAACTGATTAAATTTCTAATAAAAATTCGGTTTTTAAGAAATGGGTACTGATAAAGATTTGATTTTTTTTGTTTGTTATTTACAGAACGAGAGGTTAAGATATGTGTTGCAAGAACAGAGGAAGCAAGAAATGGAGATGGTTTTAAGGAAAATGGAAACAAAAGCTTTGGTTTTGATGAAACATAAAGATGAAGAAATGTCGAAAGCATTGAGCAAGAACATGGAGCTTGAAAATCTGTTGAGAAAAATGGAAATGGAGAATCTGACGTGGCAGAGATTGGCTCGTGAGAACGAAGCAATGGTCGCAACGCTTAACTCGACGATTGAGGAGGTTAAAGAAAGAGCCACCGCCACGTGTCGTGTCGGAGAGGTGGCGGAGGATGAAGGGTCGTTTTGCGGCGGAGGAGATGATTTTCCGGCGAAGAAGATGAGTAGTTGTTGCTGGAATTGTGGGTCTAATGGAGAAACGAGAGTTCTGTTTTTGCCGTGTAGGCATCTTTGTTGCTGTACGGATTGTGAAAATGGTCTTGTTCTTTGTCCGATCTGTAATACGCCCAAGAAGAATAGAATCGAGGCGTTTGTTTTCTAGGGAAAAATTTTCTTTTGTTTATTTCTCATTCTGAAATTTTCCCGAGAAAATTTTACGCCGGTGAACGGAGAGTTTTTGACTCCGGGGAGATGATGACGTAGCAAAAATTAGGGGAGAAAGGAAAGTTAAAATTAGAATAGGAAATGGTTAATCAAGAGGTGAAATCTGATTAGGTTTTTTTTTACTTTCTTGTTTTGTTATATTTTTTGCTTTTGTGCATCAATGCAAAGTAGAGAAACTCCAGCTGGAATTTGATGAACATAAATTCGTATTTTCCTTTTCTCTAAATGAATTTTTTGGATATAAATCTTTGTCCTTTTCCTTCTATTCATGAAAAATTGACTATATTTTTTTTTCCCACATATATTAGTTGTAATACCTGTTTTTCTTATAATTTTGATGTAGATATATTTTTCCTTCTAAACACCTCCTAATAAAGTTTATATAAATATATCTCATAAACGACAAAAAAAATTATTTATCTCATTAATATCTTAAAGTTTATTTTACTGTATGATATAATGAAATGAAACCAACAAATCAACTGTAAAAATCAATTTCAAATTAAAAAGGGGGAAACTGTAGATAATCATTTTATTTAAATATATCTCATTAATGTTAAAAAAGATTTACATTTTACTACATTATAAAGGAATGTAACTAACAAAAGAATATTAATGTCAATAAAATGGAAAAAGGTATTTTTGTTAAATGAAAAAAATAGTTTTGATGTTTGCAATATTGAGAATAGAGGTGGGAGTGGAGTCCGTAGACACGCGTATTGGAAAAGCTGAAGGTATTGTTGGGTTGCTCAAATATTCAATTTATAGTACAGTGACAAGAGAGCACAAATAATAATACGAACAGTTTTGTACATTTACTTTTGGAAAAATAAAAAAATAATAAGACAGAATCAGAAAACATGTTTTCATTGAACACTTGAGCCATTCCTTCATTATGGATTCTCGATTTTTGTTTTGACAGATCTGTGCTACCTATGTGTTTCTAGATTCACCCTAATACCTATAAATATAACTAATTATATAATAGCATCAATAATAGGTTGTACTATAATATCTATTCCTTTTGATTTGTCAATAAATAACACAAGAATATAATTATCCAATTTTACTCTTTTTGTTACATAGTTTTGCATTTTAGATGGAATAACTTGCTGTCTATTAAATATTTAAATTATCTTTGTAAATTACAAACAGAGAAAGAGAGCTATTGCAATAAAGTTAATTTGTCACAAATGACTTTTGTTTAGTATTTTAGCTTTTATTTATGTTTGTGACAGTTTTATTTGAAAGAAGATAAAAATCAATTAACATTTAAATATAAAAATAAACAAACAATTGAGGTTCAGTGGTCTAATTCAATGGTTAGACTCACATTTTTGTAGCCTTGTAGGTGTTTCGTGTCATTAGCTCTCTATAAATAGAGTTTCTTGTAGCTTTGGCAAGCTCGAGAATAGTAATCAGAGGCGGCTTCTCTGATTGCCCTAAGAAGTTCTCGTGCCGCCGGTTGTGGAGTGGTTTGGTGAATCAATTTCGTTTTTGTGTTTGTCTTCGGAGAAGCTGTAGGCGATCCAATCTACGAGGTTTTGTGGACGGGCCTCGGTAAGGATAGCTCGTGGCAACGATGATGAGGACTCGAGTTCCAATGGAATTGCAAACATAGATGTCCGAGCTTTGGTGCTCGGAATTGGTGTTTCTTCGTCGAAGATCTTCTCGGTTTGTCTAGTTTGGTTGATTTTGTCCCTTTTTCGGGTTGTTTATTTTGTATAGTAGATTTCGGTCATTCTACTTTCTAAGTTTTTATGTAACAGCTGTCACAACTCCAAAATGGTATAACATTTAACATCTTACCAAAAAAAATAATAGAGTTTCTTAATTACGCAATAAAGTCTCTGAGTGTAAAGCCCAAATTAGCCTGATAAAACTAACGAAAATGTGTCTAATTCCAATTCGCCAAATTGGATTATAGGTTTTAATTTTCTCAAACTCCCAACAAAAACAAGACTAGTAATTATGTAGAAACGTATTGGCCTATGGGCAGGCCCATTATGTTTTACAATTGTGGAAGGTCAGACCCATTCAATTGCCACAATTGTTGTGGTAATAGCCAATTGTTTTCAAACAGATGATTTATTATTATTATTATTTTTGTGTGTAAAATGATAAGTTTTATACCATTTTAATCTCTGACAGAAGTTACAGACAATTTATAAAACAGAAATACCGAAATCTACTAACATAAGCAAAATTACAAATCAAAAAGATTTATTACTAGAGGTGGTATTTGTGATCAATTCTTTTTTGTTCGAATCTGCCCAATTTCGATGTGTATATATGTTTATCAACAGAGCTAAAGAAAGTTCTTGCCTTTGGAAAGAAAACTCTCAAACTTTTCCATAGCTTACATTTCATGGACCAATACACACAAAGCTAACAAGATAGCCAAATTAGCTAGTGTCCACTTTAGGCCGGTTTGATTTGTTGTTGTTTGTTCAATAATTAGATCACTTCAAATTTGAGTAACAGAATAACCGTTTGTAGACAAAAAAAAAACTTATAGATCAAGACGTATAAATTTCTTTTGTTTTAAAACTCTGAATAATCTTTAGTAGTCTCGAGCCGGTTCTATTTAGATCATGGACTACCTTATCAAACCTAAGATTCAAGATCTCACGTCTTGGTTTTCAAAACTCAACTAGCTAATTTATTTTGCTTAGATAATTTGTTTAACCTTCGTTTTGTTTAGTTAATAGTAGATGTATAGTTGGTGAACTCTTTGTACACATGTTGTTTGTTTTTTCTTCTTAAAAAGATAAGAATTCTAAAACTTATGACATGTGCGGCACTGCTCGTTACCATATTTTCATGCGAAAGAAATGAGGATATTTTTTTGGAGAATATACAAATAAAAGGGGTGTTGTTTTGCAATTATCCTAAAAGTTATATATTTTAGAAACTTTATTTTGCTTACGCATTTTCATATTTAGCCACGTAGATGCATTTTTAAGCTCATAAAACATGTCGATTATTGACTTACTACGCACCATATAAGTAATTTATGTGTATAAGATTAAGAACAAATTCAAACTTCCGAATGTTAAAAGAAAAATAGAAAACAACAAATTTGATATTGAATATTTAACTTGGAAATTAGGCTATGTAGGTAGGTAAATTATATAAAGAGATGAGGAAATAATAGCAAAAAAGAAAGTGGACGCGTAGTGGATTCCAATTCCATATCTGTTTGCTTTACTTTTCCTTAGTGTTAGGCGAAAATTTTGACGTTTTCAACAATATAATTATTTATCATTATATTGGCCTGACCAACTATTTACATATTTTTATACGTATGATTCGGATATGGAATAGGCTAGTAGATAGTAGATACAATGGGTTTTGGACCTTATTTATACAATGGGTTTGGCATGTTGAAAAAGTTCATTTTGTTTGTCTCTTTGCTAATTAACGTAAGAATAATTAGCCACAGTCCGCTTTCAATGGTGTATTTATCGAGGCAGCTTAATGAAAGTTCCGAATAATCGAATACTCTTCCGTTTGTTTATAATTGATGTTTTAAGCTTTATTTTCTTTTTACAAATAAATAATGTTTTGCTTTCTAATGCACTATTAATTGATTTTTTTGTGTTTTTGTCTTTTTAAATTTTGCAGATTAAATTTTTATTGGTTGCAATGTATTGGATAAATAAAAAATATTGTTTTATTTCAAAAAACAAGGTAAATTTAATGATTTCTTAATATGTGTGTAGAAACCTAAAACATAAATTAAAAACAAACGGAGGGAGTATAAGCTTCTTCTTTTAAAAAAAAATAAAATAAAAATATCCAATGAGATGAGTAGATTTGGGGTTTTCAATCCAAAAAAACGAACATAATTTAATTTAATATGGTTTAAATAAGTTTATGTTTTAAACCGAATGTTATAAAATTGATTGTAAATTAAAAATATATTTAACTTAATTTTGTTTCCGTAACAAAATCAAAAATCGTATCAAAACATAAATGTTATTGTGGAATAATTTCTAAACCAAAGATTTTATATAAAAAAAAAAAATCAAATCGAACAAAATCTGGATTGAATAGTGATTAACTGATTATGAATAGTATCATAACAATTTTTAGTTTATAAATAACAACACAATTTACTTTACATATGAACCTAATTTGTTTTTTTTGAAAAAGAATGTTACTTTAAAAAAAAAAAAAAAAATCGTATATCCAAACACAAGCGCACGTACTCCTCTTTCTCTCCGAGACTCTCTCTTTAGCCTCGGAGCTTGTAGCCGAGAGAGGAGAAGGAAGAGAAAGACACCATGGAAAGGCTTCTTCAACCATCTTCTTCTTCCTCCACCATTTCCAAATTCCCTTCAAAGACTTATCCTTTCCTTCCTCGTCTCCGCTCATCGAGTTTGGGCTTTATCTCCTCTCACCGGGCCGAGTCACGCCGAGTCAGCTCAATTTCCTGCAACAATTCCCAGAACCCATCACTGTATACGCCTTTAAGATCTAACAAGACTAACAATTCCTTCAATGGGTCTCCCGAATCGAACCCTAATCCTGGATTTCTCCAACGGATCGCGAACACCGCTTCTGAGCAGCGAAAGGTATTCAATTTTACGATTTGATCACCGGAAATTACAATTCTATGGATTTGTGTCGATTTTGGGTTGGATTTGAGATTTGGGTTTTAAGGGTTTTGATTTTGATTTGATCTGATTCGTTGAGAGATAGAGAAAATGAAACATTGAAATTGGTTTATAGTTAACTTTAGAAGAAGATTCCAAGAAAATTGGAAAAAAGCTCCAATTTTGTAGGGTTATATATGTTACTATCCATCAGTTACAATAATGGAATCAGGTTCTTATTGCTTATTGGATATTGTTGACATTGAATTTGCTTTTTTTCTTGTTGTACATATTTTGGAATTGAGATAATTTTTGCTCATTTCACTAAAGAACTTATATACTGTAAATCCAGAGCAAGAACTCAGAGTATTCTAGTTTTAGCTTTAGTCATTTCTATAACGTATAAGATCGATGGCTGAATCGTGCTTGTTCGATGTTCTCTGTATGTAGTCTGATTTGTGCTTTCGGTTGCAGATATTATCGACTAGAACGGTGATACTAATCGCTGCAGTAGCTACGCTTTTGCTTAACCCACTTCTTGCACCACCCGCTTTCGCTAGCTTTCAAACCGCAGCTAAATCCGGTTGGTTAACTAGTGCATGGACCGGTTTCCTTGCTGGTTGCTTACACACGCTCTCAGGACCCGATCACCTTGCTGCTTTAGCTCCGCTTTCAATCGGACGGACGAGAATGGAAAGTGCTGCCGTTGGAGCTCTTTGGGGATGCGGGCACGACGCTGGTCAAGTCATCTTCGGTTTACTTTTTCTACTACTTAAAGACCGGCTTCACATCGAAGTGTTACAAACTTGGGGTACGAGAATTGTCGGGTTAACACTTGTTATAATCGGTGCTATGGGAATCAAAGAAGCTTCCGAGGTTCCAGAGCCTTGTGTCGCGTTAGAAACCGATATCATGGTGGTACAAACAGAGAAAGATGCGTTACCGTTGCCGAAAAAGAAGAAAATCGGGTTTGCTACGTTTGCGACTGGAGTTGTTCACGGGTTACAACCTGATGCTTTAATGATTGTTTTGCCTGCGTTAGCTTTGCCTTCTCGGTTAGCGGGGTCTGCGTTTCTGATCATGTTTTTGGTTGGAACGGTTATCGCGATGGGAAGTTACACCGCGTTTATCGGGTCTTGTAGCGAAGCGTTGAAAGAGAAGGTTCCAAGGATTACGGAGAAACTAACTTGGATTTCGTCTATTGTGGCGATTGGTCTTGGATTGGGAATTGTTATCAGTCCCTTCTTTGGTTTTAGCCTCTACTAAGAAAGTTATAAGAATTTTTTTTTTCTTGGCCCTATCAATTTAATAGAGCTTGTACGAACAAAAAATTTGTAATCTTGCTTCTAAAACTCCTCTTGGAGAAAACCATTTGGTGATTCTTTTCTTTTCCCTTTATTTTTAAGAGAAGTTTGGATTTGGTTTGCATTATCAAGCAAGTGAATGTAAGATGTGACCATAGTTTTTCTTAATTATGAATGTTTTATTTTTCTGACTCTAAATATGTTGTTGTTAACAAACATTTCGACATTTTGTGTATGTTTTTTTGTGTGTATGGTTTATCTACGCATTCTCAACCCATAACTGGAGTAACTCTGAAATGGAGATGGCGTTAGCTCCAACCCTACTCTATTTTGGAGTATAAAATAGAGTGCTAACTAAAAAAATGAAGTACGATTAAAACAAATTTTACTCCAAACGCCATTTTTAGTGAAAAATGGAGTGGAGTTAAAGATACGAACCAAAAGTTTCGTTAATTATATGAATTTGTATCGGTTTGGGACTAGATGGGAATTCCATTATACAATTTAAGATGTTTGAAATTCTTGATATATTTTTCGTGTTAATTTCTGTTTTTTTTTGTATAATAATTCTTGTGACGTACATTTTGTTGGCGCAATAGCAAATTGCGCATGATTTTTCGTACTTCCGTCATGAATCGTAAATGGATACAATCACCTTCTTACCCGTTTCCTCTAGTTTTTACTTATCTCTATAACCTTTACACAATTTTTTAGTAAACTAGATAATGTGGACCGAGATCATCCAACTAATCCTTGGGTGAAAAAACCGGTCGAAACATTTTATGCATTGGAATTTTAATTGTGATTAGAACCCGTCCCAAATTTAAAAGACCGCAAATGCTCAAAGCCTCAAACCAAAGAAAAAGAGTTGTTTTACACATTTTCATGTAAAATACGAACGTTTTGTAAACAAAACCAGTTCTGACTTTCGAAAGCCGAAATCTATACTTGTTCCGTTTGGACTAATGACCGGTTTTAACAATGCATTGTTTGTTTAGAATTCTACAAACAGTGCATCATGAGTTACAAGTGGAATTCGAACACAAAAAATGTGAGTTTACGCTCGGTCCCAGCTGAAAAACAACATTTTGTTTACTTAAGAGTTATTTTTATTTATATCGTGTGCATTGATAACAAACCCAAATGTATTTCCTAACGTCAGAACTCAAGTCCCTTAAGACTTGGATACAAACGTTTTTCTAATGTGGCCGATGCTACAACACATATTGACAACAACTCTAAATTCTTTATACCCACACAAATCCACATAAAGATTCTATTGTATTTTTCAATTCATACTTGTTTTGCCCTTTCGTCCAGAACATGCGTAATAAATTACATTTCCTTGTCGACAGGTCTTTGGTCATGTGGTTCTTACATTTTATTAGTTCATTACATATCTAAAAATACTAGAAGATGTCACATAACTCTCATCAAATAACACCAAGTATATTAAATCTTCAACGTATTATTATTATGATAAAACATCAGACAAAAAAAACTAAGGTCACACAACACAAGAAGGTTTTTTTGTTTTTTGGGGTCTTTAAACAGATAATATTACAACATAGCAACATTATAAGATCCACATGATTTGAAGATTATATTATGGCAAATCTGATCTCTTTCCCATCTCTCTTCTTCTTCTCTTGCTGATTAGAACCACACAAAGACCAATCAAGAATTTCTCACTACCAAACACTCTTTTCAGATGCTTGGTCTCACATTGAGACGGCTCGCAAGCTTCTGTCCGAGAGACTTATCGGCCTGTTTTCAAACATATTTTACCAAATCAGTATCCAAAATGTTACAAAATTGTTGAAGAGTTAGAGAAATAGGCAATGTGATAGTAAAAGAGATTTATGATATATACCTGAGACCAGTAAGAGATCCAGATGCTGCGGATCTCGTGTGTGATGCGAGGGTCGGATAAGGCTTCAATCCATCTACGGATGAAACGTTCTTGCCTGAAATTAAAATCAAACCGTAAAACATTCAGAACATTTTACATGAATATGCATTGTGTGTTAACAATTTATCAGTAATAATAATCATAATTAGTACCTCTCTGGTGGAAAGGAACGGTATCTCTCTCCAGGCTCCTTGAAGTTGTTCTCTTTCTCAATAATACACTGCAAAAGCACATTTCAAACATATAAATCATATGGTTCTTTAAGTAAACAATTCATAAGAAACCGAAACAGAGGAAAATGGATTTGGTTTGATTCGATTACTGACCCTCTCGCGTTTTCCAGAGCAGACTGCTGGTGGAGTTGGATACTTCTCGGCATGACGAACATTATCATACCTCGAAGGGAAGTAATTGACCTATACCAAATAGTTTCTCGTAAGATAACAATTTTTTTTTGTTTAAAATTAGATATAAAGATATCGTTATCGTCATAGTACCTCCTCATCCCGGTGCATGAAATTCATGAAGCCCTCATGGTGGTTGTTGTGGTGAGCACATTTTGGAGCATTAACTGGTAACTGAAGGTAGTTAGGTCCAAGACGGTGTCTCTGAGTGTCCGCGTAAGAGAAAACACGGGTTTGAAGCAACTTATCGTCCGAGTAATGTATCCCCGGAACAATGATTGCAGGACAGAAAGCAAGTTGTTCATTCTCCGCAAAGAAATTGTCAATGTTCTTGTTCAAAACCATACGTCCAACGGGTTGAAGCGGTAAGATATCTTCAGGCCATGTCTTGGTAACATCGAGCGGATCAAAATCGAACTTGTCTTCGTCCGCTGGATCGATAATTTGGATAAATAGCTTCCATTCAGGGTAGTTACCAGCAGCAATCGAGTCGTATAAGTCTTGAGTCGCGTGACTATGGTTGGTTCCACCAACGCGAATCGCGTCTTCTTCCAATAAAGACTTGACTCCACAAGTTGGTCTCCAGTGGAATTTGACGTAGTGAGCTTTACCAGCTTTGTTGATCAACATGTATGTGTTGACACCTGAACCATCCATGTGTCGGTAATCTTGTGGGACACCGATATCATCGAATAGGAAAGTGAACATGTTTAAGCTTTCGGGATGGTGTGAGAAGAAGTCAAGAACTCTCCAATTCTCTTGAATGTGAGATTTCGGGTTTGGTTTAAGCGCGTGAACCATGTCCGGAAACTTCATCCCATCGCGGATGAAGAAAACCGGAAAGTTGTTACCAACAAGATCAAAGTTCCCCTACATTCAAAAGAAAACAAATTCGATTAGTAATCTTTTAAAAGGTTGTGGGCCGAAACCAGTAATCCTTACAGACCAGATACCACCACATGTAATATTAGTTCTGTCCTAAACTGATTTTTACCTCTCTGGTGTAGAATTTCACTGCGAAACCACGAGGGTCTCTCAAGGTTTCGGGAGATCCACGCTCGTGGATAACAGTGGAGAATCGAACAATGACCGGTGTCTGAACACCAGGAGCTCGGAGAAAGTCGGCGCAAGTGAGGTTAGATATATCATGAGTGACCTCGAAAAACCCTTTTGCACTAGCTCCTCTTGCATGAACAACACGCTCTGGAATCCTTTCCCTATCGAAATTCGCAAGCTTCTCGACAAGATGGTAATCCTCAAGAAGGATAGGACCTGATTAATAACAAAACCAGTCCAATAAAAATCACAAAATGTAACATTCACATATGAAACATACATAACAAGATTGAGATCGATGTATATCTATACCTCTTGGTCCGACGGTCATGGAGGAGTTGTTGTTCCATACAGGAGCACCAGAGTTGGTCGTGAAGAACGGAGAGTTGTAAGAACTCGCCGGACGATACTGCATCATCATAATCCATGATTAACCAAAACATTCGATTAGAGAGGAGATTAAAATCATAAAAATGATTCACAAGTCAAATCGACATAAATCTAAATCGACAAGGGAAAATTCAATTGTGTAATAGAATTGGATTCGAGAAATCGACTAGAAGAAAGTCAATACGCAATATCTAAATCACCATCGAAACCTATGGAACAGTTCCATAGACTAAAGATCAGAAACTCCGGGTGCAATTCCAAAGCTAAGAGAACATTACAGACCAATTTCGACTATGAAACAGAAAAGACAAAGAGAGTCTTACCTTGTAAGGATCCATAGTTGAGAGAGAGTTTTTGGAGAGATTTGGAGATTTATCAAAACGAGGAGATTGGTGAAGATGATGATTATAATATTTGTTACACCTATTTATAAATGGCGTGTGCTTTGCGCTTTTAAGTTTTTTTTTTCTTTTTTCTTTTCTTTATTTTGGGGGGAATTTTTAAAGGTTATCGTTTTTTCTTATTTTAGTTTATTTGTTTGGATAAATATTGGAAAACCAATTAGAAAAAAAAAATTTATATATTTGTGGCGAGAATAAATAAGGAACGTCAAAGTATTAATAAGGATCACATTCACAGTACTGATAAAATTGGTTTTTTCTGAGCCTAACCACCTGTTACTTACAACTTATTAAGATCAGAATTTTTTTTTTATAATTTTGTTGTGAGAATATTTTTCAAAAATGATTGAGACAATTAGTTTTTTTTTTTTAATAATGGAGTATTACTAATGGGATATTAGATCATTTGATACATACAAAGGTGAATGTATTTTTGATTAACTTCACATTTACAAGTTTTAACGTATGAGCTCAAAATCGAAATTGGTCAATTCAAAAAAGTATGTAATTTATCATTCCATAATAGTAGAAGAATTGCTTTAAACAAAGTCAACTCTTCAAACACAGAAGGAAAATTATCTTGGAGAATAACCTATACTATAAACAAGAAAGTGAAAATTATATAAATGCTACAATTTCTTTGCTATTTTATTTCATTTTATATATACGTCTAAGCTTTAACAAAATTTACGTCTTAAAAAACTTGTGTGTAGTTTCTAGACGATAATAACAAAATGGCATCCCAATTTATATTCCCGAGGAATTTAAGATAAGTTGAACCCACGATTGTGTCACTGTTAAAATATATTTTACATATATACAAGAATTTTTTTTTATGGTAACAAAAACAAGGAAGAAGGAAGACAAAAGAAATTAATACGATATATTTTACAAGTACGTAGAAAAAATAATAAAATGAGGATGTCATGGCTATGTGGTTCCTTATCTGATTCTTTTGGCCTTTTACCAAAAACCTAATAAGTGGTTTTAGTGTGGTTTTGGATGATGTGGATGCTTCGTTAGATGACACGTGCACGAAGATAATGTGAATGCCTCAAGCGCAAGAATATGCCTTTTGAATTGATTAATGTTTTGTGTCCCTTGGGAAATGTGGCGAGATTAGATTCTATCAACTTCCAAATGGACCCACCTCAGACCCTTCTTGTTCATACAAAATGTTAGGTGATCTGATCAACTCTCTTCGAATGGAATCGATGCGAGGCGAGACAAATGGGGGATGAAATATGTGAAATTCCATCCACGTTCTAGATCTATTTGTATTGTTCCGTCTCGTACCAGCTTCTTTCATTCGAATCGATAGACTTAAGACTTTATAAACAGAAATGTCACACATATTTATTCACCTACGTCTGAATTGTAATTCATTAGGTGGGTTAAACTTAAAACATATGGATCCGGGTTCCTAACAAAAAAACATACACGTTGGAATGTCCGACCCGTTTGTAACATAGAAACCAAAAAGGTGTATGTGAAACAAAAATTGTGTTTGTAAGGAAATAAGGATGTTACTAT
The DNA here is from genome assembly GCA_963576765.1 of Draba incana. Classification (NCBI taxonomy): domain Eukaryota; kingdom Viridiplantae; phylum Streptophyta; class Magnoliopsida; order Brassicales; family Brassicaceae; genus Draba; species Draba incana. The sequence continues at coordinate 5,159,855 of OY755212.1, read as the reverse complement.
AGGGTTACAACCATAATGTCTAAACGGACCGGTTTGTTCGATATATAAAAAAATTGCAGGTTTGTGCTAATCCGCTAATTCAATCACTGATAAACAGATTGTTTAATTGTTTTTTTTCGTTACTTTTTCTGAAACAACGTCATTTTGGTTTTAAAGTTTTGATTTATGGAAAAAAGAATAGTTTGGACTAACTTTTCGTTATTGATTTCTTCTACGATTTTCACTCTCCAAGAATTCGATGAATACAAGTTTCAACAACACTGCAATTTTCCATTTCCTACGCTTCCTAAGTTTCAATCCCACAAACCAATGGGCCTAAAAAAAATACTAGAATTAAATAAAATCTCGCTAATTAATATCAGTTGTGCCGTTATCAAATGGGCTACAATATCTGGGCTGGCCCAACTTTTTAAGCTATACAATTACAATTGATGTATGATTTGGTTTTAGTCATGTAAAAACTGCTATAGTAGATAAGCCAGTCTCTCTCATTGCTTTATTGTTTGTTTATGTTTTTGTTTTAGCTTGAGGTCAGTTTGTATATAGACCACACCATGTACATGTGTGGTTTAATTAATAAAACGAGATTATTTTACTAAAAGATACTACTTCCACTATTTTAATGGCATATATATTAGTATAAAACACTAAGTTAGAGACACTTCTTCTAGAATTAAGAGCCTTTTTAGTACCATGTGTCCGGTTTCTCGAAGTTTTCTACTAATCTCGAAGTTAGAAGATTACAAATTTAGTCTACAATTTTTTTTTAACAATAAACTAAAAACATACACAATTCACAACCATATGTACGGTAATGGTACTAAGCGACAAGATAACTAAATAAAGAAACACATTTACGACCCAATTAAAATACAACATATATGTACGCTATACTAAAACATGTAATAAAAGTAGGCATATTTGAACCATTAAAGTATTGGTAAATTAATTTCCCTATACTAATAACAATTTCTATTGTTCAATGCAAAAATTGTGGCCGTTGGATAATAAGGAAATTAAATTTTAAATACAATCCGAGAAAACGAGGACCATTTTTAAAAGGACTGAAAAAGACAGATGTTGTAGATCAATCTAGCCGTTACCAAATACGGCACACGTGTCACGATATGTATGGATTAAATAAGAGATCCGACCTGTCTTTTGCCCAACTGATGTGGAAACAGTGACGTGGATGTTTTCGAGATGAAGAATTTTTTTTTTGGTAGGATTTTCGAGATAAAGATTGGCCACGCAAGACAAAGCCTAGTGGTATGTTATTTTTTATAACTAATATTCATATTTTTAAATTTAAGTAAATTAGTTGAAGTTTGTGAAGAATATAATATTACCAAAGAAAAAAGAAAAAACATAATTAAGGATTGAGCAGCGAAATCATGCAAAGACATGATGATGATTCATACTCACGTGCAATGATATTGTGGTGAACCGAAAATTATATTATGCAACCTCTTATGCACTATAGAGATTTTTAATTAGGGAATATATTAGATGGCAAAACCACCAAGTTGGTTTATTTTTTTGTCTACAGATAATATAGGTTTAAATATATATATATATTATTAGCAGATATAAACTCACATGTTTATTGCATCTAAAGACTATAATAATCATAAACTAACTTTGGGTTGATTATTCATAAACTTCAAAATGAATCGAATTGTGATCTGTAAATGTTAAGCTTAGGAATCTTGTTCAAATACTCAATTATTTGTGCTGATAAAACGCATATACACTCGTGAAAAAAGGAGGAAAATAATAATAAATTTTCATGATTACACAGCGACCTGCCATTTACTTCCACAAAAGCAGCATAATCCAAATCAAATACTATATATTTTTGTCGTAATATACTTGAATGGTTGAATATTAATTTAATTTATCCTTGTGTCTATATAGTAAGTAAAAGTATTTCCATTACACATATATAAGTAATCACATTTGCGTAAAAATTAAGTATTAATGATAGTACTAGAGAAAGTGATTAAGGAATAATTGACTAGGGCTATTAACAAAAAGAAAGTGATTAGGGGTGGGAGGATAAGGACAAATGTCGTATTCATTAGTTACTAATTTTTTTTAAAATGAAGTACTTTGATTGTAGACTAGAAGGACCAAAACGATTGTACGTAATCTTAGGATAAATTTACTAATGTGTGTAAACCACAAAACAATTTATATTCCGCTAATTTTATAAGAATTCCTTAAACATTCCCTGATAATTAATATCCAACTTAAATGTTACTAGTAATCATATAAATTAACAAGTACCTATATGAACTTCTTGGGTTAAATATGCAAGCGCATTTCAGAAATTGACGATACTTTGCTTACGGACTAAAAGTCTGCAGGCTTTTTAATTTAGGACGTGATTATATCAAAGTGCACATATAGACATATAAATTCTCATAAGGTTTCCTATAAAGTATATGAAAAAATTCGTTTAAAATATAAATAAGCATCTGCTCGCGAATAATTCATCTTTACAAAAAAAGTATACCACCAATCCACCATCAATCGATTCACTCTCCCTTTTCATCATTTTTTGTGGGTACAAAACTCTTCTTTCTTCTAATAATCGAGAATCAACCTAATTCTTCGTAGATTATTTATCCTTTTCATGAGTTTGCTAACAAATAGCTAAAGATAGGCTTCTATTGTACGTATTGGGAAAGAATCATTTAATTGTATCCATATCCGACAAGAAAAGTATACGAATTTTCTGATAATGGTAACTGAAATTATTTTGTGTATATCAAAATATATTTAAGTTTTTAAAATTATCAAATAATTTACAAATTGTATGTTGTAACCCGTTCGGTGAATGATTTTATTTGTTTGAATTTTGATTTTAAATAGGAAATTTAGGCTTAATAACCAAACAAAAACAACTAAAAAATAACAAATTAACCTAGATTTAATGGTTGATTTTTTTGCCACATACCCTATTTTTTGTTATTTTCTTGATTATTATTTTCTTGTTGGTTATCTAGCAAATTCACCCTTTTAAATACAATTTTTTTTTTCATATACATAATTCGTACTATCCGATTCATTTTTAAATAGATACTCTATATTATAAATTTTGATATCCTATGTTCCTATATATAATTACCGGGTCTTATTCAGTGCTATTATCCAATTTGATTTTATCCTGATGCATGTCTTTAGTTAGAGAGCTTAAAAACAAAACAAAAGTTATAGAGCCGTTACTCTTAGGGCATGCACAGCAGTGAGCCTCTAGAGGCTCATAAGATTAAAAAAATAATAAATCTTATTTTTTTACTCAATTTTACTCAAAAAATACTCTCTTTTTTTATTTTACTCAACTTTTATTAATTTTATATTTAAAAACACTCACTTCCTCCTATTGATACCCACTTTCGAGTCTCAAAAATATCTTGATATTCTCTCTCCAATAATAACAACAATCTCCTCTTTTTATTCAAATTTTATTAATTTTATATTTAGAAACACCCTATTTTTTTACTCAAACACACTATTTTTCTTCCTATTCCTTAAATTTTAATAATTTTATATTTTATAATATCTATAAAATCTCACCATCGTTCTTGCTCTCATGAGTCAATGTTTTTTTTCTTTTTTTCGCAGATAAAGAGAGTTAAAAGGTAAAACAGAGAGTATATTTTACCGTAAAATTAAAATTTATAAATATTTGACCGAGAAAATATTAAAAATTGAAAAAAGAAGAGGAAAGTTGTCAAAAAAAGATTCGAAAAAAAGACAAAGATATTCATAATTATAACCGTTGAAGCCAAAGGAGAGGAAATGGGTTTGATGACAGGCTGACCAGAAAACCTTACAACTCATTTCTATCATTAACCCTCACATAGTCACATGGCTTATCTGTACATTCTGGGCCCTACCACCTCCTACATTTTTTTATCTCTTCAAAATTAATTTTTACCCAAAAATATTCAGCAAAACTACAAAACACATGGCTTATTTTGTATTTTTATTGCATTTTTGGTATTTTATCATATTGTTCCTCTATTACAATGAAAAAATATTCACATTTTCCAGAACAGCAGAAGATTTTGTCCATGCACTTATGCCCCACCATTGATTGTTAAAGATCGTATCATCACTATCAGATAATACTAAAATAAAAACATTTCACTGTTGTCCCTGTAGTAATAATAATGCATAAAACCACTGGTCATAAGTCATAAACAAAGAAAACAAAAACACACATATAAAATTACATAACTAATCTTATTTTGTGATTTAATGACCTTGAGGACTTTGATTCTTCCTTATTAACTATTACAAAAAAGTAAATAACAAGACTTATCTTTATAGATGATATACAACCTGACATTTAAGTCCCCAAAAATATCTGTAGACGTTTTTCCATTAACAGAGCATTAACGGGTACAAATAATGATTATTAGTAGCATTATTTGAATACACTAATGTCAAATACCGAAAATACCCTTGGCTTATCAATGGCCCATTGCAAGGTTTCTTTTCACTTCTCCCTTTTATAAAAGGCACAAGAGAGACACTGTCGTCGTCACTCACCCAAAGCTTAACCTAGAGAGAGAAAGTAAAAAACCAGAGCTCTTTAGAGAGAGATAAAGATGTCGAAAGAAGTGAGCGAAGAGGGACAACAAACTCACCATGGAAAAGACTACGTCGATCCACCACCAGCTCCACTCTTCGACACGGCTGAGCTCAAATCTTGGTCGTTTTACAGAGCACTCATCGCCGAGTTCGTCGCTACACTCCTCTTCCTCTACGTAACCGTAGCCACCGTCATCGGTCACAAGAAACAAACCGTTCCTTGTGGTGGAGTCGGTTTACTCGGTATCGCTTGGGCTTTCGGTGGTATGATCTTCGTCCTCGTTTACTGCACCGCCGGTATCTCTGGTAAGTTCTAAAAACCCTAAAAAAACAGAACAAATTCTAAAAATCTGTGTCGTGTTCTGGTTTTGATGTTTTGTGTTTGGTCTGTGTTTTGTAGGTGGTCACATTAACCCAGCTGTGACTTTCGGTCTGTTCTTGGCTCGTAAGGTATCTTTGGTTAGAGCTATTGGCTACATGATAGCTCAGTGTCTTGGAGCGATTTGTGGTGTTGGGTTTGTGAAAGCTTTCATGAGAACTCCTTACAATACTCTTGGAGGTGGAGCTAACACTGTAGCTGATGGTTACAGTAAAGGAACTGCTCTTGGTGCTGAGATTATTGGAACTTTTGTTCTTGTTTACACCGTTTTCTCTGCTACTGACCCTAAGAGAAGCGCTCGTGACTCTCACATCCCTGTAAGTATATGACTCTCTGTGTTGTCTGATATGGGTCTGCGTAGATTCTTGAAAAAAGTTGATGTTTTAGGGCTTTTGTGATAAAGTTTGGTTTAAATCTCAAATGGGTTTGTTTAGTTTCTGATAAAGTTTGAATCTTTTTGGGTGTTTATGATAAAGTTTGGCTTTAATCTCAAATGGGTTTGTGTATTTTCTGATAAAGTTGGAATCTTTTTGTGTGTTTATGAAATGTTTGTTTTAATCTCAAGTGGGGATGTGTATTTTTGGAGAAAGTTTGAATCTTGTTAGGGTTTATGGTATATCTTGGATTGAATCTCGAATGGGTTGTAGATTTTGCTCAAGCCTGATTCTTTTTAGTGGGTTATGATGAATCTTGCTTTAATCTCACATGTGTCTGTGTAGATTCTGCTTAAGTTTGAATCTTGTCTGTGGTTTATGATAAATCTTTCTTTAATCTTACATGGGTCTGTGTAGATTTTGCTTAAGTTTGAATCTTGTCTGTGGTTTATGATAAATCTTTTTTTAATCTTACATGGGTCTTAGATTCTTGTTAAGTGTGAATCTTTTTGGGTCTTATGATAAAATCTTGTTTAGTCTCTAATGGGTCTATGTAGATTCTGATAAATTTTTTATTTTTTGTTGGGAATTATAGGTCTTGGCTCCTCTTCCAATTGGATTCGCTGTGTTCATGGTGCATTTGGCAACTATCCCCATTACCGGAACTGGAATTAACCCGGCAAGAAGCTTTGGTGCTGCTGTTATCTACAACAACGAGAAAGCTTGGGATGATCAAGTAAGTCCTTTGAAATTATCTTTGGTTTAAAGTCAATTAATCATTTTGTACTTCTGGAATGTTTGCTTATTAATTTTTGTTTCTTTGCAGTGGATCTTTTGGGTTGGACCATTCTTGGGAGCATTAGCAGCAGCAGCTTACCATCAATACATCTTGAGAGCTGCGGCAATCAAAGCTTTGGGTTCATTCAGAAGCAATGCGACCAATTAATGAAAGAAGTGTCCCACTTAAATTATGAAGGAACTACTTAAGATTAAAAATACTTGATTATCATCATATTTGTTGTTCTTTTGTGTGTATTGAGAGAGAGATGGTTTGAATGATGTTAATTATGAAAAAATGGATTTTTCTTTATCTTTTGATCTTCCATTTTGTTGAATTTCAATAGGTTTTAGTGGTGGTGTTAAGTTTTGTGAATTATTTTCCCTCGTCTCTCTTTATTACTTGGAAATTTCTATTTTCTCTCTTACTTCAAAAGGTCGAGAACAATCGATTTCGTTATATCGAACAATCTAAATTAAAGTTTCACTATTTGAAAGATTGTAAAATCTATAGACCAAAAAAATACGAATATCGGCTGAACATGGTATGGTGGGTCTTTGATATCTTTATCCTTTGGGTGAATTAATAACCAATCAAATATCAAGACGTGTATTGTCATATCGGGAGTGAGAAAAAAGTGTAACGAGTGTTTCTGGATAATTCCATTGAAATTGGATTCCCTTTGCTAAGATTAACTTTTTCGTTACTTGCCAAAAAAAAGTTTTTTTTGGTTCCTTCTTTTAAGTTTTTTTCTTTTGATTTTAAAATTATGTGCTTGTGTCAGTACTTTTTATCTGTTTTTTGTTTTTTTGAAGGGATAAAAAGTGGAGCCAATGGGATTATAACAACCAGACAAGAAACGAGACAATAAAACTCACTTTTTTTCCTGCACATTCATCTTTTGACGCGTGTCGCGTAGCTCATGTGATTCAACATGGGTAACTCCGCACCTGAATACCATCCTTATTATTGTGTTTCCTTTTGACTGTTTTTTAGTTATATAGACCACCCAAACCAATTTTGTGTTTTGATGTATTGGGAAATGATTTGAATTCAAGACTTTACCAACTATATATACTGAATCATGAATCCATTCAAATAGTAATATTCTAAAATGATCATAATCACATACATACAGTTATGTATTTACAAGTGTTGTGCACTAATTTAACAAAAAACTTAGTCAATTATTATGTCAAAATATGTCAACATTTTTGGATTTCAACTTAAATTAAATTTTCAATAAGTAAATTGATAAATATCCTTTATATATTAGTTCACATTTTTTTTCTCATAGCAACAAGCAATATTTAGCCATTAGTCTTGTGATCCAATACATGATTAATTCAAACCAATTAAACTAATTCTACGCCGGGCTAATTTTCATATTTAGATTGAACTGACACTCCCCGAGGTGGAGCGATTTCGGTTGCAGATTCTGAAGCTATATTAAACTTCATGGATGTGTATATACCAGTTTTTCAAATTATTTTCCACTTTTCTTGAAATATATATGTATGGATAGTTTCGTGATAGTGTAGTCGTAATCTCCACGTAAATTTACCGTCTAAATTCTAATCACAACGGTTATAAATTTACCTACGCTTACCAAATTCCATTTTCTTGATTTTGGAATTTATTGATTATGTCACATAACATAGTAGTAGTCTCTTTATGTAATAGTATTAATAATATCACGTCTCGTCTTTTCAAACCAAAAAAGTGAAAACAAAGAAGAGAGAGAGACAGAGAGGTGGAAAAAAAGAGAGAATTGGGACCACAAGAATGGCGTCCTCGATTACACGACATTTGTTTTTTGCTTAAAATAATTAGCCGTTATGGTCTCTTTTTTTCTTCGTTATCTCTTAGCTTCAATATGGTCCACTCATTTTGAAGTTTCGTAAAACCCTAATACAGCTTGTGTTGTGTGTGTGTGTGAACCATGTGCATAATGTAATTGGGCCTTTTAAGAGTTTGTGTTTCGATCCCTCTCTAGGTTGTTCTGGATAATACTAGCAATGTTTGCAACTTGCATGAAGAACTAATGTCATAATTGTCTTTGCTTGAGTGAGATACAAGAACCGGCTGGTTTAGCTATCTGATTATCCCTAAACCGATTTACTGAATTGATGTAGTATAGGTAGCAAATAGGGTCCGATCGGTAACCGAGCTCTTAAGCTGTAAGTTGGAGCGGTAAGCTACATAAATACAGATTTCATTTAAAGCTGTACAAAAAACAAAACGGTACAAATAGTATTCCGATTGGTAACCGAAAGCGGTACGAATAGTAATTCATATCAAATAAATAAGAATATATTTTAGAATACGAATTATATAGTCAATAAGTAAATATCAAACAAAATTACATATTTACAAATTGTGACAATATTTTTATGAGAGAATATTTGATAAAATTAATTTCATAAACGAAATTTAAATAATAGTAGTATAAATTAAATGCAAAATAATATAGACATCACTACAAAAAGGTGGTTAGTATCATTTATTTTAATAGTTTACATCATTTTTTGATTGACAAAAGTGAATTAAATCATTTCATCCAGTGACTCTAATAGTGGTGGCTCTAATATTTTGTGTAACTCCCCGACCGCCTTCTCATGGGCCCCTGTCCACTTTCAGGCACGTGGGCCCATCATGTCTGACGGTCGACGCGTTAGTCCGGGAGGTTCGGAAGTCTTGTTTACTGACCATGCAAATCACCACACGATTTTTTCCCTGTGTTTTGACCTCACTCACACGGTACTGGAAATGACTTCCAAGTAGGTCACCCATCCTGAAACTACTCCAGCTCAAGCACACTTAACTCTGGAGTTTTCTCAAGACCTGTGACCGAAAAGATAAGTGCAGTTTTGGTGATATGGGTAGCCAAATCAATTATTTTAAGTCTCTCCGCATATACCGCATATACCATATATGCCTTGAAACCGGGGTGTCACAATCACCCCCACTAACAGATCGCAACGTCCTCGTTGCGAATACCAAGATCGTTACCCCGACAATCTAACTCTTCACAGATGTCAGGATTCGCTTTGATACCACTTGTAACGCTCTGACCGTCTTTCCCATGGGCCCCCGTCCACTTTTAGGCCTGTGGGCCCACCATGTCCGACGGTCGGTGTGAGTCCGGGAGGTTCGGAAGTCTTGTTTACTGACCCTGCAAATCACCACACGATTTTTTCTCGTGTTTTGATCTTACTCACACGATACTGGAAATGACTTCCTAGTAGGTCACCCATTATGAAACTACTCCAGTTCAAACACGCTTAACTCTGGAGTTCTCTAAAGACATGTGACCGGAAAGATAAGTGCACTTTTGGTGATATAAGTAGCCAAATCAATTCTTTTAAGCCTCTCCGCATATAAAGCATATACCATATATGTCTTGAAACCGGGGTGTCATATTTTGTATCGATAAAAAAGATGACACAAATATTTTCATCATTTATGACAATTGATGTTAATTTGCATTGCTTATTAAAAACGAAATTAAAGATTATTGGCAATTAAATAAACAATATTGTATGCATTTTTATCACATAAATACTCTTTTATATACACGTTAATTGAGTTTTCTTTTTTTATATACCTTATGTATAGATCTACATATGCAACTATGTTTTTGTTAAATTGGCAGAAATATATCTATTATATATTATACAATAAATACTAAAATTTTGATCAAAGAATAAAAGTTTAACTTACATTAAGCAAAATATTATATGCAAAACAATATTACTTTAATTATATAGTGAGCTGTTAACACAAAAGTTTAGATATATAATGATTTTGTAGTGGTGTATGTTTTTTTTAAAGAACGAATGAAGTTGTGTATCAATGTTCAAGTTAGCTCTATTTATAACCATTTTTTCATCACTCAATTTTATATATATTTTCAAATTTAATTAAATTCTTAAAACAAAAAAATATATCCAACCAATCATTCATAGATTTTTCACCTTATCCTTATCTTCTACAACCCATTATTGGTTGTACTGTATAACGTATAGCTTGAAAAAGTATTTTCTTCTTCTTGCTTTTGTTTCCTGCTTTTTTTATTGGTTAAAGGTAAATATGTATGTATTTTAAAGAAAGTCCACCAATCAAACCCATAAACTTTTATTAGTTGAGACTTGAGTGTGAAACTAAACTTGGTTTATTGATTTTCTTGAAAGAAATGATGTCATAAGTAGTTGATAAAAAAACTTCAATGCTGTAAATGAATCACAGGTTTGGAAGCCAAGTGAAGTGACTTAAGAGAATTTTATTTAATAAATTGGTTGTCAAGAATTATATTGACATAAAAACACATAGACAAAAACAAAAATTGGTTTTCAAGCTCATTTCATGTGACTACCACCGATTTGTTTTTGAGATCGTTTACCAACTTCTCTCTATTTTGGCTTGTGAAGCCTTTGGAGTCTGCTAAAAGATTTTCTTTCATAGGATTGAAATTTTTAACCATTTCTCTGTATTAGTTAAAGACTTTAATCTTCCATGAGGTTATATATTACTAAAACCGAAACCGAATAAAAACCCAACTGAAATCGAATCGAATCGAATAGATATTCGATGAAACAACCCTACTTTTTCCCCATATAAATACTTTGTAGCTTATGGTTATTAAATTTATTAATTTACTCAATCAATAGACTTTGCATCAAATAAAAATGGCTAAACGAAAGATTCTTTCAATTATCTTTAGGATTTCCGAATAATCTGTCTCAAAAACAGCCGATAGTAAATGTTTTTCAATAAGGCAAGTCATAGCCCATATGAATCCATCTAGCTCCGCTTGGATAACTAAGATGCTACTTTGGCACCTTTACAGTCTAAAACGACTGTAGTGGCGAATGTAGTAAGAGCTCATGAGGGGCACTTGCTCACTATAACTTTATCAAAACTAGTGTAATTGTTTAAAGATTTTTTTGGATGTCCCTCATGATTTATTATTTTATGTTGTGTTATTTAGTAGTTTTGAATTTTTGCACCGGATGAAATGATTTATAGATTTGCCACTGAACGACTGTATCCCCGGAATATCCTCTAAGACCCATCCTTATCCGCTAAGGGGCCCTTGTCAATACAGGAAGCGTCAATCTGATAGTTTGAACATCCCTACTTATCAACTCAAATTGTGGAGATTGCTCAAACCTATTGACGATGACCGACGATCTGATAGATTGGCCAGCTTTCCAGTCTGAGTTAGATCACTTCGCAGAACTTAGAGAACATTTGATATCTTTTCGATTAGCTTATATTCCTCGTTCTTGTAATGACCGTGCCGATGCGGCATGAACACGTAATCATTTATTTTTCCATGTAGATCTCGATGAGTCGGTAGAAAATACCCGATTTCGGGATGTTTTTACCGACCAAATGTGATTTAATATATGGAGTTGTTGAAAAAAAAAAAATCAACTCAAATTGTGCAAAAAGACTAAGCAAGCACAAAACCTTTTTGGCGATCTTTTCAGTTTTTCCCGGTTTACACTTAGTATATGGGTGACGAGCAAAACTAAGGATGCTGCTGGTTAGGCCGTGTTGCAGTATAAAGCCCACAAGAGAAGTGAAAAACAGAGTACGAGAGTTTATTATCGTAAATAACAGATTGGTTAGTCTATTGCAATAGTTTAAAATTAGAGGTGGGCAAAAATAACCGGAACCGAAAAACCGAACCGAAACCGACCCGTAATTATCCAAACCAAAACCGAACTGAACTTCAAAGAATACCCGATGGATATTTTTTGTTAGAACAAAAAGAACCGGAACCAAACCGATACCGAACCGAAAACCGATTGGGTATCTGAAATATCCGAAACATAAATTAATCCACAAATATTTATGCATAGTTTGAGTATATTTTACAATTTTTCTTTGTTATGTTTACAATTAATTCGGTTAGTTCAAATATTGTTAATATAAGTGTATTGTTTTATTTTTTATTAAAAACAAATACTATTTTTTGGATAATTTAGTGTATTTTGGATAAAAAAATACTCAGAACCAAACCGAAACCGAAATTAGTACTTTAAGATTTATTTCATTACAACATCTGTCACTCTCTTAAGACTTTGATGTTTCACAACTTGTTTCGTTATTTTCGTATTTTGAAGGTTTGAGTTGAAACTTATAAAGTTTATCACTTTGAATAGGTTTAAACTCTTTAATTTTGTTTATTTAATATCATTGTCTTGTAAACTCTCAAATCTTGTGTTACTTTATAGAAAATGAATATCTCTCTAGATTACTCAAATCTTGTATTATTTTCTATTGTTTTTGTATAATGCTTTGCTCAGGATTTCAACTTTTAAGTTCGGTATTTTGTTTCAAAACAATAGGTAATTCGAATTGTACTCTTTTTTCTTCAATATGATTTTCACATTAAGGTTTTTTAACGAGGCAAGGAGAATTACCTATCTTAGGATTTCAACTTTTAATTTTGTTAATTTGTTTCAAAACTATTAAGTTGCTTTTGTATTTTTATTATGAACTTGTTTTAGTATTGCGTAATATTATGTTTGATGACATTTTTGGTATAACCGAGACCGACCCGAAACCGCTAGATACCGAACCGAAACCGAACCGTTATTCAGTGGGTATCTATATGGGTATAAAATATCTAAATTCGATATACCCGGAACCGATTGGTACTGACCCGAAACCGAACAGAATATCCGGTTGCCCAAGCCTAGTTTAAAAGCAGAGGATAAGTGTAAAATAGAGTGCCAATCCGGATATATTTTAATTAATTAATGTTTGGTTGAAAAGAAAAAAATTATACAGTACAAGAGTATACTACCTTTCTTCTTCGATGATCTTCTTCTCAGTAAACATATATATATTTTTTTTTTGTCGACCATAAACATATATTTATTAATTATACGATTGTTGCTTCAACATTGTCCAGACATATTTTTTAAACTATTTAATTAGTCAACGATATTTGTCTCTTGACTAAGTGATAAACTAATACATTAAATCTTGTTATAATCAATTTTTAAAACAAATTTTTCGTTTTCTCTGATCTTAAAACAACTTAGAAAACGAAAGAAACCATTAAAAAAAAGCAGACAACAATGTATCACAAAGCCAAACATATTTTTATTAACAACAACAAAATACTTCACCACTTCTATTTATTACTAATAAATAAACATTCTCCTTCGTGACCAAAACCCCAAGCTTTCCCATATAATTAAAAAAAACCTAACTTTCAAAACTCATTTAAAGTTTTTCGATATTTTTTACTATTGCTTACATCACACACACAACACAAACTCAAAGGAGCTCATCTATAAACGATTTTCCTTTAAACTTCTCCAATTTGTATCCCATTTTCTCCATTCTCGACCGTTCCGCTTCGATCTCGATCATCCTAGCCCGCGTTTCCTCAATACGTAGCTTCGCGTTCGCCATTTCCTCCTCCATTCGAACTAAATCCGCTTCTTGTGCCTCAAGCTCTTCTTTCTTAGCCTTCACTAAACCTTCTTGCTTCTCTTTCTCTGCCTCTACATCTTCTTGAGACCGCGCAAATTCTTCAAGAACCGAACGTAGCCAAGCCACTTCAATGTTCACAGACTCCAAGTCCTTGAGAACCGCAAGCATCTCTTTGACTTTGACTTTAGTCAACTGCATGACCGGGGTTGACCTAAGTTCTTGCATCAATGAGCATAAACACTCGAGGTACCGGGATCGCATTGAGTCCGATTCCAGCTTACAGTTTGAGGCAATATCGCCATGTTTCTCGATGATATTGCTTAGAATTGTCGAAGAATCCGATCTCACTCGGTAGTTCCCGACCGAGACAAAAGTATCAGACATTACTGATTCAAGATCAAGCTCTACTCCAATCTCATTATTGTTTTCTTCATTATCATTATAACCATCACTACTCTCTTTCTCATGCATTCTTGGAGAGCTTAGGAAACTAAAGACAGTAGTTTCGCCGTTCTGTTCTTGTTTTCGCGGTTTAGTCGATACCGCTTTGGTTTGATCAACCTTTCATAAGATGATACAAACATTGAGAAAACATTTAACATAGATGCTCTATAAATGGTATCAAATGCAAAGAGAGTAAAAGATGAAAATACCAATTTTTTTGGGGACATAGGAATGATTTGAGACAGTTTCAACTCCGGTTTATGGTTATAAAAATCATCACGGTCACCGGATGATGAAGAAGTGAAAGATTTGTTTGATTCAGGATCCATCTTCTTATTCACAACAATAGGTGGAACTTTTGAATGATGAACCTTTGGGGAATTGGCGTTTGGGAAACCGCCCACACCGTTTTGATACGGCTTTACGGGTAGCGGTGAAGGCGGTTGTGAATTCGATTCCTTCTTTTTCCTACCAAAACTCCCTGAGAAGCTTAGAATCTTTGAACCTATAATCAAACAACACAATAAATCAGAATACACAATTTACTTAAAACTTTTTCTTGAAATTTTTACAATTGGCAAATCAAAAGCAATGATCAAAGACTAAAAAAAAGTTACCTTGCTTTTTAGTGTTTTTCTTGACATGGCCTTGAGCAATTCTCTCTAAACAGGCTTGAGCACATTCATGGAAAGGATTTTCCCCATATACGCAATCCGGATGAGATTTTCGATTAAAATCCATAGCTTTTGATCAATCTCCCAACTTTAATCAAATGCAACTACAACAATAAAATTACCCAGGAGATGAGAAAATTAACAAAAACTCAGAGAGTAGTAATAGCACAAGAACTTCAAATTTGTGGAACTATAGTATTGAACATATCACATTCAAGGGTATGTTAAAAGGTCAAACATTTTCACCTATATTTCAATAAATAGGTCAAAAGAATTAGACACTGGACTTAAAAAATACAACAACTCCAAACAAAATTTGATTCTGTTCAGATTTCACCAACCCATCATACTTTGCTTTATGTAAAAAAGAGATAAAGAGACAAATAGTGAAGCAAAATGTAAAGTAGAGAGAGATTCACCAAACCTGCACAGAGAAATTTTCTTTAAACTAATGGTGAAACTTGATCCCTACAAGAGACACCAATCAAAGATATACAAAAAGACATTGACTTCTCATTTGGTTCTTATAGAAACCGACAAAGCAAGGAATTTGTAAGTACAATTCCTGAGTGGCTAAATTTCAACGAAGAAAGCACTCATTTATTGACTTACATCAGAAAGAGTTAAAAGGTAGATTATTTTGACCGGCTCTGTTTTTTTTTTTTATCAGGCAAAAACTTTTCAAGGCCCCCACTTTCTACATGATATTTTAAAAGCTGAAATTTCGTTCTCATTGTTTGTATTCTTGTCACAAAATTTCTAACGCAAAACAAAACAGAGCATATGTAGTATAACAATATTCATCAATTTAACCAATGATCATCGGTTAAAACTAAAGCAAACCCATGATTCTAAACAAGAACAAGAATCGATTTCTTGATCAAATACCAAACTTTGATTCACATACAGAGAAATAAACAGAGAGAGAGAGAGAGAGATACCAGGAGACGAAGAGCGGAGAAGAAGGAAGAGAGGAAAAAAATGTTAATTATGTTTTGGCATTTGGCAATTAACAGTTGTAACGTATATATACGTGGTTGTGTATATTATAAGATTTGTACATGTGACATTGTCTTAGGTGTATAATGATGATGATTATGATTTGACCAAAACCTTATAGTAAATGGTTATAAAGTTATAAATGGAGAAAGAGGCCATTAATTGAAAGAGGTTGGAAACGGCAATCAATCACACCTCAGACTATTATCTTCTAGATGTGGACATCAACGTGGGACGGTTTCAATGAGAGATTGTTATAGAAGAGAAACTTAAATTAGAAAAATATGAAAATCATTATAAGAAAAAAAAAATATTAAAAAGACAAAATAGAGAAAGAAATATAAAAAGTAGAAAAAGAGGGGAAATTATCAGTTACAACAAAATCGCGTAAAGAGGCTTTAAACTAGACAAGTCATTGCATGAAACTAGCTACATGAAACGCGTCACGCGTGTCATTGTTTGTATTACACGTGAGGATAAAATTATCTTTTAAGCTTTTATGGTACATCTTAAACCATATTGGTTATGGTATTTAACAAATTGTCTATATATATTTTCCTGATTTTTATTTTGGTTTCTACTAGGGGTGGACAAATTACCCGAATCCGAAGTCCGAATCCGAACCCGACCGAAAAAATCCAGTTCGGATCGGTTCTGGATATGACAAAATAACCGACTCCCAATTATTTTGGTTACGGTTCGGTTCAGATTTAAACCGAAATCCGAAATGAGATCCGAAAAAAATATATGCGTTTATTGGGACATTTCCTGAGCCTCATTCAAATCTTCACTTTATACAAATACAATCAAAGAGATTGAGAGAATTTCGGTGTGATTCGAGTGAATATTCTTAATCGATCCAAAATTAGTTGCAAAACCCTAAGCAAAAATCCTTAAATCCCCAATATATATACAATGACATTATTATTTTCGGTTTTTATCGGTTATAACCGATCTGAACCCGATTCGATTGAAGTTTGGATCATTATTGGATCCTATATATAGTATTCAAACCGATCCGAACCCGATATCAAATAACCGATCCCGAACTAAGTATTACAAAATGTCCGAATGGTCTTCATGAGCCATTATCCAAAAATCCGAAAATCCGAAATAACCGAACCGAACCCAAATGGTCAACTGAACGCCCATCCTAGTTTCTACAATTACTTAGCCAATAAAATTTAGACATACAGTTGTTAATGAACAAAATGTTAGTTAATGATATTACGTTTTAGTTACACTCAATAATTTCGTAGTACTTGTTATTGCCATTATAATTTGCTTGATTATTATTTTTGTTTTGTTTTTTTTTTCATTCGTTTTTAATTTAAATATCTAATTTAATTTTAAGGTTCTTCTAAAATGTTAGTAAAGTACTATATCCGTTTTAATTTAAGTATCGTTTTGACATTTTTCACACAAATTAATAAAACATATTAAAAAAGGTTTTCTTTTTTTTTTCTTCATGCGATCGGAGAGACGATGGCAATATTTCACGCTGATTCTTCCTTAAGATAACTCCAATGACATGAAGATTGGAGATCTATTCTTAAACCGTTTGATCCTTTCTCCAGGGTTGGTTGTTTTAAATATTGGCGGAGTGTGGAAAATTTCATCAGAATTGACCATATCTGGGCGTTTATCTCCATGCTCAAACTTTTGATTCACTGTGATGATCAATTATACGATAGTTGGTGCTGTTTCATGGTGATCTCTCATAATTTTTCGGTGGTCTCTACACCGTCGTTAGTGATCTCCCGTCGAACATGACATATAATTAACGACGTTTGTGTCATTTTGGATTTTATATAAATGAAAAGATAGATGTTAATAACAAAAAAAATATTATTCTGTTATAAATTATAGTGGATTGTCATAACTAGTTCTGGTCCGTTTACGGCCCATTAACACTTAGTCTTTAGGCCGGTTTAATGAATCCTAGTTGAATTAGGATTTTCCTTTTATGTACTTTCCTTTTCCCATTAGGAAAATGAATTTTCCTTTTTCTCTCTTGTAATAATCCTATATAAAGGATCTTATGATTAATGAATAAACACAATCTTCCCCATTCGTTCTCTTGATTCACAACACGTTATCAGCACGAGTTGCTCCCTAAACCCTAAAAACACAAAAAACGCGATTACTGTTCATCGTTACTATTCATCGTACTGTTCATCGCGCACTATTCATCGCACACTGTTCATCGACGATTACTGTTCATCCGGCGTTACTGTTCAAATCATAGTTCATACAGCCTTTAAGGTTACGGCGAACTAGAAGAAAGTTCATACAGCCTATCAACGGTTACGGCGAACTAGAAGACTCACGGAGGTTAAGGTAAACAATAAGAAACCCTAATCTAAAGAACCTAGATTCATGATAATCTTAGAAACCCTAATCTAAATCATGCTTGTTATTGTTATTGCTTGCTTGATTGTGTTTATTGATTCATGATTCGTAATCACTTGAAACCCTAACTTGAAACCCTAACCTAATTCAATTAAAATCCAAACCGATTGCATGATCTGTACCCGTGTCGATCGACACTAGTTTTATGTCGATCGACACGTAAACTTCTGCCTGAATTTGTTGTTTGAATTAAACTGTGTCGATCGACACAAATCACCCGTCGATCGACAGTAAACACTCTGTCCAAATTTGGTTGCATATTTATTTGAACTCGTTTGTTTGTTTGTTTGCTTGTTTGGATTGATTCGTTGATTGATAAACATGAAACTGAAACTGATTGCATCATATAGACATAACATGCTTGATTAAAATCCGGTCATATCATCATACGGTTTAGAATTTGAATACTAGGCTTGCATCATGAGCATATAAAAACATTATGTTAGGTTGTTAAACATAAAAATCTGGTTTCATAAGCATCATGCATCCGTACCCGTTTATATAAGCACCCATGACCTATTTTGCATCATATGCATAAACTTTAAAATCTTATAGTTCTTAGAGAATAGGATGAATGTTTTCAGATGTCGAAAATCAACAATTTGGATTATGCTGCCCTCAATCTCTCTGGAGACAATTACTTACAGTGGGCGTTGGATACTAAGATAAATCTAAAGTCTAAAGGACTTGGCGAATGTATCATTGAGGATAATAATGAGAATGAAAGGAATCGATACAGAACGATATCGATCATTCGTCATCATCTTGTTGAGGGTCTCAAGGATCAATTCCTAACCATTGAGAACCCTTTGGACCTTTGGAAAGAATTAAAGATAAGATATGACCACCATAGAACGGTGTTGTTACCAAAGGCCAATTATGATTGGAGGAATCTCAGGTTCCAGGACTTCAAGTCCGTGGAAGAATATAACTCGGCTATGTTCAGAATAGTTTCTCAATTGAGACTATGTGGTGAGAAGGTAACTGAGAAAGACATGTTGGAAAAGACCTTCTCCACCTTTCACACGAATAACGTGTTGCTTCAACAGCAATACCGTGAAAGAGGTTTTGAGACATACTCAAAGCTTATAGCATGTCTATTACTAGCCGAGGAGAATAATACACTGCTAATGAGAAACAGTAAGATGAGACCTCCTGGATCAGCCCCACTTCCTGAAGCGAATGTGGCCATAGATGAAAAGAAAGAAATTAACCACGTCCAAAGTGATTATAGACATCGTGGTCGTGGACGTGGGGGTAGATGGCAAGGACGTGGCCGTGGCCATTTTAATCCATACGGCCGAGGTCAGGGCCGAGGCCACGGATTCCATAACGATCATTCTAACCGCGGGCGAGGACGAGGACGCGGATACCGAACTGACTATGATCGTAATAACCGTGGTATTACTTCTCAACCACGAGAATCAAACCCAAAATCAGTTTGCCATCGATGTGGAATGAGTAATCATTGGGCTAAGACATGTAGGACTCCCAAGCATCTGGTTGAACTCTATCAAGAGAGCCTTAAAGGGAAGAATCCAGAAACTCATATGATCCAGCATGATAATGAAGGAGATTTCGATCATGAGCAAGATGACTTGATGAATTTTGAAACCTCAGATATACTTAAGTGATTGATTTTGATTTTCTGTTTTGGTGTTTTGTGTTTTGCTTGTTTTACGTTTTACACTTTATACTTTGGTTTTGTGTTATTGCTTTCTATTAAACTTTATGGAATGAAAGAGTGTTATTTAAAAGTATCTATTGTTATCTCTTTTGAAGTATGAACGATATGGATGTGTTCATTGTGGATAGTGGATCAAGCCACTCGATATTAAGAGATAAGAGATACTTCATTGATCTTACACTTAAAAAGGCAAATGTAACCACAATTGCGGGTATAGCAAATTTAATTGAAGGCCACGGTCAAGCCCATATTTTATTACCTAAGGGCACGCATCTAGAAATTTCTAATGCGTTATATTCACCTAGTTCAAAGAGAAGTCTATTGAGCTTTAAAGACATTCGAATGAATGGTCTTCATGTTGAAACTAAGGACGAGAATAACAAAGAATTCCTTCAAATCTTTGAAACCGTCCATGGCTATAAGAAAGTCCTAGAGACTATACCTGCCATTTCTGTGGGCCTTTATTGTGCTAAGATCGGAATGATAGAAGCAAATGCTATGGTAAACAAAGAGTTTACTGAGAATTTCACTTTTTGGCATAACCGGCTTGGCCATCCCGGTGCTAACATGATGCGAAAGATATTAGCAAGTACTAATGGGCACACCTTGAAAGAAAGGAGAGTTATCCCAAAGAATCTCACGTGTGAAGCATGTTCACTAGGGAAACTCATTACTAGGCCATCACCAATCAAAGTAACTAAGGAAACGATAAATTTTCTGGAAAGAATTCAAGGAGACATATGCGGACCAATACACCCACCTTGTGGGACGTTTAGATATTTTATGGTCCTTATTGATGCATCCACGAGATGGTCACATGTCTGCCTATTATCAACTAGAAATGTGGCATTTGCAAGATTGCTTGCCCAGCTCATACGTTTAAGAGCACACTTTCCAGATTTTCCTTTAAAGACTATACGTCTTGACAATGCTGGTGAATTTACGTCCCAAGCGTTTAACGATTATTGTATGTCCATGGGGGTAAGTGTTGAATATTCTGTGGCACATGTACATACACAAAACGGTTTGGCTGAATCGTTTATTAAACGCATACAGTTGATTGCTAGACCGTTGCTAATGAGATCAAAACTCCCGGTCTCAGCTTGGGGACATGCAGTTTTACATGCAGCAGAGCTAATTCGTATCAGGCCATCTAGTGAACATAAATATTCCCCATCACAGTTAATAACGGGTCAAGAGCCAGACATATCCCATCTTAAAACATTCGGATGTTCCGTTTATGTGCCTATTGCACCACCACAGAGAACAAAGATGGGACCTCAAAGGAGGATGGGGATATATGTTGGATATGATTCTCCTACTATCATTAAGTACCTTGAGCCAACCACGGGTGATTTGTTTAAGGCCAGGTACGCAGATTGTCATTTTGACGAATCTGTCTATCCAACATTAGGAGGAGATAACAGACTGGTAAAGGAAATTATATGGAATCAAACGTCCTTAAAATGGCAAGATCCTCGGACTCAAGAATGTGAATTAGAAGTCCAAAAGATTATACATTTACAAAAGCTAGCTAATCAATTGCCAGATTCCTTTGCTGACCCGAAAAGAGTAACTAAGTCTTACATACCAGCTGTTAATGCACCGATTAGAATTGATGTTCAAGAGGGACACAATCAAGTTGCTACAGAATCTAAACCACACTCAAAACGTGGCCGGCCAATAGGTTCCAAAGATAAGAATCCTCGGAAAAGAAAGAAAGGTGCTGAAATCGTGGTTGAGGAATCTGATGGAACCCCAGACATAACTGAACCGATAGTTCCAAGCAATGAGACTCGGGACGCCGAGTTTCATGGTTCTGACGTTCCTGAAAATAATGAGATCTCAATGAATTATGTTATGTCTGGAATACAATGGAATAGAAAGTGTGTGGAAATCGATGATATATTTGCTTTTAAGGTAGCACTTGAACTTATGGAGGATCTAGAACCCACGTCGATATATGAGTGCACTCAGAGTGAAAATTGGACTAAATGGAAAGAAGCTATAAACGTGGAGTTGAATTCTTTAAGGAAAAGGGATGTCTTTGGTCCAATAATTCGGACACCCTATGAGATTAAACCAGTTGGACATAAATGGGTCTTTGTGAGGAAAAGAAATGAACATGGTGAAATCGTGAGATATAAAGCACGGCTTGTTGCACAAGGATTCTCACAGAGACCAGGAATAGATTATGAGGAGACATACTCCCCTGTGGTGGATGCTACAACTTTTAGATTTTTGATAAGTCTGGCTATAAGAGAAAAGTTGGATATGCGGTTAATGGACGTTGTAACTGCATACTTATATGGTCCACTGGATAATGAGATTTATATGAGATTACCAGAGGGTATTGAGCTTAAAGATAAGAAAGGTTCTCGAGAACAACACTGCATAAGGCTGAACAAATCCCTTTATGGACTGAAGCAAAGTGGGCGTATGTGGTACAATAGATTGAGTGAGTACTTAGTCAAAGAAGGCTATAAGAATGATCCCATCAGTCCATGTATTTTTATAAAAAAGTTTGCAAACAAAGGGTTTGTTATCATAGCAGTTTACGTGGATGATTTAAACATCCTTGGAACCCCTGGTGAAATCGTCCAAACAGTTGAATGCCTCAAGAAAGAATTTGAGATGAAAGACCTAGGCAAAACTAAGTTCTGTTTGGGATTGCAACTTGAGTACATAAATGATGGAATCCTTGTGCATCAAATGGCATATACTGAAAAGGTACTCAAGCGTTTTAATATGGATCAATGTCACCCATTGTCCAGCCCAATGGTGGTGAGATCTCTTGATCTAGAAAAGGATCCGTTTGGTCCTAAGAGAGACTCTGAAGAAGTCCTTGGTCCCGAAGTGCCATATCTCAGTGCCATAGGAGCTTTAATGTATCTGGCAAGCCACACTAGGCCAGATATATGTTTTGCCGTGAATTTATTATCAAGATTTAGCTCATGTCCGACCCAAAGGCACTGGGACGGGATAACACATATTCTTCGTTACCTACAAGGAACGAAAGACTTGGGTCTATTTTATACTAACCAATCTAAGGACGGTTTAGTTGGTTTTGCTGATGCAGGTTATCTTTCAGATCCTCATAATGCACGGTCCCAGACAGGTTATGTGTTTACTCATGGAGGAACTGCAATATCTTGGCGGTCAATGAAGCAGGCCATTGCAGCTACATCTTCTAATCATTCAGAGATATTGGCAATTCATGAGGCTAGTCGTGAGTCTGTTTGGTTAAGGCTGATGACCCAGCACATAAGAGTGGATTGTGGAATGGCCGAAGGTAAGCAGGAATCGACGGTCTTGTTCGAGGACAATGCAGCGTGTATAGCTCAACTTAAGGATGGATACATCAAAGGTGATAGGACGAAGCACATTCTGCCAAAATTCTTCTTCACATCCGATCTACAGAAAGATGGAGAAATTCAAGTGCAGCAAGTACGATCAAGTGAGAATTCAGCAGACCTATTCACCAAGTCACTTCCAACCTCAACGTTCAAGAAACTTACTTATCAGATTGGAATGCGTCGTTTGAAAGACTTTCAGTGAGGTTCAGAACAGGGGGAGTAATACGTGTTGTACTCTTTTTCCTTCACCACGGTTTTGTCCCAAAATGGGTTTTACTTGGTAAGGTTTTAATGAGGCAACATCCAAAGCGTATTACAAGCCCATTAGAGTTATGACATCCAAGGGGGAGTGTTATAAATCATAGTGGATTGTCATAACTAGTTCTGGTCCGTTTACGGCCCATTAACACTTAGTCTTTAGGCCGGTTTAATGAATCCTAGTTGAATTAGGATTTTCCTTTTATGTACTTTCCTTTTCCCATTAGGAAAATGAATTTTCCTTTTTCTCTCTTGTAATAATCCTATATAAAGGATCTTATGATTAATGAATAAACACAATCTTCCCCATCCGTTCTCTTGATTCACAACATATTCTATATTTCACACTTGTTATTTTATTTATATTTATTTAAGTGTCTAAACTATGTTATTTATTTAAGGGTTATTTACACTTACACATACTTTCTAAAAGTTTTGTAACAAAAAAGGTACTTTAATGTATAAGTATATTTTTTTTCCTTTTTTTTCTTCTAAATTACTAAATTACCCTTTTTTTTATTTATCATTTCCTTATTTCTTCTTCCTTTCTTTTATTTCTGAGATTAAAATCATATGGTTGTAGTTTTAGATCTAAAAAAAAGAACACGTTTTTCTTCATCCCCTCCATCGTGACTCCATCCTTTGCTTTGATCTTCTTCTTTGTCATCACATTTCCATCGTTTTTCTTCTTTTCCTAATCCGCAAATTGACTTCTCTGTCAATTTAGCTTCATGAAATAATTGGGGTTTTACATGTTATAATTGTACATCGATTGATGTGTGATTCAATTGCTCAAAAGCCATAATTTTTTAGATATCTAGAAGCTTCAATCGTTGGGTAATTGTCAGTTACAAGCTTCAATCGGTGGGTAATTTCTTTAATGGGTTATCTCTTTTGCAAAGCCGGATCCACCGTCGCAATCGCCGTTTCATCCTCTGTCGCAACAACTTGCGGATCTAACAAACCGGAATCTCCACCTGAAGAAGACCGATCGAGGTGGCTTCGTCGTTTTCTACACCGCGACCTAGAAGTGGCAACAAACGGATTCGCCTTCAACAACCTCCTAGGTCGCGAAAGCCACGAAAACGTATACAAAGCAATCATCGGTTCACGTCTCGTCACCGTCAATAGACCATCGAGATCTCGAGAAATCAGCCGCGAATTCCACAACGAATTCGAAATCCTCTCGAGAATCCGTACCCCTAGATTCGTCAAAAATTCTCCCTTCAGCTCCAAAAGACTTGTAATAACATAGTTTCTCTGAATCTCCTCTTCTTTCTTTGTATTGTTGTTCATAATTTTGTGGTAAATGCTATAGAATGTTGGGTTCTTAAGGTGTACAATTATGTTTTTCGTGGTCACTCTTTTATGATTAGTGTTTTATGGTTATGTCAATGCATGTTTGTAGGAGATTTGTGGTCAATGTTTTATGGTTAGTGATTTTTGGCTATTGCCAATGTGTTTGTAAAATGTATGTAATTTACTCAATTTTGTTGGCTTTGATCTCATGAGTTTTTAGTTTCTATCTTACTAAGACGAAACTCTTCTGGTGAACACATGTAATCTTAACCATAAATCGAGTTTGTGCAAAGTTAAGGATAAATACATAAACATCTATACGTGACCATATATATGTGACCATCTATACCTTTCGATTTGACCATTTATACATAATAATGCATACTACTATCCCATCTCTTGAGCATCGACCATCCTCAAAAGTTGTCCCTACACCAATCATCATAACGTGGTCAACAACACATGACCATAGAAAAATGTCATTTTTTTAAAAGTCAGTGTGGACGTGTTTACGTGGTCAGCAACACAGGAGCATAGAAAAATGCCATTTTCATTTTCATGTTACAAGCTCATGTATCGATGGCAAGTTTTAGGTAAGAAGATAAAGTTTATCTACGACTTTCTATGTTCTTTAGTTTAATTATATTGGGGAACAATTTTTTTTTTGTTCTTGATTCATGAAAATAAAAGTCAAGATTTTGTAACCACAAAACCATAACCATCGAGTATAGTTTGTCCATATGTAACCACAAAATCGTGACCATCTCAACAATTTCATCTGAAACAAGGCATTACAAGATTTTTGAACATATACTGAAATTCATTAAACGAGACATATACCAGATGGATCTTAAAACTTTACTATGTATGTACTTAACCTTTCGTATGGATCCTAAAATTTTATTCCATTCAATGTATTACTGGATGCTTTACAAGCTAAGAATACAAAACAAAGTAATATTCCATCCACATATTCATGTACACCATGAGCAAGATATAAAGCTGAATTTCTCCTTCTCTTATTGAAACTATTGCAAAGCATCAATAGTTACCAAAATTTGAGAAAGCAACTAAAAATTCTACAAACAAATGAGAGAATTAGAGAATTGAAGCATAACCCATAAGAGAATCGTCTACATTAATAACATCCACAACAACTTGGAATGCATTTTAAAGTAGATTTCATGAAACAAAAATCAAATCAATTTTGTATCCAAAAATCTGAAATTGAGAGAAGTGCCTAAGAAAATCAAACGAACCCGTTTCTTACTCGGATATGATCCTTTACCATAACCTATTTCAGACATTAGAAGGCCCTATTCAGACCAAATTCTTCATATTTGGTCGAAGATTGAAAAGGAGAATCGGAGGATCCGTTCTTGGGTGGTCAACTAAATACATCGTTGAAGAGGAGATCATCACCGACACAGCTAGGATTTCTTCCTCCCCGAAGACAATGATGCTTTCGCGAAGCTGTAGGAAGATGCGAAACTGTTGAAATCAGCGGCGGATGAGTTTGATTGAGAAGCCATCGGAGCAGAATTTCCTTGGGGTTTCAATCCGAAATATGTCGCTAAGAGCCCTGTGAAATCAAAAATTGACCTTAGAATTGAGTAAAAGACAAAATTGCAAAGCTATAGAACTCAGAATTTTGTCATGTGCAAGTGAAACCCATAAGAGTAGTGTGAAATCGATAAATCCACCGACTTACAATATTTCCAATCAGAGAGAGAGAGAGAGAGAGAGAGAGAGTAGAAGAGTTTGACAGAAAACCTTTTGTTGATTTAAAAATTAATTTGAATAAATAAGATTGTTTTAATGGCATAAGTAGTAAATAGATTGTGCAGGTGAGGGTATTGCCAATGATACTTTTGAAGAAAGTACCTCTGAACGTAAATATCCCTTTATTTAATTACACCGTTCCACAATCGAGGCAAAGGAGTGGCACAACAACCTGCCGAGTCCATCACCAATTCCCCAACATCATCACGATCCACCACTATGGATCCCACCTCCAGTAGAATGGGTAAAATGTAACTATGACGCAAGCTATTATCCAATGTGTACTCATATTGGTGCTGGGTGGATAATTCGTAACTCAACAGGTGGTTTCATCACGGCAACCTCCTCGTACCTCCAAAAAGCTTCTTCATCACTCGAGGCTGAAGGGTTTAGTTTACTCCATGCTTTACAGAATTCTTGGTATCAAGGATTTCGTTGGATCATCTTCGAAAGTGACTCATTATAATTGGTGAACTTAATTTATGGCAATCGAAAGAACACCCTCATGGACAACTTGATCAATGATATTCATCATTGGATCGCCCGTTTTGAAAACGTCCAAATTGTTCATGTAGGTCGTAAAGCGAATGAGATCGCGGATATATTGGCTCATTTAGGAAAACCTCAGTTCTTAACATGTATTTATGATTTTCCTCCTTATTGTATCCATCATCTTCTCTAAGATGTTTTTACTCTTACTATTAATAAAATCAGATGTTCAAAAAAAAAAAAAAAACTATGTTATTTATTATTTCTTTTGGAAACGATGAGTATTTATTTTTTAAAATCGGATACAAAACAAATAAAAACCAAGTGTCATTTAATAATGTCAAACTCTTGTTTTTGAAGTATCATATTGTTCGAATCTATATATTCAATTTATATGATACAATATAAAATCTAATTTTTCTAAAAGAGATGGTAAAATAAAGATTAGTATTATTTTTCCGGTAAATCAAATTCATTATATTATAAAAGTTTATAAAATACAGAAATATTTCGATACAACCGTTACACATGTAGGAAATTTGAAAACAGTTTCGAAGAAACATTGAGAGTAACCAACTTTCCTTTTGCAAAAATCCGTTATGTCCCTCTTTTTTACACTTGTTGTTGGTTATCATCATGCTGATGAAACTCTAAAATACACATTGGATTACTTTAATTAAATAAATAAATTAATTTAGAGAAATAAGAAAATAAAGCTTATTATATGTTATTAATGTAATATGTTTTAACATTTGATATCGTGTCCTCCATCATGTATATGAATTCTAAGAACATAAAAGTTTTAAAAGATATAGTACCGTCATTGTATAAACAAACAGACACTCGAGTAATTATTACATATACAATAAAATTGGACGATAATAAGATAATAGAGACTTAACTAATGAAAGCATAACTGCATGAAATTGAAATGATTTAATCCAGAGAAGGGACATTTTCTTGAAGATTTGTCAAAGTGCATGCTGATCCGATACGGAAGCACATTAATTGGAGATTCTGATAAAAGCATATTTTTGTCATTGTTTTATCTTTGACGTAACCAATATTGCGTTTGTATATTATATAGGTTCGAAATGCGAGCGCAGCTTATCCAGAAGAGAAATAAATAACCATTTCCCCAAAAATACCTCCATTTTCTTATGAAAGACTACTAGAGTTGCCTTTTTTTTTACGGACATTAAAGGATTTTGTTGTTTACTAATGCAAAGTCTTTACACAAATCATTCAACAACTACATCAGTAGAACCATTCTTTATCGTCAACAAGTTTTTTTATACTAAAAATATGGTAGAAGTAGTTGGCACATAAATTTCGTTTATTGTATTATTACTTTGATTCTTTTTAGATGAAAGATATCCTCAGAAAGAGAATAAACTAAATATTGATTTTGGACCTATGGAAATAAATATCTAGATCTAAAATCGAAATTATCAAAAAGTATTTTTCTTTTATTATATAAAAAAAAAACACAAATCTTTTTGTTTTGCCTTGTTGTTTTCTAGTTTTCTTACTCTTCCTTGTTTGTCTTCCTTTCAATTAAAAATTTGAAGATCAAATCTATATGTTGTATATTAAGCCCACCCAGTCATTTACATTCTCATTTCAATTGCAAAGTAGCAACTACCCCGTAAACCACGACATACTCTTTTCTTCCTTAAACCTTAACTACGCGCACATTTACCTTAATTGTTTGTCTTTAATTTTTTTGCCTATCAACTCAAAATTATCAAACGTTATTCTAGATGACTAAACATCTAAAGATATAGATATATCTCTATTCCTATTTCTACTTGTATCGGATTTGAGCATTATATATGAATTATAAGAGTTTGTACTCAAATGCTAGCTTAAATATATAAATCACGGTGGTTACCACATGAAAGAAATTAGATTTTCATATCGTTTTACTGTTTTTGAGTTTTTTATATAACTTCCACAATATGAATAACATAATTAATAAGCTCGTCTGATTAAGAAGTCGAAAGTAAATAACTCTTGACTTATTTTGAGATAGTTGAATATATCATTTGATGACCAACACTTGTGTCTCTATCAGATAGTTAAATAACTAGCTTAGTGCTAATCAGCGTTGATTTCCGTTGCTGGAAAAGGAAGTCTCGAGTCAAGTCTATGAATTACATCAAGCAAAATATTCTAAATAAAATTAAATACCAGAGATTGATAGGTCCCAAAAGCTTTAAGAACACACAAGAACTTTCAAACAATTTTCTCTTCATATTTCATTGATCCATCGTGAGGTCTTTAAATAGGAGATACAAGTTGGAAGTTATAGCCTATAATTTAGGAAGTGGAAGAGTAGAGAATATGCAACGTAAAAGATTATTAAATAATAATTAAATAAAAATTTGCTCTCCATCAATACTCCCATCGCCAAAAAAACCTTGTCCTCAAGGTTCACTATGATTACCCCTGTCTTCCCGAGTCCCTTTTTTCTCCGGCAACCTTTCCCATTTGATGAGCACTTTATGAAGAAGTTGATGCCTTCCACGATCATGAACAAGACGTTGGAAGGGGACTTTAAACATCAATAACTCCTTACTCTTTTGGCAGTTAGGAAAGTCATGAAGAGCGACGATTCCAAAATTGTGACGACGAGACTTCTTCATGCCTCTGGTCGGTGTAATTCTCGTCGTTGTGTTGATGTCACATTGCTTCTTAGGAGCTATTCCTTGTCGATCGTCACTATGGCGTCCCCCTCTGTTGGTGCTTGCGTCGCTGCTAGGAATGGCTTTGACGTTGCTGTTAGTCCAGATCATGTTAACACCTTTACATGTCACTCTGAGCCGTTCAATTGAGGCAATGAGGTGTTGAATATGAGTTGTCATATCCAAATTCATCTTGGCTATCTCCTTTTTAAAATTTCCAAGAGTTGATTCCCATAGATCCAAGATAGCTTGGTTACTTGCCATGGATCGATATGTTTCAGCACTAAATGAAATTTTTTGTGGTTTTTTTTTTTTTTGGTAAAAAGAAGGTTTTGATAACAAATCAAACCAAGATAGTTGATAAATGAAGGTTTGTTTTTGATACCACGAGGTGGTCCGAATCAAAAACGAAATGGAAGCTCTGATACCAAAATGATAGGTCCCAAAAGCTTTAAGAACACATAAGAATTTTCAAACAATTTTCTCTTCATATTTCATTGATCCATCGTGAGGTCTTTAAATAGGAGATACAAGTTGGAAGTTATAGCCTATAATTTAGAAAGTGGAAGAGTGGAGAATATGCAACGTACAAGATTATTAAATAATAATTAAATAAAGATTTGCTCTCCATCAGAGATCGTAAGTAGAAATCAATTGCTAGATAATTACGTAAGTATCTCTCTTGAAAATGTGAGAACTATGAGTAACACATGAAGTAACACAAAACTTGACACATGGGTTTCTTCATAAGAAAATATTACTAGAAAATCTTTTAGATGCACTTACAAGTTTCACCTAAAACAATCTATCTAGCATACATATTCAAGGATCTATACATGATCCAAGAACCTCTCAAGAAAAAACCTAAGCCCCTTTGTTTATGTGTTCTTACAAGAACCCCAAAAACCCTAGACTAGGAATTTTCTCACATTATGAGGGTTGGCGTCTACAAACACCTATGACTCCTATTTATTCATAATAGGACGTCACTTTTACCCTAGCCAACTACCTAAAAAGAGATAACACCAAATCTCTTAATCTCATGTATATCTAATCTCTTGATTTTCTCCAAGTGATTAGAACGAATCTTCAAGTTAAGGATCGCCTACAAGCTTATCCTTAAGACTTCTAGATCCTCCAAGATCGTTCAGTTTAACTCCTATCTTCACTGGTCCAGCTCGGCAATTTGTTCCACATCACTCAATCTGCAGTTCTTTCCTGAGGTATCTCCTGAGTAACTCAAATGCTGTCTCAAACTGTGCATTCTAAAAAACTCAATCAAAATGCACTTTCATCTCTCTGTTTTTTGTTTGTTTGTGTGTGTATAGCGAAAATAAGTGAGAGCTCTTAAAAAAAATTGAAAGCAGAGAAATTTTTATTTTAAATCTTAGATTTTTCTTTTATAAGTTTGGTCACTTGGTGGTTCATATGAAATATACCAAATAATATAATTATAAACCGGTTCAACAGTAACAAAACAAATTGTGGACCCTAGATCTTTAGTTTTTGAAATATAGATCCTGCCCAAAAACATATACTGCATAGGTCTAAAACCACCTGTATAGTTCACAATATTGTGTCGTTAATTTTAACTAATGATATTCAAACCGGTGGTTTTTTTGAAATACATTTTCTAACAAGGGCGATTTATTAATATTTTATCTTTAATAGGAGGACTTGTTCATTAATAAAAAAGGTCAAAGGGTTTTCTTTGTCCACAAGCAATTGTGCTCTTAATCCTTCTATATTTTTAAATATCTTTTGAAGACCTAATTAAAAGCCCTAGTAACCACCGTCGCTTGCTATGGACTTCAAAGTAGAAGAAACCCCCATTTAAGTAACCAATTACCCTTAATCTTGTGGCTCCACTTTTGTTATTTTGCAAATTATAATTCATATCTAGTTATTAGCAAATTTAAAACCACCAATATAGTTCAGAAGGTTTCGTTTAACAAGGTCGGTTTACTAATCTTATAAAAAAAGGTAAAGGGCTTTTTTTTTCCACAAGCAATTGTGCTACTAATCCTTCTATATATAGGTTTTGAAGACCTAAATAAAAATCGTAGTAACCACCGTCGTTGTTATCGACTTCAAGATGACGAAAAGAAAGAAGATGACGAATCCCACATCATCATCATCATCATCATCTCCATCGTTATCATCACTTCCAGATGAAATCGTTTTGAATTGCTTAGCTCGAGTCTCGAAATCTCAATACCATTCACTCTGCTCAGTCTCCAAGAGCTTCTACTCTCTTCTCTCTTCTCCGGATATCTATGCGGTCCGATCCGAACTCGGAGTTACAGAGTCTCGCCTCTACGTGTGTATGTGGTCACCCAGTAATTGTAGCTGGTTTACTCTCAGCGATTTTAACAAGGATGAGTTAAGTTTAGTACCGGTTAATCTCTCTTCCTCATATTATCCAGCTCGATTAACCGCAACCACAGTAGCCGTTGGTTCCGAAATCTATCAAATCGGTGGAGCCATCAGGCAAAAGCGATCCAAAGCCGTTGTTGATCAGAACAAAGACGTTCTTGTGTTTGATTGTCGGAGTAACACGTGGCGTCCTGGTCCTAATCTGATAAAAGGAAGGAAATACGCAAGGTCTTGTTTTTTAGACGGGAAGATATATGTAACAGGAGGATGCAGCAAGACAGATAAGAAACCAATGAATTGGGGTGAGGTTTTCGACCTAGAGACTCAAACGTGGAATCCATTGCCTAGCCCTAGTGATAATAGCGTTGATCCGACTCACAGAGTTGCAGTTTTTGGAGGAAGGCTATACGTTATGACCAGAAATAATAACAAGTATGCATATGATCCGAAAGAAGGAAGATGGGTAGTACCAGAGGCGGGTTTTGTGGGTCTAGGACCTATAAGTTGTATAACTGAACCTTGGTGCGTTATAGATAATGTAATGTTTAGTTATTACGGTAAAGTTAGGTGGTATAACCCAAGGTGTGAAAAGTGGTATAAAGTTTCTGGTTTGAATAAGCTGTTCTCGGACCAAGCAAATCACCATCCGATTCAGTTACTTAACCATGGTGGGAAACTGGTAATTATATGGCATGAGTGGATCATGATTCAATATGGGCTTCGCAGCCAAGACAGGAGAATTTGGTGTGCGGTAATTAGGTTGGAGAAGCAACCTAACGACCAGTTTTGGGGGAAGGTTGAACGATGCAATGTCGTTGTGGATACAGTCCCCAAGTCACATAAGCTCTTGAGCTGTCTATCGGTTTCAGTCTGAAACTCATTTTTGTTGCTTTCAACATATTATTTGGATATTTATTTCTAATAAGAAGCGGTTTAGTTTTTTATTTTCTTTCTTTTGAATTAGAGAAAAGCATCCGTGCTATATGCCAATATTTGTTTTGTAAGATCTTTTTAATTTATGTTGAGCACTTTTGTTGTGTTTTGGTTTTTGCTTTTGTTCCATCGTGAAACTTTAATTTTCTACCAACCATGAAGAACTGGGGGTGAGGTTTTCTACCAACCTTTGTGTGCATTCGGATTCTCTAACGCTCGTCAATCTTTCACTAAACAGACGTATCTTTGGGGGATTTTACATTCTTTCAGAAATCAGTTACGAAAATAAATTCTTGACCGTTCAAACAAAATATAAGCAACATGATTCCAACCATTGGACTAAACCATTTTTTTTCCTAAAAAAAAAAAAAAATAGCCGACATCAACAAATCTAAAAAAACAGGCTTGCTATTATATATATAGATCTTGAAGACCTAATGACCCTAGCAACTGTGACAAAAAAAAAAAAAAAAAAAAAATGACCCTAGCAACTACCGTCGCTGCTATGGACGCCAAAGTAGAAGAAGATAACTTGAAGATGACGTATCCATCATTTTCATCATCATCACTTCCAGATGAAATCATTGTGAATTGCTTAGCATGGACCCCGAGATCTTACTACCGTTCACTCTATTTAGTCTCCAAGAGCTTCCACTCTCTTCTCTGTTCTTCGGAAATCTACACTATCCGATCCCAAATCGGAGCCACGGAGTCTCACCTCTACGTGTGCATGAGGTCGTCCAGAGATCATGGTATCTGGTTCACTCTCAGCGAGATTGAGGATGCGTTACGTTTATAACCGGTAAAACTCTCTTCCTTTTCTGATTCGATCAACGAATTCAACCAATATAGCCGTTGGTTCTGAAATATACCAAATCGGCGGAACCTTCAAGAACCAGCGGTCCAAAGCGGTTTTTGTGCTTGATTGTCTGTTTATAGGAGGATCTAGAAGATCCACATCAAGAAGATATATGTCAATATATTTCTAATAATTATCTCATTTATGTATTTGTCTATATTAGGAAACTATGTTAATTAGGTATAATATTATCATCTCTATATAAACATATCTTATTATATAAAAGAGAACCGGTCGATAGAGAATTCGACACGTACGTAAAATTGTAACTCACGAGATTGCGACATGTGTTTAAGATTGATCGGATGATGACATGTGTTAAAACTTAAATTTAATCAGTAGAAATTATAATTAAAAATGTAAAACTTCTAATAGTCCAAAATAATAAAAAAAAGAAAAATTTCTAATAGTTAATAACTAATAGAAAAAGAGGAAAAATTATAAAAGTTTAAACTAATTAGGAAAAAAGAAAAAATGTAGTAGTCCAAACTAATTATAGAAAGTTAACATAAAAAACAACAAGTATATAAACCGTTAAAAAATAGAGAGAATAAAAATTTCAGTTAAGACAAATAAAAAACAAATGATGACATAAAAGAGATTATATATATTTAAAAGATTAAGATATGTGATATGGTCAAATTTCCTTTTGTCATACTCTCTCAAATTAAGAGATCGATTGTAGTACTTGGGGTTATCGAATCCACAGGGAATCAGATTGCACAATAGATTTAGACTTTTGGATTAAACTAAGCAAAATAAGAATGTAAATAAATTGCAGGAAAATAAATCAGGATGATTGCAGAAACTTTAAATCAATAGGAAACAAACGCTAAGCTTTAGGGAATTCGCAGGAATAAATTCAAGTTGCAGAATAAGATTACTATTGGGATTGATGAAGTGCAAATTCTAGAACTCGAAACACTGTTGTAAAGTAAATCAACTGTCGTTGCAAATACTATCTATGTTTAAACCCTAGACAACCAACTGTCGTTGCGAAATCATGTTGATCTAAACAAGCATTTAAATTCAGGTTCGATTTGTTCACAAAGATCCGAAGCCAACTGTCGTTGCGAATCAGATCTTTGCTCACCTATGATTCAATTCAGGAAATTCAATAATGATGTCTCATCTATTAAATAACCTAGGATATCTAATTCAGGCCTAAATCAGAATTTAAAGCAATCAAGGTGAAGAATAATAAATATGAATGCAAAATCCCATAAGTAATCAAACTCTACACCTCTTCATTAAACCATTGAAAAATCCCTAAAACCTAACTAGGGAATTACTCAGACATAGACATGAATAATAAATTTCTAGTATAAAAATCTCTAAGTAAAATAAAGCATAGCCTAAAAAATGGCTGAAAATACATATTTATAAAGTACAAAACCGTCGTGGGCCCAATTGCAAACATCTGGGCTTTTTGGCGCGAAAAGAAAATATTCTAAAACTTGGAATCTGGGCTAGTCCGATGGTCGTGTCGATCGACACTTGCAAATCTTCGGTGTCGAGCGACACTAGTATCCAAGTCGCTCGACACAGTCTCTAAATCTTGACTCCGAACTTGCCACTTTGACTGCTCATTCCGTTAAGCTCCAAAATGCTCCAGTAAACACCAATTGAGTCCAATTCGTCCTTGTACCTAATATAAAACATAAAAGACTCGAAAATACCAAAAGACTCCATAAAACGGACATATATCACGGTGTAAAAATCGGTAAAAACCATGATATATCAATATGCATAGCCAAACAAAACAAAATGAAATATATATATATATATAGAAAATAAATAGAATATAAAATTTAATAAAGAGATGAATGAAAATAAAGTAAAATTAAAAATAGTCAACTAACAAAGTTATCATGTAATTAACAAAATCATAAAACATAAAAATTCTAATAGTCCAAAACTAATAGAAAAAGAGGAAAAAATCTAATAGTGAAAACTATTTAAGAAAAAGAAAAATGTAGTAGTCTAAATGAATTATAAAAAAATTAACATAGAAAACAGAAAGAGTGTAAATGGTAATTAAAGTAATAACTGTATAAAAAAGAAATCGAGAGAATATAAATTTCAATTAAGAAAAAAAAAAAACACGGATGATAAAACAAAAGGGGTTATAAAAATTAAAAAACAAAAAGTAAAGAAAAGTATGGAAAACTCAGTCTTAAGTTTTAAGATATGGATAATCAAGTTAAAGAAAAAAATAAATTTAAATATATAAGAATATTCATAGTGTAACTTTGGTCTCTGTGGATTTGATACCTATTATACTACTGCGATTGTCTGTGCACTTGCAGAATTATTTTGGGTTAAAACTTTATTTACACCAAGTTTTTGGCGCCGTTGCCGGGGACCAATTGCGTTACCTCTGAAATTTGATTTTATTTATAGTCTAAAATTTTTGCTAATTTCGTTTTTGTTTTTATTTTCTTTTGCGTGTGTTTTAGGTGTAACCAAAGTTCTCAAAGAGTACGAGGGGGAATGTCCACACCATGGGTTTGCCGATGAGAAATTTCTTAGTATCTTCTATGATGGTGTTGATCGAGATTTTAGGAACACTTTGAATGCTGCGAGTAATGGTGATTTTATGACCAGGACCAAGGAAGAAGCATATAGATTGATAGAGAACTTGGCTGCAAGTTCTAGGAATCGATGCCATGACCATGATGAGCCTATATATGTCAGCAGTGTTGAGTCACAGAGGATTGATGAGCTGACAGCGAAAGTAAACCTGTTGCTGACAGTGGCAAGGGAACACGCAAATTCTTGTTTTTAGATGGGAAGATATATGTTATAGGAGGATGCGGTAACACAGAGGAGGAACCCTTGAATTGTGGTGAGGTTTTTGACCTAAAGACTCAAACTTGGAAGCCATTGCCTAGCCCTAGTGATAATATATTCGATTTGAATTACAAAGTTGTAGTTTTGGGAGGAAGGCTCTGCGTTATCACCAAACATAACAACACGTTTGCGTATGATCCAGAAGAAGGAAGATGGGTAGTACCAGAGGTGGGTTTGGTGGGTCTAGGACCTATAAGTTGTATAAATGGACCTTGGTGCGTTATAGATAATGTAATTTTTACTCATGATTGCGGTATTATCAAGTGGTATAACCCAAGGCGTGGAAAGTGGGATATAGTTTATGGTTTGGATGATGCGAACCATGTTTCTTGTATCCGTAAGGAACAATTAGTTAACCATGGTGGGAAACTAGTAGTTATTAGGCATGAGGTATTCAAGATTGATTATCGGAACCAAAGAAAGAAAATTTGGTGTGTGGTGATTAGGTTGGAGATATAGATGTTTGTAGAAGAGATAATCTTTATTATTGTGGAGGCAGAGTATATATATTACAGAGTGTGCATTAGGGTATTCCTACGAGAGTTAATGTGAGAATATGTACTTTACATATATGCATCCTTATAATCTAAGCTATTAGCCTTAATCTATGCCATTAGAGATATGATGATATCCTCATACGCCCCCTCAAGATGGAGGGGCTTTTGAAACTCCTATCTTGTTTGAAAAATCTTGAAATGCACCACGGGATAGAGGTTTCGTTAACACGTCCGCCAGCTGATCACGTGTTGACACATGAATGACTCGAAGTGTTCCGGATTGGACCAAGTTGCGGATGAAGTGATAATCTAACACAATGTGTTTCATCCGGGAATGGAACACCGGATTCGCACAAAGATACGTAGCGCCCACGTTGTCACAGTATATGGCTGGTTGCTGAGCTAAATTAATTTTCAATTCACTTAACAAATAACACACCCATCGAACTTCAGAAGTTGTATTTGCCACTGACCTATATTCTGCTTCCGTAGAGGACCGCGTCTGTAACATCCCGAAACCAAATTGTCGATTCTGGTAAGGGGTGTCGATCGACACCAGTGGTGGGTGTCGATCGACACCATGATATGTTTTCGGTTCGGTTTAGAATTTAATCGAGCGGTTTGACGAGGCGGTTTAGGGAGCCTAGGGCTCGTGTTTATAAGCGTGCATTGGTTATTGTGGCCGCATTTTCTCAAGGAAATAGGCAGAGAAAGAAGAGAGAAAAGTTGTGAGAATTCCGAGCGATCTGAGGCGTTCCGTGATCCGTTCGTCGTGTTTCCTTGTT
Organism: Draba incana; assembly: GCA_963576765.1. Classification (NCBI taxonomy): domain Eukaryota; kingdom Viridiplantae; phylum Streptophyta; class Magnoliopsida; order Brassicales; family Brassicaceae; genus Draba; species Draba incana. The sequence continues at coordinate 5,121,871 of OY755212.1, read as the reverse complement.
CTTCGCGCTTTCTTGTCATTCGTGTGTCCTCGTCGCTGCGATTCTCGGTGAGTTCCAGTGAAGGAATCAACCGTTCGTCGCTGCTCGTCGCTCATTCCTCGTCGCCGCATCGTTTCGTCGATTTAATGAGGTGAGTGCGCGACCGTAGGCTCGGATTAGCCGTTGATTGAATAGAGTTAGTTTTGGGAATGTTTGAGAATGATTCATGGTTGTTCTGTGTTGATTTGGTGTTGATGATTTGTTGAAATCGAATTGAAAGTGTTAGAACCGTGTTTTCGTGTGATTTGTGAAATTCGGCATCCGAAGGAAAACCTAGTGTCGATCGACACCCTATGGTGTATGGATCGACACCAAGGTAAAATCAGCGTCGCTCGACACCGTGTGATGTGTCGAGCGACACCATTGTTATTGTACCGTCGATCGACACCGTGCGATGTGTCGATCGACACCGTGCGATGTGTCGATCGACACCGTGCGATGTGTCGATCGACACCCATGTTTTATGAATTAAATATTTTTAAAATTAATTATTATTTGATTATTCAGTTTATTCGTACTTAGCCTGTAGACGGGAGGACCGTCTCACTAAGTATTTATTAAATACTTACGCAACTCGTTTTTCCCAATTGTGTAGCAGGTAAAGAAAAAGTGTGATCGCGGAATCATGGCCGGAGGAGAGGATGATAGGGTTTAATTGTGTTATTGCTGTTTAGTCTAGTGGAACCCGGTGTTAGGTTGTTGGATTTATTTATGAGCATTCCTGGATTTGATATTGTTTTTATTTAATTGATGGATATTAAATTATTATTGGAATTTTGTTATGGATTGTTTGGTTGTTGAGTTTTATTTTCCGCAGTAAACTTTTTTTAAAAAAAAAATAGACCGGGTGTTACATTTTGGTATCTGAGCCTATACGGTTTTAGGACTGCTAGGTTGGGATGAACTGAGACTATGTGTTTAAATTGATTGATTGTATTTAGTCAAATTTAGTCTTAGAAATCATCCTCTCCGGCCTTCAAAGAGATTCCGCGGTAAGTTGTGTTGTGTTTTTGATTATGACTTCTAGGGTACTTATCTACTGATCTGTGTTGCAGTGAGATGGATACCAGAGCTAGAGGTCGTGGTAGAGTAGTTGCTCGTGGTGGCAGAGTTGGTGGCCGTGGAGGCCGGGGCCGTGGTCGTGGACCAGTTGCTGAGTCAGCATAGAGCACGGTGCAGAGTGCATCCCCGAGTGTAGCGACCGTGTCAGAGTCCCAGTTGCTTTGTGCCAATGTGTTGGCCGGTGCCGGTAGAGGCAGGGGAGTTCCAGTGGGCCTTGGTGGGGGTGCTGCTGTAGCTCCTGGTCGTGATGACCAGGTTGTGGGATTGCTGACGCAGTTGTTGGCACGTTTTCCGCCAGTGGCTCCTGAGCAGGCTCCGGGTGTTCCTCTAGTGGCCGGTTTGTAGCAGAGGGCTACAGTTGCAGCACATGTGCCGTCTTATCTTGAGATGATGGGACATATGCAGAGGATTGGTACGCCGTTGTTTGAGGGCCGAGTGGGTCCTGTGGAGGCAGACCAGTGGCGCTTGAGAGTGGAGCGTAACTTCAGATCGATTCGTTGTCCTGCTGAGTATCAGGTAGAGTTGGCCATTCACTATCTGTGGGGTGATGCGCATCTGTGGTGGCGAGCTATCGAGGCTCGGAGAGCGGTGTGGACCTGGGGAGAATTCTTAGCCGAGTTCAATGCTAAGTATTTTCCTCAGGAGGCTCGAGATCATCTTCAGTTGAGTTTTATGTCGCTGGAGCAGGGAGGACGTTCAGGTGGCGAGTATGATGCCGAGTTTGGCAGGCTGTTGGTGCATTCGGGTCGTGATTTTGAGGCCGCGAGGACTCTTATGCAGAGATTTTTGCAGGGACTTCGGTTGAGTATCCGGTCTCAGTGCAGAGGTGCCAGGTATGCCTCGAGAGCAGAGCTGGTAGAGCTTGCAGCGTCGATTGAGGAGGATCAGCGAGTGCATGCTGGTTCGATAGTGGTTCCGCCTGTGGTTGCTTCTGTTGCTCAGCCAAGGGGTCATCAGCAGCAGCCGCAGCAGCATCGGCGTTGTTCTGGTTTCGGCAAGGGCGGTAAGCCTGCGCAGGGCCAGAAGAGGAGGTGGGATGATCCTTCCAGGATGACTTCAGGTATCCACGACACTCATGGTTGTTTTGGGTGCGAGAGTTCTGAGCATCGGGTGGCGAACTGTCCTAAGGTCTCCCGGGAGGTCAAGGTTTGCTTCCACTACAGAGAGCCGGGGCATATCAGGCCGATGTGTCCTAAGTTGCAGCAACCGGTTATTGCAGCGATTCTGCCAGCTGGAGTACAACCTTTGAGTCAGATTGCGGCAGTGATGCAACCGATGGGTCAGATTGGACCTGTACCGCGCGTGTATTCGCCGGCAGAGTTCGGTCAGGGAAGTGGAGCTGGGCAGATCACAGGTAAAATTTTAGACTCGAACTTCGTAAAATTCCTAGAGGTAGAATTTTTCATTATGGTTGTTGTTTGTTTGTTATTTTACTTGTGGTCGAGTCTCAGGGTTCTCAACGCATGTGATATGTGTAGGGACCTTGTTAGTGGGCGGCTTTGAGTCCCACGTGATGTTTGATTCTGGAGCTTCGCACTGTTATATTACTCCGGAGCGGGCCGAGAGCAGTGGCATCCGGAACAGCGCTGGTGAGTGCGCAGGCATGGTCAAAGTGGCTGGAGGTGGATTCCTGGCTACTTCGGGCCGTGCTAGAGCAGTAGATGTTCAGATAGCGGGGCATTCGATGCTAGTGGACTTGGTGATTAGTCCAGTGGCGCTGTATGACGTGATTCTAAGGATGGACTGGTTATCGTTCTACCGGGTTCATCTGGATTGCTTTAAAGGCAAAGTAAGCTTCGAGCGTGATGGCGACAGGTTGGTGTTTCAGGGGTTGAGACCGACATCTAGTAGTCTTGTGATCTCGGCTATTCAGGCAGAGCAGATGTTAGAGCGAGGTTGCGAGGCATTTTTGGCGACGATTGTGATATTGGAATCCAGTGGTGAGATTGCTTTTGAGGATATTCGAGTTGTTCGGGAGTTCAAGGATGTTTTTTGGTCGTTGAAGGGATTACCACTATCTCGATATGATCCTTTCATGATTGAACTAGAGCCAGGAACATCTCTGATATCTAAGGCTCCTTACAGGATGGCTCCAGCAGAGTTAGCGGAGCTGAAGAAGCAGCTAGAGGACCTTTTGGGTAAGGGTTTTATTCGTCCGAGTGTTTCGCCATGGGGAGCATCGGCTCTGTTTGTGAAGAAGAAGGATGGGAGTTTCCGGTTGTGCATCGATTACTGGGGACTTAACCGAGTCACTGTGATGAACATGTACCCTCTTCCAAGGATTGATGAGTTGCTGGATCAGCTGAGGGGTGCTACCTGGTTCTCCAAGACTAACTTGGCTTAAGGATATCATCAGATTCCGATTGATGAGGCAGATGTTCGCAAGACGGCATTCATGACGCGTTATGGGCATTTTGAGTTTGTAGTGATGCCTTTCGGTTTGATGAATGCGCCTGCGCCATTCATGAGATTGATGAACGATGTGTTCAAAGAGTTTTTGGACGTGTTCGTTATCATTTTTATCAATGACATCTTGGTTTATTCGAGGATTTCTGAGGAGCACGAGGTGCATTTACGTTTGGTTCGGGAGAGGCTTCGGGAGCAGAAGCTGTATGCAAAGTTGAGCAAGTGTAGTTTCTGGCAGCGAGAGATGGGTTTCCTTGGTCACATTGTGTCTGTATTGGGAGTTTATGTAGATCCGGCCAAGATTGAGGCTATTCGAGATTGGCCTAGACCGAGCAGTGCTACCGAGATCAGGAGTTTCTTGGGTTTGGCAGGTTATTATCGGAGGTTTGTCACGGGTTTTGCGAGTATGGCGCAGCCGATGACGAAGCTGACCGGTAAGGATATTCTGTTTGTCTGGTCGCCGGAGTTCGAGGATAGTTTTGCGAGATGATGTCAGAGGTTTTAATCCCAAAATAAATCCGCAAGTGCACAGACAAAAGCAGTAGTATTTTAGGTATCGAATCCACAGAGACCAAGGTTACTCTATGAAATTATGGATTTAAATTTAAAACTAAGACAAAATGAGAGTTGGTTTGCAGTGAAACAATGAACATAACGATAATTAAAACGATGTAAATTCAATAAGATAAAGGCAATAGATTAGGATCATTCGCCGGTGACTTCGAATTAAGGACTGAGCATCTATTCAGGATTAAAATTTAGCGCGGTCTAGAACTCAAACATAAATGCAATATTGCCCTACTGTCGTGATGTATCAATATCTTTATCTAACACCCTAAATGCCTAAATTGTCGTTTGAATTCAGAGATGTTGATAAGCATTAACAAAATGGTTTGATTTGTTCACAATCGATGGCAACAATCAACTGTCGTTGGTTACACACCGATTGCTCATCAATGATTTATCTAGCAACCTAGAGCACTGTCGTGAGTAAGTTAAACTTGAAATCATAGACTAGGTGATCAAATTAGCCTAAGCATTACGAATCTCGATTGATGAAGACAAATGATATCATTCCTATTTGGCTCAGTCACTAACATCCTAATTCACCATTGAAATCCCCTAATCTAGCTATGAGACTACTCAACCATGAAGATTAAAGAAAACACAACAATCAAATGAGAATGATTCATCATGAAAAAGCCAAGAGATAAGGGATTAAGAAATCTTCTCAATAGAAAGTCGTGGATGATCCTCCAAATCTTACAACCAAAATCCAAGGAAATGAAAACACTTGATGGATCTCAAGGTCTTAGAACAAATGAGTCTCAACCTTTAGAATGAGGGAATGAAAAAAATCAGAAAAAGTGAACTCATGTTTTGGGAAGTGGCTGGCTCTTATTTATAATAAAAAATTAGGGCAACTGGTTCTGGGTGACCGACTGGTCGGTCTGATTCCGGACCGGTCGGTCTCCTCATCGAGTCTCGGGTCTTCAGGTGCAGGGGACCGGTCGATCCTGTGTGCCGATCGACCGGTCGAGATTCCAGTGGACTTTTGGCTCTTCGGGCATCGCGTGTGGACCGGTTGGTCCAACCATACGGACCGGTCGGTCCGGATTCCAGGGGCTTTGGCTCTTCGGGCGAGCAGGTGCTCGCTCCAAACCGAGCAGGTGCTCGGTTAGGGAATATCGCCTTTTTGCTCCGAGTTCTTCTCTTTCGCTCCAATGACCCCAAATGATTCCAATCCATGCTTGAGAGCCTCCTAGAACCTGAAAAGACACGAAATGAACTAGAAAGAAACGAAAATAAATAGAAAACAATATGTAAAAGAGACCAAAATACTAATATATCACGAGACTCAAGGAGATGTTAACTAGTACGCCGGTGTTGGCATTACCAGAGCCGGGGAAGCCTTATACCTTGTATACTGATGCTTCAGGAGTTGGTCTTGGTTGTGTTTTGATGCAGGAAGGTCGAGTTATCGCGTATGCTTCGAGGCAGTTGCAGGGTAGCGAGCGTAATCGGCTTACACATGATCTAGAGTTAGGAGCAATAATGTTCGCTCTGAAGATCTGGAGGTCGTATCTCTACGGAGGTAGAGTGCAGATTTTTACGGATCACAAGAATCTGCAGCACATCTTTACTCAGCCGTTGCTGAATATGAGACAGAGGTGCTGGGTCGAGTTGCTGGCAGATTACGATCTAGAGATCACTTATCATCAGGGCAAGGCTAATCAGGTAGCGGATGCCTTGAGTCGGCGGAGATTCGATTCAGCCCGTGAGCAGGATATTGAGGTTTGGTAGACGAGATTAGCATGTTGCGCCTTTGCGCTATTTCGGAAGAGCCATTGGGCTTGGAGGCAGTTGATCGAGCAGATCTTCTTAGTAGGATCAGGGTGGCTCTGCAGAGTGATCAGGTGTTGATTGATACGTCGCGAGCAGTGGGGTCTGAGCATATTGTCTCTCCGAATGGGACGATTCTGGTTCGTGGTCGAGTTTGTGTACCTCGTGATGAGGTGTTGAGACAGGAGATTTTGAGTGAGGCTCATACGAGCAAGTTTTTGATTCATCCGGGTGCGACCAAGATGTATCGTGATCTCAAGCAGTATTATCACTGGGTCGGGATGAAGAGAGACGTGGCAGCTTATGTGTCTAAGTGCAACACGTATTCGTTGGTCAAGGCCAAGCACAAAGTTCCGAGTGGCAAGTTGCAGAGTTTACCCATCCCTGAGTGGAAATGGGATATGATTACGATGGATTTCGTGGTTGTTTTACCTACGTCGCAGACGTATAATGCTATCTGGGTGATCGTGGACCGATTGACCAAGTCAGCACACTTTTTGGCTATTAAGAAGACCGATGGAGTGGCAAGTTGGCTACAAAGTTTGTGCGGGAGATTGTGAGGCTGCATGGAGTGCCAGCCAGTATTGTTTCTGATCGAGATCTCAGGTTTGCATCAGAGTTCTGGAGAGCCTTTCAGGCAGAGATGGGCACTAGGGTGCATAAGAGTACAACTTATCATCCACAGACTGATGGGCAGTCAGAGAGGACTATTCAGACTATGGAGGATTTGCTGAGTATGTGTCTTCTGGATTGGGGTGGTCAGTGGTTCGATCACTTGGGATTAGTTGAGTTCGCGTATAATAACAACTTTCAGGCGAGTATCGGGATGGCTCCTTTTGAGGCTCTGTATGGGAGGTCATGTAGGACGCCTTTATGCCGGACCCAAGTGGAGGAGCGCAGTTTTCATGGGGCTACTAATGTTCAGGAGACGACAGAAAAGGTTCGTATTGTTCGGCTGAACATGAAGGAAGCTCAGGATAGACAGAGGAGTTATGCGGATAAGTGTAGACGTGAGCTTGAGTTCTCAGTGGGAGATCGCGTATATCTCAAGATGGCTATGTTGAGGGGTCCTAACAGATCCATAGCAGAGAACAAGCTAAGTCCGAGATTTAATGGACCGTTCCCGGTGGTGGAGCATGTTGGACTAGTGGCTTATCGGCTAGAGTTACCTCCGATCATGAAGGCATTTCATAAGATTTTCCATGTGTCGATGTTGAGGAAGTGCCTACATGAGTCTGAGGAGTTAGTGCCGGAGATCCCTGCGGATCTTCAGCCAGATTTAACGGTTCCGGCGGTTCCTGTAAGGATTCTCGAGAGGAGGGTCAAGGAATTACATCAGAAGAAGATTCCGTTGTTGCGTATTTTCTGGGATTGTGGCGGTTGCCAGGAGGAGACTTGGGAGCCGGAGGCAAAGATGAAGCTGAAGTTCAAGAAGTGGTTTGATAAGCAGGTCGCCATTTGAGCTTAGTTTTCTTTGTGGTTCCAGTTTCGTGTAGGCCTTTGTGCCAGTATCGTTGTTGGTTCATGTATTTTTCGTTTCGTTGTAACGATACACATTGTTGGAGATTTATAAGATGAGATTTTTCTCTTATATTTCTATTTTTATCGGATTGTGTTCCTGATATGCGATCGTGTGGACCAGTGAGGATCGTGTTTTGTGGATATTCCGGTTGGGGAGTATCTAGTTTAGATCATGTGACGTGACCTAGTCGCTGATGTTTATAGGCGTTTTAGAATTTATTACGGATTACTCATGATCTGGAGACGGTTGCTTTCCAGAGTATGTATCGGGGACGGTGGTTTCCTGTATACATGCTGAGAGATGGTGGTTCTCTCCAGGAGACGGTGGTTTCCTGTGTACTTATACTGGGACAGTGGTTTCATTTATAGTACGAAGTACTTTTACTGGGACGGTGATTTCCTTTATAGTACTGAGCGCCTATATTGGGACGGTGGTTTCCTCTATAGTGCAGAGAGACGGTGGTTCTCTCGAAGGGACGGTGGTTTCCCCAGAGTATTTGTGAGTATGGATGAGTTAACGTAATAAATGTTTGAGAAAACGTGCGTATAAGCATAGGATTAGTTCGTGAGCCTCAGAGATTAGGTGAGAGTTTCCAGTGGTATTGGTCGGTGCGGGCCAGATTGTAGTCCTTTGTGGACGTGTTTTTGCGGGATTCGAAGTCGAATCCAAACTAGTGGGGGAGAGTTGTAACATCCCGAAACCAAATTGTCGATTCTGGTAAGGGGTGTCGATCGACACCAGTGGTGGGTGTCGATCGACACCATGATATGTTTTCAGTTCGGTTTAAAATTTAATCGAGCAGTTTGACGAGGTGGTTTAGGGAGCCTAGGGCTTGTGTTTATAAGCGTGCATTGGTTATTGTGGCCACATTTTCTCAAGGAAATAGGCAGAGAAAGGAGAGAGAAAAGTTGTGAGAATTCCGAGCGATCCGAGGCGTTCCATGATCCGTTCGTCGTGTTTCCTTGTTCTTCGGGCTTTCTTGTCATTCATGTGTCCTCGTCGCTGCGATTCTCGGTGAGTTCCAGTGAAAGAATCAACCGTTCGTTGCTTCTCGTCGCTCATTCCTCGTCGCCGCATCGTTTCGTCGATTTAACGAGGTGAGTGCGCGACCGTAGGCTCGGATTAGCAGTTGATTGAATAAAGTTAGTTTTGGGAATGTTTGAGAATGATTCATGGTTGTTCTGTGTTGATTTGGTGTTGATGATTTGTTGAAATCGAATTGAAAGTGTTAGACCGTGTTTTCGTGTGATTTATGAAATTTGGCATCGGAAGGAAAACCTAGTGCCGATCGACACCCTATGGTGTATCGATCGACACCAAGGTAAAAGCAGCGTCGCTCGACACCGTGTGATGTGTCGAGTGACACCATTGTTATTGTTGCGTCGATCGACACCGTGCGATGTGTCGATCTACACCCATGTTTTATGAATTAAATATTTTTAAAATTAATTGTTATTTGATTAATCGGTTTATTCGTACTTAGCCTGTAGATGGGAGGACCGTCTCACTAAGTATTTATTAAATACTTACGCACTTCATTTTTCCCAATTGTGTTGCAGGTAAAGAAAAAGTGTGATCGCATAATCATGGCCGGAGGAGAGGATGATAGGGTTTAATTGTGTTATTGCTGTTTAGTCTAGTGGAACCCGGTGTTAGGTTGCTAGATTTATTTATGAGCATTCCTGGATTTGATATTGATTTTATTTATTGGATGGATATTAAATTATTATTGGAATTTTGTTATGGATTGTTTGGTTGTTGAGTTTTATTTTCCGCAGTAGATTTGAAAAAAAAAAAAAATAGACCGGGTGTGACAGCGCCACACCTTGTTGTTTCTTTGATGACCATGAAAGAGGATGGGACCCAAGATAGACGATATAACCGTTGGTAGAGACATAATCATCACGATGTCCGGCCCAATCAGCGTCTGAATAAACATATAGAGCTAAAGTATTACCTTTTCGAAGAAATATTCCATGGTCAAAAGTGTCTGCTAAATAGCAAAGTAAACGTTTGAGTGCCAACCAGTATTCCGTCGTAGGCGCATGCATATATTGAGAGAGACGGTTGACCGAGTAATACAGTTCTGGACGAGTGAATTGCAGGTACTGTAAACTACCAAGAATAGCACGATATTCAGTCGGATCAGATAACCGCGTACCAGAATGTAAAGATAATTTTGGTGATGCTGCCATCGGAGTGGTCACTGGTTTTGCTAACAACATGTTTGTTCGGCCGAGAAGATCGCGAATGTATTTTCTTTGGTTGAGGTGAAGACCTGATGGAGTTCTTTTAGCTTCAACACCCAGAAAATAATGTAAATCTTCAGGATCTTTTATTGAGAAACGATGCGCCAGATTGTCAAGAGTTTGTTGAAGAAATTGTGAGTCATTTCTGGTGATTAAGACATCGTCAACATACACAAGCATGTAGACGATAGACGTGCCCTTTTGCTTAATGAATAGAGATGTATCAGAAACCGAATTAACAAAACCTACAGAGAGAAGGTAATTTCGTAGCTCCACATACCACACGCGCGGAGCTTGTTTAAGCCCGTAAATTGCTTTGCGCAGCCTACATACATAATCTGGTCTGTCGGGATCGATGAATCCTGGAGATTGATTCATATAGACTTCATCTTCAAGCGTAGCTTGTAAAAAAGCGTTATTGACATCAAGTTGTTTGATAGGCCAGGAACGATCAACCGCGACACCAAGAACTAAGCGTATTGTCGTTGATTTGATAACCGGGCTAAAAGTTTCAGCGTAATCCAAACCTGCACGTTAATTAAAACCTTGCGCAACTAATCTCGCTTTGTATCGATCTAAGATACCATCCGATCGATATTTATTTGTAAAAATCCATTTGCAGCCAACTCGCGAGACTTTAAGGCGGTGGTGGTGGAACCAAATCCCATGTATGGTTTCCAATTTGAGCATTGTATTCTAACCCCATTGCTCCTCTCCATTTGTCTTTTTTGAGTGCTTGATGTGTCGTTCTCGGTTCTGCATCACACTTCGCAGTCACTGTTGCAATTTGAAGATAGCGTTTATTTGGTTTAGTGATACCATGTTGCAGGCGTGTAGACATGGTGCGTAGAGGTTGATTTTGTTGAGGCGGTGGAGCAGCACCGGAGTTGAGAGGCGATGAGCGGTTTGGGTAGGTTGTTTTAGATGGTGATTTAGAAGGGGATATGGTGTTGTTACTTGCAGGAGTGTTTGGTGATGATGGTGTTGTGTTGGTCGACGGGAAAGGAGAATTTGGTGGTATGGGGATCAGAGAAGAGGGTGGCGACGGGAGAGGATTGAAGGAAGGAGTTGATTTTTTTTGTGTAGTGGGCTGTAGTATATGGGCCGTGGGTTGTAACCCATTTTGAGTATGAGCAGTAGGCTCTTGGTGGTTCTGGGCTGTTGGTTGCGGCCCATTTTGAAATTGAGCAGTGGGCTCTATGGTTGGGGAAAGAGAAGAAGAAGAAGAATGAAATAGAGGCAAAGGCGATACCTGAGAGTTATGCTGCACGGTGGATGATGACAGTCCGGTACGATGAAGGTCTGGACTCCGGGAATCCATTTGTTGAACCCTCATTGAAGCAGGAATGATTGTATGAGTGGGTGAGTTGACGTCGAAGAGGTGAAGCTTAAAAACAGGAAGTAGGCACTTTGTTGGCATATGTAAACAGAAGTAGGCACTTTGAGTTCATGAATAGCCCATGAAAACACATTGGAGAGATTTATCTTCAAGCTTATGACGATTGTATCGTCTTAACCATGGATAGCAAGCTGAACCAAACACCCGTAGTTTCTCGTAATTTGGAGCAGTACCAAACAATCTCTGAAAGGGCGATTCAAGATGGAGAGTAGGATTCGGTAATCTATTTATCAAATACACCGCCGTTGCAAACGCGAATGGCTAATAAGTTTTGGGAATGGAAGCTATCGAGAGAAGCGTGAGTCCCATTTCAACGATGTGACGATGTTTGCGTTCAGACACACCATTGTGTTCCGGAGTGTGCAGCGGAGAAGTAAGATGCGAAATTCCATGTGGAGATAAAAAAATTCTGAGAGCAACATACTCACCACCATTATCCGAATATAGCGTTGTAATTTTCGTTTGAAACCGGTTCTCAACCAAGCTTTTGAACGCCATAAATGTCTCTTTGACTTGGGATTTCTGTTTCAACGGATACAACCACGTATACCGAGTATAATGATCCACAAAGATGACGTAATAGCGATAATTATCAAGTGAGAGAATCGGTGAACTCCACGCATCCGAGTAAACATATTCAAGAGGCCTTGAAGAGGTGATTGTTGATTGAGAAAAAGGTATCTTGTGACTTTTATTAATCATACAATCTGAGCAAGACAAGGATTGCAACGATTGTTTTGGAACAGGAATTGATAAACGAGAAACAACGGTGTTTAAAATCTGAGAAGACGGATGACCTAAGCGTAAGTGCCATGGAGACATCTTATTAGCGGAAGCAGATGACGCAAACAAACTCTGAACGGATGAAGATGTTACCGGTCACTCATACAACTCATTCATAGTTCGACCTTGGAGCAACGGGGTTCCCGTTGTTAGATCCTTCACCTGAAAAGAAGCAGGAAAGAATTCCATAGAGACTTGATTAACATTACACAATCGATATACGGAGATAAGATTCTTGTGAATATCAGGTACGTATAAAACTTTATGTAATTGTAAATCGCGATGAGTTGTAGGAAGAGAAGCAAAACCAGTATTTGTTATTGGAATGTTCGAACCGTCTGCGATTGTAACCATGTCTGAACCATGGTAAGGCTGGTGCAAGGCGAGATTGTTAAGATCTGCCATCATATGATGTGTAGCTCCACTGTCAAAGAGCCAATTGTTGGCTGAGTAGGGCGAGTTCACGGCTAAATTTGCACGAGGCTGCCATGGTGTAAACGGAGTTTGTTGTTGCGGAACCGTTGATTGAAAACTCTGGAGACGGGAACATCTTTTCTCACTATGACCATGGATGCCACAGATTTGACAGCGACTATTATATGGCCCCGGACCCAACTGATTTGAATGATTTGAACCATCACCTTGGCCATACGAGGACGAAGACGAGGACCATTGATTATTGTTGTTGTTGTTGTGATTGGGGCGATATTGCTGCTTGTAATTGTTGTTGTTGGAGTAGTTGTGTTGAGTGGCAACATTGGCAGAGATCGGTACATGAGACACAAGAGAACTCATGGACGATAATATCTTGGCTTCATAATTGAGTAGCTTCTCATGAAGCTCGGGAATGGTCGGTGGAGTGTCACGTCCTTCAATTTGATCAACTAGAATTTTATACTCTTTGGGTAGTCCATCAAGAACAAAATCAATTTGCTCTTCATGTGCAATCGGTGAGCCAAGGATTGCAAGTTGATCATAACGTGTGGTGAGGCCTTGAATGTAGACGTCGATGGTTTTCGACTCTTTCTTCCACGTCTTGAGTTGATCTCGTAATTGACGAATGTGACCGCGGCTTGGCTTAGCATATGCCTGAGCTAACGTATCCCAAATTTCAGAGGATTTAGTTGATCTAGACACAAGCGGTTGAAGCGATGAAGTCATGGTTCCAAGAAGAGCGCTAAAAATCAACTTATCTTGTCTTTTCCAAAGAGTGTATGCGGGGTTTGTCGTGACGACATTATTAGCGGGCCGGAATCACCATAGATCCATCAAGGTGACCCGCAAGATCATAGCCATCGAGAAAGGAGTGGACTTGAAGTTTCCACATCAATTGTTAAATTGAGTTTTGTCACATGAGACATGTTGATGGTGAACAAGGATTGTGAGTTGAGGGGAATGGTTTCTCTTGTGGAAGGAGTCGATGTTGAGTCGGAACCAGACATGACAACGAAGATTGAGAGAATAAAACGAGAGAGAAAAATTTTGGATATTTTATAGATCGTAAGCTCTAATACCATATACTCCCTCCGTTTGTTTATAATTGATGTTTTAGGATTTATTTATTATTTACAAATAAGTGATGTTTTCGCTTTCTAATGCACCATTAATTGATTTTTGTGTGTTTTTGACTCTTTAAATTCTGCAGATTGAATTTTTATTGGTTGAAATGTATTGGATAAATAAAAAGTATTGTTTTATTTTAAAAAAACAAGGTAAATTTAATGATTTCTTAATCTGTGTGTAGAAGCCTAAAACATCAATTATAAACAAACGGAGGGAGTAGATGTTTGTAGAAGAGATAATCTTTATTATTGTGGAGGCAGAGTATATATATTACAGTGTGTGCATTAAGGTATTCCTACGAGAGTTAATGTGAGAATATGTACTTTACATATATATGCATCCTTAATCTAAGCTATTAGCCTTAATCTATGCCATTAGAGATATGATGATATCCTGATAGGAGAAACAATTGACATGGTTTAAACCCCGGATTTCGGGGAAGGTTGAACTGTGCAATTTCGTGCATACAGTCCCCCATTCATATAAGCTCTTGAGCTGCCTATCAGTTTCGTTCTGAAACTCATCTTTGTTGCTTTCAATGTATTATTTGAGTATTTATTTATTTCTAATAAGATGCCGTTTTAGGTTTTCTTTGTTTCTTTTGAATTAGAGAAAAGCATCCGTGCTATATGCCAAGATGTTTTGTAAGATCTTTCATATTTATGCTGAGCTTAATTATTTGCTTAAGGGTTCTTGAATGTTATTGTCTTATTTGTTATTATCCGGATGGTATTAAAATATAAATTTCGACTTCCCGTTTAAGGATCATGTTTGCTTGGTGTATCACGGTGATGGCCACATAAAAGAAAGAACATTCTTGTTTTTTCCACTCTTTTGATTTTCTATTTCCATAAGTTCCAGAAAATGAATAAGGATCAACAATAAGGAAGTTGTCGTTTCGAGAAAATGAAGCAAGCAATTCTGCTATTTTTCCTTATATATATATCTAGTTACCACCGTCGCTGCTATGGACGTCAAAGTAGAAGAACCACCGTTGAAGATGACAAAAAGAAAGAAAAAGAAAAAGAAGCCCACTTCTCCATCGTTTTTATCTCTTCCAGATGAAATAATTGTGAATAGCTTAGCTCGAGTCTCGAAAGCTTACTACCGTTCACTCTGCTTGCTTGGTCTCCAAGAGCTTCTACTCTCTCCTATCTTCTCGAGATATCTACGCGGTCCGATCCGAACTCGGAGTTATAGAGTCTCGCCTCTACGTGTGCATGTGGTCACCAAATCATCGTGGCTGGTTCACTCTCGGCGAGATTAACAAGGGTGAATTAAGTTTCATACCGGTAAAACTCTCTTCCTCTTATTCTCCAACTCACTTAACTGCTACTGCAACCATTGTAGCCGTTGGTTCAGAAATCTATAAAATCGGTGGAGCCATCAATCAAATGCGATCCAAAGCCGTTCTTGTGTTTGATTGTCGGAGTAACACGTGGCGTCGTGGTCCTAACCTGACAGTGGGAAGGAAAAACGCAAAGTCTTGTTTTCTAGACGGGAACATATATGTAATAGGAGGATGCAGCAAGATTGATGAGGAACCCATGAATTGTGGTGAGGTTTTCGACCTCAAGACTCAAACTTGGAAGCCATTGCCTAGACCAAGTAATTATATATTCGACACGAATGAAAAAGTTGGCGATATTGGAGGAAGGCTCTACATTATCACCATATATAATAACATCGATTATGCATATGATCCGGAACAAGGAAGATGGGTAGTACCAGAGGTGGGTTTTGTGGGTCTACAACCTCTAAGTAGTTTAAATGGACCTTGGTGCGTTATAAATAGACCTTGGTGCTTTATAGAAAATGTTATGTTTGGTAATCATTGCGGTAAAGTTAAGTGGTATAACACATGGTCTCGAAAGTGGCACAAAGTTTATTTGGATAATGAGTTCGCAAAACGTCTTAAACACGGTACGTTTCAATTAGTTAACCATGGTGGGAAACTAGTAATTATTTGGTATGAGTTTATTAAAGATGTGAAAGACAGCAAGAGAATTTGGTGTGCGGTGATTAGGTTGGAGACGAAAGTTTCGTGGGGAGGTTGAACGATGCAATGTTGTGCATACAGTCCCCAGGTCACATAAGCTCCCAGCTGCCTATCGATTTTGGTATGAAACTCATTCTTTCTTGCTTTCAACATACTATTATTTGGGTATTTATTTCTAATAAGATGAGAGAATTTTTGTTTGTTACCTTTAAATCAGATACAAGCGTCCATGATGTTTTGTAAGATATTGTTAGTTTATGTTGATTGCTGAGCACTGTTGTTTTTGTTTTTATATATCAAGAAACCCTCCAAGTAAGACACTAGTTTAATTAGTGCATTGCGTTGATTCTCAATTGTTAAAAAAGGAAGTTTCGACAACTCTTAGAATTACCGGAATAAAAAGCCATCTCTATCTAGATCATTTGGTATACTGGAATGCTGAAAATAATTAGGATTGTGGAGAGTGAGACTATCATATGGAAATGAAGTCACGTCACAGAGCAAAGCATGGACAATCCAATCACATTAGCTCTTACACTGCATTAGCAATTCCTCTCTTGTCCCAGAAATATGGATCTAATAAGCATGATCAATTGTTTCTCTTTCTCTCACCACTAAATTTCCTACATAAAGTCTTGATACTGCGTAGACCGTCATCCTTCAGCCCAGAGTCACTATTTCCACAATGTTGTTTTCCGACTCTTTCTTCTCTTACTCCCTTCCACTCACCGTGGTCTTATTCCTCTTTCTTCAACTTTTTGTCTCCATTCTCACTTGATAAAACACCCCTAATCACGTTTTCTACGACCTTCTCGTATTTGCTGATTGTGCAGGAACGGGTCCCCAAATAGTTGTTTCAAGTAAATAAAATCCTACGAAAGAAGGTCTAAAACCACTCATATATTGTAATCGATAAAACGTTTTTTTAATTTTAGTTCACAATATTTCGTTTATTTAGCTGATGATATTCAAACCCGGGTTCTATTGAAATATTGTTTTTAACAATGTCGATTAACTATTTAATACTTTTTAATAAGGGACTTGTTCATTAATAAAGAAGAGGGAAAATGTCATTTAAATCCCCAACTTTCAAATTTTGGCCATTTAAATCATCAACTTTGGCGTGGACTATTTAAATCCCCAAGTTTTTATTGACTTTCATAAAAAATCTCAAGATTATTCGTTAAGAACTTTCCGTTTTATTAGAACGACATCGATATCATTTAAAAAAAAATCAAAAACATTTGCAAACAAGAGGCTCAAACAAGAGAATTTGGTGTGCGGTGATTAGGTTGAAACAATGGAAAAGGTTTAAACCCATGATTTTTGGGAAGGTTGAACGGTGCAATGCTGTGCATACAGTCCCCAAGTCATATAGGCTCTTGAGATGCCCATCGGTTTCAATCTGAAACTCATCTTTGTTGCTTTCATCATATTATTTGAGTGTTTATTAATTCTAATAAGATACGGTTTTTAGTTCTTTCTTTCTTTTGAATTAGAGAAAAACACATTTACTATATATGCCCAGATGTTTTGTAAGATCTTCTTAGTTTATGTTAAGCTTAATTATATGCTCAAGTTACCTTATTTTCCTAAGGGTTCTTGAATGTTACTGCTTAGTAGCCGGATTCGGTTTGACACATGAATTTCGACTTAAAGCATCCTGTTTGCTTGGTGTATCACGGTGGTGGCCACATGAAAGAGAAAGGCATTCTTGTTTTTCACTCTTTTGATTTTTCTAGCTCCAGAATATGAACAACGATCAACAATAAAGAATTTGTCGATTTTTGTTTGCTTTTGTTTAATTAATGACCTACAATAATGTAATATAAGCTCGTTTGGAGAGAATTAATTATCATAAATTGTAGTTTTGGAAGCAAGGATATACGTTATCACCCGTAATAAAATACACTGTGATACAAGAATGTAGGCTCTTGAGATGTCTATTTGTCTCGCTTTGATTATACAAGAACTAGATTTGGACCCGCGTCAAACTCGAGATTATAAATTTTAGTTTATTAATTTCTATATTTTGATTAGCATAAAATACATACGACCAACATATAAATTGAGAAAATAATTTTATGAAATAACTTTAAATCCAATAAAAATCTAATTATCTTTGATCGACAAATAAAAATAATAATTCTCATGTTTTTAGAATTAATAGGAAAATTAAATATTTTGTTTAATTAATTAAACACAATATTCATTACCTTCTATACATATTTTTATTGTAAATGTTTATAGTTTAATAAATATATATTCCAGAATGTTGTAAGAAAATCTAGACGAAATTTAATAAAGTTTATAAGTTTGGAAATGTGTGTTTTTTAAAAAAAAAATTTAATAGGATGATAATTATCTCTTAAAACTCTCTTTGGATGACACGTAGGATTTTTAAGTTTTAATATCTCCTAAAAGTCTTTTTGAGTGACACATAGGATTTTGAATTTTTAGTTTCTCCTCAATTAATATATATAGGATGTGAAAATCATGATTTTAGTTAATTTGCTTTTGTGAAATCAGTGACCTGCAATAATGTATGAGAGCTAATAATATAAGCTTGCTTGGAGAGGATTTAAGAAGTCGGAAAAACAAATATGAAACCTTAATTTTATCCCAACGATTGGCACTGAAATGAAATGGATGGTTTGATCATTTATCTCTGAGCATTTGAGAGACCATGAAGATATCATTTGGTGACCTTACACTTGTGTCTCTATCAAGAAACCCTCCAAGGAAAACACTAATTTAACTAGTGCATTGAATCAAAACTAAACTGAGTTTAATATGAAATTGATTTGAAATTGGTTTTAACCAAAACAAATCGGGTAATGTGCAAGACGGACACATGTTCCTAACTTTGATGCAGCACAAAAAAAAAGAACACACAGAGTTATTACAAACAGCTGCTGGACAATTTTAGCCACAATGTCCACTTTTCTAGTAATACTCATCGACGTGGAATTTCTTGCGCAACAAATATCAACAGGGCAATAAGGAAACTATGAACACTAGAAAATCATTTATAGCAGCATCATTGAAGCGCTATTTTCACCAAAGCTGAAGTTCACTTTTAATAACCATCATCATCGAAACCAGATTCCTCATAATCAGAAAAGTCATCATCATTATCTGAATTAGAGTTATCATCATCATTCTCGGAAGAAAAGTCATCATCAGAACTACCGCCACTAAACATCCCACGCTATTTGGATCCGCCCATCATCTAGACCCATAACAAATCCAATAGGTCGGAAAAATGCCAATTGCTTCCTTCTTTACAAGGTCTGAAACCTTAAACATGTAAATTGGATGAGGCTATAGCTCGACTCATACACAAGCTCGAGCTGCTTGGTTGGTCAATAAGCCATTTCACCCATGCAACTCCAACTACAACCATCCATACAGACCCTCCTACCCTCCTTTGCAACTTCTTCAAAACAAAATGTCCACTGAACAATTCACTTTTACTCTCCAAGCGAACTACATTTCTCCCATCCATTTCCTCAATGCTGTAATTTTGTCATTTCACTATAACATGCGTTCGAATGTTAGCAACTACGAAATCCACTCATCCACAATGCAGCGATCACCGAGGTTTGGTGATCGCTCCAAACGGCTTGACTAAACCTAGGATAATGCAATCGTGCAACTTGTTTAGCCATAAGCACCTGACATGGTTTCTCCATTCCTTGCTCAGTCGTAACCGTAAAATCGCTTATCTGAGTTTTGCACCTTGGGGACCCTAATTTCGTGATCGATTTTGTAGGGTTCAAATCGTTTTTGCAGAGATATGTACTCGAGAATGCTTTCTGATGGCTACCGGTGATGTGTCTACGGTCACCTTGATAACTATATCTAGGATTTCTTCTCAAACTAGGTGTTATTAAAATCTAGTATAATTTTAAATCAACTACATTAATTTATTTTCAATTATCTTTCATTTCTTCTTACTTTTTAAACCTGATAAAAATTCAAGAAAACAAGAAAGATCAAATTCGAACTTTGTACATCTTTTGACCCCTCAAATTTCATTGTCTAATACTTTGCCATGAAATGATTAACCTTGACCTTATGAACATCGAGGCTTCCACATGTTCTTTAAAATTCACAAAATCTTAAACCTTGTTAGTTTATGGATTAAATCTTATTATAATCTCATTTTCTTCAAACATCCTTAACTTCAAATCAACTACAATCTGTTTAGTTATACCATTACTCTCTGATCACGGATTTTTCGCCATCATCTAGTGTCACATTGGTGAATGTAAAGACTCCACACTCTCCTTTGTTCTCATCTATATAATCATCAAACCAAAGACCACAATTTATATTGCACTATGAAAATTAAAATTCATATCATTACAAAAAAAAAAAAAAAACGCGATAGACATAATAGATCTGAAGGAACAAAAATTTTGTGGTGAACTCAAATCCCTAGATTCTCAGAAACGAAATCTAAAAAGCAAAATTTCTTCTTTCATTCTAAAAATAAAGAACATTATTAGAAGTTTAAGATGAACTTCATATTCAACTTTATCTCTTTGATCCCTCAAAATTTCTAATGTTTTGCCATGAATTGATTTACATTGGCATAAGGCTTTTCTGAACTTCCACATGTTCTTTAATATTTGGTACATGCTCTGTTTTGTAATACATCTCTTGCTATGTGGTATATACAACTCTATAGTTAAGTGTTTTATTAGAGAATATAAAAGTTTCAAATTTAGTCTGGAATTTTCATTTTCCTATAAACTTATAAAACATGTTTTCTTCTTTTTACATTTTTCTGATAACATATACCTAATTTAGCCACAACCAGTTTTTTTTCACCAGTAATTCCCACACGAGCAACGACCATTAGAGAAGTGATGAAAAATCTTGGAATCTCTCACAACGATCTCTCTTCTCGTCATTTTCGACGCCTTTTCCAAGAACTCGTGACATTTCTTGCAGATTCTCGTGTTGTTCTTCACCATAACCGTTCTTCCTCTTTCCGCAGAGATCAGTCCAAGACACGTAGCGAGTCTTACCGAATGTCTTCTTGGTGAATTGCTTCTTCTCTTCAATAGAGCTGCCTCGTTCTCAACTTCTTCTTCTTCTCCAATCATTCTTGAGACAATATCTAAGACTTCGCAAATCTTGTTTGTCTCGACGTGGGATCTATCTCCGTTAGCGAACACATGAGTTTTACTCTTTGTTTCGATAGTACTGCGACTCGTTCTTCTTGATATGCCTTTGCTATGCATAAGAAGCTTGGTCCTATTTACATCTTTCCATCTTCCAGCTTCTATATACATGTTTAAAAGCACGATATAGCATCCCGTGTTATCGTGTTCCATCTTAAAGATCTGTTCTGCTGCGAATTCAGCTACGGTTACGTCGTTGTGGTTTCTACTTGCGTTTAACAAAGACCCCCAAATCCGAGATGTTGGTATAAATGGCATTTCTTCGATGAATCTTTTCGCTGAGTTGAAGTTTCCTGTACGACCAATGAGATCTAGCATGTATCCGTAATGCTCTATTCCAGGATCGATACCGTATTCTCTTTTCATGGAACCGAAATATTCCCATCCTTCGTTAATCATACCGGAAACACTACATGCTGCTAGTAATGAAGCAAATGTGCTCTTGTTTGGTTCTACTCCAGAACTAATCATCTCTGAGAATAAGGATATTGACATTCTCCCAAAACCGTGTACCGCATAGGCCATGATAATGCTGTTCCAAGAAACAACATCCTTTAACACAACTTTCTCGAAACATTTCCGTGCTTCCTCGAGGTCTCCACACATGGCGTACATATGAACAAGTGAATTCAAGATGATAGTGTTTGACTCGTATCTAGCTTTTACGATATAACCATGAAGTTGTCTACCTTCACTCAACGAGAGAGATTCTGCGTAAGCTGGTATAATACTAGCAATCGTTGTCGAATCAGGAACAAGCGATGAGTCCAAGAGCTCTTGAAATAGCTCCAAAGCTGAATCGTTCTTCCCGTTCTGCACGTAAGCAGCAATAATCGAGTTCCACGAAACCAAATTCTTCTCAGTCATTCGATTAAACATAGCCTCCGCTGATTTTAACTCCCTGCATTCTCCATACATATCGATAAGAGCGGTTTCCAATACTACATGAGGAAAAAAGACTCTCCTAATAGCGTACCCGTGAATCGTTCGACCTTCCAAGATCGTACACGCAGGAAGCAGATTTATCAATGTGATAACATCTGGCTGCATTGACATTTTCTGAAAGCACAGAAAAGCATCAATGGCTCGGCCGTTTCTAGCGTAACATCCTATCATAACGTTCCAAGCTACGATGTTCCTCTGTATCATACGGTTAAACAACCTCTCTGCATAACTCACTTCACCGTATTTACTGTACATGTCAAGAACTGATGTCAATGCCATAACATCACCCGTTTCAATTTGACTTCGAATAGCGTAGCAATGTATCTCCTTTCCTAATTTGGGACTATACACATAAGAACAAGCACCTAATGCGCTCATCGTACTGAACCTATCCGGTTCAAATCCACATTTCAGCATTTCTTTAAACAGCATCAACGAGCGAAACCCATCTTCGACCGCGAGATACCCAGAAATCATCGAATTCCACGAAACAACATCTCTCTCAGGCATTTCGTCGAACACTTTCCCTGCATCCCAAACGCACCCAAGTTTCATGTACATATATATAAGAGAATTGCAAACGTAAACATCTGAATCAAACCCAAGCTTGATCACCTTCGCGTGAATCGTCTTCCCTTGTTCCAACGACGAAATCCCAGTAGCCGACTTAATCACGAAAGGATAAGTAAAGAAATCAGCTTTAATTCCTGCAAACACCATTCTACAATAAAACTTAACCGCTTCATGATACAACCCAGAGCTAACGAAACCTCTTATCATAACATTCCAAACGAAAATATCAGCTTTGTTCATTTCGTCGAACAGGTGGAGTGCATCTTCCATTAAACCCGAATCAGCTAAATTCCGTAAAGCGCGAGTGAGGTCAGGATCATTGAGCTTATTACGTAGCTTCGATCGGTCCCGGAGAATTATCCGGGTAGGTTTCGATAATCTTTGGTCGATAACGAGATTTCGCTTCCCGATTCGCTTCACCTTCGTTTCGTGATGATTCTCATCGGAATTGTAGATACTGTAGCAGCGAGCAAGCGTAGTCGAAGCCATGAGTAAACACTAGAAATCGAGCTTCACTGAAACTTGTCTCTCGTCGTCTTCGTCATTTTCCCGCGTGATTTTTGTTTGTTGTCAATAAAAAGATAATGGCTTTATTGAACAATGAAGAAAACACAACAATGGTTTTATTCTGTTTTAAAAGAGATTCAAAATATTTACAAGTTTGTTTCTTTACTATATCTCAAGAGAAGAAGTCTTCATGGCTATTACCATCATCATCATCAGAGACATTTTCATCATCGTTGTTGTCGTTGTCGCTATCGCCATTGAAATTGAGGATAAGATCAAGAAGTTCTCTTCCAGTAGCCGAAGAAGATTGTTCTTCGTCTTCTCCTTCACTCTCTGGACCGAAACTACTTCTTCGGTTTTGCAGCGAGAGAAGTTGCGCCAATAGTTCTTGCGGTGATGATCCTCGGAACATCCATCCTCTAGGCGTACGCTTGCGCTGAAGAATCACAAAATTTCAAAATCAATCATCATTATCATCATCTTGGTAACTGTTATTACCACTATCAATTTCAATAGAACATTCATCATCATCGTCAAGATCGTAAACACTATCCATGTCATCATCAGAATCACTATAATCATCATCATCATCATCATTATCATCATCATCATCATCATCATCATCATCCTCGGCATCATCAAAAGACTCATCTTCACTCTCGTTCCCATCAATATCAAGATCCATTTCATTACCAAATAAATCGTCGTCATAATCATGGAAGCTAAGAAATGATAACCAATGAATGCGAGACCGACTCGGTAACTGGACATTTTTCAAACAAAGATCAACTTAACAATCGACCTCTACGTAAATTAAAATCAACAATGGAGCATTAAAGCGTACCAGTTCGATGTTCTCGGGCAATGTTGCTCTCTCCTCTGCCGTAGAAGTCCATACTTTGATGTCACTTTCAAGTCCGCTGCTAGCAAGCACCGGTATATGCGGATGAGGCTCAATACAGTTAACTACATGCCTATCCGCTTCCATAATACGTTTACGCTCTCCACTTTTTTTACTCCAAATAAATATCCGGCCACAGTCTGACCCGCTAACCACGTATTCAGACCGAGGTCCAAAAAAATTCACACCTTTAACCGTCTCACAGTTCTTGTGCCCCTTATAAACCATAGGAACTGAAGAAGAAGAAGAAGAAGCTGATTCTGATTCTGATACCGGAGAGGATGTGTTAGGGTTAGACCCTAATCCCATATCGTGTTCGAAAAGATAGATGAATTCATCGTTGTATGAAACAAGAAGTTCGCTTTGCTCGGAGAAGGCCAACCCCGTTATCCCAACTTGTTCGTTCCCAATGAGGTGTGGAGGGCAAAAATGATCAGCGGGTCGGCTAAAATCGCTTAAACCGTCTCCTTGAAATCTACGGATATCATAAAGACGAGCGTACTCGTCCATTCCACCAACAGCGAAAAGGTTGGAATTTCTCGGGTCGATTGCAATCGCGTTTAGCTGAATGGCTTCCATGTTGCTCCTCATAGGATCAACTGATTGGCATGTGAAAAGCTCTGTAGGAGCTTGAGTCCTCAAATCAAACTGAAAAAATGAGCAAAGAATCCAAATTTTTAAGAATTCTTTAACCGAATTATAACGATTCTAAAGTAGTTAGATCGTACTACTCACACGTTGTACTAATCCATCTTCACCACAAGTGTAGAATATATGCGGATTTCCTGGCTCAATACATAGCTTATGAGCTCTTCCTTGATGCAATCCCAAGAACGACGTCTCTACTTTCCCACTCTCGAGAATATTCGCACGTCGAACCTAAACATATTACCGAAAAACCCTAAATGTGATACAAAAGAGGAAACATAACAAAGGTGATTAGTATTACCATTCCATCAGCAGCACAGGTAACAACGGTTCGATCATCGGAGAAAGGCATAAACTTTGCTTGAAATACGTTATTCGCGTGACCCGAATGAAACGAAAGCTTAACGTTCCCGAGTTGCCAATCCCAAAGGATAACACGACGATCATCAGAACCTGAAATCAGAATATCTCCTTGTGCATTGAAGCTTACTGTGTTTACACAACCTTTGTGTTTCACTAGTTTCTTGTATATCTCTAGACGCAGAACCATATTCTACAACAACAACAATAGAGAAAGCAAGATTTTCAAAAGTGATTCAATTGGTAATTCCTGATAAATCTAAACAGAGAATTGAAAATCATTTCAACTGAACAAGACCCAGTAATTTCGAATTCGAATTGAAGAGAATCTAAACCTCGGAACCGGAGAAGCGATTGGAGAAATTCCGGGAGGAGATTCCACCGACTTCTCGTCGCGAGAAATCGACGACGGGATGATGAAATCCATTAATGTTTGTTCGAAGCCTCTTTGATTTCTCAGTCATCTTCTTCAAAATCAGGATCAGAGAGAAGATTCCGATTGATTTGTAATCTCGCCGTGAAATTTCTACTTCGGAGAGAGAGAGTGTGTAAGGATTGTTCGTCGCCGGAAGAGAGAGGCGATTATTATTTGGTCCAATGAGAAGGTGAAGCGTGTGATCACTGTTTACTAGTAATGGGCTTTTTCGGGCTTTTTCGAATCCATTTAATTTAAGATTCAATTTTGGTTTCTATTACAAATTAAGCCTTTCTGAAATCAAAGGATTTGTGTGTGTGTGTGTGTGCAAACATACATCACAAAGAGATGGAGAGATATATATAGGAACAGGGAAAATGATTATAAAAATTAAAGATGGAAAATAGGTTGAAATGGATTTGGTTTAAGGTTAAGGTTGAAATATTTGAATCCAATTGGAGATTTGGGTGATAAGTTTTTCTAATTTTTATATGGTATTTAAAAATAAGCATAAAAAATAATTGTTTAAGGGGTCCTAAATTTTTTTAGCCCCGGGACTCCTAGTTATATTGAGGCAGCTTTGGTTGAAATGCGTTAGTGAGTTGAAAAGATTTTGAGATTGCATTTAACCATTTCCCATTGCTCATAGTTCATCAGTAATACAAGCCAGTAATTTGGGAATTCATGCAACAAAGGACATTTTCATTTATAAATTTTTGTGTGTGTGTGAATTATCTATGAGAAACTGGCAAAAAGGGAAAACGGTCAATTCTTATTTGTAATGTGTGTAATATGTATAATGGACGAAGCTAACAGGGAAAACGGTCAATTCTTATCTCAACATTCGTACACGATCCATTCCGGTTATAAACAAAGAACATGTGTGAATACACATTACACATTGGTATAACTTATTATAGTTAAACTAACTAGTGTTGGCATAGTGGTAAAGGAAGCTACACAAGTGATTTTCCGCCATGGGTTCGACGCTAGCTGGCCACCCAAGCCGCAGTTAAATGCACGAAAAGGAAGCTGGGCCAAAGGCCCAGAACCTCCAGATTATCAAAAAAAAAAAAAAAATTTATTATAGTTACGAATTACCATTGCGGTACAAAGTATACCACTTTTGTAGTTTTTTTATTTTTTCTGAAACTTCCGCTTTTGTAGTTACAAATCAAAAACACATGTATTATTATTTTTTTACCAAAAGCGTTACACTCAATTTTCCTTATACCGATTTTGTTTACATCTACTTTTTATACTTTTACATTATTTTGTAATTGTTTACAGCTGAATTTTTTTTTACATTTTTTTAGGTTACTAATCAGAGATTTATAGTTACTTGTCACTTTGTTCCATTACCATGGTTATATAGTCTAAGAGTAGGCAAATTAGCCTATTTTCTATGTCTAGATTACATATACTATTTTGCTTAGCAGATGTGAACCAACGTCATTACTCAAAAAATATTTTAAAAAAACTGAGCAATAATTCTTTAAAGTGCTGAGAAAGATGATTGTGCTCGTTATAAAAAAAAAAAAAAGAGAATTGTCCTTGGGGATTGTAGCTTATTGCTCTGGGTCATCGTAACTTGTGAACCAAACTGAGCTAGACCCCGTTGGGTATAATTATTTGTGTCGGCCAGTTATGAAACCTAAATATATTCTTGTGGCAAAAGATGTATCAATAGTTTCAACAAAAAAACTAAAAAGATGTATCAATATACGGTTTAAAAAATTATTTCTGATGGATTTTATGAGTTATATTATTGTTTTTATAAAAATAGGGTATATCAAAAAAATAAAACAAAAAGTGAAATATATATATCTTCCTTTTTGCGTTTGCATTAAGAAAAATCAAGTGAAGTCTGATAAAATAACACAACTTTAATGATGTATGTTTTGGAACATAAAGACTAGGGCTGGGCAAATTATCCGTTAGATTTGCTCCGATCCGTGATCCGTTTTGATCCGATCCGAAAAATTCGAATATCCGTTATAAATCAAAGCAAAGCAAATAGTAAAATCTACGATCCGTCTAAAGCAAAGCAAATCATAAATACTAATTTTAAAAATCCAAATATCCGATCCGATCCGTAAATTACATATATGTACATATAATATGATATACCTACAACATATATTTGCATTTTTTAACCTTTTCAATACATTGAACGGATATAGTTATAGTAAATTTACGTAGTTACTAATTTTGTAAATCAGTTGTCTCATATTTTTATCTAAAAATAATAATAAATGTTTTGTAGTCCACCATTTTTTCTTTCACTTTTCATTTTATTTTTAGTTATATCAAATAAAATTATCTAACTTATATTACTTTTTCACTAATTAGTTTAAAATTTATACTGAAAAACTAACTTTTTGAAAAAATAAAATATTTTTCTTTCGTTTTTTTCAGTTAAAACAAATATCCGCAAATATCCGAATATCCGCAAATATCCGGAAAAAAATTGGATATCCGTAACTCCAAATATCTAAAATTTTCAAAGCAAAGCAAATCGGAAAATTTAATATCCGTGAATAACAAATCGAATCACAAATACTATAATTTTTCCGGATATCCGATCCGCGCCCAGGCCTAATAAAGACAATAATTACTTTCAAACAAAAAAAGCATAAAGACAATAATAATAATAATAATAATACAGCATTTATAAAGGACATAGATAGTCTATATATAACAACAAATAAAAGCAAGTCATAAAGTGCAAATCCATATGTGAAAATACAAATAACAAACACAATACAACACGGCTAGTACTGAAACAAGCCTCGACTATTGTCACACTACACAATCATTCACATTATTCGTTATAATTTCTCACTTATTCTTACTAAACCAATAACCACATAATTATTCAGTTTTCCTCAAAGAAAAACTTTTGGTTTAGCTCGTCCTCAGCTATAGGATTCAATCTTTCTTCCACATTCTCGTTCTTAAGACCGATACGCGATGATTACACATTGAACATCATCAATGTCTCTAACCTCATATCGAGCAAAACCAGCTTCGTGGAGAACAAAATCCCACTCTTTCAGTGTCCTTTCTTTGCCTGTGCTTGTATGAGCCATCATCACCATATCAAGCATTAATCTCACATGTTCTAGTTTCTCATCTCTTTCTTCCACTATCATTGTCTTCTTCTTGTCTCTAATCACAGATTCCACTATCATCACTTTTCCAATATTTGGTGGGATCGCTTCTTTGCAATTCTTCAATATTTTAATGCAATCTTTGTCTCCCCAATCATGTAACACCCACTGACATCATTTATCACAATTTTCACGAATTAATTGATAGTATATACTGTATATTGTTATGATTAAAGAAGCCTTCAAAGTATTGATTGCTCATTCCGTTCCATTATATTAAATGTTGAATTTTTATTTATTTATTTATTTATTTTTACTAGATATTTTACTAGTTTTTATGCAGAATTTAATGTTATTTAATTTTTTATATTTTAAATTTTGTAATTTTTACATTGTTGGTTGAAATTATATTTTTAACTTATTATTATATATTTTTTACTTTTAGTTTATGTTTTTTAATTTCTGCACGTTCAATCAAAATATCTTACAAAACAAAACCGAAGAAGTAATAGAAATAACTCTCCACTACATAGAGACATGAAAATTAGTTTTAAAAAGTTTGGAAATCCAGTGAGGTTAAATTTTATTGTTATACTCTTCAACTGCAAAAATAATATGGACCCAAAGAACAACTAATTCCTATGCATTTTTCTTTAAATTGCTTTTTACCAAATACGTTTTTAATTGGCTGTTAGGAGAAAGTGATAATTATCTTTGGGGTACGTATATATAATATTTGGAAAAATTGTTAGTTGTTTGTTTTATTTATTTGGTACGTAGTAGTAGTGGTTGATATCAATCAATTAATGCGCTAGTTAATCTCGTGTCATATCTGTCATGTCCAAACTATTCATTTTCTATGGAAGATGGTGTAAAAAACTCACTTTTATAAACATTCAAACTTTTTCAATTTATGCGTGTTGACATGCGAACTATTAAATTTTTGGAAACACTCATAAGGTATTTAAAATTTTTTGAAAATTAAATATATTAAATTTTAATAATCTAAAACCAAAAAAAACTCTAAAAACGCATATAGACAGTAGATACCAACGTTATACCAAAAAAAAAAAAAAAAAAAAATTACCTATATAGAGCTTAGTACGAGGCTATATAAAGAATGATATGTAGATTTTTTTATATAAAGGATGACATTTCTAACATTAAACCAAAGAAGAAGAAAAATGATATTTCGTGCTTTCTTATTATGTTATATTAACATATTTTTTTTTTCGTTTACTTTTAGTCTTGAGGTGAAAATTTTGACATTAAACGCTAAATAAAATTTGTTATAAAAAAACACTTGAATATTAGTAAAATAGATATATAATCAAAGAAATTGTGGAGTATGGAAATGAAATTAACCTTGATGATAACGGCGTCGCACGCAGGAACAGAAACAAACATATCACCTTTAACATTTTCAACACCATCCAAAACTTGAGAACCTTCAACAACATGAGGAAGATCAAAGTTAATTCCTTTAATCCAAGGAAACTCCTTAACCAATATCCTCATCGCCTCTCCGGTACCGCCTCCAACATCAACCACCGTAGCCACACCGTCAAACAAACCTTTACAAGCTCCGGCCACACGTGGCACCACTCGCCTTGTGTCACAAGCCATAGCCTCATTGATCATCTCACTAAGGCATGGATTATCATGCGCGAACGTCCACACGTCCTTACCATGCACCGCATCAAACGGGGGTTGACTTGAACCGTTGACCGGCAAAGAAACCACCGAGCTCAGTCTTAGCCACGGAGCTAGCATTTCGGGACTTGTTTCGAATAGAACAAAAGGAGCCATAGACTTGTTGTCACGTTTTGAGATCATCATAAGACGAGAGAGTGGTGTGTTAGTGTAACCAGTGGCTAAACCATTTTTTGTAGGGACTTCTTCGAAGATTCCTTGGTGTACAAGAAACCTCATTACACGGCGGAGATGTGACGGTGAGGCGGAGACGGCGGAGGAGAGGTCGGATAGTGTCACGGGCTGTGACGAGGGATGGTTTTCGATGGCTTCTGGTATCTTGAGGTCGATTGCACATTTTGCAGCTGCAATATCTGCAAACCCAAAGACATATTTCCATATATCTAGAGAAGCTTTAGCTTCTTCATCTAATAAGTTTATTTTGTTTTCTTCCATTTTTTTCTTATAAACTTATTTTTTCTCTATGTAATATTTGGGACTGAGTAATTAGGGTTTTTATAGTGAAAAATGAGGGTATAATAGTAGTTTTATCTTGTAAAGAGACACAATAGTAATTTCGGGACCAGAACATGTTTTTAACTTTCAAAATGAATTTAATGTTTAAGATCAGTATGAAATTTTAAGAAGTACTGGATTCAACATTTTTTTCTAGAAGAGAAGATCTGACCACTCTTTTGTTTTGTTAATTTATATCACTGTACGTGGACTGCCAGATATTATATTGATGAATTATTTCTTTGTATGGATTTATTTATTAATAATATTGTGATGTTTATCACTCCAACCAAATCAAGGAGTAAAACCCAATGGGATCAAATCAAATAATAACAGTCGAGACAAAATAAACGTTACATATGCTCATTATATTTCGATTTGTTTTGTATCATGAAATATAATGAAACAATTTAAAATAGCTACAATTTCTTATAGAAGTATTGAAAAGAGTTAATTTGAAGAAGACAAGATCATGAAGCAAGTAACCTACCAGAAATGGACTATCCATGTATAGAGTGGAGAAAACCAAGTCGTGTCTTAACAATAAAAGTGAAGGAGATCACATTACAGAAAAATGTGCCAACACGCTACAACATCATTTTAAAGCAACGTGCTTCACCAAACATTCGCGCGACATGCAGTGGATCGATTAATAAAGAAATAATAAGAAACCATCGTCATGTTAAAAAATCCTTCAATCACGTGGAGCTAAAAATGCTTTGACACATCTCAGATGCAAAACAAATTATAATATACCTAAATCATCAAAACTACATTACTTGTTCTCAATCCCATGGAGGACTATTAGATATATTCAAAATCAACCATTCAGGTAGAATTTCAATCTAATGAGAAAAATCAATACTTATTGATAGGAGTAAAACAATATCTTCTATGATTCAACAACATTAAAGGAAAACAAGATTATATAACAAACCTCTAGTCTATAACACTTGAACGAGGTCAGCATTCACGATGCTGGCAGCGGAATGCAGAGGAGCCCACATCCATAAGTTTTTGAAAAATGTTCCTTAAGATTTCTAATTAAACAGCCTTTGGCTTTGATTATGCAGCTACTATAAGCGCAAATTTGACTACCTTAAGCTTCTCAAAAGCATTCCCAAGCTCTGAACAAGTGTCAACCAAAAGAACACGTAGCTTTCAAATGTCTCGGACACGTAAGTTTACATATAAACTTAAGGGAAGAATGATTATGTTATTTAAATAAATATGTACATCGATGCAATTTCTCATGCAAGTAAGGCAAAAAAAAAAAAAACTCATGTAAGTTAATTTATGATTTTCTTTTTATGTTTTCATCGCATCTCATATTCTTATTCCATATTCATCACCAATAGCTCACAAGAATACATATAGATATATACACGTCCATTTTATTTGAATTTGTTAGTTTCAGCATAAAATATTGACGTTTTGTGATCAAGATGTGTAGTGGTTGAAATTAGTATTATTGTACGTTGTACCTAGATTCGAATTCAATAGAATTGTTAATATAAAAGTAAAGGACGTTTTCTATATGTCTTGATTTCATATAATTAATACCCAATGGAAACCTTTCATCATGAAGGTAATAGAATTGCTCTAGATCTGTTCTAGTGTTTTTTGAACGTCACAGATTTTATTGAATATAAATCAACTCCGTGGTGGAGTGTCGCTGTTCGCGTATTTACATTGTTGGAGTATTGTTCATTTATTTGCTATCAACGCTAATCTCGTGTCTAGTGTTGCTATTACACGCCTTTGGTAATACATTAGAGCATGATTATTGGTAGTTGTTATTTTAGGGTGCTAAGTGATTTTTTTTATTATAAATTGTGTTAAGTTTGAAATTAGAAACCCAACATAATTTATGTGGTTTTTTGTCCTCTATTGGTAGTTGCTATGAAGAGTTGCTAAAACTTATAATTTTTTTAAATGGTACAAACCATGCATATGTGAGCTGTTCCTAAACAAAATAACTTCACATCTTTAAAAAATGTTACTTTACATCTTGTACACGAGAAAAGTCACTTGCATTCATGAATTATTTGATATATAGACTAATACCGATTCTACCTTCATGAATTACTTGCATACATGACACAATAGTTTACCACAAGACCAAACATAAAGCACAAACTCTGAAGAAACTAAAAAACAGAAAGTGTATCAAAACGTTACAAATGAAGATAGAATTTATCAAAGCACAAGCTCTTCCCAAAGCTTGCTTTGAAGGCACAAACACGTATGGATCATTCTTCGAATCAAAAAAATGTGGAATTGTCTGAGAGAACACCCTAAGATTTCAGACCCAAGCTAAAAAAGTACCATAGAAGTTGCATTTTGTAGACAAAAGACAATTGAATTTATGAATTTCCAAGCTAAGGTAACAAATGAAAGACCAGAATTCAAAGAACATATAAAGATACACAAAACATGAATAATTATAAACTAGGAGACGACTAACAACAACCAACAATCAAGAGAATCAAAAATCTATTTCTCTTCAGGAAGCAAAGAACTTATGAGTATCTAAAAAACTAAATGAATATGTATACTAGGGATTTTATGATAAGCAAAGAAATTCCATTTCAAGAAGCAACTAGCCATTTTATGATAAGAATAAAATAAAGAGACAACAAATCAAACCTTATCCTCAACAAGTAGGGGCAAGTGAACAAGAATCTCGAGTGGCTCATAGCCACAAACTCAGAGATTCCACAGCCCCTGACACTGATTTCTTCGGTGTTACGTCTTTCACAGTGCACATCTTCTCCATCTTTCTTACAATGTAGTCATTTGACAACATTCTTCCTTTGTTCACTCCTCTCGCACAGTCATCACTTGCCCGTTTTTGTATATCGCCACCATTATGTCCATTCCGTCTCCATCCACTTTCATTCTCAATGCCCCTGTGAGTGATACTTGCAACGTCTCCGAAAGACCACCAATGCTCCCTTCAAAAGGAGTGTATCCACAATGTTTAGTGATTATGTTGAGACAAAGAAAGACCACCAATGCTCTAACCCCAAATCAGATACAAGAACATGTTGTTGAATCTTTAAGCTAAACAAAATTTATAAAAGATGCTAGAAGAAACACGTTATCAAAAAGCAGAACCAGTCATAGAAACTTGGTACCAAACAATTTCACATAGAAGACTTTCAACAACCACAATATTCCTCTATTCTCTTGTATACAATACTTAACACTAGAGATTCAAATAATTACATATTACGATTGTAATTGGATCCAAAGAACTCTAATTTCGATCACATCAAAGATCCCCAATTTATATCACATGCAAAAACCCAAAATCAAAGTCCTAATTTTGATTACATGAACTCCAAATTCTCTCTACAAATTTACTACGATCTAAACACATAATCTGAGAAATCATACATAATCTGGTGATTTCTGAATTATACTGAGATGATCGAGAGAGAGAGAGACACACAGAGAAAACAAGAGAGAGGAGTTCGTGTGGGTTTTTTTTTCTTTTCCCTTTTGTTTAAAATTTTCGACCAACTAGAGTTTGCCACATCATCCAGAATTAGGGGTGCTAGGGTTTATTGGTTTTGGTATTTTGATGGATTTTGAAATTCATGTAGAATTAGCAAATCCATTGATTTCAAAATCAAATCATATGGATTTAAAAATCAATAAGAAAGATTTCAAAATCAAATAATGTGGATTCAAGAATCAACAAAGAAGATTTCAAAATCAAATAAAATGCATTTTTAAACCTAGCAACAAAAGAAAATCATAAAAATAAACCATCGTTGATATAGAGAAATCTTTTTTGAAGATATAGTGAGATTTACAAAAACAAATATGAACATAATATTTGTGTACTTTGATAATGTGAATAAATAAATATGGACGTAATATTTGAAAAATATGTGGAAGATGTGTCTAATCATTTCAAATAACAAGTCTTTGTTAAGGATTTCACTCTTCATATTTTTAACACAAAATCACTCCAAAATCCATTCAAATCCAAATCCTTATACAAAATTTTGATATTGAATAAGACTTGATTCTATTTTGTATTTTGAAATCATAAATTGAATAACATAGGATTCTAATGAGGATTTTAAAATGTTTGATTGAATAACATGAGATTCTAATGAGAATTTAAAAATGATGAATTGAATAACATTGGATTTGGATGAGGATTTTAAAATGATAAATTGAATAACATAGGATTTAGAGCGGATTTCAAAATCTACTAAAATACCAAAACCAATAAACCCCCTAATTTTAGCACCGGTGTTAAGCCCAAAAACTGTTCTGTTTATTATTTAATTGTTTTTAATTCATTAGCAACTCATTAAAAAGCACTAGCACCTTGCGATAATCATGCTCTTAGATATATGATGTCATAGATACAAATATTCCGAAAGGAGAAAATTAAAGAACCAAAAAAAAAAAAGTTGTTTCTCTACTTTATCTTTATGTTCATTTGGTTTTGATTCTCTTTGACAAAAGAGATATAATAGTTATAAAAATATTCAATATATGAGAAAGAACTAATTAAAATTTTAGTTGATATATTGGTAAATAGTTGGATCATGATAAGCAATGATGTGAATTACAAAAAAAAGTACCTTCTGGAGGGAACGGAATTATCGTTGTCACGACGAACTTCCGAACACATCTGCCACCATCATCAGAATAGTTGACAAAAGTATGCGCAACCGCCTATGCTCCACCATTCGTGGTAAGGAGGACCATGCTTATGACGAGGGTCTAAGCCAATAGGTTGGAACTCGATAATTTTGAAAATCAAAGTGTCATTTTTTCTCTCTTTCAAAAATTTGTCAAAATAATTTTAGAACAATGTTGCATTAATTCATGCAAAACAGTTTTTTTCTTTTTTTTTAATACAATTTAACATTCATTTGAAAAAAAAAGTAGTACTTTTTCTTTACTTGTATGATCATTATTCTGTTTTTATTTGTTGTCAACTATAATTTTAGTTTATGAATTATAAGATCCTACTGTTTATGGACTTATATATTACACTTTCCCTAATAATATATATAGGAGTTCTACTTCTAGCTACAAATAACATACATAATTAGTTCAAGATAGAAATACTTCACGAATTGGGGCTGGAATCCTTCTTTGATATCTTATTATGCTTTGACAGAATAAAGAACTTTGGTCAAACAAAATTTTTGTAAGCTTTCAAAACGGAATTACTAAACATGAGTTACTGTATAGAAAACTTTAATATTCTTCCGTTGCTAATGACGTAGTTTAATACCCTTTTTTTTTCCTTAACCTATAAATTTTAGCATCTTCCTCTAAACCAAACCATCCCAAACATCAGAAAGAAAAGAATTAAGAAATAAAAAAGAGAGATATACAATCAATAGGAGAGATGGGAAACAAATCAAGAGCTCGTGTCTCCTTAATCTTGGTTGTAGCCTTATGTTTGGCGATTTTGATCACTCCTGGAACAGCTCATGAGCAATCACTACGGTCATTTCCACCGGTTCTTCCTATTGATTTGGAAAAATGCTGGTCATCTCTTTTCAATACTCATGGATGCATATTCGAACTTTACAAGTCAGTTTTCTCGGGTCAGTTTGGAAATGTTGGAGTTGCGTGTTGCAAAGCGTTTGCGACCATAGATGCTAACTGTTGGCCTCATATGTTTCCTTTGAACCCATTTTTTCCACCTCTCCTCAAAGACTACTGCGCACACATTGTCCCAACCTCTCCCACGCACCAGTGAAGCGAAAATGAAGTGGTTAGAGGCTTTTGTAGTCGAATCCGTTAGCTAAGATTTAAGAAATATAAAAAAGTTTTTTCTAATCATGGTCGAAGTACATTATATATCAATATCATCCAATAAATTGATATTTGTTTTTGCGGAGTCCATTGAGGTTCTTGTAACTTATTTAGTTTCTCTATTTTGCATTTGATCACGAATATATACACAAATATTAATGATCCATACGGAAGATATATCGATGCTTTAACCTAATAAAAAAATTAGGCACAATTAATCTGACTACCAAGTCATTTGATCCGTTTTTCACTTTTTATTGTTTACTAAAAAAACACTCATCGACATTAGTTATTTGATTGGATAAAATTTTGCCTCAGTCTCTTG
This sequence comes from Draba incana, assembly GCA_963576765.1. Lineage (NCBI taxonomy): Eukaryota > Viridiplantae > Streptophyta > Magnoliopsida > Brassicales > Brassicaceae > Draba > Draba incana. Next base: position 5,085,514 of record OY755212.1, on the reverse strand, counting down.
AAATGGCAAGTATGCCCCGGTCTAGCGTTGTTCTGAATTAAAGATACTTCCATGCATGGAGCATAATCCATGTGTTTCTTTGTGGACGAAATCATTAGGAAACGGTTCAAACCGAACTTCCTTCGAGTACTTAATAAGTATATATATTTTCCTAAAAACTAAACTCAAAGCCAAATCAACCAAGTTATATTTCGTTTTAATTCTATAGTTCTAAAACTCAAAAGTAAACCCAAAGCTGAATAATGAAAAAACTGGAGTGGATATTCGTAATAGGAATATGACTTGAAATTGATGTGGTAATACGAAATTAGCCTAAATAATAGTTGATCGGTATGTTCTTGAAGTTCTAGGGCATACATAGTACAGCTTATTGGTGAATTGGTTTAGCTGACCTCTTTCTCGTAATTTGGTGTAATTAGTCAATTGTAGTTATCATTCTACCCACCCTTCACTACTTCGACCCGGTACCTAAACCGGGCTTGAAACCAAATTCCTAACCAGGATAAAGAAATGAGTTAATCCAGAGAAATTTCTGTTTTAGTTGATTTCGTGAGGAGCTGACGTAAAGAAACTACATTAGTGCATCTTTTTCATCTAGGCCCTTCTCGCTATTTTAAAGCAAATTTTGTTTGCCTTTGTAGATCATGCATGGAAATGATTATTATTATTTTTCCATCAAATACCATTTTCTTATGTTTTTCATCATAAACGAATATTAACACTCATAACTTATTATGCCTTTGGCAGGATATTCAGAACTTTGGTCAAACAAGATAATTAACAAAAACATGAGTTACTTCTAAAAAGCTTTAATATTCTTCGGTTCATTGTATATTTAACAAATTATTTTGTTTTAAAAACGTTGCTTATAGTATGTTATAAACATTTATTTATTTTATAATTAACTACATACTTTATTAACGTTTTGTTTTTACTTTTATTCCAGCCTATAAATTCTAAACTGCTTTCCCTAACCAAACCATCCCAAACATCAAAGCAACAAGAAGTTAGAAGAAGAGATGGTAAACAATTCAAGAGCTATTGTCTCCTTAGTCTTAGTTGTAGCCGTATGTGCTGCAGTTTTGATCACTCCCGGATTAGCTCATGAGCAACAACCACGCTCGCAATTTCCACCGGTTCTTCCTATTGATTTGGAAAAATGCTGGTCATCTCTTTTCAATACTCATGGATGCATATTCGAACTTTACAAGTCAGTTTTCTCGGGTTAGTTTGGAAATGTTGGAGTCGCGTGTTGCAAAGCGTTTGCGACCATAGATGCTAACTGTTGGCCTCATATGTTTCCGTTGAACCCATTTTTTCCACCTCTCCTTAAAGACAACTGCGCACACATTGTCCCAACCTCTCCCACGCACCAGTGAAGCGAAAATGAAGTAATGACTTGAGGCTTTAGTCGAGTTAGTTTAGAAGTCTAAAGAAATTCTTCGGTTCATGTTCTATTTGTGTTTATGAATATCGTCCAATAAATGAATATCATCCAATAAAGTGATTTTTCTTGCATTGACAATTGAGATTATGGTATTAAGTTACCCAAGTCTGTCTTTGTTCACGAAAATATATACAACAATATTAACAAGTTACAACAACCAAATCGAATATGTCAAGTTGCTAAACCGACTCCGATAACCAGACCAGAATCAAACAACCTCTTTAAACCATCTCTGCATGAAATATGTGTGAAAATTTGACAATAATGAATCATCAAATGTGTTTTTTTTTTTTTTTTTTTGAAAAGGACTGAGATGTATAAACCAAATATTTTGGACCACTAAAGATTCATTTCTGATTTTTAGTTTATTTATTTTGAAAGTGAAACGGCGACTTTAATGTTAGACTTGAAGGTACGACAATAATTTGCAGTTGATTAAGTATTTAATTCGGAAAATAAATTTTCTCCGAAATTAAAGGTTTTATTTGACTTTGTATTTTTTCTTGTAAGGAACAAACTAGGATATAACGTTTCCTTCAAACTTTTAAATAAACACGGACGGTTTCAATCGACCATTTCGTCTCCGCCCACATTTGAGTTTTGACCAAATATCATAAGCCCAAGTTTTGTATGTGATCTAAATACAATGGGATATTACATTCAAAAATGTTATACATTAGCGCGTTGTATAATGGTAAATCAGACGTCACTACTGAATCATAGCTTGATCTACTAGATATATATATATATATATATTTTTTTTTTTTATCTTTTCAAAACTAATCTAAAATATATGAACTTGCAATAAAAACACATTTCCATAGGCCAATTATTCTTAAAATTTAAGTTTGAATTGTAGTTTTTTATTGATTACGATTTTCAATTTCTTGGTCAGCATAACCCGTTACTTTCAAAAGTAATATTTTTCGTTTCGTGCTCTTATTTTCCTCATTTTCATTTTCCCAACTTCCAAAAACAGGCCATTACCAAAACACTAGTATTAAATTTCTAAATCATAATCAAAAGCTTTACTGAGAAACAAGACCCTATAATAGCAAGAGATTATGACTAATTGGCCGGCTAAATCTCCTCCACCGGTCTACTTCGTGCAAAGCCCACCAAACACAGACGTAGACAAGATATCGACCGGGTCAGGTTTTAGCGCGTTCGGTTCACCCGTTAACCAAACCGGTCAGGTCAGCCATTATAACCATCATGACTATGTGGCCGAGTCATCTTCGACTCCACTGTCCTCAGGACCATTGAGAAACGGGTACAATAGTATCCAAGTGCATAATCATGGCCGTCCAATCGACGAGTATGATGATGATGAAGATTACAATGAAATGGATGGTCCGGATCAGAGGAGAAGAAGGAAAACGAGGGTCTACTTGTGCTTGTTGTTTACGTTTGTGTTGGCCTTTACTCTCTTCTGTCTCATTTTGTTGGGCGTTTCCAAATCTTTCTCACCTATGGTCACTTTGAAGGTAAATTGATAAAGGTTTTATTGTTTTCCAAAACATAATATATTTCTGAAAATAAACTATAATTTTTTCAAAATTTTATTTTTTGACGTGTAGAAACAAAAATATTTTTTTACGTTATGTGTTTAGATTTTACATTTATAGCTTTAAAAAATATATATAAAAACGTAAAAGCATACACAAACAAATATTCTAGGACAATGATGACAATCTTTTTCATTCAATTTTTGCATTTCTTTTTTGAATTTCATCAATTTAATTATATTTAGACCAAATGACGATAAATAGTGTAGTAGTTTGTGCTAGTGTAATTACTGTGTCATTGTTTGAATACAAATCATGCATAATATGCGATATGTCCTAAATTTCGGGGTCCCTTACAAAATTATTCAAATCATTCAGTTTTACATTTTCTTTTGAGTTCATCAGCTTAATTATATTTGGACCAAATAACATATATATATTTATAGTTTGCGCTAATGTCATTATCTGAATTCAAATCATGTATTATATATTAAATATGCTGACAACAAATAATTATATGTTTGTGGACTTATGAAATTTAATCATTTAGCTTCCTAATAACACATAGTGGAAATAACGTTGTCTAACTTACAGTCTTTTTAACACATAAATTCAAAAATTTGTTTTTGTTTTCATCCACAAAAATAATCAGGGTATGGTATTGGAGAGCTTAAACGTGCAATCAGGGAACGACGCATCAGGAGTGCACACAGATATCCTAAATCTAAATTCAACGGTCAGGATCATATACAAAAATCCAGCAACTTTCTTCACCGTCCACGTCACCTCCGCTCCCCTCCAGCTCAGCTATTCCCAGCTCATTCTCGCCTCCGGTCAGGTAAACCAATTTCACACCTTGCTGATTGAACCGTTCCGGTTATGATTCATGTCTATATTAATTTCGTTATTTTGTATAAATAGATGGAAAATTTCTCAAAACGAAGGAAAAGTGAGAGAATCATTGAGACTCAAGTATTAGGCAATCAAATTCCTTTGTATGGAGGCGTACCGGCTCTTTACGCACAACGAATTGAACCAGACCGAGTTTCTAGTCCCATAAGTCCCGTTCCCGTTTGATTCCGTCTCATATTCCCGTTTGCCCAACCCTAGTTCTGAGATTCGATTTCTATTGGTTGAAGTGTTTTGCATAGATAAAAATTGATTTTAAAATAATAATAATAATGATGGGCAATAAACATTACCTATAAACACTGATATGCCATGGCTATATGTAGACATGTTTAAGGTGTGCTTTTGCATATGGTCGGCGACAAATAAACAAACAAAGTTTGATCAATTTGGAGCCAGAATATATTACTTTCTTGTAGGAAATTTTAATTAAATAATCGTAATTACAAAAAGTTAAATATTTCCAATGACTTTTTTTCCAAAAAAAAATAATAATAAGCGACGTTAGTTTAATCCAACTCGAAAACCCTTAATAAAGTTACGGTAAGCTGTCCTCGTATTCTCCGATATGCCGTCGAGACCGTCTTATCAATCCAGGCATCTAGTGGGTCATCATTATGGTGAGACCGTGAGGGTTTCTTATCATTAAAAGGTTAATAAAATAAATTTTTGAAAATAGACGTCTCGTGCCAGAGAGACTATAGAGACACGTCTCTTGTGGACCGGTGTCATGGACCTCATGGTGTGAGTCGTTTTGTTTTTGTCGAAAGGAAGAAAAAAAGAAAAAAAATATCATTTGTCTCTTCGATTCCGCCACCGCCTCCGCCAGATTATGTTGAGTTCAAGGTGTTTGGGATCGTTGGTGAGAGCGGAACAATGTCCGATCAGTTCCAGATCGGAGATAACGACGCTGATTCGGCGGAGACGTTGGTGAATCAGACGGAATCGGATATTAACGACGGTGACATTGAGTCTCCTGCTACTACGGCTAGAGTTAGTGTGAGGAAATTCGAGATTTGTTCGGAGAATTTGACGGAGAAGAGATTAGGTGTGGCGAGTTTTGGTGCGCACTTGATGTTGAGAAATGTATTGACTATGTCTATAGCTCCAAAAGATGTTCATGAGAATCAGATACAGTTTGCGCTTGATTCCAAAGAGATTTTACTATGTTTCTAAGGTTACGTTCTGAAGAAATTGTGTCTAATGGACGTATGGTTCTCACTTTCATCGGAAGAAATACTCTTAACGATCCATTGTTTACAGATTGACATTGTCACATTGCTATCAAAATCTCTCTGCGACCTAGTCGATGAGGTATATCAAATCAAGTTTATTCATTTATTTTGGTGAACGTTTACGCTTTATGGTAATTGAATCCTGAGATTTTGAAGTTTATGGTTTGTAGACAGGAGATTTGCGTGGTGAACGTTTGCGGTTAACTATGCACTTCATCTTCTTCACAAACACCTCGGCGATTTCCTCAGCACGAACTCTATCACTCCCGAACAAGCCTCACTCACCAACCACCAGCTTCGGTCACTCTACTCTCAGCTCCGTCCAAACTCAGTTGCTCTAGTGGATGCATTCGACTACACTGACCACTATCTTTGCTCTGTTTTGGGTCGATATGATGGTAACGTTTATCCAAGGCTGTATTTTTTTCACTCTTGATGCTATTGGTAGCAGTTCCATTTTAACATTGCATCACCACTCACACTATTAATCTGTTGGTAACGCATGTTCATCATGCTATATAGTTCTGTGAATTAGTAACTTTTTATGGCCTACTGCTTGGAAAAATGAAAAAAAAGAAATTGTTTTTTTATTCTTTAGAACCCCATTTGAATATCACCATTGTACATAGGAATATTAGCATAAAGTAATGGAGTCTCAATCACTAAATTAATATTAAATTTAATACTAAAAAATGATTTATGAACCCCATTGAATATTTAGGTGCTTCCAAAACTCCGTCATTTTCTTGAACTCCATGCCTGGGCATTAGGTGCTTCCAAGTTTTACCACTTGTGTCACAAGAACCTATTTGCATTTTAACATTTGCAAGGAACGGTTTAGGGTTTGTAGAAGTTTGCATGTAAACCCTTATCATCCAAACGCAAAGCCGAGGCAACCACAAGCAAGACGCTAAGAGAAGCGCCTAAGCAACCGATCAAAACGTTGAGATACCACATCGGCTTTTTCTTTTTGGGCTTTTTGATAGAGATCCACATGAAACATGGGTACGAAAACGTAACAGGCAAGGCTATTGCTCCAACAAGAACCGCTAGATAAGGCAAGAACGGGAATGTAACGGCTACAGAGAAACAAACCAAACCCAAGAACAAACGCAACATCATTCGGACGAAGAAGGAGCAAGGCTTTTGTCTCTTTGTTGTGTAGACCATCTCTATGTTGTCACAAGCTGGCATTAAGTTTATCGGATATGAGCATAAGCAATTGAAGATGAACGTAAGGTGTATGAAACAAGCAGCTCGCTTCGAGTAGTCTTGTTCATAGAGTTTCAAGTAGGAGCCCATAGGACCTCCCGTAGCCGGAATCTAGAACATTAAATCATAAATTGTTATGAACAAACTGAAAATGTAAACGCTAACGCAAACAATTCATTCTAAGTAGTGTTGGGAATTTGACATACCTTGTCTCCATATGCCCAATATACAACAATCGATAAGGGAAACATACAGACCGCGATGAAGAAATGAGAAATAATTATTGCTCTCCACATTGTCTTACTCGAAGGGTTCTTTGAATCAGAAGGAAGAGTACCCTACAAATCACCAAGAGAAAAAGGCATTCTAGTTAATACTAATCAAAAAGAGAAGATAACTTTGAAAACGTATAAATTCGCGAGTTATTGAAATACCTGTATCTCGAGGACGAGGTTATTCCCACGAAATGCAAGAGCTATCCATCCAATGGCATTGAAAATGTTATCGAAACTTCTATCCTTTATACGGTAAGAGACACTATTCCTTTGAGGATCACTAGTGACAGGTAAAATCCATATCACAGTGCAATATGCCACAGCCATAACACCACCAATTAACGATACTCCAAAGAGAGAATTTAGATTCGGAAACTGAGACATAACAACCGCGAAGCAGCTAAAGATCACGAAGCATTCCACGGCAGTAAGTGGTGCAGTGTCATCTTTAGACATAATGCGTAGTAGTTGTTGTATTGCTTTTCCTCCAGTTATAACCAAAATCGAAGAAGCTCCTCCTGAGAGATAAGCTATAGGGAACACTCCAAGAAGCTTTCCAAGCTTCACACCTACATAAACCACAACAAAACGGTACCGTTTCCAATAAAATCCAAAACTCAAAAAAACAATAATTAAACTCTTAAAATTAATCAAGAAGGTTATCAAGTAACAAGACTTTGATAGAATTGTTATACATACCAAATGAAGCAATAGCGAGTCTCAAGTATCTGCTGAAACGTGTTCCGGGTACGGCTTCGTGGAGATTAATAAGAAGCCACATAGTGTAGATCTTCCATACAAACCCTACTGTTAAAACTATCATTCCCCATACCCTAGGGGGAAAAAAACACAAAAACTTAAAAAGAGTACTCGAATAATTAGAGAGAAAGTTATGATTTTGGTTTTGAGGGTTTTTTTTTATTATTATTAATGAATGTTAAATTATATTAAAACAAAAGAACATTTTTTTTACATCAAATACAACAAAAATTTGAATTTGTTAGAGATGTTTCAAGTTTTTTACCATCCGAGTGCGGCGAAAGCTGCAGGAAGAAGGATCACTTGTAAACCAATACCGGAACAGAGAAGATGAAACGTCGCCGTATAAACATTTCCTTTTCTTGATTCTGTGATCGGCAGCCACTCATCTACCGGAATCCGACCAACATTTCCGCCGTTATTATCGTCGGAGATTGGTTGAGGATTCTTGGAGAGGGTTGGTGACATAAATGAAGGAGAACCACTACTTTCTTGTGATTCCAAATCAAACAATATTGCCAATGTTTTTGTTGACATTGTATAAAGGTTTTTTTTTTTCTCTCTCTCTCAATCAATCGCGTTATTAACGTAACGCCACAAGATTGTTATATATGCGTTATGTGTTTTTTTTCCTTTTCTCCATTCATTAGATTATATAGTTAATTTAGTGGGAATGTGCGTTATGAAGTATTGACTAGTTGGAATTTGGAAATTGGAAAGCGACTCTCTCTCGGATTGGAAATGATAAGATATGACATAAGCAAAATGATGTAACTTGTTACGTCACTTTCGAATACTCAAAAAGTTGGACCCACTGGTATAAATCGAGGTCTTATTTTGTAACAAGTCAAGGGTTAAGGACCAAAACTTACCAAATTATTGGTTTTGCGTTAGATTTGTGTTCATTGTTCAATTAAAATTTGTTTGATCTTTGTGTGTTAAGATCAAATTAAAGGAGCCGTCAATTTTGAGCCAAACTTCCTTCATATAGTCTCTTTATTTACACGATTTATTAAGCATTGATCAAATAGTAGGAGGTAATAAAAGTATGTGTTGCTTTTGGCTCGACTTTTGTTTTATTATAAATACAAATTAAGAATATGTGAAGATATAACTAGTGGCATCTAGCCATTTACTTTTAACAGCAATAATTATGTGTGAAGCCTTTAAAAGTAGCTTCAAGTATAGTGGTAACCAATAAAGCGACGACTAGTTTGGTGCATTTTCTTCTTTAAGCCAAAAATATGATAAAGTAGGATGGGTGGGAAGCGATTTTTTAGTTTTGTTTGTTTATCGGTATTGTGGAAGCTAGATTCCGCACCAAGAATTCATATGTGAATTCGGAAAAGAAACTTTAATCCTAAGAAATGTCAATAAATCTAACTAATTCAAACATAATTGGATTTATATTGATGAATGATCGAATATACAAAGAAAACTTTAGCTAAAACAGTCGTGAGAGCTAATATGTTGTTAAGTGTAAACTTATGGAAAAAGTTAGCCATTTCAACTCTATAATCTTAAAATTTATCCTCCCGTGAGCTGAATGGTTCAGCTCCGCTAATCTCTCCTCGTCACCAGAGATCTCAGGTACGTTCGGATCCATCCTCCGGAAATATCGGGATTGCAACTAGGGCGCTGGAGCGGCGCTAATTGGTCTATCTTCACTGGATAGGCGGTTAAGAGTCTCTTCAGCTCGGACGGTAAACGGACCAGTAACTTAGGTCCAACAAATTCAAAGAATATGCCGACCTTTATCTAGGTTTGTCATGATTCAAGATATGAAATCCAATTACGTTTATGATCCTATTTGATCATAGTTAAGTTTTATGGGCTGAGTTTCGGATGTGAAATTCAGCTCCATCCGATACAATATATATTGCTTTGAAACTTTCATAAATCGGTACAATATATATATATATATATATATATATATATATATATATATATATATATATATATATATATATATATATATTGCTTTGAAACTAACTAGATAGTTGGTGTCTAAATATCCGTTAAAGTCATGATATTTTAGAGGGTTTATGATCCATACATAAAAATTGTTTCAAACAATTACATAGTTTTAACTTTTAAGATATGAAATTTTAATTTATGTACTGCAATATTATTTCAAAATTCACTTTAAAATTTTGTTTTTCATATCTTTAAAATTATTAGTTTTAATAATAAATTTGAGAAATATATTTTCATTTATCGATAATATTATAAATATATGGTTTATATTTAAAGGAACAAACTTAAATCAGTCAACTAGTCAAAATCAAGTTAAAAGAAGAAACTTATAAATCAGTCAACTAGTCAACTAAAAATATTTTGAGTAGTAAATTAAAATATTGAATAGAAATTTACAAGGAATTAATAAAATTAATTCAACTTGATGAAGACCAACTAAAAGTGTAAAATATATTAGCTTCGGATTATATCTTTTTATCCACTAGTATATTAAAAGCCCAAACATGCATGCATTAGTCTCCAACATGTGAGAAACGAACGAAGTGGAAGTCTTGGCGAAGAATCATATTTTATCTTATTATATAAAAAAGAAATTGGTCGATGTAGCGTAATACATGTTTAAATATATATTTAATATTAAATGGATGATAACATTTGTTAAAACTTGGATTTAATTTTTTTTTAAACTAAAAATAGAAAACGAACAAACTAATTATCAACAAACTAACCAAATAATAAAAAAGAAAAATTCTAAGAGTTTAAATCTAATTAAGAAAATAGGAAAAATTTTAATAGCTAGCTTAATAGGAGAAAAATAATATTTTTAATAGACCAAACGAGTTATAAAAAAATTAAGATAGAAAATAGAGAGATAGAAGACCATAAAAAGTAGAGAGAATATTAATTTTAGTTAATAAAATAAAGTGAATGTTTAAACCAAAGAGATTATATAAATTAAAAAAACAAAAACTTAGCAAAATATAAAAATTTTAATTTATAATTTTACATATGCATAGCCTAACTAAAGAAAAAAAAAAGAAATATATTAAACCATTTATAGAATATCACAAAAGAAATGATAATCTTTGACCTATGAAGGTATTAAGAAATTTTAAAATGTTTAAAATTTTTGAATATAGATCTCCGTGAGAAAACAATGACATTGATAGTATATATTGATGAACATGGATTTATATGTGATGTCTAATAAAATTATATAGAAACATTTTTTAGGTCTTTAATTTAACTATACAATATTTGAATTGTTCTTATGATTTTATTACATAACTAATATATATATTAGTAATGAACAAGAATATAACTTATTTCTTTGTGATTAGAAATATAATTTGAATTCCGCTTATACATATTTGGATCAGCATGATATAAATTGATATTTCATGATTTAAAACTCGTGTTTAAATAGGATTTCAAAATATTTTGATAACTCAACGGGTTACTAACGTAAACTTAAATATTTGTATTACTAATTTTTAGTGTGTTTATCTGCGTATTAACACGGGTTCTAATCTAATATATAATATACTGCATGAATGAATAATGGGATTGCATCATTAAGTTAGACAATGGGATTACTTACTTACGTAGCTTAAATATTCCATTTTTGGATATCCTGTTTATGGCTACATTACAATTTATCGTTCTATGTTACAAATTTGATTTTGAATTCCCTTTACGAGTTTACGTTGTTTCCTCGTGGTCACAGGTCATCGAAGTATTGAAAAGTCTTAGCAACGATTAAGAAAGTACCAAATTTTGGTAACTTTGTAAATTTTTTCTTTTGAAAGGACAATCTACGACGTATATTGTGCTAGTGTTTGCTTTTAGTAACTAGAAAGTCTAAAAGTATCTAGTTTGAGAAAATTACAAAAACAAAAAAAAAACTAAATATCATGGTGTTTTGTGAATCATGTTTAATTTAGTGCTATATTCACTATATTTACTTAATTAAGAGATTTTTCAAGATATGTCACTTTTCAAAAATATCACTATCCCAAAATTTTAATATCATCTATCTTTGAGTTAATTATGTTATATTAAAGTTAAGTTTTTAAGGTGTTAAGATTTGTTAGGGGTCAATTTTTTAAAACAAAATAGGTTTAATTTGCTAACTAACAAAGAAAAAAATATAATTCAAACACTATAAAAAACCCTATATCAAATGGCCATGATTTTACCACGTAGGTGCATTTTGGTTACCTTTTCAATTATAATTTTTTCTGAGTTAGTTAGCAAATTAACCCTTTAAAATAACATTTTTTGATATATAAGGTTTTTTAAAAGATTTATAAGTGGCATATTTATAAGAGAAATTTTGAGTTATGCCACTATTGGCATACCACTTTTCAATTATGTCACTGTTTTAAAATTATTACCAGCGTGCCACTGTTCACTTAAATGAAAAAAAACAGATCTATTTTTCTCTCTCATCTCCCAGATCCAAAAATTTTTTTCTCATCCAAATTTCGTTTTTTCTATCACTGAATTCGATTCTCGTCATCTCTAATTTCACTATCTCAGATCTCTGTCTCGATTTCCGCTAAGAAAATTTGAGAAGACGAGAAGATTTCCGCTAAGATTCGAGCAGATTTAAGAAGAAGAAGAAGAAGAAGAAGAAGAAGAAGAAAAAAAAGATCTCAAAGAAAATTCAAACACAAACGACTGTAAATTTTTGAGTTTGGGTTAACTATTATGCATTTAGGGCATAGATTTGGGGGGAGGGGGGTGAGGGTAAGGTTTTGCCTTTATTTTATAAAACTTAAAAAATCCTTATAAAACAGTTAAAAAAAATTATAAAGTTTTTAAAAGGTTTAGTAAAACTGTTAAAAAACCTTATAAAACTATTTAAAAACCGTGTAAAACTGTTTATAAGGTTTTTGTAAAGTTTTATAAGGTTTTTAAACAGTTTTATAAGGTTTTTAAACAATCTTATAAAACTTTTAAAAACTTTACAAACCTTATAAAAACTTTATAAACCTTTTAAAAACCTTATAAATTATTAAACTGTTTAGTTTTTAGTGACATGTAAAAAAGTCTTATAAAACTGTTTAAAAACTTTATAAAAACGGGAAAACCCTAAAAATAACCAAAACCCAGATTTGACAAAAAAAAAACCCAAAATCCAGATCTGACAAAAAAACAATCAAAACCCAGATCTGAACAAAAATCGAATTAAAAGCTCAAATTTGTAACTCAAATCGAATAAAAAGCTTAGATTTGTAACCAAAATCCAATCGAAAACTCAAATTTGTAATCAAAATCGAATTTTTAAAAACAAAATTCATGGATTAAACTTCTTCATCAAAATCGAATTTTTAAAAACAAAATTCATGGATTAAACTTCTTCATCAAAATCGAATTTTTAAAACAAAATTCATGGATTAAACATTCTTCTTCTTCTTCTTCTTCTTCTTCTTCTTCTTCTTCTTCTTCTTCTTCCTCCTCCTCCTTCTCCCAAATCCGATTTGCAATTTCAAAGAAGAGAATTTTGTGAGAAATTTTTTTTTTGATCTGGACGTGAGAAAGATGAGAGAGAAAGTGAAAAAAAATTTTCATTAAGTCAGTGAACAGTGGCACGCTCGTAATGATTTTGTGAACAGTGGCATATTTGCAATTGCCCCTATTTATAAATGATAATTCAACAGTAGCATATTTACAAAAATAATTCAGCAATGGCATATTTGAAATTATCCCATTAGTTAATCGTCTAGTTTATCTCATATTTAATTTTATTCTTGTTTCGTTTTTTTTCTTTATGTTTTAATGTTAAGAAAAGAAACTATAAAAACATTCTTCATCCTCTTAAAAATATTTTTTTCCCACATCTCTAGAGTGTAACAATTAACAAGTAGACATTTGTGGTTTAACCCTTCACCGCACACATCCAAATCAGTAAAATTGGGTTTCTGTATTCGTCGGGTTTCAATATTCGGTCACGCTATATTTGTTATCCCCTTTGTTTCGTTTTATTTGATTTTTGAGGTTTATGCGTATATATTAAATAAATTTTAATTATTTTAAAAAGTATATCATGTTTTACTATCAATTTTAAAACAACCCAACCAATAAAAACCAATCTGTAGAAATTATACTGTCAAAAACAATAAAATTACATTTACATTTACATTTAAAACTTGAAAACATTATGTAATTAGCATGAAACAAACGATTTTTTTTAAAAGAACATCAAATATGAGTAATAATATATAACGATTGATCAACCCTTAATTCATACTAAATGGTAATTAATTATACCAGTTTTGCACACCAACGTCAACATTTTAATAGATAGTCTCAATTTCACCGAGGCACATTGGTTGCACCAAAGTCTTTCTCTCTTATTTTTAGTTTTGATGATCTGGATTAAGTTGAGTCTCTTCTGAATCCGGTACGAAGGTAATTTAAACATCGACAAAGATATCACATTATTATTCAAGGTTAAAGAAGGGCTATACATATTGAAGATAAGATAAAGTTAAGCTTGGTAACGACGTGACTCAAAAGAGATTTAGCTAAACACATGAATATTTATTATTTTTACTAACCTTCTTTTAATCAAAGTTTCACCAGACACGCACTTTATGTAATGATATTCCACGTGGATCCCGTGTCGGAATGAAAACAATGTTGTATCTTGTGGTAATAAGGAACGGAAACGACGTAATTAGTTATGTCATTATCAAAAAACCAATTACAATCATAACCTTAAGTTCTCTGTTTAAGGTTTGAATTATGATACAAGTGGTTCTTGGTGGCCAAGCTCAAGTCAAAAACTCAAAGACAAAAGGTTGGTTTGCGATAGATTGTGTGTCGAGTTGATTTCAATGGTAAAAGTCAGCTTTGGTATTACAAGATTTTAGGTGTCGATCGAAATACTAGTTGGAGCCTTGGAGGTACTTTTGACGAAAAAACTTAAAAAATGAAATATTAATGTAACAATACAACTAGTGGTTGTCGGCTCTTTACTATGTGGAGCTAAAGTTCCAAAAGTAGCGATAAGTAAGTGGTCCAAAATTGAGGATTGGCTAGTTTGTCGCCATTTTTTTTGTTATCATGTAGTATGTTATGTTGTGTTTAAATTCGGATGGTGAAACAATAACGACATTAGCATAAAATATTAATTATTTGTTAGTAATGAATCACAGATTGCATATATATAGGAGAGGCTAATTGCCTATTTCGTAGTTCGATGATAATTAATATAGAGAAAATATAATAGTTCAAATATGGGTTGGGTTGTTGGTATTAAGTGTTAAACTGATGAATATATGAAAGACTATCTTTACCATTTGCGACTGAAACGATCGAACATAGTCTCGATTTTCTTACAAAAAGAATTAAAACTTTTCGACTATCTTAAACATGTTTTAATAGAAAATTTTGAATGAAGCTTACAAATAGTTTGAGAAGGTTTTAGATAGATGCATCATTTTTTTTTTCCAAATTTCTTCTCAACTACAAAATTGGTTTAAGTAGTGTACTGCTTTTCCAGCTAGCCATGCAAAACTTCCTCTAGGTTGACATTTTCTTAAGTGTGCAAAACTAAAAATAGACATACGTACGGACAAGGTAACAAGGACTATTTACTTCTTAAATATTATATTAGTTTTAAAATTATGCGTCGGACCCAATTTATATTGAGATGATAGCTATATTCTTTATTGTAAATAATAAGACCAACAAAGGAATTTAATTGATTTTGGATGGAATATAACGAGTATCCCTATCGGATCACACTAACTTTATTGCAATTTTTTTTTATTATATATTATTATAATCTTATATTATTAAAACCTAATAATCTCAAAGCAAGAAAAGAAAAGAACAAAAATAAAAACAGAGGTGTGCGCATGCATAATATTATAGTTGTCGGCTTTTGTTCACTTTACTTTTTTATTCTTTTAAACTTTTTTTTAAAAACTTTTATTCTTTTAAAATTTTGTTCTTGTTTCACAAAAGCAATTACTATTACTATTTTTTAAAAGTAAAAATTATTATTTTACATTTACTAGAATTAATGCAAAATGGTTTAAAACTACAATTTTATTTATGGACCCAGCTTATAAAATGGATCAGAGGAAAAATTGCACTGTATTTTTTTGGAAAGCGAAAAATGATATAAGCGATATTTAAAATTTGTTTCTCAATACGTGGGAAATAACATAATGCAAAAATATATACACATGTGTATGCATTATGCAGCACTAGTGGAGATTGCTAATTAAAAGAGACTTATTAAATTTGTACTTTATTTGGTAGCTGAATGCAAAAGTGTGCAAAATGGATTTGGTTGTGATCATGTTAGTGTGTTCTTACGGAACGTCTAGCTAAGCCCATCGGAAAAATAAATGTTTTGGGCTTCACTTGCATGTGGTCGATTTTATAAGTTTGAAACTTGTATTTGAGACATTAATCTCTATTATCAATTGATGTCCACGAACACATTTGTCATAGAGAACGTACACTTGAGGGACGAGAGGGTATCCCATAGTTTCTTAGCAGGGCCGGTCCTGAGCCAAAGCCTGCGCTTTGGGCCTCCGTTTTACGATGGCCGTTTTACGCTTGAGAATCTTTTTTTTTTTTTTTTTTGTAAATAAATTGGGTCTCCGTTTCGGTTTTCGCTTTGGGCCTCCGTTGGCTCAGGACCGGCCCTGTTTCTTAGCATTGGAAACATACGTAACAACAGAGCGACCTTTTAGCTAAATACAAGTCCTAGTCGAGCCAACAATCATGGTGTTTCTTGGTAAGACACATGTTGAGTTTAACACGTGTTTTGGATTCCTCGTGCTGATTAGGAGATAGGTTCTCAAAATTGACACGTACAAAGTACATATCCATCGAAGCTTAACTTAACTACCAATGAAATGGAAACTAGATGTAGACATCACATGCACAGTTGACTACCAATGAAATGGAAACTACATGTAAATCACATGCGAAGTATTTTTTTTTTTTTTTTTTTTTTTCACATGCGAAGTTCACTCGTACCTTTTGCCCACTAGCCTTCTTTCTTGTTTGTGCATAATTAAATTTCTACGGTCGATGGCTTGGGATATGCATTTTTTGATGGGGAAGAAGAAGATGAGCAACAAAAATTTCTTCGAAATCTCAAGACTAAGAAGAAGTTGTTTAATGAATAAACAATCTCAATACTCGTAATTAGGTATCTATTCTTATTTGGGTTATATCTGGGGCTTTGAGGGTGTGCAAGAAGAGCAATCGCACAGGGCCCTACTTATTTGCTCAAATAAAATTATTGTTATATTGTCTCCATGGTACTTTTGTATTAACTAAGAGAGAAACCATGGAACAACAATCTCAATATCTTTGTATCTCTAAGGCACATTTTTTTATTAGAGAAAGTGAATATCATGTATAGATACAAGAATTAAATATATGTCTTTGTATCTAATCACAAAAAAAAAAAAACTTATGCCTACTTAAGTTAAAGGTTTAGTCTCTTAAATCTTCATAGTTCTGGAAATAGGGTCGATGAATGTTCGGTAGGTAATATTGATAATGATGACATTTTGGTTCTTAAGTTTGAAATTATTTGTATTATATTGCATCATGTTTGTCAAAGTTAGGCATTGACCCCAAATTACATAGAGAAAAACTGTATGCTGTTCTGGTTTCAGAAAAGCAAACTACGTGCCGTTTTAGGTACAATCTAGTACATGGAAAATGTGTAACCCAACAAACTAATAATGGAATGTTGTGTCAGGACAAGAACCCAAGGGTATGGGTCAGGCATGAAGTGGAACCCATCAAATTTAGACATTAGTGTGGATCAACCCGAACTCGACACGTTGAAGCCAAGGACGAAACATTGAATGGAAAAAAGTGGAGAAAAACGGTTCGATGATGATGAACCATCTTCCTACAAAAAGCAAAAAAATTAGATGTATATACCTAACACACAAAGGTTTTATTATGACATCACCATACCAACTTTGAAAACAAAGTTAGGAACGAGAGTTTTCAAAGATTTGATCAATAAATGAAAAAAATATTTTCCTTATTATATACTTCATTCGTTTCATAATATAAGATGTTTTAGCAAAAAAACACAAATATTAAGAAACTACTTTTATTTTTAAAAGAAATATTTTAAAAATATATAAAAAACATTTTAACCAACAAAAAGAAAAACTACATAATACTATTGGTTGCACAATATTCAATAAAGTTAAAAAGTACCTAGGATTGTCAAAACATCTTATATTTTGAAACAAAACAAAATGTTTAAAACATCTTACATTATGAAACACAGAGGGAGTAGATTAGGATTTAAGAGTTGTGATTTGTTTGTCACACTTGTTTAAGTTTCCTTCCAAAAGTTTTAATTTTACTTTCTAACTATGTTTTGTTCTTGTAATTTCGTATGAGTTTTTAATTTACTCTGAAAGTGTCCTTTTTAAAAAAAAACCGTAAAAGCAACCACTCTTTAAACCATAAAAAGAAAAAGCAGAAAGCTTGTTACTTGAATGCAATTGAATATGTGACACAGTATTGTCTTTGTTGCTTTCTTGTGTTGTGTCTATATAATTTCTTGTCTCATTGTCTAAGTTGCATCACAAAGTGAAACAAAATGAATTAGCTTGAACCACACGTTCTTCTTCTTCTTTTTTTCTTCAAATCCACAAGAGAAAGAAAAGACAAACTGATTTGGCTAAGAGAATGGAGTTAGTGAAGTCAAGGTTCAAGAGGGTTTGTGTGTTTTGTGGAAGCAGTAGCGGAAACAGAGCCTGTTACAGAGATGCAGCCATTGATCTAGCTCAAGAGCTGGTTCGGTTTCGTTTAAACCTTGACTAGAGTCTTGAAACCTTGAAATGAGTCTTGAATTTGTTCTGTTTTTGTTGGAACAGGTTGCGAGGAGACTGAATCTTGTGTATGGAGGAGGAAGTATTGGTCTCATGGGTTTAGTTTCACAAGCTGTTCATGAAGCTGGAGGACATGTACTAGGGTATGTATGCTCTTCAAATCTGTGATCTCTTCACTTTAGTTTTGTGACATTGTTGTGTGATTTGCTTTGATTTTATGGTTTAGGATCATACCAAGGACTCTTATGGACAAAGAGGTAGGCTTAAACTATTTTTTGGCTTGAATGATTACTTTATGTTCAAAGAGAATGTCTCAAACATGTTAGTTTATATATAGATCACCGGAGAAACATTTGGTGAGGTAAGAGCTGTTGCTGATATGCATCAAAGAAAAGCCGAAATGGCGAGCCACTCCGACTGTTTCATTGCATTACCAGGTACACAATAACTAGCAAGTTTAAATACTTTGTACAACTTGAAAATGTTTGTTACTCGTTAGGTCCTGTTTTAGAGACTATATAAAGATCGATTTTTCGAATCAATTGTTCTGATCTTAAATCTTGATTGTAACAAGATTATGAAATATGAGACTGTTTCAGTTATTGAGAATTCTTAGAAAATGTGGTTACAGATACAAACTTAAAACTAGGTCAGTATTTTTTAAAAATTTACATCTTTCTTACATAACAAGGCTCATTAGTAATTGCTCTGTTCTTGAAAAACTGTTATAAGGTGGGTATGGAACACTAGAGGAGTTATTGGAAGTAATAGCATGGGCACAACTTGGAATCCACGACAAACCTGTAAGTAAAAAAAAAAAATGACAAATTTTACTTTCTACTGTTCATTGCTCTCTGAATCACTACTAACCAAAAAATGAAAATCTATAATAAAGTAATGATCTTTGTGTTTCCACTTTGGGGGGAAAATAAAACTGTAGGTGGGTTTGTTAAATGTGGATGGTTATTACAATTACCTCCTCACTTTCATTGATAAAGCCGTTGATGATGGCTTTATCAAACCATCTCAAAGACATATCTTTGTCTCTGCCCCTAATGCCAAAGAGCTTGTCCAAAAACTTGAGGTAGGTACCCACACAAAAAAATTGCTTTGCTTTTATGTTTCTTGAAATGATTCTGACATATCTTGGTGAATATAACAAAAACAAAAACTTTGATTCGGCAAAATCGATCTTTTGTTTTTTGATCAGGAGTATGAGCCTGTGAGTGATGGAGCTATAGCAAAATCAAAATGGGAGATTGAGAAGAAAGTTCTTTGTTCTTCTAACACAAGCATGAAGACTGAGATTGCTCTTTAGACTTTTAGAAGGAATTCAAAGTCTAAGGCTAAAAATTATGAGAAATGTAAAAGTAATGTTGTTTTCTTTTGTTCTCTTCTGTTGTGAATCTTGGGACGCTTTCATCGACCAAAGCGTTTGATTTTGATTAAGGAAATGCATATTACTGACAAACAAAAATCCAATATCAGAAGTTTAAACATCGATATGACGAAAAGTTGTAGTATATTTAACTTAATTCAATCCCGGTCCAAATGATACATATGGGTTCGTTTGTGTGTCTACCTGTTATATATCTTCTCGCGGTCCCTTGCCATTTTTGATATTCTTTTCGTACAACATAGGCATTTTTGTGCCATGTAATACCAACTCAATAAGCACAATCCTAAACCCAAACACATCTACTTTCAAAGATGCAACCATGGTGCTGAGTTCTCAAGCACCAAATAAACTAAGTCCCCCAAATCTCCATTATTCGTTCGAGTCACGCGAACGAATTAGCCCCAGTTAGAACCAAATCCACCATTTTGCAAGTGAGATAACGAGAACATGTGCTTTATACACAAATTTCGGATGTGTAAGCCATCTTAACCTTTTTAAATTCCAAGCTAAAATGTTCGGCATTTAAATAATCCACGTGCTTAGATACATGCAGATTGTGTAAAAGGAAAAGAACTCGTAGTAATCTTAAATAATTTTGTTAGTGGTTTGAATGTAGAAAAGGAATCTATATATTTTTAATTGAACCGAAAGGTTAAATAAATTAGGATCTTTGGAAGGAGCTTGGTTAGGTCTGGGTTTCAGATTTTTGAGAGAAGAACAACTCGATCTCCATGTTGCGTGAATGTTAAGAAGTCTTTCTCCACGTTCAATTGAAGATTACGCCTCTCTTGGAGAAATTGAATCAAGAGCTCGAATCGAGAAACAAGGCGATTGGTGATTATCTCATGAAAGAGATGAATTGTAAATTCAAAGAATTCGGTAAAACAAAGATCACTGGAAGACACTGTAAAGAAACCTCCATTGATAGTGCTTAGCACTAGCCCAAGACCGTACAACCCCGAGAAACTCGAAATAAATAATAGAGTATGATGATGAAGAAATATGGAAGGATTTTTAGAGAATACTTGAAAGATTCTTAGAGAAATTTAGAGAACTTATGAATTGGAACATTCTTTTTAAAAACTTTAATTTTATTAGACTTGTTTGTTCTTGTTGTTACAAATGAGAAGGGTGTGGAGGTATTTATAGCCTCCCAAAAATCTCTCACTAATTCTCTAGATTATTCTACTAACCTCTTTACTTCCTAGATTTTTTTACAAGTTTCTAGACTTCTCTATAATCTCTAGATTATTACCTTACTATCTTACAACTATCTAGATATCTCTATTAACATCTAGATTACTTATCTTACAATTATCTAGATTATTCTACATTATTATCTAGATAATTAACTAAAAGAATTTTCTAGAATCTCAAAGAAGGTGATGAGATTATATGATGTTTCTAGAGATTTCTAAACTCTTCATTAAGCTAAACCAAAATCAAGTTTAATTTTAATACTCCCCCTTAAACTTTATTTTGTCAACCATCCCGAGCTTCGAACGAAGTAACTCGAACTGTCCCTTCGGTAATGACTTGGTGAAGATGTCTGCAACGTTGTCCTCACTTCGAACCTCCAAAGCTTCAATTGTCCCATCAAGCACTTTCTCTCTTATGAAGTGATGTTCCAGCTCAATATGCTTCGTCCTTGCCTGGATTATTAGCCAACTTGATAGCACTTTGATTATCTCCATAGATTGCAGTCGCTTTATTGATTGGCTCGAAAAAATCTTCAAGAAGCCTACGAAGCCATATACATTCTTGAGCTGCAAGAGTCGAAGCTTTATACTCTACTTCAGTGGTAGACAACGACACTGTTGGTTGCTTCTTGCTGCACCACGAAACACTTGTGTCTCCACATAAGAACACATACCCTGAAGTTGACTTCCGGTCATCTAGATCTCCACCAAAGTCAGCATCCGTAAAACCATGAAGGGAAATCTTGGCATTGTACTTGTACACCAGACCCATGCCAAAAGTTTTCTTCACATACGTGTTTGAGGCCGATAAGACATATAAATCTTTAACCCGTGCTCCAGTGTGAACCACATCCACCTTTAGCTCTTTAATGTTCTTTAGGAACTTAACGTCTCTTGGGCCAAATAGAACGTAGTTACCCGAGTCTACCGCATTTACCACAGAGAGAAGGTTCTTCTTAACTCTAGGAACATGGTACACGTTCTTGAGTGTGGTTGGACTTCCATCATCTCCTTTAATGACAACAGTATCTTCCTTTTCAACTCGGTGGACTGAATTATCCGCGGTAATAATGGCATCTTTCCCATCATTATTCTGAAGACTAGAAAATAACTTCTCGTCTCCGGTGATGTGATGGCTACAACCCGAATCCACTATCCAATTATTTTACAAAGTTTTAGTTGTGGATGTACCTGAAGATGCAGCCTCCACCGTGAAACACTTTCCCCATTCTTCGTCTTCAGTGTGGCCTTTTGATTCTGCCATATTTGTTTCCTTCAACTTGACTCGACAATCCTTTTTAAAATGCCCAAGTTTCCCACACCGGTAGCACTTGAATCGCTTCTTATCTCCCATGGACGATCCTTCTCTTCCATGATTATCCTTATGTTTAGCTTTGAAGCTCTGTTGTCTCCGATCTACAAAAGCACTTCCCGAGTCATCGTGGACTTTAACACCCGCCATTTGCATGACTAAGGATTCTTGCGAAGCTAATAAATTTTCAAACTCCTCCAAGGAAGGTTGTGTTGGCCATCCTTGAACCGAAGTCACAAATGGTGTATACTCAGATCGTAGACCTCGAATAATAGACCGTTTTAACCTCGCCTCTGAGATTGACTCCTCCGGATTAAGAGAATTAATGTCAGAGCAAAGGTTCTTTACCTTAATGAAGAACTCTGAGATTGTAGACTCCCCCTGCTTCGCATTCGCCAGCTCATTCTCTAACAGCTGTAGTCGAGCTTCATTCTTCTTGTTGAACAATTGATCTAGCGCCCGCCAAATAGAACTAGCAGATTTGCACCTTGAGACATGCTCAAATACTCCCGAGGATATTGACCTCTTTAAAGCAAACTCCGCCTTGGCATTCTTCCATGTCCATTCCTTTGTCGCTTCTGCTGTCGCAGCAGCTCCCCTTGGTGGTATTGTGCTACTACCGCCGACGACATCCCATAAGTCCTCACTGACCAAGTATGACTCCATACATGACTTCCATAACCGGTAGTTAG
Organism: Draba incana; assembly: GCA_963576765.1. Classification (NCBI taxonomy): domain Eukaryota; kingdom Viridiplantae; phylum Streptophyta; class Magnoliopsida; order Brassicales; family Brassicaceae; genus Draba; species Draba incana. Next base: position 5,062,747 of record OY755212.1, on the reverse strand, counting down.
ATTGGTTTAGGATCTCCATTCCCAATCCAACAACACGACCCGTTGATTCCATACTTAGAGTAAACCCGAGCTCTCTAATACCCGATCTTGATGAGCACAATTAGAATGGCTCTGATACCATGTAAAGAAACCTCCCTTGATAGTGCTTAGCACTAGCCCAAGACCGTACAACCCCGAGAAACCCGAAATAAATAATAGACCCTCTAAGTATGATGATGAAGAAATATGGAAGGATTTTTAGAGAATACTTGAAAGATTTTTAGAGAAATTTAGAGAACTTATGAATTGGAACACTCTTTTTAAAAACTTTAATTTTATTAGACTTGTTTGTTCTTGTTGTTACAAATGAGAAGGGTGTGGAGGTATTTATAGCCTCCCAAAGATCTCTCACTAATTCTCTAGATTATTCTATTAACCTCCTTACTTCCTAGATTTTTTTACAAGTTTCTAGACTTCTCTATAATCTCTAGATTATTACCTTACTATCTTACAACTATCTAGATATCTCTATTAACATCTAGATTATTTATCTTACAATTATCTAGATTATTTTACATTCTTATCTAGATAATTAACTAAAAGAATTCTCTAGAATCTCAAAGGTGGTGATGAGATTATATGATGTTTCTAGATATTTCTAAACTCTTCATTAAGCTAAACCAAAATCAAGTTTAATTTTAATAGACACCATCTTCAAGTATTGCATGGCGGTTACGTCAAACCGTACTTCCTTAGGTTGAAGAATTGTTGTGCTACTGAGAAGGGGTTTGCCGAAGACTTGAGCGAGTTACAAAACCAATCAAGATTATATTTATCATGAAAGAAGAAGGCTCGGTTCATGTTGTTTGTCATGAAAGAGTCTTCGAGGTTTCTCGATTCCAAAGGTTTACACACCCAAAACGGTTTATCTAGCTTACGCTAAAACGGTTTGTCCCATTGTTCTCTTCTTAGTAATTCTAATCTTCAAGAGTGCAAGTTCCATGGTGGTACAAAGATTCTAAGAAGGAAGTTGAGCTTAACAAACGTTTTGTGAGTTTCAAGAAAGAGATTGAAGCATTTGTCGATATTGAGATTGGTAAGCTTGAGTCGAAAGATGAGGCTTGATGAGATTAGAGACTTGGTTTCACATTACCGGTAGCTTGTTCATGTTAGAGACTTTATCTGCAGATTTACATTTTGGTATATCGGTTTCCATGTGTTGTTTCGTATGCGCACGAAAGATTGAATGGTAATTTGATTTTCTGAATTAGTAACACTTAAGATATTCCAAGTTATTATCTAAGGCGAATCGATGTAAGACTCCTTGTGTAGCTTAAATGATGTGATAATCAAAGCTTGCTTCTCAGTCAGAAGTATGATTGATATAATCATACGAAAGAATTTTCAAAAGAATCTTGCATTAAAGTTTGTATGAAATATCTTCAAAAGATTCTTTCGTATGATAATTTGAAGATATAATCAAAGCTTACTTCTCAAGAATTTTGCATTAAAGTTTCATTGTGTGTGAAGATTTACATTTCCTATTTGTACAAAAATTTGTGGGTACAATAATCTATTAGATGTTAAGAATAGAGACTCTATATTTGATCAATGATTTAGAGAGTGACTCAATTCCATCTTCAACATCTTCAATGCATGATTCTAAGTTCTCCACATCCTCTATCTTTAACGACTTTTCGGATTGGAACTCAGAATCCACTCTTGTGAATTCATTTGCTTGTTCTTCATATGTAGCTTTATTCAAGCTCATTATCTTTGAGACCAATGACCATTTCCCACAAGCCTTTGATCCGGACATGAAGCTAAACAAAGATTCAAATAAATCAATTGTTACGGCTTCTGCTTCTCCAAACACAATCAAAGATTCATCGGTGTTTTGGCATACTTTCAAATTCTTGATTACTTTTTGGAATGACTTCTTGAGGAACTTTCTTGAGGCTAAGTATTTCTTGACTTCTGCGGATAAATCTCCACGCTTTCTTCGTAGACTTGATTGGATCTCCTTGAGACCTTCTTTCATATGCGACAAAGCATCCTTGGCGACATTGCATAAATCCAAGATCTTGATGGATCCATCAAGAAGCTTCTCAATCTGCTTTTGAGATAAAGTTTGTTGCTTGACAGGCAAACGAAGCAGTTTCTCAAGAGATTCATGTAAATCTTGAAGGTTGCTAAGTGTTTGGCAAATAGAAGAGCTTGAAGATGCTGCAGAAGATCTCAATCGGGTCAATTGCTCATCGACATGAGCGGCTTGAGGGTGTTGCATTGAAGGTAAGCTTTTAGATCGTACATGGGAAGAGACCGCCATTTTTTTAGCTTAATTTGCTTCTTTTTTTAGAAGGCTTAAGGAAGCTTAAAGATGATTGTTATGCCTTCATAATCTCTCTGGTCATTACATATATACACCTTTGAGCCTTGAGAGAGAAAAAACAAGAGGAATCTCAAGGCTGGCCAAATTTAAATCATAGAAGCTTATGTTTATGCAATGTCTCCCTCCAACCATTTATCCTAGCGTATAAAAAATAAGCAAAAAAAAGGTATATATGGATACTCATATCTTACAGAGAATGCAACCGCACAAGCAACTATGCATTTAGAGGTATAGTTTTCATTTAGAAAAATGCAAAACCAGCTTGGCATTTTTATTTTCTTAAGGGCAAGATCCTTATTCCTCGACTTTGACATGTGAACCTTAACACCTACTACTACAATTTGTGATTTTATTTTTATTTTATCATATTTATTGTTTCCTAACATACTAACATTGTTCAGAGTTATTATTGCAACAACGTGTGGATTTTGAGAGATGCCTAGTAAAAATTCATATTATAATACCACCATTTGTGCATATATTCTCAAAACCATATGTCCAACTAATACATATTAGTGTATTACAATTCATGACACAACTACAAAAAATACGCAAAAGGAAATCAAATTTTGTAATGTAGGAGGTAGACAAGATTTACAGCAACTTTCAAAAGATTAAGATAAGCTAGTGCACATGAATGTATCCACGAGTGGCGCTAATATCATATGCCTCAAGAAGACAAGCCTTTATTTGGTTTTGCAATATATAGAAATAGTTTCATGTGATCAAATCTGAATCACGTATACATATGTATATTTCTTATGGGTCATGCATTAGGGTGAGTGGCACAAACATATGCTTTGCATGTTGTATATATGTATTGATCTAAGAGCCAATGAAGACAAAACGAACATCTAAGCACTTTCTTCAGCTCAAACAAAAAATGAGAAAATGCGATGGGCTTTGCATGTTGCATATATTCGCTCTTAAAACACTTTGTAATCCAGCTCATGTCATTACCGCTAGGGCTTTATACAAACTTAAAAAAATCAAATTTTGCAGTGTAGGAGGCAGACAAATACTGAAACAATCTCCAAATTAAGTTTAAAATGGTGCACATGAATGTATCCACGAGTGGGACGTTAATATCATATGCTTCAAGGAGACATGCTTTGCTGTATTAAAAATCTTTTATAACATAAAAGATATGATTAAAATCTGAATAATTACATGTGGATGGAGGGAGACACTGCGGAAACATCGTTGAACCAACTTAAATTAAGATACCAAATGTCTAACTTTCTCTAAAGGTGTATATATGTAATGACCAGAGAGGTAATGAAAACAGAACAAACATCTTTTAGCTCTCTTAAGCCTTTTCTTGATCTCAAAACAAGAAAATCCAAATATAAAAAATGGCAGTTTCTTCCCATGTTCGATGATTCGATCCAACAGCTTCCCTTCAAGGCAACATCCTCAAGCCGCTCATGTCGATGAGCAATTGACCCGATTGAGATCTTTTGAAGCCTCCTCAAGCTCTTCTATCTGCCAAAGACTTAGTAACCTTCAAGATTTACATGAATCTCTTGAGAAACTGCTTCGCTTGCCCGTCAAGCAACAAGCTTGTGAGAGTTGACCAGAACCAAACCAATTTCATATGGGCCAAAGACATTGGGCCTTGCAGATTAAATAAAGAAAAGAGGAGAGAGATTTGGGCTACAACAACAAGCCCATAGTAAGATGGAAACGTAAAAGGGTTTTAGGGTTAGACACAGATGTATATATATGTCTTCCTCTTTGTACATTGTGCCGTAAGGTTTTATCATCTCTCTAGAGCTTCTTATTGTAATCTGCAAAACAAAGAGCTTATACTCTCAGATTTATAGTGGAAGTTGAGGGACAAGAGATTCTCTCCCAAGAGGTACCGAAAAGGGAACTGGGTAACCAAACGTGTTGTGTTCTTATTGCTTTACTAGTTTAATCGGATCAAGGCATGTCGGAAATCCTAACAAGTGGTATCAGAGCATTGGTTAAGGCTGATCCGGTTAACACGCAGCAAGGAGAAGAAGATTTGCGAGTAAGAAAGTTACTTACGTTTTTCTTGTTTAAGGTGGAGTAGACAGCAACTAGGCTTAGTTTGTTTAACCTTGAACTTGTTTGCAAATCTCGTTGTGGTGCTGGTAGTTAGGTTGTTCTTGGTTGTATATGATTCTTGTTCCTGAAATCAAAAGATCAAATACATTAGTTAAGTATGGAACCAACACAAGGAAGGTTTGAGATGGTTAAGTTTGATGGTAAGGGTGACTTTGGTATGTGGAAATACAAGATGCTAGGTCAGCTAGAGATACAAGGTCTACTTTCAGTTCTAAAAGAGGATTTTACTATCTACACTAAATCTGAAAAGAAAGAAGACGAGGCTAAGGTTGATCAAACGAAGGCTGATAAAGATCTAAGGGTAAGGAGTCTATTGGGAACCTGTTTAAGTGATTCTATTCTGAGGAAGATCATGCACGAAACCACTGCTTTGGGCATGTGGAAGGCGCTTGAAAAGATTTATCAAACGAAGTCTCTTCCGAACAGAATCTACCTGAAGAAACAGTTCTCTTGTTACAAGATGGAAGAGGACAAGACGATTGAAGAAAACGTTGACATATTTCTTAAGCTTGTAGCAGATTTGGAGAGTCTTAAGATTACCGTATCGGATGAAGATCAGGCCATCCAGCTCTTGTCAGGATTTCCAGCAGCTTACGAACCATTGGTTCACACTCTTCAGTATGGATCTGGAAAAGAAACGCTTACGGTTAATGAAGTAGTTACTTCTGCTTATTCTAAGGAAACGGAATTAAGACAGAAAGGTTTGCTTAACAAGTCCAGATCAGATGCTGATGCATTATATGTTGGATCAAGGGGAAGACAAGAGGTCAGGTTAAATGGAAACAACAAGCAGTGGAGAGGAGGATCTAACAATAGAGCTCGATCTCAATCAAGGCCACGGTTTAATAAAACGACAACAACAGGTTGTTTTATTTGTGGAAAGGAAGATCACTGGAAGAGAGAATGCCTAGAAAGGAGATCCTACAGGCCTAAGGATACTGCTAATGTTGCTACAATAGAGTTTAAGGAGCCTCTGGTGCTAACAGTTTGTGCTCTAGACACAACAAATGAATGGATTATGGATTCAGGAACATCTTACCATATCACATCAGACAAGGACGTATTGTTTGATTACAAGGAAGTAGAAGGTAAAAGGGTGCTTATGGCGAACGACACCTACTGTGAAGTTAAAGGAGTTGGTAAAATAAGAATTCAGAATCTAGATGGTTCTGAAGTGATTCTCAAGGAGGTTAGATACATACCTGAGATGAGTAGAAACTTGATCTCTTATGGGATGCTAGAGCGATCAGGTTGCAGCTACAGGGGAAGCAACTTTATGGTGCACTTCTACAAAAGAAACAAAAGGTGATTTAAGGGAAGTATCACGAGGGACTTTATTATCTGCAAGGAAAAGTTGCTAAGGCTGCAGAGAATGGTTGCGGAAATGCAAAAGTAATCAGAAAGAAGAAATCTAAGAGAGTGATGTTTTGTGACAATTTAATTCAAGGACCTACTCCTTCTGGTTTTGATACAGAGAGTTCATCATCTCAAGGTGGAGACTCTTCGTCAGAGGAATCTGAAATTTCTGAAGAATATGGGACCGAATCTTCAGAGAATGACTACGTGTTTGTAGAAGACGAAGAAAGAAAAGAAGATGATTGTGTGGTCTATGCTTTCACTGCTACTAAAGAGACTAAAGAAGAGATGCTGGATTCTCTAATTAAAAGTCAGACTTGGGATTTAAAGAAGCATAAGTCCTACAAGAAAAAGGGTGTTCAAAAGAAGTGGATTGTAAAACTAAAACCAGAGATACAAGATAAGAGTATCAACTACAGCAGAGACAAGGTTGCTAGAGAAGTTACGGTTTTACCTAAGGATCATCTAAGCAAGATTACGGCATATTCAAGAACAAGAGCTTTACCTGGCTTGAAGTTTCTCTGCTGCAATCTCCACGACATCATCTGAAGAAGGTAGACACTCCAGGTAACTCCATTGTCAAGGTCTCATTCTCGCAGAGACAAGAAAAGAAACAACGTAGTTTCGGGTATCAGTTAAGTTGACAATGGAAAACTCAAAGAACAAGGAGTGAGTTAGTTACCTGTGAGTGAGTGGATGCGAGAGAGAGAGATGTCAGTTGGAGGTGGAGCAGCTGCAGAAAAGATTTAAGAGAAGACAAGTTAGTGCTTCAGGATATGGTCTTAAATCTAGAAGATACGTAGAGAAGCTCAAGTAAAAGTAGTTATGGTTATGAGTGTTACCAGTAGAGAACCATAGGTTGAAGACAAGTGGTTTTTTGGTTCAAGCTTCGGATGGCTCTGTAAAGAATAAGATATCAGTAAGGATTTGGTAATGTCTCAATGATTAAAGAAGAGACAAGGTGAGAGAGCTATGGTTGAGGTAATTACCTAAAGGATTTTTTGAAGCTACGATGAAAGACATTAGCTTCAGGTGGAGCTTCTGCGATAAAAATTGTGAAATCAAAGACACGATTTCGCAAAGTCTCAAGGAAACAAGGAAAACGGAGACAAAGGGAGATAATGATTCATGGTTCGAAGAATTACCTGAATTTATCTAAGGAGCAGAAGAACACAAATGATTCATTGGAGAAGCTGCAAAGAAGATGAAATCAGAAACTGGATTTCATAGGGTCTCAAGAATTCAAGAGTTACGAGTTACCTGAGGTAACGGAAGAGGTTATGGTTCTCACCGGAGAAGAAATCAGCGACAGAGGAATCGCTAGAGATGTAAATTTGGAGAAATTGCATCGGGTTTTGATTTTAAAGAGATGGCTCTCGTTACAAGCCATGAGAATGAAGATAGAAGCTTCGGCAGCAAGTAGAAGAGTAGACGGCGATAGAGACTCACCGGAGAGGTAGAGAAGTCGCTGGAAAATCACATCTTCGGAAGATGCTTCGCCGATGACGATGATGATGGGTTCGTCGAGCATCGCGAATTGAGAGCTTTTGGGGTTTTTGTTTCAAAAGGTTTGGCAAAGATAACAGAGGAGTCACCGGAGAAGCCAGAATCAAAAGTTGCCATTGCTCATCGTTGGAAAGAAACAAAGGGAGAAAGCCCCAAGTATTAGGTCTTAAGATGTTGCGAAATTAAAGATGATGTGATGTGATTCGAGAAAGGAGGACGAGATGGGTCACGACGGTGACCGGAATCCTGCCGGAGAAGAAGACGAAGGATCGTGAAACTGAGAGAGAGGAAGAAGAAAGCTTTGTCGGTGAATGTTTTTTTGGTTTGGTCAAAGGTGGAGATTGTGAGAGTTGACCAGAACCAAACCAATTTCATATGGGCCAAAGACATTGGGCCTTGCAGATTAAATAAAGAAAAGAGAAGAGAGAGATTTGGGCTACAACAACAAGCCCATAATAAGATGGAAACGTAAAAAGGTTTTAGGGTTAGACACATAGATGCATATATATGTCTTCCTCTTTGTACCTTGTGCCGTAAGGTTTTATCATCTCTCTAGGCTTTTTATTGTAATCTGCAAAACAAAGAGCTTATACTCTCAGATTTATAGTGGAAGTTGAGGGACAAGAGATTCCCTCCCTAGAGATACCGAAAAGGGAACTGGGTAACCAAACGTGTTGTGTTCTTATTGCTTTACTAGTTTAATCGGATCAAGGTAGGTCAGAAATCCTAACAAAGTTCTATCTCAAAAGCAGACTGAGAAGCTTCTCGATGGATCCATCAAGATCTTGGATTTATGCAATATCGCCAAGGATGCCTTTTTCACAAATGAAAGAGAGCCTCAAAGAGATCCAATCGATTCTACGAAGAAACCGTGGAGATCTATCTGCCGAGGTCAAGAAATACTTAGCCTCAAGAAATCATTCCAAAAAGTACTCAAGAGTTTGAAAACCGGACAAAACAACGAAGAATCATTGGCGGTCTTCGGAGAAGCAGTGTAACATCCCAATTCCAATTTTTGAATTTAGAAAGGGGGTATCGATCGACACCATTGGTGGGTGTCAATCGACACCAAGTTTGGGTGATCGGTTTGGTTTGAGTTAAATCGCTCGGTTTGCGACGTCGGTTTAGCGGAAGCCCTAGGGCTCGTATATAAGTGTTTTGGGCAGTCCTTTGGCCGTGGAAACAGAGGGGAAACAGAGGGAGATCGTGAGAAAAGTTGTAAAAGAGAGAGACTCGAGAGAGATTCGTTAATCGTCGAGGAATTGTTCGATTTCTCGTAAGTTTCTTCGCCGTTCGCGCTTGTGGATCGTTCGTGGGCGTGTTCCTTGCGGTTCCAGTGAGTCTATGTGCCGGTTGTTCGTGTAGAGGCTGCGATCGATTCGTTTTCGTGATCCTTTTTCCGTTCATCGTCTTCGAATAGCGAGGTGAGTGCGTGATTGCGAGGGTTTCCATAGATTAGTGAATATTGTGTGTTGCTTGTATGATTCTCGTGAATTATGTGAATTTGTTGATGGATTAATGTTGATTGCTGATGTTCTTCCGTGTTGTTTGATCAAAATCGTTGTTCGAATTGATTCCGGGTCGAGTCGCGAGAGGATAGACTCGGCTCTGGTTTCTGTAACGGGGTGTCGATCGACGTCTAGAGGTAGTGTCGATCGACACCACCTTAAAAGAGATACTCGTGGTTAGCGAGTGTCGATCGACACCGCTGTGGTGTGTTGATCAACACCTGGTTTGTAATTAAAGGAATTTTGTGAATTTTGAGGAATTGTTATGAATTTTGAAGAACTTTATGAATGTGGTTTAATTGAGAATAATGGAAAATGGTGGTTAATTGTGTATTAAATTGTGAAATGTTAATGTATATAAACCGTTGCGGGATGACCGCTTCACTGAGTATTTATGATAATACTCACGCAACTGCCGGTTTCCTTTTGAGTTGCAGGTAAAAGATATTGAGTGATCGTAGAATCAAGGCAAGGAAAGAGGATGATAGGACTTGTGTGTTATGTTTTATTGAGTGTAGTAACTGTTAGGTTGTTAGAAGTTATTCTTGGAATTATTGATGGAATTATGATTTTGGAATTGAGATTGCTTGTTTTGGTCGAATGGATGATTATTTATTGGAATATCTTTTGAATTTTATTTGCTATGTTTTCCGCTTGTTTGTTCACCATGAATTGACCGTTGAGGATTAATGATTATGTGATCATTAATCCGGGTTAATTAAAAAAAAAAATGTGGTTGTTATATTTTTGTATCAGAGCCTTTACGGTTTTAGGACGTTAGGTTGTTTGATCTGAGACTATGTTATTAGTGTTTGAGTATAGAGTCTTAGTTCATCCTCCCGAGCCTTCAATGAGATTTCACGGTATGTTTTGTGTTACTTTTGTTGTTACTTCTAGTATCTTAGCTTGTATTTTGGGAAATGCAGTGTTGGGCGATGGCTCCAGGAGCTAGAGGTCGTGGCAGGGTTGGTGTCTGGAGTGGCAGAGTTAGTGGTCGTGGAGGTCGGGGACGTGGTCGTGGACCAGTGATTAAGACGTCCAGTAGCGTGGTTCCGAGTGCTACGCAGATGTCAGAGCCTCCTACGCATCTTGTGGGATCTATGAGCGAGACCAGTGCTAGTGCAAGTGTGAGTGTTGTGGGTGTCGGGAGAGGTGCCGGGTTAGCTGGTGATGGAGTGGGCCCAGGTGTGGGTGCTGCTCCAGCTCAGGATTGTCTGGATCGTACGGAGGGTCTTCTGGCGCAGTTGATGGAGCGGTTTCCGGCAGTGGTACCGGTTCAAGCTCTAGTAGTGCTTCCAGTAGCGGGGGTGCAGCCGAGGGCTGCGGTAGGTGAGGTGCGTCCGACTTATCTGGAGATGATGGGTCATATGCGATATTTAAGTATTGCTTTCTTCGTAGGCGGTGTTGGGCTTGAGGAGGCAGATGAGTGGCGTATGCGCATGGAGCACAACTTCCGTTTGGTGCGTTGTCCTGAGGATTATCGGGTAGAGCTGGCGGTTCATTATCTGAGCGGTGATTCGCACTTGTGGTGGAGAGCGATTGAGGTCAGGAGGCCTAGTGCAGTATGGACCTGGGGAGAGTTTCTGGCTGAGTTTAACGCTAAATACTTTCCTCAAGAGGCTTTAGATCGTCTCGGGACGAGGTTTGTGGAGCTGGTTCAGGGCGATCGTATTGTGCGAGAGTATGACGCCGAGTTCAGTAGGCTGCTTGTCTATGCGAATCGAGGTATGGAGGATGAGCGCACGCAGGTGTAGAGGTTCCTGAGGGAACTTCGGGCTGATCTGAGGATTCGTTGTAGAGCATCAGAGTACGCCTCGAGGGCGAAGCTGGTAGAGATTGTTGCAGGCATCGAGGAGACAGCAGCAACAGGGTGGTTCCAGTTTGGGGTCTAGCAAAGGCGGGAAGCCGATGCAGGGTCAGAAGAGGAAATGGGACGAGAGTTCAAGATCAGGGTATAGTAGTCGTGGTTGTTTCGGATGCGGCAGTTTTGAGCATCGTGTGGCGAACTGTCCTAAGATTTCCGGGGAGGTTAGGGTTTGCTTCCATTGCAGAGAGCCAGGGCATATCAAGCCATTGTGTCCCAAGTTGCAGCCGTTGGCACTTGCAGTAGTTCATCCGGTGGCAGCGCAACCATTGGCTCAGGTAGCGCCAGGGCAGCCATTGGCTCAGATTGGAGGAGCACAGCGTGGGCATGAGTAGTTGAGGAGCGGGTTGAGACGGTGGCAGTATTGGAAAAGATCTAAGAGATCGGTTTGAGGATTGAGTTGCTTTTCTTTTGTCCTAGCTGTGGGTTTTATTTTTAGTTTCAGAACCTTTTTAGCTTCGGCTGGATTTTCTGTATTTTTCATTAGTGTTGAAATGATATTCATTTTGGAAATTTATAAGATGGTGTTCCTTATTTATTTTCATATGATTCATGAGGCGTGTGATTCATATGTATGGACCAGTGGGGGTCGTTTCGATGAGGATATTCCAGGCTAGGAATATCGAGATTATACCACGAGAGGCGGTTCTCTTGTGTACTTATTTGGGTAAGTGAGTTCCTAGAATAAGTAGCAAAGGATGTGGGATCTTTTGCGAGGATAGGTGTTCTTATGAGGATTAGACGGAGCTTAAGAGGTCAGTGGAGGATTTCGTGTTGTATTAGCCAAGTCAGGTTGGGGGGTGTTAGTCTATGTTGGCCGGTTTGTGAAGATCGAGTAAGGATCTCGAGTAGTGTCGACTGGATAGGTCAAGGTATGGTCTGTGATGGACGGTTCAGAAGGCTCGAGTTGTGAGCCGAAGTATCGCTGGTAACAAATGCAATAATTGTAAAAATCCAAATTTGGACTGACGGGTGGTCGTACATGTTTTTGTTTGATCGATGTACGATTGACCGCCAGACCTAGTTGGGTTTGGAATATGGCATAAAGATTTTATGACGTGATCAAGGAATACTTGGACGTGTTCGTTATCATATTCATCATTGGTATCCTGGATTTTCGAGAAGTCTTGAGGAGCATGAGGTTCATTGCGTTTGGTTGTGGAGAGGCTTTGGAAGCAGAAGTTGTATGCTAGTTGAGAAAGTGCCTTATGGGAGTACCTGAGGGTTTTAAGTTTCGTCAGGGATGGCAATTCAATATTTGAGGAGTTTCTGGTCTTTCGGTTTATCATCATATCCAGACAAAGGGAGAAAATATTCGTAGGATGGTGTCTAGATCAAGCAAGGGGCATTTCCAATTATTGGGAGGTTGTATGGGTTATAAAAAGAAGCGGAGTTCATGAGGTTGAGGAGTAGCGTATTTCAAGAGTACTTAGATGTCTTGGTAATCCTGGTCTTCGACGATGTTTATGTACTCGAGAAGTTCAGAGGGGCAGGCAATACATTGGAGGTTAGCTTTGGCAAGATTTCTGGATCAAAAGCGTTTGATTGTGCGAGCAAGAGTCAGTTGTGGCAGCGAGAGCTGGTTTCTCTCGGTCACGTAAGGTTGCAGAGGGAGTTTCAGAGGATCGAGCTAAGTTAAGAACTATGGAAGGTTGGTGTAGGTTCCGTACTGCCACATGTTCAGAAGTGCATAGAACGTTTTGTGTGGTTCAGGAGGTGAATCCGAGTTGTGAGTTGTTTTAAGGCAGTCGGTTCAGTTTCTCAGGTCTCTTCGAACGAGACATTCATGTGTTTGGGCAAGTGTCTTGGCCGCTGTTTGAGTACGTTGTGGCGTCAGGAGCGAATTTGGACCCTTGTTGGGCAGCCCTGTTTTCGATGTTTAGTGCTCGGTATTTATTGCTCTAGGGGCTGCGGTCCCGAATAACTCAAGTGTTTTTGAGGAGAGGTAAGCTCTCCTGTATGTTGATTTGGGATGTGAGATCCCAGATACCGTTGACTTGAAGGATGCATCCCGAGAATGCGAGCGGTATGTTTTCCTGATAGGCCATAGGATGCGTCCTATGGGTGTCAGGTGTGGACTGAGTTAAGAGCAATAGATATCTGAGGCGTGCGAGGAGTTTGGTTTGGTGTTGTGCTTCGTAGTTGAGGTGTGGGCTTCAGGGAAGTCCGTTGTGTCAGCTAAGTTTCAGTGGGAGTAGAGTTGTTTTGCTAGAGTAGGTTTTGCTTGTTATTGTCAAGGAAAGTATCTTGGTTTCCGGTGCTTGTTCGCGTAGGAGTTGATTACTCTAAAGGAAATGTTTTTCCTATATAGATCCAGAGCTTGAGGGAGACGTCCTGAGAGTGGAGTGGCATCGACATCGTTACCTCGAGGGAGACGTCCTAAGAGTGTGATGATGACGGTAATAAATATATATATATATATATATATATATATATATGAAATAATCAATATCTGCTCGTGGCATAAGCATAAGACGGGATACATACCCTGATGATATTTCTTGTACGTTCGGTACTAACGTCTGGGATATCGGGTGTAGTGTCTTGGTTGTGTATGTTCTTGTTTGATTGTTGCACAATCGATCAATCCAATTCTGGGTCTACAACTGGTTGTACATGTTCTTGTTTAATTGTTGTGCGATCAATTGGTCAGACCTAGTCAGGATTAGTTAACATTGCATTTAGGTACTCCGGGTTAAGAGCCTTGGGTGTTTCGCTTTTTATAGTAGTTTTTTTTAAGTTGGTTGACCGGTTTGGGTCGTGTGTGAGACATTCCAGATCGGGAACATTGGTTCTGGTCGGTGAATGGTTATGAACGTTTAGAATTTATTACTCTGGGGACTTGGTGTTCTGTATACTCTTGTTTGGAGATTGTGGTCTCATGTGTACACTTAGAGATTGTGGTCTCTTGTATAACTTTGGAGATTGTGGTCTTCTGTATACTTTGGAGGTTGTGGTCTCCTGTACACTGCTCAGGATTGAGTATGAGCGTTGGGATTGTGGTCCCATATGAGCGTTGGGATTGTGGTCCCTGGTTGCCGATTGCTCAAAGGATGGGTTCCTGCGAGCGAAAGGAATGTAGTGATGAGTTAAGAGTAATAGATGTCTGAAAACGTATCGATAAACATGAGGCGGGATAAAGACTCTGAGATCATAGCGTTGGTCTCGAGTGATGTTGGCCGGGGGCTGGAAATTGGTCTTTGGTAGACGGTTTTGTGCGGATTCGAGGACGAATCCAGTGTTGGTGGGGGAGAATTATAACATCCCAATTCCAATTTTTGAATTTGGAAAGGGGGTGTCGATCGACACCATTGGTGGGTGTCGATCGACACCAAGTTCGGGTGATCGGTTTGGTTTGAGTTAAATCGCTCGGTTTGCGACGTCGGTTTAGCGGAAGCCCTAGGGCTCGTATATAAGTGTTTTGGGCAGTCCTTTGGCCGCGGAAACAGAGGGGAAACAGAGGGAGATCGTGAGAAAAGTTGTAAAAGAGAGAGACTCGAGAGAGATTCGTTAATCGTCGAGGAATTGTTCGATTTCTCGTAAGTTTCTTCGCCGTTCGCGCTTGTGGATCGTTCGTGGGCGTGTTCCTTGCGGTTCCAGTGAGTCTATGTGCCGGTTGTTCGTGTAGAGGCTGCGATCGATTCGTTTTCGTGATCCTTTTTCCGTTCATCGTCTTCGAATAGCGAGGTGAGTGCGTGATTGTGAGGGTTTCCATAGATTAGTGAATATTGTGTGTTGCTTGTATGATTCTCGTGAATTATGTGAATTTGTTGATGGATTAATGTTGATTGCTGATGTTCTTCCGTGTTGTTTGATCAAAATCGTTGTTCGAATTGATTCCGGGTCGAGTCGCGAGAGGATAGACTCGGCTCTGGTTTCTGTAACGGGGTGTCGATCGACGTCTAGAGGCAGTGTCGATCGACACCACCTTAAAAGTGATACTCGTGGTTAGCGAGTGTCGATCGACACCGCTGTGGTGTGTTGATCAACACCTGGTTTGTAATTAAAGGAATTTTGTGAATTTTAAGGAATTGTTATGAATTTTGAAGAACTTTATGAATGTGGTTTAATTGAGAATAATGGAAAATGGTGGTTAATTGTGTATTAAACTGTGAAATGTTAATGTATGTAAACCGTTGCGGGATGACCGTTTCACTGAGTATTTATGATAATACTCACGCAACTCCTGGTTTCCTTTTGAGTTGCAGGTAAAAGATATTGTGTGATCGTGGAATCAAGGCGAGGACGGAGGTGATAGGACTTGTGTGTTATGTTTTATTGAGTGTAGTAACCGTTAGGTTGTTAGAAGTTGTTCTTGGAATTATTGATGGAATTATGATTTTGGAATTGAGATTGCTGGTTTTGGTCGAATGGATGATTATTTATTGGAATATCATTTGAATTTTATTTGTTATGTTTTTCGCTTGTTTGTTCACCATGAATTGACCGTTGAGGATTAATGATTATGTGATCATTAATCCGGGTTAATTAAAAAAAAAAAAAAATGCGGTTGTTACAAGCAGAAGCCGTAACAATTGCTTTGTTTGAATCTCTATTTAGCTTCATGTCTGGATCAAAAGCTTGTGGAAAATGGTCACTGGTCTCAAAGATGATGAGCCAAAACAAAACTACATGTGAAGAAGAAGCAAATGAATTCACAAGAATGGATTCCGCGTTCCAATCCGAGAAGTCATTGAAAGTGGAGGATGTGCAGAACTTAGAGTCATGCATAGAAGACCTTGAAGATGGAATTGAGTCACTCTCTAAATCATTGATCAAATACAGAGTCTCAATTCTCAACATCTAATAGGTCATTGTGCTCACAATTTTTAGTACAAATAGAAAATGTAAATCTTAACTAACACATAAAGTAATACAACATTTATTCATATGATACATTTATATCATTTCTTCTCTCTTTTTACACATATGAACACAAAATTTTCAAGAAGCAAGAATTTTTTTACAGTTTTTTTTTGAAAGAAAGAAATTTTTTACAGTTGAACTTAATTCATCTTTCAATCCATCAAATTTTACCATCCTATATTTTACAGATAAATTCTTACGTGAACACATCATGTGTCATATCTGTACTTTCACATGTTCATTATGGATTAAATCTTATTCTAATCTCGTTTCTTTTGCTTGTTCACATGCATTTAGTTGACGAATGCGGATCTTGCTCATACTTCATCATGCATTCGTACGTTAAAACAATTCTTAATTTATTGGTCAAGAGCACCTGATATTCATCTTTTAAATGATTTTTTTACTACGTATATCAATACAACAATTCGGTATATATATATAAATTGTCCCTAGACATTGCAGCTATTTGATTTTCTACTTTTCTCTGTTTTTACAATTTACTCTGTAATGCTCTGCCTTTTCCTCTGTTTTTTTTTTTATTTGTTGAAAGGTTTTTTCTCTGTTTTATTAACATTTCTTTTCTGGTTCTTTAGTTACCCTAGTGTAAACAATTTCTGATGGGCTATGATTGTGACTTAGGGCTGAAGACAAAATCAAAGTATAAATCAAGTAGTAAAGTTGTGCAGGCTTAAGATTCTTATTTTATCACCAACCATGCATAACCAAAAAAAAAAAATGATATGATTCTTATTTTATCACCATATTTAAAACAATAAACGAATGTGCACGAGAGACTCTGCATCTTATTGGCCATATTTAAAGGAAAAATCCAGAATGGCTTGTCTTCTTTAGATGTGATTTAAACAGCAACATTCATGTCACTTACCATAATAATGATCCTTAATAAATAAAAAATTTGAAAATATCAAATTTTGCAATGTAGGAGGCAGACAAGATCTGAATTATCATCCAACGAAAGTTTTAAGATAATTAAGATGGTGCACATGAATGCATCCACGAGTTACGCTTATATCATATGCTAATTTTAATGAGACAAGCCTTGCTGGTTTTGCATATACCTAAACCAATAATATGGTTTAACATTAGTTTATATGTGATTAAATCTGAATCATATCTTTTTCTAATGTTATTATTGCTTGATGCATTAGGGAGACATCGCATAATCATCATCGCTGTCGAAAATAATAAATTTTGAATAGACCTTAAGACATTGGTGTATATAAGCTTTGACAAGATAGCTAATGAAGGCAGAACAATACATCTTTTAGCTCTCTAAGAACTTTCTTACATCTCAAAACATAGAAAGAAAGCTCAAAACAAAAATGGCGGTCTCTTCCCATGTTCGATCTAAAAGCTTCCCTTCAATGCAACATCCTCAAGCCGCTCATGTAGATGAGCAATTGGACCGATTGAGATCTTCCGAAGCAACTTCTTCTATTTGTCAAAGAATTAGCAACCTTCAAGATTTACATGATTCACTTGACAAGATGATTCGCTTATCTATCACCAACCAAGGTTTATCTCAAGAACAAATTGAGAAGCTTCTTGATGGTTCCCTCAAGATTTTAGATTTATGCAATATCGCCAAGGAAGCTTTGTCGCAGATGAGAGAGAGTCTTACGGAGATCCAATCGATTCTACGAAGAAAGCGTGGAGATCTATCGAGCGAGGTCAAGAAATACTTAGCCTCAAGAAAGTTCCTCAAGAAGTCATTCCAAAAAGTACTCAAGAATTTGAAAGTGTGCCAAAACAAAGATGAATCTTTGGTTGTGTTTGGAGAAGCAGAAGCCGTAACAATTGCTCTATTTGAATCTTTGTTTAGCTTCATGTCCGGATCAAAGACTTGTGCTAAATGGTCTATGGTCTCAAAGCTGATGAACAACCACAGAGTTACCTCTGAGGCAAATGAATTCACAATGGTGGATATGGAGTTCCAATCCGAGAAGTCATTAAAGATTGAAGATGTGCAAATCCTAGAGTCATGCATTCAAGATCTTGAAGATGGACTTGACTCACTCTCAAAGTCTTTGATCAAATACAGAGTCTCAATTCTTAACATTCTTTAGGTCTCATTGAACCTACAAAAATTTTGTACATAAGGAAAATGTGAATATACCTCTTAATGAGAATAGAAAGATAAAACAAATTTTTGCTTCCTATCATCATCACCTTATCCTTATATTTGCCTTTATCTTCTTACAACAAAATTAAGCAAAGAAGTTAACTAATCTAAATGTTATAAAGAATTTATTATAGAATATATACAATCTCTTATTCCTGAAATTTCTCTACAAAAATTTTGTAGGCTCAATGACTTAAATTTTTTTTCACATTTTCTTGATATTGCTTTTTAATTTTTTTAAATATTTGTGGTCGACAAAAAAATAAAAAACAATAATTTAGTATTTGTCATTTGGTGGTTTAGGCCTATAATTGATTTCAGGCCCATAAATAAATATAAAAAAAAAAGAAAAAAAATTCATCTTCTTCTTCGTGATGATCGAAATCGGAAAAGTGAACTAAACAATGGAACTTCCTCCATTACTCCTCCTCCTCACACTCCTCTCTCTCCCTTCTCTTCCAATTTCCGCCGCCAATTCCGACGCCTACCCTTCCATTCCCGGAACCGCTCCGATCAAC
Organism: Draba incana; assembly: GCA_963576765.1. NCBI lineage: Eukaryota > Viridiplantae > Streptophyta > Magnoliopsida > Brassicales > Brassicaceae > Draba > Draba incana. The sequence goes on along the minus strand of OY755212.1, from coordinate 5,044,518 downwards.
GGAGATTTCACCGATGAACTCAAACCCATCCGCCGCGAAGTCTACGACGGCGAAGGCAAAATATTCGACATCAGTCACCGTATCACGCCGGAGATGCCGTCGTTTGAATCATCGGAAGGAATCGGACACTTCCTTTGGTTAGCTGCGAGTATTAAGAACGGATCTCTCGCTAATAACTCCGAGATGAAGATTCCGACGCATACTGGTACTCATGTTGATTCACCTGCACATTTCTATGACGAGTATTACGATGCTGGGTTTGATGTAGATTCGCTTGATCTACGAGTCCTTAATGGTATAACTATAATCTATGTTTTAGGTTTTTGAGAAATTCGAATTTGTGAAGGATTTGGATTTTGTGTATAGGTCCTGCTTTGTTGGTTGATGTTCCCAGGGATACGAATATTACTGGTAAGTGAAATTTGATTTGATTCAGGATTAGAAAGTTTTGTGTTTTTGGCTATGATCATATTGAGCTTATAGGTATTGATCATGTTCTTTGTGATGTTGTAGCTGAAGTGATGAAATCGCTTCACGTTCCGAAAGGAATTCGTCGTGTGCTATTCAGAACATTGAACACTGATAGGTAAAATGTTTAGTAATTTCTCACTAGGATAATATCAACTTTAAGCATTCTTATTTGACATTTGTTGAATTCTTGGTTTTTGAAATGAGTGTTGGATTTGTGGTTTTGGAAATTTCAGGCGTCTTATGTTCAAGAAAGCGTTTGATACGAGCTATGTCGGGTTCATGAAAGATGGCGCACAATGGTTGGTAGACAACACCGACATCAAACTTGTCGGTAATTATCAAGTCTCCACCTTTTCATCATCATATCATTGAATCGGTCTTTAAGATTGTGTTTTGGTGTATCCATTGTCAAAATATAGGGACTGATTATCTATCAGTAGCTGCATATGAAGATCTAGGACCGTCTCACCTAGTATTCCTAAAAGACCGCGTAAGCAATAAAGCATTATCCTAAGTTTTGTTTAAGTAGATGAATCCATAACTATTTGATAATGATGGTTGCGTAAATTATAAAACCGTTGACAGGAGACAATACTTGTGGAGGGATTGAAGCTGGATGATGTTAAAGCAGGACTATACACTGTACATTGCTTACCTCTAAGACTTGTTGGAGCAGAAGGATCTCCAATTCGTTGCATCCTCATCGAGTGATTTTCTCACTCGTAACCCCGCAAATCCGGACTTTTCTGTAAGCAAGTCTGCTCTAGCATCACGAACACCGGTTAGTGCAAGTTTTGTGTAACCAGTGTGGAGAATGCAGTAGGAAGCAATAAGATTTCTATGTATATGTATACTTTTAAGATCTTAGACTTCACAATAAAAACAGTTTCAATCTTGTTATATAATCCCTAAGCAACCGAAACTGTATATAAGCAATATCCTTGCCAAACTCAATTTCCATTAATGAATAGAAAGTAAATTATCCAACTAACAACCATCTAATAAACAACAAATCACAAATGAAAGGATCGAACCATAAACTGCAGCTGAATCAACCACCAGAGACATTTATATCAAGACACTAGAAGCTGAAAGCTACATTTATCACACTAGTACGTTTACAGTTGAAGTAAAGGTGAACCTGACTAATGTGATGACTGATTAGATATATCTTTGACAGAGATTTACAGATGAGAAATCTTCTTCTTGTCATCTCTCAAAAAGACACAAAGTAATTAGAGCATTAATCAAAATGACACAATGTTGTTAATTATACTGAGAGTACAACCAAGACTTAAACTGAAACTGAAATAAGCATTTCTTACACTGAAAGTACAAACAATACTTCAACTGAAAGTACAAACAATACATAAACTGAAAGAAGCATTCTCTGATAATAAAAAAAAAAAGCAGTTCTTAAACTGAAAGTAGAAACAAGAAATTCATTCTTTTTTCAAACTGAAAACTAATAACTTGACTCAGGAATACATAGTTCATTCACCAATTAGAAAGCATCTCATTGATTAGCTTGTTCTTCAGAGCTACCTCCATCTCTGAAAGTGGCTTTGTTTTTGCAATGAGACTGTCAAGAAGTCCCACCTTGGACAGTTTTTCTCTCATAGCTAAGTCCTTCTTCTTGATGGCCCACATGCGCTGAAACTCCAACAGAAAAGTGCCTTGGCTTTCCACAGTACTTGTTTTGCTCACACTCCTTTTCCCTTTGCCCTTTGATGCCTTCACACCCGGAGGACGAGCCATTCCTTGATCATCTACACAGCTAACCATGTGGGAGCTTGAAGACTGCGCATAACCATCATCAACCTTCCTTCTTTTTGAGCTTCCATCACCTTTCCAACTTGAAGAGGCACACCATTTCTGAGTATATGGATCCATAACCTATGTTTCTGAAATGCTTATGGTGTGTTTTAACCCTAGAGGGTTGTATTTTAATATATACGAAAAGTTTTAAGTCTCTTTGGTAGTTGTGGTTTGTGACATAAGCATTCAATGGCACTTATGTCTTTTGCCTAATGTACAACTAACTAGCATTGATCACAGTAGGAGTCAATCCATCAAATCTACACAGTCCTAATCTAACAAGCATTTATCACAATTGGAGAAACAAAAACCAACCTAAAACCAGTCCTAATCTAACAAGCATTTATCACAATTGGAGAAACAAAAACCAACCTAAAACCAGTCCTAATCTGGTCATAATCTAACAAGCATTTGTCTGTCCTAATCCGAAAACCAGTCTTAACCTAAACCTAAAGCATTTATAACAATTGCAGAAACAAAAACCAAAGTAAAATCAGTCCTAATATGCTCCTAATCTAACAAGAATTTTTCAGTCCTAATCTAACAACCATTTATCACAATACAAGTCACAAACCTGTCCTAATCTAACAAGGAAAAGCTGCATTTAGGAAGTTATATAACCATGCTTAGGCTCAATCCTTTAGTAAATTCCATACAATTAAGCAAAGGAAAAGCTGAGAACTGATTCAATAACATCTACAAAAGAACACTAATCCAATGTAATCCACCAAAACCAATTCAATTCTATAATCCAACAAATACATTATCCAAAAAACCTGAAATTCTATAATCATATGAATCTGAAATTATCAATCTCAGCAACATCTGTGAAGAGGTAACTTCAATATCAATAAGCATCGATCCGAATTTCGGTGGAAACAGAAATCGCCAATTCTCGGCTCAAATCATCGAATCCAGAACATAGATTATAACGAAATCCCAATTGAATTTGATGGATTATAACTAATGGAGATGCTCTTTATCATTTAATCAAGCTTGATTACTACAAAAAAAAAATACTATTATATAAAGCTAAACCAGTACATAATTTTGAGAAACTAAAGAAATAGATGTGATTAGAAAATTTATTCAGATTTGTAAACCCTGCTTCTATACCAAGTCTCCAGACTTGTGGACGGTTGTATCCATGGTTAAAAAAATCGCTAGGCGGCAATCATACATGGCCGAGTAATTTAACCGATTTGGTCCAAATCGAAGCGGCAATCATTTAGTGCCGACTGGATAAGCGCCGACTTATCCGACTTTTTGAACCATGGTTGTATCTATTCTCAAGAAATTGAAAATTTCCTCTAAAAAAGTCCTCTTCCGCAAATTCCCATCCCTCAGAGTTAACTTTCCTAAAGCCGTAATCGATAAGCATCTGCGTAAAAAAATAAAAATCGCCATGGAACAAGAATCTAGGAAGAACAACTCTGGAGAACTCGGCAGGGTCTCAAACGATGAAACTGTTGCCACTCGTGCTCCACGGAGGGTAAAATCCTCAAATAACCCGAAAGGGTAACCCCAATTCTCAAATAACCCAAAAGTTAAAATTACGATTTTAACCTTAATGAAACAAGACAGAGTAAAATGATGTTAAATAGAATTAAATCGGTAAAGTTGTGTTAGAAAACACGGTAGTCCAGTGGTTGGGCGCTCCCAAGCGCGCAGCTGCGTGCGACGCGTGCCCGGGGTTCGAATCCCCTTACGCGCATTAAAACCAGTAATACTGGTATAACTGGGTACTAGTATTACTAGGTACAACTAGGTATAACTGATTTTCATTTAGAGATGAGAATGAAACCCTCTAAGTGAAAGAGAGTTTCATTAAGGGTAGTTTCGTCATTTCAAGAGAGTTTCATTAAGGGTAGTTTCGTCATTTCATTCGACCAAGGGTTATATGAGAATTATTTTGGTGTTGGAGGTTGGTGTTTGAGAGAAAGGGTTATATAAGATTTTGATTCCGAGATTATCGAGTCCGATGAAGGATCATCCACCATTAAATATGATGCACACCTGAAACTGAAACTTGTTCCCTTCCTATTCGTGATCTTGCTCCACACTTTCATAATATGCGCGACTTTCATATCAATCTTTTTGGCGTTTACTGGTGTATATATATTCAAGGTAAACTCTGGTTTATTTCTCGAGAAGTCATCCTTGGAAAACTCCCATTGCTGCTGATTAGGGTTAACTTTCCTAAAGCCATATCCTTGAATAAGCATATCGTTAAAAAACGTCAAACTATCATAACCTTCACAAATCATATCGATGAAATTGTCTAAGATTGTCGGTAAAAAAACTCTAGAAAATTCATCAGGATTCCATACTATGAAACTTTCTCCACTTGGTCCCCACGAAATTATCGAATCGGTTATAGGATTATTCACCGTGTGGTAAAGTTTGAACAAAACAGAACAATATTCCTCCTCAACCATACTTGAAACCCTAAACCCAAACTAATAAGTTTCTTTTTAGGTCTAAAAAAAAGAAAAAAAAATCACGTTCTTCTAATCGAACTCCTCAAAGCAATAACCACTAGACTACGGGTTAAAAGTAAATGTAATAAGTAAATAAATAAAACCGCAGGTTCCTCTCGTATATATAGCTGTAAATGTCTTGGGCTCCAAGTTTGGGCTTGGTACAATGTCGGTTAAACATATAAATCCTTGTTTAAATAGGATTTTGTTTTTTCTTAATCATATTCAGATTGGCTTTTATCTCTTTAAGCATCTCTATAAATACAGAGAGGATCATAGACCTAAATTACAAGATCCAATTAAAGACACAAACCTAAAGAAAAAGCTTACTTTTTTTCCAAGGTAACGAAAAAAACCCTAGATAATGGCAGGAGTATTGCGTAGGATGGTGAAACCATTCCTAGGTCTTGTACCAGAGGTTAAGCCCTGTCAAAAGAAGGTTCTATTAAGAGAGAAAGTGATCTACACAATAATTACTCTCTTCGTGTTTCTCGTTTGTAGTCAACTTCCTCTCTACGGTATCCACTCAACAACCGGTGCGGATCCGCTCTACTGGATGCGTGCCATGCTCGCATCGAGCCGTGGTACGGTCATGAGCTCGGTATCAGTCCAATCGTCACATCAGGACTCGTGATGCAACTCTTGACCGGCTCTAACATCATTCAAATCGATAAAGAAGACCGCGCTCTCTTAAACGCTACTCAAAAGCTTCTAGGGATTGTAATCCCGATAGGTCAAGCTATGTCATATGTACTTTCTGGAATGTACGGTCCTGTTTCGCACCTAGGTACCGGAAACGCGATTCTCATCGTTTTCCAGCTAGTATTCGGCACAATCATAGTTCTTTGTCTTGACGAGCTTCTCCAAAAAGGATACGGTTTAGGCTCGGGGATATCGCTATTTATAGCGACTAATCTTTGCGAAAGCGTTATCTGGAAAGCGTTTAGCCCCATAACGATCCACGGACGTTTTGGAACCGAGTTCGAAGGCGCCATGATCTCGTTAGTCCATAAACTGATCACTAAGTCTAGTATCCGACGAGCTTTCTTTAGACAAAACCTACCAAACGTTACTAACTTGCTCGCTACGGTCTTGATCTTCCTTATAGTCAACTACTTCCAAGGCTTCCGCGTTGTCTTACCCGTTAAATCGAAGAATTCCCGCGGTGGCGGCTCGAGTAATTACCCGATCAAGCTCTTCTACACTTCAAACATGCCAATCATTCTCCAATCCGCCCTCGTATCGAACCTTTACTTCATCTCTCAGCTTCTCTACAAGAACTTTAGTGGCAACTTATTGGTGAACTTGTTCGGACAATGGCGAGACGCCGTACCAATCGGTGGCCTCGCGTACTTAATCACACCTCCTTCGAGTTTCACGGATATGGTAGCTCATCCTTGCCACGGACTCTTCTACATCGTCTTTATGCTCTCTGCTTGCGCGTTTTTCTCAAAGACTTGGATTCAAATCTCGGGTACTTCCGCTAAAGATATAGTGAAACAGCTCAAGGAACAAGAATTGGTAATGCCGGGACATAGAGAGTCTAATTTGGAAAAGGAGCTAAACCGCTATATCGGTACATCAGCTGCTTTCGGAGGAATGTGTATTGGTGCACTCACTGTCCTCGCCGATCTCATGGGAGCTATTGGGTCCGGTACCGGAATCTTGCTCGCCGTCTCAACAATCTATCAGTGTTTCGAAGCTTTCGACAAGGAAAAAACCCGCGAGCATTGATCAAGCTTTCTTGTTTTTTTTAGATCAAGCTTGTCAAATTCTAGTTGTAAGCTTTCGCCGTCTCAACAATCTAGAATTTGACAAGCTTATTTCGGGTTCTGATCACATTCTTTTATCATATGGTTTTTAATCAAGAAACTCGAAGGAGGTGTGATTAAGTACGCCAGGCCACCGATTGGTACGGCATCTCGCCATTGTCCGAACAAGTTCACCAACAAGTTCACGAAGGAGGTGTGATTACATGTTGTAAGCTTTCGCCGTCTCAACAATCTAGAATTTGACAAGCTTATTTCGGGTTCTGATCACATTCTTTTATCATATGGTTTTTAATCAAGAACAAGAATTTGTAATTTTTTAAGCTTTGATAGTTAACAAAAACTTACAACATGTAATTGCATTACAAACAAACATCAATTTTTTTTCTCTCCCTATGGTTACAATACATTCCCCAATCAAACAATCATAGAGACAAGTTTTAATTTTACAACAAAGATGTAACATATTTAGTGTGACAAGAATCAAAAGATCATTTACCGCCTCGTTGTCTCTTTTCTTCGAGCTGAGCTGCTTCGTTCAACATATCGGCTGCGTCTGTGTTCATGTTTAGCTTCGCTAAAGCTACAGATTGCATGTAGAAAGCAGTTGGCCAATCTGGATACACGCATTGCGCTTGCATCGCGTCGCGTAATGCTGCGTCTGGTTGGTCGCATAGTAAGTAACATAGACTTCTCCGACCAAATACAGTTGGTGATACCATTGTTCCAACGTCGATGAACTGCCCAAATGCAATATATGTAACCATATTAGTTCCATAATAAATAACAAGATGAACCAAAAAATGTCAATAGGTCATAAATTGATTCGGATTTAAAAAAACCGATATATTCATTCGGTTTCTATAAACCATAAACCGAAATGTCAGATTGGTTATGCAAAAGAGTAACCGGAAATCAATACCTGTGAGTAACAGTCTATGGCCATTTTGAAATCTTTCTCGCGGAAAGCTTGATCACCGCGTTTCCGTGCATCAAGCATATCTTTCATTTGTTGTGTCCATTCTTGGAAAGATAACTGAAATGCATAAATAAACGTCAAGAGTTAGTTAAGATAACAATCTCTTTTTAAAGTGTTTTAGTATCGGAAACCGAAACTAACAAATAGTTACCTCGTTAGTCCCTTCGTCGTCTCTGTAATGGGTCATGACCAAGATCTGATGAATAGCTGTGAGATCCATTCTCGAGCAAGCTTCACCTAATGGTGAAAGTGGCCTTTGTGGCGTCGCAGGCGCCTCCTCGTGCTTCTTGATTCCAAGCATTACATAAGACGGAACCTGTAACCAAAAGTCGAATTCAAGAACATGAAAAGAAAAATAAAAACTCAATAAAGTTCAAGAACTCCGTCATACTTACATCTGATTTGGTTTGCAACGGTGCAAGTGTTGCAACGAGATCTTTCGTATTGGGTCTCTCTCTAGGCTCGTATTGCAAACATTGAGAGGCGAGTTCAACAACTACGGTAGCTTCTTCTGTTGAGAACTTTCCCTCGAGGTGTGAATCCATCAACAATATTATATTCTTGCCGCGTATCATATCCAGAGCCTAGAGGCAGGACATCTCACCAAATTAATATCACAAAACTTATCCACTTGTACTATATGGACATCTATCAAACGCAAGAACCATGAATCACCAGGTACAAACGTATCCCCACATTATAAATTCCAGAACTGAGAGCTATATCAGCTAATTCGTAATTCGTAATGAATAGAACACGCTTGTAACCGTTATCTAGCCGCTTAGAGAATAAATGTGCAGAATCCAATTTGGTAGAACTCGTATTTTTACTGAAATGGATTGATAAGGAACTTACATGGCTTGGAGGGATATGCTTTCCGCTAAGCAGATCAAGAAGAACAGTTCCAAAGCTGTAAGTAACACTTTCAGGTGTCACTCTTCCTACAACACAAAATTCGACAATACTGAGACTCTGCTATGAAAATTTCAACAGATAAAGGCGAAAATGCAGAAACTATGCATTTCCATCTCAAGCTTATCGTACTAATCTAGAAAGAAGCATACCGTTTCTTAGATATTCGGGTGGTGTATACGCTAGATTTGTGCTATAACTTTTACCATCCCTACTATTCTTCATCAAACCAAAACACGAGAGACGCGGATCACCATCCTACAATATCCATCCAAAAAAGCTTGTTAAAGACACCGCTTTAAATCACAACGAAGCACCAAATCATGAATTAAAATTCTTGAGAAGAGAATTATAATACCTCGTCAAAGAGAACCCTATAAGCATTTAAATCATGATACAACGGACGACCCTCGGTACTACAATAATCCAAAGCTTCCGCTATGTAATATCCTACTCGCAACCTCATAGCCCATTCGATAGTCTGATTTTCCCCTGTGAATGACCACAAAACACAATCACATAAGAAACAAAACAAAATTCCACCTTTTAAGACATTCTAATCACCTAATCCACCTAACAACAAAACCCTATAACACAAAACCATAAAAAGCAAACTCTTTGCACAGCACTTAAAGAAACTAAAATGTCACCTTTAAAACATTATTATCACCTAATCCATCTAACAACAAGACCCTGCAACATAAAACCGTAAATGCAAACTCTTTGGAAAGCTCTTGAAACTGCCAAAAACACATTAGTTACTAAAGATACACATTTTAAAACCTATACAAACCTAAAAGATTCATCATTTCTAATGGGAAATATAGCTAGAGAGTATCAATAAAGGTCATACAATGGAACAAATGCTTAGCAAGAGTATCATTAGGCATGAACTCAGCAACAAGAAGTCTTTCATCTCCATCACAACAATAACCAATCAAATTCGCCAATCGATTATGTCTCAATTTCCCAACACCCCAAGCTTCTTCCTGCAAGAACAACCAAAACAAACACAGATTTCATTACCAAAGATATCCAATTTTTAAAACTAATCAATTAAAACAAATTGATTACTATTACAAACCGCGAATTGTTTAGGATCAGGCCAAGCCATCTTAGTAAACTTCTTAACAGCGATCCATCTACGATTCTGAAGCCAACCTTTATAGACAAGATTTGGGGCTTTCTCACCACTCTCTGATACGATGTAGTCGGAACTGAAGTTGTTTGTTGCTGATTTAAGGTCAGATAAAGAGAACTCAGAGAAAGACGGGATTCCGACACCGACTCCGGCAACTACACCACCGCCGCCGCTTCCGATTCCGACGTTATCAACCGCCGGAGAACCGCCGTGGTGGTTTTGAGTGAGTTGTTGAGGCTGAGATACGTCTTTGACAAGTGGGTTTTCACCCGAACACAAAGATTGACAACAACCCATGAAATTTCTCGACAAGGAGAGTCGGAAAGTGTTTCTCTTTGTAAGAAAGAGAGAGAGAAGGGAGGAGAAGATAGTGGTGGAAAAATAAAAATTGGATTTTTTTTTCTTGTTTTTGTCTTTTCGATTTTCTTTTGTTTTGACTCCTTTGGTAAGTTTCTGATACATTGTCTCCTACTTGTCAAAATGGTATCACTCAAAAATAAAAAATTAAGAATCCGATTTGTGATTTAAATTATTACTAATTTTATATAGTTGTAAACGAAAATGGTAAACGATACAAAAATAGCGGTAAGAAGCTCGTATTAAACAAAAAAATTGAGTAAACATAGTTAGTAACGTTTTTGATTATAAAAAGTTAACATGTTATTTGTGACAAAAAAAAAAAAAGTAACATGTTTTCGATTATTGTTTTTCTTGGTCTTTGAGTTGTCTAGTCTTTTATTAAGCAATAGTATGAATTTGTAAAATGAAAAGGGAGAAAAGGAAAATCAGAAGAAGCCAAGTTCTTTTTTTTATATACTATATACTATAATACAATAAATTGATTCCGATGTTCAATGATTTTATACTTTGTGGTACCAAAAGAGGTTTTCGAAAATCACATTATTTTTTTGCCAGCTCAAAGTGTTTGTGATTGGAGTGACTTATCATCAACAATTCTTACTTTTGCTTTTCTCCATTATTTTTTTTCAATACAAACCAAGTTTCTTTTTCTTTCTTTCTAGTACTTCTAGTTCTAGTTTATATTTCAAAAGGTTCGTACTTGTGTATAATGTTAAAGAGAAGCGTGTGAAGAAAATCTCAAGTTTTTTTAAAGTTTGACTTATGAAACCGTGTGATATTTGGATTTATATGTTTCTTTTTTGCATTTTCCTCGAATTTATATGTTTTTGAATTATTAACGTACCTTCTAAATAGAGTAAAAGTGAATTATCAATTTTCCCAATGGATTTGACACTGACATTTGTTTCTTCAGAATTTGCATTAGTAAACCAAAAATTATAGGTGAATTAGGTGTATAACCAAAACCCCCTACTATTTTCTAAAGGAATCCCACCAATTTTGCATATTTTCCTAGATATAGTATAATTTTTGGTTATTTAGCTAATTCACCATTTTTCTTTCCAATTGAGTTCGAAGAATATTTTCATGCGTTAATCTAAGTTGATTTTAAAAGAAAATATCTTAAGAAAGTTGATTTTAAAATAGAAATATTTCAAAAACCATAACCGAAGTTTTATTTGGCTTTTTGAAATTCTAAATATGTGTAAAACCATTTATTTGGAAACCAACTAAACTAAAAGGGCTAAAATGTTCGAAAATCTTTAAAATATGTTTTGACAACATTTAAACCGTCATATTACTCATTTCCAAGTTTGAATTGGATATGGTTACACGGTGGTTTTTCAATAAAAAACGCTAGATTAAGACTAAAACCTGGTCAAATTATGGATTAAGCTTCCTCGCTTTCATTAATTCTTTCTAAAATATATATATACGGTCTAGTAATATTCACAAATAACCAATTGTATGTCACTCGGGATTGAGTTTCCTCTCTTACAAATGTACTAATTATGCAAATGAACCGGTTTGTTTTAGTGTAAAATTGTAAATTATGACAATAAAAAAATAGATAACATATCTAACATGTTTTCTAATATTTATTTTTATTTAGTTTGGACACTAAGACCGTGATCAACGCCCGTCTTTTCCAAAGTCTCTAACTATTAAAAAATTAAAATAAAATAGAAAAAGTTTCTAAAGTCTCTAGCAACGTCCCTTCCGTGGCCTCAGCAAGAGACGTCTTTTGCACAATTGTAGAGATTTTTGTCACGTGTCCTTCTACAATTGGATTCAAAAAAATTAACTATTTATTGTATTTAAAAAGTATATTGTAGAGACGAAGTGGGTCTGTAAGCGTTGATCATGCTCTAAAAGCATCATTAACAGTTGCATACACAAATAAGTCTCTAAATTCATTATTTTAATATTTTTAGTTTTCTCTGATTATTTTTTTGAAAATTAAATTATTAGAAAAGAAATCAACCGGTTAAAATTCAAGAGGAGCTCTGTATACGTCTCCTGGTGAAGAGACGTCTCTTCCCTCTCACTTCAACTTTTTATTTCTTTTTGTGTTTTTTAATTGTTGTATACCCTTCAAGAGACTCATTTATATACCCATGCTCTAAGAATTATATACCTTTTTCATAGTTGAACGAATGTTTGACTTTCTTTTCCAAATCATAATTGACCGTTGTAAACGTTTTAAGTGATAAAAATACTTGGCTTCTCACAATTTTCGAAGAAAAAAATTGGATGACAATAATGAACAAAACTCCAATGACCATCTGCAAGAACTAGAATTTTGTATATTCTCAGTTGGATATATGCAAATAAAAAGTATGCTTACAATGTTTGATACCTATGTTTAGCTTTGGAGAAAACGGAGAAAACAAAGCTTCAAGCTTTCAAGAACACAAGAGCTGTCTCTTTGAGTTAAAAAGGCAAAGAGAGTGAAGAAGTGAACCAAAGATTCTCAAACGTAACTGGCTTTCTTATATGATTAGATGCTCAAGCACTATCTTTAACATATTTAACAAATACACATTATTAAACCTATAATTGAATTACAACAATAATAACTTTCTGGCACTTATTCTCTGCGTGTTATTGCTTTATTTTGTCAATAAAAATATTGACACATGAGACGTCAAGTTCACGTTAATCATGTTTGGCACGGCAGTTCGAAGACGGGAACTATTGGCGCAGTCACTAGTCGAAAGAGAGTGGACCATTTGGTTTAACTATTATTATTATAGTTTTCACATGATTCATTAATGTTTTGAAGCTGGTCAGGTCAATGATTGGTTAGTCTCTATATATCATAATCTGATTATTCAGCTTTATTATTAGGCCTAGTCAGTAACTTATTGGCCATGCATAATTTGCATATCATTTAACACAAGACAAAAATTACAACGGGAAAAAGTCCAACATTTTTTCCCATTACATGATTTATCGTGTATATAAAAAAAAACAAAAAAAAATAGCATGCTAATATGTACTGGATAGTTTGGATTAGTCTAGTTTAATGCCTCTTAACGTAGTCTAGTTTCTGCTAATAGTTCGGTAAAAAAAAACAAAAGACCAGTGATTTAAAAATCATTGATGGTATTTTACAAACATTATCGCTTTTATGGAAAATCCAAAAAAGAGACGTGTGATAATGATGTATGTGGTCACATTGTATTTGAATCAATCTAGTATGAGCTAAAAAAAAAATCTTCATTTTGTTTTAAAGATGCAAATTTATCTTTATGGCGAGTCTTTACTTATTTTTATCAATTTTAGGAAATTTTAATTTTTAAAGTGATGATAAATTAGAAGTGTAGTGAACTTCTTGATTTTTTTTTTCATCTAAAGATTTTATTAAAATGAAACCGTAGCGAATACAAAGCCGGTTCAAAACCGGATACAAAGCCGGCCCAAAGCCGGCCCAAAGCCGGAGACAACGCCGGTGCGAAACCAGAGACAACGCCGGTGCGAAACCGAAAACTAAGATAGAACTTAAGAACATAAACAACAACTACAAAGGCTAGATAATCACCAAATTATGAAGGAATAAAGCAAAGGGAATAAACATGAAGAGACTTCACTCCAACTTCACATGAAAACGAGAAAGAAGGCGCAATCACAACTCAAAGAGTCTGAACTGAGTCTTGAAACCACGCACCACATCCCAACCCGCTTGCAACAAAGCATGAAAAGAAGATTCTTCACCAATGAAAGCAACTGAAGGAACCGGATCAAGGAGAAGCACATAAAGACCAAGAGATGACGAAAGCTAAGAGGAGACGCTTTCGAATCGGAGATGCCTCATCGATGACACGCAAATAATCCAGCACAAAGCCCACATCTCCGATCAATAAACGCAAACACACAAAAACCAGACTTCAAAGAACCTTCTAATAAACCGAAAAAACCAACCCCAAAGCCATAGACTCCATAATTCACCTGGATAACCCATCACCCAACTACAACTACAACTAAAAAACACAACTCCAAGGGATCATCAACAAGACAGAGCAACAACGGCCAAAAATTAAGAACGGGCAAGAAGGAAAGGTTCCAAAGACAAATCTCGAACAAATAAGGAACATAACATCATATCCGAGACCTAATTTGAAACCAACACAAACGCAAAAATACCACCAAGGATCAAAATCCGGGAAAATCACAAGAAGAAAGCCAGCAGCTAAAAGAACAAACTCAGACTAGAAGAGCCTTCTCCACGACTGCCAGAGCCGCCACCACCACTTTCACCCACTGAGACAGATCCGGAATTGATCCACAAGAGCCGAAGCCAAATCCATCAAGAGAGATCCGAATGAAGCAAAGGAAAAACTAAGACGAGGAACCGACGCCGGTGCTTACGGAGCCACCGCACATCGGTCCGAGCTGGATATCGACGAAGAAGAACCAGAGATATTTATACTTTTATTAGACTAACTTTTTTAGTCTAGTAATCTATGAGAAACAAATATATAAGTACATGGTCAATGATAAAAAAACTTGCCTGAGCTACATTCAGACTTTACACAAAAAATTGTTTATCACAAGTTTTTTACCTAAACGTCTTATGTACACTGCCCAAATTAAGAAATTATTAGACTCAAACTAACATCTATATTGGTAAAATGTATCAAGTTATCAAACCTCTCTTCCATGGCAAGTAAACCGTCCGGTTCAACGCCAATTTCACTTAACCGCATCAGTTAACCGAACAATCCCGTCTCTCCACTCAGTTTCTGCCCCCTCTAAGATCACCTCTTCATGGAACTCTTCATGCCTGGGGGCACAGATGATTTTGGTATACCAAAACCGCATACCCGAGTATTCCGACATTGCAAGATCAGCATACAGCTAGATCATGGCACGCGAAAACGAATTGATACGCCAAGATCTTGCTTATTATTCCTCTTCTTCAACTTCTCGTGGAGCAGTTTCTTCATCAGTGCGGACTAAAAGATCCTCATAAGCTCTCATAGATTCGGCCGTGAATCTCTCCATTGCTTCGAAAATCCGCTGCAAACTACCTTGTAAACTATCACTACTAGTATCGCTTTGGTAAACAACGTTCCCCGATAACGAAAGACTATTACCATCACTTGGTGCAACGAGAACCATTTTCTTTTCCAGTGCTTGAATCTCTCTATGTATCCTCTGTTCTTCCCGGTCCATATTCTTAACTCTGTTCTCTGAATCCCCATGACCCATCATCGTCGATTCTAACCGATCTTGTTCCCAAAGCTGAAGCACGCTCGTAGTGAAACTACGCATTGCCTCGATAACTTCTTTCTCAGAAATCCGGTCTAGAGCTTGAGACCATTGGTTACATATCACAAAAATCGGTGGAGCTCCCATCCGACCAGGTGAAAAAGGTACGATTCCATCGGGTGTTTCCTCGGGTTCATACAGAAGACATTTCATTAACCATTTATTCAACTCTTTTACGTAACCTTTCTGCGCGCTAACCCAACTCGAGAACCCTAATATCCAATTAATAAGTTCATGTCCAAGTAAACTCGTTGCCTCTAGATGTTCATCACCGAGTTTCCTACTCGCTCTTATCGGACCTAACCCTTGAGCTTCCCTAATCGCTTGACATTGACTTTGATGACACTCGAGCATCGCTTTCCACATTCTCGTAAGCCTAAGAAATAAACCAAAACTAAATCAACAATTTCCAAATGCAAAATATCAAATTCGGAGACACGGTTTTATACCCTTGGATCAATGCATTCAATTGCGGCCATAAATCTTCGTCTCGAATCTTATTAATCGTCACAGATATTTTATCCACAACCTGAATCGCAATCCGTATCTTCGTCGACATATCTCTAACTAATCTCCGCGTTGTATCCACCTTATTAGCCTCTGCACCTCTTTCATCTAACCGCTTTAGCTTCCTTAGCTTCTTCTCGTGCGCTATACGCAATTTCTCCTCCGCCTACACACGAGTAAATATAATCTCATTCAAACGAAACAAAAACCGAATAGACGCATTGAAAAAAAGATAAAAATATTTACCTTAACTTCATGGTAAAGCTTCTTCTCCCATAAATGAAGTTTATGCAATGTCGAAGATAGATTTTTCGACCTCGACGCAAGCTCTTCTTCGATATCTGCATACGTAGGCTGCGCAGCCGCAGGAGCAGCAGCAGAAGAAGGTAATGAAGGAGTAACTCCGTGCAATAATTTCGACGAAGCTAAAACAAAGTTTCAACATTACTTAAATCAATTGCAATAAAATCAACAAAAATCGTTATAAAAATTCGAGAATTTATATTTTACCATGTTTACGACCATAAGGATGTTTTCCAACTTCAAGTAACATGGCAATTTCATTTCCTGACTCTGCTGCTTTCACGAATTGATTCTCAATCTCTTTCGCAACTTCCTGCACCGCACGTGGCCCTCCTCCGACACCGCCACGTGTCGCCGGAGCATTACTCCGGCGATCTTCATCCTCAACGACTTTCTTTTCAACGACGTCAACTTCGTATTCTTTCTCCACCGACAAACTCGGTCTAGCCTGATACATCGACGCATCGGCTCCTCCACCGGAAGTGCTTGCGCCGGATTTATCAACCGGAGACGGCGGAGACAGTGACGGAGAAGACTGTAACGGTGACTCTTCGGCTAATTTTTTCGGCTTACCGTGAACTTCTTTAACAACTTCGTAATGCGAATCGTCGTCTTCCAAATCAGGAATACCTTCTTCTTCTCGTAATTCTCTCGAATCTCGACTCGGAGTATACGGTGGATAAAAAGTATCAAACGGATTTAAAAAATCCCAAGCCGTAGACCTAGGTGGTGACGGTGGCGGCGGTGTCGGTTTCTTCTCCGGAACCGGAATCGGACCCGGACCCGGACCGGACGAACCGTAGTATCCGGGTCCGGGTTCGAAATACGGATTGTAAGATGAAGACGAAGACGATTCGCCTACGTAGACTCGTTGAGGATTACTAGGTCTTTGCTCGTAGATAACTGAAGGAGGCATAGATTTGTTCTTCATGTAATTCATATGCATATAACTTCCTCCTCCTGGGTACGAAGACGGAGGAGGAAATTGACCTCCTGGGTACGACGACGGAGGAGGAAATTGACCCATCATTTCCGGATTCGGGTACGGAGTATAACCCGGTTGATCCATATAATCACCCATCATAGGTCCAGGTCCGGGTCGATATTCGGGTCCAGATCCGGGTCGATATTCGGACCCGGGTCCGGGTCTAAATTCGGGTCCGGGTCCAAATCCGGGTCTGGGGATTTGGAAATTTCCGAGATGGTGTTGTTGTTGTTGTAGAGGAGGAGAGTGATAGTGATGTAACGAATCTAAATCCAAATCGTCGTCTTCGTCGGAATCAGAATCGAATTCGAGATGACCCGAATCCGAACCCGAGTGGGCGTGAAGTTTTGGTTTTTTGGGGGAATTTGGTCCTTTTTCTTTTATTTCGGTCTCGCCTTTACGGTGAGGAGGGAGATTGAGTGTAGGGGAATTATCGCCGCCGGAGGAGATAAAGCGGTGGTGGTGGTTGATGAAAAGGTGAAGGGAGTGACCGAGATTTTTTAACGAATGAGTGTAAGCCACGTGTGATTCTGATAAAAGGTAACGTTGTTGAATCGCTGCTTCTAAGAAATTACAACGTTCACGGCAAAGAGCAACCGCCGGAAGATCGTCAAGCTTAGAACTTGTACAACCCATTCAATAATGATAAGAAGACCAAGAAGAAAAACAAAGAAAATTTAAAAAGAAAAGAATCGGAATTTAAATTTAAAAAAAAAAGAAAGCAAACACAAGATTTGAAATTAAAAGAGAGAGAGAGAGAGAGAGAGAGAGAGAGAGAGAGAGAGAGAGAGAGTTGAAAGGTAGTTGAGAGAGAGAGAGCATAAGGGGTAAAGAAGGTGTGGGTTGATGGTGATAGAAAGAAAACTTGAGAAAATTATTAAAGAAGAAGGAGAGAGAGAGAGAGATAAAATATGAACTGATTTATTAGCTCGAAGAAGAAGAAGAAGAATGAAAGGAAAAGGTTAGAAGAAAAGAGAGAGAAAATAAAACAGCAAAAGGACTGAGAAGGAATCTTGCCAGCACCGAGATTTTCGTCTGTTTCTCCCACAAAGATGAGTCGGTGTTTTTTTCTTCATTTTTTTTTTTCATTTTTTTCTTTCATGGTAATTAATTACTATAATTAATTTAAACTTGTGTTAGTGTACTATCACTAACTAGATTCAAATTTACATTTTTTTATGGTGAAAAATAACGGTTCAAAAATAACATAAAATATTAATATTAGTTTTCGTTATACTATGTTACTGATTAATTATGTAATAAATATTACAAATTGTTACACAATGTTTTGACAAAAAAGATTTTATTGATAACTAAAACTGAATGATCAAAAATGGATTTAAAACTTGTTTTATGAATTAAATATTTTTATAAAGGTTTTAAACAAGGATAATACTAAGATTTTCAATTTTATTGGTTTCGTTGTGAAATGTATTTCAGTTAGAAAAATATATTACCTTTGATTTTGTTTTATTTTTTTTTTGTTTGAAATTAAACCTTTTTAGGACAGTACTTTGAGAGATTCAGACAGATGACATGGATCATTAAAAAAGATACGGTAGTTTCTTTGATCTTTTTAGGTTTAGTAACGTGGAAGTACTATTCCACTTTGGCCTTCAGGTTTGACGGTAACTTTGACCCGTTTTGACCATTTTTATTATTCCCGAACTACCCTTAGTTGTAGTCTTTAATTACGTAACGACAGCATTTGATTTGGACAATTTTAAATCGTGGAGTATTATTATTACATGATAGTAACGGGTAACGTACTAATGTAAAGAAATTAAATGATAAATTGTACAGAATTTATGTCTGTTATTAATAAATTTGTTTAATTGTTTACAGAGAGTCAAACTTTAATATTGATTATAGTTATATTTTTGAAAAATTTGTATTGTAGTTGGTTTGGGTGTTCAAACTAAAATGGATGTTGTTAGCTCCAGGCTTCAGGTGTGATGCTAACGTCGTCAGGTTATTTCTCTCTCATTGACTGCAATTTTTATTTTATTGATGTATTATATATCTGGAAAAAATCCAAAACTTTAGTAATGTACTTATAATATACGTTAATAATATGTAAGGGTCAACTGAAAATCAAATTCCACAGGTCAACCATGTTTTCGGGGTTCAAGCGTGAAAAATCATACAGTAGAATGAAGTAGATTACTAGTAAACTAAATATAGGCCTTGATTGGAGAACGGGTGCGGGGCGGTTTTGTAGAGAGATTTTAAGAAACGCCTTTGATATCACCAATCAACCAATTTTACACACTCAACATCACATCAATTAAAAAATTAAATTAAATAAGTTGAACCACATGCGGTTCATTTACATGAAGAAATTTTGAAAACCGCACTCTATTATTGATATGCACTAGTTTATGTGCGGTTCGGTCAATTTTTTTTTCTAAAAAAATTGTATTTATAAATATGTGTTATTTTATTAACTTAAAATTAAATTGTCACTTGAAATCTTACAAAAAAAATTTTAATCGTTATGAATACCATATTATCTATAATCACCAATCAACTTTTATTTTATTCATCCCGCACCGCTTAATTTACGTAATCCGTTTTTCTGCACGATCCACATTTATACTGTACCGCACCGCATATATTTTTGATCCGCACCGCTCAAATAAACGTCACCATTCGAAGCCTATAAACCATTTTTTTGTGCGTAACGTTTTTTGGGCTGAAAAACAAAATAATGGAATTTTCTGCTATATAACAGAATTTGAATTTAATTATGATTACCGTTAAAACAACATTATTTAATCGTTTGAGCTACTTCACGAAAAAAAAAATTCAAATGATCAATCAAACAAAAAATCAAGAAGGCTAAAAAAGTGTGACGAGTTTCTTTGTGTGTTGAAAAAAGTGTGCAACGAGTTTGCAACTGTAACATATATACAACTTGATAAACACACCTAAATAGCTATGTTCATTCCAAGAGTGTCGACATTGGCTCATAGTTTCGGTTTTGAGAACTCGACATCGAGATATCAAGTGTTAATCTAAAAATATGATGATCTGTGTATATATGTTAATGTTATATGTTATAAACTTTACGTGTAGATTCTAGTTCTAAATACTCATTTTCAAACATCATTCTAGATGTGATGTATAAAAATTAGGTGAAGAAAATAATAGTTACGTTGTATCTACATCTAATCAATCCTCTCTCTTTTTTGTTAATAAATTGATATTTTACTATTTTTAGATCTTGGAGAGTCACGCGAATTATGCTTTCGTAATGTTAGGCATGTGTGCATATCAAATAAATAAAAAAATGCAAAAGACATGTTTCTACCAGAACTTGTATACCTCAAATTACTTCAAAAGAACTTTCTTGACATTATTGACAATGCTCATATCTATTTTGTTTAATTAAACGGAGCACAAACACTACAACGATTTTTATCTTGTTACATACCGACTAGTAGGAACCATCTAGTTTTAGAAAGGATTTTCTCTTATAGATAAATGAATGATACACTAGAGTATTTATACAAACTATTGGAGAATAACCTAAAGAATATATAGACATAATTACAAATATTCGATTTCCTTAACATGCCCCCTCAAGATGGACGGAGTGAAATGAGTCCAATCTTGGACACAAGAGGAAGAAATTGCGACCTTGGAAGCGGTTTAGTGAGACAATCAGCGAGTTGATCAGCCGATGAAACATGAGAGACTCGTAATACACCAGTTTGAACCAGATTCCGAATGTGATGATAATCAACTGCCACATGCTTCATGCGAGAGAGAAACACAGGATTAGCGCAAAGGTAAGTAGCTCCCACATTATCACAATAAATCACAGGAGGAGAGGTGGGCTTGACTTTAAGTTCCGATAAAAGTGATAAGATCCACTGAACCTCAGACGCAGTGTCAGCCACAGACTTGTATTCGGCTTCAGTAGACGAGCGAGCAATTGTCGGTTGCTTTTTATAGGACCAAGAGATGAGATGTTTACCTAGATAAACTAGATGCGCACCGGTAGATGAAAAGTCATCCTTATTGCCTGCCCAATCAGCATCAGAATAAGCATGGAGAGACAGCGTATTCGATGAAGAGAAATGTAGACCTAGATGCCGAGTACCACAAAGATAACGCAAAATACGCTTAGCAGCTTCCCAATGCTCAGTAGTCGGTTAATGCATAAATTGAGACAGCTTGTTGACAGCAAAGGCAATGTTCGGTCTAGTGAAGATGAGGTACTGAAGACTACCAAGTACCATGCGATATTCAGTGGGATCATCAAGTACAGTCCCCATCAGCCGTGTGAGCGAAGGCTTGTCAGCCATGGGAGTAAGAACCGGCTTAGCATCAAGCATATTCACACGACTAAGCAGATCATTGATATATTTGGACTGGGTAAGTGTAAGCCCTGTTGAATCACGAACTACCTCAATACCAAGAAAATAACTCAATGCACCAAGATCCTTCAATTTAAAACGAGCCCCAAGTAGATCAACGAAGGATTACACCTTCTCCAGAGAGTTGCCTGTGACAACAATATCATCAACATAAACGAGGACGAAGAGAATGACCTTGTCAGCCGAATGAATGAATAGCGAGGCATCCGCAAGTGAATTTTTAAAGCCAGCACTAAGAAGAAAGGAACGAAGAGCATTGTACCAGGCCCGCGGTGCCTGTTTTAAACCATAGATAGCCTTCTTTAATCTGCAAATATAGTGAGGCCTATCAGCATCAACAAAACCCGGAGGCTGTTCCATGTAAACTTCTTCTTCAAGCGGACCTTGAAGAAAGGCATGATTGACATCAAGTTGACGAAGAGACCAATCCAAGGTGGTAGCTAAACTTAGAACAAGAAGCAATGAAGCACGCTTGATCACTAGACTAAAAGTTTCAAAATAATCAATACCCGGTCTTTGATTGTATCCCTTGGTAACTAGTCTTGCTTTGTAACGTTCAACACTGCCATCCGGATTACGCTTGATACGAAACACCCATCGACTTCCCACAATATTCTCAACACCATCAGGAGGAACTAGATCCCATGTCTCCTCAGTAATCTGATTATCAAACTCTTCAGTCATGGCATGTCTCCAATGCCATGTAGTTAACGCTTGTCGATATATAGTGGGTTCAATGTCATCATAAGTATTAGGGGAAGCCTTAGCTAGAAATCCGTACCTGTGAATAGGTTTTTGAATGCCATGTTTACCCCTGGTTTCCATCTGATGAGCATTATCAAATACAAGTTCTTCATCAGAGGAAGAAGACGAATCAGCAGTTGCGACAGGCGTGTGTCGATCGACACCACCAGACATGTCGATCGACATGTTCTCAAAAGATTTGAACTCGGGTGACTGTGGTGTATCGATCGGCACTGGTGGAGTGGCGGTCAACACTGGTGGAGTGGCGGTTGACACGGAGTCTATAGAACCCGAGTTAGACGATGACACAAAAACTGAAGTGGAAACAGGAGTGTGGACTTCACCAAATGAAGGATCTTGACTTGGTTCCAGCCTTGTAGTGGGATGTGGGAGTGGTGCGACAGTCAAGGATGATTCGACCGTGTCAGGGGAAAAAGGAGTTGTCAAAGTTGATGAAGGAGATTCCCGACACTTTGGAAAAATGTCTTCATAGAATTCTACATGACGAGAGACATAGAGCCTAGATTTAGTGGAGTCAAAACACAGATACCCACTTTGAGTTGGAGAATATCCTAAGAAGATACATGGTGAGGACCTAGATTCAAGTTTGTTGCTAGTGTAAGGCCTAAGGCATGGAAAGCACAAACACCCAAAGACCCTTAACTTTTGATAGTTAGGTTGTTCGTTAAACATAAGTGAATAGGGAACCTGGAAACCTACAGCAGAAGACGGAAGTCTATTGATTAAGTAGACAGCAGTCAAGAAGGCAAATGACCAAAACTCTACAGGAAGGGATGCGTGACTGAGAAGAGTAAGACCCGTCTCGACAATATGACGATGTTTCCTTTCGGAGACACCATTATGCTGGGGAGTATGAGGAGGGGTCATGAGATGGGTGATGCCATTGGTAGCTAGGAAGTTGGCCATAACCATAAATTCTCCACCATTGTCAGAGTAAAGAGTGACGATGCGGGTTTGCAATTTATTTTCAACTAAGGCTTTGAACTTAACAAAGGTTTCGAAGACTAGAGACTTTTTCTTTAAGGGATAAAACCAAGTATATCTAGTGAAGTAATCTACTAAGACCAAGTAGTATTTGTACCCATCAAATGAGTGGGTAGGGGATGTCCAAACATCTGAGTAAATAACATCTAGAGGTTTAGAGGACCGAATAGTATTGTCTCCAAACGGCTTTTTATGACTTTTGTAAAGAGTACAAGATTTGCAAAATAACGAAGAAGATGCTTTATTAGATAAAGGAAGATTAAAACTCGCAACCATCTTGTTCAAAAGCTCAACATTAGGATGTCCTGGTCTAGAATGCCAATCATAAAAAGAAGTCTTAAAGCTAGAAAAAGCAGAA
Organism: Draba incana; assembly: GCA_963576765.1. NCBI lineage: Eukaryota > Viridiplantae > Streptophyta > Magnoliopsida > Brassicales > Brassicaceae > Draba > Draba incana. The sequence continues at coordinate 5,021,027 of OY755212.1, read as the reverse complement.
AACGAAGATAAGCGAGGCAACCACTCGTACATCCCATCCTTAACGTTTCCCTTTGCCACTGGACGACCCGAGATTAGATCCTTCACCTGAAACATCCAAGGATCAAACAGAACAGCCACATTATTATCAACGCAGAGACGATACACCGAAATCAAGTTCTTTTCTATGCTCGGAACATGTAAAACTTGTGAAAGGGATAAATCTCGAGTATTAGAGGGAATAGAAGCCGAGCCTGTGTTTGAAATCGGGAGACCATGACCATCACCAATGACAACATTACCATTGCTCGTGTAAGGATCATGAAGTGAGAGGTTGTTGAGATCAGATGTAATGTGGTGAGATGCTCCACTGTCCAGCAACCACGATGGGGTCTCATGAGGAGATGTTGCAGCTACATGAGCACAAGTTTGTTGCTGCTGCTGCTGAACCAATCGATATTGGTAACACCTCTGAGCACTGTGACCCATCTTTCCACACGCTTGACACTTGCCTTTGTAGCCACGACTTGAAGCCGAAGCATACGGTCGGTGATTTGGGTGAAGGGTGCGTTGAGTGTCATGGTTGGACTGAACATTGTTTCTCCACTGAGAGTCGGATCTAGTACGTTGATCAGCAGCAAGAGCAGTGACAGGCGCTGCTTCAAAAGAGGAGTGTGGACGGCAAATGATAGCGGCCTCACGGTTTCTGAGTTTCTCGTGAAATTCTTCAAAGGTAACGGTGGTCTCTCTATTCTGAATAACATCACACACGGATATGTATTCATCTGGGAGTCCGTTGATAACATCATCAATCAAATCATCGGAATCTCTGGGCTTGCCGAGAAGAGTAAGGTTGTCGGCTTTAGTCTTCATCAGCTGCATATACTCATCAATCGTTTTGGAGCCTTTGGTGGTGTTCCTGAGTTGATCTTTAAGTTGCATGATGTGACCTCGAGAAGGAGTTCCAAAGGTTTTGAGAAGGATGCTCCATGCTTCAAGAGTTGTTTTTGCGTTAGTGACAAGTGCTTGAAGGGGAGTAGAGATCGTACCGAGAAGAGCGGCGAAAATCAGCTTGTCTTGGCGAAGGAAACTCTTGTGCTTAGGGTTCGGAATTGAACTAGCAGCTGTGACAAGCGTAGGTGAGGGTGGGACGTTCGACTCATCGATGTGGGCTTGGAGATCATAACCTCCAAGGAACAGACGAATTTGGAGACACCAAGACATGTAGTTTGTCGAGGTGAGCTTCGTGACTCCGGTCATATTGACCGAGAGAAGAGGAGTGGTCGGATCAGACGAGTTGGGCACCGTGATGTGAGTGGCCGACGACGCAGAAGAGTCTTCAGACATGGTGGCTGATCGGCGAAGAAGAGAAGGACAGCTAGGGTTTTTCTTTTAGGGTTTTAGGACCTTTTTAGGCTCTGATACCATATAGAAAGGATTTTCTCTTATAGATAAATGAATGATACACTAGAGTATTTATACAAACTATTGGAGAATAACCTAAAGAATATACAGAAATAATTACAAATATTCTATTTCCTTAACACTAGTACATGTATGAGTATGCACATATTGTCACAACAAAACAAATCAGGTCAATAACGATAAAAAATGTGGTGACGTATTATATCATAAAAATGTTTACAACAATCAAACAAATTAAGTCTCAAGAGACATACAATACGATAAGAATACTTAGCATCGAAGCCTTGTAACTGATATCTAAATGCTATTTACGCAGAATAACTTGGTGCAGAGGCAACCCCCTTTTGTCCCATCTGTTTTCTTTTTACTTTTTTTTATTTTAACAAAGTCTTTTTTACTTTCTTTTTTTATATTTGTCTTGTATTTTTGTCACAAGATTTGCCTTTTGTATTGCATGCTAAATCATGTATCGTTTCTAAATTCAGACAAACAAAAACCATGTTGCTGCTGGTACAATTTATTTATCTGTCTTCGTTTATATATCCCACATGCTTACTAAAAGTCAAAATATAAACAAAGCCCCTCCCTTTTTATGCCAATATGGTTGAGTTTGAGGATAGAAAAGCTTCTACATCTTTAAACAAATGGCAATAGCAAATACACTGATATAAACAAAACACAAAATAATGCATATGATATAATATGTTTTATATTTTTTGGAGACGACGTTAAAATTTATATATGTGGCGTAAGAATATATTAGTTTATATATGTGTCGTAAAATATATTGTTTTTCTACTGTGTTCAATTTTCTAAAGGGTGTAATGTATTAGATGAAAAATTAGAATTCAATTATGGATGTTGCATCTGCTGATACACACACATATAATCTCCCACAGTGTATTTGCTATTGCCATTTGTTATCCTGCAATAAAGAGACTGGTTATATTTTCCTTCTCTTTTTTCCGGTATAAGATTTTAGTTTTGTAACTTATTTTTTCCCAACTACACAGTAGACTAATAGTCAAGAGTTTTCAACATCAATGGTCCATGCATAAAGCAAATAATTAGTCAAACGGAAAACCCAGCAATACATTATTTGTACCAACCAAAACTTTTAAAATTTAAATCATATATGCAAAATTTAGATTGCTAACCAAATACTTACCAGCAACATCTTTTCCATTTGAAACATTCATTGCAACGAGACCAAACGAATCTTATTCATTGCAACACATTTGATTCAATTAGTAATTGGTGCTACTCTCTTAGAAAATGGGTCTACCTGCAAGTTTTTCATTCCCTTTAAAATTGTACTCTTCTGGAGTTTAAATTTTTATAATATTATTTCTCAAATTGTTTATATCTCTACTAAAAAAATGTTATATTAAGAACATAATCCCAGTTGACAAAAATAAAAAAAAACATTAATCCATTTTCACCGGAAAGACAAACTTACCTAAAGGTTGCTTCCTTATAAGTATTTTTTTAATATTGAATGTTTTAATTTTTTGCATTGGTTGATAAATATATATATATATATATATATTATTTGACCATGGCATACATTTTAATGACATTATTACGTCAAAATTTGGGTTTAAACCCGATAATAAAATATATGTTTTTGCCACAGAAAAAATAGTATATGTTTTCATAAATTTAATGTGTTTTTCAAATGTAAATGTGTAAAAATCATTCAAGATATAAGTATATTAAAGAAACAGAGTTAGGGAATTTTAATAAGAAAAATAAATACAATGGCAAGTTATATATATCCCCTATATATTAATAAGCTAAATAAGAAAATTTTAGAAAGAGCTTTGCAATGTCACATTATAGAGGTTGTCATGTCACAATTAAATTGTGAGAATGAATGTGATGATGACATGTACGATTCTTTAGGAGAATCACATCTCTAATAATATATAGGGGATTTTGATAATATTTTAGATACTATTATTCAAAATCCTAAAAATTCACAATATTTAAACCAAAACGAAATAAAAGATTGAACATCTTAATAACATTAAACCATAGTGCAACATTTTCTATTTAGTAAAATTTTAAAATATTAAAAATTATTTAATCCGCGTATTACGCGGGGAATCATCTGGTATATATATATATATATAAGAAATTATATGTAAATGCTGCACCAGTAATGTTAAACATTCAATATTAAGGCAAAGAATTTTACCACGGGATATGAAAATTCAGAAATATTGCATATGTAAGTTTTTTGTTTGTCTACGGCATATGCATTATGTCGCCGTATTTTAACTTTTTTAAAAAAAAAATTTTAAAGTAAACTAGAAATTAAATTACCCTCGTTATACGCACAATAAAACGATTGTCCAGTAAAATCAATAATTTTAGTTTAAAAAACAATAATTTTAGTTTAAAAAACAATTATTATACATTATATATGAATTTTGCGATTATTTTTATACAAATGTGTTTCACCGTGAAATAATTAAACCAACAAATTTTATTCATAATTATTTTACTTGTAGAAAGTTGTATCTATGAAAAATTAAAAACATCTACTTGTCAAACAAAACAACACATGTAAAATATATATATGAAAAATTGTTTTACATGCTCATATATTTTCAAAAGATAATAAATTGTTTTTTCTATTTTAAATCAAAAATTTTGGGGTGCATATGTTAAATTTTTGTTCACATTTAATTCTATGATTTATATCTATAATTTTCGAAATTTTTTAATTTTGGCGAGTTTAAGATTTCCAAATATTTTAAATTTTGGCAAGTTTAGAAAGATTCAAATGTGTTTGGCAGTTAGAGTTATAGTAATCAAAATAAGTATATTTGGAAGTAAATTATATTTGTGGTTTAATATGGAATGTATTAAATACTATTCGTGCTTTTACCTGAAATCCAAAATAGTATAGATCATATACAATCGTCATGCAAAATTATTTGACAAAGGTCCAAAATCTTAGTGATGTTCGGTGCGAAATTTAAGAAGAGTGTGTTGATTAAGAGGTAAAGATATTTTGAGAAAGTCACTTGGTCCCCTATCTACCTATTCGACAAGTCAATTTATTGTTACATTTTGGGGAAAGAGTGATGAAGTAAATATTAGTATACTACTAGTACTACTTGATATGTAAATGTAAATGTAAATGTAAATGTAAATTTTTAAAAGAAGGAATATTTAACAGTACAGTACTAAAACATTGAATTTAATGCATTGTGACGTCGTCTTCTTCTTGTCACTTTCACCTTTTTATTTTCCTCACTTTCTTTGGCTTATCAAGTTAATCACGTTCAAGCTCAACACCATTTAATTTGCCGATACTAGAATCTAGACAACACTTGTCGTTTTGACAAATGTTAATGGTCATCGAACCAAATTTTTTAACTTAGAATTCAATAAAGTTGATATCTACTTTAGAGTTTAGACGATTAAAAAGCTGATAATGACCATTACTGATCAGTGATCATTACAAGTGAAATATATATTACTACCTTTTGGTATATAACTACAGAATAGTTGTAAATATTGTAGAATTTTGTAATGATAATAGCTAGATATTCTCCTGATTTCTGACTTATTTAGGTACCAAACGGTACTAAGGTCATGTTCAACGGTTGCTCTTAAGTGTGTTTTTAGTATTAAAAATTATTAAAACACGCACTCTTTCATCTTTTTACTCAACTTTATACTTTCTCTTTCATCCTTTTACTCAACTTTTATTAATTTTATATTTTAATACACCCCACTATCTCATAAGAACACTTCCAAAAGTTTCAAAATAAGAACACTCTCCAAAACTATCTCCTCTCTTTATTCAAAATTTATTAATTTTATATTACCAAAAACACTCTTTTTATTCTTTTTACTCAAATTTTACACTCTCTTTCTTCCTTTTACTCAAATTTTAATAATTTTTAATAGTAAGAACACACCTAAGAGCAACCGTTGAACATGCTCTAACGTTTCAGCTTTTAAGCTGAATGACTAGATTTCTTTTTCTTTTATAAAACTTGCTCAAAATGCTTTTTCTATGGTATCTTAATTGATGATTTAGCTGGACATAATAAGAAACGTCCATCATTTGAGTAAGATTTTTCATTTTGTTTTTTTTTTGTTATAAAGCATAAAACATCAAGAAAATATCGCCTTTAAGCATATTCCCAGAAATCCTAATTGTGTTGCTGATATTCATTTTCGGTTCCAGTTTTCATACGTAATGTGAGATACGAATTATGTAATTTGTGGCTCCAAATATATGCAAATCATAATTATGTAACTCTCATCTCATTATTGACTAATAAGTTTTGATTTTATCTATACTTAAACGCACTTGCAGATGTCAGTGATAGATTCGGCATTAGTCTGAGAAAAAAAATATACTAGGATAGGGCAACTATTTTATTCCTCTGAAGTATAGTTGGTTTGGAATCAAGTTTCTGGCAGTAAAGTAAGAATAAACAAAAAAAATAAAGGTCTTGTAAGGAGGAAAACTCGGCAGGCACAGAATTATTGGTCGACCACAGGTGACATGTGACACACATTTCACTGGTGAAAAAGGTTCACTATACACATGCTTTTCATTTCGTATTCTTATAGTATATTTCAATATGTGTGTATATAATATATATAGTCTTAGCTAGGTCTTTCACGTACACTAAATTTTTAGTCATTTTAAAATGCATGCATTCAAACATCCAGATTTCAAGAAGGAACTTTTGGGGTTCTTGATTCATCGTTTTTCTAATTGAAGTTAAGATTTAACTCAGTCGATGCAAACTTTTTCTAATTAATGGTTGAGCAAATTTCATTTTGCTAAATTCGATTATTTTAAAAGAAAAGACAATGGTGAAAGTGTTTGCAAAGTTTTGATTTATAATTTCAAGATTTTTCAAAAATGTATAGTCTGGTGTTTCGACAAAACCTTTTTATGTGCTCTGACTTTGGGGTCTCTTATTGTTTTCAATAGAAACCTTTAATGAAAAAGAGAAAGTAAAGAACATTAAGTGTTGTGAGTTATTAAAGAAATTTTCCATGGCTGTGAATACTTTGGGTGGCTTGTTGTGACACTCCAAAAAAATCTCTCCTTCTATATGTGACAAATAGTGGATGAGATGTTTTGAGGTAACCTATTGCTTGTTTAATGACAAGATACTTTTCAATGTTTGTGAATAGTATATATATATACACACAATATAAATTTATAAATACACACATGTAGAAAACCCCAAAAAAGTTATGGTGACTAGTGGTGAAAGTTTTTTGGTGGCACTAGATTTCTTTTAAACATTTGGTAGTTAAATGGTAGATTTGAACGGTTTTTACTTTTTACATATAGTTTGGTTCGTGTCACTACAAATATCACATTCAAACTTTAGCTTCGAATCGAATGTAAATTCGTTTAACAAAACTAAAATAAGTGTACAATGAAGTGTCATATTACATATTTTGGGAGTTAAGCAACCTGAAAAATCCAAAAAAAGGAGAGATTAATTAAGTTGGTTTTGCATTGGTCGCCTCACAGCTTTCACTTGGGATTGGGGTGAAGCAATCTAAAAGCTTTCGTAGATGTCGTTTTCTTTTCATTGGTCCAATGATCTCTCAAGTTGTGAGACTAAAACAAAAGTTTAAGCTTTAGATTTGATAGAGAAACCATATATGTGACCACTAATCCACTTCTGTTTCTTCTAAACAAAAGTTTAAGCTTTAGATTTGATAGAGAAACCATATATGTGACCACTACTCCACTTCTGTTTCTTCTAAATAATTGATGCGATGAAAATTCCCATAATTCAATGCCTTTTTCTCGTGAATATTCATACAACGGTCGATGTAATTAACAGAAAATTAATGGTCAATGAAAAACAAATAAATTACGGAAATCGATATAGTTAGTTACCGTATAAAGATAAAGATTGAATGGGTGCTAAAACCAAAGAGTATATTCTCGTAAAAGCCAACTAACAGAAAAGCTTTGCATTTACCTGTAAAGGAAAAAGGAAAGATGCAGAAATTTCAACTCGAAAGAACAGCTTTGACTTTTTTTTTGTGTTCTTTCTTGAAATCAGAACTCCTTCTCACGAGCTTTAAAACTTGAAATTTCGTAATATAGAGTCATCAACTTCCAACTATATAAGTACATTTTGTTATATAACATGTTAAATTATCGGCTGAGATTATTGTTAAATTACTTCTTCTTAAATTATTGTTATTATATTATATGTTATAAGCAGATCCGGTCCTGAGATTTATGAAATCCCATACGAAATAAAAAAACGGGGCCTTATGAAAAATATAAAGCGTAATGTTTAAAAATATAAAAAAATCACAATTGTTTTAAAAAAATCCATGATATCGAGTTTCTACAAACTACTAAAATCCATCTACAAACTACTTTGAAAATCCATGTTATTTGACCTAAAAAAAACTATTAATTTAATAATTAAGAATTTTTTTTTCTTTTCTATAAGTTAATGTTTATTTCTAAATACATTCCAATATAATATGAGCTCAATCACAATTTAGTTCTTTTTTTCATTATGTCATTTATGAATCTCACAACAAAATTATAAAAAACATACTATATATGTAGGAAAAAAAAAAAAAAAATTGGGCCCTAAAAAATAAAAAATTGTTAGGCCAATACCATGTATTGTTGGTATGTATTCAAGGTCGGGCCTGGTTACCGGGGTTAATTAGCTAAATAACTAAAAAAAATTATAACTCATAAAATAAAATAAAATCCTAAATATAAGTGTGATATTTTGCCACAGGGCCATTTTGGCTACTTTATGAGTTATAATTTTTTTTTATTGTTATTTAGCCAATTAACCCATGATACAATTGAAATAGGACAATGACACAATACTAACAATAACATAAAATTTTAGATCACATGTTTTAGTTAAATCGAGTTATATTAATTTTATTTTGAGTTATACTATATACCAAAATTCTTTTGTTCTGACGAAACTCTTATTTTAGCAATTCGTTAAATGGTTTTTTTTTGTTAACTAGTTCCATATATTAAATCACATTTGGTTGTTAAAAAACGTCCCAGAATGGATACTTTCTACTAACTCATCGGGATCTGCATAGGAAAAAATGTGTTCGTGCCGCTTTCGCAAGGGCATCATCACGGACATTACAAGCTCGAGGTATATATAAGATAAATAAAATGTAGTAAATCTAGCTCTAAATTAGGTTAAGTGATCTAACTCAGTCTGAAAAACTGGCTAATTTATTGGGTTGTCAATCGTCTTCAATAGGTCTAAGCAGTCGGTTTGGAAACCTTTTTGAAAACACAAATAACAACTACTTTGTTGACCATAAAAAAAAAGGTAACAACTACTTTATAAATCGTAAAAATCATGGCTGCAAGAATGTGGAAAATGGTAAATATTTATGTCAAAAAGGAAATAGAATATTCAAGAAAAAGCATCTGTTCCCTTCGAATCTGATAAATAATTAACAAAAAGTATACATATTGAAAATTGAGGATTGGTCTGATCTGATTGTGAAGAGCATTCATTGGATTTATCTTCTTTCTCTGCCACTAGGGTATTATAGTTGGAGATCACTTCACTCACCATATATACCACTTATGTATGTATATATGTGTGTGTTTTCAACTTTTCATATGTGTATATTTTTATTTATTTATTCTCTATTATTGATTGTTTTCCTCCTATGTTGGAATTTTAAAATGAGAGAGAAAACAAAAGATAAGAAAACTGAAAAGTTATAAACAGAACAAACGTACCATTGGCAATTTGGCATTAGTGTGGTAAGGGCATGTGCATTGGAGACCCATTGAAGTCTAATGTGGTATTTTTATAATATAAAATTATTAAAATGGTTGTAAAAGGAAAATATAGAGTGTTTTTGTGGGGTATATTGAAATATAAAATTAATAAAATTTAAGTAAAGAGAGTAGAAATTGTCTAAAAGGAAGAGAAAGTGTCTAAAATTAGATATTTTGGAGAGTGTTCTTAAAAAGAAGAGAGAGTGTTTAAATATAAAATTAATAAAAGTTGAGTAAAAGAATTAAAAAAAAGGTATAAAGTTGAGTAAAAAGAAGAGAGAATGTGTGTTTTAATAATTTTATATTATTTAGACAAGCTTATTAGATCTCTCGAAGCCTGGAATGCACATGCCATTATTGATAAGAGATACCAATAATGCATGCCTTATATTTTACTTTATATGGAGTTAGTTTTTTGCTAACGTAAAGAGAAAATTACAGTTGGTTTATTTTTATTTGGTCTATTTAACTACAGAGTTATAGATTTTTGGTCCATTATTAATTTATTCGGTTTCAATCATGTGGGATTTATATTAAGGACCATTTGAAAATAAAGAGTTAATTAGTCTTCGGATCTAGAATAGTTGATGGAAAAAACAATTACGTTGATATTCCAAAATTAACATCACGTTTAATAAAGAAATCATTTCTACTATAGTTTTTGTACTATATTATATGTAAATAGATGACTTCCCGCGTAATACGCGGATTAATTTTTTTTAAGTTTAGTATAAAATAAATAAAAAATTGTTGTTTTGTAGCTAAAAATTGTCAATAGTTTTTAATCTTGACGTAGAATTGATATGAATTTTATTTTTTTAATATTTTTTAAAAATAAACTACATAAGACCTTGTAAGAAAAACATACGATAATAACAAGAAAAGATTTTCACAACTGGTCTTAAGTCTTAGAACATGCTAAAGCAAAATTCATTTTGCACTCGTTCAAATAAAAATGAGCATTTTGTAAATTAATTCTTACTAATTCTTTGCTTATAATTCGTATTTATGGTTTTGTGATCTTTTAAAAATACATATGCATATAATACAATATATTAATATAATCAATATATAGAAATTTCAACAAAACAATAAAAAACCACATAAATTATTTACTTATAATAAGTTGTACATACTCGTATATTTTATGAATCTATATAAATATTTTTTGAGTTTCCACATGATAATTACAACTTTCACTCATTTTTTATTTTATACAAAGAATGTTAAATATGGATTAGCCCACCAAGTTAAATAGATTTATTAGTTGGCCCATTAATCTTTATTGCCATATCACATTTGAAGTGATGTCATGCCACATTTGAAGGGATGCAATGTTACATTTGAGATGAAATCACCTCTCTAATAATGTATAAGGGATACCATTTTGATCAAAAGAGTGCTTAATTATAAAAAGGAATAGCTTACAAATTATGACAGGAATATGATATACGAAAACGATTTTTACACTAGCAAGGAGTTTTCAACTATTTTTTTTAAAAGGAATAGCTTTCAATTATTTTTTTTTCTTTCTTCATTTATTCTACGATTCTTTGCATATAAATTCCAAATTTATGTTTGTTGATGAAGAAATGATAATATCACCGCAAACAAAAAAGCTATTGCAAAAGTTTTTTTAGGCATTCACTGATCCAGCTAGCATCACGATTTTAAAATGTGTTAAACTAGGGAAGAACTATATATATTTCGGTAATAATTTCATGAGAAATGTTTGTATACAAATAACAAATTTTAGAGCCACATACCATTTGTTTAGATATTTAACGAATATGACGACAAAAAAAAAATAATTTAACGAATATAGTTGATGTAAGAAAAAAGGAACATCTGATTAACTATTGCACAAAAAAATCCGTATCCACGTCTTCATAGTATGGAGATTTTAATTATCATGCATGATACTAAAATAGGGAACAAACTATATATACATATATATATCTATATTTATTTATATATATATATATTTATATTCTCCTCCGTTCATTTTTGTTTGATGTTCTAGAATTTTCACACTTATTAAGAAAACACATTAATTCTTAGTTATAAATGTCTTGTTTTTTGTACTAAACAATTTTCTATAATTTTAGCCTAATAGTAATCCAATAAAACCAATTAATGTGTCTTGAAATTTACAATTCATCATTATTTTTTCATTAAAAATGAATTGTGAATGTAAAAAATCAATGTTTTAGAAATATTTTTTTTTCCTAGAACTTCAATTAAAAGAGAACGGAAGGACTATATTCTTTTTTTTTGTCATTTTATAAATAAAAAAGGATTACAAGATTTGATACATAGCCAAACCAAGCACACCTAACAAAGTCAAACTTCTTAACAAAGCCAAACTTAAACCGTCGGGAAGACATCAATTCCCGATATAGGTAATACACACCTAACAAAGCCAACTTTAAAACGTACTCCTTCCGTTTCATTATATAAGATTTTTAAGAGAATTTTTTTAGCTTTATTTTATAAGATGTTTTACTAGTTTCTATGCAGATTTTAATGTGATTTGATACTTTTGTACTTCTAAATTGCGTAGTCTTATATATGATTGGTTGAGTTATAATTTTAATTAATTATTAAATGAGATTTTGTTTGTATTTATTGTTTTCTTAATTCTCGCAAAATAAATCAAAACATCTTATAAAATAAAACGGAAGGAGTAACAAACAAGACAATCTGGCATCGAATACCACCAACAAAGATAAATAAATCCAATAGGGAACAAACTATATATAAATTGGTCTTTTTCAAAAAAAAAAACTATATATAAATTGGTTAATAAAATAGAATAGAATGTTTATATATTTCGTAAGGGTCATTGGTAGCTGTCGAAGTAGGCCAAGAACAAATTAGGAGAGAACACCTAAGCTCTAAATGGTATCAGTTTAATGGTTATACCATTGACTTAATGGTTCTACTGTCAATTTAATGGTTCTACTATCAGTTTAATGGTTATACTGTCAGTTTTTGTCTCTAGAATGATTTTGCTATTGGTATAATAGTTCTACTGACACCATTCAACTTTTTTTTATTCTGCCAGATTCTGCTAGAAATTTAATTATTTTAACAAAAATTTAATTATTCTGCGTTGACAGTCGTGAATGTGGTTTCGAGGTTTGATGTTATTTCATTATTTATTATTGTACGATTTCTATGGAATAAAATCAATGAAAATATTATACGAAAAGACATAGACAAGACAACCTAAATGATGATCAACGACCTAACCCTATGATTAGATTCCACATCTTTTAGCTTTTTTTCCTCTCTATACAAATGTAGTTTATTTGTTTGTATATTATGATAATGATTTAACAACTCAATCGCCCTTTGGCAAACACTAATTAATTACTTCTGATCATAAAAGTGAATTTTGCTGGTCGAGATAAGAAGTTGATTTCCAAAGCATTATGGATTCTTAAATAGGTACCACTAGACTCCAGACTTTAGGATTTTGGGTGCAAAAAGATTGGTTAAAAAAAGTGAAAGCAAAATTCAACCACAGATAATAAATGATCTTGTTAGGTCCTCAAGTAACAAAGAGACAGAGCTAAATCATTTTGCTAAGTAAGTTGCTAATTAAATAATATATGTGGACCAATAAGAAAATGACATTTTTAAGAAGAGTTGCTAAAAGAGTTGTTAAATCTCTATAATTAGCAACTCTTCTAATCTCTCTATTTTTTTTAATATTTTAATCTTTGTAATACTTAGCAACTCATTAAAAACTCCCTATAATCATGTTCCCTTACATTTACTTGATCTTACACGTTCATTAACAAAAAGTTATCTCACTTTAGTCACAAGAACAAGAACCAATCAAATTAATAGGACTTAAGATGACAATAAAAACAGTTAAGAAACTTAGAAGCCCTAACTTCTAACAAAAGCTAAACTAAAACACATGATGGTTCATAAAGGAAGCTATATTTACATTACAATAATTTTCTTTTAATTACAACAAGAAGAAGAATAAATATCGAAGAACATAGCAACAATGAAGCTCATAGTATGGATGCAAATGCAGTTTTTAATAATGTAGTAAGACACCAACAAGATCTGAACTTAGAAGTAGATGTCTGATTGCTTGGATTGTGCCTTAAGATCCTTTAGTTTCTTCAATATATTGATGAAGTAATCCTGTTTATAATCCGCCATTTTTCCACCATAATTCGCCGCTATATCATGTTTATAACGACAAATGGGAAACATATTTTCCAAACCCTTCACACTTTTTCAACGTCTTAGCTAATATAAAGGTACCACAATGAAATAGCACTTTGTCTATCACAAAATGAGATTATGAGTCATGAACCAACTTATTCATACTCAACTCTTGACCTCTCTAATATCTACTTTTATACAGCTTGAACATGCCATATTTGCCCGTACATCTCACGTACATATCTCCATCACACCATATACTTTCACACCTAGTATTTTTCTTGCATATCGACTTCTTGTTTCTTCAAGCTCTATCAAGGTCTAGTGTTCATTTCTTCTTCTCATGGCTGAAACTATCATTCCAAAATGAGACGGCGAGTACGTCTTTGTCTTGAGCGGATTAAGTGCAGAAGTTACCAGCATGCGTTTCAGGAGGTTGTTGAATCTATGTGTATGTTGAATCTTGAGCCAGATTCAAAAATCCGGGTTGTCTATGCTTGTCCGGAGAGAGCTTCGAAGGAAGCGAATGAAGCTTTCAAGGAGACCGTCCATTTTGATCCAGTTTTTGCTGATATTAGCCTCTAGCCGATTGATCGCAAAGAGCTGAAAGATATTGTCGGCATAAACATCATCGAAAAACTCGAGGCCATTGAGCTAAGTAACCAAAAATCCTCATAATTCCAAATTTATGTTTATTTAAATTGATTCAATTAATTTATTTTCAGTGACCATTTAAAAGACTTTTTCATGAGATTGTGACTAACAAAATATCTTTCTAAAAATATTAATTTATGAAAGCAATAATATCTTTATAAATTTAAATAATTCAAAATTTCCAACACTATGAATTTATGGAAGATTTATTCAGTGCTTTCCGCTAGTTTTGAATTCATACGCTAACTTTTACAATATAAACGCAAATATTATGTCATTTACTTGATTAACTCATTTATATGTTAATGTAATCTTACAATAGATCCATAATACTATGTGAATGTGCTCGTTACTATTTCTTATTAAGTTGGTTCCATACTTTCTTCATTTCTCTAGTATGTGCATGGAATGGAGATTTGTTATCAACAATTTAGTGTATTTTCCCTTGTTTGGTGTCGGTTTTGCTAATATTATCTTGTTGGGTTTTACTTTTATGTTGTTTTATTTCAGAATCATTACACGAGATGTATGAAACATTACAATATGATTTTAGCCAATGACACAAAAGCCAACAAAACGTAGCAAAACATTAAACAGTTGTGATCGATCTTGTCATGTAAATTAGAAGAAGAGTTTCAAAAGATAAAATCATACATCTTCTCTTTCGTAAATATCATACTAACTAATAGCAGCTGTTTGGAGCTCTAGAGGGGATCCACGTCATAAAAAACCAGAGCTCTCTCACGCTGCCACGTCAGCGCAAAACCAGACCTTTTTTAACACAAAATCATGCCCATTTATTTGATGCTCTCTGACCTTCCCTCTGCTCGACTGCTTCCTTTCTTCAGTTAGAAAATTCTGAAACCGTGACCAAGCACTGGCGAATCCTCTTCCGCAACCTCATCAATTCTATCACCGTTAACGCTTCACCTCTTCCTATCTTTATATGTTGCTACTAAAGTTTCAACTTTTACACTTCTCCTGCTCGCTATTTTTGATTGATTCGATCTCTCTCTCTCTCTCTCTCAAAATATTCTTCTTCGGTTAAATGTGAAAACAGGTTTGCGTATAACTAAAATCTCCATGTATAATCAAATATTCGTGATCCAAATTCTGAAAGTGGGTAAGGGATGTTTGGTCAATTGGTAGGTAGAAAGGTGAGATTTGAATGGTAGCAACGATTGGATTTGGGCAGATGCAGTTGAGATATATTTCAGTGGCTACTCAAATTAAGTCAATTTTGCTCTTCTTCACATCTCGAGTACTGGCGCATCAAAGCCTTAGTTTTGACTCACCTTACGAATGATAAAGTAAGAAATTCTTCGCTCACTTTTGTGGTTAGTAACTCATTGTTCGTCTCACCCTTTTTATACTCATCCCTCTTTTTATAAAAGTTCGCTGAATCATTGTTGTGGAGCTTCTACAGTACATGATAATTATGTACATGTCAATACTTTCCCTACTGAAACCAAATCCAAATACTGTATTCATTAATTGTAGGATTGAATTTCTTGTGTGTGTTTGGATTCAGGTATTTCTTTAAGAAGCTGAAAAAGCTAAAAAAGGGCAATGGACAGTTGCTACTTGCTAGCTGATATGCTCAAATTTACCCTGAGCTACTCTCTCAAATTAAGAGATCAGTTGCAACACTTAGGGATCAAATCCACAGGGAATCAAGGACACAATTGATTATTAAATTCAGACTAAGCTAGGCAAAATATAGTATAATGAAAAAGCAAGTAATAAAAGCAAGATAGATGATAGTAATTTTTAAAACAATGAAGATAAAAGTAGGCCTGGGCATTCGAATACCCATTCGGTTTTCGGTTCGGATTTTTCGGTTTTCGGGTTTTCGGTTTTCTGAATATAAAAACCATTCAGGTTATTAAAAATATCGGTTCGGATTCGGTTCGGTTATGTTCGGGTTCGGGTCGGTTTTCGGATAGGAGGTTGGAAACCGAAAAAACCCGCAATGTAAACGGTTTCAGTTTATTTTTTTCGGTTTTCGGGGTTTTTTCGGGTTTTGAAACCGAAAAACCCGAAATGTAAACAAATACCCGAAATTAAACAGAATTCATAATGTAATGTAAACTGAAAGTTTCAGTCTGAAACACTATTGACAAGCAAATAATTTTGATGGATAATCATAAAATAGCAATGTCAAGCACAATAACAACCAAGTTAAATCCAAAGTTCAAACTGAAATTCAAAGTCAAGCAAAACAACCAAGTTAAATCCGAAATTGAAACAGAATTCAAACTGAAAAACAAGTTGAAGAGATAATCTTGGATCTTGATTCACCATAGTCTCCATGCTTCCTGAGACACATGAAAGTAATACAAGTGAGAACAACATGTTTGATTGTGCATAACATTCACTGTAAGAACAAAGAATTAAGAACTTAGAACTAAACAGTTTAAGACTTACCAAGAAGGATGCTCATGTCTGATTCTTTAGCTGGTAATAATCAATCATCTGGGAGACAATTGTTCTCAAACACTACAAATGACAACAAAACCAATATTAGAATGCTATGACAGAAAAATGAATAATAAAACAAATAAAGTAGAGAGGAAATGTGACTTACTTTCCTGAACCGTATCTAGCATGTCAACATCAGCAAGCATTTGTTCATTGGTGATCACTGATGTTTCACTGATTCTAATGCGACATTTCAGCCATTGCTCAAGACACATTAATACCTCTATATGGAAGTGTGTTAGGCAACTACGGCTTGGCTCCAAAACTCTTTCACTTGTGCTAAAGGCACTTTCTGATGCAACAGTAGATAATTGCATTGCTAGCAAGTCCTTAGCCATTTCAGACAAAACAGGGTATTTACCACTGTTAACCTTCCACCATGAGAGTATATTCCAGTCTCCAAATGGTAATGAAGGATTCTCTACAGGTTCCTTCAGATAGAGTTTCAATTCATCTCGGGGGTCAGCAACACCTGTTTCCTTCACCAGCTCTTTATACACACACGAAATTCTTTCATATTCAAAATTCCCATAGTTCAATTCCATTTTGTCTTCTACTTGCTCCAGGACAGTGGCTGAGTCGGTTTGGCTAGACTGTGAGTTCTGAGATGATGGCATTGTAGAAGTAGAAGGCCCTTTGTTGAACCTCCCATTATACTCTTCAAACATTTCAGTAAGGAGACTGTAAACTGAATCATACATTGCAGTACACTCCAGAGTATCTTTCCCATACAGCTTATCAAAATTCAACTTCTGCCTAGGATCAAATGCAGTAGCTATAATCAACATCTTATTGATGCCTTTCATTCCTTCCCAATACTTGACAAACTTCTTCAACATATCATCAGCTTGTAAACTCAACTCAATGTCAAAACTAACAGACATTGCCTCTAAAGCTCTCTCTATATCCACAATTTCACCATAACACTTATAGGAATTCACTTTTGTTGAAGCAGAGACTACCAAAGTGCTATTGTAGAAAATGACCAAGAACTTTATCAATCTAGCTACTGCATTCCAGTCACTAACAGAAGGAGGTCCAATCCTCTTAACTCCATTAACCACTTCTAGAAAGTAATCATTATATAACTTGTCCTCTTCTTCTATCTTATCAAATCCAGCCCTAAACAGAACAACTCTAGTTAATATAAGGAAGGTGGCATTCCATCTAGTTGAGACATCCATAGGCAAGCTACCCCGAGACACTTTTACTCTATCTAGTTTCAGGGCAAATGCTTGTAACCTATTAGTAGAGCCTCTCAGATAAATAACTGCATTACGGACAGCCTCTACACTATCACCTAAATCAGACAAGCCTTCCTTTGCAATCAAGTTTATAATATGAGCACAACACCAGAGATGCAAGTAACTACCACCTAATACTAATGCATCAGTAGATAATTTTGCAAACTCAGGGTGAAAAGTCCTCAATGCTGATGTATTAGCAGTAGCATTATCTACTGTAACAGTGAACAATTTCTTTATACCCCACTCAGCACAAACATCTAAGAGAATCTGAGCAATTGTCTGACCTTTGTGATCACCAATGTTCTTGAAGGCAATGATATACTTCTGCAGCATCCAATTGGCATCAATGAAATGGCAAGTGACCACCATGTAGCTCGCAGCTGTAAATTATGAAATAACAATTACATAATTAATTTCTAAATAGATATCAATTGAATAGAAAGAACAAAGACTAAAGAATACTTACATGTTGGTTCACATTTCCAAATATCAGTGGTAAGAGACACTCGTATGTCACTGGTGGAGATGATGTTCATTAGTTCTTCTTTCTTCTGCTTAAACATCTTGGTTATATCTCTGGTAGCAGTCCTCCTTGAATGAGGCGTGTACATTTTTATCTGACCAAAAAGAAAAAAACAGTTAGCTCTAGATAAAGTCACAAGCATTTCAAGTAATATATGCTAAAAACAAATCAATAAATTAGTAAATTACCTTGTTAGAGAAGTATTTCCATGCCAAGCTTTCAACAAAAGAAAAAGGCAATTCAGCTAACACCATCAATTCGTTTGATGCTTCTCTGTAAACTGATTCAGAGACTTTGGCTGCTACCAAATTTCCTTCTTCATTTATCACAGGCTGTTTGTTGCCTTGGCCATCTTGCCATGCCTTGAATTGTTTGTAAACTTTCATGTGGTTTTTCAGAACTGAAGTCCCTGACTTTGATGCACATGACAGTAACCTCCCACAGTAGTTGCAGTTGCACTTGGTAACATCAATTGGCCTCTTGGTGAAATGTGCCCAGTGAGGAGACCTCGAGCTAAAGACCTTCTTTGGTTTTGTTGCCTGAGGTTAAGATTGAGAAGCAGATCCACTAGGAATGTCGTTTGGCTTTGGTACACTCTGAGGTGTCAAACACTCCTCCTCACAGTCCATAGGCACTGCCTTTCCTTTCCCAGTGTTTCTTTTAACTTTAGAAGACGATGAATCCATCTGCAAAAAAATAAACATATACAAAATGAGACAGAATCTAAATGGATAAACTGAGACAATTGAAACATATGCAGTTACAGAGACATAAGCAGAAGTAGCTATAATCAAGTAAAAGCATAGAAACAAAATCTAAATGGATACACTGAGACAAATGAAACAAAATTGAGACAAAACCAAAATTGATAAACTGAGACAATCAACGAAATCGAATCCAAATTTCATCATTATCGACTACTGAATAAAATAAAATCAAATGCATTTCGGATCTAAACTAGAAATCTAAACAAAATTAAAACTAAACAAATTTCGATTCGTACCTGTGATTGAGTTTTAGACGTCTCCGATGGTGGAGACGTTGATGTTTTGCGGCTTGTGATTTCCAGTTTGTGATGAGAAAGTATATTAGAAAGAGGATTTAGGGCTACAGATTTGGTCGATTCGAGATATGGAAGCTCAAGGGTTGAATGAGTTAAAGCTTTGTCGGGTAAAGAGATATAAAGTATATATGTGTTTATAGTATTCAGGTTTATACGGGTAACCGCGGGTAATTCGGTTTTACCCGAATCCGAAAACGAACCCGCTACCCGACAGATATGAAAACCATTTGGGTTAATCACTGAAATCGAAACCGATCTGAACCCGGGTTTTTCGGTTCGGGTTCGGGTTCGGTTTTCGGTTTCGGGTAAAATGCCCACCCCTAGATAAAAGCTAGGTTCAAGGAAATCTCAGGAGAATTAGAATTGCAGACAAATCAATAATTAGGAATATTAAAGCTCTGTTCCTAAACATGAACACGAATGTAAAACAAACCAACTGTCGTTGCGGATGTTATCTATGCATAAACCCTAGATAACCAACTGTCGTTGCAAAATCAGATTAATTTAAACAAGCATTAAAGGTTCAAGTTCAATTGTTCACAAAACCCTAAACCAAATGTCTTTGCGAATATGAATTTTACTCAACAAAGACTAGTTCAAGCAATCAATAACACTGTCGTGTCTATCAATTAACCTAAGATCAGATTCTAGTTCATGACGCTAAAATCAACAATAAACACAAGTCAAGATGAAGAACTCTAATGATATTATCCTAACAAGCATATCATATCTAGCAATTCATCAAAACTCTTGAAAACCCTAAACCTAACAGAGAAACTACTCATACATATTCAATGAAGCACAAAACATCTTTATTAGAGATATCTCTTAAGAGTAAGTTCTAAACAAATTAAAATAAAGCTTAAGCCTAAACAATGCTGTAAAAACGTATATATAGAGTACAAGGACGGTCATGCGCCCAATTGCAAACATCTGGGATTTTCTGGCGCGAAAACAGAAATTTTCCAAAAAATAGAATCTGTCGCCATTTGGTCGCGTCGAGCGACGTAGAATTTTGTGTCGCTCGACACAGACATCAGATTTTCACTCCGAACTTGTGATTTTGACTGCTCATTCCGTTATGCTCCATAATGCTCCAGTAAACACCAATTGAGTCCAAAGCATCCTTGTACCTACTATTAAACACCAAACACTAGAAAACACCAAAAAACTCTATAAAACGGACATATATCATGGTATAAAAATGGGACCATGATATATCAACTCCCCCAGACTTAGCCTTTTCCTTGTCCCTAAGCAAAAAAGTGTACTCACTCCTTTAGGAACCACATACCTTGCAAAGTCATCCGGTGATACTTCGATGTTTCCCTAGAAGCTTAGCAGTCCTCCAGATTGAATCCAAACTCCTTAGAGAAACTCAGACTCTTCAGCTGCAAACCCCTTTAGTCATTTAGGTGCGGTCTCATCGAGGGAATATCGATCGCAGGACTTTATAGTTTTTTTCTCTTACTTAAACACTTTTCTACACTGCTCCCTTTCTCGTTTTCCTTAGTTTATTCTATCCATTGGCATGGTTTCATAGGATTCAGGTTATCACTATGTTTTCTTAGAATAGCGCTCATTACTGTTGTTTCTTGTTAAAAGACAGGGTCACGAGGCCTCGCTACTGTTGTTTCTTGTGAGAAGACAGGGTCACGAGTATCTTTACGCTTTTCTATCTAAGACTTTGTTCTCAACTTTTCTGATTTTTTATTTATTTATTTATTTTTTTGATTAGACGTTTCTACTCTGTGAAGGGAAAACTAAGGGAGCTTATCCTCACCTTGCTAGTGCTGAAAGATGAATCAAGTCCCGCGATTACCAATGCCCAAGACGAGAAATTAGAGTTCATTAGGGGCGGGGTCTACAACATCGTTTCTGGCGTTCTCCAGAAGTCTGAACTCGCTCCGTTAAACCGATCCACTTCCAATTACCCACCTCAGTAAAACCAGCCAACTTGCATCGGAAATGGTCCTTGAGTGTTGTTCAAAGCAAGTCTAAAGAAGGTTTTGACTCTAAAAATTTTAAAATTGACTGAAAAACTCAAAATAAAACACAATAGTTAGCGACTACCTCCCCCCAGACTTAAACGACACTGTCCCCAATGTTATTAAGCCTGAAGAAGGTGAAAGAAAATAAATAGGAAATGAAACGAATGAAAAATCAAATGAGAATTGTAACCTGGAAGTCGTGTCGAGCGACACGACCTCTGTGTTGATCGACACCTATGATTATGTCGCGTCGAGCGACTGAAGTCCTTCGTCGATCGTCACCTTGATTTCCATTATGTCGAGCGATATTGATATGCTCGTCGCTTGACACATAGTGCTGAAAAGCATTCTCACTTGCATTCGAATGTTTGGTCTCATGAAACTCAAAACCAAAAACAAAACCAAACGTAAAATTGAAAAAGTAATCAAAAATAAAACACATAATTTGTAGACTCACAAGTGGGTTGCCTCCCACTAAGCGCTTGTTTTCAGTCATTAGCTTGACTGTGTCAGGACTAGGCGTTTGGATCGTCGGGAAGTGTCGTACCTCCCTTATCCATTAGGATGGTTGCAACTCTGTTCTTCGTTCGACCAATCATTCCAGCTCCCCCAGACTTATCAAAAAACTATTCTTGGGAAAAGTTTCATCGTGTTTTCCATCATTCGCTGAATGCCTTTTTTCTTCTTTCTCCTCTAAGTCTGAAGGGCTGATGATTCTGATTTTTGTAAAAGGATTTGGAATCCGTTTAAGCTTCCCCTTGGGTGGATTACTTCTCTTTCCTGCAGAAACATCAATAGAAAAACCAAGCTTTCGAGAAACTCGTTGCTTGCATGAGTGCGAAAAAGTTTTATCACAATTTAAATTCTTATTGACGAAAGCAGGAGAATTAGAAATAAGTACAGGAAGTTCATACCTTGGCTCTTTCGGAGGATTCTCAATCATGATAGTCATGGATAAAGCTTCTTCAACCTCCTGTGATCACCTTCGAGCTCTGGGGAATGGAAGCTTGGGAGTATGGACTCGTTCTTCGACTGATTCAGACGATTTGAAAAGATTTAACTCGGACTGGAAAGGGTGTCGAGCGACGCTGAGGTGGTGTCGCTCGACACCACTATTAAATTCAACTTTTGCGTCGACCGAAACGTCGAGCGACGCTGCATCATTTTTAATTCCAAAAATTGCCTTAAACTCATCGAAGTAGCCCTCGTCTTTGTGACACCCCGGTTTCAGGGCATATATGGTATATGCGGTATATGCGGAGAGGCTTAAAAGAATTGATTTGGCTACCTACATCACCAAAGTGCACTTATTTTTTCGGTCACAGGTCTTGATAGAACTCCAGAGTTAAGCGTACTTGAGCTGAATTAGTTTCAAGATGGGTGACCTACTAGGAAGTCATTTCCAGTACCGTGTGAGTGAAGTTAAAACACAGGGAAAGATCGCGTGGTGATTTGCAGGGTTAGTAAACATGAATTCCGAGCCTCCCAGACTAACGTACCGACCGTCGGACATAGGTGGGCCCATGGGCCGAGAGTGGACGTGGGGCCCACTGGAAGATGAGGATTTCTTCTGAGGGGATGAGGATTTCCCCTGTATGTCATTGAGAGATGAGGATTTCTCTCGAGGGGGCGGTCGGGGCATTTCAAGTGGTATCAGAGCAAACCCTGACATCTGTGAAGAGTCAGTTTGTCGGGGTAACGATCTTGGTATGCGCAACGAGGACGTTGTGATCTGTTAGTGGGGGTGATTGTGACACCCCGGTTTCATGGCATATATGGTATATGCGGTATATGCGGAGAGGCTTAAAAGAATTGATTTGGCTACCTATATCACCAAAGTGCACTTATCTTTTCGGTCACAGGTCTTGAGAGAACTTCAGAGTTAAGCGTGCTTGAGCTGGATTAGTTTCAAGATGGGTGACCTACTGGGAAGTCATTTCCAGTACCGTGTGAGTGAGGTCAAAACACGGGGAAAGATCGCGTGGTGATTTGCAGGGTTAGTAAACATGACTTCCGAGCGTCCCGGGCTAACGTACCGACCGTCGGACATAGGTGGGCCCATGGGCAGAGATAATCAACTGTCGTTGCGAAATATGATTGATCTAAACAAGCATTAAAGGTTCAAGTTCAATTGTTCACAAAACCCTAAACCAAATGTCTTTGCGAATATGAATTTTGCTCATCAAAGACTAGTTCAAGCAATCAATAACACTGTCGTGTCTATCAATTAATCTAAGATCAGATTCTAGTTCATGACGCTAAAATCAGCAATAAACACAAGTCAAGATGAAGAACTCTAATGATATTATCCTAACAAGCATATCAGATCTAGCAATTCATCAAAACCCTTGAAAACCCTAAACCTAAAAGAGAAACTACTCATACATATTCAATGAAGCACAAAACATCTTTATTAGAGATATCTCTTAAGAGTAAGTTCTAAACAAAGTAAAATAAAGCTTAAGCCTAAACAATGGCTGTAAAAACGTATATATAGAGTACAAGGACGGTCATTGGCCCAATTGCAAACATCTGGGCTTTTCTGGCGTGAAAACGGAAATTTTCCAAAAAATAAGAATTTGTCGCCATTTGGTCGCGTCGAGCGACGCAGAATTTTGTGTCGCTCGACACATACATCAGATTTTCACTCCGAACTTGTGACTTTGACTGCTCATTCCGTTATGCTCCATAATGCTCCAGTAAACACCAATTGAGTCCAAAACATCTTTGTACCTAATATTAAACACCAAACATAAGAAAACTCCAAAAAACTCTATAAAACGGACATATATCATGGTATAAAAACGGGTAAAAACCATGATATATCACTAGCCATCAATAAGGTACTTCAATTACTCTCTTCTATTTGTTTTTTTACTGGCAAAATAGGAAATCTGTTGTAAGATCTGTTGGTGTTCTTTAACTGTCTTGGAGATGAAAGGTTTCAATCACTTCTTCGGAAAATTAATGTTACACTGTTTAGAAATGCTTTATGAAACCATTAAAATACTCTAAGAAAATGGGTTTACGCATATTTCTCTCTTCCTTGAGTCAGTTAGTCTTCATACCAGTTTTCCTACCATGCGTAGAGTTGTTGGTCAAGGTTTAAAATTTTATTAAGATATTGTCTTGTGTTGATCTAGGTTGCTTACCTGGTTAAGGTTTGCAGGAAAATTGCACACGCAACAGATAACATAAAGAAAAAGGTTGTTGAGCTTATCTTCATGTTACAAACAAAACCCTACTCTGTTTTGCACTTTCACTCACTTGAAACCAAACAAAGAACTGATATGAGATCTTTCTGTTTTTAGTCTTAAACAACTCTATATTTTCCCTACAACAACTAACATTTTGAAGCACAAGTTGAAAACCCAAACAAGGCAAATTTGGAGGAGACTATGTGGTCAACCAAATTCTTCTTGAGGTAATTCATCCTATCACTGTTCAGTGTTCTTAATTACAGGTCTTCCATAAGCAAATGTGAAAACTCGCAAAAGCAAGAAGAGAAGATTTGATCCCGCTTACTTCTACCTCTTGTAAATTGTAAGAAAGATTCTTGATTAATGTTTGTATGTATGTGATTGTCTCATGCTGAGAACAAACCCGGGAGACGGCATTGTTATGAGGTTGGTAAAGGTTAACTTTTTATTTCAAAGCATATAAACCGTATAATTCGCTGAAGATACCACCAATGTATCTATAAGAAGTATTGTTAAGCCATGAATGTAAAGAGCTCTTTGATGTTTTCGGGTTTGTGAGAAACCTTTGTGATGTTTGAATTTATTGTTCAAAAGATAATCATCTTTCAAAAGATTATTAATATATTTTTACTTCCTTCTAGAAGTGGTAGTTGCCGGAAGAAAATTTTAAATTCCTAGGTAGAGTATGTACAGTGTATGTGTGGCTGGGTAAGGAAAAAGTATCGAGAGCAGCGAAGTTAATGGTGGGTTATAGTGGATTATGATCACGTTGTTCTTGCTGAGCTACATAAGCCACGCTTTCGAAATACATAGATTAAGTCTTCTATAATCTATTGGTTTCTTTCGTTATAGTGACAAGTTGTTCTAAATCAAGTTTTTTAATGTTTATATGAATTGTAAATCAAAAAGGAGAAAAATATAAAGAGAAAGTTATTGAACAGCAGAGGAAGTGTCTAGACAAAAAAGAGAAGGACAAGTTGTTTTTCTTTAACCCACTGCTACTCTTCGATAATTGTTGGGGTTTTAGCCTCTGTTTTAAAGACAAGTAGAAATAAGTTTAAAGTAGTCTTTTCTCTAGCTTGATTAAAAAATGAAGAGAAATTCCCCAAAATATCACATTTTAATACCAATTTTCAGAAGTTAAATACCACTAATTCTCAAAAGTTCCAAAAATACCTCAAACACTATAATTGATTTTCAAGGGTTTAGAATTCAAAATTTGAGAACTTCTCTAAAATACCACACTTTTAAGTTTTGTTTCCAAAAAATATAATTAATGTTTAAAAGTTCAAAAAATACCACAAATTTTCCAAAAAAAAAAAAATATTCCAAAAATACCGCAAACACAAAAAATGATTTTTTAAGATTTAAAATTTAAATTTTTCAGTTTAATTTAACTATTATACAATTAATATATAGTTTTAGGGGTAGGTTGTAGGTTTAGGGTTCAGTTTTGAATATATAGTTAACTTTAATTTTGTGGTATTTTTGAAACTATTAAACATTAATAATATATTTGGAAACAATAATAATATTTTTGGAAACATTAATAATATTTCTAAACCAGTTGTTCATGCGAGGAGACCCTTGAGTAAAAAAATCTTTCCGAGTTTTCACTTGCGATGAGACAAATGTTGTAAAGAGGAAGACTCACTACTGAACGCAAAGATCTAAATTTTGGGGGTTATAATTTGATGAGTTAATTTATTGGTCTCTTATACAATATTTTGACTTCAAGCTCCAATATATCTCTATTCAAGTTTTAATTATTTTAGAAAGTTTCATGATCCTAATAGCTTCTTGGAACCAATGGTTAGTTTTCTACTATTTATTTGACATTCAGTTTGAAAAATTTCGTCTTCGTTACTTTCCGACTACTTTAGGAGCATGTCTTTCGTTTATATTTTGTTTTGTAGGTTTCAGTCAAACCGTTTAACAAAAACAATTCAGCAGTTTGGTGTGATTTGAGATCGATGGCGGTGATGATTGGAAAATTAGTATGATTCACTTCTCAGGGAAACTATGATTTGTGGAGATAAAACAACAACTGAAAGTTATAAAGATTTATGGCTCCCCTTATGGAACTTTTTTTGGTTATCATCCAACTTTGTACAAAATGTTGCTGACAAAATATATGAAACCAAATTATAGTTACCATGTAAACCAAGTGGCAAAAGAAAGGATCACCATGGACTGAGAGCAAATGTGCCATATTTAAACTCATTTCCACTCATTTCCAGTGAACCGTGGCTAATGCAAGATGTAATTTGGATAAAAAGCCAAAGAAAATAGAGGAAACAAGGGTTTGAACAACTCCATCTATTCGTCAACAACAAACTCAGAGGAATTGACCGAAACCAGATTTCGGTAAAACCAAAAAACTTTTGTGTTCAAAATTTAGGAATTGAACTTCAAAGGCTTTTTGTTTTTCAGTCGTGAAAGTTTTATGGACTTTAATTCTAGGTTCCGCTCTTGGTTGTAGATAGAAGAAGAAGAGCCAGAAGTGAACGATAAATGGGCGTGGAAGAGACAAACTTAGCATTAGAATGATGATCAACGTCAGTACGTGATGAAAATAATATAAACGATTTTAGAAGGTGAACATGTGTGTTATAATCTAAGCTACATGAAGAGGCGAGCATGACATATAGAAGCTTTATGGATAGGGATTTATAAACATCTTAGAGTTTGGCTGGTCAAAATTTTTTAATGGAATTTAATGAAATTTATGGAAACATTTTAAAACTATTCTTACAAGTTCCAAACTACGTATATCACTTAAATAATGTTACATATCTAAAAAGTTGGTTACGGAGGTCTACAACAAAATATGTTTATGACCTTCCATAATCAACATCAACACAAGCGAGTTTGTGAATATTATGTGTGATGTTGATTGTGATAGAATAATGGAAACAATTTTGCAAAAACCAAAAACACAAACCACAATCCATGGTCTGAGAGAGTAAAAGACTAAGATTGTAGAATGAAAATTGGAATTGAAAAGAGGATTAAAGAGATTTTGTTTCATAGCTCAGCTTACATTTAGATACAAAATGGAGAGAAAATACAGCCTTTTAACCTAAAAAATATATGATCCAACCACCATAATCGAAATCGTAACTAAAGATTAAGGGGCATGTGTTATATTTTTGTCACAAACAAATCTATCGTCAATGGTCAACAATCTTCATACTTAAAATGAGTAAATGTAGTCGTCTAAATATTCTATATAAACATATGTAGATATCATCAAGTAATATACTAATATATAGTAGATCAAGAAACAAGAAACATACCAAAATATATTTTTTCAAAAATTTTCTTCATATCATTATTGTATAAACATATAAAAAACATACCCAGACGTAGTCCAGGACATCCCCTAGTATAAACTAACGAGGAGAGTAGTAAATCATATATCTTAGAACCAAATTCTTTCGTATATATATAAACCAACGAGGAAACAATTAAAAATCATGCTTCAATTAGAACCAAATTCGTTAGTAAATATCTAAACTAACAAGGAAACAATTAATAAAATTATCGTAAAATAAAACGCCGATCAATATTTATCTTACTTTGGTATTTCATCAAAGTGTAGCAGCAAAAACATGCGATTTACATCCGATTGCCCATTTGTTGTAGACACAACGTCAAACCACACCCAAGGGTCCCCAAATCTTCCCATCTTGGGTTTTTTTCAATTGTAATTTCCGCACACCAAATTTTTGTCTCCTTATAATAGTAATCAACATACACATCCTCTAGCTATAAAAACGCCATTTTCCCACCATAATTAGCCGCTGATTAAAACGACAAATGAGAAACAGATTGTCCAAACCCTTCACCGTTTTCCAACATTTTAGCTCAGAGTAATACCAATAGATCCTATAGGTATTACAGTGAAAGAGCAAGTTGTCTATCACACAATGACATGATGAGTCATTACCCCAATCTATAGTAAAGTCTTCCGCTCTCCATGTACCTTTATGCAGGTTGAACATGCCATATTTCCTTATACATCTCATGTACACATCTCAGTCATACTCTATGATTTTGTAACTAGCATCTTCCTTGCATATTTCCTCGCTAGGAGCCACCTAGGACCCAGCGCAAACTCCCAAGTCTGAGTCTTTGTATCGAATACCCCCATCCATTTCGTTGTATCGAGATTTTCGCAGCCTCCTACTACACATATCTTCCCATCAAGCACACAAAAATATGGGTACTCACTATGGACCCGCATGCTTGGTGCCTCCCGCCAGATGTGAGAACGACAGTCTATGACTATGACGCTAGAAGATGTACTTTTATTTATTAAAGTGCCAGTTGTTAGTTTTGTCCCACATCGGTTGTTTGTGGTTTATATAAGCCACATATATAGTGGTATAAACCTCACCTAATGAGCTAGCTTTTGGGTTGAGTTAGGCCCATTCTAAGATGGTATCAGAGCGCTGCATCGATGTGGGCAATCTCCTGGATGTCCGGCCCATTTATAATCTCCACGTTTCAGATCTCTATAGTCCTGAACGTGCGGGAGGGTGTTAGATTTGTCCCACATCGGTTGTTTGTGGCTTATATAAGCCACATATATAGTGGTGTAAACCTCACCTAATGAGCTAGCTTTTGGGTTGAGTTAGGCCCATTCTAAGACCAGTAACATAGATATTGTGACCAACCAGTACAACATCTGGATAGTACTCAGAGAGAGAATCGGGACCCAAAATTTCCTCGAGCCATTTGATTTTCGGCAGAGAGTAAACAAATGTAGTAAGTTAGGACTTAGGACCGTTAAGGACTAGTAAGCGCACGTAGAGACAACTCTCCGTGCGGCCTATAAAAGGGTTCGGGTTTGGCAAAACTCCATTAAAGTAAGGAAAGAGCGGAAGCTCTTGGAGACTAAGGAGAGAGTTTGGTAGTACAACCTTGAGACACGAGGTAAACAATTTGATACCAAATCATCATGAAGCATCAGAAACTTTTAACCGGTGGCTGTTGATCTCCAGTTCGACAGTAACAAAGTCTTAGTACGTTTTCACTTTCTCTCTGATTAACTGCCATGATTATATTTATACACATACTTGTATCTAATCCCAATCTACCTAGGGTTTTGACCAATGTTAATGGGTCCAGGCCCGACTTACTAGAAGGACGGTCGAAGCTCCAGTAATGGTTTACTTGGAAAAATTGCACTCTAAAATCAATCTTTACGAATTCTGTTATAAATCATAGTGGATTGTCATAACTAGTTCTGGTCCGTTTACGGCCCATTAACACTTAGTCTTTAGGCCGGTTTAATGAATCCTAGTTGAATTAGGATTTTCCTTTTATGTACTTTCCTTTTCCCATTAGGAAAAGGAATTTTCCTTTTCTCTCTTGTAATAATCCTATATAAAGGATCTTATGATTAATGAATAAACACAATCTTCCCCATTCGTTCTCTTGATTCACAACACGTTATCAGCACGAGTTGCTCCCTAAACCCTAAAAACACAAAAAACGCGATTACTGTTCATCGTTACTATTCATCGTACTGTTCATCGCGTACTGTTCATCGCGCACTATTCATCGCGCACTGTTCATCGACGATTACTGTTCATCGACGATTACTGTTCATCCGGCGTTACTGTTCAAATCATAGTTCATACAGCCTTTAAGGTTACGGCGAACTAGAAGAAAGTTCATACAGCCTATCAACGGTTACGGCGAACTAGAAGACTCACGGAGGTTAAGGTAAACAATAAGAAACCCTAATCTAAAGAACCTAGATTCATGATAATCTTAGAAACCCTAATCTAAATCATGCTTGTTATTGTTATTGCTTGCTTGATTGTGTTTATTGATTCATGATTCGTAATCACTTGAAACCCTAACTTGAAACCCTAACCTAATTCAATTAAAATCCAAACCGATTGCATGATCTGTACCCGTGTCGATCGACACTAGTTTTATGTCGATCGACACGTAAACTTCTGCCTGAATTTGTTGTTTGAATTAAACTGTGTCGATCGACACAAATCACCCGTTGATCGACAGTAAACACTCTGTCCAAATTTGGTTGCATATTTATTTGAACTCGTTTGTTTGTTTGCTTGTTTGGATTGATTCGTTGATTGATAAACATGAAACTGAAACTGATTGCATCATATAGACATAACATGCTTGATTAAAATCCGGTCATATCATCATACGGTTTAGAATTTGAATACTAGGCTTGCATCATGAGCATATAAAAACATTATGTTAGGTTGTTAAACATAAAAATCTGGTTTCATAAGCATCATGCATCCGTACCCGTTTATATAAGCACCCATGACCTATTTTGCATCATATGCATAAACTTTAAAATCTTATAGTTCTTAGAGAATAGGATGAATGTTTTCAGATGTCGAAAATCAACAATTTGGATTATGCTGCCCTCAATCTCTCTGGAGACAATTACTTACAGTGGGCGTTGGATACTAAGATAAATCTAAAGTCTAAAGGACTTGGCGAATGTATCATTGATGATAATAATGAGAATGAAAGGAATCGATACAGAACGATATCGATCATTCGTCATCATCTTGTTGAGGGTCTCAAGGATCAATACCTAACCATTGAGAACCCTTTGGACCTTTGGAAAGAATTAAAGATAAGATATGACCACCATAGAACGGTGTTGTTACCAAAGGCCAATTATGATTGGAGGAATCTCAGGTTCCAGGACTTCAAGTCCGTGGAAGAATATAACTCGGCTATGTTCAGAATAGTTTCTCAATTGAGACTATGTGGTGAGAAGGTAACTGAGAAAGACATGTTGGAAAAGACCTTCTCCACCTTTCACACTAATAACGTGTTGCTTCAACAGCAATACCGTGAAAGAGGTTTTGAGACATACTCAAAGCTTATAGCATGTCTATTACTAGCCGAGGAGAATAATACACTGCTAATGAGAAACAGTGAGATGAGACCTCCTGGATCAGCCCCACTTCCTGAAGCGAATGTGGCCACAGATGAAAAGAAAGAAATTAACCACGTCCAAAGTGATTATAGACATCGTGGTCGTGGACGTGGGGGTAGATGGCAAGGACGTGGCCGTGGCCATTTTAATCCATACGGCCGAGGTCAGGGCCGAGGCCACGGATTCCATAACGATCATTCTAACCGCGGGCGAGGACGAGGACGCGGATACCGAACTGACTATGATCGTAATAACCGTGGTATTACTTCTCAACCACGAGAATCAAACCCAAAATCAGTTTGCCATCGATGTGGAATGAGTAATCATTGGGCTAAGACATGTAGGACTCCCAAGCATCTGGTTGAACTCTATCAAGAGAGCCTTAAAGGGAAGAATCCAGAAACTCATATGATCCAGCATGATAATGAAGGAGATTTCGATCATGAGCAAGATGACTTGATGAATTTTGAAACCTCAGATATACTTAAGTGATTGATTTTGATTTTCTGTTTTGGTGTTTTGTGTTTTGCTTGTTTTACGTTTTACACTTTATACTTTGGTTTTGTGTTATTGCTTTCTATTAAACTTTATGGAATGAAAGAGTGTTATTTAAAAGTATCTATTGTTATCTCTTTTGAAGTATGAACGATATGGATGTGTTCATTGTGGATAGTGGATCAAGCCACTCGATATTAAGAGATAAGAGATACTTCATTGATCTTACACTTAAAAAGGCAAATGTAACCACAATTGCGGGTATAGCAAATTTAATTGAAGGCCACGGTCAAGCCCATATTTTATTACCTAAGGGCACGCATCTAGAAATTTCTAATGCGTTATATTCACCTAGTTCAAAGAGAAGTCTATTGAGCTTTAAAGACATTCGAATGAATGGTCTTCATGTTGAAACTAAGGACGAGAATAACAAAGAATTCCTTCAAATCTTTGAAACCGTCCATGGCTATAAGAAAGTCCTAGAGACTATACCTGCCATTTCTGTGGGCCTTTATTGTGCTAAGATCGGAATGATAGAAGCAAATGCTATGGTAAACAAAGAGTTTACTGAGAATTTCACTTTTTGGCATAACCGGCTTGGCCATCCCGGTGCTAACATGATGCGAAAGATATTAGCAAGTACTAATGGGCACACCTTGAAAGAAAGGAGAGTTATCCCAAAGAATCTCACGTGTGAAGCATGTTCACTAGGGAAACTCATTACTAGGCCATCACCAATCAAAGTAACTAAGGAAACGATAAATTTTCTGGAAAGAATTCAAGGAGACATATGCGGACCAATACACCCACCTTGTGGGACGTTTAGATATTTTATGGTCCTTATTGATGCATCCACGAGATGGTCACATGTCTGCCTATTATCAACTAGAAATGTGGCATTTGCAAGATTGCTTGCCCAGCTCATACGTTTAAGAGCACACTTTCCAGATTTTCCTTTAAAGACTATACGTCTTGACAATGCTGGTGAATTTACGTCCCAAGCGTTTAACGATTATTGTATGTCCATGGGGGTAAGTGTTGAATATTCTGTGGCACATGTACATACACAAAACGGTTTGGCTGAATCGTTTATTAAACGCATACAGTTGATTGCTAGACCGTTGCTAATGAGATCAAAACTCCCGGTCTCAGCTTGGGGACATGCAGTTTTACATGCAGCAGAGCTAATTCGTATCAGGCCATCTAGTGAACATAAATATTCCCCATCACAGTTAATAACGGGTCAAGAGCCAGACATATCCCATCTTAAAACATTCGGATGTTCCGTTTATGTGCCTATTGCACCACCACAGAGAACAAAGATGGGACCTCAAAGGAGGATGGGGATATATGTTGGATATGATTCTCCTACTATCATTAAGTATCTTGAGCCAACCACGGGTGATTTGTTTAAGGCCAGGTACGCAGATTGTCATTTTGACGAATCTGTCTATCCAACATTAGGAGGAGATAACAGACTGGTAAAGGAAATTATATGGAATCAAACGTCCTTAAAATGGCAAGATCCTCGGACTCAAGAATGTGAATTAGAAGTCCAAAAGATTATACATTTACAAAAGCTAGCTAATCAATTGCCAGATTCCTTTGCTGACCCGAAAAGAGTAACTAAGTCTTACATACCAGCTGTTAATGCACCGATTAGAATTGATGTTTAAGAGGGACACAATCAAGTTGCTACAGAATCTAAACCACACTCAAAACGTGGCCGGCCAATAGGTTCCAAAGATAAGAATCCTCGGAAAAGAAAGAAAGGTGCTGAAATCGTGGTTGAGGAATCTGATGGAACCCCAGACATAACTAAACCGATAGTTCCAAGCAATGAGACTCGGGACGCCGAGTTTCATGGTTCTGACGTTCCTGAAAATAATGAGATCTCAATGAATTATGTTATGTCTGGAATACAATGGAATAGAAAGTGTGTGGAAATCGATGATATATTTGCTTTTAAGGTAGCACTTGAACTTATGGAGGATCTAGAACCCACGTCGATATATGAGTGCACTCAGAGTGAAAATTGGACTAAATGGAAAGAAGCTATAAACGTGGAGTTGAATTCTTTAAGGAAAAGGGATGTCTTTGGTCCAATAATTCGGACACCCTATGAGATTAAACCAGTTGGACATAAATGGGTCTTTGTGAGGAAAAGAAATGAACATGGTGAAATCGTGAGATATAAAGCACGGCTTGTTGCACAAGGATTCTCACAGAGACCAGGAATAGATTATGAGGAGACATACTCCCCTGTGGTGGATGCTACAACTTTTAGATTTTTGATAAGTCTGGCTATAAGAGAAAAGTTGGATATGCGGTTAATGGACGTTGTAACTGCATACTTATATGGTCCACTGGATAATGAGATTTATATGAGATTACCAGAGGGTATTGAGCTCAAAGATAAGAAAGGTTCTCGAGAACAACACTGCATAAGGCTGAACAAATCCCTTTATGGACTGAAGCAAAGTGGGCGTATGTGGTACAATAGATTGAGTGAGTACTTAGTCAAAGAAGGCTATAAGAATGATCCCATCAGTCCATGTATTTTTATAAAAAAGTTTGCAAACAAAGGGTTTGTTATCATAGCAGTTTACGTGGATGATTTGAACATCCTTGGAACCCCTGGTGAAATCGTCCAAACAGTTGAATGCCTCAAGAAAGAATTTGAGATGAAAGACCTAGGCAAAACTAAGTTCTGTTTGGGATTGCAACTTGAGTACATAAATGATGGAATCCTTGTGCATCAAATGGCATATACTGAAAAGGTACTCAAGTGTTTTAATATGGATCAATGTCACCCATTGTCCAGCCCAATGGTGGTGAGATCTCTTGATCTAGAAAAGGATCCGTTTGGTCCTAAGAGAGACTCTGAAGAAGTCCTTGGTCCCGAAGTGCCATATCTCAGTGCCATAGGAGCTTTAATGTATCTGGCAAGCCACACTAGGCCAGATATATGTTTTGCCGTGAATTTATTATCAAGATTTAGCTCATGTCCGACCCAAAGGCACTGGGACGGGATAAAACATATTCTTCGTTACCTACAAGGAACGAAAGACTTGGGTCTATTTTATACTAACCAATCTAAGGACGGTTTAGTTGGTTTTGCTGATGTAGGTTATCTTTCAGATCCTCATAATGCACGGTCCCAGACAGGTTATGTGTTTACTCATGGAGGAACTGCAATATCTTGGCGGTCAATGAAGCAGGCCATTGCAGCTACATCTTTTAATCATTCAGAGATATTGGCAATTCATGAGGCTAGTCGTGAGTGTGTTTGGTTAAGGCTGATGACCCATCACATAAGAGTGGATTGTGGAATGGCCGAAGGTAAGCAGGAATCGACGATCTTGTTCGAGGACAATGCAGCGTGTATAGCTCAACTTAAGGATGGATACATCAAAGGTGATAGGACGAAGCACATTCTGCCAAAATTCTTCTTCACATCCGATCTACAGAAAGATGGAGAAATTCAAGTGCAGCAAGTACGATCAAGTGAGAATTCAGCAGACCTATTCACCAAGTCACTTCCAACCTCAACGTTCAAGAAACTTACTTATCAGATTGGAATGCGTCGTTTGAAAGACTTGCAGTGAGGTTCAGAACAAGGGGAGTAATACGTGTTGTACTCTTTTTCCTTCACCACGGTTTTGTCCCAAAATGGGTTTTACTTGGTAAGGTTTTAATGAGGCAACATCCAAAGCGTATTACAAGCCCATTAGAGTTATGACATCCAAGGGGGAGTGTTATAAATCATAGTGGATTGTCATAACTAGTTCTGGTCCGTTTACGGCCCATTAACACTTAGTCTTTAGGCCGGTTTAATGAATCCTAGTTGAATTAGGATTTTCCTTTTATGTACTTTCCTTTTCCCATTAAGAAAAGGAATTTTCCTTTTCTCTCTTGTAATAATCCTATATAAAGGATCTTATGATTAATGAATAAACACAATCTTCCCCATTCGTTCTCTTGATTCACAACAAATTCATCATTTTAGTAAAAATATATAATTAGCGGAAATATATATAAAATCAATCCAAAATCCATTTTAGTGGTCATCTTTTTGTCCATTCTTCAATATTTACTAGCGAGGAGGAGACGATCTAAGCCAAATAATTTTGTTATTGAAAATGCAAAACAGTTATTTTAAGTACAAAATCATACTCCTCTTTAGAACTATTTTTTTTTGATAAATATATAAACTAGTGAAGAAACAACTAAAAAAACGTTATTAATGGTGGAAACCCTTTTGTCCAATAGTTGATCAAATGTTCATTAATGCTTTTACACCCGGAGATAAGTTAGCAGGAAATCTTCAGCGAGGGACATGGTAGATTCATCTGGCGTGGATCGAAATGGAAAACTTGTCCATTATAGAATCGTCGATGCACTACAAGAAAACAGGCAGATTTCCGACGGACATTTTGTTTCCGTCAGGTAACTCCTACGGAATCCCGACGGGTTCTCGAGAAAAACCAAATCCGTCTCTATTCCATCGGTTTTTCCCGACGGACAAAAAAGCCGTCGGGAAAAACCGACGGAATAGAGACGGATTTTTTTTCTGTCGCAAAATGGCGACACCACATCGACGGAAATCGGACGGAAGTAAAAATTTCCGATGTCGGCGACGTCTGAGTGATCGGACTTATTTCCGACGGCTTATATCTGTCGGAAACTAGGACGGTATTCCGACGGTAATCCGACGGTTTACGATGTCGGCAAAGTTTGAGTGGTTGAGATATCGTCTGCGGTGGCCGATGGGATGTGGCGGGGCCATATGTCGGACATATTGACGGAAGTCCGACGGTGGCTTGACGGAAATCTATTATATATAAGTTTGCAGAACGGTTCATTCAATTCCATCAGAACAAAATTTCGACAAACAAAAAAAATATAAAGATGAGTTCATATTTTCGGGCATGGATGGACGAGCCAATGACGGAAGAGGGCTCGGACTTATTAAGGGACGAGTACGCTCAAGGATTATGGGAGTTCATGAATTTACCCAGTAATGTAGACGCAGCAAAAAAAGGTCAGGATATTAAATGTCCTTGTTCTAATTTCTGTAATAGAAGTAGTGTTGCCGTTCATAATGTTTGGAATCACTTATATAGATATGGTTTTAGACCGGGATATAAGGTTTGGTATTTACATGGAGAAAGGAATTATGAATATGGTAGTACTAGTAGCAATCAACCTTATTTTCCTGATGTCGTAGGGGAACCTACAACGGAAGTAGATGTTGGGGTAAGTACGGTTGCGATGGTTAATGATGCGTATAGAGAGAATAATATGCAGTCGGGTGGGTATGAGGGTGATAGGGGTGAAGAGCCTAATTTAGAATCTCGAAGGTTTTTCGAGTTGTTAGACGCATCAAACCAACCATTATACAGAGGTTGTAGGGATGGCCATTCACCGTTATCGTCTGCTACTAGGATGATGAACATAAAGACTGATTACAATTTGTCCGAAGAATGTGTGGATGCTGTCGCCGAGTTCGTGAAAGATATTTTGCCAGAAGATAATCTGGCCCCCGGATCATACTACGAGATACAAAAACTTGTTGCCGGTCTTGGTTTGCCCTACCAGGTTATAGATGTCTGCATCGACAACTGTATGATATACTGGAGAGGACGAGAACCGAAATAAATGTAAATTTTGCCGCAAACTCCGTTTTCAGGATACAAGTGGCAGGGTGAAGATTCCATTCAAACGGATGTGGTATTTACCCTTAACGGAGAGGTTGAAGAGGCTGTACGAATCAAACCGCACAGCATCGGCTATGAGATGGCATGCAGAGCATAGTCAAGATGGAGATATCACGCATCCTTCTGACGCGGAAGCGTGGAAACACTTTCAATCAATGTATCCAGATTTTGCCGGTGAACGACGGAATGTATACATAGGCTTATCCACTGATGGTTTCAACCCGTTTGGCAAGCATGGAAGGAAATATTCATTGTGGCCGATCATCGTGACACCTTACAATTTGCCTCCATCTTTGTGCATGCGGCGTGAGTTCCTGTTTCTCTCAATTCTAGTTCCCGGGCCAGAGCATCCAAGATGGTCGCTCGATATATTCCTCCAACCATTGATTTATGAGTTGCAGATGTTATGGGAGCATGGTGTTCTGGCTTATGATGTTTCAGTGAAGCAAAATTTCACCATGCGTGCGGTTCTTATGTGGACCATAAGCGATTTTCCGGCATATGGTATGTTATCTGGATGGTCAACGCATGGACGATTGGCATGTCCTTATTGCCAAGACAATACTGCAGCTTTCCAATTGCAGCACGGCAGGAAGACTTCATGGTTTGATTGCCATAGGTGTTTTTTGCCGCCCAATCATCCATATCGTAAGTCTAAACGACATTTCAAGACGGATGTACGAGTGTTTCATGGTCCACCTCCTGAGATAGATGGTCATAGCATATTGGAACAATTACGAGATTTTGGTGCAGAGCGAACTCCTGAATGTGGGGGAAATGGTCATTACCCAGTCGACGGTTGTGGGGAATATCACAATTGGCACAAGAAGAGTATTTTTTGGGATTTACCGTACTGGAAAGATCATCTACTGCGGCATAATATAGATGTCATGCATGTGGAAAAGAGAAAATATATAAAAAAATGTTAAAATCACATATATATGTTTGATAGAAAAAATGTTTTTGTAAGAGAAAATATATAAAAAAATTTACAACTAAATATTTTAAAAGAATAACCGTCGGAATTCCGTCTTAAATGTAAGACGGAATTCCGACGGTAACCCTAATTTGCCCAGCCGCCAAAAGACATCGTAATCTTTGTCAAAGCGGGAAAATCGTCGGAGGTACCGTCGGAATTTTTTATTACCGTCTGATTTCCGTCGGACCCCCTTTTATATCCACATCCATCGTCTTCCCCGATCTCAGATCAGAAAACGAAAATTTCTTCAAACCGCCGATTGCTCGCCGAATCTCCGATTGCTCGCCGATTGCTCGCCGAATCTCCGATTGCTCGCCGAATCTTCTCCTCCGTCGTTAATCTTTCACCAAAACCAAATCAATGTAAGTTTTCCATACTTTATTAGAAATTTTCAAAAAGTGTTCTTCATGATTTTATTCGGATCCGAAATTTGTTCGTGGATTAGTTATGAATTTATTCGTGGATTAGTTAATCGGATCCGAAATTTGTTAGTGGATTAGTAACAAATAATTGTTCATGAGAATTGTTAAGAAATTTTTCATTAGGAATTGTAGATTATTTTGAAAATTTTATAAAAATATTGTTAATATTTTTTTTAAACGAATTATGAATTAACAAATTAAGTAAATAAAAATTTTAGGGTTTATGAGGATGTTATAAATTTATTAGATTAGGTTTCAAATAAATTTGCAAAATTTTTGAAATTTGATAATTTTTGGAGTTTACTAATTTTAAGAATTAGATTTTCATTTGTGTTATGTGAGTTTTAGGGATTTATTATGATTTAATATGTAATTAATATATAAATTGTAATTTTCTAAATATCTTATATAGAATATTTGAAGGTAATCTATTTAAATCCGTATAATTTAAAATTTTTATCACATTAATAAAAGACTTTAAACCTTAATAATTTTAACATTATATAAAAATAAGTAAATTTAAAACTTTAAATCCTCTAAATTTAAAATTTGATAAATTTAAAATGTATAACGTCGAACAATTTTTCTATTAATTTAAAATGTTAAATCCTCTAAATTTATATATATCATATATATATATACAAAATTTTATGAAAATGTATTAAAATCCTTACAATTTTAAATAACATTAATAAAACAATTTAAACTTTTACAAATGTAAATTTATACATATCAATTTCCCAACAAAACCTAATTCCATAAAGTTCGATTTCTTAATAAACAATATTTTTAAAAAACCCCAACTTAATTCAATGACATAAAACCCCAACTTAATTCAATGACATAAAACCAATAAATTACATAAAACCCTAATCTCCAATATCCTTAAAAACCATAATGTAAAATTTTCAATTAACTAAATCCCAAAATCTGCAACTCACAAAATCTTATACATTCCAATTTTCATAAATCCCAAAAAATCTAAATCTCCAAAATATGGAAATCGTAGGGCAAATTATGGGGATTTTCATAACTCTAGACGTGGTGCGAGTTCTAGTAGGGGAGGTCGGTCTCCGAGTCAGACCGAGTTCCCCGAGGAGACCCCATTCCCCGAGGAGACCCCATTCCCGTCTCAGCCCATGCCTACAGCCCACTCAGCCCCCAGCTCGTTGACCATCGACCAGGTTGTGGCGCAACCTGGGCGTGATAGGTTGACGCGTCTGGATCCAGACTTGCCACCTAAGACGACGTGGTAAGTCTTATTTTAATATGTTGTGGATTTAATAATTTTACATAAATATTTAATAAACAATTTAATAGGTTCCAATTCTCACAAAACGATATTACGAGTTCCATCAACGAAATGATGAACTCCATGCTCAATAAACCTTACCCCACGTACAACGACATGCCTCCAGAGGACCAGGACACTTGGTTCCGACAATTTGCGGTAAGAGTTTATTTTATTTGTTTCAATTGTATTTCTTATATGACGCTTAATTTAATTACTAATGCGGGAATGTTTTTTTTTTTGCAGCAAGATTTTACATGGGACCCAGTCCTCACATCCAGGGTCCGAAAGGAGTTCGACAAAAAGGCAAAGAGAAAGTTCTCGTTGAAGATGAACGAGTGGAAAGACAAGTGGTACAAAGAGGGGAAGGTGGCAAAGGTTTTCAAATATAAACCCGCTGAGATGTGGACTGGACTTCTTCGACACTGGGAGTTAGAGGCAACCAAGACGGACTCCGAGAAACACTCGACTAACCGCAACAGCGACCGGAAAGGGAAGGGAAAAGCGACCCACAACCTCGGTGCGATTAGCAAGGCTTCAGCTGCTCTGAAAATAGTAAGTAATTAAATATTTCATAAAATTTTTGAATTCTGTAACGTAATTGTATATGGTAACAGATGGAGGAGACCGGTGTCTATCCTTCCAACCTCGATATGGTCAAGTTTTCGCACACCAACAAGAAGACCGGTGAAATTGAAGACCCGATTGCTCGTGAAATCGTGGAAGCTGTGCAGAGGCGGGAGGAGGAGTTCCTCCAATCGCAACCGATCGTGGAAGGAACTCCGGTGCCAACCGAAGTTCCAGTCGAGATGACCAACCAGTTCACCTTCGAGGTTAGTAACCGTCTCACATTTAATGGAATTTAAACATTATTTTTAATACAAGTTATGACATTTGAAAAAATAAATTTTTGTAGGCGACACCAAAGACCAGAGGCCGTGTTTACGGCCTCCCTGAGGAGAGTAGCTCGTCTGTTGCGTCGGTTCGATATGATCGTCATAGGAGGTTGGAGGCGGAAAACCGAGAGCTGCACGACCGGCTTAGGGCAGTGGAGGAAGCGAGAGCGAGAGATAAGGAGGAGGCCGATGCAAAATTCAAAGCGATGGAAGAGAAGATGACCAACTTCTTCAGAACCGGGAGGCCGGAATAGGCCTTTTAGAGTTTTAAATTTGATTGTAAAACTGTAAAACACATTTTAATTTTATTAGTTTGTAATTTTAAAATTTAATATATTTTATTTTAAATAATTTTTATTTTTCATTATTAAAAATATTAATATATTATATTATTAAATTAAATAATTTTTATTTTTTTTAAAAAAATAAATTAAACCGTCGGAATTCCGTCTGTTATAGCCAGAAAACGGAACCCGTCGGAATTCCGTCTGTTATGGCCGGAAAACGGAACCCGTCGGAATTCCGTCTGTTATGGCCGGAAAACGGAACCCGTCGGAATTCCGTCTGTTATGGCCGGAAAACCAACCACCGTCGGAATTCCGTCTTTCATCGCCGGAAAACCAACCCGTCGGAATTCCGTCTCCTTTGGGTCGCCGACATAATTCCGTCGGGATTCCGTCGCAAACAAGCGACGGATTCCCGACGGTTTTTGTTTTTCCGACGTGATAGAAACGACGGTCTGTTCCCGTCGGAAACCGTCGGAATACGTCCTTTTCCGACAGCTTACAGACGGTTTTGGCCGTCGGAAAATGCCCTGTTTTCTTGTAGTGATGTAGCAATTCTCTTTGTAATAGAAAAATAATAAAAATATAGTGTTAAAAAAAGCGTCATTGAATTTTCCTTAATTTGGTATTCATCAAAGAGTAGCAGGAAAAACATGCGATAGATTCCCTTTGGTTGTAGACACAACGTCAAACCACTCCGTGGTCCCCCAAATCTCCCCATCTTGGCGTCTTTCAATCGTAATTTCCGCACACCAAGTTTTTGTCTCCTTATAATAGCCATCAACAAACACATCTTCCTGCCATAAAACCACCATTTTTCCACCATAATTCGCCGCTATAGCGTGTTTACAACGACGAATGGGAAATAGATTTTCCAAACCCTTCACCCCTTTCCAGCATCTTAGCTCGAA
Organism: Draba incana; assembly: GCA_963576765.1. Classification (NCBI taxonomy): domain Eukaryota; kingdom Viridiplantae; phylum Streptophyta; class Magnoliopsida; order Brassicales; family Brassicaceae; genus Draba; species Draba incana. Next base: position 4,978,523 of record OY755212.1, on the reverse strand, counting down.
GTCATACCAATCGATACTATAGGTAGCACAATGAAATAACACGTTGTCTATCACAAAATGAGATGATGAGTTACGACCCTTTTTATTCATAGTCAACTCTTGACCTCTCCAATATCTACCTTTATGCAGCTTGAACATGCCATATTTGCCTACACATCTCACGTACATATCTCCATCACACCATATACATTCGTACCTAGTATCTTCCTTGCATATTTTATCCATAGGACCTTTCGCAAACTCCCAAGACTGAGTCTTTGTATCGAAGACCTCCATCCAATTCGTTTTATCGAGATTTTTGCATCCTCCTACTACATATATTTTTCCTTCAAGAACGCAAGCGGACGGGAACTCACGTGCCACCTGCATGCTTGGGGCCTCGCGCCAAGTTTGAGAACGACAATCCATGACCATCACACTAGAAGAGGCACTATTGTTTATTCGACCACCCATGACATAGATATCATGACCAACCAGTACAACATCCGGCAAGTACTTAGGGAGAGAATCGGGAGATGAAATCGGAACCAAAACTTTCCCCGAGCTATTTGGTCTCCAGGAGAGGGTAAACAAACGTAGTGAATTATGATCTTCACGGGTTTGTAAGCACACGTAGAGACAACTCTCGGTGCGGCCTAAAAGGGTTCGGGTTTGGTAAAGCTCCGTTGAAGTAAGGAAATTGTGGAATCTCTTGGAGACGAAAGAGAGCGTTGAGTAGTACGACCTTGAGACACGAGCTAAACAATTTAATACCAAATCATCAGGAAGCATCAGAAACGTCAATCTTCTTCTTTTAGCCGGTGGCTCTTGATTTCCGTTCGACATTAACAAAATTTTACTACTGTTTTTGCTTTCTCTCGACCTTTAGTAATAATCTCGTCCTTAACCACTCCACCCACGATTATATATACACACACTCGATTGCAAAAATCCTACTCCATCTAGGATTTCTTTTCCTTTTCCAGTATAATGAATCAATTATGTAATGGAAAATAAAATTAATTAGCATAATTATTTGATTATTTATAATCCTAAATACTTAACCTAAAAGCGTAGAGTTACGTTACGTTACGTTTCTGGAAAAGCGAAGACTCTATATATATATACTTTTCTCCTTTCTCTCTTCAAAGTACTTTATTTTTCTTTTATTCAATTCCAAACTAGACTATATTTTTATATATAGATAGGCTCAAATTTACCCTAAAGCTAAACTCTCTCAAATTAAGAGGTCAATTGCAGTATTTAGGGTTATCGATCCACAGGGAGTCACAGAAAACACAATAGATTAATAGATTCAGATTATGCTAAGTGAATCAAGATGAAACAAGTATATAAAGCAAGTAATTAAAACGGTTGTGAAAATCAATTAAAAGAAAGCTAGGCACAAAGAATTCTTCAGTGAATCAGAGTTGCAAATAAATCAGTTATTAGGAATATAAAGAACAGTTCATGAAAGTAAAACAAGCCAGCTGTCGCTGCGAATATTTTCTATGTCTAAATCCTAGAAAACCAACTGTCGTTGCGAATCCTATAAATCTAAACAAGCATTAATTTCAGGCACAATTGTTCACAAAACCCTAGACCAAATCCCTTTGCGAATAAGTATTTTGCTCATCAAAAACTAGTTCAGGTAAATCAATAAAACTGTCGTTTCTATTAATAAACCCTAGATCAGATTTCAGTTCGCGAGGCTAAAATCAGCAATAAGAACAAGTTAAGATGAATAACTTCTAAGGATATTATTCTAACAATCAGATCAGATTCAACAACTCATCAATCACTTTCAAAAACCCTAAACCTAACAAAGGAACTACTCAGACATATCGAATGAAGAAAACATGATTTTATTAAAAGATATCTCTAAGAATTCAATAAATGAAAGCATAAGCCTAAACAATGGCTGTAAAAACGTATTTATAAGGGTCCCAAACCGTCCTAAACATAAAAGTAAACATCTGGAAACTTTGGGCTTCGAACGGACTTTTCTGATTGAAAATATGGGCTTGACAGAACAGGGTGTCGATCGACACCCTTAGATGGTGTCGATCGACACCAATCTTTAGATCGTAAATCTTTGCTTCTGAACTCATCGTGTCGAGCGACACACTTGGTCACGTCGCTCGACACAGCTTCTGAAACTTCAATCCGAACTTGCATTTCGCTACTTCATTTCGAGAATGCTCCAAAACCTCCAGTAAACATCTTTTATGCTCCAGACGGTCCAGTTCCTGTAAAGACTCTAAAAACACTTGGAAAACACCAAAAGACTCTATAACATGGACTTATATCATGGTTGAAAACCGGTAAAAACCATGATATTTGAAAGTTTAAGGTTCATCGCAATGGACGGCAAACCAGTATTTGGAGGAGTTCTTGGCCTCTCGCGTATCATCATATCCAGTCATGGAGATCAATTTTCGGAGGATGGTGTTCACATCGAGCAGAGAGCATTTCAGTTATCGGGAGGTTGTCTGGGATAGCAACATAAGCAGAGTTCACGAGGATCAGGCGATGCATATAAGGTTATTTCTGGAAGGATTTCTGAAAACCAAAGTGTTTGGTCGTCCGAGTAAGAGTAAGTGGTGGCAGTCGGTTCAGTTTTCAGGTTTCTTCGAATGGAACGTTCAAGGGTTAGGCGAATGTACCGGCCGATGGATGGTTTCGCTGAGGCGTCTGGAGTGGTTGTGGACCCTTGTTGGGTAGTTCTTTTTCCGATGTTCCGTGCTCGGTATTTATTGCTCTAGGGACTGCGGTCCCGAATAACTCATGTGTTTTGAGGAGATGTGAGCTCTCCAGTATGTTGACTGGGATGTGGGTTTCCCAGATACCGTTGACTCAAAGGATGTGTCCCGAGGGTACGAACGGTATGTTTTCCTGATGGATCATAGGATGCGTCCTAGGGGTGTCAGGTGTAGACCGAGTTATGAGCAATAGATATCTGGGGCATGCGAGGAGTTTGGTTTGGTGAGGTGCTTCGAAGTTGAGGTGTGGTTCTTCAGGAAGTCGGTTGTGTTAGCCAAGTGTTCAGTAGGAGTAGTGTTGTTTTGCTAGATTAGGTTATTGCTTGTTGTTATCAAGGGAAGTATTCCTAGTTTTCAGGTGCTTGTTCACGTATGTGTTGATTACTTTAAGGAAACATTTTTCCTATATAGAGCCAGAGCTTGAGGGAGACGTCCTGAGAGTGGAGTGGCATCGGTATCGTTACCGTTACCTCAAAGAAGACGTCCTGAGAGTGTGATGATGACGGTATAAGTATGAGTAATCAATATTTGACCGTGGTATAAGCATGAGACGGAATACAGACCTTGATAATTTTTCTTGTGCGTTCGGTTTCAACGACTGGGATATCGGATGTAATGTCTTGGTTGTGCATGTTCTTGTTTGATTGTTGCATAATCGATCGATCTAACTCTGGGTCTACAGCTGGTTGTACATGTTCTTGTTTGATTGTTGTGCAATCAATGGATAGACCTAGTCAGGATTTGGAAACATTGCATTATGGTATTCTGGACTAGGAGCCTTGCGCGTTCTGTCAGAGTAATTTTTAGGTCCTTATTGTTGTTGTGGGTAGGCGTTATGGAATTTATTACAGATGACTCATGATCAAGAGACGGTGGTTTTCCTGTGTACTGATATTGGGACGGTGGTTCCCTTTATAGTACGGAGAGCCTATATTGGGATGGGGGGGGGGGGGGGGTTCCTCTATAGTGGTGAGAGACGGTGGTTCTCTCGAGGAGAGATGGTGGTTCTCTCGAGGGGGCGGTGGTTTCCCTAGAGTGTGTGTGTGTGGATGAGTTAAAACGTAATAAATGTCTGGAAACGTGCGTATAAGCGTGGGCTTAGTTGTGGTCTTTTGAAATTCTGTGAGAATCTTTGTTGGTTTGGGCTTGTGCGGCCAGAGTGTGGAGTATTGTGTCGTAGGATTCGAGGTCGAATCCAGTTTAGTGGGGGAGAATTGTAACATCCCGATTCCATTTTTGTAGTTGGAAAAGGGTGTCGGTCGACACCAAGTTCTGCGATCGGTTTCAGTTAAGCTTTAATCGTTTGGTTTAGCTCGGTTTGATGGATAAACCCTAGGGCTTTCGTATTTAAGTCTTTTAGCAGACTTTTGGCCGTGTTTTATCAGGGAATTCGTGAGAGAGAGGCAGAGAAGAGATTGTGAGATTTTTCGAAGGATTGTTGCAAAGAAACCCCTCGGAAACCTTCTCGTTTGTTTCCTAGAGCATAGAGATAATCGTGTTGCGTATCTAGTGGCATTAGGGTCTGGTTCTGGTGTATTGTGGCCTTGTTTAGTCGTTGTTTCAGTCCGATTTCGTGACTTCCCTCGTTCCTCGTTCCATCGTTCTTTTCAAAATCGAGGTGAGTGCGTGATCGCGGATACATAATTAGATTATTAGGATTTTGCTGAATGATTGAATTGTTTGACTGTTTTCTGTGATTTATTCGTGTGATAAGTGTGTATTAAAGCGTGTTTGATCTTGTTGAGGAAACGAATCGAGTCTACGAGAGGATTTTGACTCGGATTCAGTTTCTGCGAGAGGTGTTGATCGACACCTAGAGGCAGTGTCGATCGACACCACTCTTTTTAATCGTGAGGTTCGTTTGAGTTAATGCAGATCGACACCACTTGTTTTAATATCATTGCCTTTTCTTGTTAAATGTTGTTTGACCGCGTAGCAATTGATAATCTGTTCCTATTTTTGTATCCAGTAGGCGGGATGACCGCTCCACTGAGTATTTATGATAATACTCACGCAACTCTGTGTTTTCCCTTTGAGTTGCAGGTAAAGGAAAAGTGTGAGATCGTGGAATCATGGCTGGGACGAGAGGATGATAGAGATTATGTTTTGTTGTTTTGTCTAGCGAACCGATGTTTTAGGTTGCTAGTTTTTTAAATGTTCATCCTGGAATTCTGGTATTTGAATTAATTGGTTTAAAGGATTTATTTAATAAATTAATTATTTTATTGGTTTAATTGTTATGTTTTTTTCGCAGTAGAAATGTGTAGGGAAAAAAAACAATTCGGGTGTTGCAGGGGATAAGTTAGTTCTGTTTCGTTTTGTTTAATTATTTTTAATTATAATTGAAAGAGGATAATTAGAAAATGAATTAACTGAGAATAAATATGGGAAGTACACGTATATAATTTGTGTAACTTTGAGAGTAAATTTAGGACTTCTCTCTAACTTGTCTTTTATATGATAGATGATTAAAATTTAGGGAGGATTGGTTTAATATTACAATAATTTTGTAAAATTTGAAAACTAAACCTTGTTTTAAAAAGTTTGAAATCTAACTTTTTCATTGAATAAAAAATAAAGAATTCGGATACTTTGGAGATTGTTTTTAAAGCATTTTTTTGAAACTAATTTAATTTCAGTACATTTAAGATATATTATGATAGTTTAGGTAATTTATAGATTTTGTTTTAAAGATAAATACATATCAATTATATCACAAATTTTTCAAAAGTTTTGAAAATATTATTTTTTTTGTTCAAAGTTCCATAAATAGCAAAAACTAAAAATGAAATTTCAACCTAAAAAACTATACCCTAATTTGGGAATAGTTAACCCAAATAAAAAAACTACAAATTCATTAATAATCAATTATTTTTTGTATTTGTGGAATTATTAGAACTATTGAAAAAGTGATATTTTGAAACTTTTGAAAACAATTATGATATTATAGGGAATTGTTCATTTTTTGTTTAAAAAGATATAATTATTTGCGATTTTTATTATTAAAATTTTGATTTGACTAGAGCATTTTCGTTTAAAATGCTATTTTAGTATAGAAAAATTTATTTTTCGAAGTTTTAAAAAGAAGGGTTAGTTTTTAAAATAATAAAGATTTTGAGAATATTTTTACAAATTTCCTCTAAAAGTTTTGCATTAGTATTTTAATTTAGGGTTGATTTGCCAAGAAAAAAAAAAGAATTAGATAACTAACCAAAATTGAATAATGTGGCTCAATTATAACCATAGGATTTAGGGTATTTGATTACAATTTTAATTATAATTTTTTTTTTTGGAGTTATATTTGCTAATTTCCCTTTAATTTAAATATAATTAAAAAAAAGAAAAGAAATACATAGTGGCTTAGAAGTGTTAAAATGGGCTGCGTCTCCATTTGTCAAATATCACCAGCTAATCAAGTTGCTTTGGGTTAGAAGTTCACCAAGTTGCTTTATTTTACTGTATGAGAAGATTTTCTAAGAGCAAAGATATTTACTTTTAGTTTTTTTTCTGGTTGCCAGACGAACCTAAAAAAACCCGATTATGAGTCTGTCAAACGCAAAATTTCTCTTTTGTTTATAATAAGAGCAAAGATATTTGAAGTTTTTCAATAGTAATTATTGTATGTTTAAAATGTTAATCGTGATGGAATGATGAAATTTTTTCATATTTGAAATGGTACAATTTTGTTCTTTTCAAAACCTTCTTAGTTGGGCCCACACGAACAATTTGATAGTATAATTATAATGTAATCCTGGGGTGGGGGCCACATTCAACGGGGAACGCTCCAAGTTCTAAAAGCAATTTACCCGCCATTCTGTAAAAAAATATGCGTGATACTTTTGATTTTTTACTTTTCTTTTTGGAACTTGATTTTCAAATGGAATCGAGAATACATAGTCACACGCCTACAAACTGTTCGACATAATTCCTCTGAGAAAAATCGTTGTTTGGACGAGAAAATGTACGTTGTGAAGCGCGACCGAAAGCTATGAGATTTAGTAGCGATCACTGCCCAGAAATTCTGTGTACAGACGAGTGGAATTGACGAATTAGACGCCGAGAATCCTGCTGCTATGAGACCCAATCAACCTGATTACGCCTCCGTGAGTTTACTTTCTCTGGGTTTCGTAATTTTGATTTCGAATTTAGCATATTGAGTTATATACGGAATCACATCTTGAGATTCTCGAATGGTTGTTTATATTTCAGAAATGTTTTATCATATTTATACGGAATCACATCTTGAGAAATGATTCATCATGTTTCAATGTGGGTATTCGGGTTGATTTTGATGGGCTTTTGTTATCTCCAGTTCAGGACACGAACAAACATGTCAATGAGAGTTCTGGAAATGAGGCTCCTCTAAGTGTTTATGAGCCTTTGTTAGTTCCTCAGGCTCGATTCTCGGAGGAAGTAGATGGAAGTTTTGCTTTGAATACCTCTCATCCCTTCCTTGCCCTTGGAAAAAGGTAAAAACTTATCTTAAAACTTCACTAATGTTCAATGTGTTTGCATCATATCTTAACTTGTAAGTGGGAAGTTCCATGAATCTATTCAATACGATTGCTTCTCTGGAAAAGGGTTCTGTCTAACTTACCATTTATTACCAAATCCACCACTATCTCTCTATACTCGACTTGTATCATCATCCATGGGTACCGATATACCATCTTCTTTCTCCATTTTGTTTGTTTATGAACCAAAACGATTCAATTATTTTCCAGCCATATTCGTGTTTGTATTGACTTTGTGTCTCGATCTCTGTTTCTGATGTGTTTTCAGCTTCCGAGAATCCTTTCCGGAGGCGTTAGAGAAGCCTTGAATCTCTGTTTCTGGTGAATTCGGTTACTACTACAGCTTACCAGCTCTGAACGATCCGAGAATCAGTGAGTTAGCTTCTTCGGATCAGTGATGATTCATGAAAAAGGCGTTTGTTATGATCTCGTAATGGGTATGTATATTAGAGAAAGAAGATGACATCTTTTTGAGTTTATTGATTTGAGAGAATGTTGCTGTGGATGATGCAGATAGACTACCTTATTCCATTAGGATACTTCTTGAATACTGCTCCCAAACAGGTTAAGATTCCGTTCAAACCTGCTCGGGTGCTTCTTCAGGTAGACACAGCCTTAGAAATGAGAGCTATACACAATCTTGACGAGATTATGCTTGTGATTCCCTGAGAATGATCTCTCTTTTTTTTGTGTGTGTGATTTGAGGACTTTACTGGTGGCCCTGCAGTTGTTGATCTTGCTTGCATGAGAGATGCAATGAATATTCTCGGTGGAGATTCTAATAAGATTAATCCATTGGTTAGTTTCACCGCTATTTACCGAGAGTGGTTGATATAATATGTCCTTCTGGTATGCTACAAGGTTTGATACAAGTTCTTGATACTTGCAGGTCCCTGTAGATCTTGTCATTGATCACTCCGTTCAGGTGGATGTAGCGGGATCAGAGAACGCAGTGCAGGCAAACATGGAGCTTGAGTTTTTGCGTAACAGAGAAAGATTTGCTTTTCTTAAGTGGGGATCAAATGCCTTTGACAACGTGCTTCTCGTACCACCTGGATCTGAAATAGTTCATCAAGTAAGTAAATGGGTTCAGGAATAACTGTATTTGTTTTTGGACGCTGGAAGTGTTTTTGATGCTTATTTAAGTTATACTAAGTTCTGTAATTTTGCGATTGACAGGTCAACCTTGAATACCTTGCTAGAGTTGTTTTCAACACAAATGGAGTTCTTTACCCAGACAGTGTTGTTGGCATAGACTCTCACACCACTATGATTGATGGACTTGGTGTTGCTGGATGGGGAGTTGGCGGAAGCTACCATGCTTGGTCAGGTAAATCAGAACTAACTGTCTGAACTCTTTCAGAAACTTTGGTTCTAATCTAGGGATGATTATTTGACAGTTCAAGGTTAAACATTTTGTTGAATTTTCTTCTATTATAAACTTTAGCATGAATTTATCTCTTTCTATGCAGCCAATGAGCATGGTCCTGCCTGGCGTTGTGGGTTTCAAGCTAATTGGAAAACTAAGAGATGGAATGACAGCTACTAATTTGGTCTTAACAGTGACTCAGATGCTGAGGAAACATGGAGTAGTTGGAAAGTTTGTCGAAATCCATGGTACATTCATATCTTTCACTCTTTTAATTTCCAGTAGCTGACTGAGTCAGGATAACTCACATATACATCCACTGATTTTCTGTACACAGGGGAAGGGATGAGAGAATTGTCTTTAGCTGATCGTGCTACAATTGCCAATATGTCTCCTAAGTATGGTGCAACCATGGGATTCTTCCCTGTCGATCATGTCACCTTGCAGTATCTCAAGTTGACTGGCAGAAGCGATGACACTGTAAGGAGTTGCAAGAGAAATCTTCAGGGTAGTAATTTGTGAATTGAATTGCAGGTTTCTATGATAGAGGCGTATTTACGAGCAAACAAGATGTTTGTGGACTACAGTGAGGTAAAACCTTGGGCATCTCTAATGCTTCATTTCTTATGTCTATTTTCATCTATCATATTAGCATAACATGTATGCTCACTTGGGAGCTTGTTTCTCATCTCAGCCGGAGAGGAAGACAGTATACTCTTCAAATCTTGAATTGAATCTCGAGGATGTGGAACCTTGTGTTTCTGGTCCCAAAAGGTACTAATAGCGAATGTCTCTACATAATTGTCCTACTATCTATTCTATTTATAACATTTATTCTCTATGCACAATACAGGCCACATGATCGCGTTCCTTTGAAGGAAATGAAAGCAGACTGGCATTCTTGCTTGGATAATAGAGTAGGATTCAAGGTTAGAACTCTCCTTCATGTTCAGAAGAAATTCTTAATGCTTGCAGTCCCGAGAGCTTAATCTGTAGGAAAGTGATGGGACATCTAGCAAATGTTACAGTGGTTTTGAAACAATAGTAGCTATTATGTCGAGGTATAGGAGTCATTAACTGGGTCCAACAAACAACTGTGTCCTGCAACACTTTTGATTTTATAAGTTAGTGCCAGTCACAAAAACAGAGCTTAGTGATTCTACTTATCCACGATATTTCCAGGGTTTTGCTGTACAAAAAGAAGCACAGAGTAAGGTTGCAGAGTTCAATTTCAACGGGACCCCAGCACAGCTTAGACATGGTTATAGCAGCAATCACCAGTTGCACCAATACCTCAAACCCTAGTGTGATGCTTGGTGCTGCCTTGGTTGCCAAAAAGGCCTGCGATTTAGGACTAGAGGTTTGACTACTTTTCTTTTCTGGCCTGCTCTTTTGGTGGTCTTTTACTATTTTTCTGTGCAATGGATGTGTTAAAAGTTTTGCAAATTTCTCCATTATTAGGTTAAGCCATGGATAAAAACTAGTCTTGCTCCTGGCTCTGGAGTTATAACAAAGTATTTGGCAAAGAGGTCCTGCATATACATCGTTGAATGTTTTGTTATCTATTTCCTATTCTCTGTATTATGTGGTCCTGAGTTTTCGATTCTTTCAGTGGCTTGCAGAAGTACTTGAATCAGCTTGGCTTCAGTATTGTTGGTTATGGATGCACTACATGCATCGGAAACTCAGGGGATATCCATGAAGCTGTGGCTTCAGCAATAGTTGATAATGGTACGTCCTCAAGTAGTCAATGATGTAATGCTTATTCAAAATTTAATTTCCGAGGGTGAAACTAAAATATTTCTCATATATGTACAAGACTTGGTGGCTTCTTCCCCGTTGATCATGTTACTTTGCAAATTGTGAGGCAGGAGCGATGACACTGTAAGGGGTTGCAAGGGAAATCTACAAAATTTAGTGTGCGATTGCGTTTCATCAGGGTGGTGATTGTGACTTGAATCTCAGGTCTCTATGACAGAGGCGTATTTACGAGAAAACAAGACGTTTGTCTACTACAGTGAGGTATAATTCTTCATTTCTTATGTCTATTGTCATCATATTGTATTACATATGCTCCACTTGGAACTTATTACTCATCTCAGCTGGAGAGTAAGAAAGTATACTCCTCAAATCTGGAATTGAATCTCGAAGATGTGTGAACCTTGTGCTTCTGATCCCAAGAGGTACCATAGGTGAAAGTCTCTACATAACTTTTCTGGTGTCTGCTCTACTTAAAACAATTATTCTCTACGTCAATACAGGCCACATGATGGCGCGCTCCTCTGAAGGAAATGAAAGCAGACTGACATTCTTGCTAGGATAATAGAGTAGAATTCAAGGTTAGAACTCTCTTTCTTGACCCATATTTGGTTTTACTAATGTGCTGTATGAAAATGTCTGAATTTGCAGTTAAGAAAGCCGCTTTCTCGTCTGCGCGATTTGAGAGTTTGCTCACAAAACAGTTTTTGTTTTCTTTTTTCAGAAGGAACACAGGGATAGAGACTTGTTTAAGAGTACCATATCTTTTCATGGAGAGGGTTGAGAGTGATGGGGAGTGGTCACTGTTTTTTCCTACTTAAGCTCCAGGTTTGACAGATTGTTGGGGTCCAGAATTCTCAGAGATTGTACATTCAGTATGAGAATGAGATTGAGTTCATATCTGAATTTACTGCTTACTTTCAGAATCTACGAATTGGCAGAGGTCAGTACTTAATTACTTGGCTCATTTTAGTGTTAATCTCAGTAAGCTATTAGATGTTAGAGATGTGAATGAATATAAAAACTGCAAGAAAAATCCATGAAAGTCATCCTACGCTTAGTAGATGTTACATGTGAGTAAAATCCATGATAATTATAAGCTCATAGGCGAACTTTTAAAGTGTGGTAGATTGTTGTAGGATGATTGAGGTGAAGAGCTCGGTTTATCTTTCCCCGAATCCGCCCTTTGGTCTCTTCAAGCTCCAATAAAGTCACCATTACATTTTTAGCAATGTTGTTGTCAATGATAAGGAGATTACCATCATAGTTGAGCAGCCAAGTGGAACGGATATCCAAATCGGGTAAAGTTGATAAACCATCTACTTTAAACCATCTCCTTTTCTCAAAGTTGTAAACTCTAATGTCTTGTCTTTTGCCTAGGGTGTACACATTTCTTCCAATGACGCATGAGCGATCATATTCATGCTGGCCAACAAAGACATCCGTTCTTTTTTCGATGTTTAACGTAAGTGGTTCAAACACGATCACCCCTTTACCCTTATTGTCAATGAAATAGATTTTTTCATCGAAAAGCATCGTTTGTGAATAGCTTGGTACGTTCTGCATTTTTGAAGCAACATCAATTGCTGTCCAAGATGGGCTGTTATCGTTAAGATCATAGGCTTCAATCAGATTGCGGGTATCTTCCGGGCCCACTCCTCCGAGCACATAGAGAACGTTACGGAGCACAACAATTTCAGGTATCGAATGATTGGCATTCATTCTTGGAACCTCGAGTTCACAGTAGTCAAAGCAATCCACACAGGTAACTTTTTCGCCACCAACACCATAGATCTTAGATCCCACCGAAGCAAGAGTGGTGTTTCTTGGTAGATGAGGGAAGTTTGGAATTGAACATAGCACAAACTCGTCTTTGAACGGCTTCTTCCGGAGGGAAAACCATGTTAACTGATTCTGTGAATCCGCCAATCCAACATGAACGACTATTTCAGTACGAAGGCTGCTTGATCGATGATCATGCATCGCCCTTGTTGTGACTAAGCTGTCCATAAGCTTGGAGGTGTTGGAAAGAATGGGAGTATGTGAGTAGGGAACTCTACTCAATATCTCATATACAACGTCTGTGGGAAGATCTTTCCAAGTTAGTTCTGATTTGCAGGGACCTCGAGTCCTCTTTTCTCTGCTGCGTGGAACAAGTAGTTTTGGAGTCACAACAACCGATTGGCGAGGAAGAGACATTGGAATAATGTACGAGGTGAGATGAGGAGAGGTGAAGAGAGGTGAAGAATGAGGTGAGAAGAGAGGTTAAGAGAGTTCAAGAAAATGGGGAGAGAATCTTGGAGAAAAAACAGAGAGAGAGAGAGAGAGAGAGAGAGAGAGAGAGAGAGAGAGAGAGAGAGAGAGAGAGAGAGAGGAAGAAGATGAAGTGTTTCCCGCTGATCTATATAATTGGGTTAAATTGATCGTTTTTAAAAGCTTGGGGTTTGGGTTTTAAATTTGTATATTATGTTTCTTTAAAATTTTCTTGAAAACGGTTTTAACGGATAAGGTTCGGTATATCACACGTGTCGGATTTACAGCATTTGATTCGGTAATTGTCACGCCGATTCAACTCAAAGTTAGGGTTCATCGAGTGAACTGATACAAAAGCCTTCGCGGTGGGCCCTAATCAAGAGAATACTGGGATCTTGTTCGAACCTCAAAGGTAAGATTTTTTTCATCTGTCTGTGATTCAGTTATTCTTTCCATCTAGAATTCAGGAAGATTTTGTTTAATACAGGGAAAAGTTTCTTGCATATCTTCTGCTTATCTTGATGTTTGAGCTTTGTACTGTGTTTGTGTTTTGGTGTGAGAGTGCGCACAAGTGTGCTTATGACCTCTAAATCTCAAACTGCAGTTTAATCCGGTTGGTTAACAAGTGCCTGGACCGGTTTCCTTGCTGGTTGCTTACACACACACTATCAGGTCACCTTGCAGAACGGAAATTGCTGCTGTTGGAGCTCTCAGGGGATGTGGGCACGAGGCTGCTCAAGTCATCTTCGGTTTTACTGTTTCTGCTAGTTAAAGACTGGCTCCACATTGACTCGTGGGATTGACACTTTCATCATCTGTGCTATTGGAATAAAAAAAACAACAAAAATCGATTTTTGGGTCTCGTTCACAAGATGTTTCACTGTATTCTACTTCCCTTGAGGTTGGTTTGGTACTATATATGGCTCTTCTGGTATCTTCATGGAGTTGTTGTTGAGTTCTTGTTCAAAGCACAAAATTAAGACAATTTTCAGCTCTTGTGTTTGGACTGAGCATATGATTTGTTTAGAAAACCTGCTGGTGCATCACTTTAGCTATTGGGTGGTTTATTTTCCTTACATCATTTATAACGTGCCATCTTCTGCTCTGTTGATATTTTCTATCCTTGTGTAGCTCCCAACCACTGTTATCTAGATGTTGAACTTGGTACTGTGTTTTACTGTAATACCAGAGGGTCTTGGTGGAAATAAAACATGCAGCTTTTTTGTTGTTCTAGTATTACGGGCCACGGCCTAGTATTCGTCCTAAGCAGGTCATGTTTCTTTTAGTCTTCTTGATACTTGTATATCTATGTGTCTATGTGGCCAACCATTTCTTCAATGATTGATTTCATCGTCTTTGGAGCAGATGACCGGTTATAATCCAAAAGCATCCTGGTTGAGCTGGTAAGTCTTCGGGTGTGAGAGTGCACAGAATTGTGCGTATGATCTTTATGATTGCTCTGTTTTTAATAGCCTTGTGATTGATTCAATGAGGAGTGATTCGTTTGCCTTCTGTGCATTATATATTGTGGAAGGTGTGATTGACTCTTGTTGCTTTTAACATGAAGGAATTTTGCAAAGCACAATATTAGAGAGCGTAGGATGTATCTGTCTCAAACGGTCTGAGGCAAAGGATCATGATGCGTGATTCTCGTCCCCTCTAAGTGTTAATCTACTCATATTAATCATGGGAACATGAATCACATTATTCAGGTTAGGGAACCATGTCCATGAGGGGACATGTGTGGATAATAATTATACAGTCACGTTTAGGAAGGTAACTCTGGCCGTAACTTTGATATGATTTTGCACTCTCACCATGTTAATAGTTTCTGACTCGCTTCATGACAATGTTCAGGGTGCCTTTGAACTTGACTACACTTGTTTTTCCAATTGCTATAAAATACAACAAGATCTTTGTTGACGTCTTCTGGAACTGCAGAAAGTAAGGGTTATACAACTGTTTGTTTTACTTTTCTACTGCGTAGTTGTGATTGAAACAAATTTGGACTAAATGTTTTGGGGCATTTACTTGATAACAAAAGGTTTTTTGCTTGTTCTTTGCAGAGAGGTAAAACACTCTTTTCTTGGGATTTCATCAGATATCAAGTTTTTACACGAAAACAAAAACTTGGCATGATATTGTTACATATGAATCTGAGCGTCCACCTATTCTCTACCATTATTTCCATTTTTGAATCTGTTTACAGAGCTACTCGTACCAAGTATTCTTTTGCGTTTTAGTAGGTGGTCTAACATGTATGAGATCCGTTTTATTTACTTCCCACAGGGTCAGGTATTCCTTCAAGAAGTGGTTAGATTACATGGTTTTCCCAAAACCTTGGTATCGTATAGAGATCGCTTGTTCACTAGTAAGTTCTCGAAGGAGCTTTTTCGTTTGGCTGGT
Organism: Draba incana; assembly: GCA_963576765.1. Taxonomy (NCBI): domain Eukaryota; kingdom Viridiplantae; phylum Streptophyta; class Magnoliopsida; order Brassicales; family Brassicaceae; genus Draba; species Draba incana. The sequence goes on along the minus strand of OY755212.1, from coordinate 4,963,482 downwards.
ACTACACTTTGCTTCAGCACTTCTTACCATCCTCAGTCGGATGACCAGACAAAGGTTACAAACAGAGGAGTTGAAACGTTCTTGCGCTGTTTTTCAAGTGATAAGCCCAGGTGTTGGGTGCAGTACTTACCATGGGCTGAGTTGTGTTATAACACATCCTTTCATTCGGCAATTCAGATGACTCTTTTCAAGGCAGTTTATGGAAGGGATCCTCCGACATTGATTAAGTTCGAAGCTGGCTCTACCACAAATGCAGACTTGGAACAGAGAGTGAGGGAGCATAAGATCTTATCAATGATTTGATCAAAGTTGTTGGGAGGAGGAGTCTCCGGAATTTGTTAACGTTTGTATTTCTCTTTTTGGTTAAGAATAAAGCTACATTGATCTTATTTCTGAGTTGATTGAAAAGTTACAAGATTTCTCGTAACAGTTCCCCAAACCGATTTTTCCTCTAGAATCGGGACTGCATATTGACCGATAAGACCCTGCATCATAACATCAATGGTCAAAGGACAAGTACATGCATTGTAAATATAAAAAAGCACAAGAGATTGATCAAGGGTACGAAGGCTTACTTGCATAAAACCGCATAATCGGATTGTAAACCGGACTCTTGAAGAAACTTCTCAGTACGATACTTAATCTCCATGAGAGGAACCTCGGGATGCTTATCGCAATTGTGGATCAAGTAGAAAACATATTTCTGAATCCCCATTGCCTTTGCACATTGTATCAATGCAACTTTTCCTTCCCAATCTACCTAAACCGAACACACACACACACAAAATCAGCCTAATTCAATACCAAAACCAAACACTCAAATCAAACAAAGCAAGAACATAAGAGTAGCTTATTAGAACACACAAATCAGTCACATTTTACTCAAAATTGAATCTTTAGAACACAACAATCACAAACATACCCTGCAATTAGTGCAATAGATAAAAAAATTGAATCTTTAATGACAACAACTACAAATCAATATTGGTAAGCTTTACCGTCTTGATGGGTTCTTCAGGACGACTAGTGGCACAATCAATTACGGTATGGATTCCGACCAAAGTCACCGGAATTGACTCCGGTTTACTTAAATCCGCCTAAACCACACAAAAACTCCGGTTTAGTTCTCTCTTGCACAAATCAAACAAAAAAGATGTGAATTTTCGTGGAATCGTTAACGTACATTGACGACGGTGGCTCCCCAATCACGGAGGAAATCGGCAGGAGCTGGTCTAGGTCGGACCAAACACCTAACATCATACCCTTCATCTAAAGCTCGCCGGACGATTTGTCTTCCTAAAATTCCGGTGGCTCCGACCACTAAGATGCTCGTGGGTCGGATTGGTGTTCCCGGTGCAAGATTAACCGATGCAGCACTGCATTTAACCGGAACTACAACATTTGATGGTTTCCGGTTAAGAGATGCGGAAGATGAGAGGTTTGGAATTAATTTGTCCGGTGTGAGAGAGCGTCGCCACGAGAGACGGCCGTAGGAAGAGGAGTTATGGTGGTTGTGAGTGCCACGTGTCACAAGCTGAGCAGGGGTCTAAGAGAAGCCATAGTTGTAGAGAGACAAGTGAAGGAGACATATGGAGAAGAGACAATGAGAGAGGAGACAGTTGATGTGAGTTTGGCCACGTCAGTTCGATTGGATTGGTTGAAAATTATCACTTGTAAACCGGGTTTGAGCTCCAAATTCTAATTGTAGACCGGGCTCAAAATTATATTTGTATATCGGGTTTGGGATCGAAACTCTTAATTGAACCGGGTTTATGTTCAAACGTTTCTTCATCACAAGGCATTGAATTGTAACTTTTGTATGATTTTGTTTCGCATATCACTCTTAAATTCTATTATGAACATTTTGTATCTTCTTTTGTTCTTGTTGGTTTTAAAATAGGGAAATTTAGCATATATAACCTAAAAAAAACTATAACTCAAATCTTAACCAAATACCCTACATCCAATGGTTATCATTTGGCCACATGGAACAATTTTAGTTAGTTACCTAATTATTATTATTTTTTTTATATAATTATTTAACAAATTAACCCTTTAAAATAATAAGTCGGCCAATTACCCGAGTCAAATTTTCAGTACCTTCGACCTTTGGGTTGTGAGTGAGAAGAGGTAATTTTTTTCCCGCTTGCGTAGCGATATTTCCTTTGCATACTAACATAAATTGGGGAACTTGATGGTTTAACAACACAAAAAAAGTAAAAGAGAAAGAAGAGTATTAATAAGGAAGGAAAAATATTTAGACCATATATGACTTTAAAATCATATAAGTTTTGATCCATCTAAACCAGCCCAATGAGAAATCCTCTCCTAAGTGAAATTAACGTGGACTCGTATTCAAATATGACAAAATTTACTTTGTTTGTGTAATTGGTCGAAGTATCTAACTAGACTTTGGTTAGTTAGCTTCAACTATCTGCTATGTATATAAGGGGGAACCATTAGAACTAAAGATTTTGGAAACTAGTTTTTAAGTAAGAACACATGATGGTTCATAAAGGAAGCTACATTTACATTAGAATAATTTTCTTTTATTTACAACAAGAAGAATAATAAATATTGAAGCTCATAGTATGGATGCAAATGCAGTTTTTAATAATGTATTAAGACACCAACAAGATCAGAACTTAGAAGTAGATGTCTGATTGCTTGGATTGCGCCTTAAGATCCTTTAGTTTCTTCAATATATTGATGACGTAATCCTGTTTATAATCCGCCATTTTTCCACCATAATTCGCCGCTATATCATGTTTATAACGAAAAATGGGAAACATATTTTCCAAACCCTTCACACTTTTTCAACGTCTTAGCTAATCTAAAGGTACCACAATGAAATAGCACTTTGTCTATCACAAAATGAGATTATGAGTCATGACCCAACTTATTCATACTCAACTCTTGACCTCTCCAATATCTACTTTTATACAGCTTGAACATGCCACATTTGCCCGTACATCTCACGTACATATCTCCATCACACCATATACTTTCACACCTAGTATTTTTCTTGCATATCGACTTCTTGTTTCTTCAAGCTCTATCAAGGTCTAGTGTTCATTTCTTTTTCTCATGGTTGAAACTATCATTCCAGAATGAGACGGTGAGTACGTCTTTGTCTTGAGCGGATTAAGTGCATAAATTATGGATAATACTTGTGTACACTCCTGTGGTGTATCTTTAGATCCACCTCTCTCTCCACAACCTATCATTTGTCCACGTAACAAGAGAGTTAAAAAAAAGAAAAAAATAAATAAGCATTACAAAATAAAAGAATTGAGAAAAAAGAAAAAGGAAATACACCGACGTTTAACAACGCCGTCTAACAACACAACGGAGAAAAAAAGGTTTCATCTTCTTCACTCTTCAATTCTTATTCATCTTCTTCATCCTCGAAGACCCATCTCCTCCGTCAAATCTCCAGTGGTTTTCAGTGGGAAATTAAAGCCGCCGACGGCCCTTTGTCTTCATTAGAGACGGTGAAGCTTGTTGCAGTCCGTGCTCCGTTCGTATTCGTGCTCTACAGTGACCGGAGCTGAATCCGGCATGGGTCCGGTGGTCGAGATGTCGAGCAAGCTCTATTCACTCCGAATCGGTCCTACACTTCAATTCGAGCAAAAGAATTCCGGAAATTCGAGGTATTTCTCTTCTTCATGTCTTCTCTCTTCACAACTTAATTCGATTGCTTCGATTCGATCTGGGGAGATTTTCTCGAGTTTATGAAGGTTTTAGGTTGGAATTTATCTTAAGTTCTGACAATTTCATGGATCACCATGCAAAAATGGTTCAGAATTTCTGCTTAGCCATTGAACTATTTTTTTTTTCATAGCTTCTATTATTAGTACAGCTCTGGATTACTTATTTCTTGTTCGGAATTCCTGTCGATTTACAGGGTTGTGTAGTGTGCTATGTTGTCATCGTAATTTACATTTCTGTAGTAATTCAGATGCTGTTCTTTGTCTTATGTTTTCAAAGTCCGTGGTACAGATAAACAACTTATCTTTGTATGATTAGGTTTCTATTAGTTCAACTTACAAAGGTTTCACAAACAGAATTCTTGAGTGAAATTTTGCTCTGAGAACCTTTGAATTAGTTATTCTAGCTTGAATGTTTCATAAAAAATTGTCTCTTTTATACTTATGATGTCATGTAACTTGATATTTGGTTCTGGGAGGTTGTCTGACCTAATAGCGCAGCTTCAAGACTTACTCAAGGGAGCTGAAGGAATTGAAAGCACACCATATAAGTATGAACCTGCACTTCTAGCGGCTCAGGTATTGAGATTATATTCTCATTAACCGAACAGAAAATAGTTTCATCGTTTCTTGGAATCATTTGGCTTAAGCTGGTCCATCTGTTTTGTGACACAATTTTTCCTTATTTCATTATAACCAGATTCGACAGCTTGCAAATGAGATCAAAGAACTAAGTATGACCAATCCAGATTCGACAGCTTGCAAATGAGCTTATTCTTATTCTTTGTCTTCTCGGTTGCTTCAGGTTCAGGTTTGGAACCGCTACATGAGACCAACCTGCAATTTTATTGATCCTGTGATTTTTGCTGTGGGAAGAGAAAGACTTAACAAATTTTCGGTGTATCTACACAGTACTGATCTCGAGTTATAGGTGTTAAGACTATTTTGAGGATTGTGTTTGATTACCGCGGACCAGCAAAAGGAGAAGAAAGTAGTCATTAAGAGAATAGGAAGCTGTAGCTTAACGGTTTATAGTTTGTTTAGGATATGAAATTTCCTTTTCTTTTGATAAGTACTACTTCATTTTTTACATACTTTTCCTAATTCTTTTAGTAGTTGTAACCCTACCAATCTCTATATAAGGTTGTTTTTGCTTTGTATTTAGAGACAAGTTTTTAGAAGGAATAATAAGAGTTTTTTGTATTAAGTTCGTTTTGAGAATTCTCTACAATTTTGATCACAAACAGCAACTCCCAACTAATTGTTAGCGTTAATTACACAGGTAAGTAGCGTCAATCTCTTCTCTGTTTCAAGTCGATTGGTTAGGAAAAAAAGGTCAAGTGTAGGTAATTGTTAATATATGATCATATAAGATAATCAATTTCTCTTGCTAAAAAAAAGGTCAAGTGTAGGTAATTGTTAATATATGATCATATCCTAAATCAATTTTTTTTAGAATCTACGTTAACTTCATCTCGTGACCAAAAAAAAAAACGTTAACTTCAGTCGTCCTTGTTCTATTTTTTCTACGATAATCTTTGGTTTTTGTTTATCTCCCTATATAGTTGTTGCTTTGAGTATATGATAATTGTTGGCATGATTTATATGATAGTTTAAGTGCAGATTGCAATGGAGAGTAGTCATTTAAGTGGTCAAGAAACTGTTTCCGCTAGAGGTTTGCAAGTCTCCGGTGAATCTAGTTTGTTAAGTCAAAATTCGGATGAGTTTTTAGCCGATGAAAAAGATGCTCAGATCAGTGATGATAATGCTTCAGTCAGTGAAGACGATGCTTCAGTCAGTGAGAACGACACTTCAGTCAGTGATTTCGATAAAGAAGAAGACATAGGCAACGACGAGGATTTTCTTCAAACTGAAGATGTTGATGCTTCAAAACTAAGCAATGAAAATGAGCAGAAAGATGATCTCTGCATTGGAATGGAGTTTAGTTCTGCTGACGCCGCATATACAACTTATAGAAAGTACGGAGGTAGTCGTGGTTTCGACATAAGGAAACACCGAACAACTATGAAAAAAGGAAAGCTATTAGGGTTTGTTTATGTATGCTCAAAAGAGGGGCTTAGAAAGGAACCTCCGGTCAAGAAATATTTTTCAAAACCAATCACGAGGTGTGGTTGTAAAGCTCGCATGTCTTGCTACATTCAGAGTAACGGAAGATATAAGATTACGTCTTTTAACCCGAATCATAACCATGAATTAGTGAAGACACCTATGAAGCATTTTCTGAAGGGCAATCGGGCAATCTCTATCCCTCAAAAACAACATGTTGATGATGCCGAGATATCAGGAATTTCAGTAAAAGCAATTGTTGACATGATGAGCAGAGAAGTAGGGGGGCGAGAAAATTTGGGTTTTATGGAGAAAGACTATCGCAATTACATATATCGTAAGCGAATGGAAGCAATGAGAAAGGGAGATGTTGGAGCAGTTTTGGAGTACTTCCAAAAAAAGATAGAAGATAATGCATCTTTCTTTTACTCAATGCAACTTGATGAGGACGATATGATAACTAATATCTTTTGGGCAGATGATCAGTCAATTAGTGACTACAATCTTTTTGGAGATGTCGTTTGCTTTGATACAACTTATAAGACCAATGAATATGATAGACCGTTTGCTCCATTTGTCGGGGTCAATCATCATAGGCAAACTGTTGTGTTTGGTGCTGCTCTCTTATATGATGAAACCACAGAGTCTTTTAAGTGGCTCTTTGAGACTTTTCTTGGAGCAATGTCTGGAAAACAACCAAAAACAATTCTTATAGACCAATGTACAGCAATGGCAAATGCAATAGGGAAGGTGTTCCCTGAAACAAAACATAGGTTATGTGTTTGGCATATTTACCAAAATGCTGCAAAAAGGTTGAGTCATGTATTTCATGGAAGAGACCAGTTTGCCACAGACTTTGGAAAATGTGTATATGACCATGAGAATGAAGCAGATTGGTTATCAGCATGGACTGAAATGCTCGAGAAGCATGAATTGACTGAGAATAAATGGTTGAAGGATTTGTTTGATTTGAGAGAAAAATGGGCAAGGGTATATGGTCGTCAGACTTTTACAGCAGATATGATGAGCACACAGCGTAGTGAAAGTATGAATAGTACTTTGAAAAAGTACTTAAAGCGCACTTATAACTTGTTGCGGTTCTTTAAACACTATGAGAGAATGTTGGATGATCGTCGATTTAAAGAATTAACTGCTGACTTTGGTATGATGCATACCTCGCCGGTATTATCTGCTCCTGTAGAAATGTTGCAACATGCAGAAGTGTTTACTTTGTTCCAGAAGGAATACACAGCTATCGGTGATTATGTTGCCAAAAGGGTAGATAAGTCTAAGATAGTAAGTGCTGAATTCAATGTATCTTTTCGTGGTGTTGGGAAAAATCATTTGGTTGAGTATGTTGCTGCAAACCAAACGATACATTGTAGTTGCATGAAGTTTTCTTTTGTTGGGATCTTATGTCGTCATGCATTAAGAGTGTTGTCCAAGAAGGATGTTAGGAGGATTCCACCTACCTACATTCTTAATCGATGGAGTAAAGAGGCAAAAGCACGAACCATATCTTCATATCATTCAGAGACACCTAATGATACTGTGAAGCAATCGATTGGAAAGCGATATAGTCATATATGTCGTACTTTCCGTGAGATTGCATATGTTGCTGCTGAACATCCAGAATTGACGTTGTGTGCAGATGAAGCAGCCTCTCAGTTGCTTGAAAAATTGGTGGAAAAGAAAAAGGAACTTGTGAAAGCTAATAAATGGATGCTCCATACTTCAGATTTTGAACTTGGGGAAGAAGAAAAAGAAGAAGTTCTAAATGCACGTGGAATAAAAAGAAAAAATCCTCCTGGACGAAAAAGGAACCAAAAAGTCGGACGCTATGGTCGACTTTTGAATGTTCTCGAAACGAAAGAACGTGGTATATCAAAATTGATAAGCTCAAATTTCCCTAAAGCTAGACTCTCTCAAATTAAGAGGTCAATCGCAGTACTTAGGGTTATAGATCCACAGGGAGTCAGAAAAACACAATAGATTTCAGATTTCAGATTAAGCTAAGTGAGACGAATGTAAAAGCAAATAAATCAAAACAAAACAAACGGTTGTGAAATCAGTTAAAGAAAACGCTAGGCACAGGGAATTCTCCAGTGAATCAGAATTGCAGATAAATCAGATATTAGGACAATGAAGAACAGTTCATGAACATGCACACGAAAGTAAACAAACCAGTTGTCGCTGCGAATAATTTCTATGTCTAAATCCTAGAAGACCAACTGTCGTTGCGAAATCAGGTTGATTCAAACAAGCATTAATGATCAAGCACAATTGTTCACAAAATCCTAAGCCAAATCCCTTTGCGAATAGGTATTTTGCTCATCAAAAACTAGTTCAGGATTATCAATCAAACTGTCGTTTCTATTAATAAACCTTAGATCAGATTTCAGTTCGCGAGGCTAAAATCAGCAATAAGAACAAGTTAAGATGAAGAACTTCTAATGATTTGTATCCTAATAAACAGATCAGATCAGCAACTCATCAAACACTTTCAAAAACCCTAAACCTAACAAGAGAAATTACTCAGACATAGCAATAGAAGAAAACATCTTTTATTAATTAAACTCTCTAAGTAATTCTATAAAATAAAGCGTAAAATAAAGCATGAGTCTAAACAATGACTCTAAATACGTATTTATATAAGTTCCAAACCGTCCTAAACATAAAAGTAAACATCTGAAGGCTTCGGGCTTCGAACGGACTTTTCTGATGAAAATCCGGGCTTTGACGAACTTCGTGTCGATCGACACACATAGATCGTGTCGATCGACACGACTCTTCAAATCGTAAATCTTGGCTTTAAAAGTCTTCATGTCGAGCGACACACATAGTCACGTCGCTCGACACAGATTCCAAACAGTGACTCCGAATTTGCATTTCGCCACTTCATTCCGCGAATGCTCCAAAATCTCCAGTAAACATCTTTTATGCTCCAGACGGTCCAGTTCCTGTAAAGACACTAAAACAATACCAAAAACACCAAAAGACACTAAATCATGAACTTATATCGTGGTCAAAAACCGGTAAAAACCACGATATATCAACTCCCCCAGACTTAGCTTTTTGCTTGTCCCTAAGCAAAACAGTGTGCTCACTCCTTAAGAAACCACATTCCTCAAAAGTTAATACCTGGTGATACTTCGATGTGTCCCTAGAAGCTTAGCAGTCCTCTAGTTTGATTTTAAATCCCTTAGAAAATCTCAGACTTTCAATCGCAGACCCCTTGAGTTCAATTAAGCGCGGTCTCATCGAGGGAATATTGATCGCTGGACTTTCTTGATTCTTTTACTTCCTTTAACACTTTCTGCGTTTCACCCTCTCTCTTCCCTCTGAAACTGTATCCAATTAAGGATATCATAGAGATGCATGCCTTTTTGATGACTGATTTTTCTTTTTGTGATGACGGGTACCTCAGCAGAGGGTCCTTTACCACCGAATGCCTATTTGAATTCAGGCTTGCACTTTTCTGCAGATTTTTTTTATTCCCTTGGCATCTCTATGATCACTAGATCAGCTCTCATTATTGTTGTTCTATGAGGCTTTTTGTGATGGCGGTTACCTCAGCAGAGGGTCCTTTACCACCAGATCTAGGACAGTTATATCCGTCATTGGGAAGAAGTTTCAAGAGTGGTCCTTCCTCGCTTTCAAGTGTTTGGAAGCTGAATCAAGTCTTGTGATTTCCAACGCCCTTGATTAGAGATTCATTAGGGCGGGGTCTTTGACATCCTTTCTGAGTTCTCCAGAAACCTGAACTCGCTCCAGAAAACCGATCCCTTTCCAGTTACCCACCTTGTAAAACCGCTGATCAACTTATATTGGAAATGGTTCGTCGAGTGCTGTTCAAAGCAAATCTAAAAGAGAGGTTTTGACTCTAAAAACTTTAAAAATTTTAACGAAAAACTCAAAAGAAAACACAAGTGTTAGCAACTACCTCCCCAGACTTAAACAACACTGTCCCCAGTGTTATTAAATCCGAGATTGGCTAAATAAGATAAACAGAAAATGAAACGTATGAAAAATCAAGTGAGATTTCGTACCAGAGGGGTCGTGTCGAGCGACACGACCTGTATGTCGATCGACACTCACGTTTCTGTCCCGATTCTGACTGGTAGATTTTTCTTCGTGTCGAGCGACACACTAAGTCACGTCGCTCGACACAGAGTGCTGAAGAGCATTCTTACTTGCATTCGAACATTTGTTTTCCTGAAAATCGACACCAAAAACAAAACCAAAGCGTAAAATTGAAAAAGAAACATAAATATAAGTAGATAGTTAGATAAAACTCACAAGTGGGTTGCCTCCCACTAAGCGCTTGTTTTCAGTCTTTAGCTTGACTATTTTGGAACTCGACACTATGGTGGATCTTGAGGAAGTATTGGACTTCCTTTATCCAGGATGGAACCAGCAGCTTGCTTCATTCGAACCTTCTTTGAATCTCCCCCAGACTTATCAGAAACAATCTCCGGGAAAAGCTTCATTATTCTCTCCATCATCTCCTGAAGAATTGCTTCTCCCTGATCTATGAGCTCTTGAGGAACAATGATTCTCATTCGCGCGAAAGGCTTTGAAGTCCTCTTAGGCTTCTCCTCTTCTTTCCCGGGCTCTTCAAGAAGTACCTCAGCAGATGGTACTGTAGCAACTGCTTCCTCAATGGTCTCAGCCGAAATGACTTTCGAAGGCTCCTCAGTTGGCTCATCTTCTAGCGATGCATCCACAGAGAAAGCTTGACCATCGATTGTGGGTCTTCTCCTTGTACTGTCCATGTTAAAATCAAAGATGACATCACCAAGGTCAAGCTTAATCGTTCCTCTTCTACAGTCAATATGCGCTCCAGCTGTTGCTAAGAAAGATCTTCCCAGAAGCAAAGGATCCTGAGGCTCTTCATCGTATTCCAAAACGACAAAGTCTGTTGGAATAACGCAGTCCTGAATTCTAATAGGCACATCCTCAAGAACTCCTTTTGGGAATCTCTTAGAACGATCAGCTAGGATTAGAGACATCCTTGTCTTCTTGAAGTTCGTCATCCTAAGTCTTACAGCAACGGAAAGAGGCATAAGATTGATTCCAGAACCCGTATCGCAGAGAGAGTGAGAAAAGCTTTCATCAGAGATGGAACAGTCGAGTACAAAACTTCCTGGATCAGGTAACTTCACAGGAACTTTGCCCTGGATCATCGCGCTAACCTCAGCAGAAACCACTATCTCCTTCTTCTTCTTTTTGGAGACTGGAACTGTGTTCAGGAGTACTGCTTGGAGATCTCTGGTCAGCAGCGCACCTTCCTCTGGACTGATTCCATTAGCAACCATTCGCTTCACATAATGGCGAATCACAGGAGAAAGCTTGATTGCATACACAAGAGGCATCTCAACCATGATTTTCTCAATCATCCTCTTGCAAATGGCTTCCTCAGCCTCTTGTTTGCTCTTTCTAACTCTGGGAAAGGGTAGCTTCGGCTTATAGACGGATTCCTCGAGGATTGGAGACGGTTTTGGATGAACAGTTTCGGACTGGCCTGCGTGTCGAGCGATATGGGGTCTGTGTCGATCGCTACGACTAATTTCATCGTGTCGAGCGATACACTTAGGCTCGTCTCTTGACAGAAGAGCTTCGATTTCAGAAATAGCGATTTCTTCACGTGTCGATCGACACGCATGATCTGTGTCGATCGACATAGGCTCTGCTGCTCCAAAAATCGCATCGAACTCATCGAGACGGTTTTGGATGAACAGTTTCGGACTGGCCTGCGTGTCGAACGATATGGGGTCTGTGTCGATCGCTACGACTAATTTCATCGTGTCGAGCGACACACTTAGGCTCGTCGCTTGACAGAAGAGCTTCGATTTCAGAAATAGCGATTTCTTCACGTGTCGATCGACACGCATGATCTGTGTCGATCGACACAGGCTCTGCTGCTCCAAAAATCGCATCGAACTCATCGAAATAATTCTCCTCTGCTGTCAGAACAGCATTGCAGGCTCCTTTGGGGTTCCTATCAGTCTTCGCAGGAAGAAATCCTTCTTGTCTCTTCACAGTTTCTGCAGTTTGAGCTACCTGGACGTCAAGCTTCCTGACATGAGTACTTAGAGCTTCGATCTTACCGTTTAAGTCCGTGTAGAGTGAATCAAACTTCCCATTCCACTCCACAGCCAACTTCTGCTGTCCCTCTAGAAGTCGTTCCATCATGGATTCCAATCTACTGTTCTCTGACGGAGGAGGCGGTTTCTGATACGAAGAAGATCCATACTCTCGCCTATAGCTGCTGTTCTGGTAAGGCTTCTGAAATCTGGTCTGGTGAAGATAGTTCACATCCTCTCCTGCAGGTTCGACGTCTTGCGCAAAGTGAACTGTCTTCTTCCCAGCAAGAAGACTAGTCATAGTGTCCAGCTTCTTAGTGACCTCTCCTAGCTGGTTTCCACTGATGCTCTGTCCAGACTTGCTCCTTTCGAAATCCATGGCTTTAGCACTGTTGCTGTTGGCAAGATTCTCTATAAGTCTCAAGGCAGCCTCTGGCAAATTTGTGTTAAAGTTCCCACTACTCGCAGCATCTAGAGACGCAGAATATTGCAGCGCAATCCCTCGATAGAAAATTTTGAGTAGCTGCACTTCGTTGAATCCATGGTGTGGACAGTCTCTCTGATAGCTCTTGAACCTAAACCACGCAGCCTTGAATGCCTCAGTATCGCCCTGCTTGAAGGTCGCGATCTTCGATCTCAGGTCCTCGGACTTTGCATCATCAAAGAAATTGCTTAGGAAAGCATTCTTTGTATCCATCCAGTTAGTTAGCGAGCCCGGTGGTAGCGTCCTTAGCCAATACTTAGCTTCCCCATATAGAGAGTATGGGAAAATCTTGCAGAACAGGTAGTCTTCAGAAACTCCATTGGCTTTGATAGCAGATGCCAAGTCCTCGAATCGCTCTATGTGGTCCATTGGATTCTCATGAGGAAGACCACAGAACGGGTCTTGAGCTACTAAGGAGAAGTACGCAGGCTTGAGCTCAAAGTCATTCCGTTGAAACGCTGGAGGTCGGATCGCGGCTCGATTCGCGTAGAATTGCTCAGGACGGTTGAAATCAGCAAGTGTACGGTTCTGGGCATCGTGTCGAGCGATGTGTGGTTGGTGTCGCTCGACATTAACATTTTGTTCCTGTCGAGCGATCTGCTGACCCTGTCGATCGACGCCTCTGTTTCCATCGTGTCAAGCGATCTCGTCCTCGTGTCGCTCGACACAAGCCTGATCTTCACGAGCCAGTCGCTCTTCTTCTTCCTCGCGAGCTCGTAGCTCTTCAGCCTTGTCGACAATCACGTTCCCAGCCTCGTCTAGCCTCTGACCGTCCTCATTGTATCGATTTCCATCCTTGTCGAAGAAACCATCATCCCTTTGGTACAGAATCGTTTGATTAACCATCTTCTTAGCTTCTTTCGTCGCTTTTCTGTTGGTTCGTTCCAAGCGTGCTAGATCCTCAAGTCCTAGTTCCAGTAGTTCCTTGTCTTTGCTGCTCCTGGTATTGCGATTTCGCATGTACCTGAAACAAAGAACAAGGAGAGAAAAACGAAAAAAAAAACAAAAAAAAAAAAAACAAGAAATAAAAAGACCTAGACAAAATCCTAATAGCAAAAATCTAATGGCCTATTGACTCCCCGGCAACGGCGCCAACATTTGATAAGCTCAAATTTCCCTAGAGCTAGACTATCTCAAATTATGAGGTCAATCGCAGTACTTAGGGTTATCGATCCACAGGGAGTCAGGAAAACACAATAGAATTCAGATTTCAGATTAAGCTAGGTGAGACGAATGTAAAAGCAAATAAATCAAAACAAAACAAACGGTTGTGAAATCAGTTAAAGAAAACGCTAGGCACAGGGAATTCTCCAGTGAATCAGAATTGCAGATAAGTCAGATATTAGGACAATGAAGAACAGTTCATGAACATGCACACGAAAGTAAACAAACCAGCTGTCGCTGCGAATAATTTCTATGTCTAAATCCTAGAAGACCAACTGTCGTTGCGAAATCAGGTTGATTCAAACAAGCATTAATGATCAAGCACAATTGTTCACAAAATCCTAAGACAAATCCCTTTGCGAATAGGTATTTTGCTCATCAAAAACTAGTTCAGGATTATCAATCAAACTGTCGTTTCTATTAATAAACCCTAGATCAGATTTCAGTTCGCGAGGCTAAAATCAGCAATAAGAACAAGTTAAGATGAAGAACTTCTAATGATTTTTATCCTAATAAACAGATCAGATCAGCAACTCATCAAACACTTTCAAAAACCCTAAACCTAACAAGAGAAATTACTCAGACATAGCAATAGAAGAAAACATCTTTTATTAATTAAACTCTCTAAGTAATTCTATAAAATAAAGCGTAAAATAAAGCATGAGTCTAAACAATGACTCTAAATACGTATTTATACAAGTTCCAAACCGTCCTAAACATAAAAGTAAACATCTGAAGGCTTCGGGCTTCGAACGGACTTTTCTGATGAAAATCCGGGCTTTGACGAACTTCGTGTCGATCGACACACATAGATCGTGTCGATCGACACGACTCTTCAAATCGTAAATCTTGGCTTTAAAAGTCTTCATGTCGAGCGACACACATAGTCACGTCGCTCGACACAGATTCCAAACAGTAACTCCGAATTTTCATTTCGCCACTTCATTCCGCGAATGCTCCAAAATCTCCAGTAAACATCTTTTATGCTCCAGACGGTCCAATTCCTGTAAAGACACTAAAACAATACCAAAAACACCAAAAGACACTAAAACATGGACTTATATCGTGGTCGAAAACCGGTAAAAACCACGATATATCAAAAATCATCAAGTAATGCTACAACAAGGAAAAAGTTGTTTCAGGTATTTGATATATAATTTTTCTTTTGTTTATGTTCAATTTTCATCGAAATGTAACAAAATCAATATATGTATTTCAGGATTCAACTCTTCCTCCTGATACCCAGTCATCTGTTGCTAACAATGTTCCTCCTGATACCCAGTCAACTCTTCAACCTTATACCCAACCATCTTTCTCACAACTGCTCCAGGTAAATACTTCATTCTCTATACTATTTATATTTGAGTTATCTATCAATTTTTAATAATGTGAAGTCTTATATTTTGTAGGGATTTGACAAGAGTTAGGGTGGTTCATCGAAAATCTCTATTATTTTTAAATGCTCTGCAAATCTTAATTATGTTTTCTTTCTTCTTTTGATGTTTCTAGTACATGTTTTCTTTCTTACTTTCGGTGTTTCTAGTACCTGCAATATGCAGAGCATAGTCTAGATGTTTTTTTAATTAATTTTATCTTTCTCTCTGTTGTGGATTAACCTAAGATTACAACGCTGATCAATCCTCAGATATTACACAAACCAGTTTCTTATCTCGCACAAAAATAAAAGCAATTTATAAAATACGACTACTCTTCTTATCCTTTCCTTGCTCTCCTTATTATCTTTCTCCTTAGCATCACGCTCTACTTTGATATCAGCTTATCTTCTCTGTAAAGCCTCTTTCATCATGAGTTCTTTAATTTTCTCTGCTTCCTTCATTGCCAATTCATATCTCTGTTTCATTGCTAATTCATATCTCAGCTACATCTTCAACAAAAACCAATAAGAACACAGAATGTTAATACATAGTGTCTACATATCTCCTGAACATGTTTCAGCTCAACTTCTCTATCTCAAAACTCAGATTCACCTAACACAGTTCACATCCAAATTTCAGTTTTTTCCAAGGGGTGTATATAGAATTGTTTTAGTTTTTGTTTTGAAAAAAATGAAAACCAAACAAAAGCAATCGATTGTCTCTTAAGCAAGGATTGATACTAAAATTGAAAACCAAAAAAAAGCAATCGATAGTCTCTTAAGCGAGGTTCCCCAACCTTCTCAGGCTTGTGCCTAAATGTAAATCGTTGAGCCATAAGCTCAATCGCCACTCAGATTCGAACCTGGCTCGCAAAGTGCGTACAGAGAGGAGCTAAATCAATAAGTTTTTATCCCAAATTCAGCTGTCTTCCCTACAGTAACAACTAAACAAAGTGATAAATCTCTTTTGCAATCTTCTTAACATTCTCAATGGCGAAGAGAGAAGACATGAAGAAGTGTAGGATCGATTCGGAGTGAATAGAGCTTGCTCGACATCTCGACCACCGGACCCATGCGGATTCAGCTCCGGTCACTGTAGAGCACGAATACGAAAGGAGCACGGACTGCAACAAGCTTCGCCGTCTCTAATGAAGACAAAGGGCCGTCGGCGGCTTTAATTTCCCACTGAAAACCACTGGAGATTTGACGGAGGAGATGGGTCTTCGAGGATGAAGAAGATGAATAAGAATTGAAGAGTGAAGAAGATGACACCTTTTTTTTCTCCGTTGTGTTGTTAGACGGCGTTGTTAAACGTCGGTGTATTTCCGTTTTCTTTTTTCTCAATTCTTTTATTTTGTAATGCTTATTTATTTTTTTGTTTTTTTTAACTCTCTTGTTACGTGGACAAATGATAGGTTGTGGAGAGAGAGGTGGATCTAAAGATACACCACATGAGTGTACACAAGTATTTTCCGAAAATTATCACTTGTAAACCGGGTTTGAGCTCCAAATTCTAATTGTAGACCGGGCTCAAAATTATATTTGTATATCGGGTTTGGGATTGAAACTCTTAATTGAACCGGGTTTATGTTCAAACGTTTCTTCATCACAAGGCATTGAATTGTAACTTTTGTATGATTTTGTTTCGCATATCACTCTTAAATTCTATTATGAACATTTTGTATCTTCTTTTGTTCTTGTTGGTTTTAAAATAGGGAAATTTAGCATATATAACCTAAAAAAAACTATAACTCAAATCTTAACCAAATACCCTACATCCAATGGTTATCATTTGGCCACATAGAGAGCAATTTTAGTTAGTTACCTAATTATTATTATTATTTTTTTTTTATAATTATTTAACAAATTAACCCTTTAAAATAATAAGTCGGCCAATTACCCGAGTCAAGTTTTCAGTACCTTCGACCTTTGTGTTGTGAGTGAGAAGAGGTTTTTTTTTTCCGCTTGCGTAGCGATATTTCCTTTGCATACTAACATAAATTGGGGAACTTGATGGTTTAACAACACAAAAAAAAAAGTAAAAGAGAAAGAAGAGTATTAATAAGGAAGGAAAACTATTTAGACCATGACTTTAAAATCATATAAGTTTTGATCCATCTAAACCAGCCCAATGAGAAATCCTCTCCTAAGTGAAATTAACGTGGACTCGTATTCAAATATGACAAAATTTACTTTGTTTGTGTAATTGGTCGAAGTATCTAACTAGACTTTGGTTAGTTAGCTTCAACTATCTGCTATGTATATAAGGGGGAACCAATAGAACTAAAGATTTTGGAAACTAGTTTTTAAGTAAGAACACATGATGGTTCATAAAGGAAGCTACATTTACATTAGAATAATTTTCTTTTATTTACAACAAGAAGAAGAATAAATATTGAAGCTCATAGTATGGATGCAAATGCAGTTTTTAATAATGTATTAAGACACCAACAAGATCAGAACTTAGAAGTAGATGTTTGATTGTTTGGATTGCGCCTTAAGATTCTTTAGTTTCTTCAATATATTGATGAAGTAATCCTGTTTATAATCCGCCATTTTTCCACCATAATTCGCCGCTATATCATGTTTATAACGACAAATGGGAAACATATTTTCCAAACCCTTCACACTTTTTCAACGTCTTAGCTAATCTAAAGGTACCACAATGAAATAGCACTTTGTCTATCACAAAATGAGATTATGAGTCATGACCCAACTTATTCATACTCAACTCTTGACCTCTCCAATATCTACTTTTAGACAACTTGAACATGCCATATTTGCCCGTACATCTCACGTACATATCTCCATCACACCATATACTTTCACACCTAGTATTTTTCTTGCATATCGACTTCTTGTTTCTTCAAGCTCTATCAAGGTCTAGTGTTCATTTCTTTTTCTCATGGCTGAAACTATCATTCCAGAATGAGACGGTGAGTACGTCTTTGTCTTGAGCGGATTAAGTGCAGAAGTTACCATCATGCGTTTCAGGAAGTTGTTGAATCTATGTCTATGTTGGATCTTGAGCCAGATTCAAAAATCCGGGTTGTTTATGCTTGTTCGGAGAGATCTTCGAAGGAAGCGAATGAAGCTTTCAAAGAGACCTAGGAGACCTTCTATTTTGATCCAGTTTTTGATGATATTAGCCACTAGCCGATTGATCGCAAATAGCTGAAAGATATTGTCGGCTGAAACATCATCGAGAAACTCGAGGCCATTGAGCTAAGTAACTAGAAATCCTTATAATTCCAAAATTATGTTTATTTAAATTGATTCAATTAATTTATTTTCTATGACCGTTTAAAAGACTTTTTCATGAGATTGTGACTAATAAAATATATTTCTAAAAATATTAATTTATGAAAGCAATAATATCTTTATAAATTTAAATAATTCAAAATTTCCAACACTATGAATTTATGGAAGTTTTATTCAATGCTTTCCGCTAGTTTTGAATTCATACGCTAACTTTTACAATATAAACGCAAATATTATGTCATTTACTTGATTAACTCATTTATATGTTAATGTCATATTACAATAGATCCATAATACTATGTGAATGTGCTCGTTACTATTTCTTATTAAGTTGGTTCCATACTTTCTTCATTTCTCTTGTATGTGCATGGAATAGACATTTGTTATCAACTATTTAATGTATTTTCCCTTGTTTGGTGTCTGCCTTTCTAATATTATCTTGTTGGGTTTTACTTTCCTGCGTTGTTTTATTTCGGAATCATTACACGAGATGTATGAAACATTACAATATGATTTTAGCAAATGACACAAAAGCTAACAAAACGTAGCAAACAATAATTAAAAAAAAATATACACAATATTCTTGTTATGGTCATTTGACTAATACTAGTTTTTTTTTTTAATTGTTAGTATGTATGCTAATTTCCCAAAAAATTAAAGTATAAAATGGATCGGAAAAAATATAAAAATACCAAAACGTAGCGTTTCGTGACCACAGTTAATTTCCAAACACATTTGCTTCTTTCATCGTTTGACCAGAAAACACAATTTTCCGGCGAAGAAAAACATGAGCAGTACGGCAGGGAAGCTCGTGACATCAAGATCCGACCTTGACTTGTCCATCGAAGATTACCTTCCTTCTGGTTCCTCCATCAACGAGCCTCGCGGCAAACTCCGCCTGTAATCTCTCTTTTTCACCAATTGGGTCTTAATGGTGATTTTCTCTCTGCATCTGTGAATTTGATTGAATTTTTGCAGGCGTGATTTGCTCGATATATCACCAACGCTCACTGAAGCTGCTGGTGCCATTGTTGATGTAAGATAGATTTTTAATTTTTAGTTTTTGGAATTAGAAACATTATTGATTTATCTCTGATTATGCAGGACTCGTTTACAAGATGTTTCAAGTCGAATCCACCAGAGCCATGGAATTGGAACATTTACTTGTTTCCATTATGGTGTTTTGGGGTTGTTGTTAGATACTGTATTCTCTTTCCCTTGAGGTTGCTTCTTTAATTTAATGCTCAAAGTTTAGATTTTTTTCAGTTGTTGTTGATGATTTGTTTGAAACCTGCAGGTGCATCACTTTAGCTTTTGGGTGGTTTATTTTCCTTTCATCGTTTATTCCTGTACATTCTTTGCTTAAAGGTCATGATAGGTTGAGGAAAAAGATAGAGGTAGGTTTGGTTTCTCTGTTTCTTGTTTTGCCTAAGATTTTGTTTGAGAATCTTGATGTTGAACTTTGTACTGTATTACTACTAGAGGGTCTTGGTGGAAATGATATGCAGCTTTTTTGTCGCCTCGTGGACTGGAGTTGTCAAATATCACGGGCCACGGCCTAGTATCCGTCCTAAGCAGGTCGTGTTTCCTTTTAAATTTTGTTGGTCTCAAATTTGTATCTATGTGATAGTTGCTTACTTTGGTTTAACAGGTCTATGTTGCCAACCATACTTCAATGATTGATTTCGTCGTCTTGGAGCAGATGACTGCTTTTGCTGTTATAATGCAGAAGCATCCTGGTTGGCTTGGTAAGTCTCATGGTGTGAGAATGCGCAGAAGTGTGCTTATGATCTTTTTAATAGGCTTGTGATTGACTTTTGTCGGTTTAAATTTGAAGGGCTTCTGCAAAGCACGGTAATGGAGAGCGTAGGATGTATCTGGTTCAACCGTTCTGAGGCAAAGGATCGTGAAATTGTAGCGAGAAAGTATGTATGATTCCTTATCCCCTTTTTAAGTGTCATGACATAATCTATCTCATATTAATCATGGGAACGTGAATCGAATAATTCAGGTTAAGGAACCATGTCCAAGGAACTGACAATAATCCTCTTCTCATATTTCCTGAGGGGACATGT
Source organism: Draba incana (assembly GCA_963576765.1). NCBI lineage: Eukaryota > Viridiplantae > Streptophyta > Magnoliopsida > Brassicales > Brassicaceae > Draba > Draba incana. The sequence continues at coordinate 4,943,260 of OY755212.1, read as the reverse complement.
GTAAATAATAATTATACAGTGATGTTTAAGAAGGTAACTCTTGCCCTAACTTTGATGTGAGTTTGCATCCTACTATGTTAATAGTTTCTAACTCGCTTCATGACAATGTTCAGGGTGCTTTTGAATTGGACTGCACTGTTTGTCCAATTGCAATCAAATACAATAAGATCTTTGTTGACGCGTTCTGGAACAGCAGACGGTAAGGGTTATTCAACTTTTCTACTGTGTAGTTGTGATTGAAACAAGTTTTTTTTTTTCTTCTGGTGCAAAGATAGCAAAATGTGTTTGGGACATTTACTTGATAACAAAAGGTATTGCTTTGCTCTTTGCAGGCAGTCATTCAATATGCACTTGTTGCAACTCATGACATCATGGGCTGTTGTGTGTGAAGTTTGGTACTTGGAACCTCAAACTATAAGGCCTGGTGAAACATCAATCGAGTTTGCAGAGAGGTAAAACAGTTAAACACTATTTGCTTGGGTTGATCAGAGAAGTCATATCTAAAAAGTTTGTATAAGAAAGTAGAAAACTTGGCATGACATTTATGAGATCCATTTTACTTACTTCTCACAGGGTCAGAGACATGATATCTCTTCGAGCAGGTCTAAAAAAGGTCCCTTGGGATGGATACTTGAAGTATTCGAGGCCTAGCTCCAAGCATAGTGAACGCAAGTACGTTCAAAACGTGTTTCTATTTCCGTAAATTTGTTTAGTCATTATTCTCTGGAACTAGATGTATCACAAAGATATGGCTAGTTGTTCTCTGAGTCTGCCATTATTCTATGAGCTTGTTTCATCATGATATGTTCGAATTCCCAATAAGACTTGATATGTCTTTCTTATGATTGACAGGCAACAAAGTTTTGCGGAGTCGATCCTGGCTAGATTGGAAGAGAAGTGACTGTAAAGATCATACCATTTTGTGAGAACTCGAAATAAAAATCGGACTCATGCCTCATGTGCATTAGTTCTCTTTATTTTTCAGTACAGTTCCTTTTGTGAATTTCTCAATACACTAAACTCACTTTTTTGTAATTAAACTCACTTTTTTGTAGCTTGTTCCTTTGCCTATCTTTTATATACTAAACCACAAATACTGAGTCTGGCAGTTTTGATTCACTACTCAAAACATTTTCTGCACCTATCTGCAGTATTTACATCCACATGTTTGCACATTCTTGCACTACACAATTGAAGACTTTAGCAGCAATATACCACCAATTTTTTCAATCAGAATATTTTACATATTGGAGGAACAAGAATTTAGAAACTTTGAAACGACAAAAGCAACAAAAAGTAGCAACATGAATTATTTGGAATTATTTTGGATTGAAAGTTTTTTGACGAGTTACGTCTAAAGAATGTAAGAAACTTGAGGTACAAAACCATATAGCCGTGGATCATACCCATATATTTTTGGCAAACACAAAATCTGTAGCAGGAATTTTGATGATTTATGCAGAGAGGAGGAACAAGTCATTCGTCATAGTCATTCTAGATTCGCAATGACCGCATCGACGACCTCTTGAGTCGTGCTTGTTCCACCGAGATCTTTAGTACGGCACTTTCCATCGGCGATGACTTTTTTCACTGATGTTTCAAGCCGGTCAGCAAATGAAGGAAACTGAAGATGTCTAAGCATCATAGCTGATGAGAGAAGCAACGCCACCGGGTTTGCTTTGTTATCCCGTACTATCGAGTCTTTACCGACATTTCCAGCTGAAGCACCTTGCTCAAAGACCGCATGGTCAGCTCCAACATTTCCTGTTTTGGCGTTTAACGTCACAGATACACAAATTTCAGACCATTCTTTTTACCAACATTGTAGCTCAAAAGGGTAATGAGACCATCAGTATAAGCTTTTCTTACCTCCAGGCATGACTCCTGTACCTCCAGCAATACCAGCAGCAGCGTTTGCAACTATGTTACCGTAGAGATTGGGCGTTACCTGCAAAACATAAATTAAATAACCAGTTCCAAGAAAAGGAAGCTAATGCAACAAGTGAAGAATGCTCTATTTGAGTTGAAATTGATATCAGCATTTAGCACTTACTTAGTGATGCTAAGTTAGAAACTATCTACTATAGAGCAGCGAGTTAGGAGTGATATAACAGTAGCAACAACCAAAGGCAAACTAAATCAAGAAACAGGGTCTGTTTAGTTAATTGAGAAAGCCCTACTAGAGATACACATCTTTGAATAATTTAGTATCATAAGCAAAATTATGAAACATACCATGACGTCGAATTGCTCTGGTTTCGCTACAAGTTGCATGCAGCAGTTATCAACAATAATTTCATTGTACTTGATACTCGGATACTTTTTAGCAACTTCTCGACAAGATTCCAAGAACAAACCATCGGCAAGCTTCATGATGTTAGCCTTGTGCACCGCTGTAATCTTCTTCCTGTTGTTCAGGTAAGCATACTCAAACGCGTACTTTGCAATTCGCTCCGAACAGAACTTCGTAATCACCTAACCAGAGAAACAAGATTACGATAAGAAGCATTATCGAATAATCACTAGTGTATGCAAATGTGCACGATAGCATACATACAAACAAGATCATGTTCAAGAAGATAGTAACCAAACGATCAACGAAATACGCATAATTCCATCATTTCGAACTAATCCATAATCGACGAATAGAAGATTCAACATTCTTTCAAGTTTTCCAATCGAAATCACCCTAAAGAACATGCCAAATCATTCTAAAACCAATCTTTCTAAGCTAAGATTCAACAAATTCACCATAACACTACTTCCAAATCACACTACCAGTTCTCATGAGGATTCCAAAATCGAAATTCTCACCTTAAGGCTCTCAACAACACCAGGAACAACCTCATGCTCAAGTCCAGCATACTCTCCTTCAGTATTCTCTCTAATCACAACGATGTCAATATTCTCATGGCGAGTAGGTAAACCAGGAAGATTGAAGCAATTAACCAGAGACGCAAACAAATCAAGCTCTTTCCTTAGCTGCACATTAAGAGAACTCACACCACCACCAACAGGAGTCTTAAGCCCACCTTTCAAACAAACCTTATTCTTCCTTATCGACTCCATAACTTCCGGTGGTACACGGCTCATTTCGCCGTGAACATCGTACTTCTCGAAGTATATCGGAGCGTGCATCGCTTCCATCACTTGTTCGACGGCGTTTGTAACCAACGGACCGATTCCGTCGCCGGGAATCAACGTCACGGCTCGTGGCGCTCCGTCGCCGGGTCTGGGCATGTAAGTCACGGATCGGGTCTGGATACTTGATCCGTTCGCGTTTCTAGCTAGATTCTTCAAGAGAGTCAGTGATCGGCGAGACATTTTTGCTCTGATCTGTGAAAGAGACGATCGAAGAAGAAGAAGATTCGCCCTTTTGGCCTTTGGGGATTGGAGGCGGACGAAAAAGGTTTTATTATAATACTTCAATGTATTTACAGAATTGCCTCAAAACTTGCTTAGGGAGACCAAAATCATAATTTCAGGTATTTATGCAAGTCGCCATAAATTTATAAATTTACACAATTGGCTAATAACTTCAGGTAAAATATTTTTCTCCATGTTTATTATTTTTTGACCAATCAGAGAAGGATATGTCACCGTCTCTAAGACTATGATTATTGCAGACACTCTCATGAGTGTCTAAAAACATTTTGTAATTAAATATATTAAATTTTAGGATCTTTGAGTGTCTAAAATCCGAAAAAGGATTCAATATTAGATCTTTTCGGATTTTAGACACTTAAAGATCTTAAAGTTTAATATATTTAATTACAAAAAGTTTTTAGACACTCTCATGAGTGTCTGCAATAATCATGCTCTAATGCTCACAAAAGGATCTAATATTGGATCTTTAAACTCAGTTTTAGACCCGCAAATAATAGATTAATTGTTATTTTAACTTTTAGACACACCTTTAAGACCCAATGGGATCACCAATAATCATGCTCTAAGAGACTCAAAACTTCATATTTGGCTTATTAGGCAGCATTTGCAAAATCATCACTTCTTCATTGAATTTTTTTCCTGTAACTAATTTGATATTTGTTTATCGAGCATCTATTAGTGAAATTAACAATTGCACCCTCGAAACACGAACAAACCAAAGATTTGGAAGTGTAGCATTTTCATGGAAGTGTAACATTTTCATCGATAAATTTGGAACAATACGAAAACGATAACCATGGCCTTTGCGCAAAGATGACACGCAAAAATCGAAAAACATTTTCATACGTAATTAAGTAGAAAATAAGTGAAAATATAGAAGTTATGTTTCAATATAACATACTTGCAAGAGCTTAGTAGAATCCATATGACAAATGATTTACATATAAATAAAATACATATAAACCATGTTTCTGGTATGCATCGCCTTATTATACAAAATATCTGCTAAGCCGATGCATAAAACCAGCCCAACTACTTGCTTGCTTGCAAAATGGTATGATCCAAGGGCACTGAAAATATGTTTACAAAAACCAAACCCCAAAAGCAATAAAAAGGTGAGTAATATTTTTTTTTTTAACACACTAGTAAATTAGTGGAATCCTCCTTTAGTGTTTTTCTCGCTTTCCTTGATTGCTTATAATGAAGGACCAAGACCGGTTCTACCAAATGAACCACCTAGCCTGACTTGAGAAGATTCATGAACACTTATCTTGATTGTTCGGCTCTGCGATAATCTATAAGTATCGACACATTCCTCGAGATCCACTTCACATGTCAGAAGAACCCATTCCTAATCATCATCAAGGTACTTAAGATCAAATTGTGTAATGTTATCTCTCTTCGCTACATAACAATTATGTTATTGATTTGGAAGCAGATAAAGAGAAATCAAATCAAAAGAAATACCTAAACACTCAATTCTCACTCCTCAAATAAGTCTTCGTTTCTTCGCCTTCCATGTCTTTAAGCTAGTGCCCCCACGTTTTCTTGCTTTATCATCTTACAAAGCACTTCGTAAGTCGTATGATTGGAGAAAACTACTTGTACCAATCCATCCTTTACCTTTCTTCTTCTTCAATCAAAAAGAAGTAATTTTCTTGCTTCTGAAGAAGGGAAGTGTAACATTTTCATGTATATTTAAGTACAACCAAAAAGTTAAGTACGTAGTTGCAAGAGCTTAGTAGAGAATCCATATGACAAATGATGTACATAAACATAAAAACACATAAAAACCATGTTTCTGGTAATGCATCGCCTTATTATACAAAAAAAGCTGCTAAGCCGATGCATGATAAAACCAATCCAACTACTACTACTAGCTTGCAAAATGGTATGATCCAAGGGCACTGAAAATATGTTTACAAAAACCATACCCCAAAGCTATAAAATGGTAAGTAATATTTTTTTTTGCTAACACACTATTAAATTAGTAGAATCCTCCTTAGTGTTTTTTTTTGTTGCTTACCTTGATTGCTTTATAAAGAAGGACCAAGACCGGTGCTGCCAAAAGAACCACCTAGCCTGACTTGAGAAGATTCGTGAACACTTATCCTGATCGTTCGGCTCTGCGATAATCTATAAATGTCGATACATTCCTCGAGATCCGCTTCACATGTCAGAAGAACCCATTCCTTGTCATCATCAAGGTACTTAAGATCAAATGGTGCAATGTTATCTATGTTAAAACGTCTAGCAATCTCATGTTGCAACTCTCTGTATCCCCAAGTTGGTTGCAAAGTAAACCGTATTTTCGCCTCACCGAATGTTGCTTTCACTTTAGATGCACCTCCAGCTTTCAAGCTCCTACTACGGCTTGATAACCGAAGTAGATTATCAAAATGAAGATGCTCACCAAATGTTTTGTGGCTTAAGGTTCTAGAGAGAGAATTTGTTTCTTCTTGATTCACCGTATGCAACCTTACCTCGCTACGAGCTCTCTTCAATATCGCGCTAGCGTTTTCAGCCATCAGAGTTGTAACGGTATTCGAGGTGGTTGCGGTATTGTTGCTTTGATTAGCTCCAGTTGAGCAACAAGTGCTTGAACCAGAGCTATGACTACAAGAAGATGATGGTGGTGACTTTGGAGCTGCAGTGATTCCTTGTGCTAAAACACCGTTCTCGGTTTGGCCATTCGAATGCTTTGACTGATCAGTGTTCTTGAGGGAAGTGATAGTCCCGGATAAATTCGGAGAGCTTAACTCAGGGAAGCTTGTGTAGAATGAATCAAGTTGGATAGAGCCTTGAACACCTTGAACAGAGTCTATAACAAGTTGGAGTTTCTTTAACGAGTGTCCTACTTTCTTGATTTTTCGCGAAGGCCATCGTGTGATCCCGTGTTGTCTACATATTCTTTTCAAGGTAGTTGGACAAACTGCAACATAAGATATAACTATCCATCAAAAAACCATCCAAACGGTAACACTTGATTTAATATATGACGATTGTTACAAAATAAATAAGAATCCGAAAGAAGATTTTTTCTTACCACCAATGCTTTTCGCGGCATCTTTGAGGCTTCCAGCGAAGTATTGTCGAAGAACTTCTAAACCGATTGTCTTTTCGGTTTTCGTTCTTCTCTTTTCACCAGGTCTTCTACTACTTCCTAGTAATGATTGTCCTCCACCACCAAATGAACCAGATTCAAAGCTTGGATCCTTATCGAGTTTGAGTCCTGAATTTGAAGCATTTTGAAAATGCTCTGCATCTGAAAGAAAGTTGTTGTTGCCTTGACTACTAGGATCCCATCCAGAAAATAGCATGTACTCTTCTTTTGGTTCTTCTTTCTGATATTCCCAAGAAAGCGATACGCCTTTACCTTTCTCATTTGCCTTTACCATATGAGAGATCCATGAAGAATCTTCTTGAGAGATTTCTTCCAATAGTAAAGGTTTAAGATTTTCTCCGGTTAGTGGCTTCTCTGAGAAAAGTACTTCTTCTCTAACAGGAAACACAACTTGTAGCTCTAGCTCTTTATCAATGACAAGATTTAAGCTCCTGAAATCTTGCTGCAATGTCACAGACAAACACTTGAGCATTTCTTGTTGCGCTTCCGTGTCAAGGCAAGTTTTCGGAAAGAAAAACTCCAAAACAAACTCAACAGAACTAGTGAATTTGTTTTTCAACGGTACTGCTAAAGCGGCGTGTAGGCCAGAGATTTTAGCATGGTGTGCAAGAGGGTAGTTGGTTTTACTAAAAGTAGTTACTTCGGGCACGAAAAACAGTTTGCTCGCTTTAAACGCTTTTCCTACAATGCCTTCTCCTTGAAGTAGATGGTGTTCAGAACATGCTTCAAGAAAATTATGACTTTGTTGATCAAGGACAAAGCAAGCTGAATCTACAGTTGAAACACACTCTGAGATGTTCTCATCGGAATGGCGAGACCCGTCTTTCCCTAGACGAGCACACGGTGCCCACGTTAAAGCTAGAGGAAGATCATATAATCTGCATACCGATGTCATAAAATCCGATACTTCAGGTAATGCTGCATAGTAGAATTCATTATACACCTGCAAAAACTGAAACAAAGAAGTATATTTAGTAATAATAACAAAAAAAAGTCAAATTTTTCGGATTTTTTATTTTACGAGACCATTTATTTATTTTCTTGAATACTAAGACGTTCTAGGCCTCAAGCCGGGGACCAGAGCATTTTATATGTCACTCGAACTAGCGAGCTCTAGGCTTTGCGTGATATATATTAAGAGTTGAACTAATGACTTTTGGTTTTATGAGACCATTTAACATACCTCTGTGCTTGGAGATTTCAAGTTTCTTGAACTTCTTAAATTAACAGCCTACAAAAACCATAAACCAATCTTTTTAGGATACAATACAAAAAACAAAACTTCTCATTGAAGAATCAAGTTATAAAGTTCAAGGGAAGAGAATTATTTACCTCTAGAGCTTTACAGATATTCTCAAGTTCTGGTCTATAATTCATCTTTTGAGTAGTTGTGACAATCTCAACAACACCTAAACAAGTACCACTACCTCTTTCAAACACAGGAAGAGCTAATGAACCACGAACATCACATTTCTGCGCTTCTTTGATCCGCGGATACTCTTCGCTTCTAAAAAACCGAACATCAGGAGTCCATTCGGGTAACTTCCCGAGGAAAACACGGCCAGGGAGACCCGCAAACTCCTTGGAATCTTTATCAGCTGGAAAATTATATTCCACTGAAACATCTCTGTATCTTTTAAGACTCGAGTATTTCGGGTTAAAGAAGTGTGGCTGTTCCGAAGTAGTAAGACAGGTCTTGCCTTCTTGTTGAATTGGTACCCATATTTGTATAAGAAAGTCGTTATCTTGACCCGCATCGTTAAGACCCTTTATAGCTTGTACTAATCTATCTTTCACAGATGAAGAAGGTCCTCCTTGGTTTGTTCTTGGAGCAATCCACCATCTTCTTCCTAACTCAGTTTCTTCAAGTAAAAATTTCTCTGCTTGTGAAGAACTCATAGCTCCAGATTGGTCATAAGCTACTTGATTCATTTCTTCGATCTTTAGAAAACTCGGTGTTATTGGAAGAAACTTTCTCTCTGTTTCTTGATTGGAGATATGATCTTGTGAAGAGTTCTCTGCATATTGATAACCATAAAGGTAAGAGTTGTTGTTGTTGTTGTTGTTTTGATTCATGGTGATGGAATCAGACGTTGTTTGCTTCAAGCTCTTACCGTCTGTTGTCTCGAGCCAACATCCATCAAAGAAGAGTTCGTCCATGAAATCCATATTCATCGGCGTGTCAGAGAATGCGCCAAAGCTAGAATTTGGTAAGAAATTACCACTACCACCACCTTCCATATCAAAAGAATCTCTCTTTTTGTTTTCTTGAACTTAATCTTGAATCCACCAAAATTTTCAAGAACCAGAAAGAACAAGTGTCTTTGAGGTACCCTTAAGGTTCCTTTCCTCGGTGTCTACATAACCAATCTGCAAAGATTGCAGAAACATGATTTAATTTCAAAACAAGAACAAGATAAGAGCAAAACTCAGTATTTGTCAACTACAAGATCAAAAGTGCATTATATAATTAGCATTTAAGAGAGAGAGAGAGAGAGAGAGGTTTGTGTGAAATCATAGAGAGAGGCCTATAAATATATAAAAGCTAGAGAGAGTTGACTTGAAAGAGGATTTCATCAAAGTACTAACATCAGCTTTCAAGTACAATATTCCCCAATGGACATGGAAACTCTCCAAGAGGGCCAATTATTGAACTACTTGTTAAAAAAAGACAAATTCTAGGAAATTTCTATCAGAAAAATTAAATGCCACACAGAAGAAAGAAATAAAGATAATGGAATTATAAAAATTAAGAATCTGATGCTTCATGACATCAGTTTCCAAAAAACAAAAAACAAAAAACAAAAAATCTTCTGATGCTCAATGACATACACATAACTATCCAAAGAACAAAAACAATCTTCCAACCAAAAATAAAAATAGCCAGAATTAGTTAGTAAATACAACGAAACCCACAAAAAGAAATAAATTACTTACTTTATCAAGATTCCTTGAGCAAGAAGAGAAACTTTCTTGAAAAAAAAAATTGACTTTGGGTTTCAAACACTCAAAGAAGAAAAACAACAGATTTAGTTTTGCTCTGTTTTTTCAGTTATTAAGAGGTTGTTTGGCCTCTGTTTATTCGTACACAAACACACATAAAAGATTTTGAAAGAAAAAGAAACAAAAAAAGCTGTGAAATTTTTCTTTTTTGGTGACAATAGATGAGATTATCATACACCACTTCTTTAGTTTCTGGACACAAGTAGGTGATGAAAGGTAATATTACTCTATTTTAATCTCACCATGTGGGCGTGCAGAATCTTTCCCAAGAACAAAGTGGACCCGTTTTATATACCATCCAATAAAATCTATCTACTGTTCTTCTTAATATTCACACTTACACCTTAATATTACCCCCCAAAAAAATGAAAAAATGAAGGAAAGAAGATGTGTTTTCTTTTTTTTTTCTCCAAGAAAGAAAGAAAAAAAGGAAAATGAAGTTCTTGGTTTTTTGTAAGAGCTGAGATGTGTTTTGTTTCTTCTCTTAATGATGTAGTTGGTGATGTCTTTGGCTTAATATGTTTTAATTTAATTTAAGATATGATTGAAATATGATTACGTAAGCAGATGTGTACATTGTTCTGTTTCATTGGTTAATCTATTATCAATGGAAGAGGAGAAAGATTCTTGTAAGAAGAAATGTCTGTCATGTTTGAATAGGTTTTTCATTTGACCTTCAAGATTCTTTCTTTAATTTTCTCGTTAAGACAATAATCCATGCCTGACCTCAGCCCTAGTTTTAATATTTTTTTGTTTACTTTGTTTGATTAATTGATGTTTTAAAAAGTTTGAAATTTTCTTAATTGCCCTTTGTATAAATAATGGCTCTTTTTACTCATCTTTCTTTTGATTTCCCATGGTGTTTTCTTTATTCTCTCTGTATGTAGATTAAAATAATTAGCCAATAGTCTCTCTTTTTCGATAAGATTGAGTTTTGTATTGATTTCAGTACAATATAAAGGTTTTGATATGTTATATTTATCCATTAAGATCATAAACTTTAATGCTTTCCATGCTTTCTAATGGCGTCCATGTGAGTCCGATTCATGGAAGACGAGAATGAAGTAGTTTTTTCCGAATAATGTACAATGATTCGTTGAATTGTTTTCTTTTTAGGATAAAAGTTTGCACTAATTAATTACTATATTGCTAATTATAAAAGTTTAGCCTTTTTCTAATTATAATGATGATCTAAGTACTTTCCATTTTTCATGATAGCTATGAAGTGTAATCGTGTAGAAATTACTTGAATTATTGAAGCTCAGTAACAAATGTTCTTGAGATATTTACAAATGTTTTAGGTTGACAAAAAATGTTCTTACAACTGAAATCCATCCCATTTAGAATTGTGTGTTAATTCTAAATTCCTTATGTTATAATATGATTTTGCTTTTATAATTTATTCATGAAAATATATTGGAGTTCATTCAGATGATTCAATAATACTCCCTCCGTTTTGTTTTTATTGATGTTCTAGAAAAAAAAATTATTTTTAAAAGATTGATTTTTCACATTTTCAATGCATTTTTAATGAAAGTATAATAGTGAATTGTAGACTTCAAGACATATTTATTTATTTTATTGAATCACTATTGGTTTAGAATTATGGAAAATTGTTTATTACAGAAAATAAGACATTTATAGTTCACCATTAATGTGTTTTCTTAATATTTGTGAAAACTCTAGAAAACCAAACAAATAAGAACGCAGGGAGTATAAACGATTCAAGAATGTCTAAGTTTTTGAATAGCTTTGGATTTAGTAAATATTAAAATCTAAACTGAATAACACGGACTTCAAAATCTATAAAGCATGATTTACAATATCAAATCAAATAACAATCCATAATTTAGAATCAAGTATTAAATATACTATATTATGTTTTTATTTATATTTTACTGAAATATATCACTGAATAAAATATTTGCAAGAAATGGGTAGCTTTAGTTAGTGTAATTTACATGATTTAGTGTAAAAGCCATTTAAACAAATAAAAAGTTCACACACAGTGTTTAGTACAAATCAGATAACAATGTATATACGAAACATATTTAATCGGATATGAAAAATAAAAATTGTAGTTTGAAAATTTTAGCCTATCAATTTTTGTTTGCGCTTAGTAATGATCAACATTGTTGGTGAGTTTGTTACAATTCTATTGAAGATTGCCTCAAATGCCTATGTGGCTGATGCTATTTGCATGTTTGGTCTCTCCTAATAAAGACCCGGTGGTATATATCTCACTTTGCGCTTGCCTTCTTCCGACAAGTTTAATAGTTGATTCGTCGAACTGATCAAATTTAACTGGTAACTAACCAAAATGGGTAAATAGATGGGAACAAGCAGATGAAATAAAGTACCATTTTGTACCCACATTACAGTATGTGATTTTATGAAATAATGTATCATATAGTAAAAGCGTATGTTATTGGATGTATCATAAATAGATGTGCATAACAATATTTTTTTTAGCTAGATAGCGTGATATTTCATATGATATTAACATGTTATTTATTCACACACAAAAGCTTTAGTAACTTGAAGGTTAACTTTATTTAGCAAAAAATAACTTGAAAGTTAAACTGTAATTAACTATAAAGTTATTTACCTTAAAAAAGTCAATGTTATTGTTTTTCTATTTTTTGTTTACTTTCAAAATATCACTTAATTAGTATTGTTTTTTCGACTTTCGACATGCATATAGACGTACATTTTAAAGAATCTTGTATTTACATTTTTTATAAACGATATGTGATATTTACCTGGTTTCTATATCCGAAAGAAATAAAAAATTTCGAGAAAGCAAATGTTTATCTTTCGGATTTAGTTTGGAAATCATTGATAGTCTTTGTATATTAATTTACTCTTTTTTTTTGAAAATTGATATTAATTTACTTAATTTTTAAAAATATTATATTATATTTTTGTATTGTAGCTAGCTAGGCATTGGATTCTTCTACAATAAAGAAGAAGCAAATGATTTGTTGCAAATACACGTACAATTAAATAAGACGATATCATATCTTGTTAAAGGGAAAAACCCTTAAAAATATCCCAACTATTTTACATTTGGAAGAAAAATACATGAACTTTTAAGATTCCCTGAAAAATACACGACATATTAAAAAGTGTTATATTAATACACGATCTATTAAAAAGTGTTATATTAATACATATACATTGAAAATCGAACAATTTTACACCTAATTTTTCCGAGCTTTCAAGTTGATCAGCGGCGGATTTTGATTTCAAGTACTATATGTGGCGATCTATAGTTCTTTGAAAAGCTCTTAAGATTTCGAATCTAATGGTTCCGAGCTCACCGCATGATTTTAACCAAAACTAACTTAATTTGTCAATGAAGTTTCAGTTTTCAAATTTTAAAATTAAAATTCTCTGAATTATTAAGTGTATTTTGAAAAATCGAAACCATATATGAACTTATGGAACCAACATTAACAAAGCCCAGTAGGTTTTATTTGATTCCGACATGTTTGATTTTCGGATCTGAAAAATTAAACGGCGTTTCACTATTTCCGTTTCGATTTTCAATGTATATGTATTAATATAACACTTTTTAATAGGTCGTGTATTAATATAACACTTTTTAATAGGTCGTGTATTTTTGAAGGAGTCTAAAAAGTTCATGTATTTTTCTGCCAAATGTAAAATAGTTGGGGTATTTTTAAGAGTTTTTCCCCTTGTTAAACAAATATAGAAAGAGTGTGTAAAAAATTAAGCATATCGATTATGCTGAAATATTTAGAAAACATGTTGATTAAAAACTTTAGAAGAGATTGTTATATATATGCAAAGTAAGAAGTACCAATATAAAACTTTCGCAAACTAATGTAGGTCGTTTTTTCAGAACTCTTACATTTTGATTTTCTAATGCTAATTGGTTTTTTTCTTTTTCTTTTGGTCACATGCTAATTGGTATATATTTGTTCAAAATGCGCGACTATGTGTATATATGTACGTATAAGTTCTCTCTGCAACTTCAACTTCAACATGTCCTTTGAGTATATCAAGATTAGTAAGTTTATCGATCCAAGTCCAACTATACGGCAAATTCCTCCTCCAATCCAATCTTACACACATGTTCTTGTCAGTTTATCAATACTATATAAAACCTATACATTATAGATTAAAGAGTACATAAATACCATAGAATAATCCCCAAAGGTTGGGTTAAGTTAAGCCACTTTGCTCCAAAAAGTAAGGATCAACCGGCTCTCAGTGATCTCAGGAGCCACCCTTCCTCATCGTCTGATCTCCGACTCGCCGCATCCAGAACATGACTACTTTAATCTTCTTATGTTTCTAAATAGATATTCCTCGTGTTTATGATAGCTTATAAAGTTATAAGTTTTCTCGTGTACATACGATTTGTTTTCTTAATTAACTAGTCATAACTCATAAGACATATACTGTCGTGCACGAAATCTCTCTCAATTTTTATCTATATTAAAGTGAAAATAGCACAAAATTTCTTTTATTGAATTATTTGGTCTGAATCCGTCAAGCCCTACACATGCATGTCATAAGACATAAGACATATGTCGCTTATCTTGAAACACTATTTTTCACTCCTTAATGACATGATATAACCTTCCTATAGTTTGCTCAAAAAAAAAAAAAAAACCCTCCTTATTAATTAGACTTAGATGAAAGACTTTGATTTTATAACAAATACCAAAATCATGAGCGTCATGTTGTGTATAATTGTGTATGTGTGCAAAAAACTTGTTAAGATAAACTAGCAAGTGGTGCTAAATCTTAAACACAAAATGTTAATTAGTATATGCAACTACTTTACTAATTATCTGATAAGTACTGCGTGTTTTAAAGAGAATAAATTAACATAGAATTATAATATTTTTGTGAAAGCCCGCGATAATGGAAGATGATGTCACGCCGTATTAATGACTTAAAAAAATATGAAAGTGATTCATAATTTTTTTTCCCCACCTCTCGTTGCGTCACACTAAAAGTTAAAATAGATAATTGTTATAAATTGACAATTTGCTATTTTTGATATTTGAATAATAGTTTTGATTAGGTGTAAAGCCTGGATTAAAAGATATATTAATCCCGCTAAAGAATCCACTTAATATGATATTTTGATTACAGTCTAATTAACTATAGTGCAATATATGCTTATCAATAGTTATATTTGTTTTTTCGTTTACAAAAATAACGATGACGTGCTTCCCACATAATTAAATGTAGCTACATAAAGCATAATATACATATATATAGTTAAACTGTTTGTATTTTTGTTAATATTTAACTGTATGTTGTACTACTGGTTTCTAATCTCACCTTGATTATTTTTTCATTTTTGGATCTGAATTTAATTATAAAGCTACAATTTACATTACTCAAGGACCTTTTTAATGCTTAGTTTACTAAACTGTAATGAAAATTAAGATCTTGTTTTGTTGACAAAAAAAAAAAAAGATCTTGTTTTATTTCTGTTTATATATATATATATATATATATATATATATATTAAGATGAAAACAAACAACATCGTATTGAAGAATAGTCAAGCATCAGCAATAAGGAATCGTCAAATTCATTCATATGTATATATTTGTTGGATCTATCTGACATTTTCTTATGACGTCAAACCCAATTAATGTTTTCGGATCATATAAGAATATTTAAGTTGTAGTTTCTGAATTAATGCAAATTTGACAAAGCTTATTGTGTATTAGATATCTTTATATTAAAAAAATTCACAATCACAAATTTGTTTGGACGATTTCGCTAAATGGAAAATATGGATTTTTTTTTTTGTCAACGGAAAATATGGATTAATTTTGATAAAGTATATTTCATAAACTTTTGTCATTATTTGTTATAAAATATATGTTTTAGAATGTCGTAATATTGCTAATATTATGAGTTCGCCGATCTATTATCAAATCACTCTAAATCGTTTTTCACAAATAGACATAGTTAATCGAGTTGTATGAAAGATTTTTTAATTAATTATAGAGAAACTAGCTTAGTTTGACACAAATATATTCATATATTACTATACTAACACCCGTTCAAAAACACTTAATAAAAAAGCATGTAAAAGGTAAGTTAAACTATCACACCTTCATTTAATCACAGAAATGTCATTTTATTCTATTTATTAAAAATTAAAAAAAAATAATTAAAACTCTACACTTCCTTATAATCATGTCATTAGCCACCATCATTAAAACAAAATTATTTCACTAAAAATTATCAAACACTTTTGTTAAAACAAAATTCTTGTCGACAAAACTTCTTTTTCTATCTTTTTACTCTAGATAAAATCCTAAAACTCCTCATAATCATGTCATCAACCACTATCATCACCCAAAAAAATTCCTCTTGATTTGTTAAACGCCGGTGATGGAATCCGACGACCTCCGCTATCTCTAATTGAGCAAAAAGAATCAAAAATATGTTTCAAAAAAGTTTCAGATTACAAGCCACTTTTGAAGCTCTTATATACCTCAAAAAAAAAATTCTTGGTGTCGTTGAAAATCTTGAAGAGTCAGTTTCATTTTCAATTTGAATTGCCCCAATCCGTTACGCGAATCATAAGTTATGAAGAAAACATTGAAGACATTTCCTGCAGATGCAAGAAACTGTTACTAGAATTTGTCTCTTGTAAACTCAATAAAGCTAACCTTATACTTTTAAATATGTATCACATATCAATATAACTTATATGAACCCAACAAGTAAAAAGAAACAAATGTTAGGAAAAGAAACAAAAACGATTGAACATATCCAATCATCTAGACATTAAATCGGAACCTTACATGTCTTGTAATTATGACATGTTTGATAACATTTGGAACATGTGTGTTCTTTTCTAGGACCTTTTTTTATGTGGCAACAAGATAACCCGATGCTACCAAAGGTTTAATTATAACCCTTTTTTAAATTAAATTTTTGGTTTATTGCGGTTTAAACGGTTTGGTCCGGTTAATATGATATAGTTTGGTTTGGTTTAACATAAAGGAGTATGATTAGGTTAATTTATATAAATTAATCTATGGCTAAAAGGAAATAAATCTGTTGCATAAAGAAATAAATCTATCATATAAATTTGTGGGAAAAAGAAATAAATTTATCGAATACTAATAAATTTGTCAAAATAAAATAAACTTATGGCCAAAGGAAAATAAATTTGTGATAAATTAGTTAAGTGTGTCAAAATATAGTAAATTTATTGCCAAAGAGAAATAAATTTGTTGAAAGCTAACTAAGTTGGTTAAATTTTAGAAAATTTGTGGCTAAATAGAAATAACTCTGTGAGAAAATTATTAAGTCTGTCAAAATAAAGTAAATTTGTGGTCAAAGGAAAATAAATCTATTGGAAGCTAATTAAGTATGTCAAAATTAAATAAATCTGTGGCCAAAAATAAAAAAAATCTATTAGATAAATCGGTGGGACACTAATAAGTCTATCAATATTAAATAAATTTGCGGCTGAAGGCAAATAAGTTTGTCCACAAATAAGTCTGTCATTTCAATATATTAAATCTGTTATATGGTAAAACCGTAAATATTTTATTTTTTTATATATTTTCAAATTTTTTTGATAATGGCGTTTTTGTAAATAAAATTCTTCCTAACAAAGAATTTGAGGGTAAAATAGGCATATAAACTTTGTTAGTAATAAAAATATTTTAAGAGCAAACCTAGTAATAAAATAATAAACTAGTGCCAAACTACTTTTTTCCCCTTAATTATATATTTAATATTTGTTAAAAAATTATACACAAAAACAAATGATTTTTTACTATGTATTATGAACTTTTAGATCAAAATCAACTAACTATTAGAAAACTGGTTTATGTCATTTATATACCATATATTCGCATCACAATTTTTCAAATGACATTTCTAAAAAATCAATAATATACTTTTATTTGTGTCAAATCTCTGATTTTATGTTGAGTTTTATTTTATGTTGAGTTTATTGTTGAAGAATCCCCTAGAATGTTTTTTTTTAAGTTCTAAAAATATCACTTTTTCAATAGTTCCAAAAATATCACAAATTACAAAAGTTGATTTTCAATAGATTTGTAATTTAAATTTTTTGGGTTAACTATTCCTAAATTAGGGTATAGTTTTAGGAGGTATAATTTAGATTTGGGATTATGATTTAGGGTTTAGTTTTGAATGGTAAAATTTCATTTTAATTTTATGGTATTTGTTAAATTTGAATAAAAATGGTGTTTTTGGAACTTTTCAAAAAATGGTGGAATTTTTGAAAATAGCTCTTCGTTGTTTTCAACTATTAGATATATTTAAACTAAACTAAATGGGCATGTTGGGAAAACTAAAAAATTTCGGCATAGTTCACTATTTTGTTTCTTTCTTTCTATGGAATGCCTATGAAAGATGCATTGAACGTGTAAGGAGATAAATCGGTCAACTTCATCTTACGTAAGCCTCATATCTACCATTTTTAAACATACATAGAAAACAAGCAACATATCCTAAAATATTATGATACAGAAAAAAACGAATAGACATGAAATAGATCCCATATGTACGTGAACAATATTTTTTTCACGCGCGTGTGATGTTCACGAGCCAGTAGAATCATATAAGAGCTAGGGGTTTATTTCATCCTTGCTGGATAAATTGGCATAAAAGGAATTTTGTTTAACTAATATTGCAGTTTTACATAATATGTTCTTTAAAACTGTTATAGAAAATTTCAGAAGAAGATTCTTCTTGTTGTTTTCGTGAATTGATTTTATACTAACAACTAGCAAACATCGCTGTAAACGATACATATTGTTATTAAAAAGAGTTAGTAGTTGATTATTCACGAAGGTTGTGTGTCGCACTAGTTTGATAATTGTGTGAAGGACAATTGATTAAATAATTATTTAATAGATTCGAGAAGATTAATGGAAAAACTGTCTCGGATTAGGGTTCGTCCATGTTGTAATTAGCTCCGCGTGCTTACCTATAATGCATCTGAATCTTTAGATTATTAATACTTTTTTAAAAGATTCAATCTAAATCTATATTACAGATATGTTGAAGCTAGCTGGTGATGGTTATCTTAAATATAAGATTAAGATTCTTTTGCAGAATAAGATCTAATCTATATGTGATAGAATGGTAAAAGTTATCTAAAATAAAATATAGAAAGGTTGGAGTCTTGGAGATCGTGCGAGTTTGAGATCAAGTCATCAAACAACGAAACTTGTCAAAACTCAAAAATAATACTAAGCTTCAGTAAAATTAAAATGTTAAAAGCTATTTAGGCGGGATTTAACATAGATTATTCGGATCCACTTTAACCGTAACAAACAAAAAGTTAAAATGTCCTACCATAAGGTTTAATTTTCTCAAAACGGTTGAACATGCTTCTGAATTTCATGTTTTAATAATGTTGGTATTGATTAGCTATACATTTGAGATTTTATTTTAAAATTTGGATTTTGCAATTATTGTATTCCATAAGTGTAATGATAGCCATTTGGGTCTCATTCTTGTATAGAGGTTAAGCTAATTTTCTCTGTATTCTATTAGTTGAGGTTTTTAGTTATCTTAGTACAACATTTTTAGGTAAAATAACAAATGGAAACTAAAGATTAATCAGACTATATTTCTCTAAAGATATTCGTAATACTCGTGGGTCAAATTATGTCAAACTCTTCGATCAAATCACTTTAACCTTCTAATATCTGCGAATCTAACATGTGTCAGCTTTTTAAGTAAAATATATCACTTCCTATTCCACAACATTTTGTCTCCAAGATATTTTGCTTTTCATCAATACACATGTTCATTGTAAAAATATACAACAAGAATTTGCCAAAGTAGAATTTTGCACTCTTGTCAATTGTCATAAAATCCAGTTTCTTGTAATTAAGATATTTATTTTACTACATTTTGGTTGTAACGTTTCTTAGACTATTAGATATTGCTTTCAAAATTAAAACACCAAAAAAATCAGTATATATTGAAAAACGAAGGATTGAGCATTTTTTATTTATTAAGCATATATATATAGAAGGATACACCATCATCCTAAATACATCATTATAATATCATCAAATCACAACATCATCCTATTAGAAGAACCAAACATCCAACAAACATATAAACATAGATATATACATACATACCAATTAAAGCCCTAACCTAAGATCTAATGAACACTCTGATTTGTCTAAAGTAGAAGATTCTTGTACTGTCGCAGGAATATTCAAATCCAAACCACCACCAATCGTAGTCTCCTCTTCTTTCTCCCAATGACATCTCATGTGCCCACCTAAAGCTTGACCACTCGAAAACACTCTAAAGCAAATATTACACTTATGATTACCCGAAAACGTAACAATCCTTCCTTGATGATCTTGATCACTAGAACCACTAGTAGTAACCGTCATGGTATCATCAGTTACGTTTGTAATCGCAAAACATCCTTTAACGTTCTTGTGACTCGCTCTATGTCCTCCTAAAGCCTGATGCGATCCAAACACTTTGTTACATCCTCCACACTCGAACCGGTCACTACTCGACGGTATTGTATTGGCAAGCATTAGTAGACAAGAAGCAACTTCATGTTCTTTTTCAGACATACAAGACCAATCTGGTGATGATCTTCTCTGGCTTGATGATGAAGAAGGTACTGATGAAATGTGGCTACGGTGGTTAGGAGGAGGATTGATGCCACGCCATTGACGTTCAGGGTGACATCTCATGTGACCAAAGAGAGCTTTCCAAGACCAAAACTGTTTACCACATTCGGTACACGGTCGTGTGATTTTAGGAGCATTTGGGTCTGGTTTTTTGGTGTATTTAGGTTTTGGCGAAGAAGTAGAAGATGAAGAAACGGTTTTGGTTCGTTTTTTCCTAGGGCTTTGATTGTAACTTGGAGATAAAGCAAAATGGAGATTTGGATTAGGGTTGTTGATAGGGATGATTGCGTTAGAAGGAGGAGGATTAAGAAGTGGAATGTGAAAATTGGGATCAGAATCGAAATTACTGTTGGACATTGTAAAAAGAGAGAAAGAAAAAAAAGTTAGAAGTTAGAGAAAGATTTGGTTAAGTAGAAGAAAGAGGAAGGAGACGGTTACGTGGATAGGAAGTTATGGAGGAACATGGAGACAGTTAACTTCAGTTGAGGAACAGAGCGGTTATTATGTAAGGAACCACGTTTTTCTTAGTTTATGTTGTCTCGGCTTGGCCCAATATTATCTCTAATGGCCCAATATTTATTTGTTTGGTGATTCACTTGTCAGTAATTCGGTTTGATATATACATGCTAGTGAATCTCAATATTTAAAACCCGAACAAATGTCTACACATGTTCTACTATGTGGCATCTGAATCGTTTAGTATCTCAACATATCAACTGATCAGTTTTCTCTTTTTAATAAATCCAACTGAAAGGTTAAATAATTGACGACAAAATAAAAATTTGACATTCCAAGACCAAATAAGAAATTTGTGAAAGAGTGATAACATTGGAAGGAAGAAAAAGTTTTAAGAAGACCCGCTTGCAACTTTTCTGTATACAATTTGACCCCTACAAAAAATTTTTTTTACTATGAGATTGCCACAAAAGAAAAACTTACAAAGACGACAAACACACAAAAAAATCAACGAACCTTTTCTAAATCACTGGCCAAGACTACCCAAGAGTCGTTCTACAGCAGCGTTAACGTTGCCGTTGGTTGCACGTAACGCCCTAATGTTCTCTGCTCTGTCAAAGAAACCCATTTCCTCTAGCTGTTGCAATTGCGTTGCGTAAAGCTCTTCAGGAGGAACTGAGGCAGTAGACAAACACAGATATCAGAAATGTATGATTTGAATCAAACCAAATCTATGTATAAGAGGATTGCATCTCACCATTGGATTGGTTCGCACCACTTAAGCCGCCAGCACCAAGACCGCCAAACATATTCATCAATAAATCCAGCCCCCCGTTATTTCCTGTGCCTAAAACCATTGCGTGGTGATATGAAAATACGATAAAAACATGTGCATAGACAGACATAGAACCATGAAAGCATACAAAGCAATAACAAATAAGTGATGTAACTAAGGCCTATGAATTGTGGTACAACTAATATCTGATTCCAAGAGTACCTGTGGCAGCACCAGTTTGCCCCGGAACCCTGCATAGAATGCAAGTTAAATTGATCAGTATACATATATAGAAATCAAAATAGTGATAACTACGTCACACGACCTCCCTTAAGTCAATGTTCAAGTTTACTTCAACCATTAAAATACTTCATAGTCTTTAAAAGGTTACTAATAATTTCAAGTCAGCCCATTCAACACAAAAGTTATTTTCCATATGGGGAACAAACTAGAGTACCTTTTCACAGTCAAGATTCAGTCCATTCATCTAAATTAACTATTTAGCTATTCAATAATCCATTTGAACATGAAGCCATCTCAACTAAATTTAAATATATAAGAAAACAGCAAAGGAAATTCTCACTTACTGGTTGGTTGTATTCCTGAAAAGTGATTGCTGCAGAGTCATCATTTGCTACAGACCAAAAACAGTTCCACAAACGTTAGGCTGGAGAAACTTCATCACATTTGAAATAGCTTAAAGATACAAAAATCTATTTTGGAAAAACCACATGCATAGGAGGCTGGACAGACCTGCATTGCCTCTGGGGAGCTAAGCATTCGAAGGAACTCTGGGTTCTGCATCATTTCCCTCACCTGCGGACTTGAATCCATCATGCTTCGGAGTTGTGGGTTGAGACTCATGATCTGGAATTGAGACATAATAATATTAAAAACATGTTATCAATAACCACAAAGCCTTAATTATATTAGTCCACGCGTTACCTGATTCATGTATTGTGGATTGGAAAGTAAGCTTTGCATCATCTGTGACATGGCTGGATTTTGTAAAAACTGGTTCATTTGAGAGGCATCGGGAGTAGCCGTTGGATCCCCACCAAGCATGCCCAGTCCACCAAGGCCACCAAGACCTTCAAGGCCAGCAAGACCACCAAGGCCGCCAATGCCAGGAACTCTAGTATCCCCAGCTGAATTCGTCCTCCCAGGCGTAGTTGTCTGGCCTGTCAAGTAAGAGCAGAAAAGTTTGGTCATCTTTATTGCATTACGCGTACAATTCAAGCTACAATATGCCACCAAGAAAGTTATTTACTCACGCTAACCATTATTCACAACAAATTGTTAGAACTACATCAACAAATTATTATACCATATTGTTCCTGAACTCGTGTGGTAAACATATGCGTAACCAACATTTGTATATGAAGCAAGCCAATCTAACCGTTATAAACTTTGAGAGTGTTCCTTATGCAAGACAAGTAATAAGCAAAAGGAAGGCAACACTATGAGAATATAGTTTCTTACCACCACCAGCACCCCAAGGATTTGGGAGTGGATTAGTATTCGGCACAGCATTCCCTGTGCCTGCTTCAGCATTGGTTGTCGTGGGATTGTTAGAAGCATCTCTACCTTGTGTAGCGCTTTGATTCCCCAGAAGAGCAGAAAATGGATTAGAATCCGCATTGCTTCCAGCATTTCCCGACATAGTTGTAGCGTTCATCAACGGTTCCTGGACATTCTCATACATACGCCTAAGCATGTTAAACCCCTCAGGACTAGATTCAATATTACTCATCGCTCTATCAGTATTCCGCATCATCTCACGCATAAGCTCCGGGTTTCTCGCAGCTTCTAAAGTCTGCCGAAGAATGCTAGGGTCGTTAAGTATATGGCCAAGCTCAGGATTTCTATCTACAAGCTCACGCATTTGCGGGTTACTCATAATCAAAGTCCTCATAAGTTCAGGATTGTTCATAAGATTCTGAATAGCCGGTGTATTCATCATATCTCTAACCATATTCGGATTTTGAGCTAGCTGTTGCTGTGCTTGCTCAAGATCCGGAAGACCAGCTCCGAATAACCCCGGCATAGCATTTCCACCACCCAACGGATTAAATCCAAGCCCCGGAAACAACGTCTCCGCTCCTCCGGTATTTGCACTATCATTAGAACCAACCCCTCCAGCAACACTAGGTGTAGTAGTGGTTTGGCTACCCACATTTGCAGCAGGAGGTGCTGGTGAAGAAGGCGGTGCAAAGCCTCGAACCATATGAAGAGCGTGATCCGCCTGTAAACCTATAGGTCACATAGAAACATCTTAATCACAGAGACTAAGCCTTACGATCATCAAATCCCTAACGAAATCAAATCAATCGCTAACGAAATCAGATCAGAGAAATTACCATAGCTCAAGAGAGTTTGATCATCTTTGAGGATTCGTCCTTTGTAAATCAATCGCTGCTGATTAGCAGGAACGTCGCAGCTCTGAGCAAGCAATGCTTTGAAAGACTCGACCGTAGAATCAAGGCTCGTCCTCACGCTAAATTTCGAGCCATTAGAGCACCTTACGTTCACAGGAACCACCTCTCCTCCTTCTCCGGCACCATCGACGACGGTTCTCGGCTCGTTCGAATCTCCTTCACCACTCATCTCCAAAAATTTATCCACTCGACGGAAATTCGAGATCAACAAAATCGATTAGGTCGTGAAATTGAAATCAATCGGAGGAAACCCTAACCCTAGACAGAGATTTAGCGGAGAAGAAGAAGAAGACTCAAAAAATTGGGATCGAATTGATTTTATGTTTGTCGTGTTGAACAGCAAATTTTGTATATGACAGTGAAAACTTTCTCTTTGTGTTTGTTTAGGATAAAGTATCGGGTCGGGTGGGTCAAGTCGGGTATTCGGGTCGGATTCTTTATCTAAATGCGTGCCGCGTGATGACGTTAATACGACATCGTTAATGCTAACTACTCTGGGTTTTTGAGATCGGTTTAGGTTTATTTCGGTTTAAACCGGTGAACCGTGTTAATTAGTTTGTGAATACGACGTCGTGTTTGTTATATATTTACTTTTCTTTAGTTTTTTTTCTTTAATACACATTTGGTGTATGCTTTGATTCATGGTTCACTACAACATTTTGCAAAATCCGACTTTGAGATTGTCTAAGGTGAAAAATAAAACTACAAAATCGATCATATATGTCCGATCATAACATAAGCAAATGAAATCATTGAACATCGATTATGGTTTCAGATTTTATTGCCAAAAATAAGTAGGGATTTTTTTTTTATATCACTAAACATACATGCATTTTTCCGAATTTCCGATATTAACTTTGAAGACATCCAAAACTACTAGACGAACCATGAAATCACATTAAGATCAATAAAATATTTTTCTCATGAAATGAATTTTTTGTAACTCACATGTCTAGAGATCTCATGTTAGCCAAAACAGATGCTACTTAGCCAAAATATTCAACTTCCTTCAAGTATGAAAACAATACTACTTCAGATTAAACCAGATTAATGTATTACATATTGTCTCTCTCTCTTTCCATGGATGATGACAGGAGGAGCAAATAAGGTTCTTTGGTGCACTAGAGAATTTGAGTGGATTTATAACTTCCATTACCCAATTTCTTCGGTGGAGCTTCCACATAATAGAATCCCCACATTCCCATGATACACACAATGGGTATTGGACATTTTGATTGTGATTTGTTTAACTAGATTTGTTTTCTCTTTTCAATATGACACATTGACTTTAGATTAATTGAGTTGTGTAACAAAGAATTAAAGAGAAGCAAAAATGACAACAATGTAAGCTGAACCACCTATTGTTTTGCAAAGCAATCCTTAAAGTTTTTGTCATTTTCCTAATTTCCATTTAATTCTTTGTTATTAAGCTAACGAACCCATGACTTTATTCGTTGTTAATCTTCTCAGCTTGTTTGTTAATCTTCCCAAACATTTTAATGATATAAGAATGTAATTGATGTAAATATGTCTCCCTTTTATTGGTAACAAGGTTCCTTAACAAATTTCCGTTGGGGTACAAAAATGACAAATGAAAGAATAATCCTTGTTGCACAAAAAAAAGAAAGAAAGAATAATCCAATGAGTAAACATGTTTGGAGTTATGTGGAACATTGGAAGATTTTTTTTCTTTCTGGTCGACATATGTTTTAAATGTGGACCAACCAAACTACAGTATATGCGAAATATTCATCAGACTTTGTTAATTCTCGTGTCAATGAACACCCCAAAATATAATAATATATATCAACAAAACAATCATTGTTTTACATTTAAAATAGAGACGAGGACAAAAAGAAACATTAAAATAGTAATGAGAGAATGCTATCGGAGTATAGCTTTGTAATCAAAATACAAGTATATAGAGTATCATACAATTTGATGACGCCAAAGATGATTTCATTACCCAATAAAGATTATAAAGATCATTAAAGTGTTAAAAAATATCTAAAATTCTTCTCTTCATCTTCTTTCTCCTTCCTTTTCTTTGGCTAGGAACAAAAGAGTCGCACACTTCATCAACTTGCAAAACAAAACAAAACAAAACAAAAAAAAGTTTTCATTTTTTCACTATCTCACTTGTTAATAATGGCTCATTACATCAAACTAACGATGTCGACATACTTTAATTAGCCTTCTTAGCCTGTAAATGTGTGTAAATCAAAAACCCCACCAAAAAAGTTTACAAGTTTCCCAAATCTTCAAGCATACCCACGATTCAATTTACTTCCTTTTTGTGTTTTTTGTTAAAGACCCACTCTTGCTTGTTCCTTCAGGTAGATTTTTTTTTCTCTCTGCCTGACGAATCTTCTTTAATAAATGGATGATTTTGGTTTGGGTTTTAGCATCTCTTCCACTAATTTCTTGTCTTCTTTATGTTTGAGGTAAGGGTTTAATCCTCGTGACACTTTTAACTTTCTCAGTTCTGGTTAAAGCTACTCTCTTTGCTTACCTTCTATATTCTCTTTGTTCATTACAAGTTTCTAACTTTCTACTATTTTGCTCTGAGAAATTATAAACCCATTTTGATTCTGTTGAAATGGGTCACAATCTCTCATTTTGTGAATTTTAGCTCAAGGTTTTTGTCTTAATTGCTTTAACTTGGTGTTTACAGGAACTGATTAGCAATGTTTTGGGTGTTGGCTCTCTTGAACTTGATTGTTCTTAGTAATGATGGGATTTTATCAGAGGGAGCTTCAAGGCCTCGTGATATTAATATTGGAGCAATCTTTAGTTTAAGCACTTTATATGGTCAAGTTGCAAATATTTCAATGAAAGCTGCAGAGGATGATGTCAATTCTGATCCCACCTTCCTTAACGGATCGAAATTGCGTATAACCATGTACGACGCTAAGCGAAACGGTTTCCTCAGCATCATGGGAGGTAAAAGAAACAAATCTTGTTTCTTATTTGATTCTTGTTATGAAACTAAATCATTGTTTTGTATGTTGTAGCATTGCAATTCATGGAGACTGATGCTGTGGCGATTATCGGTCCTCAAACATCGATAATGGCTCATGTTCTGTCTCATTTAGCAAACGAGCTTAGTGTACCTATGTTATCATTCACAGCTCTAGACCCTAGTCTCTCTGCGCTTCAGTTCCCGTTCTTTGTTCAAACAGCGCCTAGCGATCTCTTTCTAATGCGTGCCATTGCGGAAATGATAACTTACTACGGTTGGTCTGATGTGATTGCGTTGTACAACGACGATGACAATAGTAGAAACGGTGTAACATCTTTAGGCGATGAGCTCGAAGGAAGACGTTGCAAGATTTCTTATAAAGCGGTTCTTCCTTTAGATGTGGTGCTCACGAGTTCCCGTGAGATTATAGACGAGTTAGTTAAGATTCAAAGGATGGAATCTCGGGTAATTGTTGTGAATACATTCCCTAGAACCGGAACAATGGTTTTCGAGGAAGCTCGTAAGCTTGGTATGATGGAGAAAGGTTATGTTTGGATAGCTACGACATGGTTAACTTCGGTATTAGATTCTTCGCCTCGAAAGAACGTTGAAAATCTTAAAGGAGTGATCACTCTTCGTATCCACACGCCGAATTCAATAAAGAAAAGAGATTTCGTTGCGCGGTGGAACAAGTTGAGTAATGGAAGTGTCGGGTTAAATGTTTACGGTCTTTACGCGTACGATACTGTCTGGATCATTGCTCGAGCGGTTAAGAAGCTTTTAGATAGTGGATCCAACATTTCCTTCTCTAGTGACTCGAAGTTAACGAATTTGAAAGGAGGGTCATTGAATCTAGGTGCATTGAGCATATTTGATCAAGGATCGAAATTTCTCGAGTATATTGTGAATACAAAAATGTCCGGTGTCACGGGTCTAGTCGATTTTCTTCCGGACAGATCGATGATTCAGCCTTCGTATGATATTATAAACGTCGTTGATAACGGGTTTAAGCAGATTGGTTACTGGTCTAACCATTCTGGTCTCTCTATTGTACCTCCTGAGTCACTAATCAACAAGCCTTCGAATCGGTCTAGCTCAAACCAACATTTGGACAATGTGACATGGCCTGGTGGGACTACTGTGAAGCCGCGTGGTTGGGTTTTTCCTAACAACGGGAGAAGATTGCGAATCGGTGTCCCCGAGAGAGCTAGCTTTAAAGACTTTGTGTCAAAGGTCAATGGAAACAACAAAGTGGAAGGGTATTGTATAGATGTATTCGAAGCCGCGGTTAAACTGCTTTCTTATCCGGTTCCGCACGAGTTTGTTCTTTTCGGAGACGGTCTTAAGAACCCAAACTACAATGACCTTGTCAACAATGTCACTACTAGAGTATTTGATGCTGTGGTTGGAGATATAGCGATTGTTACGAAACGAACGAGGATTGTTGATTTCACTCAGCCGTATATAGAATCAGGACTCGTCGTGGTTGCTCCGGTCACTAAGCTAAACGATACTCCTTGGGCGTTTTTACGACCTTTTACACCTCCAATGTGGGCTGTTACCGCGGCTTTTTTCCTCATCGTTGGATCGGTTATATGGATTCTTGAACATAGAATCAACGACGAGTTTCGCGGACCTCCTAGGAGACAAATTGTTACAATACTCTGGTTTAGCTTCTCGACGATGTTTTTCTCCCATAGTAAGTTACATTTCGAAAACTCTACAATAACATTTTGATGATACAATCTCTCTAACAATGTTTAGTAATATTGCAGGAGAGAATACAGTGAGTACACTCGGTCGTATCGTGTTGTTGATTTGGCTATTTGTGGTTTTGATTATTACGTCGAGCTATACAGCGAGTCTTACATCGATTTTAACAGTACAACAGCTTAACTCGCCGATAAAAGGAGTAGACACGCTTATTAGTAGTAGCGGAAGAATCGGGTTTCAAGTAGGTTCTTATGCTGAAAACTATATGATTGATGAGCTTAACATTGCTAGATCAAGACTTGTTGCATTAGGTTCTCCTCAAGAATACGCTACGGCGCTACAAAACGGAACTGTTTCTGCGATCGTCGATGAACGGCCTTACGTTGATCTTTTCCTCTCGGATTTCTGCGGTTTCGCTATTCGAGGACAAGAATTCACCAGAAGTGGTTGGGGATTTGTGAGTACTACACTTCATTTTTCATAATGTTCTCTTTGATTGTTTAAAAACATTAATCTTTGATTTGTTTTGTTTTGAAGGCGTTTCCGAGAGATTCGCCATTAGCGGTTGATATGTCAACGGCGATATTAGGACTATCGGAAACCGGGAAGCTACAAAAGATACACGACAAGTGGCTTTCGAAATCAAACTGTAGTAAGTTGAATGATTCACAATCAGATGATGATCCGGAACAGCTTAAACTATGTAGCTTTTGGGGATTATTCCTTGTATGTGGAATCGCGTGTTTTATCGCTCTTTTTATCTACATCTTCAAGATAGTCCGCGATTTTTGCAACCACGACAAGCACGAGGAAGAAGCTATAGTACAACCTTCGCCACCAGAAAGTTCTTCGCGTTCGAGATCGTTGCAGACGTTTCTAGCGTATTTCGATGAGAAAGAAGATGAATCCAAGAGGAAATTGAAGCGTAAACGAAACGATGATCTTTCTGTAAAGTCTTCTAGACCAATGTGACATAGATTCATCATCACTCAAGCCATATTCATACGTATAGTTGTAAGTAAAGAGGATTTTGATTATAGTAACTTCAAGCAATAAGGCTTGAAGTATATGGAACAATTCTAACACAAAATTGAAGCATACATATAAACTTGTTAGACTAAAAAGCTCTAGTTGTCTTATAATTTTTAAAGAAGAAAACAACTTGGTAAGTATGGTTGCATAGAATCAGAAACGGGTACGCGGAAGCGATTTTTTTGAAAAAATTAGGATGCAGTTGTGGTTATTGATACTGCCAAGAAAATGATCTAAGCATTTTCGAAAGGCTAAACCTTGAAATTGATAGCTTCGGTTAAGAAACTCGACAAAATCGAAAGCATGTAAATTTCGACCTTTGTTCTTACTAAAGAGATTGTTCGAAAGAGATTATTACTGCACAAAGTAAAAAAAACACAACAACAAATCCATACCAATACACGGAAACATTACCGAACTTTAATCTCGAGATCTGGAGTCTTTCTTAGTTGTATTTATCAGCTTCGGCTTGTCTAGCACCAACGGAGAAGAACTCAGTGATGACTTCAAGAGGCATACCTTTAGTTTCAGGGACTTTAGCGTAAACAAAGACCCAAGAGATGCAACAGACGATCGCATACATTCCAAAAACACCGGCAAGTCCAATGGATTTGAGCAGGACGGGAAGACTGTACGTGACGATAATGTCACATATCCAGAACGTGAGCGCGCAGATAGCGATACAGATTCCACGGACTCGAGTTGGGAAAATCTCCGAACAGAGGATATTCGGAGCAGGACCGAAACCCATCACGAAGAAACAGAAGTAAAGAACCACGCTCACGGTCGATAAAACTGCGTGGACGATATTGTTCATGTGAACTATATTCGAGATTACTAAGACTATTAGCGTAGCTATCAAGATCGGGATCGTCGTAAGCAGCAACGTCCTGCAAAACCAAAACCGCAACATTTCAGTTCGTGTGTATTGTAAATCATGTAAATCGAGAACAAAGGAAGTTTTTTAATTACCTTCGACCCGAGAGATCCATGAGCCTCATTGCAACCGCTATTGCGGGTAACATAACAAAGGTAGTCAATGCACTTATAAGTAACGATGCAGAGGAATCACTGATCCCCAAGTTCGATAATAAGATCCCGACACCCGCCTGCTCTAGGATTTGCGGTGTGTAGTAAAGAACTCCATTAATCCCTGAGAACTGCATTAACCATAAAAACATTATTGTAAACCGTAATTTACTACTACATATTGATGTAACTATCTCTATTTACCTGTTGAAGTATCTGAAGCCCGACTCCTACGATTAAAGCACGTTTAACTCCAGGATCGTGAAGATCGTGCCATATCGACGCTTTCGTTGTTTCGGACGGATGAACCATAGACGGTCCAACTGAATGTTGAAGGTCTTTGGAATAAAGAGCAGGTTGACTAACCAAAGCAGCCGCTTGTACAAAATCCGTGTCACCGGTTCCATCGCCTCCAGGTAATGAAGCGATTGAGCCACGTCGAGAACCGGGGAAACCTTCTTGATGCAAGTAAATCCGTTTAAACCCGCCTTCTTTCTGTCCGGACTCATCTTCTCTTTCGGTCCATTTCCACGCCACTTGCCATCCACCTCCAATCCCCATACTACCCGCTCCTTCCCCGAGACCTCCTTGCACTTGACTACCATGTCGAAAAGTCGAAAGAGTTCCGTGAGCGTGCGTCATGTCTTTCTCCATACTCGTCGTTTGACGTGATATTAACGGAGAATGAAGATCCTCCCCATCGGAATCTTCACCACGATCCGTCGGATAATCCTCGCCTTCTCCAACGAGATTCTCCTCGTCCCAATCCTCGTGCCTCGGTTGATTCCCTCCTCCGACACTAAACATACTCCCGAAATGCGGGAACAAAGCACTCCTCATGCTTCCTGAATCCGGCATTTTCTCGTGAACGCTTCCGAACAGCGTCACAAGAGGATCGATCAAAGACCCGTGCCTTTTGCTCAACGTACTTCCATGACGCGACATAATGCTAACAGTACTTCCTCCTTTAACCGGCCTAGCTACCCAACTTAAACCTTCTTCCGCACCGTACAACTTAATCTGATCCTTATCAACCGCTATATCAAGATCGTCCGCTTCTTCATCTGCAGGACCGATTATATATTCCTCTATCGTTGTTTCACCTCCGATCCCAAGTCCCTCGACCAGCAAAGCCATCTCACCTACACATTACCATATACGAAAACTCAATACGATTTTTCCGTTGAAAGAGTTAAGAGTTAGAATGATTTAAAGACTAACCAGAGACGTCTTCGCGACCACGTAGTCTCTGCAAAACGCGTTTAGCTTCAACCATACGACCTTTACTAACGAGCCACCTCGGTGACTCAGGCAAGAAAAAGATCGTAAGGAAGAAAAACACAAGCGAAGGTACGAAAAGGACACCGAGCATCAATCTCCAGCTAGGAGAAGGCATCAAAGACATACCGAAAACCATACAGTAAGACAAGAACATCCCTCCAGAGCCGGTAAACTGCGGAAGCGTATTCAAAAGTCCTCTAATCTCGGGAGGCGCAGTCTCGGATATGTAAATAGGAACGAGAGTGACCACAATACCAACACCAAACCCATCTAATAACCTTCCTAAGAGCAACACAAAAACATTTGGTGACCATAGCATTACTAGAGAACCAACAAAGTAGAGAATTGATGATAATATTAGCATCGGACGACGACCGAGCCAATCAGCTACTCCACCAGACCATGTTGTGATTAGAGTAGCACCAATAAGTGACATAGCCACAATTAAACCTTCCATTGAAGGATTACTCTCTAATTCAAACTCTTTTTTTATGTACAACACAGCTCCTGCATAAAACCCACCAAAGAAAAGCTTAAAAACCAATCACACAAGCAAGATCTATGAAATTGTATTCAAATTGAACCATAAAAATCCTAACTTTATGGATTTTATGAATCAATTACCTGCAATTGTTGCGTTATCCCATCCTTGTAATAAGTTACCAATAGCAGCAGCAACAGCAACAAGAACTGCTCCACTCATGATTCTTGTCCTTTTTTTCAAAGAAATCTGAATCGAATTTCGTGAAAACAGAGTCACTACCTGAAAAATCGAAATCAAAACAAGCCCTTGTGAGGTAAAGAAGATGAAACAGAGAGAGAGAGAGATGATAATAAAACCAAAAAAGTATGACTTAAGACTATAACAAACCAATCGAAACAATAACAACAGGAAAAAAACCCTAGTGACGTAAAAAGGAAACAGAACTAAATGTCAAAATCAAAGATTTTAAGAGTAAAATTTGACTACTTTTAATCGGTTCCAAGTAGAAGAGAAGAGAAAGCAAAGAAAGCGCGAGAGAATTGTGATATATAGAGAGAAATGGGAACTAGGGTTTGTTGCAACTTGGATTCAGAAGCAGAATTAAGACACAGTATCAGTGACGAGCCGCTTCAATGGCGTCACTAAGCAATAAAAAAAAATCGATATTTTGGGTTAATGAATACTTTAAACTGTGAACAGAGTCTATGGGATTAGTGACACCTGCCCTTTTTGCTCCTGTCCTTTCAAACCACGTAAGATGCTTCTCGCTTCTCTCTCTCTCTTCGCTCTCGTGGTTTGCGTAGAGAATTTTTGAGAGAATTATTAAAAACACCAATAATAATAATACTAAAATTTGGAATCTTTTGGGTCCACCAGTTTGTACATCAGTTCATTCTCACCGTTGATAAAAGGGACTCATGAATTTTCATTTATTCGACGTGTTCTTCTTTACCATCTTGTAGTTAAAGTTAAAGTCTTTAATTAGGGTTTTCAGGGGCAAAAGGGTATTTTCACATCCCTGTCGACATAAATTCGAGGAGAAGGTTGGAATTATTTCTGTAAATGTGATTTTTTTTTTT
The DNA here is from genome assembly GCA_963576765.1 of Draba incana. Taxonomy (NCBI): domain Eukaryota; kingdom Viridiplantae; phylum Streptophyta; class Magnoliopsida; order Brassicales; family Brassicaceae; genus Draba; species Draba incana. Next base: position 4,909,830 of record OY755212.1, on the reverse strand, counting down.
TTTTTGAAATTTTCAATATAAAATTATATGCAAGATTTGAGTTTTCTGAAATAAAGGTATTGGTAAAGTAACGTTTAGTTTGTTTACATCCGGAAAGTATCTTCAAATCATTTCAACTTTACATAATTAATCAAGAAAGAAAAAATTTGCAATAATGGCGAATATTGTCTAATCACAATGAGACATTTTTAACTTCTTTTTTTCTACGACAAAAAAAAAAAAACTTCTTTTTTTCTTTGTTTGCTAACAATACTTTTAACTATAATTAAGAGTCCTATATTACAATAAGACTATGTACAATGGTTTTAACATTCAACACCCTCCTTTTTACTCCACCTCATCTTCTCTCTCTTCCACCTCATAATTCAACACCCATTTTTATTTTACACTCTACAATGATTTTGTTTAAAAAAATTCAACACCCTACCCCACATTTTTATTAAAACATATAATTTTATTAAAACACACTTAACTTTAATTAAAACACACATAATTATTATGAAAAAATTGATTTTGGAGGATAACCATAATTTGGTATGTGTTGGGGTTGGTTAGGAGATTGATTTTGAAATTTATAATTGTTGGGATTTTGGTTGTTGAAAGAGTAGTTACCAGAATTTTGGGGATTGAAAGGGTTATTATTGGGATCCAGTTACTAGTGTCTATTTATAGAGTAGAAAAAATTATAAATTTTGATATAAAATAAAAAAAAATAAAAATTTAATATATAACCAAATAATTGAATTGAAATAATTTGGGGAAAAAAAATCTGGTAAATCATTTTTTCTTTTTATATTTTTTTTAAAAATGCCACATCATCCACATTCTCTCTCTTTTTCTTCGACATTCTCTCACTTTTTCTTAGTTTTCAACATGTTGAATAACATGTATTAATCCACCTCAGATTCAACCCATTTTTCAACACACTACTGCACCCTTTAATCAGTTGATTTTTTTTTTTCAACACACCATTGCACATGGTCTAAGTAATGCTTTATTTCTTGAGTATATAGGGTGTACATCAAAAAATTATTGGGTAATTGGTCAAATGACAAAAACCTTCACAAACCCACCTCTAGTTTTCCAAAAGAATCCACAAATTTCTTGTCATTTCTCTAATTACATAATTTTTTTTTGTAATTGAGCTAAATCACCCTTATTTCTTTACTTTACTATTGTTCTTTTAAATTTTGAAAGAAAAGAAAGAAGGCATAAAAAATTATATTGATTCGTATATACTTTTGATAAAATACTAGATGCGGTGGTGAGTAAAACATCATTGAATCGGTTCAACTATCAAGTATTACGTGTATAAAAATCCATATTTGCGTTCTTCATTTATCTTTTGTACTACAACTGAACTTACTTTTTGAAAATTCAAATGTTTTAGGATTATTTCTAAATATTACAATCTAAACCTCTTTATAGTTATTAATAATTAATTGACATAAATCTATCTAAAGAATCTAAACACGGTTCCCCCTCCGAATCTGGTGGACATCATTCCATAAGTTATTATCCACATAGCGTGTAGAGTTAATGTAGTATAGAGCAGATCTTAGGAGTTTAAACAAATCCAATTGAAATCAAATTCATATGTAAATACGTAGGATTGAATAAAAGGTGATTTTGATTTGTATTTGAGAATCACAAATTGAAACATGTATGACCTTAGCTAGTAACTGATTCTCTCTTTAAGAGAAAGAGATGAGTTTAGACAAGTCTTACTGTTGGAATTGTGAATTGCTGAGACAAGATTCACTTGTGATATTCTCAAGTGTAGTATGTATTGTTGATGAAGGAAAGCTTACTTGGGTAGGTATAGGGGCAGTGTTTGATTCCCTTAGGTTCGTGATTGGGTTGCTTTTTGTGGACATCTCCTGTCACAGCCGCTGCGTATATCCGACCATAAAGCTTGTCGTGAAACCAAAACCAACCTGGTTATGGTGGCTTTCTGAAGAGTGTAAACCCAAAACCAATATGGTTATGGTGGCTAAATTCGATGAAGGTTTGGCGTTTCGAGCAGCCTTGTCACACACCATCGATGAAGATATAAGGATTTGTTCGGTAATATCCGACTCCTTACAGTTAATCGGAACTAACATTCGTTGCTCTTCCGCTCTCAAGCTCCAAGGAATTCTCCATGTTGAATCTATCTATTTTACTTTTAGCTCAAGACTAGCAAATGTTGTTGTTAATTTTGTTGAACAATCCTCTTCTTTGTATGAGCTTGTAAACACTATTAGTTGATAATATAAAGCTTGTTTGTTGTAAAAAAAAAAAAAAAAAAAAGAAAACACAACATTTCTATATTTTTCATTGCAGAATATCTAATAACATTATAAGAAGAGAAACGGATTAATATGCAAAGTATAAAAATAATTTAATAAGTTTCATTTGTCACTAAACTAAATTTTATTAATGCAAAAACGAACTTAACCAAACTTGCACTCATTGTCATGAATCCAAAGTAAAAGCAAACAATCACTCATTGTCTCCCTCCTCGCCATCACCAACACCGATTTATCAAGGGCCACAACTTCTTGTTTCTCTTCAAAGACACTGTTCACTTCCTATTGGTTCAGATTCTCGGAAGACACAATTGGACTTAGAATAATATATAAGAAGAAACATGAACTAAGAGTAACCACAATGGGAGTCTCATAAAACTTAATGTAATATTATTTTTAAGAATTTTCTATTCTATGAGACTCGGTAAGAGACCGTTAAATAAATTGGTCTCCAGTGGTGAGACCGGTCACCGTTTAAATGTTTGCAAAAAAAGCATGATGATAATAATGAAAGTAATTTATATATTAAAACATGAGATTGAAAAAAACAACATGATGAAAAAGACAATTAATAAGTCGGTTCTAGTCTTAACTTCTAATATATTTTCTGATTGCTTCTGTCTCTAATAGTAAGACCGGTGTCGGTCTCATAAAAAAAAAATTAATGTGCAAAATGGAAAATAAATAAAGTAGTACATATATAAAAATAGAGGATTATAAAAAAAAAAGTAATATTACAATCCGTAAAAGCGTTGAATGGAAGAAAATATATAAAAACATGATAAAAAGACAATTAAGTCGGCTATAATCTTCATTTCTGCCATATTTTTGCCAAATATGCTCAACTAAATCATATTTTTGATCATTATATAGTTCACATTTGAAAAGATTCGACATTTGATAAAAATATCCAAATTTCCAAATTTTTTTTTTAAAAAATCAATCAGAAAAAGGTTTCACCACTGTCAGTGTGACATGTGGCAATTTGAGACCATCTCAATGGCAAATTATTTGTTTTTTCTTATTTTTCATTTTCTTTTAATTGTGTGAGACTCTAGGAGTCTTTCCGTTGGGAGTGCTCAACTAACTCATTTGTTACTACTTGATTTTAAATTTAAAATCCATGACACTTAATATCTTTTAGTTCACATTCGCATCAAAAGATACAATGGGTTCTCTTTTTCATCTCTGTTCCACAAAAAATTCAGTTTCTCTCGATTCACATTAATTTAGCAAGAGACTTGTAAAGAACAAAAAATTTTTAGGTGAATCTAGAAAAAATGATTTTTTTGAATTAATTTATATTATTGTTACTTCAAATGTCTCTCTCTTTCTTAATAGAAGAATGGCCAAATTTATCCACCAAACTTAGGGAATTCTCTTGCCTCCAAGTGATGTTTCTCGATCTCACACATCCCTCCAGCTTCCACACTACCATGAGACGAAGCCCGACTAACTAAATAGTGTCCTTGTATTGTATTGTTAAATAAAAGTATAAAACCATCGTGCTTAGTGCTTACCTTTTTAATTCACTAATTTTGGTGCTGCTCCTTCCATGACTAATTTTTTTTTTTAGTGTCCTTCCATGACTAGTTTGTAAACTTATAAGAATAATATATTCATTTGGCATTAAAATAACGACTACAATGATAATATCTCATTTTTATATAATGTTTGTAAACTTATAAGAATAATATATTCATTTGGCATTAAAATAACGACTACAATGATAATATCTCATTTGTATATAATGTTAAAGGGAAAAAAACATGTCACAACATTCTAATTTTGACCCCATTTATATATGTAATAATTCTGAAATAGTGTTTAATTACATAGTTTACCATACTGAATATATTTTTTTGGGTCACAACTATGTATGTAAATCTAAATCCAAAATCTATCTATCATCCAACATCAAATGACAACATTCTTTATAAAAAAAAACATCAAATGACAATATAAAACATAAACAAAAACAAAAAACACAGGCTTGGTCAATGGTCATCAACTTAAAATTCGATTATCCCAATTTTATTGATCAATCAAAATATATAAAAAAGAAGAACTGATTTATTAATTATTTAAAAAATGCAAATTGCAAAGTGAAGAAAGTGAGAGGAAACCGAGTCAACAGAGAGAGAGTCAGAAAAAGTAGCTGGTAAGCACTAAGAACTTTCGCCGCACAATCTTCGCCGTCAGAATCATTTCAATCCAACGAATCTAATTGTCCGACCAAACAAAACTCACAAATCTATTTTTATTTATCCTTATGAATCTCAAAATAAACCTGTCTTTATAGAATTAAATATTACAGCTTTCCCTTCTTGTTCTACTTTCCTTCTGTCTCTCAAAATTTCTCTTTTAAATCAGATTCCTACCTAATCCATTCTCTTCTCTTTCACCATCTCTGAGTTACTGGTAACTAGATCCTCTTCCCAAATCTTTATACTTTATTTTCATTCTCTGTTTCTTGAATTAGCTCTTGTGTTGTGTCTTTTTGGTTAGTTTGACTATTTTAATGCTTGATCTGATGTGGGTTTTGTGATTTTTCTTACTTGTGATTGTTAAAGTTGATTACTTTATTAGCTTCTTGGATTTGGTCTTGACTTAAAAGGTTTTGACTTTGTTTCTGAAACAGAGTTTTTTTTTCAAAAACATCTATGAACAGTTGGTTGAATGAAGAACAACAATACAAAGTGAAAGTTTCAGTCTTTAAACTAGGATTTGGTAAATTACCATTGTTTCATGGGCAATTCATGTCGTGGATCTTTTAAGGACAAAATCTACCAAAACACTAAGCCTGAAGATAACTCCAAAACCACTTCAGATCGCTCTATTGAAGATTCAGACAACATTACTGCTCAAGAATTCTCTAAAGACAACACCAAGAATCCAGCTCTTGTGATGCCTTTAAGAGAACCAATCATGAGGCGTAACGTTGACAATCAAGCTTACTATGTTCTTGGTCATAAAACACCGAACATTCGTGATTTCTACACTCTAAGTCGTAAGTTAGGACAAGGTCAGTTTGGTACAACTTATCTATGTACAGATCTTTCTACAGGCGTTGACTATGCTTGTAAGTCAATATCAAAGAGGAAGTTGATCTCTAAAGAAGATGTTGAAGATGTTAGAAGAGAGATTCAGATTATGCATCATTTAGCCGGTCACGGTAACATCGTGACGATAAAAGGAGCTTATGAGGATCCTTTGTATGTTCACATTGTTATGGAGCTTTGTGCTGGTGGTGAATTGTTTGATAGGATTATTCAAAGAGGTCATTATAGCGAAAGGAAAGCTGCGGAATTGACTAAGATTATAGTCGGTGTTGTTGAAGCGTGTCATTCGCTCGGTGTTATGCATAGAGACTTAAAGCCTGAGAATTTCTTGTTGGTTAATAAAGATGATGATTTCTCACTCAAGGCTATTGATTTTGGTCTATCCATCTTTTTCAAACCAGGTAAAAATGTTTTACCTATGAAACTGTAATAAAGGTTGCTTATGAAACTGTAAAATTGTTTGCTTATGATCTTACTGTGAAATTTTCAGGTCAAATATTCACTGATGTTGTTGGAAGTCCATATTATGTTGCTCCTGAAGTTTTGCTTAAACGTTACGGTCCTGAAGCTGATGTGTGGACTGCTGGTGTTATATTGTATATATTGCTAAGCGGTGTCCCGCCTTTTTGGGCAGGTAATTGCGATTGGTGTTTGACCTGTAAGCCCGTTTTGTAGTCTCGGTACCTGAAATGTGTTCTTTTTTTTGTTCTTGGAATCAGAAACACAGCAAGGGATATTTGATGCTGTGTTAAAAGGATACATCGACTTTGATTCAGACCCGTGGCCTGTGATATCGGACAGTGCTAAAGACTTGATCCGTAGAATGTTAACCTCCAAGCCTGCTGATCGCTTGACGGCTCATGAAGTCTTGCGTATGTATTTACATAAAAGTTATTACTTTCATCAAAAACTTCACAAGCATTAGACTTATATATCTATGTGGTGTTTTTCTTTTTTTCAGGTCATCCATGGATCTGCGAGAACGGTGTTGCGCCGGATAGAGCACTTGATCCGGCTGTTTTGTCTCGTCTCAAGCAGTTCTCTGCGATGAATAAACTAAAGAAAATGGCTTTGAAGGTGAGTTAGTTTGTGCATAAAAAACCCCTTTATCTTGTATGGTCTTTGCATCACTTCTTATGAAACTGTGTGTGTTGTTGTTGTTTGTATTGGGGTTATCAGGTTATAGCTGAGAGTCTCTCGGAAGAAGAGATTGCGGGTTTAAGGGAAATGTTTCAAGCAATGGATACTGATAACAGTGGTGCAATCACTTTCGATGAACTCAAAGCCGGGTTGAGGAAATATGGATCGACCTTGAAAGACACTGAGATCCATGATCTAATGGATGCGGTAAATTCTTAACCTTATTCGGATACATACATCGAGAATAAATTAATTCTCCGTTCTGACGCTGAGTTCATGTATTGATAGGCTGATGTGGACAACAGCGGGACAATAGATTACAGTGAGTTCATTGCAGCGACGATACATCTCAACAAACTCGAGCGGGAAGAGCATCTTGTCTCTGCGTTTCAATACTTTGACAAAGACGGAAGCGGTTTCATAACAATCGATGAGTTGCAACAAGCGTGCGTTGAACATGGTATGGCTGATGTTTTCCTCGAAGACATCATCAAAGAAGTTGATCAAAACAATGTAAGACAATTATGTTCTATATTCTTCTCTAGACTAATGTCGAGGGATCAGCTCATAAAATGTTTCCGTATTTTCTTATGTTGGGATTTGAAACAGGACGGAAAGATTGATTACGGTGAATTTGTGGAGATGATGCAAAAGGGTAATGCTGGTGTTGGAAGAAGAACTATGAGAAATAGTCTAAACATTAGCATGAGAGACGCGTAGAAGAAGAAAGACCAAAAGCCGGATTCATCGATGTTAGGAGGATCGAGCTAATGTTTTAATGACTGTATCATAAATCGTCGAGTAGCTTTGGAGGGTTTTTCATGACGACTTTGTTGTTTGTATGTTTGCCTTGTTATTGCCATTGTTGAAGTTAGTGAGCTTTTTGTTCATTCTTGTATTTGTAAAACAAAAACAAAAATGTTTTGTATGTTTGTGTGATTTCTAAGCATTTTCTTACTTTGAAAAATCTCTGTTTTTTTCTAAATGATTATGACTGTTCATCAATTTGAGATTACACAACAAAACTGATGAGCTAGCAAGTCTCAATCATGTAATCAAAGTGCTTTTAAACTAAATAAAACCAAAATTTTAGGCTGTTTTGAAACAAATCATACATTGTAATATTGTATACCAATACCATTTTATGTAATGGTATAAAACTGAAGAAGATTAGAGATTTTGAGAGACTGGAGAAGAAGAAGAAGAAATTAAAAATGTTGGAGTAAGAGCGATTAAGTAGGGCTGGGCAAAAAATCTGTCAAATCCGATCCGATTCGCTATTTGCTACGATCCGATCCGATGAATTTGGATATCCGTAAAATTTCAAAGCAAAACAAATACCAAATTTAAGTATTCGTAGAAAACAAAGCAAATCGTAAATATCATTTTAGAAAAACCGAATATCCGATCCGATCCGATCCGTTAAATATATTATAATATAAAATATATATCTAATGTATATGATTAGTTTTTTTTTGTTATTATAGATATGTACAAGGGTGAAAAATTATACTCAACTCATTCATTTTTGTTAAATATTTGATTTTTATTATGAATAAATAATAAAATAAATAATTAATAATTAAAAATTTCACGGATCGGATCGAATATCCACAAATATCTAAAAAAAATTCGGATATCCGATTTATAACGGATCGGATCGGATATTCGCGGATATCCTAAAAAAAGTCGGATATCCGAATCTTCGGATATTCGAAATTTACCGGATCGGATCGAATCGGAAAAACAACTATCCGTAAAACACGGAACGGATCGCGGATACCGGGTTTTTTCCGGATATCCGCTCTGTGTCCAGGGCTACGATTAAGAGGTTGTGATCACAGCTCAACTACATACTGGATTTTTATTATTCCGCTTTTGTGCGTGTGTGGGGTCCATTTATTTTCATGAACCACCAATTATGTGTATTGTTTGTTTTGTGTATAGTTTACTTGTTTTGTGAATATATGCATTTAAAAAATATGAAAATACAATAATTTTGTTTTGGTGTATATTTGTGAACATAGGTAAAATACAAAATATATATATATACATCAATTTTAGGCTCAACGAATTTAAAAGCTTGATGGATTAATATATGCATAATCATGATAATAAGACTTTTGAATTCAATTTTTTATATTAAATAATTTGATAAATACGCTATTCAGTAAAATCTTATTTATAAAATATACATATTTCAGCCATCTTAAATATTTGAAAATTTTATTTAAATTTAATATATATGCTGCACTTATTATATTTATCATTCAATTTTTGTTCTTTTCATTTTACACCACTTACTTTGCTTAACGGTGTTTCTTTGTAGGTGAAACCTTACTTGAACTGCTTTCTCCTTTCTTAGATGATGGTTTCTTTGCAGGTGAAACCTTACTTGAACTGCTTTCTCCTTTCTTATAGGATGGTTTCTTTGAAAGAGGAATCTTACTTGAGCTGCTTTTTACTTTCTTATCTGCTTGTTCCTCATCAGATGATGATTCACTGTAATAATTTGAAATCTTAGTTAAAAATCTTAGCATCTAGTTAGTTACCTACAAATAAAAATTCTAGTATGTTGTATAGCTACACCATAATTACATGTTTTGTATAAGCATTTTAGCGCATCTAAATTATGGTGTTTCTTATTGTATCTATAATTCTAGTATATTGATATGCTTATGATTTAATTATGATACCCATTAAACAATCCCATATATAATATAATGTCAATCCAAAAGAATAGACACTAGTTAAATAGATTTGTAAGGAACCGAACAACTAATGAGAAATAATTAAAAATATAAACGAAACAAGACTTACATGGCTGGAGTAAAAGACACAAATTTTCCATCTTCCCAATATAAATAGATGACATCACCTACTTTTAGACTTCTTGCTTTTATAAAATCTTTCCATCCACTTTCGAAATAATAATTACCATCATCGAAATAATAATAACCTTCAATAGCTTCACTAAGTTTTACCCCATATAACCTTCCATTATATTGAATTCCCACTTTAATACCACCTGAAAATGTTGGAATTTTCATCTTCTTTTCTATGATCTTCATAATCGGTTGTGGTAACGTTACATGACCATATACAGAAGAAAAAATGGATTCTTTTAGAATTGTTTTTACCACCAAATTAGGATTCATTTTGCTAAATTTAAAATGTTTTGGAAATACAACTAAGAATGCTTTGAGGAGTTATAAGATTAGATCTCAACACATATATTTATACATAGAGTTCTTGGCCAAAGTAATTAGATATATGTGCTTGTCTTCTATGCTTTTTTTAGTTTTGATTTTTATACTAAAAATATCTAAATTTAGTAAATATTATAGATGCAATTTCTAAGTTTATTACAAATTTATGGCAATTTAATATATAATCTTAATATAATAAATTGTATTTACAACTTTGTTTGTTTATTATTTTTAATTGATTTTTTTTTCTTTTATAGATATAAGATAATTCTAAAATAATATCTTTTCAAAATGAACTCACGTAGTATCATAAACAAAAAAAGTTTTCAAACACTCTAAAATTATTTACTGGGTACCTTATATTTTTGACATCTATATGTTATTAACTTTTTTTCAATAACTCTCATATTTAACATTTATTAATTTGAAGTTACCATTACTAACAAAAATCTTAGTAATTAATGTATAACACGACTTTTGTATAAGCATTATTTATCAAAACTGAAATGTGAATAGGAATTTCCACCACACATTAAATAAAATTAACTAAAAATGCAAAATTATCAATACCATAATAATGAATTAATTTTATCAAAAGTTCATTGGTCAAATGACCATAAATGAAAAAAGAAGATTGACAATTACAACAATGCCAATATTGAGATAATGACAATTGCAAAAATACCACTTATAAAATAACTTTTTTACAATTGACAAAAAAAAACAACTTTTTACAAAAATTACACTTTGAGACTTCTATCTCTGTGTTGTTTCTTTGTATTTTTCAGGTCATCCATGGATATGTGAGAACGGTGTTCACTACAAGAAAACATGCACTTTTCCAACGGAATTTCTGACGGACGGAGTATCTGTCGGAAATTTCCGACGGCCTTTCGACGGAAGTTTGACTTCCTTCAATCCGTCGGAATTCCGTCACAATTTACCGACGGATTTTCTACGGCTACGGAAAGTGTTGGAACTCCGTTGGTAATCCGTCAACTTGTACCGACGGATTACCGACGGAACTAAATCGTCGTAATTTTATAACGTAATTCCGATGGATTCCGATGTCGGCAAAGTTTGATTGGTCACTTTTGTACCGACGGAATTCCAACGGAATCCGGTATTATATATATGGGTGGAAACTTCTGCATTTAATCATAACCCAAAAAATACATTCCATAAAATAAGCAAAAGGTTTTTTTTCAGGATGTCGGAAGATCCCGCATTTAGCGACCATCCTTGGATTTCTGCAGTTGAACGCCTACGTGACACATGTACAATATTAGGTTTGTTGAATAGCATGAAACGAATGCAGTCTGATTTAGTTAGGGCAAAGTTTAGAAATTTAGGGATTTTTAGAAATTTAGTAATTTAGTTATTTTTCATGTTTAGGAAAGTAATTTCGATTATAAGAAATATTTGTTCTTTTAAGGATTAAAATATTTTACGAAATAAAGATGTTTTAAAATTTTCGGAATTTTTAGAATTTTATAGACTTTGGGATTCTAATGAATACAAAACATAATTTTACAAATTGTAGGAATTAAAAACATGATTTTAAAAAATTTAATTTAATTGTTATACGTGTTATGAAATTTTAATAAATATTACTACTTCGTAAATATCTATATAATTGTCAAAAAGTAAAAAATACTAAATTACAATCATGTAATTAATATTATATGATTTAGTTTATATGAACTAGATTTGGAAAAGTATTCAAATATATATATATTCATTAAATTATATATTAATTTGAAATTAAAATTTTAACTACTAATTTAATTACGAATCTTGGAAATCGTAGGGATTATCCACGATTTCATCAGAGTTTTGAGGCGGTGGTTCTAGTAGGGGGGGGGGGGGGGGGGGGGTCGGAGTTCTAGTCATTCTCATATCCCCAACACTCCCATTATGGATACACAACAACCGTCTCCTAATCGTACATCGACCTCAGCTCCCACAGTTATTAACATCGAGGATTTCGTATCACAACCCGAAAGGGATCGTTTGCCTGCCCTAGATCCGGACTTGCCTCCCAACACGACATGGTAAGTTTTATTTAAAAATGTTTTTGATTTAGTTAACTTAATAAATATTTTTCCTTAATTTTGTTTAGGTTTCAATTTTCGGGAAACGAGATATCGAGGTCTATCAATACAATGCTTAATTGTTTGATAACTCGACCGTATCCCACATACTCTTCGATGCCGGTAGGCGACCGTGACAGCTGGTTTCGGCAATTTGCGGTAATCCCTAAATTTTGTAATTTAGACAATTCAGTGTTTTATTACATTTATATTTTATTTACTAATTCTTTTAAGGTTTTTTTTTTCCAGCAAGAATTTAATTGGGACAGGCAGCTGACTGGTCAGGTTCGACGGGAATTCGACGCCAAGGCTGGTAGGATGTACTCGCGGAAGATGAACGAGTACAAGGATATGTGGAGACATCGTAAGATCCCTCGGGATCTGAAAAACAATCCCGAGTTATGGGCTCAACTAATTGCGCATTGGGAAAAGGAGGAAACTCAGTCGAGCTTTGCAACCCACTCTACGAACCGAAAGAGTGACCGGAAGGGGAAGGGACCAGCGACCCATAACCTCGGAGCGACGAGCAAGGCGATTCGTGCAGAACAAGTGGTAAGTTTCTTTATTTTGAAACATTTTTATAATCGTTAACTTATTTGCTTACTTTTCAATGCTTACAATATCAAAAGCAAGGTACGCGTCCGTCACATCTTGATTTGATCAAAGATGCGCACACCAACAGAAGGACTGGTGAAATTCAAGATGCTCTTGCTCGTGAAATCGTGGAAAACGTGGAGAGGCTCGGTAAGGAGTTCATCCAATCTCAACCGATCGTCGAAGGAACTCCACCGCTCACCGAAGTTCCATTAGAGAAGATCAACGAGTTTACGTATGAGGTTAGTCACGTTTGCAATTATTAACGAATTTAAAATAACTTATAACACTTATACGTTATAACATTTATAGTTTTATTGTATATGGTAGGTTACTCCGAAGAACAAAGGTCGCGTCTTCGGTCTTCCGGAAGAAAGTTCCACCTCTTCCGTGTCTTCATTCCGATTTCACGGTGATAGCGGTTTGCGGGCACAAAACACAGAGTTTCGCGAGCGGTTAAACGCAATGGAGGCACAACGCGCAGCAAATGCAGCCCGGTTGGAGGCAATGGAGGTAGAACGCGCAGCAGATGCAGAGCGCATTCGTGGGATGGAAGAGAAGATGAACGATTTTTTCCGTAATTATCGTCCACAATAGACTTTTAAATTTTATGTAAACCTTTATGTTTTAATTAACTTTTCAAACTATTTTTAATTTATTTGCATATTTAAATTTTATTTTATTTAAAATTTTAATTTATTTTTCTTAATTTAATTTAATTAATTATAATTAGTTTTTTAAAATAAAAATTCCAAAAGCCGTCGGAATTCCGTCGGTAATATCCGCCGTCGGAAATCTGTCGGTGGCCTAAACCGTCGGAAATCCGTCGGTTACAGCAACCGTCGAAAATCTGTCGGTTTCAGCAGCCGTCGGAAATCCGTCGGTTTATCACCCGTCGGACAGCCGTCGGCATCGTTTACCGTCGGAAATCCGTCGACAGTTGAATTTCCGATGACTTTCTGACTCATTTCCGTTTTACCGATTGCCGTCGGAAATCCGCCAATATATTCCGACGTATTTCGATGGATCTTTAATTTCCGACAGGATAGAACCGACGGTGAAAATCTGTCGGAAACACCCTTATTCCGATGGATTTCCAACGGTTTAGGCCGTCGGAAAAGTGTCTGTTTTCTTGTAGTGGTTGCACCATATAGAACACTTGATCCGGTTGTTTTATCTCGTCTCAAGCAATTTTTTGCAATGAACAAACTAAAGAAGATGGCTTTGAAGGTGAGTGAGTTTGTGCATGAAACCCCTTTATTCTTGTATGATCTTTTTTTTTTATTTTTAAAATGAATGTTAAATTATATTCAAACCAAAAAAAGGTTTTTACAATGATTGTATCTTTGAGTTGAAAAAACAAAAGCTTAAATAAAAAAGAGATTGAATCTTAAGCATTTGACTTTTCCAATTTAATCTGGTCGAGTAGCAAACCATTCGGTTAAGCTTTCGGTATATGCTTGATCTCCAAGGGCTCGAATACAGCACAATCGATTCCGCACAGTTTTGTCAATAATCTTGGTGAGCTTTGTTGGCGTCAACGGCTGCTCCCCATGCTTCCGGTTATTGCGCTTTCTCCATATGTGATACAACGTAGCTTGAAAGGTGTATCTTATGAGGAAAATTGTGATGCGGCCAAAGCTTTGATCATCGAGTAGAGCGATCAAGTTGTCCCAATGAATTGTATATCGAGGACCTAGGAGATTTTGAGTGAGCCCTTTCCAATTTGTTGATGAGTATATACACTCAAAGAACTAGTGATTGCGAGTCTCGTCCATAGTATTGCAAAATACACATTGGCTTTATCCACCCCATACACAAATTCTATCTCTGGTAGATAATCGATTAAGCATAGCCAACCATAATAAGAACGAGTACTTTGGTGTTGCGTGGGTAAACTACACACCGATGTACCAATTCTGTATAGGGTTAGAATGTGACACCCCAATTTCAAGGCATATGCGGTATATGCGGAGAAGGTTAAAAGAATTGATTTGACTACCTATATTACCAAAGTGCATTTATCTTTTTGGTCACAAGTCTTGAGAGAACTCCAGAGTTAAGCGTGCTTGAGCTGGAGTAGTTTCAGGATGGGTGATGTACTGGGAAGTAATTTCCAGTACCGTGTGAAAGAGGTCAAAACTCGAGGAAAGATCCCGTGGTGATTTGCAGGGTTAGTAAACATGACTTCCGAGCCTCCCGGACTAATGCACCGACCGTCTGACATGGTGGACCCACGAGCCTGTGAGTGGACGGGGGTCCATGGGAGGGGCGGTCGGGGCGTTACAAGTGGTATCAGAGCAAACCCTGACAACTGTGTGCTGTCGGGGTGACGGTCTTGGTATGCGCAACGAGGACGTTGCGATCTGTTAGTGGGGGTGATTGTGACACCCAGTTTCAAGGCATATGCGGAGAAGGTTAAAAGAATTGATTTGACTAGCTATATTACCAAAGTGCACTTATCTTTTCGGTCACAAGTCTTGAGAGAACTCCAGAGTTAAGCGTGCTTGAGCTGGAGTAGTTTCAGGATGGGTGACCTACTGGGAAGTAATTTCCAGGACCGTGTGAAAGAGGTCAAAACTCGGGGAAAGATCGCGTGGTGATTTGCAGGGTTAGTAAACATGACTTCCGAGCCTCCCGGACTAACGCACCGACCGTCTGACATGGTGGACCCACGGGCCTGTGAGTGGACGGGGTCCCATGGGAAGGGCGGTCGGGGCGTTACATAGAATGCCTAATCAAATCCCATGTTCCCTTCGTAGTGAACTTCTTTTTGTATTTGTTATCTCCCGAGATAACTTGCTAATTTCGTCCTCTAAATTATTCAGAATCGCAATTCGGTGGTGACGTCGGCGGCGGCGAGGCAGTAAGACCTCTGTGACCGTTGCATTAGCCGGAATTCCCAAGTCTATTGTACCTCTTGGACCTGCAACATCAACTAATTTTTCCAAGGGACACCATATATCATGCCTGAAATAAGTGGTAGCCCCATTTCCAATTTGTACCTTATGTAAGCTTTGTGCCAATACTCGATACTTAAGAATTTTTCTCCACATTCAAGAGCCAACATTGGTTGATTCCCGCAAGGACCAGAGACATCCATCACGCAACAACATCTTCTTTACCCATAAAACCCATAGAGAATCTGTATTAGATACCACTCGCCAAATCAGTTTTAGACAACTTACAATGTTCGCCTCTTTAAGTGGTTTAAACCCCAAACCACCTTCTCGCTTTGGTTTACATACATCTTGCCATGCAATCTTTGATTTTCTTGTGTTTAAGTCTGGACCCGACCATAGGAAAGCCGCACACATTCCTTCTATTTTCTGAATACATTGACTAGGGAGCCGAAAAGCTTGTATCCAGAAGTTAACTATACTCACAATGACGGATTTAAGTAGTTGTAATCGTCCCGCATATGATAAATAGCGAGCTGTTCATGAACTCATTCGGGTTCGTATAGTATCAAGAAGCACCTCATAATCAGTTGAACTCATCCGTTTGGTTAAGAGTGGTAATCCCAAATAACGGACAGGGAAAGTCCCTTCGGCAAATGGGAATTGTGATGTGATAAGCTCTCGATTAGTGTCTGATGTACCCGCCATATAAAGCGTTGATTTCTCTATGTTAATTTTTAACCCGGAACATGCTGCAAATTCACCAAAGATCTTTATCGTTTCCTCTACCGATCGCTTCGTACCATCAATGAATACCGTGAGATCATCCGCAAAACAGAGATGAGTGAGACGGATGGACTTGCATTTTGGGTGAAAACCAATCCTCCTGTCCTCGGCCGACTTGTCCAGCATCCGGGATAGAACATTCATGCATATAACAAACAAATACGGTGACAACGAACAACCTTGTCTTAAGCCTCGTGCGCCACCCAAGTAGCCTGCAAGGTCTCCGTTAACTTGAACGGAAAAAGACGCGGTAGTAATGCATAGACGAATCCAATGAACAAACTTCTCTGGGAAGTTAAGAGCTTGAAGAGTATTTAATACAAAATCCCATTGTACCGAGTCAAAAGCCTTCGAGATATCAATTTTCATTGCACATCGTGGAGATACCGAGTCCTTATGGTAATCCTTAACTAATTCTATGGCTAATAAAACATTCTCCATCAACAACTGATTTTCCACAAATGCAGATTGATTTCCACTAATGAAACTAGGAAGCAATCTCTTTAACTGATTCACTTACAAAGCACATTGCAGCAAGAAATGGGTCGATAGTCCTTCAATTCTGTTACATCATCTTTCTTGGGAATCAAAGCCAATCAAGATCGTAGAGTTTACACCTTTCGGAAGAAACCCCTTAATAAAAAACTGATAGCAACCACAAAATCTTTCCCAACTATGGGCCACGAAGCTTTATAGAATTCACTAGTAAATCCATCTGCCCCGACGACTTATCATTGGGCATTGAAAATAAAACCTTTTTGATTTCTTCATCCGTTACCTCTCGAGTAAGTCTATCTCTGTCCATTCCTTTGTAATCCGATGGGATGAGTGATAAAAATGTTTGAAAATACGTAGCTGCCTCCTGCTTAATATCCTCACCCTTTGTTAAAACTTCGCCACTTTGTGTCGTGATTTCTCGAATAGAATTGCGCATTCTTCGTACTTTCACAAATCTATGAAAATAAGAATTATTACCATCTCCCACAGCCAGCCAATGTAGCTTTGACTTTTGCTTGAGATATCCCTCCTCTAAGACTGATAAATGTTGCCATCTCTCTCATAAGCTATTGCTTCCTCTGCCATATTTGATGCCGTGGGAGTGAGGAGAGTTTGAGATTGCATAAGACAAAGATCATCATGAGTTTCTTTTGTTCGT
This sequence comes from Draba incana, assembly GCA_963576765.1. NCBI lineage: Eukaryota > Viridiplantae > Streptophyta > Magnoliopsida > Brassicales > Brassicaceae > Draba > Draba incana. The sequence goes on along the minus strand of OY755212.1, from coordinate 4,892,599 downwards.
TTCGACAAATCACCCAACAAGTCTTTGCTCAAATTTCTCAAAACTGGTTTGAGAGCTTTAAGTTTCTTTGACAAACGAAACAAGGCTGAAGTTGACACAAAGAGTGGCTCTGTGGATTCCCAATAATGTTGTATTTGCGGCTGGAATTGTGGCATCTTTGTCAACACATTGACAAATTTAAAAGGCTTTCGTTTCCCCATCTGCTCTGCTTCCAATGAGAACCGTCCCCTAGCATGGTCCGAACAACCACCAGATTCAAATACGCAATAAGATTGTGGATTCTCATCTCATCCAACCATATTCTTGTATGGTCTTTGCATCACTTCTTATGAAATTGTGTGTTGTTTTTGTTTGTTTTGGGGTTATCAGGTTATAGATGTGGACAACAGTGGGATAGATTACAGTGAGTTCATTGCAACAACGATCCATTTCAACAAACTCGAGCGGGAAGAGCATCTTGTCTCTGCGTTTCAATACTTTGACAAAGATGGAAGCAGTTTCATAACAATCGATGAGTTGCAACAAGCATGCGTTGAACATGGTATGGCTGATGTTTCATAACAATCGATGTTTTACATCGATCAAAACAATGTAAGTTCCACATTCTTCTCTAGACTAAACAATGTAAGTTCCGTATTTTCTTATATTGTGGTCCGAATCCAAACAGGATGGTAAAATTGATTACGGTGAGTTTGTGGAGATGATGCAAAAGAAGAACTATGAGAAATAGTCTAAACATTAGCATGAGAGACACATAGATGGTTGCTTTTCATCGATGTGGAGGATTGAGCTAATGTTTTAACAACAATAGGATTAATCGTCGAGTAGCTTTTGGAGGGTTTTCTCCTTCAAATCTTTGTTGTTTGTATGTTCTGTTATTGCCATTGTCGAATTAGTGAGCTTTGTTTGTTCAATCTTTGTATTTGTAAAACATTTTTTTTTTGGTATGTTTGTGAGATTTCTAAGCATTTTCTTATTTTGAAAAATCTCTGTTTTTTTTTTCTAGATGATTATGACTGTTCATCAATTTTAGACTACACAACTCGAACTGGCATTGATGTGGAAGATGATGAGTTAGCAAGTCTCAATCATGTAATCAAAGTGATTTTAGACCAAATAAAACCAAATCTCTAGGCTGTTTTGAAACAAATCATACAATATAACACTATATACCAACACCATTTTACATAATGTTATAAATTGAAGAACATTTGAGATTGTGACAGACTGAACAAGAAGAAGAATATTTGTGGAAATAGTGGAGTAAGAGCGATTAAGAGGTGATCACACCTAGTCCTCCAACGGAGTGGATATCCGGGATAATGCAAGTGTACGTGATCCGATCCGTTTTAAACGGATATTAGATTTTCCGATTCTGATCGAATCCGTGAATTTTTAGATGTCTGAATATTTTTTGGGTTGGTCCAAAAAAATGGATATAATAAGCTTGATTTTTAGTAGATGCATAATAATCGTAATAAAATTTTTGAATTCAGTTATTATATTAAATAATTCAATAAATACGCTATTCAGTACAACTTTATTTATAAAAGAAACATATTTTACCATCTTAAATATTTAAAAATTTTACTTAATTTTAATGCTACAATTATTATATTCATCATTCAATTATTTTTTTATATTTATGGTCATTTCACACCATTTACTTTGTTTTATGTGGTTTCTTGGCAGGTAAAAGGTTACTTAAACTGGTTTTTCCTTTCCTATATACTGATTTCATTGAAGGAGGAACCTTACTTGAACTGCTCTTTTTTTTCCTTATCTGCTACTTCCTCAAATTCACTATTATAATTTGAAATATTAGTTAAAAATCTTAGCATCTATTTAGTTACCTACAAATAAAAATTATAGCATGTTGTATAGCACCACCATAATGACAAGTTTTGTATAAGCATTTTAATTAGCATAATCTAAATTATGGTGATGTTTCTTATTGTATCTATAATTTAGATGATAATGCAAATTGGTATGCTTATAATTTAGTTATGATACACATTATCCAATCCCATATATTATTGTGTCAATCCAAAAGGAAAAATATTATTTCCTCCATTTCTTAATAGATGACTTTTAATATTTTGGCACATGAATTAAGAAATCCTTTAATTTTGTTTTTTTTTCTAAACTAAAACATCATTTATTATCTACCTAAACACAATTCAACCAATGATAAAACAATTTGCAGAATATATATGGTCAAAACTAGTAAAAATTTAATTAATTCTACATAGAAAGTTGAAAATATCATCTAATTTGAAACAAAAAAATTATTTAAAACATCATCTATTAAGAAACGGAGGGAGTAGTTAAATAGATTTGTGAGAAACTGGACAAATAATGAGAAATAATTTAAAAATATAAACGAAAGAAGACTTACATCATAGTAAACACAAATTTGGTATCGTTCCAATATAATTGGATCATTTCACCTACTTCAAGACTTCTTGCTTTTCGGAAATCTGTCCACCCATTTCCAAAACAATAATAACCTTGACTATCTCTACTAAGATTTGCCCAATATGACTTTTCATTATCTTGAATTTCCACTCGAATAACATTTAGAGTTCCCATCTCCTTTTCTATGTTCTTCATAATCGGTATTGGGAACCTTAAACGACCAACTTTGGATTCCGTTAGAGCTATTTCTACCACTATAATAAGATCCATTTAACCACTATAATCCCATTTAACAAATGAGAGTGCTTTCAAAAAATAAAATTGAGGAGCTTTAAGATTAGAACTCAAGTTACTCAACACATATATTTATACATATAGTTCTTGGCCAAACTAATTAGATGTATGTGCCTTGTCTTCTATGCTTTTTTTCCTTTTAGTTCTTATTTTTTATATCAAAAATTTCTAAATTTAGTAAATAATATATATGCAATTTCTAAGTTTATTACAAATTTGTTGTAAGTTAATGTATAATCCTAATATAATAAATTGTATTTAAAACAACCTTGTTTGTTTTTTAGTTTTTACTGTTTTTTAATTATGATTGGTTGGGCTTTAAAAACAACTTACAACCTTAATTTTGTTTTAGCCTTTAATATTACCAATAATGCTTTAACTTAATTTCTAAAGGTATAGCCCAGATAGAGCACTTGATCTGGTTGTTTTGTCACGTCTCAAGTAGTTTAATGCAATGAATAAATTTAAGATGGCTTTGAAGGTGAGTGAGTTTGTGCATAAAACCTTTTTTCTTGTATGGTTTTTTAATCAGTTGTGACGAAACTGTGTGTGTTGTTGTTGTTTGTTTTGGGGTCATCGGGTTATAACTCTATCGGAAGAAGATACAATGTTTTGGGGTCAACAAATTCAATACAATGTTTTTCTATTCATAAGAACTCTAATAGCAAACACTCTTTCTGAGTCTTCTTTCCTTCCACGTCATCACGTCACATAAGAAATATGGATCGAACTTGAAAGACTCCGAGATCCATGGGCTAATGGATGCGTAAAATCTTAACCTTATTCGGATACATACATCGAGAATAAATTCATTGTCCGTTCTGACCTGAGTTCTTGTATTGATAGGCTGATGTGGACAACAGTAGGACAATAGATTACAGTGAGTTCATTGCAGCGACGATCCATCTCAACAAACTCGAGCGGGAAGAGCATCTTGTCTCTGCGTTCAATACTTTGACAAAGATGGAAGCAGTTTCATAACAATCGATGAGCTACAACAAGCGTGCGTTGAACATGGTATGACTGATGTTTTCCTCGAAGACGTCATCAAAGAAGTTGATTAAAACAATGTAAGACTATGTTCTATATTCTTCTCTAGACTAAGGTCGAAGGATCAACTCATAAAATGTTTCCATATTTTCTTATGTTGGGATCCCAGACAAGACAGAAAGATTGATTATAGTGAGTTTGTGGAGATGATGCAAAAGGGTAATGCTGGTGTTGGAAGAAGAGCTATGAGAAATAGTCTAAATTAACATTAGCATGAGAGAAGCCTTAAAGGGTTGCTTTTCATCGATGTAAATGATCAACCTAATGTTTTAACTACTGTGTGATTAATCGTCCAGTAGCTTTTGGAGGATTTTTCTTTATAACTTTGTTGTTTGTATGTTTGTTTTGTTATTGCCAGTGTCCAAGTTGTGAGTTCTTTTTTCTGTTTCTCGTGTCCAATCTATTATTTGGGACAAAATATAAATCCCAAACAGCAAAGCCTATGATCGATACTGCCTCGAATCTAACTATCAACCATATGTGGATCACTGGATGTCGTGAGTGTCGCGAAGCAGCAGATTTACGTGTCATCCGCTTTGATGTTTGCCGTTTGTATGAGACATCCCAGTGATCGATTGGAGCAGACCCATTGGTAGATCGGCCGCAATTTCCAATCACTCACGAATGGTTTTTCCTAATCGTTTCCCCTCATCGATTGGAGCAGACCCATCATATTTTACAGAACCATCACTACAAGAAAACAAGGCATTTTCTGACGGATTTTACGGCCGTCGGAAAATCCGTCAGAATGTTTTGACGGATTTATGACGGATTTCCGACGGATTGCGTTTTAAAAAATTAAAAAAAAAAAAACTAAATCCGTCATAAATCCGTCATAAATTTCTGACGGATTTATGACGGATTTAGTTTTTTTTTTCTTCAATTTAAATAAAAAAGGCATTCCGTCATAAATCCGTCGGAATTTTATGACGGATTTATGACGGATATCGTATACCGTATACCGTATACCGGATATGAGGTATACGGATACGGTATCCGTCATAAAATTCCGACGGATTTATGACGGAATGCCTTTTTTTTATTTAAATTTTAAAAAAAAGAATCCGTCATAAATCCGTCAGAAATTTCTGACGGATTTATGACGGATATTTTTTTTTAATTTAATATTATACTTTTATTATAAAGTTTCCGTTTGAATTAGTAGTGGAGCCATGGAGAAACTATATTGGTTTCTAATAAAATAAAACATGTTATTGCAAACAACTTACAATTAAGATGGCTCCATATGCATGAATATTTTGGTTTGCAGTATTCGGATTACAAGTTGCGAGCTTGAAACATGCTAAACAATCACCAATTTTTTTTTTTAATTATCAACTTCAGTTGTATTCTAACAAAAAAAAATTATTGTATGATAAAACAGAAAAATTTAATCATTTTCTTTTGTTTTAGAACTTACGTTTTTGTGAAGTAGAACCTTGTCTGCAATATATAGTGTCTACATAATACAAAAAAAAAAAAAACATTTTCAGCTCATAGATTATGTATATAAACAACATTCTTACCCTAAACATTCTTATCCGTCATAAATTTATGACGGATTTATGACGGATTTAGTTTTGTTTTTTTCTTCAATTTAAATAAAAAAGGCATTCCGTCATAAATCCGTCGGAATTTTATGATGGATTTATGACGGATATCGTATACCGTATACCGTATATCGGATATGAGGTGTACGGATACGGTATCCGTCATAAATCCGTCATAAAATTCCGATGGATTTATGACGGAATTCCTTTTTTATGTAAATTGAAGAAAAAAAACTAAATCCGTCATAAATCCGTCAGACATTTATGACGGATTTTTTTTAAAATTTAATATTATAGTTTTCTCGGTATAAAATTAGGGTAAAATCCGTCGGAAATCGCATTTTAACAAGTACATCGCATGACATGAACTCTCAAATTAAATATTTCAATTTCCAATGAAAAAAGTTATTTTTTTTAATTTTATTTTATACCAAAAAAATAAAATATTATATATAAAAAATAAATTTGATGTTTTTGTGTATTCTTCTCCAATGGTAAACTTCAAATGAAACTTCAAAATATTATGTGTTTTTCCATTTTCTCAAAATAATTATTACATATAATTATTTAAAGTTATAAAACTTTTATTTATAAGTAACTATAACACATATATTATACCCATATTCCCGCATATGTGTATTAATACCCAATTTTCCACCGGTGAATTTTCCGGCGGAGAATTTTCCGGCGGCGATTTTTCCGCCGGAGAATTTCCGCTTCCGCCGGTTAGTTTATTTTCTTCTTCTTCTTCTTCTTCTTCTTCTTCTTCTTCTTCTTCTTCTTCTTCTTCTTCTTACCAAATAAGAGAATGTGTGGTTGGGTATAAAATTAGGGTAAATCCGTCGGAATTTTTTACCGCCTACACATCGGCTTAATTAAAATATGCGGGAATGCGGACGGATTTATGACGGATTTATGACGGATTTAGATGACTTTTATTTATAAGTAACTATAACACATATACTTATAATTAAATATTATGTGTATCATAAATCCGTCGGACGGATTTATGACGGATTCTCTTATTTGGTAAGAAGAAGAAGAAGAAGAAGAAGAAGAAGAAGAAGAAGAAGAAGAAGAAGAAGAAGAAGAAGAAGAAGAAGAAGAAGAAGAAGAAGAAGAAGAAGATAAACTAACCGGCGGAAATTCTCCGGCGGAAAAATCGCCGCCGGAAAATTCTCCGCCGGAAAATTCACCGGTGGAGAATTTTTTTAAAAAAAAAAATTGAAATTTTTCGACGGATATGGTATCCGTACACGGGGATATCCGGTATACGGTTACAGAATCCGTCATAAATCCGTCGGAAACAAATTTCCGACGGTTTTTTTTTTTTTTTAAATCCGTCATAAATTTGTCATAAATTTCTGACGGATTTATGACGGAACTCAATTTCCGACGAGATAGAACCGACCGTGGAATACCGACGGAATTCCGACGGTTTTGGCCGTCATAAATCACCCTGTTTTCTTGTAGTGCATGGAGCACAAGAAAACCAACTATAGATAAAACAGGATGATTTGTTGAAACTATTAACCTTAATTCCCTTTCTCGAATTGACCATTCACTGCCCACGGTACAAAGTATTGTGGTCCAAGGTTAATAGTTTCAACAAATCATCCTGTTTTATCTATAGTTGGTTTTCTTGTGCTCCATGGTTCTGTCCATGTATTATTTTCTAGATTAAATCCAGTTTGGTTTGTAGATTGAATGTATTTAGATTATTCACAGATGATGGCTTCTCAATTAATGCTATCCCTAATTTGGATTTAAACTAGGTCTTTACACATATTGGATTATGACAAATCCGTTTGTTGTGATCAAGGAGTTGAAATCAATATTTGAAGAAATGTTCAGTGTGTGTGTGTTTTTTTTTTTTTTTTTTAAATTAATGTTCAGTGCGTGTTTTAAATCAGGTTTCTTCTTGAGGAAGCTGGAGAAGGGTAAGAAGGATAATGGACAAAGCTAGCCATCAAATAAAAGTATTTCATTCACTCTATTTTCGTTTTTTATTGTTCCTGCAAATTGGAAAACTTGGTTACAAATTTGATGTTAATGTGCTTCAGTGTCTTGGAAATGTAAGGTTCCAGTCAGTTTTTTTCGAAAGTAATGTCTTTACAGTGTTTAAATAAAACTGTAGATGATTTTTCAAAAACGTTGGAACATTTTTTATTCTTTTCTTCTTTATGCTTGACTTTCATCTCGTCTCTCTCTATTTTCTGGCAAGAGTATAGATTAACATGTTTGGTTTCAAAGCTTCACCCCTTGAGCATATCTACATCTATCCAATAATCAACATAAAATTTTCATATTTTCTTGTATTGAAAGATAATCACATATGTATTTCTTAGTTTGATGGTGTAATGTCTTTGTGATCAATGCTTTCTCTATGTTAAAATGTGTTTCCATGTTGGCTGTAATTTTTTTTAATTGTCTCTCTCTTTGTTATTTTCTAAAGTTCTGATATCTTCATTGAATTTTCACTAACTGATCTCCTTTATTTTTACTTAGTTACTCTCATTCATGTTATGTAGCCTATTTTCATGCGGTGAAAAGATTACCAAATGAAATCATGGGTTCATTGTTATTTACATTTTTTTTTTAAAACAGTAAGATTGTTATATCATTTAAATTATAGTAATTGTTAGTCTTTTTCATTCTTCTCGTTTCATGCTACACATTCCTCCAACAACAAATGTTGTGCGACCTAGCTTTTAGATGGTACCTGACAAAGACCAGGAGCTATGGAATCTGGCTAAGGTACAAGAGCCATATAGGTTACCACAACATGTACAAGTAATTCCGTGACATGACTTTTGAATAGAGAGCAAATGTACATCAAGACACATAGTCAGATTTTCTTGCATCAAGAAAGCCACATTCCTAGCCAAGCCATGCGAGAGAGAGTGCACTAAATAGTTTCACAACAGCAAAATCAAGCTCCCTTTGGTCTTCATGATTACCTCCCACCGCAAAGCTCAAGATTACCAACAACGCCTCCAAGCCTAACTTGTTTATGTAAAAGCTCTCGTTCAGGTTTCATACTTTTGATGGGATGAAAGTTGATGTGTTATACTTTGTTGAGGAATTTTTTTTCCTGTTAGTTTTTGGAGGTAAATTCTTAATTTCTTATTATGAGATTTTAAGATATTTAGTTTTTAGTGATTTTACTTCTTGTTCTAAATGTTTTAAGGTTTCCTAATTTCGGATTGGAAAAAATATAATGTTTTAGATATCGTAAATATTTTCTTATCCGATCGAAAGGTATAATACTGACTCCGACTAATATATATACTAGGAGGCTGGAGCTACATGTTTTATCAAATACGTTTAAAAAAAAAAAATATTTGTTATCTTAATATATGTATGTGTGTATATGTATAGATTTTTTTTTTTTTTTTGTCGTTTATATGTATAGATCTACATACTGATAATTTTGGTGAAATTTTGTATTATGTTTGACAATTTTAGTCAAATTAAGCATTGGTCAATAAACTTGTATTTCTTAGCAAGTCTCAATCATGTAACCAAATTGCATTTAGACCAATAAAACCAAAACTCTAGGCCGTTTTGAAACAAATTTGTAACTTTATATATCAATACCATTTCATGTAATGTTATAAAATTGAAGAAGATTTGAGATTTTGAGAGACTGAAGAAGAAGAAGAAGAGGAAATTGAAAATGTTGGAATAAGAGCGATTAAGAGATAGTGATCACAGCTCTACCACATGATGAGTTTTTATTATTCCGCTTTTGTGTTTGTGTGAGATCTATTTATTTTTATGAACAACTAATTATGTGTATTGTTTGTTTTATGTATATGTAGTTACTTGTTTTGTGTATGTATGCAGCTACAAAATATGAAAATACAATAGTTTTGTTTTAGTATATAATTGTGAATATAGGTAAAATACAAAAATAGATACATAATTATATATATATATATATAAAATATCGTTTTTAGGCACAACGAGTTTAAAAGCTTGATCTTTTCTTAGATGCATAATCATCATAATAAGACTTTTGAATTCAATTTTTATATTAAATAATTCGATAAATATGCTATTCAATACAGATTTATTTATAAAATAAACATATTCTAGTCATCTTAAATATTTGAAAATTTTATTTAATTTTACTATTTATGGTGCACTTTATTATATTCATCATTCAATTTTTGTTTTGCTCATTTCACACTATTTTTACTTTGCTTTACGTGGTTTCTTTGCAGGTGAAGCCTTACTTAAACTTTTGCGTCCTTTCTTATCTAATGATTCCTCTTTTCCAGGTGAAACCATACTTGAACTGCTTTCCCCTTTTTTATCTGCTTGTTTCGCACCAGATGATTCACTATAATAATTTGAAATATTAGTTTAAAATCTTAACATCTATTTAGTTACCTACAAATAAAATGTTTTAGTATGTTGTTTAACTCCACCATAAACATGTTGAGGAAGTGTCGTTTCCTCGATAAGTCATTTTGTAACTTTCATTTTTTTTTTAAATAAAAAAGGGTTTCGGCCCCTCCTTTGACCAAAAAATAATTCCACCGTAAACACATTTTTTGTATAACATTTTAGCGTCATTTAAATAATGTTGATATTTTTTATTGTATCTATTTAAATTTAGATGAGAAATGCAAATTGGTATGTTTATTATTTAATTATAATGCACATTAAACAATCTAATATATAATTATGTCAGTCAAAAGAAAAGACATTAGTTAATGAACTAAACAACTAATGAGAAGTATTTAAAACTAAAAATAAAAGAATACTTATATCTTAGTATATATAAATTTGGTATTGTTCCAACATAATTTGATTGTATCACCTACTTTGAGACCTGCTCCTTCTCTAAAATCTTTCCACCCAGTTCCAAACCAATAACGATCTGTCTTATCTTTTCTAAGTTTTACCCAATATGACTTTTTATTATCTTCAATTTGCACGTCAATACCATTTGGAAGTACCGGAAGTTCCATTTTTTTCTCTATGCTCATCATAAGTGGTTTTGATACCCTTAAACGACAATATATGGAAAGATCGGCATCTGTTAAAGTTCTAGTTATCACCATATTAGGATCCATTTTACTAAACTTTTAAATATCTTGGAAATGCAACTTAAAGCTTTCGAAAAATAAAATTTATTGAGGAGTTTTAAGATTAGAGCTCAACACATATATTGATATATATATATATATATATATATATATATATATATATATATATATAGTTCTTTACCAAACTAATTAGATATATGTACTTTGTCTTCTATGTTTTTTTGTCGAGTTACTTTTTTATATAAAAAATCTCTATATTTAGTTAAGAATATAGATGCAATTTCTAAGTTAATTACAAATTTATGGTAAGTTAATATATAATCTTAATATAATAAATTGTATTTACAACAACCTTGTTTTTTTTACTGTTTTTTCCTTTTATAAATATAAGATAAATCTATAATAATAGCCTTGGAAAGGTAACTCAAAGAGTATCAAACACTCTAAAATTGTTTATTGGGCCTTATATTTTTGACACCTATATGTTTTGAACTTTATTTTTACAATAGCTCTCATATATTTAAGATCTATTAATTTGAAGTCACAATTACTAACAAAAAGAACTTGGTAATTAATGGACAACATAATTTTTGTATAAGCATTATTTAACAAAACTGAAATGTGAAAAAGGAAATTCCATCATACAATAAATAAAATTAACTAACAAATGCAAAAAACCATAATAATGAATTAATTATATCAAAATTTTATCGTTCAAATGACCATAAATGGAAAAAAGAAAGAGATAATTACAACAAGGAAAAATTACGAAATCTGCCAGTTATTGGACTTATGAAATCTGCCATAATTGATTTTATCTTTTCAAATCTGCCACAATCCGTACAGACGTCCACGCGAAAAGACAGAATGACCATTAATAAATTCGGGTATTTATAAAAATGTCACATTCAACTATTCATCATTTTTTCCATTTTTTTTCTTTTTTTTTATGAAACATCTCCTCTCTCCCTCCTTGCTCTCTCTCTCTTTCTCTCGTACTCTCTCTCATCTCTCCCTCCTTGCTCTTTTTTTTTTTTTTTGGGAGACGATTGACGTATGTTTCGTATTTCTTGCCCTCATCTTGTGTGTCTCTCTCTCTCTCTCGTACTCTCTCTCCTCTCTCCCGCTTTGCTCTCTCTTTCTTTCTATCTTTCTCTCTCCGTGACGATGGACGTCTGTTTTGTATTTCTTGTCATCGTCTTGTATTTTTTGTCCTATGTCTTGTATTGTTTGTCATTTGTCTTCTATTTTTTTGTCTTTATTTTATTTATTCTCGATCTTGTATTTATTATCTTCCGATAGCCACCATCCCATCCACCTTCTCCGGTTATGTCCACCACCGTCACTGACACCATTAACCACCGTTTTTTATAACCGTATGTGTGGTGGATATCGAAGGACAAGATATCTCCAAACTAGACGTCCATGTCAAAGTAGACGTCCTCTATCTTAAAACAATACAAAATCTACTACAAAATAGACGTCATATGTCTTAATCTACCACAAAATAGACGTTTTCTGTCTTATAATTTTTGTCATCGTTTTGTATTTGTTGTTCTCGATCTTGTATTTCTTGTTCTTCGATAGTCACCGTCTCCATGTATGTCCACCACCATCACTGATACTGTTGACCACCGTTTCTATAACCATATGTGTGGTGGACATCGAAGGACAAAATGTCACCAAACTAGAAGTTCATCTCTGAGGACCAAAAAATGCAAAATCTGCTATCAATTTCTTGTCCTTCGATGGTCACTGTCTCGTCCATCATGTTCAACTATGTTCACCACCGTTTCTAACACCGTTAACCACCGAGAGACATCCATTTCGCAGAGAGAAAGTGAGAAAGAGAGAGAGAGAGAGAGGAATCCATAACGTAGAGAGAGAAACCGAAAGAGTAAGAGAAAAAACAACTTTATCCACTCATAGTAACTTCTTTGCGAATCCTTTACCGGGTCAAACCCGGCCACAACCACCATCGTTTCCGGTAATCCAGATCCAAAAAAACTCCGGCGCTTGGATTCGCCGTCACGTGGTCACGGCTTGATCCTTCCGTGAGAGAGAGGAGAGAGAAAGAGAAAGAGATAGAGAAAGGAGAGAGAGAGAGAGAGAGAGAGAGAGAGAGAGAGAGAGAGAGAGAGAGAGAGAGAGAGAGAGAGAGAAAGAGAGAGAGAGAGAGAGAGAGGAGATAGAGAGAGAAAGAGAGAGAAAGAGAGAGAGAGAGAGGAGATAGAGAGAAAGAAAAGAAGTTTATGTTCTTCGTGAAAAAGAGAGAAAGAGAAAGGAAGAAATAAGAAAAAAGGAAAGAAAAAAGAAAAGGATATTAGTGTTAATTGCTCTTTCATTACAAGACAAAATTATGGCAAATTTTGTAAAAAATTAGATTTTATGGCAGATGGCCCAATTTATGGCAGATTTCATAATTTACATACCAGTTTTGAAATATGGACAATTACAAAAATGTCATTTTTGAAGTACATTTTTCCATAAATGCATATTAAGACTTATATCTCTCAGTTGTTTTAATACTTTGACAAAGACAGAAGCGGCTTCATAAGAATCGATGAGCTGCAACACTTGCGTTGAATATGGTATGGCTGATGTTTTCCTCAAAGAAATCATCAAAGAAGTTGATCAAAACAATGTAAGCTTGACGATGTTCCTGTTGAGTGGCTTTTTTTAAGCCGTATCCAACTTCCCAAATTAGTATGATATTGTCCGCTTTGAGCCGAAGCATCAAAACTGGCATGGATTTATTTTTAGTTTCCTTCCCAAAATGCCTCATACTAATTTGGTTGAACTTTTACTTATATATTAGACCAATCTTGTCTAATCTTCAGATGTGGAATTTGGATTGATATCCCAACAGTTCCACATTCTTCTCTAGACTAATGTCGAGGCAGTAGTTGATAAAAAAAGATTTTCTTATATTGGGATCCAAAACAGGACGGAAAAATTGATTACAGTAAATTTGTGGAGCTGATGCAATTGGGAATTGTTGGTGTTGGAAGAAGAACTGTGAAAAATAGTCTAAACATTAGCATGAGAGACGAGTAGAATGGTTGTTTTTTTAATCTGTTTGTGGAGAAGAAGAAGTAGAAGAAAGACCAGTAGCCGGATTCATCGATGGTTGCAAAATTCGAGCTTATGTTTTAATGGATGTGTGATTAATCGTCGAGTAGCTTTTGGAAGGTTTTTCTTTACAGCTTTGTTGTTTGTATGTTTGTTTTGTCATTGTCGAAGTTAGTGAATTTTTGTTCTATCTTTGTATTTGTAAAACAGAAAAAGTGTTTTGTATGTTGTGTGATTTCTAAGCAATTTCTTACCTTAAAAAATCTCTTGTTCTTTTCTAGATGATTATAACTGTTCATCAATCTCAGGCTATACAACTCAAACTGAACCAATATATTTTAGCAAAAAAAGAAACTGAATCAAATATATAAATGAAACTAGCAATTGGCATTGATGTGAAAATGATGAGCTAGCAAGTCTCAATCATGTAATCAAAGTGCTTTTACACTAAATAAAACCAAACTCAAGGCTGTTTCGAAACAAATCATACATTTGTAACATTTTATATACCAAAACCATTTTATATCAATATTTATCTTCTGGCACTTCTCATATTCACATGCTTTGCAACGCCGCAACCTTTAAGAAAAATTATTTATACTAGTCTTTCATATTTAAATTGGTGCTAAAATAATAATCTCTTGTGTTCTTTTATTACATGTACAATTGTTTTTTTTTTTTTTTTTTTGGCAATCAACGTTTTATATCATTACAGGCTCTCATCCAAATAATCATACAAAACAAGTTTAGCTAAGGAATCACCAGTAACATCCCGAAACCAAAATGCTAACTTTGAAATGGGGTGTCGATCGACACTATGTTCTGATAAACGTTCGGTTTATGTTTTAATCGTTCGGTTTGTGAGTCGGTTTAAAGAGAAACCTAAGGCTCAGATATTTAAAGGATTATCAGAGTTGTGGCCGCGTCGGTTTAAAGAGAAACCTAAGGTTCAGATATTTAAAGGATTATCAGAGTTGTGGCCGTGTTTTTGATCAAAGAAAGAGAAATCGTGCGAGAGAGGCAGAGATAGATTGTTGAGAGTTTTTGATATAAAAAAAGAACAATAAATAACACAATTCGCCACCGACGAAATTGTTCCCACCGACAAATGTTGTGTCGGCCAAAGCCCACACGCATCTCAGTAATACACGAACCGACGTTTCCGTTAATACTATATGTTTTCACATTAACATGTTCGTATAAAAAACCCACAAAATGGGAAAATATTACAGTATTTTACTTATAAAAGAATGGTGGGTTTCAAATGTTTTAGATTTTTAGTTTTACTTGTACCATACTAAAATTCATTAACCAATTTCATTGTTGTTAAATTATCATCATCATTTATGAACTATCAACTGAGAATATGGAATAAATACAACGAAAAAATGGCGGGTAACAAAATGAAAACAAAATATAACAGCTTCTTCTATATAAATTCCATGGTTATTATTAAAAATACAAAATACAACTGCACAACATGTAATGTAACACAAATCAAATAAATAAATTTCTTTAAAAAACTAGAACAAAAAGAATTATAACAAAATACAACATCAAATTCTCCAAAATACATCATTATACAACATTAATACTCCACACAAAGATAAATTTCTGATTTTCGATTTCATCATCATCGTTGACGTTTATATTTGCAGGAAAGAGGAAGAGTATCAGAAGAAGAACCACCAATGAGATTACGGATCTGGGATCTGATTTTGTAAAAGACGTGCATTATACTTCCTCTGTTTTGTGAACCAATCGATTTCGCTTCGTCTTTGTTCAACTCTAGATCTCTGATAAAAATCGGTTTCCTCGATAAGATCCATGACCAACCCCATTCCCACCATTCTTTCACAGAGCTACCAGCTTGTTCTCCCATGGCGGATACCGATTTAGATCTCGGAAACCTAGCCGCGATCGCCGCCGCTGGTTGGGTTGTCAGATTGAGTGAAAGAGAAGAGAGACGACGGCGGATTAGTCCTGGCTCGTCGTCGGCGACGGCGGATGCGGCGGTGGAGGTGGATTTAGGGCGTTGAGAGACGGGAAGAGAAGTAGGTTTACGGATCTGGAGAGTTTCCATCATTGAGGTCATTGTGTAGAGAGAGAGAGAGAGAGAGAGAGAGAGATTCGAGAAGAAGAAGAAATTGAAAATGTTGGAGTAAGAGAGAGATTAGGAGGTAGTGATCACAGCTCTAACACAGGCTGGGTTTTTATTATTCCACTTTTTTTGGTGACCAACCAATTACATGCATTTGTTTTTTCACTATAAAGTTTTTGTTTATGAGTATGGTTTCTTTTCTTTGTATAGTTAGTTACTTGTTTAATGTATGTATAATTATGCACCTAACAAATATGAAAATACAATGATTTTGTTTTGGTGTATATTTGTGAATTTATATATAGGTTAATTACAAAATAGATATACATCGTTTTTAGGTGGGGTTTTAAGAAACTTGGTCTTTTCTTAGATGCATAATCATGAATAACAATATTTTTTAATTCAAATTTTATGTAAATATGCTAACAAAATTTATTTATAAAAATACATATTTCAGCCATCTTTAATTTTTTTACTAAATTATTATATTTATGCTTCACTTATTATATTAATCATTCGATTATTTATTATCTTTCTGACCATTTCATACCATTTACTTTGCTATGCGTGGTTTCTTTGCAGGTGAAACCTTATATGCTGGTTTCTTTAAAGGAGGAACTTTACTTGAGCTGTTTTCTCCTTTCTCATCTGCTTGTTTCGTATCAGATGATTCACTATAATAATTTGAAATCACAGTTAAAATTCTTAGCATCTATTTAGTGACCTACAAATAAAAAATCTAGTATGCTGTATAGCTATATCATAATAACATGTTTTATATAACGTCATCTAAATTACGATGATATTTCTTATTGTATCTATTCAAATGCAAATTGGTATGTTTATTTTTTAATTATGATTTACATTAAACAATTTAATATATAGTTATGTCAGTCAAAAGAAAAACATTAGTTAATGAACTGATCAATGAGAAGTATTTAAAAGTAAAAAATAATAGAAAACTCACATCAAAGTAAATATAAATTTGGTATCTTTCCAATATAATCGGATCTTATCACCAACTTTGAGTTTTTTTGCTACTCTCAAATCTTTCCACCCATCTCCGAATAAATAATATTGACCACTCTTAATCTCTTTTGTAAGGATTACCCAATATGATTTTTTACCATCTTGAATTTCTACTACAATACCATTTGGAAGTACAGCAATTTCCATCTTCTTTTCTATGTTTTTCATAATCGATTTTAATAGATTTAAACGACAACTAAAAGAAAGATCGGAATCCTTTAGAGTTTTTACTATCAACAAGTTAGGATCCATTTCTTCTGTTACCAAGTTAGAATCCATTTTTTCTGTTAACAAGTTAGGATCCATTTTACTAAAATTTTTAAGGTCTTAAACATACAACTAAAAATACTTTCAAAAAGAAGAAGAAAATATTGAGGATTTTAAAGATTAGTCCTCATCATATATATATATATATATATATAGTTTTTGGCCAAACTAATTAGATATGATTGTCTCCTATGTTTTCTTTTAGTATTACCTTTTTATATCATAAATGTCTAAATGTAGTAAATAAAATAAATGCAATTTCTAAGTTTATCAAAAATTTATGGTAAGTTATATAAAATCTTAATATAATAAATTGTATTTACAACAACCTTCTTTTTTAGTTCTTACTAGTTTGTTTTTTTTTTTTTTTTTTTTTTTAAAGATATAAGATAAAGCAAAACAATATCTTTGACAAATTAACTCAGGTAGTATCATAAAAAAGAATTTTCAAACTTTCTAAATTTGGGTCTCTTATATTTTTGATATCAATATGTTTTTAACTCATTTACAATAACTCTTATAACTTTAACATTTATTAACTTGAAGTCACCATTACCAACAAAAAAAACTTTAGTATTTAATGCACAACATGATTTTTTGTAAGCATTTATCAAAACTGAAATGTCGAGATTATGAGTTTCTTATACACAATAAGTGTGACAATTACTAACACATGAAAAATTATCATACCATAATAATTAGGAAAATTAGGATATATATTAGTATTTTGCCATATAACTATTCATCTAACATCACATAAACAAAATATAGAATCTACCAACCTACCAATGTGAAATTCCAATTTTATCCTTACTTCATTTCTGGTAATTAGTTCCATATTAAATATGGTCTCATTTATCATAAATAGTCTCATATCTCATAAATAGTCTCATATCTCACTTATAACATATTTTTCTAAATAAATTCTCTCTCTTATACTCCCTCCGTTTCATTTTCTAAGATGATTTGATTTATTTTGCGAGAATTAAGAAAATAACAAATGCAAACAAAATCTCATTTAATATTTAACTAAAAATATAACTCAACCAATCATATATAAGACTACGGGAATTTAGAAAGACAAAAGTATCAAATCACATTAAAATCTGCATAGAAACTAGTAAAACAACTTGTAAAATGAAACTAAAATTTTTTTCTTAAAAATCTTATATAATGAAATGGAGGGAATATAACATTACATTTTTTGCAATATAAGGGAAACAAATATTTACCAACATCATAAATGTATTAACTTATGCCGTAGGTAATTAAACATGATCTAGAGATAATCAACTAAATATGTTAGAGTTTCAACCGATTAAAAAAAATTAAAAAAAATGGAACAATCAACTTATATCTCGGTGATACGTATCAGTGGACTGATCCGGGTGATACGGTATCACCCGGTGACGTGGCACGTTTTAGTTTTTTTTTTTTTTTTTTGGATTGTAGTATTACATTTAAAAAAATATTATATTTTTATATAGAACAATTTCCTAATATGCCACCATTTTATATTTTTTTAAAGTTCCAAAAATACCACAAATAACAAAATTGATTTTCAATAGATTTGTAATTAAAATATTTGGGTTTGGATTAACTATTCCTAAAATAGGTTATCAATTTTAGGGGATAGGGTATGAGTTTGGGGTTTAAGGTTGAGTTTTAAATGTTAAAGTTTCTTTTCAATTTTGTGGTATTTTTGGAATTTTTAACAAAAGTGGTATTTTTAGAACTTTTAAAAAAATGGTCGCTTTTTTTAGAATCACCATTTTATTATATATAACTTTCATTATTATCCAATTTACAAATAATTTTTTTTTTATGATACCGACACCGGTCTCACTACTGGAGAGAGATTTATTAACAATATCATAATGAATCTCAAACAATAAACAAAGATTGAAATTTATACTAAAATAATGCTAATGATACCCACATGGTATCATGGGTGTGCATGAGTATTAATATTTTTTACTCTATTTTATTCTTTCGCTTTTCATATCTGGAATCACTTAAAATTGTAAATTGTGAAGTCTTAACTGTTCCCTTTTAGAATCACTATATTGAGTGTTTTAGAATTAAGCGAGTACAATTGATAAAAAAAGGTATATTGTATAACTAAAAGTAACTAAAAATTAAAACAATTACATATTTATTTAGTCCATGCAAAGCATGGCTTTAAAAACTAGTATTACATAAAAGTATAAAACCCAAATTATACGACTTTCTCACCACTATTTACTTAATTTCCCCTTTCTCACTATAATGAATTAAGGCCCAATAATTTCGAAGCCAAATATTATTATTTATTTTTTTATTTGTTTTGTTCGACATTTTCCATTTTCAAGCTTCAGTGTGTTCGTCACAGAGATCTGAGAGCTTCTTCAACAATGGAGTACAGGAAAATCAAAGACGAGGTTCGTTTGCTTTCTCTTTCGTTTGCTTTCGATTTAGGTTTCGAATCTCTGTTAATTGCCAATTTCATCATATACTGAGAGCTTCAGGACGATGATCATGGCGACGTTGCTACTGATGTCGAGAGCTTGAAGGGAAAATCTCATACCGGTGAGAATTTTGATCTTCACTTTCGCAATCCCTACTTCGATTATTTGTTTTTTTGTATGCTTCGAGTAATATCGCTATGGCTACTCTAGGTGTTGGATCCAGTGAACGGATAAACTGGAAACGAAAGTAAGTTTTTGATTCCTTTGCGAACGTAAATTAGCGAAAACTATGGAAAATTCGTATTTGTTGTTGTTGATTGTTTTTGAATGCAGGGGTGTAGTAACATGTGCACTGACGATTTTAACGAGTTCTCAAGCGATATATACTCATCCATTTTGTTTACGAGTATGGTTTCTATTCTTTGCATAGTTACTTGTTTTATGTATGTATAATGTATGCACCTACAAAATATGAAAATACAATGATTTTGTTTTGGTGTATATTTGTGAATTTATATAGGTTAATTACAAAATAGATATACATCGTTTTAGGTGGGATTTTAAGAAACTTGGTCTTTTCTTAAATGCATAATCATGAATAACTATAGTTTTTAGTTCAAATTTTATGTAAATACGCTAATCAAATATAACTTTATTTATAAAAATACATATTTCAGCCATCTTAAATATTTATTTTTTTTACTAAATTATTATACCATGCTGCATTTACTTGAACTGCTTCCTCCTTTTTTATTTCATTTTTTTATCTGCTAGTTTCTTTGAAGGAAGAATTTTACGTGAACTATTTTCTTCTTTCTTATTTGTTTGTTCCGCATCACATGGTTGACTATAATAATTTAAAATCTTAGTTAAAATTGTTAACATCTGTTTAGTTACCTACAAATAAAAAATTTAGTATGTTGTATAGCTATACCATAATAACATGTTTTGTATAAGCATTTTAGCGTCATCTAAATTATGATGATATTTCTGATTATATCTTTGAATTTAGATGACCATGCAAATTGGTATGTTTACTATTTAATTATGATACATATTAAACAATCCAGTATATATATAATTATGTCAGTCAAAAGATAAGACATTAGTTAATGAACTGAACAACTAATGAGAAGTATTTTAAAATAAAAAAATAAAAGAAAACTCACATTGTAATATCCTGAAACTAAATTTTAGTAATTTGGGAGGGGTGTCGATCGACACCAATGTTTGGGGCCGATTTCGGTTAAGTTTTAATCGTCCGGTTTATGAGCACTTTTAAGGAAAAACCTAGGGCTCGACTTTATAAGGAGTATCAGACTTGTGGCCGCGTTTTGAGAGGTAGAATTCACAATTTAGATTATTGAGAGAGATTATTTGAGAGTTTCTGAAGGATTGTTACAAAGAAATCCCTCGGAAACCTTCTCGAAGAATTCTAGAGGCATAGGGATCGTTGTTCCTCGTAGTTTCGTGGTGTTTGAGTCTTGTTTCTACGAGTTTCATCGCTGATTCGTCGCTGTTCAATCCGTTTCCCCTTTTTAATCGCGAAATCGAGGTGAGTGCACGACTGTAGGCTCGGATAGGTTAGAATCCGTTTGATAAACGATTAGGAATGTTATTGGTGATAAACTAGATGTTGGTTGTGTGTTTTGTGTGATTTTTCGTGTGATTGTTGATGATTTTCGTGTTTTTGGATCAGGTGATAATTTTGTTCTTCGTGGTTAGAACAGGGTGTCGATCGACACCTAGTGGTAGTGTCGATCGACACCAAGTTATCAAGCGTCAATCGACACCTAGTGGTTGTGTCGATCGATGCCAATGATTTTCAAGTGTCAATCGACACCTAGTGGTAGTGTTGATCGACACCTAGTGGTAGTGTTGATCGACACCCAGTTGATTTTACTTGTGCATTTTTAAATTGTTTATTGTTCGGTTTTTGACTTATTCGTACTTACCTTGTTGACGGGAAGACCGTCTCACTAAGTTTTTATTAAATACTTACGCAACTCATATTACCATGTGTTGTAGGTAACATAAATGCGTGGTCGCAGAATCAGGGCTGGAGAAGAGGATGATAGGGTTGTTTAGGTTGTTTAGTTTTACCTAGTGAATCTGGTGTTTAGGTTGCTAGTGTCTTTCTTTGGAATTGAATTGTTTGACTTGAGGAAAATTTTAGTTCATAAATTTATATGGTAAATATATTATTTATTTTTTAATTATAATCTGGAAGATAAATATACTTTTAAGATTTACACGATAAAGGAAATTATACAATTTGATTTAAATTTTCTAAGATAATCTTATACGGTTAATGTATAATTTACTTTTTTATTAAAATTTAGAGGATAAATATGTTGTTCAGATTTACACGATCTTAAAAGATTACATTTTTATTTAAATCTAGACGATAAAGAAAACTTTTCTTTTTGGTTAATTATATGACTAATATAAAATTAATGCATTCATAAATACAGATTTCATTAAAAATTTTGAATAAAAAAAATTCAAAAAATCCTCAGCTGACACATCAGCTTTCGCACTTCGTAAATATGTATATGATGGTTACAAAATAGATATACATCGTTTTTAGGTGGGGTTTTAAGAAACTTGGTCTTTTCTTAGATGCATTATCGTGAATAACAATATTTTTTAATTCAAATTTTATGTAAATATGCTAATAAAATTTATTTATAAAAAAATACATATTACAGCCATCTTTAATTTTTTTTACTAAATTATTATATTTATGCTTCACTTATTATATTCATCATTCAATTACTTATTACATTTATGACCATTTCACACCATTTACTTTGGTATACGTGGTTTCTTTGCAGGTGAAACCTTATATGCTGGTTTCTTTAAAGGAGGAACCTTACTTGAGCTGCTTTCTCCTTTCTTATCTACTTGTTCGTATCAGATGATTCACTGTAATAATTTGAAATCTTAGTTAAAATTCTTAGCATCTATTTAGTTACCTACAAATAAAAAATTTAGTATGTTGTATAGCTATACCATAATAACATGTTTTGTATAAGCATTTTAGCGTCATCTAAATTATGATGATATTTCTTATTGTATCTATTTAAATTTAGATGACAAATTGAAATTGGTATATTTATAATTTAACTAGAAATGCTCGCGCTTCGCGCGAGTATTTGTTCTACAATTTTATTATATTAAAAGATATATAGTTTAATTCAATTATTTTTAGTAATAAAAAATAGAGATTGGTTGGAAATGAATTAATGTTTTTATCTTTTATCTATATGATATTGTATGCATATAAAACTATGAAATGATTTTTTCCATTTGGATATTAATGATTAGTATTTGAGAATGTATTTCATTGTTTAAAATTTTGGTAGCTACATACATAAAATATCATTTATTTCATATATCTTATCTAGAAATTACGGTACTCTAGATATTTTATGATTATAACATTAATCATTTATTTTCAATTCATCATATTGTTTTAGTTTTTAAACATTCTTTATTATGACTTTTGATTAGTAACAATGCTAATATGAAACTATTAGTTGGATAAAAAACTTAATTTTTAAATTTAAAAGTACAATGTATTTGTAAAGTTAAAATATGTGTCATTTTTTCATACATCAACTTAGTAATTTCATTTCTTATTGTTTCCAAGATATTAATTGTACTTACAACACATGATATATGTTATACTTACATTTATTTTTTTCTCCTCCTATTTAGTGAAGTATTTAGAAGTTTTATTTTCTCATGTTCGTATAGAGACATTTAAATTTTCTCTTTGAGTTAAAAACAAAATGATAAAACATCTTAACTCCACTTTGGATGACCAATAATGCGAATTTCATATAATTAAATGTTTGGTTATCAAAACAAAGAAAACACAAAACATAATATACTTAACTTGTGAAGCTTATCTTATTTGTTTAGGAAAATATTTATAATTTTACCCATTAATAATATATAACGCCAATAATTGTATTAAATATAGCTGAATTTTTTTTTATTAGATGTAACACTTATTTACTTACATGTTGCTTTATGAAATGAGTTATAGATCACCTTGTTTGTTTATTTCTTATGACTTGTTTCATATTTGACAATAATTACGATATAAATTTAACTAATTAAATATTTATAGTGTGAAATACGATATAACCAAATTTAATTAAATATAGTATGTGAAATATTTATATTTTAATTTTTTAACGCTTGTTGTACGTAAAACATTTTAACTAAAATATTAATTACACCTTCCATCATTTTTTTTTCTTTTTGCGATTGCTTAATAGTATAGAGATTTCTCATCCACTTATAGTTGTATTTAAAATTTCTTTGTTGATCAAAATAAAATTACAAAACTCAACGTTCTTAATTATTTAAACATATTATATTTTGGTGAATACTTTCAATAGTTGCAGATATGAATTTAGTTTTAAATGAAGTTATTTGTAAATTGTTATAGCATTTTTGATATTTTATGTTTTTAATAATATTTTCAAGTACAATTTAACTTAACTGAAGATATATGAAATGTTAAATATATTAGTATAATGGAAAAATGATTCTTAGCCACACGAAGCATTGACTAATATGTTGCAAACCATCCAAAGTATAGAAATGTCTTCTAAGCTACACAAACTATTATGTAACACATGGTGACATACACCAAGTATATGTAAACATGTTAAAAACCACAAATTAGTGCTTTTTGAAAAATATTATCAATTTAGGGATCAATCTGTAATTAATTTCATACAAAATAAATACTTAAAAATAGAAAATTTTAAAAATATAAATTTAGATAAATTGAAACACCAAATACAATTACAAAATTTTAAGAAAAAATAATAATGAAAATATTCGATTAAAAACTAAATTATAGTTTCAGTTTTAAAATATACTAAATTATTTTTGTGAAATTCAAAAGTTATTAAAAATTTGTAACTTCAAAAAGTTCTTAGTTTCTAAAAAGTAATTGAAAATGTAAGGTATATAGGGATTTAAATATATGTATTTTAAAACCAATTAAATTTATCAAATAAAAGTTTTTTAAATGTTGGTCGACAAATATATTTAAAATTATGTTGAATAAATTTCAATAGTTTAGAATAAAACAAATAAATGACATATATTACACTTTTGTATGAGAATTGTTTTTGTAACATTTGGTCACAAATAAAAGACTCGTTAGCCTAATCCTTAAAAAAATAAATTAGACTGGTTTTTTCTTTTTGACAACAAAAAATTTGCACTCTTTGTATAAAAAATTATAACTAGTTTTTTTTACTCCTATCCAAACATTAAAAAGAGAATTGCAATGTAATTTTATAAGTTTTATAATGAGAATAAAATTTTATAAGTTTTACAATGAGAATAAAATTTAATTTTTATTCGAAATTAATGTAATTTTAGAAATTTTGGGAATTTATGGATTTGCTTTTGATTTCTTAAATTTTGTATGTTTTTAACTTGATTTTGGATTTTTTTTTATAAACTTATAGATTTTATTTAAAATAATTGCATATTAATCCCAAACTAATAATATTTATAAAAGAACACTAATTTGTAGTTTCTAACATATTTACATATACTTGATGTTATGTCACTATGTATTACATAATAGTTTGTGTAGTTTAAAAGACATTTCTATACTTGAGATGATTTTCAACATATTAGCCAATACTTCGTGTAGCTAAGAATCATTTTTCCTAGTATAATCAAATTTATTGAAAATGTTATTAATCTAGTAACTATATATAGATATCTATATTTATTGATATAATAGTATGACTTTTCAAATTCTTTCTCTAATGTTGAAACCACATTTATAATTATTAATTAATATGCATATTCAATTTGAAATTACAGAAATGAAATAGAAAATATGATGTGGATGATGAGGTGACTTAAGGAGAAGAGAGCAAAGCTAACTTTATATATATAGATTATGATACACATTAAAAAATCTAATATATAATTATGTCAGTCAAAAGAAAAGACATTAGTTAATAAACGAACAACTAATGACAAGTATTTAAAAATAAAAAATAAAAGAAAACTCACATCATAGTAAATATAAATTTGTTATCTTTCCAATATAATCGGATCTTATCACCTATTTTGAGATTTCTTGCTACTCTGAAATCTTTCCACCCACCCAAGAAAAAAATATTGACTACCTATGATATCTTTTTTAAGGTTTACCCAATATGACTCTTCACCATCTTGAATTTCTACTTGAATACCCTTTGGAATTACCGGAATTTCCATCTTCTTTTCTATGTTTTTCATAATCGGTTTTGATAGATTTAAACGACCTTGTACGGAAAGATCGATATCTTTTAAAGTTTTTACTATCACCAAGTTAGGATCCATTTTTTCTGTCACCAAGTTAGGATCCATTTTACTAAACTTTTTAAGGTCTTGGAAATACAACTAAGGATGCTTTCAAAACAAAAAAAAAGAAGTATTGAGGAGTTTTAAGATTAGTACTCATCAACACACACATATATATATAGTTTTTGGCCAAACTAATTAGATATAATTGTCTTCTGTGTTTTCTTGTAGTATTACTCTTTATATATAAAAATATGTCTAAATGTAGTAAATAATATGTATGGTAAGTTAAAATAAAATCTTAATATAATATATTGTATTTTACAACAACCTTGTTTTTTAGTTTTTACTCAGGTAGTATCATAGAAAAGGGTTTTCAAACACTCTAAAATGATTTATTGGGTCTCTTATATTTTTGAGATCTACTATATGTTTTTAACCAATTTACAATAACTCTCATAACTTTAACATTTATTAGCTTGAAGTCACCATTACTAACAAAAAACTTTAGTATTTAATGCACAATATGATTTTTTATAAGCATTATTTATCAAAACAGAAATGTCAGATTATGAATTTCTGCTACACAATAAGTATGACAATTACCAACAAATGAAAAATTATCAATCCCATAATAATGAATTGAGTATATCAAAAGTTTATTGTTCAAATGACCACAAATGGAAAAGAGATAACAACAATGCTATTTCTGAATTATGGACAATTGCAAAAATACTACTTTTGAAATATTGTGACATTTTTGAGCCAGTCACTTATAAAGGTTTTAAAATTTATACCTCAAAATCTTAAAAAGTAAAAGTGAGCATTTTAACCGAACCTAACCGACCCAACCGAACCCAAACCAAACCGAAACGTCTACACAAACCATTTGGTCGAGTAGCGAAATACATTATTTTTGTTTATTTTAGGGGGCATCTACTATTTTATATTCTACACCAACTGAAAACTAACCATAAAAATTTAATTAAATTCACTATTAAATGGAATTCAATAGTGAATTTCTTTAGCATACAAAATATCCACTATTTTATATTCTCAAAAATAAAATACAGTTAAAATCAAGTGTGATCTAATTAAATAGTTAATACCACATCAATTGGAAACACTGTTTTATTTTATAAGATTTAATTTGTATTTGCAAAAATATATTTTGTATATTTGAGCCATAAACTGTATTTTTTGAAGATTATGAGATTAAATAAATATATTTTACTAATAAGTGACATATATACATTAAAAATAAGAATTTTGCATCATGTATAAAATCTATTTTTTCAATTATTTCATGGAAAGAACATATTTTCATATAAAATAATCGCAAAATTTAAATTTATAAATAGGGTTTGAATTCCTCAATATAGTTGTAACATCCGCGAACCAAAAAGTGTTATTTTGGTGTTCGTGTCGAGCGACATATGGAGTGTATCGATTGACATGACGTTTTCGCGAGCCAGAAAATGGATTTTTGGTCGTGTCGAGCGACACATGGAGTGTGTCGATCGACACGAGGTTTTTGGTCGTGTCGATCGACACGTTTAGTGTGTCGCTCGACACACCGAGCTGCAGAACCGGATATATAAGTTTTTAATCGCGTTTTTGGGTGAAAACCTAGAGTCTTCTCCTTGGCGGCGGGGCAGAGGCGAAAATCGAAGGATTCAAGTGTTTTCGTGTCTCAATTCCGTTTTCAATCGTTTCTAAGCTAAGGTGAGTTGTAGCCGTGGTTTCTAGGCTATAATGGTTGAATTTGATGTGATTTCGTGAATGATTTTGTGTGATTCGTGTATTGGTGGATTGCTGGGTGTATATGGATTGTATATGTTGAGTTTCGTGCAGGTTGGCGATTCGTGTGGACCAGAATCGAGTCAGGAGAGGAGGAACTCGATTCTGGAACTGCAGAGAGGCGTGTCGCACGACACAATTATTTTTGTTGTGCCGATCGACACGTTCTGCGTGTCGCTCGACACGAGTTTTTATGTCGTGTCGATCGACATCTCCTGGTGTAGCTCGACCCGAGTAATTATGCGCGTTTTGCTAAGTCGTGTTGAACGGTGCGCCGCTCGACATGAGGCTTTGTCGTTTCGTGTTTCTGTCTGAAATGCACTGTTTATTATGTGTTTTCTATTGTGTAATGGTTAATGTGATATTGATTGTTGACCCGAGCCTGCTTGTTATGCCGGTAGGCGGAATGACCAGCTCACTAAGTATTTATGAAATACTTACGCAACTCTTATTCCCATGTGTTGCAGGTAAAGGAAAAGTGTGATCGCGGAATCGAGGCAGTAGGGAGAGGATGATTAGGGTTTATTGTTGTCGTTGCTGATTCTTGTAAAACCTGTTGTTTAAGTTGTTAGACTTATCTGAGTTGAATTTGTGTTATTTGGTTATGGAATTTTAAATGTTGTTGGATTAAATGACTAGATTTAATTGTTGTTTTCCGCTGGGTTTGTTATTGTTGAATTAGCCGTTGAAAATTAATAATTATGAGATTATTAATTCGGGTTAATTATTTAATTATTTAATTAAAAAAAAATGCTGGTTATTTCAATAGTTTTCCAAAATAATGATACTTCATATTTTGACTAAAAATATACTATTTTAACTAGATAGTCATATCTATCCAGCGTATGTCGCAGATAACTACCTAATTATTATTATTATATGGCTAACTAATTTAGTACCCTGATATAGAATGTATTTAAAGAGTTTATCAATTCTTAATTGTTATACGGATACAAATTATAAATACAGATAACTTATAAGATTTTATGTCGATTCCCAAAATCTTAGAGAAAACCCAATTTATACTACTTTCTCACCGTTATTTACTTAATTTCCCCTTTCTCACTGTAATGGATTAAGGAAAAATAATTTTGAAGCCCAATATTGTTACACCTGGATTTGGCCCGAGGGCAAATCCTGCTCTCGGCCCAGCAAGCTTCAAAGCCCAAATTCTTAAAAGGATAAGATATAACTAGGTATAGTTGCTTTTATTTAATCAAGGGTAACTTTTGTAAAGGAATATAGTTAGTTTTTAACCATATCCACATTAGCCCTAGATGAGAAATCCTATATATAGTTGTATGATATTTGGGGGGAATCCCCATGCTTTTTTTCACCACATTTATGCAACAATACACTTTTGATCTAACATGTTTGGATTATTACTATTCTGTCTAACCTGCTCGGAACTTACTTGCTCTCCCGAAACAGTATACTTTTTTACCTGCTTTCAATCTACCACTTCTATCACAAAGAATCTCAAACCCCTTTTTATAAATTTAGTGTGGAACCTGCTCTCAGAGTCCAACATTTGGCGCGCCAGGTATGGGGACTTCGTAGATTTCTTTTCACGCTTAAAGATGGTGGATCTCAGCAAAGACACGACCTCTCCCGACCCCGAGGAACGCTCACGAGGGGAACCCGACCGCCCCTTTCGCTGCCCCGGTGGAAACAAGTGTACTCCAAACTCAACATCCGTCTTTGACAGGATCGTCCTCCCAGAGTTGGTGCAAGTTCCCGACGATTCCGACAACACGCACCAATCCCCCAGTCACCCCAAAGGCCTGAGATCCCACCTCGTAACGCTTTAAAGTCAAATCCGATCGGGTAGCCCTCCCAGCCCAATAACCCCAAGTACAGGGAGCCAGGCCAGGTACGAGCAGTCTCTCTAACTGCTGATGCGCCGCCTTGACGCGTAAGACCAGAAGGTTCGATAAACAAACGCCCATCTGGAGAGCCTAGCCTCATCTCAGGGGAAGATGCAGGATCCGAAAGAAACCCCGACTCGACCGAATCCCGAGACGCCCACACGTCGACTCCACTCAGTACCAACAGTCTTCGATAGGCTCGAAAAAGGAAGAAGGCACAAACCGAGAAGCAACACCCGACGAGGACACCCACGTCCCAATAAAAGTTCGGATAGGGGAAAACGGGAGCGACCAGTAGAATAGGGTAACACGAACCGGATGCCGCAATGGCCCACCAAAAAATCAAAGAATCAACCATCATGCCAGCCCACGAACGCACCCGACGACGCACTCTACCCCCCAGAATGGAAAAGGGCAACTAGCGACCTGATGTCGAGCAATCACCAGCTCGCCCTAATCAGTCCACTCGGCATCGGCGATCTCGTCTTACGATAGGTATCCAACACGAGCGGGTCGGACGCTAACCAACCCAAAGCAAGCTGGGAAGGACCTTATCAGGTAGCCAGAGTAGCCCGTCAGGGATTGTACAAGTTCGATACTGTCGGCGAAACTCCTGCCCCGTCTATCTGGAACGCGCAGACGCTCAAGCAAGGTCCATGCGCTCGAGCACAACCCTCCCCTAGGAGAGTCACTTAAGCGGCATCAAAACCAACCGCATCTCCCGAGCAGAACAGCCCTACCCCTCGCATCTCCACCAAAAAAAAAAAACGAGTACCCAGTACCCCTACTCGTTCCGAACGAGCTATTTATATATCGCTTGTAATCTGAACTACGTCTGGCTTGATCCCTATTTAATGGGTACATAGGAAGCTTCCCCGGAAATCCAGTCTTGATAATATAATCTCTTTTATGTCTTTGATCTCACTAACTAAACTAACCCTTAGTTTCTCAAAGCGCCTCGAGCAAAAATCTGTATCAATGCTCTGGCCAAGTACTCGACCAGAAGAATACTCACCCGCATTTCTCATAGATGCAGTAGTGAAATAACCTACAAATTCTTTAGTCGGAAGTTAACCCGAGTAAGAATTTAAGCCAGGCCCTGACCTGCATTTTTTCCTAGGAACGTCTAAGTAATCAATATGCTGAGTATCTTCGCAAAGTTGGCCACGCGACAGAATTCGTCGTAAGCCAGGTCCCGACTTCCAGACAAACTAATCCGATTGTCCAACGCGCGAACCTGGTCGGATTCACACAATACCAATAACGATTGCCTAAGTATCGCACTTAGCCGCAAAACAAACAAAAACAAATACTCGACTTAATACCCGAGAAAACCTTCTCGGAATAAAACAGAGTAAACTCGGGCCTGTATCGGCCCGAGGCAAAGCATTTATTACAAAGGTTCAAGTTCTCAAGGCCACACTCGGCTAGACAAAAGAAAAACGATAAAAACAAAACTCCAATCGGAAGCTAATATCCTTATTATCCCTGAGTTTGGAGAGCCGAAGTCAAGAGGGGCTGAAGAGCGTCGCCAGTAGTCGCGTCACGAACAAATTCCTCTGCAAGATCTTGTTCAGCGGCGGCAGCCTCGTCCACACCCCTGACAATAATTTTTCACGATTAGTCTGCTACTAGCCTGTAAAGAAAGTCTTGAAATAAACTTGCAAATGGAGTCATCATACCTCAGAGGATCCACGTCGACTCCCCCAAGCGCCCTGTCAGCAAGCACATTAAGAGCGCCAGTCCCTGCAGTATCGTCGGCATCCTCGGGCTCAACCATATCGTGACTAATGTACGGCCTTAGTACCCAGGAGTCTTCAAGACCAAAATTCCCCTCTCCGAGCGGGGAAAAAGGCAGCTCGCACCTGCCTGGGAAAGTATCCGGATGAGGAACGAACTCGTACCCGTGCTCTGAGAAGTAACTTGATCCGAACACTCCTTGAACTTGCTCTGGGCATCAGCCAAGCTGCCAGGGTTGATCTCATAGCCGGCTTCTTCCATCCCCTTCAGGAAGTCAATCTGAGTCTTACTCTGACTTGCCAGGCTGGTACGGCGCTGATACTCATGCTGCTCTACGAAGTAAGCCTTGGCTAATAAAAGGGATTCCCGCGCCTGCTCGGTTAACTTAGTGCACGCTTGGACATAATCCTGCCTAGAAGTCAAGAGTTGGACATCTGATCATGCACATGTGCAACGAGCCCAGCATTGATCCTCTTGGCCGACTTGATACGCTCTCTAATATCGTTAAATCTCTTCTCAGCCGTGAACTTCTCCGCTCTTGCCTGCTTGACAGATTCACGAAGTAACTGCTCAGTCTCAATCCTCGCAGTCGAGCGTTTCCGCATAGTGATATAATGCGTTTTTGGCACATTCTAACCTTTGTTTTGTAGGATTTTATCGAGTCTTTTTCTCTTCTTTTGAGTCATTTTAGGTTTGAAGGAGACTTGGGAACATGGATTTGAGCATTCGGGGGCCATTGAAGCAAACATGACAAATCTGGAGAAAAGATGGCGTTTTGAAGAACGGAGCACCTGCTCGGTTTGGAGCGAGCACCTGCTCGCACGAGGGCCCGAAGATCCAAGAGCTCCCTGGATATCCTTCCCTCCACCATGCCCTGGATATCCTTCCCTCCACCATGCCGAACAGTGGCTGGGGCGCTCTCGTCCCTCGACCGCTTCTTAGAAACGGTCCCAGTCCCCTGGCCGGCTGAAGCAGGTCGTTGAGATCTGCTAGGGTTGTCACCCCTCTGAACTCCGGAGGCTAATTTGTTTGCCCTTTCAGGGCCGGTTTGGTCGGACCAACAGACAGCTCCTTGCGCTTAATCCAAGGCGGTGGCGGCTGATCGAGAGTCAGCTGAGCCTTTTTCTTACCAACAGAGCGGCTTGCTGAGGCCCTCGACGGACCAACATCAAGCCTGCGGGACGGATCACCTGGAAGCGAACGCTCGATAAGGAACAAAAGAGTAAAAGGTTGACAAAAGGAAGCATGTACCGGTAGGAAAAAGCGCCTAAAGAGGTTTGTCAAACCTGAGGTGATTCGGTGATAGACTCGGCGAATCCAACAAGAAAGGAATTCCTCCCAATCGGTTAAGCCTCAGCTGATATCACTGGTTAAGCAGAACATGTTTCATGGACTTCCCGCGGAAATTCCGGTAGATCATATAGAGAACTTCGAGGAGATTTACTCCACAGCAAGCTCTAATGGAGTGAACCAGGATTTCATGAAATGCAAGCTTTTCCCTTTTTCACTCGCGGACAAAGCCTCCCACTGGCTCAAGTCGCTACCAGCCGGATCCATCACAACTTGGCTGCAATGTATAGCAGCATTCTTGGGTCATTTCTACACCAAAGCCATGACCGCGCGCCTAAGAAATAAGATCTCTACATTCCAAAAACGTGCAGGAGAGTCTTTTAGTGAGGCATGGGAACGGTTCAAGGAATACAAAAGGAAGTGTCCACACCATGGATTCGCCGATGAGAAATTGCTTAGTATCTTCTACGATGGTGTTGATCGTGATCCTAGGAACACTTTGGATGTTGCGAGTAATGGTGATTTTATGACCAGGACCAAGGAAAAAGCGATTAGATTGATAGAGAACTTGGCTGCGAGTTCGAGGAATCAATACCATGACCGTGATGAGCCTGTATATACCAGCAATGTTGAATCACAGAAGATTGATGAGCTGACAGCGAAAGTAAACCTGTTGTTGAAGAGGAATCAGGAGAGTATTGACTATGAGAACAAGGGAAATGAGCAGCTCATAGAGGTGAACTATGTGGGTGGAGACCATATGTTCCCAAGCGTTCAAACTCATGCACCTACCCCTCAAGACGAGCTGAAATCCCTCCTACAATTGGCTTTACTCAACCAGCAGAATTCTGCTAGAGAAATCATTACCATGATGGACAACATGTATAACGATCTCAATGGTAAGATAGAAGCTATCTGCACTCGTGCGAAGGAGCTCGATAATCGAGTAGTCCAACCCACCGAAAAAGTCAAGAATGCACAAGGAACACCTGCTCCAGAAAAGAAAAATGATGAAGAGATTGCTGGATCGTCTTCTAGAGTGCTTCAACCGAATGAGCTCGTGAATAAGGTTAGGTCACCTGCTTACACCCCTTACCCATTTCCACCACCATTGAGGGTATTACCTAAGGGTGAGGACCCAGGAAAATTCTTTGTCCCATGCGCCATTGAAAGAGTTGAATTCGGAGAATCTCTTTGCGATTCTGGTTCTTGTGTGAATCTCATGTCAAGGGCTATTGCGAAGAAGTTGAAGATTGCTAAGATAGAACCTAGCCATATGACTCTTAGATTTGCAAACTCATCCACCGCAACATCGTACGACATCATTCGCGATTTACCAGTCCGAATAGGGGATTGCCTAGCTCTAACGGATTTCCAGGTTGTAGAGATGAAAGAAGGTCACGATACGTCTCTCCTCCTTGGGAGACCATTCATGGCTACGGTGGGTGCAATCATTGATATGTCAAATAAGCGACTCTCTTTTTCTAAGGTCAACGAAAAGGTTTTCTATAGAGCCATTCCCAAAAGAACCGCCACTCACGCCTCCTGCATCTCGGCAGTAGAAAGAGAAGACCTATCGGTCGATGCTGTCAAAGAGCTTGGTGATAGGAGTGAGATCAATGGAACTCTAGATGGAAATAGTTCTCATATCGCCAAGATGTCTATGGAAAAGACAACGGTGCAGGAGAACGTACAATGCAAAGGGAAAAAGAGTGACCCTAAGATAACTTTAATCCCTCAAGGATATGATGGAAACTCAATCGAGTACAAGGTGAAGTGTAAAGGTACCCCCAAGCCTTTCTCCAGAGTTAGAACTTTACTTCCGTTAGAGTTTAAAGGAAAGGGTATCAGTCTTATGAATGGGATACCGAGCAATATCCTGCAACTAAACATAAGTGATCAAAGAGAGAATGGACAACGTCTCAACCCACCTCCACCGAGCCCTGATCCGGAAAAGGAAGTCTCTAATCCTAGAACGGCTTCTGCTCACGCCTAGGCATCATACAACGTCAAGCTAATGACGTTAAACAGAGCGCTTAGTAGGAGGCAACCCACTTGATTTTTCGTCATCAAAACTGTGATTTCTGGACTCTGGAAAGTGGATTGGTCGATCCACTAATGGACTGGTCTATCCTGGTGCATTGCAAAAACAGGCATTCGACCCGGGAAAGTGGATCGGTCGGTCTCAATATAGGACCGGTCGGTCCTTACCACCACAGAAAAAAGGAAATTGTCTCGGGAAAGTAGACCGGTCGATCGCAACAGAGGACCGGTCGATCCTCCTCTGTCCGCGGGTCAGGTAAGTGTCTGGAAATCAGACCGACCGGTCCAGTATCGGGACCGGTCTGTCCGACTACCCGGGTAAGTAAAATTTTTATCAATTTTTCGGTTTAGACCGGTTATTTCACTTAAACTGAACCGGTTTGCCCCCTATAAACAAAAACCCCACGATCCAAACCTCTCATTACCGATCAAAACACCAAAAACTCTTGTCCCCCAAGTGTTCTTGGTGAATTTCTCCAAAAACTTCAACAAACCCTAAGTTCTTCAATTCTTACCCGAATCAAACG
Source organism: Draba incana (assembly GCA_963576765.1). Classification (NCBI taxonomy): domain Eukaryota; kingdom Viridiplantae; phylum Streptophyta; class Magnoliopsida; order Brassicales; family Brassicaceae; genus Draba; species Draba incana. Next base: position 4,857,704 of record OY755212.1, on the reverse strand, counting down.
ATTTTTGGCACTAAATCGCTTAGTTTTTCAAGCTCTTTCTGATTATCAAATCAATTTATTCGATCTACAAGGTATGAGCTTTATATTTGCATGTCAAATTTCGGGTTTTTGGGTTTGTTCTTTGTCCTTGGATTTTGTCGTTTAATTCGCTTGTCTCTTACTCTCCTTGGTTCGTTTTTGTAGCTATGGGTCGAACGAGATGTCCACAAGCACCAAATTTGCCACCCGAGGTTGATTCGAATGAAGAACATGAAAATCGGACCAATCACTCTCACGACAAATCGAAGAGAGCATCGAGAAAGGACAAGGGCAAGGGAATAACGAGTTCTAGTCAACCGGATCCTCCTCGTCCATCTCGAAGCACGAGTATTCAATGGCCACGACCGGACGGTATCCCTTTCCCTGGAATTGATATTCACCCTAAGATGGACCGGAAGGATTTAGTTAGGGAACCATCTTACAAGAACAAACGGAAAGGAGACAGTTGGGTTAGGTACAATAGCATTTGCTATAATGGTTTACTCAATGTTAAGATGTTGCCTACTCGTGTTTTATGCCCTCAGATGCTGGATAGATTGGGTATAACTGATGAAGTATTAGCTGTTCTACATCGTATGGGTTTTGGAACGATGGTTACGTACCAGTATCCGTTGTATCCTGATTTGGTACGACAGTTTTTGGCATCCTGCGAGGTGTATTATAAGGACCCAGCTCACATGATAGCTGATCAAGGATCACTCTCGTATGTGATCCAAGGGACCGAGTATGAGATATCCCTTCGAGACCTGTGCACTCTATATGGTTTTGACGAGGGTCATCAAGGTCCAGAGCTCCCCGATCGTCATGTCTTTCCTCACAGTGACCGATTGTGGAACTTGATCGGTATGGGTCCTGCGGAGTCGCGTAGCATGAAGCTTACTCTTATCAGGAATCCGATTATCCGCCTTATTGCTAAGGCTCTGAGTACTACTATGTTCTGCAAGGAGGAGCCGAGAGCTTTGCGTCTCGGTGAGCTGTTTCTATTGCATTTAGGGATGGCGGAGTTTGTGTCCACAATTTACAGGGAGCCTCCACGCAAAAACTGCACTAACTTCGGAGCGGTGTTTGCACAGTTCCTAGTAGATAGGAAATTCAGGGGTCTATCTGGACCAGGCCAGAAGAAGCAAGAAGTCTGTGGAAGTCTCCTCACACCCATCTTCATATTCCATCAGATTGATACGAGAGACACCGAGACTATCTTTACTCCTTCGCTCTTAGACATGCAGCTTTTGACGCAAAACAAATGGATAGTTGGGTGTAAGTGGACATACTTCGATTTGGATGGGGGTCAGTGCTCTATTCCATTACCTAGTGATAACGCACTACTCACCTCCCTGGACAACGTTCGGTTTTTGCCACCCGCCTCACCTGAGAGCACAAATGCAGATGTCCCTCTCCAGCGCAGAAAGCGTCGCCATGTTAGCCATGGTCCTGATACTGCAGGCACTAGCAGAGGTTCTGCCCCGCCACTTCCACCTTACGCCAACCAGTTTGCCATCTCACCGATTCGCGACGAATGGACTACACATGAGCACAGGCATTGGCAACACAAGAGTTTTCAGAAGCTCCATAGTATGATGTCTGCCATTTGGGGTGCTATTTCTTGCTCCCGAGGCACATATTCAGTAGGAGGACCAGGCTTTGCTGGAAGCCACATGCCTCCGCCTGTTAGACATTCTACCGCGGTGAGATCAGACGATGATGCTATGGCAGCAGACTCCGAGGACACAGCGGATTCTGACGAATCTCCACCTTTCTGATGACGTTAGACCTTCTAACTTTTCTTTTTCATTTTTTGCATTATTTTCTTTCTTTTTAATAGTTCTTTCCTTTCGAATTATTCTCACACCGGGTCGGTGTGAAGTAAGTCTGGGGGGAGTGCTATTGATTCTAATCATGTTTTCTATTTTCTTACTTTCTATTTTTTTTTTCTTATTTCCTATTTTCGATTTTTATTGAGTCTGTTTTTGGAATAATGAACTTGATCCTTTGGAATGACTAAAGATTACTTGCATGACTCACAGCGTGGCCAAAGTTCTGTTTCGGAAAGGTCATGGGTGGTTGAAACATTCCCACACTTACCGGAATTAGGTTGATCCAATCTCATCTCAAATTTATTTGGTACCTAATCTTGATCTTTAATTTCTCTCTCAGGGGTTTGATGTTCATTGGGCAAGACTTTTTCGAACCATGTAAGACACCGCAACTCTCCATCTAGTATACTCTTTAACTCTCCTCTCTTTATTCAAAGCAACATGCTCAAGTGACCCTGAGGACTATGCGTAAACCCGTATATCTTTAGTGACCTCAGGAGAGCATGTTGTAAGGGAAACTAAAAGGATCGAAATGACCCAAGGGACTATGCGTAAACCCGTGTATCCTTTGTGATCTCATGGAGATTCGTCCCATAAAAAAAAAAAAAAAACTTCAGAGCAATATGCCCAAGTAGCCAGGAGATGATGCGTAAACCCGTGTCTCTTTTGTGACCTCACGGAAGGCATGTTGTAAGGGAAACTAAAAGTTTCGAGTGAACCAGGGGATGATGCGTAAATCCGTATCTTCTTTGTGACCTCATAAGATTCGTCCCATAAAAAAAAAAAAAAAAAAAAAAAGAAAAATCAAGTATATAACTATTAAAGCCAATAACAATAACTAATTTTGAGAGAGGATTTGAGTTTTAAATGAGTATGCAGGAGAGGGTCTTGGTTAGAAGAAATCGGCACCCCTTGAAACGATCCCCTTGGGTAAGATCACTGTACTTTCATTTTCATTAATCTATTTAAGAGATGATATTGAGGATGCCAACGTTTGATGAGTTGTGGATGACTAAGCTTAAGCTATGAACCCCATGATTGATTACGGTACATGTTCTACGGCCCGTTGACGAAAGTATGAAGTCTGAGATCTTTCCAACTAGCGAGTGAACTCCATCCGGTTTTTCTGATACTTTTCTGTTCTAGATTTTGTTTTGTTTGAGGACAAACAAAGATCTAAGTCTAGGGGAGTTGATATAATGTGTTTTTGGCACATTCTAACCTTTGTTTTGTAGGATTTTATCGAGTCTTTTTCTCTTCTTTTGAGTCATTTTAGGTTTAAAGGAGACTTGGGAACATAGATTTGAGCATTCGGGGGTCATTGAAGCAAACGGGACAAATCCGGAGAAAAGATGGCGTTTTGAAGAACGGAGCACCTGCTCGGTTTGGACCGACCGGTCCGGTCTCCAAAACCATTTTAACCTAATTTTTCCTATAAATAAGAGGGTAGCCACCTTTGAATGGAGATCCCCTTTTCCCTTCATTTTCACATTTTTGGGAGGCTGAGACTCCATTGTTCCCATTTCTTTGATACTGAAGTGTTCTTCATTCCATTGGATTTGGTTATAAGATTTGGAGATTTCATTCCACAACATCTATTGAGAAGAATTCTAAAGCCCTTATCTCTTTTATTGTCATTATGAATTCTCTCTTGTTGTTTGCTGCGTTTGATCTCTCCATGGTTGAGTAGTTCATTAGCTAGAATAGGGGATTTCAATGGTGATTTAGGATTGTTAGTGACTGAGCCAAATAGGATTGTATTATTCATACGTCTTCATCAATAGGGGTTCTTCATGCTTAGATTAATATTGATCACTTAATCTATGATTTCAAGTTTAACTTATTCACAACAGTGCTTTAGGTTGCTAGATAACCCATTGATGAGCAATTGGTGTGTAACCAACGACAGTTGATTGTTACCATCAATTGTGAACGAATTAAACCAACTCTTAATGCTTGTCTGCATCATTACTAAATCCAAACGACAGTTTAGGCATTTAGGTTGCTGGATAAAGATATTGATACATCACGACAGTGGGGCAATATAATCTTCATGTTTGAGTTCTAGACCAAATTGCTTTAATTCCTGAATAGTAGCTCAGTCCTTAATCCAAAATCACCGGCGAATGACCTTGATCTAGTGCTTTTCTCTTATTGAGTTTACATTGTTTAATTTGCTGTTTCGTTCATTGTTTCATTACAACCAATCCCATTTTATCTTAGCTTTAAATTAGAATCTCATAATCTCATAGTGTAACCTTGGTCTCTGTGGATTCGATACCCCATATATTACTGCGATTGTCTGTGCACTTGCAGAATTATTTTGGGATTAAAACTTAGACATCACATAGCTTCGATCAGTTCATCCTATTCTCTCACGCGTGCCCTCAGCTTCTCAAGTTCTGCATCCAGACCACCTGGCGACTACAACGACTGAGCCTTCCAAGATAGAGACTCGACTTCTTTCCGAAGCCGCGCGATCGTGGCATCGTATTCTTCGGCTCGGGACCTTAAATTAACAATCTTCTTCTTCGCATTTGAAAGATGATTCCATACGTTGTTCCAGTCGGCGAGCACCTATTGGTTAGCAGATCATAAATAAAAAAACGGTTACCAACAATTAAGGAACAGAAAAGACAAACAAGGTACCTGGACGACATGCTGGGACCCATTACAGTAACCTTGCGGATCGGACAGGTCATCCAACGCAACATTTTCGGATTCATCTTCAACTCGGATCATGTTTAGTAGCCTGCCACACTCTCGGGGATGCTCAATGATATGACCCCCAAAACCTTTGAAGCTAAACTTAATTTCGTCGCGAGTAGGCAGATTCGCCAAGTCCAAACCAATGAGGGGAGCCTCGGTATGGACCCCACTTGGACCAGCATCACGAGCGATATCTCTAATCAAACTCCCCTCAACCTCTTCATTCCTCTCCTCTGCGACGACCACCTCGCCACAGACTACACCCCTCATCTCATCCGGGACTGCCCCGATCTCGTGACGAGCATCCTCAAACTCTTCTTCCTCCTCTTCAGTACCTTGGGCGGACCCAGCACCTTCAGAACGGGCACGCTTGCTCACCATATGGGCAAACATGCCCTGGATATCCTTCCTTCCACCATATGGGCTGGGGCGCTCTCGTCCCTCGACCGCTTCTTAGAAACGGTCCCAGTCCCCTGGCCGGCTGAGGCAGGTCGTTGAGATCTGCTAAGATCGTCACCCCTCTGAACTCCAGAGGCCAATTTGTTTGCCCTTTCAGGGCCGGTTTGTTCGGACCAACAGACGGTTCCTTGCGCTTAATCCGAGGCGGTGGCGGCTGATCGAGAGTCAGCTGAGCCTTTTTCTTACCAACAGAGCGGCTTGCTGAGGCCCTCGACGGACCAACATCAAACCTGCGAGACGGATCACCTGGAAGCGAACGCTCGAGGTTTGTCAAACCTGAGGTGATTCGGAAGGAATGTGCCGATGCAGCATCCTGATAGTGCCGGTCGACTCCTCACCAGGAAGCAACCTCGTGAATGTATCAGTGAAACAAAAAGGGAAAGTTCAACGATTGTCTCATACCGTGAAGGCAAAGACAGAGAAACGTACCAACTCGCTTATTCCAACCGATCCAGATAGGCCCGAAGTAGTTCCCGATTGAATTTTTGTCAATCTTAACAAAAAAGTACTTCTGCTGCCAAATACCGTCGAGCCTATCAAGGAAACTTCGTACAAGAGAGAGTCCGAGTTTGATCTTCACTTGGATTTGGCCAGAATAAAAAACATTCATCCGTGCTATCAAGCACGCCTCCTCGAAATGGTTGCAAGAGACTTCCCTACCAGCCGCATGACTCAGGGAAAGAATAGACATGAAATTCCGGAAAGCCGCATGAGTCAATTGAGAAACAGAGAGTTTCCGAGGACTACAATATTCCCGGATGGGGGAAGGAATAGGAAAACAAAGGCCCCCTTGATCAAAGAAACACTTATAGAGGCAAATGTGACCCTCGGGAGGGCTCCAGGGTCTCTCGTGAGGTTCAGGAATGCGAAAACTAATATTAAGCCACTCGGCCGATACGGCGCATTGCTCAACACTCTCCCGAGTAGAAGTAGAAGAGACATTGTCGTGCATGCCCAGTTTAATATGTGAACATATACCCGGACCAGACCCAAAAACGGGAACATTACCTAGAGCTTCCACCTGAGATTTATGTTTCATCTTTCTCGTTTTCTCCTTGGCGCTACGTTCCACTCGGATAGCCTCCTTCCGCCTCGTATCAAGTCCCTCGGGCTCCCCCTAATCCGTTGTCCTTCCTTTGCCTCGGCTTTTCCGCAACAATTGAACCTCCTCCTCGGAAGGACACCTGCTCGATTCAGAAGCACGATCAGAAGAAGCTTCAACATCCTGATAATCCAGCCCCCTCTGGAGACCGCAGGCTGCTGCGCTCACGTTCGATTTTGACAAGGATGGGTGCTCTGAAGACATGCTAATCAGTCGGAAAGAAATTAAGGTCGACGGCGTAAGGATTCGACGAAACTGAGAAGATTGGGAGAGAGAAAGGAAAAGGAAAATGTGGCTTCAGAACGAGATCTATAGAGATAAAGCAGGGATGTAGAATGGGGGAGAGAGGGGATGTGATATATATATATGGGGAGACACGAAGAAGCGTCATGATTGACCTAAAAAGCAAAGAGGCAAGTGTCGGCCAGGCGAATCAACGACATTGATAAAAACCCTAATCCCCAGATAAGAGCGGGAAAACCTGGATCCACGTGTCACAGAGGAGTCGCGCCCTCGCGTTAGGATAATACGACCAGACGCACGTAGTTGAGTTAACAAGGTGGAAAACATCCTCCTCGGGCCCGCCGAGCTTCAACAAGAAAAACTTAAACACGAAAAGAAACTCAAGCTTTTTAATTCAAGAAAACCTAAGGACCGAATCCTCGGGCAAAACAAAGGAGAGTTTTAAATTACATCACAGCGCGTTAAAAGGCACGCCCGGCCAGAACGCAATAAAAAGAATTTTTAAAACTAAATAAAGTTTTCCGAAAGCTAGAAGAATGGAGAGCAGAGTCTGTGGCTCTGGCAAGGCAGATCAAGGGCTCTCACCAGCCACCAGCTCACGACTTGTAGCCCCGGTCGGCGTATGTCTAGAAGGACTAGCCTCGTCCGCTTCCCTATAAACACATCTATCAGTTAGCCAACCGATACATGGAAGAAAAAGCAGAAGACGGAAAAGCAGTCCTGACTGACCTGGGACAAGCCATGACCCGACCAGAAGCGGGACCGCCCTCGGCCTTGTTACCCACGTTGCCAGATGCCTCGGATGAACAGTTACCGAAAGTTTCAGCTACCCAGGAATCCTTAATCCCATATTCCTCTGGTCCGAACGGGGAAGAAGGACGATTGGCCTCATAACTCTCTGGGAGAATGCAGGTGCCTTGAGCAAACGTGTACTCACGGTTGGAGAAGTCCATCATCTCCTTCGACTGGATCTCCCTCACAAGATCGTCATATTTGGCCTGAATACTGGCCCTGTCTTCCGAAAGAATCACCACTCCAACCGCCGCCATCAGATCCACGTCGTTGAGCTAAGTTTTGACCTGACTGGCTCGGCTCGCAAGGCTGAGGGAAGCCTCCGCTAACCCGACAAGTTTCGTGTAGGCCTGCTCGACGGCAGACCAAGCACGCACGCGCCCGTAATCTCTCCTAGACGTCCGTAGATGGGTCATTTGGGATTTAACATGTTCAATCAGCTTGACATTAGCTCGCTCGGTCGTCCCAAGCCGTGATTCAAGGTCGGCATAATTTTGCTCGCCAAGACCCCTCAGATCAACCTCGCGCCCGACCATGCGACTGAGATCTTGCACCGCAACAGCCCGTTCCAAAACGTATCTCCTTAGCCCTTCTAACTCCTCCAACGGCCCGACCTGACCCCTCAGGGCCTTATTTTCCTTCTCCAGCGAGGCCTTGTCTTCCTTTAAGGTCCTATTCTCCATCACAAGTTGCATGATCCAACCCGGACAACTGTCTCCTACGGCTCCCAGTTCAGGGCTTGTCAGGATCATATCCCGAGCCGACAAATTGACCGGAGCTCGAGGGACTGGGGTGCTCTCGTCTTTTAACCGTTTCATCGGAGTGGTCCCAGTCACCTTGGACGGCCCGCCGGAACTTCCACCCTGGTAATCAGGGAACCCGGATCCATAGTATCATAAGGGAGAAGACCCGCTCGGCCCTCCAAAAGATCTGCGTACGACCGTCGTGGCAACCCGGTAAAGACAGCTAAGCTGAAGGGGTGGAGGCTGGTCGAGCGATACCATAACCGTCCCTTTCCTACGGGCCCGGGAATCCATCCCCCCGAGGAAACTCCTCGCCTCCCCAAGGAGTCATCGAGGAGAGTCAGCGTACTCGTCCAGGCGACCTGGGTGGGAACGACCTGAGCGCTCTCGTCCCCCGACCGCGCTCTCAATGCGATCCCAGTCATTCCCCGCCCGGATTCCGTCTGCTTCGGCTCGTTCGGAGGACTACCTTCGAGATCACTCGGAGTAGGCTCCCCTGAGTTGGACGGTATATACCTCCTCAGATACTCAAAGGGAATACCCTCATCGTCACTATGTTCTATCCGTCTAAGGCGAAAGGTGCGCGGAGAAGAAAGCTGCTCGAGGTCTATCACGGCCGTCCCATCGACATGAGGTCCCGGAGCGGCATGAGAAGAGGAGCCAAGAACCGGTCTGGTATCTCCCGAAGCAGACCTACGCCCCGAGGAAAGAGAATTCACAACGTTCATCTTGTCGACCACCCGGCGAGATCTGCGCTGATATATTAATATTTTAGTCTCTTTCACGTGTCGTTTTCTATTTGTTTTCGGTTCTTTCTAGTTCTTTTTGGGTCTTTTCAGGTTCTAGGAGGCTCTCAAGTATGGATTGGAGTCATTGGGGGTCATTGGAGCAAAAGGGACGAATCTGGAGAAAAGATGGTATTTTTCATAACCGAGCACCTACTCGGTCTGGAGCGAGCACCTGCTCGCACGAGGGCTCAAAGAGTGGAAGCTCTCTGGAAACGGGACCGACCGATCCGAACAAAGGGACCGACCGGTCCCGACACCCAAAGACCCGAAGACCGTAGCTGCTTGAAGACAGACCGACCGGTCCGGAACCAGACCGACCGGTCGGTCACCCAGAACTAAGTTGCCCTAATTTTTACTATAAATAAGAGGAGCCACCTCCTAAAACATGATTCACTTTTCCTTTTTCTATTGCACGTTTTTGAGAGATTGAGACTCATTTCCTCCAAGTTTTTGAGATTCTTCAAGTGTTCTTTATTCTATTGGATTTACTTGCAAGATTTGGAGATTCATCCCACGACATCTATTGAGAAGAATTCTAAAACCCGTATCTCTTTTATTATCATTATGAATTCTTCTCCATTGATTGATGCGTTTTTAATCTCCATGGTCGAGTAGTCTCATAGCTAGATTAGGGGCGTTCAATTGTGATTTAGGATGCTAGTGACTGAGCCAAATAGGAATGAAATATTTTGTCTTCATCAATTGGGGTTCGTAATGCTTAGTCTAGCGTGGCCGCCTAGTCTATGATTTCAAGTTTAACTTATTCACGACAGTGCTCTAGGTTGCTAGATAAACCAATGGTGAGCAATTGGTGTGCAACCAACAAAAGTTGATTGTTGCCATCAATTGTGAACAAATTGAACATTTTCGATAATGCTTGTCAACATCTCTGAATTCAAACGACAGTTTAGGCATTTAGGTTGTTAGACAAATATATTGATGCATCACGACAGTGGGGCAATATTACTTTTATATTTGAGTTCTAGACCGGGCTTAAATCGAATCCTGAATAGTTGCTCAGTTCTTAATCCGAAATCACAGGCGAATGACCTTGATCTAGTGCTTGTTTTAATTGAATTCCATATCGTTTAATTTGCTGTTTTGTTCATTGTTTCATTACAATCAAAAACCCATATTTTATCTTAGCTTTAATTTAAAATCTATAATTTCATAGTGTAACTTTGGTCTTTGTGGATTTGATACCCTTTATACTACTGCGATTGTCTGTGCACTTGCAGCTTTTATTTTGGGTTAAAACTTAGCACATCAAGTTTTTGGCGCCGTTGCCGGGGACCAATTGCGTTACCTTTGATTTTTGGTTTTATTTATAGTCTAAGAATTTTTGCTTATTTTAATTTTTTTATTTGTTTTTGGTATGAGTCAGGAAGCGATGAATACTCAGTTGCAGTTGTTGAGGGATCAGATTGCTCAGGTGTAAAGGAATTAACCACAAGCTCCACCGTTACAGCCGGGTATAGGGGATTCGGATAATCCCCATGTGTACTATCGAAACCGTTCGGCTATTGTTTCTCCAACAATTCAGAGGCAAAATTATGAGATTAAGCCTCAGATGATCTCATTGGTGAAACAACATCTATTCCATGGATTACCGGCTGTGATACCGATGGATCACATCGAGAATTTTGAAGAAATCTGCAGCACTACGGGGTCTAATGGAGTATCGAGTGAGTTCTTGAAGTGCAAACTGTTCCCGTTCTCACTCTCGGACAAAGCTCTTAGATGGTTGAATTCCTTACCCCCTGGTTCTTTGAAGACATGGGATGAGGTGAGAGCTGCGTTCTTGGACCATTTCTATACTAAGTCCAAGACAGCATCTTTGAGGAACAAGATCACGTCTTTTCAACAACATTCTGGAGAAGCTTTCTGTGAAGCTTGGGAGAGATTGAAGGAGTACCGTAGAAAGTGTCCTCATCATGGTTTCAAAGATGAACAAATTCTGGGAATTTTCTATGATGGGGTTGAATGGGATTATCGGAATGCCCTTAATGCTGCGAGTACTGGGAATTTTATGACCAAGACTAGAGATGGTGCTTTTGAGCTAATGGAGAACATGGCTACAAGCTCTAATAACAAGGCTCCTGATTATGATAGGTCCAGGACAGTGAATAGTGTGGACACTCGGAAGATTAATGAGTTGACGGCGAAGGTGAATTTGCTTCTACGCGAGACTCGAAGACCGGTCAAGTTTGTGGAAGAGAATGGGGTTGCGCCTATTTCTCAAGCGTTTGAAGATGATGAAGATGCTTGGATACGGGAGGTTAACTTTGTGAATGGTCAAGGACACCAGAACCGTGGGTTCAACCCCAATTATCAGAACCACCCCAACCTCTCCTACCGAAGCACTAATGTCGAGAACCCGCAAGACCAAGTTTATCCGCAACAGGGAGGTATGAATCATAGCCCACAAGGTCAGGGATACCAGAAGTTTTACTCCAGCAACACTCAAGGGAATCAGTTCATCCCTAACCAGAATCAGACTCATTTCCAAGGAGGGAATCAACAACAATTCGCCGCACCACAACAAGCTACTTTCGTGCCTACATCTCATGATGAGTTGAAGAGTCTCATGTAGCAACTGATGGTTAACCAGCAGCAGGCGTCCACTGAGATTAGCGCCAAGGTAGATCACATGTACAATGATCTGAATGCAAAGTACGAGGCTGTTACCGCGCATGTAAAGAAATTGGATACACAAGTCGCTCAAACGGCCGAAGCTATTAAGAGACCAGCTGGAACTCTTCCAGGACGTGGTGAGGTGAATACCAGAAAGGAGTATCCAGTAAATGCTATTGAGTTGAAGAGTGGACAGTTGTTGGTACCGCCTACAATCACAAGCTTCCACGTGAAGGCTAAGGGGAAGATTACCGAGCACCAGGCTCAAGAGAGTGATTTTTCTGAGAAAGATAGGCATAAGGAGATTGGATCAAGCTCAGGGACACTTCCGGATTCAGTTCCGATCAATGCTGCGAAAAAACTTTCCGAGCACCCGCTCTCTGCCAGCGAGCACCTGCTCGCACAGGGTGCTCCCACGAAAATTTCAGAAACTTCGCCTGAGCGAGTTTATGTACCAAGGGTGCCTTATCCTGAGCGAATTTATGTACCAAGGGTGCGTTACCCAGTACCCCCTAAGAAATCTATGAAGGATTTGGAGGTTGTTGAGTGTAAGGAGGTGCTAGAAAATTTGACAGTGAAGCTCCCTTTGGTTGATGCCGTGCAAATGATACCATCACCCAAAAGGTACATGAAGGAATTGGTTGCTGGTAAGATTGTTGAAGAGGAGAGTGTGATGATGGTTTCTAAGGAGTGTAGTGCCGTACTTCAGAATAAGGTGTTAACAAAGAAAGGTGATCCGGGAAGGTTTATGATCTCCGTGAAGATAGGGCCTTCCACATTTGCTTGTTCGTTGTGTGACTTGGGAAGCAGCGTCAATTTTATGCCATATTCTGTGGCTAAGCGTTTGGGCTTCACCAAGTTCAAACCCACCAAGATTCCGTTGGTTTTGCGGATGGGTCTAAAAAGCTTCCGGTGGGTGTTATTGAAGATTTGCACGTCAGAATTGGGGATACCTTAATCCCAGCTGATTTTGTGGTTCTTGAGCTTGATGAAGAACCAAGGGATCCGTTGATTTTGGGAAGAGCTTTCTTACACCCAGCACGTGCTATCATTGATGTCGAAGAAGGCATAATGGATCTCCGTCTATGAGACATGGTAGTCCAGTTTGAGATGAGCAAGCTTCTCAAGAAAACGATGATAGATAGGTACACATTTGTTATCCACGACGGATCATAGATGTTAGAGGATGAGGTTGAAGAGATTTTAGCAAGTGATCCGCTCAAAATTGCATTAATAAAAGCCGAGGGTGAACACGGTTTTCTGAGTGAAGACACCCAAGGATTTGCTAAGTTTCTAGATTCTAACAACCGAGTGGATAAGGGGGATGAGTTTTTGAGTCTGGGAGAGGGCACAAAAATCGAGGGTCAGCGAGCATCCCAACGAGCACCCGAGGCGGGGCAGCGAGCACCTGCTCACGACAATTCTACTGTTTCTGGTTCTTGGAGTGAGCTGAAAGCTCCAAAGCTTGAGTTGAAGACTCTCCCAGCATGGCTCAGATGGTTATTCAAGTTCCGAAAGATTAAAGACAAGAAAGGGCCCGGTCCGTTCACAATCATGGAGGTAAGACCACATGGGGCCATAGTGTTGCTGGACACTAAAGGAGGTGAGTTTGACCCTCCTTGAAGCTTAATGGTCCACAAAGTCAAGCTAAAGACTTAAAACAAGCGCTTGATGGGAGGCAACCCATCGGTAAGAGTTCTTGTACATAATTCGATTTTAAGTTCCTTTTATCACTAACATTTTATTTGTGTTTTCAGTTCTAAAAAAAAAAAAGGTTCGCCCAGCGGACAGACCGGTCGATCCACCGATTTCAACAAACCAGAAGGAGTCCCTGGAAATGGGACCGGTCGGTCCCCAGCCTAGCCCCCTAGTCGAGCACCCCAGGAATCAGACGCGAGCACATGCTCGACGACGACGCGGAAGCTTCTACTCGGTGATGTTTTTCCTACCCTTCTACCATCATTGTCTTATCTGTTTTATTTATCTTTTTCTTGTGTCCCCAATCTCCTAAAAAATTTCACACCGGAGACGGTGTGATTTAAGTCCGGGGGAGCGGTCATGCTTTTGCGTTTGTACTTTTTATTTTCTGTTTTATTGAGTCAAAATTTTGTAGGGAATTAGGACTTTATCTTATGATGATATTTGAACTATCTGTGTTTAACCTTCTCTCTAGTGACCATTTTTACATAGCATGAGTACAAGGAACAGCTGGGACACTTCGATGCTCTATTAACCAGGTTTCACATTGACCAAATTTTCTCTTGTTATTGGCACTAGATTAGGGAAACGAATCATATTCAGGACTCCTTATTCTTTTTACCACTCTTGTTGATCCTGAATAGCTAGCTCATTTTTAGCTAGTACCCTCCTTAACCACTACCTCTTTTCAGACTCTTTGCCTTCTTTTTACTTCATTGTCACATGTGCAGCATATGCGCAAAAGGGCCGGAGAGAATCGAGTCGACACTGCATCTAAATCACTCTTTCTGAAGATTGAGCACCTGCTCGCAAGGCATTGAGCACCTGCTCCCATTTTCAAAAGATGATTTTATACTAAGGAAGGAATAGAAATAATGAGCTCCACTTGGGTACGTACAACACTCCTATTTATATTCGTGTTTGAGAGACACATGCTTGTAATGTATGTCCCTCTTCATCATCATCTCTAAAAAAAAAAAAAAAAAAAAAAAAAAATCGATGATGAAGAGTGGTGAATTTGTAAAATAGAAAAAGTGTCTCTCTACACAGCGAGTATACCCAAGGTGGATGATTAGCCGAATGAGACGTTAGAGAGTTTTGGAGAAGAAAGAGTGGTTTAGAGAATGTGGATATCAACGTACTCATTCTCTCTTCCAATTTTGTGCGATATCCTGTATCCTCTACGAAACATTGGGTAACCCTTAAACACTCTAAACACCTTGAACTCCACCTCCAAATGGCCTTAAACCCTTAGCGCCGTCTTCCCTAATAAGGTGTCTTTAGCGAGATCCTCACGCATACTTTGAGTGCGTTGAGTTTGTGTTTGGGAAATGGCTTGGTTGAGAAATGTGTTGAGGTTGTTTTGGTAAATCTTTGCTATTCGTAATTTGGATTATGTGATCTGCAGATTGAAGGTTATTTGGTTCACTGAGGATAAAAGAGTTCCCGCGTTTTCAAACCTCTCTCCTTTACTTATTTCTGAATTTGTTTGAGGACAAAGAAAGATCTAAGTCCGGGGGAGTTGATATATTAGTATTTCAGTTTCTTTCACGTGTCGTTTTCTATTTGTTTGCGGTTTTTTCTAGTTCTTTTTGGGTCTTTTCAGGTTCTAGGAGGCTCTCAAGGATGGATTGGAGTCATTGGGGGTCATTGGAGCAAAAGGGACGAATCTGGAGAAAAGATGACATTTTTCATAACCGAGCACCTGCTCGGTCAGGAGCGAGCACCTGCTCGCACGAGGGCTCGAAGAGTGGAAGCTCTCTGGAAATGGGACCGACCGATCCGAACAAAGGGACCGACCGGTCCCGACACCCGAAGACCCGAAGACCGTAGCTGCTTGAAGACAGACCGACCGGTCCAGAACCAGACCGACCGGTCGGTCACCCAGAACTAAGTTGCCCTAATTTTTACTATAAATAAGAGGAGCCACCTCCTAAAACAGGATTCACTTTTCATTTTTTTATTGCACGTTTTTGAGAGACTGAGACTCATTTCCTCCAAGTTTTTGAGATTCTTCAAGTGTTCTTTATTCCATTGGATTTACTTGCAAGATTTGGAGATTCATCCCACGACATCTATTGAGAAGAATTCTAAAACCCTTATCTCTTTTATTATTATTATGAATTCTTCTCCATTGATTGCTGCGTTTTTAATCTCCATGGTCGAGTAGTTTCATAGCTAGATTAGGGGCGTTCAATGGTGATTTAGGATGCTAGTGACTGAGGTAAATAGGAATGAAATCTTTTGTCTTCATCAATTGGGATTCGTAATGCTTAGTTTAGCGTGGCCGCCTAGTCTATGATTTCAAGTTTAACTTATTCACGACAGTGCTCTAGGTTGCTAGATAAACCATTGGTGAGCAATTGGCGTGCAACCAACGACAGTTGATTGTTGCCATCAATTGTGAACAAATTGAACCTTTTCGATAATGCTTGTCAATATCTCTGAATTCAAACGACAGTTTAGGCAGTTAGGTTGTTAGACAAATATATTGATGCATCACGACAGTGGGGCAATATTACCTTTATGTTTGAGTTCTAGACCGCGCTTAAATCGAATCCTGAATAGTTGCTCAGTCCTTAATCCGAAATCACCGGTGAATGACCTTGATCTAGTGCTTGTTTTAATTGAATTTCATATCGTTTAATTTGCTGTTTCGTTCATTGTTTCATTACAATCAAAAACCCATATTTTATCTTAGCTTTAATTTAAAATCTATAATTTCATAGTGTAACCTTGGTCTTTGTGGATTCGATACCCTTTATACTACTCCGATTGTCTGTGCACTTGCAGCTTTTATTTTGGGTTAAAACTTAGCACATCATGCGCGATGGTGGGACTAGGACGAGTACGGAAGAACTTTCCGAAGAACGATCGGAGGAACTCTCGGAGGACATGGTTTCAGTGAAAGAGAGTTGAAAGCAAAGTAAATGGAGATAGTCGGAAGCAAAAGAGATGAAGAGAGAGGAAGTGGGAGGAAGCAAGGATGAAGGGAAGAAGTAAGGCCATTTTATAGAGAAGCGTGAGGGGTCGCAGTAACTGAAGTAGCAAAAATCAAGGCCACGTATGACGGGACAGCGAACCGTCTCCTAGACCAAGAAACCTTAACTACCCCTAATCGCGGGAAACGACGTCGACGAAGCAATAATCAAAGCTCCCTCCGTGGGCCTCTTCTACTCCGACAAATCCAAAAACGAGCAGACCAAGACTTGTCCACCGAACATAATCGGGCCTTTTTGCTCTCCGACCCGTTCGCACCTTCACCTCGACGAACTCGGCATACCTGTTCGATCGACTTGGGGGGGGGGGGGGGGGTGGGCTCTACTGTTACACCTGGATTTGGCCCGAAGGCAAATCCTGCTCTCGGCCCAGTAAGCTTCAAGGCCCAATTTCCTAAGAGGATAAAATATAACTAGGTATAATTGCTTTTATTTAATCATTGTAAAGGAATATGGTTAGTTTTTAACCATATTCACATTAGCCTTAGATGAGAAATCCTATATATAGTTGTATGATATTTGGGGGAATCCCCATGCTTTTTTTTTCACCATATTTATGCAACAATACACTTTTGATCTAACATGTTCGGATTATTCACTATTTTGTCTAACCTGCTCGGAACTTACCTGCTCTCCCGAAACAATACACTTTTTTACCTGCTCTCAATCTACCACTTCTATCACAAAGAATCTCGAACCCCTTTTTATAAATTTAGTGTGGAACCTGCTCTTAGAGTTCAACAAATATTAAGTTTTTTTTTGTTGCTGTTGTTCGACATTTTCCATTTTCTAGCTTCAGTGTGTTCGTCACAGAGATCTGTGAGCTTCTTCAACAATGGAGTACAGGAAAATTAAAGATGAGGTTCGTTTGCTTTCGATTTAGGGTTTTCGAATCTCTGTTAATGCTCAATTTCATCATATACTGAGAGCTTCAGGACGATGATCATGGCGACGTTGCTACTGATGTCAAGAGCTTGAAGGGAAAATCTCATACCGGTGAGAATTTTTGTCTTCACTTTCTCAATCCCTACTTCGATTGTTCGTTTTTGTATGCTCATTGTTGCTTCGATTTGGTTGTTCCTTCAGTAATATTGCTATGGCTACTCTAGGTGTTGGATCCAGTGAACAAATAAATTGGAAACGAAAATAAGTTTCATTCCTTTGAGAACGGAAATTGACGACAATTGGTTTCAGGGATATTACCATTAGTAGTCCTCAATGAGTTTTGGTTTAATCAATAGTTAGTTCATTACTACTTCTATACTAGGAGATCTGAAATTCATTAATCGCTAATCAATACAGCTTTATTTATAAAAAAACATTTTACATATATCTTTCTTATTTTGAAAATTTTACGAAATAATAATATTTATGCTGCATTTATTATATTCATCCATCGGTTTTTGTTTCGTTCATTTTACACTACTTACTTTGCATGACGCGGTTTTTTTGCAAGAACTTTACTTGAACTGTTTTCGCCTTTGTTTGCATGAACTTTACTTGAATTGCTTTCTCCTTTTTTTGCAGGAACCTTACTTGAACTACTTTCTCCTTTCTTTGCAGAAACTTTACTTGAACTGCTTTCTTCTTTCTTATTTGCTTCTTCCGTATCAGATGATTCACTATATTATTTTGAGATTTTAGTTAAAAGTCTTAGCAGTTATGTAGTTAGCTACAAATAAAAAATTTAGTTTGTTGTATAGCTATACCATAATAACATTATTTTTTGTATAAAACTTTTAGTGTCATCTAAATTATGGTGATATCTATTATTGTAACTATAATTTAGATGACAATGCAACTTATGTTTTAAATATGATACACATTAACCAATCCAAAATTTATTTATGGCAGTCAAAAGAAAAAACATTAGTTAAATAACAACTAATAAGAGGTAATTTAAAAATAAAAATGAAAAAAATACTCACAGCTTAGTAAAAGCAAATTTGGTATCTTCCCAATATAGTCGGATCATATCACCTAATTTAAGACCTCTTTCTTCTCTGAAGCTTGGTTACCCAATAAGATTTTTTATCATCTTGAATTTCTACTTCAATACCATTTGGAAGTATCGCAATTTCCATATTCTTTTCTATGTTCCTCATAACCTTTCTTGATAGACATAAACTACCTTTACAGGAAACATCAACATCTATTAGAGTTTTTTCTATCACGAATTTAGGATCCATTTTACTAAAATTTTAAATGTCTTGGAAATACAACTAAGAATGTTTTCAAAAAATAAAAATATTGAAGAGTTTTAAGATTGGAGGTAAATACATATTTCTATATATATAATTCTTGGCCAAAAAAACAAAATATGTATGTGCCGTCTTCTATGATTTTTTGTAGTATTACTTTTTTTATAAAACCTCTCTAAATTTAGTAAATAAAAATAAATGCATTTTCTAATTTTAGCATATATTATTTTTAAAAATATACATATTTATGTTAAAGTTAATATATAATCTTAATATAATCAATTGTGTCTACAACAACCTCATTTTTTTAGTTGTTACTGGCTTTTTCTTTTATACATATAAGATAAATTTAAAACAAAATCTTTCAAGGGACCCATCTCTTTGAAACATTAACTCAAGTAGTATTATTAAAAATCTATTTTTGAAACACTCTAAACTTACTTATTGGGTACCTCACATTTTTGACATTTATATGTTTTTAACTTTTTTACAATAACTATATTATCTTTAATGTTTTTTAATTTAAAGTCACAATTACTAATGAGAAACTTAGAAATTAATGCACAACATAACTTTCTTAAAGACAATTGCAAAAATATCACCTTTGAAATATTTTTTCATAAAAATGTCACATTGAGTTGTACATTTTCAAAAATGTCATTTATAAAGATTTTTAAAAAGTTTAAACACCAAAATCCTCAATCTTAAAAAACAAACTTTAAACCCTAAAAATTAAACTCTAGTATAATATAGTCTACCTAAACATAAATGATATTAAATTTTTTAAAAAGTGGCATTTTTGCAAAGTGGAATGTCAAAAATGGCATTTATTAAAAATTATTTTTTATTTTTTATTAGCATGATTTATCAAAACTGAAAGCAAGAAAGAAAGAGTTACAACGTTATAAACAAAATTGCTAGCTCCGAGCTCTAACGTTCAAAACGTAATTGAAAGCTCAAAAAACTTCTAAAGAGAGAGTTGCAATGTTGCAAACAAATTTGCAAGCTTTGGGCCACAACGTTCAAAACGTAACTGAGAGCTCCAAAAATGTGGCGAATTCTATGTCCACCAAAGATCCACCATTTCTTGTGGGAAATTTTAACTGTTTCCATGGCGGTAATGACACGTTTGCGTCAAAGAGGTATTGATTATGCAACAATATGTCAAAGATGTGGTGGAGACGAAGAGTCGGTTAATCATGCGATTTTCGAATATCCGGTAGCTGGGAGTACGTGGGACTTAGCTTCCTTTTATACGCCTACCGATAATTTTCCTTATTCATCAGTTTTTGCGAATTTGGATTTTCTCTTTTGGCGGTGTCCAAAGAGACGGGACTTGACTGGAGAACACTAGTTATTCCCATGGATAACATGGTTTTTATGGAAGTCTAGGAACAAAAAAGTCTTTCAAGGAATAGATATAGACCCACCGGAGATACTCACTCAAGCAATTAATGAGTGTAAGGTTTGTAACGAGACTAAAACACATCCTCATTCCTCGGTTTCACAAGATCATCTTTGATGGTTCACAGTCAGGGCACTGTGTTGTAAGGTTGATGGATCATGGAAGGAAACAAATATTACATCTAGAATTGGGTGGTGTTGTCATCAAGATTCTTAAGTAGTATTAACTGGGGGCGAAGGAGATCAGACATGTGAGGTCACCCCTTCATTCAGAGATAGAGGAGCTAATATGGGCTATGAGCTGCATGTTAGAGAATAATGTGTCATGCCAGAGGTTTGAAACAGATTGTGTTGATCTACTAAAATTCTCTCAATCTCTGGAGGATTGGCCAGCGCTCGCTATCCTTGCAAGCGGATTTGAAGACATTTGTGCCCAATTACCGAATTTCTCTCTATCGCTGATCCCCCGTACATCAAATCTAAAGGCGGATTCATTAGCTCGGTCAGCTCGTTTACCGGCTTTTTTTTTTAATGTAAACAACTTGCTTCCTGGTTGGGTAACTAATTCGGAGATTTTCCTTTAATTAATGTTTAGTTGAAAAAAATTATAAAAATTAGGCTTATTTTTTAAAAAAAAATGTGGGTCTTGGCATTTGCTATTCTTGCACATGTTAAGTTATAGTGGTCATATTTGGTTGACAAAAAAAAAAGAGTAAAGTGGTCGAATAATTTGGTTCACAATTTTTCATTGCGATCTCATTGCAATTTTTTAAAGCCTGATTATTGGGTGAATTAGGTGTATATTTGATTTTGGCCATAAAATTAGAAGATTAACAGGCCGGGACCGGGTTAAAGATTTAGGAGATTACCAAATTCTTAATCGAAGATGACGATAATACCCCTAATTGAGAGTTGAGGAAAATTATATTTTAAAAATAAAACTAGTAAATATATTAAATCCCTAAAAATCCGTTTTTAATAAATGAGTACCTGGTGGCCGTGGAGAATATTTTGCGGAGGAGAATAAAAAATTATTGCAAAAGTTCTCGATGAACTTGATTGATCCTGATAGATTCAAATAGCTATACCTGATTGATCTTCAATCGTATCTTCTCTCTATCATTCTGATTTATGAAATCTTTTCTTCTAGTTATAAATTGGTGTCTTGGTTCTATTGTTATGTATCACTTGTTGGAAATAAAAGTTTTAAAGAGATGGAGAATGTATTTGAGAAATTTGGAGAGAATAGAAATTTTAAGAAGTAGAAGATTTTATTACTTAGAGATTTTTGTTGGAACAACTTGATTACAAATGAAAGGGGAAGGAGGTATTTATAGCCTCCAAGGTACAAAATATCTAGATTATTATAGTCCTAAATCTAGAGAGTTCTAACATTATTTTATTACAATTATCTAGATAATTTCATGGAAATATCTAGATGCTTATTCTCTACCATATTCTAGAACATTTTAAGGAGGTGGAGATTTAGATATTTTCTAGAGAAAACTCTAGAACATGGATCAAGTATTGGGTTTGGCCCAATATTAGAATATTGGATTATTAATCCAATAATTAATCTTGATCCAAAATCAAGTTTAACTTTCAACACCCCCTCTTAAACTTGATTTTGCTACTCCAAGCAAACTCCTCATCTTGATAAAATCTTCGCGCTTAAGTGGCTTGGTGAAAATATCAGCAACTTGATCATTCGTCTTCACATACTCCAATTGCACTTCCTTCTTGGTGACACACTCTCTGATGTAGTGATAGCGCGTGTCAATGTGCTTACTTCGATCATGGAAGACTGGGTTCTTTGCCAAAGCAATTGCTGACTTGTTATCCACAAAAATCTTCGTTGGCTCTTCTTGTGCCAAGCTCAACTCCTTTAAGAGATTTCGTAACCAAATGGCATGACAAACACAAGAAGTGGCTGCTACGTACTCTGCTTCGCAAGTAGAAAGCGTTACAATCGGCTGCTTCTTTGACATCCATGTGAAAGCTGTATCTCCAACATAGAACACGAAGCCACTTGTGCTTTTTCGATCATCAACGTCGCCACCCCAATCGCTATCGCTATATCCAACAAGCTTGTAATCGTTAGAGCTAGAGTAATATAAACCAAAGTCTATAGTACCTTTGATATAGCGAAGGATCCTCTTAGCCGCCTTGAAATGAGTTGTTGTTGGATGCTCCATGTAGCGACTAACAACTCCGACTGCATATAAGATGTCAGGCCTAGTGCACGTTAAGTAGCGTAGACTTCCTACCAAACTCTTAAAGAGTGTTGGATCCACCATTTCTCCCTCTTCATGCTTTGATAACTTGGCTCCACATTCCATTGGTGTACTAACTGGGTTTGAGTCATCCATCTTGAACTTCTTAAGTACTTCCTTAGCATAGCCTTCTTGAGTAATGAAGATTCCATTATCTTCTTGCTTAACTTCAATCCCAAGGTAGTAAGACATCAATCCAATGTCCGTCATCTCGAATTCTTTCGTCATCTCCATCTTGAACTCCTCGAACATTCTTGGATTACTACCGGTGAATATCAAGTCATCTACATATAAGCATGCGATCAATATATCTTCATTTTGAATTTTGATATAGAGTGCATACTCATATGGACACTTGATGAAGTCTTTTTCCTTGAAATACTTATCAATCCGAGTATTCCAAGCTCTTGGGGCTTGTTTTAAGCCATAAAGTGCCTTCTTCAACCTTAGGACCTTGTCTTCTTCACCCTTGACTATGTAGCCTTGTGGTTGCTCAATGTAAACTTCTTCTTCAAGATCTCCATTTAAAAAGGCTGATTTGACATCCATTTGATGTATCTTAGTCGAACAGTTTCTAAACGAGCCACAGGAGCGAATACCTCATCATAGTCGATTCCGGCTCTTTGACTATAGCCTTTTGCCACCAATCTTGCCTTGTGTCTTTCAACTTCTCCTTTAGAATTCTTCTTTGCTTTGTACACCCACTTCACACTGATCGCCTTGTGCCCATTTGGAAGTGATGCTAACTCCCAAGTATCATTCTTTTGTATCGCCTTGATTTCTTCATCCATTGCATTTCGCCATGTCTTCTCTTCCATAGCTTCTTGGAAGTTCATGGGCTCACAATCCGCAAATAGGCAAAACAAGGTAAGATTGTCTTGGTTTTCGGTTACCTCATAAAGCTCTTGTATACTCCTAAAACGTGGACTCCTTTCACTTGAGCTTTGATCTCCTTGAGAACTAGGTGTTGGTGAAGTTGGTGGTGTAATGGGCTCTTCTCTTGGTTGCTCCAAGTCTTCTTCTTCAAAATGTGGAAAGAAGTTATAATCTTCACTATTTGATCTCCAATCCCATTCTCCTTCTTCATCAAAGATGACATTTCTGCTTGTGATTGTCTTCTTTGTGTTAGGATCGTAGAGCTTGTAGCCTTTGGAGTTGGCGTCATAACCAATGAAGATGTACTTCTTGCTTTTATCATCTAGTTTGCTCCGCTTCTCGTCCGGTACATGAGCATGAGCAATGCTTCCAAAGACTCTTAGATGAGAAACACTGGGCTTTCTTCCACTCCAAGCTTCTTGTGGTGTTTTCCCCCAAACACTTCTTGTCGGAGATCGATTTGAAATATAAACCGCACACGCAACTGCTTCTGCCCAAAACTCCTTTGGTAGTTTCTTACTTTTTAGCATGCTTCTCGCCATCTCAAGGATTGTTCTGTTCTTCCTTTCTGCTACTCCATTTTGTTGAGGGGATCTGGGCACCGTTAATTGTCTTCGAATGCCATTATCTTCACAATACTTCAAAAATTCTTTGGACGTGAACTCTCCTCCACGGTCAGATCTCATGGCTTTGATCACAAGGCCACTTTCCTTCTCGACATGGGCTTTAAACTTTTAAAAGTTTTCAAAAACTTCTGATTTCTCCTTTAAAAAGTAAACCCATGTTTTTCTTGAAAAATCATCAATAAAGAGAAGGAAATAGTTATTTTTACCGAGTGATCTTGGCTTGATCGGACCACACACGTCCGTGTGTATGAGTTCCAGCGGCTTTCGAGCTCTTGTACTTGACTCCTTTGGAAAACCCATTTTGAATTGTTTTCCAAGTAAACACCCTTCACACACTTGATTTGGATGGTTGATGCAAGGCAACCTCTCACCATTTCCTTCTTTGAAAGAAGCTCTAATCCTCCAAAGTTGAGATGCCCGAATCGAAGATGCCAAAGCCATGAATCCTCTTTGTAGCACATCTTGAGACATTGCGCGATGTCACTTTGAATGTTAAGTATAAACATTCGGTTTCTTGACATCGGTACCTTAGTAATGAGATTGCTTCCTTGGTCTCTTATAGAAAGGTGATTATCTTTTAAGCGAATATCATAGCCTTTCTTTAAGAGTTGTCCAAGGCTCAAGATGTTAGTCTTCATGCTTGGAATATAGTAGACGTTGGATATAAATTGGTGATCTCCATTCTTCAATCGGATGAGAATATTTCATTTACCTTTCACCTCCATCTTCGATTCATCTCCTAAAGCCACGTTTCCTTTCACCGATTCATCAAGCTCCACGAACATGCTTCTTTGCCCGCACATGTGATTGCTTGCACCACTATCGAGGAACCACTTGTGGTTTTCTTCCTTTCCATCATTCTTGCACGCCATCAACAACATATCTCCTTCGCCGCTTCTTTCTTCAACATAGTTCGCCTTCTCTTCAACTCTTTTGTTGTGAGGAGCTTTACATTCGGAAGCATAATGACCAAACTTCCCACAATTATAGCATTTAACATTTGACTTGTCGTACCTTGGTCTTGGATTTCCTCTCCCACGACCTCTTGAAGAACTTTCTCCTCTTTGGTTGGTATTTTCTTCATATGGTCTCCAACCTCGTCCATTTCCATATCCGCGACCTCGTCCTCGGAATTGGCCACCACCACGTCTTTGTTGGCTTCGACCACTTTCTTCTTTAGTTTCATCAATCCGCATCTTGAGTACTTGGTCTGCGATATCTTCTTTTTTCTTCTTCTTTTCTTCATACGCTTGTAGGGATCCAAGAAGTTGCTCCATTGTCATATCCTCCAAATCCTTTGTTTCTTCGATCACAGTGACTATATGCTCAAATTTTGGATCCAACGATCTAAGAACCTTCTCCATGATTCTTACTTCGTCTAACTTCTCTCCATTTCTTTTAAGGTTATTAGTAACCGTTAAAACCCTTGAAAAATAATCGGAGACGAGTTCACCTTCCTTCATTTGGAACGCTTCAAATTCTCCTCTTAGAGTTTGAAGACGTACCTTCTTGACTTGTTCCGCACCCTTGTAAGAGGTTCGAAGTTTTTCCCATGCTTCTTTGGCCGACTTTGCTCCCGCGACCTTCTCGAACGTGTCTTCATCTAATCCTTGATAGATTAGACAGAGAGCTTTCTTGTCTCTCTTCCTTGAGTCTCTCAAACTATCCTTTTGAGTTTGAGATACACTAGCTTCGTTCTCCGGTTCATCGTAGCCTTTAACGACTATCTCCCACACGTCATGTGCTCCTAGAATCGCCGTCATCCTTAGACTCCAATTATCGTAGTTGCTCTTTGTAAGCATCGGGACTTGGAAGGGAATGCCGCTACTCGCCATCTTTAGGAACCTAACGCTCTGATACCACTTTGTTGGAAATAAAAGTTTTAAAGAGATGGAGAATGTATTTGAGAAATTTGGAGAGAAAAGAAATTTTAAGAAGTAGAAGATTTTATTACTTAGAGATTTTTGTTGGAACAACTTGATTACAAATGAAAGGGGAAGGAGGTATTTATAGCCTCCAAGGTACAAAATATCTAGATTATTATAGTCCTAAATCTAGAGAGTTCTAACATTATTTTATTACAATTATCTAGATAATTTCATGGAAATATCTAGATGCTTATTCTTTACCATATTCTAGAACATTTTAAGGAGGTGGAGATTTAGATATTTTCTAGAGAAAACTCTAGAACATGGATCAAGTATTGGGTTTGGCCCAATATTAGAATATTGGATTATTAATCCAATAATTAATCTTGATCCAAAATCAAGTTTAACTTTCAACATCACTTACGTTTTCAACAAAAGCACAAGAGAACAAGCAGCAAGATCAATGGTGAAGAAGATGAATGGGAGCAGTGGCGTTGGATCTCAGAAGCAGAGAGAAGTACGTATAGTCCACTATTTTTATTAAGAGCTTATATTCGTCTTGTGAGATGTAATTTTAACAATTGTAGTCAACTATTGTTTGCAGATGTCGAAGGGGACAATGGTTGTAGCGATGTTGGGTGAATGGTCTCTTTTGAAGTCTGGTGTGTGGAATTTCAGACCTAAGGAGGACGAGCGTTGTAAGTGTTTCATGCTGACATCACGAGTTCGATTTGAAGAGCTTGTGGGCACGGTGAGAGAAAAGTTTCAGATCTCTCCAACCAAATCCGTGTTTTTATCATATCGTTGCCCAGAGGTGATGTTAGTGGATTATGAGGGAAGTATACCTCCAGCTTCAATAACAAGTGATGACAAGGGAAGTATACCTCCTGAAAGTTTGCTTGTGCGTAATGGTTCGAGAGGTAATGATGTGGCTGGGATTTACCCAAAAATTGGTAAGTTTGTGAAAGTTATTTATGCTAGTTAACTAAAATGTATAGAAATGTGATAAAATTATCCTGGTATGTATATAGTCATGGTATGTATGTAGTCATGGTATATAGTTGTTTGTAGTTGCTGAATATTACAATGAACTAAAAACTTAAATTTAAACTTTAATAGTTAACTGTTTTATGCTACATGGTGTTATATGATGTCTAATACGTGGTCGTGCCATGTTTGTACTTGAACAGGGGCACATGCCGGTGTGTTGAGTACCAAAGGGAAGGGGATTGTCCATTCCGATGGTATGCAAGAGGACGTGGCTGGGTTATACCCAGAAATTTGTAAATTAATGAAAGTTAATTATAGTAGTTAACTACACCATTTCTGAATATGATGAATTTATGTCTGTAGTCAGCTTTAGTAGTTGGCTATTGTACGCGAGAATACATAGTTGACTATATATAGTTGTTTATAGTTGCTGAATATTACAGTGAACTATTTTGTTTTCTGTAGTTAACTATTTTGTGTTACATGGTGTTCTATGATGTCTTATACGTGCTTGTGACATGTTTGTAACAGGGGCACAGGCTGGTGTGTTGAGTCCAAAGGGAAAGGAAATTGTCCATTCTAGTGGTTTGCATGAGGACGACTTATTATTAACTTATTTTTGAATACTAAAAATCAGATTAATGAGACAAAGGTAATTTCGGAATTTGAGTTGGGTAATTCTTAGATCCACCCCTAGGGTGTATCTTTGTATACACCTCTTGAGCTCTTAACCAATCATTTAGCCACGTAGTTAAAAACAAAAAAAAAACAAAAAATCTTGTAAAAAAAAGACGGCAAAGTCTGTAAACGCCGTCTAATTAACAAGGGAAAAAAGGTTTCGTTTTATGTTCTACAGTGCCCGATCGAAATAATAAAAGCTTTTTGTTTTATGTTCGTTTTGAGAATTCTCGACAATTTTGATCACAAGAAGCAAGACTAGACAACTAATTGTTAGCGTTAATTATACAAGTAAGTTGTGCCACTCTCTCAATTATATGATCATATAGGATAATCGGTACAAATCGATTTGATTTCTTTTAGGTATCCAAAATAAATTATAGTTGATTGTGCTTAAGTGCTTCTTTTCTTTTGTGTTTGAGATAATAATATAATCGAGATGTTTAAGAGTGTTTATAAATCACGTGGAGTTTTTGTGCTCTGCATTTATAGGTTTTTTATTACTAAGATCACGGACCTGAATTGTTTATAAATCACATGTGGATAATTGTTGGCATGAATTATATGATAGTTTAATTGCAGATTGCAATGGAGAGTAGTCATTTAAGTGGTCAAGAAATTGTTCCCGCTAGTGGTTTGCAAGTATCCGGTGAATCTAGTTTGTTAAGTCAAAATTCGGATGAATTTTTAGCCAATGAAAAAGATGCTCAGATTCGTGATGATAATTGAAGAGTCGTAGTCAAACAAGTTTGGGGCTAGCTTGACTCGTTTAGATAACATTCATTGGTCATACCAGTTATTTATTCTTGTAATGAAGATTCATAGTAACAAGTCACGATTAAAAATTATTCATTTAGCTGCGAATCTGAGTTGTTATCATAAGGAAGAATGTTTCAAAACTAAAACAATTCTTAGATACACCCCTTGGAAAAAAAATGAAATTTGTATGTGAACTGTGTTAGGTGAATCTGAGTTTTGAGATAGAGAAGCTGAGCCGAAGCATGTTCAGGAGATGTGTAGACACTTTGTAATAACATTCTGTGTTCTTAATGGTTCTTTTTTTGTGGTTGTAGCTGAGATTTGAATTGGCAATGAAGCAGAGTTATTAATTGGCAATGAAAGAGGCTTTACAGAGAAGAGAAGCTGATATCAAAGCAGAGCGTGATGTTAAGGAGAAAGATTGTTAAGGAGAAAGATAATATGGAGAGCAAGGAAAGGAGAAGAAGACTAGTCGTATTTTATAAACTGCTTATATTTTTGCAACAGATGACTCGTTTGTGTTATATCTGACGATTGATCATCATTGTAATCTTAGATTAATCCACAGCACAGAAAATTTTAATATTCATTAAAAAAAGATTCAAACTATGCTATGCGTATTGCAGGTACTAGAAACATCTAAATTAAGAAAGAAAACATGTACTAGAAATATCAAAATAAGGTTTGCCATCACATTAAAAATAAGAGTTTTTCAATGAACCACCCTAACTCTTCTCAAATCCCTACAAAATATAAGACTTCATATTATTAAAAATTGATAGAAAACTCAAATATAAATAGTATAGAGAATGAAGTATTTACCTGGAGCAGTTGTGAGAAAGATGGCTGGGTATCAGGTTGAAGAGTTGATTGGGTATTAGGAGGAATAGTGGTTGCAACAGATGACTGCGTATCAGGAGGAAGAGTTGAATCCTGAAATACATATATTGATTTAGTCACATTTCGATGAAAATTAAACCTAAACAACAGAAAAATTATATATCAAATACCTGAAACAATTTTTTCCTTACTGTAGCATTACTTGATGATTTTGATATACCATGATCTTTCGTTTCAAGAACATTCAAAAATCGACCATGACGTCCGACTTTTTGGTTCCTTTTTCGTGGAGGAGGAATTTTTCTTTTTATTCCACGTGCATTTAGAACTTTTTCTTCTTCTTCTTCTTCCCCAAGTTCAAAATCTGAAGTATGGAGCATCCATTTATTAGCTTTCACAAGTTCCTTTTTCTTTTCCACCAATTTTTCAAGCAATTGAGAGGCTGCTTCATCTGCACACAACGTCAGCTCTATATGTTCAGCAGCAACAGATGCAATCTCACGGAAAGTACGACATATATGACTATATCGTTTTCCAATCGATTGCTTCACTGTATCATTAGGTGTCTCTGAATGATAAAAAGATATGGTTCGTGCTTTTGCCTCTTTACTCCATCGATTAAGAATGTAGGTAGGTGGAATTCTCCTAACATCCTTCTTGGACAACACTCTTAATGCATGACGACATAAGATCCCAGCAAAAGAAAACTTCATGCAACTACAATGTATCGTTTGGTTTGCAGCATCATACTCAACCAAATGATTTCTCCCAACACCACGAAAACGTACATTGTATTCAGCACTTATCATCTCAGACTTATGTACCCTTTTGGCAACATAATCGCCGATAGCTGTGTATTCCTTCTCAAACAAGGTAAACACTTCTGGTGTATACACGTCCACTGCATGTTGCAACATTTCTACAGGAGCAGATAATACCGGCGAGGTATGCATCATACCAAAATCAGCAGTTAATTCTTTAAATCGGCGATCATCCAACACTCTCTCATAGTGTTCAAAGAACCGCAACAAGTTATAACTACGCTTCAAGTAATGTTTGAAACTACTATTCATACTTTCACTACGCTGTGTGCTCATCATATCTGCTGTAAAAGTCTGACGACCATATACCCTTGCCCATTTTTCTCTCAACTCAAACAAATCCTTCAACCATTTATTCTCAGTCAATTCATGCTTCTCGAGCATTTCACTCCATGCTGATAACCAATCTGCTTCATTCTCATGGTCATATACACATTTTCCAAAGTCTGTGGCAAACTGGTCTCTTCCATGAAATACATGACTCAACCTTTTTGCAGCATTTTGGTAAATATGCCAAACACATAACCTATGTTTTGTTTCAGGGAACACCTTCCCTATTGCATTTGCCATTGCTGTACATTGGTCTGTCAAAATTGTTTTTAGTTGTTTTCCAGACATTGCTCCAAGAAAAGTCTCAAAGAGCCACTTAAAAGACTCTGTGGTTTCATCATATAAGAGAGCAGCACCAAACACAACAGTTTGCCTATGCTGATTAACCCCGACAAAAGGAGCAAACGGTCTATCATATTCATTGGTCTTATAAGTTGTATCAAAGCAAACGACATCTCCAAAAACATTGTAGTCACTAATTGATCGATCATCTGCCCAAAAGATATTAGTGATCATATCGTCCTCATCAAGTTGCATTGAGTAAAAGAAAGATGCATTATCTTCTTTTTTTTTTTGGAAGTACTCCAAAACTGCTCCAGCATCTCCCTTTCTCATTGCTTCCATCCGCTTACGATATATGTAATTGCGATAGTCTTTCTCCATAAAACCCAGATTTTCTCGCCCCCCTACTTCTCTACTCATCATGTCAACAGTTGCTTTTACTGAAATTCCTGATATCTCGGCATCATCAGCATGTTGTTTTTGAGGGATAGAGATTGCCCGATTGCCCTTCAAAAAATGCTTCATAGGTGTTTTCACTAATTCATGGTTATGATTCGGTTCGAAAGACGTAATCTTATATCTTCCGTTACTCTGAATGTAGCAAGACATGCGAGCTTTACAACCACACCTCGTGATTGGTTTTGAAAAATATTTCTTGACCGGAGGTTCCTTTCTAAGCCCCTCTTTTGAGCATACATAAACAAATTGTACTAGCTTTCCTTTTTTCATATTTGTTCGGTATTTTCTTATGTCGAAACCACGACTGCCTCCGTACTTTACATAAGCTGTATATGCGGCGTCAGCTGAACTAAACTCCATTCCAATGCAGAGATCATCTTTCTGCTCATTTTCATTGCTTACCTTTGTATCGTCCTCATCTTCGTTGCCTATGTCTTCTTCTTTATCGAAATCACTGACTGAAGTATCGTTCTCACTGATTGAAGCATTGTCTTCACTGATTGAAGCATTATCATCACGAATCTGAGCATCTTTTTCATTGGCTAAAAATTCATCCGAATTTTGACTTAACAAACTAGATTCACCGGATACTTGCAAACCACTAGCGGGAACAATTTCTTGACCACTTAAATGACTACTCTCCATTGCAATCTGCAATTAAACTATCATATAATTCATGCCAACAATTATCCACATGTGATTTATAAACAATTCAGGTCCGTGATCTTAGTAATAAAAAACCTATAAATGCAGAGCACGAAAACTCCACGTGATTTATAAACACTCTTAAACATCTCGATTATATTATTATCTCAAACACAAAAGAAAAGAAGCACTTAAGCACAATCAACTATAATTTATTTTGGATACCTAAAAGAAATCAAATCGATTTGTACCGATTATCCTATATGATCATATAATTGAGAGAGTGGCACAACTTACTTGTATAATTAACGCTAACAATTAGTTGTCTAGTCTTGCTTCTTGTGATCACAATTGTCGAGAATTCTCAAAACGAACATAAAACAAAAAGCTTTTATTATTTCGATCGGGCACTGTAGAACATAAAACGAAACCTTTTTTCCCTTGTTAATTAGACGGCGTTTACAGACTTTGCCGTCTTTTTTTTACAAGATTTTTTGTTTTTTTTTTGTTTTTAACTACGTGGCTAAATGATTGGTTAAGAGCTCAAGAGGTGTATACAAAGATACACCCTAGGGGTGGATCTAAGAATTACCCTTTTTATTACTAAGATCACGGACCTGAATTGTTTATAAATCACATGTGGATAATTGTTGGCATGAATTATATGATAGTTTAATTGCAGATTGCAATGGAGAGTAGTCATTTAAGTGGTCAAGAAATTGTTCCCGCTAGTGGTTTGCAAGTATCCGGTGAATCTAGTTTGTTAAGTCAAAATTCGGATGAATTTTTAGCCAATGAAAAAGATGCTCAGATTCGTGATGATAATTGAAGAGTCGTAGTCAAACAAGTTTGGGGCTAGCTTGACTCGTTTAGATAACATTCATTGGTCATACCAGTTATTTATTCTTGTAATGAAGATTCATAGTAACAAGTCACGATTAAAAATTATTCATTTAGCTGCGAATCTGAGTTGTTATCATAAGGAAGAATGTTTCAAAACTAAAACAATTCTTAGATACACCCCTTGGAAAAAAAATGAAATTTGTATGTGAACTGTGTTAGGTGAATCTGAGTTTTGAGATAGAGAAGCTGAGCCGAAGCATGTTCAGGAGATGTGTAGACACTTTGTAATAACATTCTGTGTTCTTAATGGTTCTTTTTTTGTGGTTGTAGCTGAGATTTGAATTGGCAATGAAGCAGAGTTATTAATTGGCAATGAAAGAGGCTTTACAGAGAAGAGAAGCTGATATCAAAGCAGAGCGTGATGTTAAGGAGAAAGATTGTTAAGGAGAAAGATAATATGGAGAGCAAGGAAAGGAGAAGAAGACTAGTCGTATTTTATAAACTGCTTATATTTTTGCAACAGATGACTCGTTTGTGTTATATCTGACGATTGATCATCATTGTAATCTTAGATTAATCCACAGCACAGAAAATTTTAATATTCATTAAAAAAAGATTCAAACTATGCTATGCGTATTGCAGGTACTAGAAACATCTAAATTAAGAAAGAAAACATGTACTAGAAATATCAAAATAAGGTTTGCCATCACATTAAAAATAAGAGTTTTTCAATGAACCACCCTAACTCTTCTCAAATCCCTACAAAATATAAGACTTCATATTATTAAAAATTGATAGAAAACTCAAATATAAATAGTATAGAGAATGAAGTATTTACCTGGAGCAGTTGTGAGAAAGATGGCTGGGTATCAGGTTGAAGAGTTGATTGGGTATTAGGAGGAATAGTGGTTGCAACAGATGACTGCGTATCAGGAGGAAGAGTTGAATCCTGAAATACATATATTGATTTAGTCACATTTCGATGAAAATTAAACCTAAACAACAGAAAAATTATATATCAAATACCTGAAACAATTTTTTCCTTACTGTAGCATTACTTGATGATTTTGATATACCATGATCTTTCGTTTCAAGAACATTCAAAAATCGACCATGACGTCCGACTTTTTGGTTCCTTTTTCGTGGAGGAGGAATTTTTCTTTTTATTCCACGTGCATTTAGAACTTTTTCTTCTTCTTCTTCTTCCCCAAGTTCAAAATCTGAAGTATGGAGCATCCATTTATTAGCTTTCACAAGTTCCTTTTTCTTTTCCACCAATTTTTCAAGCAATTGAGAGGCTGCTTCATCTGCACACAACGTCAGCTCTATATGTTCAGCAGCAACAGATGCAATCTCACGGAAAGTACGACATATATGACTATATCGTTTTCCAATCGATTGCTTCACTGTATCATTAGGTGTCTCTGAATGATAAAAAGATATGGTTCGTGCTTTTGCCTCTTTACTCCATCGATTAAGAATGTAGGTAGGTGGAATTCTCCTAACATCCTTCTTGGACAACACTCTTAATGCATGACGACATAAGATCCCAGCAAAAGAAAACTTCATGCAACTACAATGTATCGTTTGGTTTGCAGCATCATACTCAACCAAATGATTTCTCCCAACACCACGAAAACGTACATTGTATTCAGCACTTATCATCTCAGACTTATGTACCCTTTTGGCAACATAATCGCCGATAGCTGTGTATTCCTTCTCAAACAAGGTAAACACTTCTGGTGTATACACGTCCACTGCATGTTGCAACATTTCTACAGGAGCAGATAATACCGGCGAGGTATGCATCATACCAAAATCAGCAGTTAATTCTTTAAATCGGCGATCATCCAACACTCTCTCATAGTGTTCAAAGAACCGCAACAAGTTATAACTACGCTTCAAGTAATGTTTGAAACTACTATTCATACTTTCACTACGCTGTGTGCTCATCATATCTGCTGTAAAAGTCTGACGACCATATACCCTTGCCCATTTTTCTCTCAACTCAAACAAATCCTTCAACCATTTATTCTCAGTCAATTCATGCTTCTCGAGCATTTCACTCCATGCTGATAACCAATCTGCTTCATTCTCATGGTCATATACACATTTTCCAAAGTCTGTGGCAAACTGGTCTCTTCCATGAAATACATGACTCAACCTTTTTGCAGCATTTTGGTAAATATGCCAAACACATAACCTATGTTTTGTTTCAGGGAACACCTTCCCTATTGCATTTGCCATTGCTGTACATTGGTCTGTCAAAATTGTTTTTAGTTGTTTTCCAGACATTGCTCCAAGAAAAGTCTCAAAGAGCCACTTAAAAGACTCTGTGGTTTCATCATATAAGAGAGCAGCACCAAACACAACAGTTTGCCTATGCTGATTAACCCCGACAAAAGGAGCAAACGGTCTATCATATTCATTGGTCTTATAAGTTGTATCAAAGCAAACGACATCTCCAAAAACATTGTAGTCACTAATTGATCGATCATCTGCCCAAAAGATATTAGTGATCATATCGTCCTCATCAAGTTGCATTGAGTAAAAGAAAGATGCATTATCTTCTTTTTTTTTTTGGAAGTACTCCAAAACTGCTCCAGCATCTCCCTTTCTCATTGCTTCCATCCGCTTACGATATATGTAATTGCGATAGTCTTTCTCCATAAAACCCAGATTTTCTCGCCCCCCTACTTCTCTACTCATCATGTCAACAGTTGCTTTTACTGAAATTCCTGATATCTCGGCATCATCAGCATGTTGTTTTTGAGGGATAGAGATTGCCCGATTGCCCTTCAAAAAATGCTTCATAGGTGTTTTCACTAATTCATGGTTATGATTCGGTTCGAAAGACGTAATCTTATATCTTCCGTTACTCTGAATGTAGCAAGACATGCGAGCTTTACAACCACACCTCGTGATTGGTTTTGAAAAATATTTCTTGACCGGAGGTTCCTTTCTAAGCCCCTCTTTTGAGCATACATAAACAAATTGTACTAGCTTTCCTTTTTTCATATTTGTTCGGTATTTTCTTATGTCGAAACCACGACTGCCTCCGTACTTTACATAAGCTGTATATGCGGCGTCAGCTGAACTAAACTCCATTCCAATGCAGAGATCATCTTTCTGCTCATTTTCATTGCTTACCTTTGTATCGTCCTCATCTTCGTTGCCTATGTCTTCTTCTTTATCGAAATCACTGACTGAAGTATCGTTCTCACTGATTGAAGCATTGTCTTCACTGATTGAAGCATTATCATCACGAATCTGAGCATCTTTTTCATTGGCTAAAAATTCATCCGAATTTTGACTTAACAAACTAGATTCACCGGATACTTGCAAACCACTAGCGGGAACAATTTCTTGACCACTTAAATGACTACTCTCCATTGCAATCTGCAATTAAACTATCATATAATTCATGCCAACAATTATCCACATGTGATTTATAAACAATTCAGGTCCGTGATCTTAGTAATAAAAAACCTATAAATGCAGAGCACGAAAACTCCACGTGATTTATAAACACTCTTAAACATCTCGATTATATTATTATCTCAAACACAAAAGAAAAGAAGCACTTAAGCACAATCAACTATAATTTATTTTGGATACCTAAAAGAAATCAAATCGATTTGTACCGATTATCCTATATGATCATATAATTGAGAGAGTGGCACAACTTACTTGTATAATTAACGCTAACAATTAGTTGTCTAGTCTTGCTTCTTGTGATCAAAATTGTCGAGAATTCTCAAAACGAACATAAAACAAAAAGCTTTTATTATTTCGATCGGGCACTGTAGAACATAAAACGAAACCTTTTTTCCCTTGTTAATTAGACGGCGTTTACAGACTTTGCCGTCTTTTTTTTACAAGATTTTTTGTTTTTTTTTTGTTTTTAACTACGTGGCTAAATGATTGGTTAAGAGCTCAAGAGGTGTATACAAAGATACACCCTAGGGGTGGATCTAAGAATTACCCATTTGAGTTGTGAGAATTGATAGTCACTATATTATTATTTAGTGACTGTTAAATGTTTAATTATTGACACAAAAGGTAATATTGATGCCAATTACCCTTGATTAATCTGTAAATGGTAAAAAAAATCAAACTCTTATTCATTTCGGAATTAGAGAATTAATTACAACTTTGTTAGACGGCGACAAATAAAAAATAAAAAAATTACAACTTTGTTAAAATAGAGACAGACTTGGGATAGGTAAGATGGTGAGGTAATATAAAATTTTTATATTATTAATTGTATTGGGATTATCATATTTACTCGGATTTAGTTTTGTGTTTTTTTTTAGTGATTATAGGTAGTAAATATAGAGGGGTTCTTAAAAAAAAAATGATTTGTTTTTTTTAAGTAAAATTTATTTTTTCCAAATTAAAAACATAATACATTCAATAAAATATGATATTTCAAGCATACATGAAACAAAAACATTTAAAACATAGATTTCGAAATCATGAACGGAAAGGAACGGTCAGTTGTAATTTTGATCATGTCCAAATTTTTGCCATATATGCTCAACCAAATAAGCTTTCAACGGAAATGAATGTGGTTCATCGAAGTTTTTATCAAAATTTTCATCCATTGAGCCGTCGAAAAAATTACGGGAAAAAGATGTCATATTTATGTGTGAGATGATTTTTATTGGAGATTGACGATAATATGAATTTAAGAGGAGAAGATGAATAAGGGATGGTAAATAATCAAGCAATGAATGCCTCGATACAACAATGTATGTCCCTGTGGACTGTTCCATTGATCACACAACAAGAATCAAACACATTGAAATACAGTAGAAACTGGATTAATGAATATTCCATATCAACAAGCTTAGTACTTAAAAGCCAGTCTTGGTAGTCAAAATGATATTACTTTAATCTATACCATGGAGAAGCACTAATGAGGCCAGCGCAATCAGTTCTGCAATTTATTTGAGTATTGATTTCTGTATGACGATAAGCACCACCAATGGTGAGCATGTGTGCATAAAACCATACAATCACCACTGAGAATATCACGGCAAATCGGTGAAAGAAGATGGTATATCTTTCTGCTTGTATCAAATGAGGAATGTACTGCACATTGTACACAACAACAAAATGGTAAAAACCAATTTTTGTTTAATGATTTTTTTCAGAAAATACGTAAATAGCTAATACCTGTGAGAATGTGACAAGAAGTATGATCTCAGGCAGTCCAATCTCAATGCATTTAGCTAGCTGTAATATGAAGAACACAAAAACTCAGGATTTTAAAGTAAAAACAATCCGAGAGAACGGACTCTAGAGATCGAAATATATATAGTTGTATACACATACCATAGGGAATCCTTGTTCGTATAGTCCAAAACCCGCAAGCGCTAGAAGAGGAACCACAGATAAGGGACTCAAGCACCTAAAGAAGAGAAACAAAAACTAATATTTCAGACTCTAAAACGCCATCATCAAGAAACAGAGGAATCTCTGTTTTGATATGTATGGATTTCCAACCTTGCTACATTACGCCAAAGGCTGCTAAAACCAACAAGGATCTGAAGTAACAAAGCAAAGATAAGAGCACCTTGGCTTCCACACATTATCTTCTCAAATTTCTTCATTTTCAACATGAAAAAACCACACTTGAGTTCAATTAGTAACCAAATTAACACAAAACACACATAGAATGTAGTTTAAAAAAAATTATTTCACAAACCTCTTGAAGAACAAGTCGATACAACAAAAACAACAGCCTCTTCATGAGGTAAAGAACTCTGCAGGAATCACATGGCAAACACCAAAACACTTTAGAGATTAGAGACAAAATAAATAAAAAGGATAACAAACTCTACATCTACCAATCTGATTATTTCAGATTCACTCATAGCAAAATCTCATAGTTTCCATTTACCCACTTTCTTCTTTGTACTAAACAAGCCTCACCATATCTATAATTTGGATGTTGTTGACAGAAAATCAAAAACCATTTAGAAACTTGGAGTTTTGTTAACAATGGGGTTTTAGCGATTCTCTAAACTCCCAATTATAATAACTTCAATTCTTTTCTTTCACAGGTCCGCATGTAGCAACAACAACTAAATTTCACTAAAATCTTCCAAACAATCTCCAAAATCTAAAGCCAAACACAAACACAGTATATTCGCTTAAGATCGAATTCTAGGTAAAACCAAATCAATCGGAACCTATTTTTTCCCCCGATTCAATCAGAAATCGAAACACAAATTCAACAAAACAACAACTACGACGCCGTAAAACGGAGAAACTAACCCTAATTTCTCGATTCCGGCGAACAAAGTTAAAAAAAATCGAAGGTAGAGACTGAATGGTAATGACGATTTTTTGGCTTGTTCGATGGCGCGAGCGTGACCGAAGTGGAAGAGATCGTAGATTCCATCGGCGTATGCTCTAACCGGACGATTTGAAGCCGACTCGCCGGTGATTTCGTCGCCGTTAACGCCGAATCGCAGTCGAGAGAAGAGAGAAGGAGAGTCGCGTAGGTTTTTCTCTATTTTTGTTCAGATTTCGGACCAATCACCAGCTACCACGTCATCCAGATTTCTAGCCCATTTTTAATTTTTTTAATGGGTTTATTATGAAAATCCCATCTATATTTACTCTTTAATAACCTCCTATAAAGATGCTCTTAAGGCCTAATAATTTCGAAGCCCAACAACAGATTATTAAAGCTTTTTTCATTATTTTTATATTCGACATTTAATTTGCCCAAAATTTCTATTTCTTTAGCTCGAGTGTGTTCGTTGCAGAGAGATCTGAGAGCTTCCTTCTTCAACAATGGAGTACCGCAAAATCAAAGACGAGGTTCGTTTGCTTTCTCTTTCGTTTGCTTTCGATCTAGGTTTCGAATCTCTGTTAATTGCCAATTTCATCATATACTGAGAGCTTCAGGACGACGATCATGGCGACGTTGCTACTGATGTTGAGAGCTTGAAAGGAAAATCTCATACCGGTGAGAATTTTGATCTTCTCTTTCGCAATCCCTACTTCGATTGTTCGTTTTTGTATGCTCATTGTTGCTTCGATTTGGTAGTTGCTTCGAGTAATATCGCTATGGCTACTCTAGGTGTTGGATCCAGTGAACGAATAAACTGGAAACGGAAGTAAGTTTTTGATTCCTTTGAGAACGTAAAATGGCGAAAACTATGGAAAATTTGTATTTGTTGTTGTTGATTGTTTTTGAATGCAGGGGTGTAGTAACATGTGCATTGACGATTTTAACGAGTTCTCAGGCGATACTCATCGTATGGTCGAAACGAGCTGGGAAGTATGAGTATAGTGTTACAACCGCCAACTTTTTGGTGAGTATTGATTCTAATGTGTATGTGTAATTTGTCATTTCTGGATCAAGATTTCTGAATCAGGCTAAAATTGTGAGTTTGTTTGATCTTTGGATATTAGGTTGAGACTTTGAAATGCGCGTTATCTCTTCTTGCGTTGACGAGGATATGGAAAAACGAAGGTGTTACCGACGACAATAGGTTACGTATTCTTTTGTGACTCGATATGATCATGGTTTTGGTTTCTCATTGAGTTTTTACCTTACTGATTTCTGTGTCTGGTATCAGATTAAGCACAACGTATGACGAAGTTAAAGTCTATCCGATTCCTGCAGCATTGTATCTTTTCAAGAATCTGTTACAGGTGGGATTTCCTGAATTTTTTTGGTTTGTGTGGCTTATGCCAGATGTTTGTAACGTCTGGTTTCTATGTTGATATGTATCTAACTACTTGTGGTGTCTCTTTTTTTTTATGTGGCAGTACTATATTTTTGCATACGTAGACGCTCCAGGCTATCAGATATTGAAGAACTTGAACATCATTAGTACTGGTATCTTGTACAGAATTATACTAAAGAGAAAGTAGGTTGTTTGTTTATCAAAATGAATTTCAATTCTTTCAAGTGTGAACAGGCTCTGTTTAATCAGTAAGGTTACTACCATTTTTCTGACAGATTGAGCGAGATTCAGTGGGCGGGTTTCATATTATTATGTTGCGGATGCACCACTGCTCAGTTGAATTCAAAGTAAATTTGGCTTCATTGATTTCTATCAAGATGAGCTTCATTGATTCTTGCATATGATGCATGAAATGAATGGAAGCTCAGTTTCTGTTCAGTTAAAGCGCATATTTTTTTGAACTTTGAGGTTCACATAGTCTCATCTTTGAATTGCTTTTGTAGCTCTGATCGTGTTCTTCAAACATCTCTTCCCGGCTGGACTATGGCTATTGTAAGCTGTTAACCACCTTAGGATGCTAATTACTTACTAAGAGTTGTGAAGCATTTTCCATGTCCACACTAATTGATATAATTATTTGTTGTCACTTCTAGATCATGGCTCTATTAAGTGGTTTCGCCGGAGTGTACACAGAGGTGAGCTTATTAAGACTCTGTACTTTAAATACTTAGGACTGTTGTGTAACACTGATTTACGCTGTTGTTTAAACCAGTATAGTTTGGTCCTTCCATTGATAATTTATGTTTTAAAAAGCTGATAAGGGGTTTTCTTTCCATTTTGGCAGGCGATAATAAAAAAGCGGCCTTCAAGGAATATAAATGTACAGAATTTCTGGCTGTATGTCTTTGGGATGGCTTTCAATGCTATTGCTATAGTGATCCAAGATTTCGATGCCGTTGCAAATAAGTAAAGCCAAAAACCATCTTCTTATCTGTCTCTATAGTCTTGGTATCGTACATACTTTGGTATTGAATGCGCCGGTTTTCCATTTTCAGGGGATTCTTTCATGGTTACTCATTCATCACAGTACTCATGATTCTCAACCATGCCCTCAGGTAAAAGCTACTTTGAAGGCCATACTCTTCTCTTGACTCTAATGTTAGTTAGTGAAGATAACACATTAAAACAATCTCTTCTATTGTTTGTTTTGCAGTGGCATTGCTGTGTCGATGGTGATGAAATATGCAGACAATATTGTAAAGGTATTCATTCTCTAGCACACTAACCCCTAAGTATTTGGTTTTGTAAGCATGGGATTAATTTTTATCAACTGTTATGTAGGTTTATTCGACATCAGTGGCGATGCTTCTTACCGCGGTTGTCTCTGTATTCCTCTTCAATTTTCGTCTTTCTCTTGCCTTCTTCCTAGGTTCAACGTAAGTTTAACCACATTTTTCTAGCTTATACAATCATCTCAACTTTTCATACCAAAAAGTAGCCAAACATTTATGAACATCAGAGCTGAGTATTAAATGTGTGTTGCATTTTGCAGGGTCGTCTCTGTTTCGGTATACTTGCATTCCGCTGGAAAGCTACGATAGTAAAAGAAAGATTGCGAGTTTGTATTTCGTGTAGGGTACATTCACATTTGCTCTTCTGTATTGATTTCTTCCTGCCACTATACATACTATATAATCTCATTTGTATGGATCCAAAAACTATCAAGATCAGTATAAATTCCACAAATCTCAACCTCTTTAACTTGTTTTATAAGTCCTCCCTCTGCACTATATATTTATATAAAGCAAGTTATATGTATGTAAATTAGTATTTCAATATGCAAGTTAAATTGTAAATACCGAATCCGGCTACTAACCAATAAGATCCAAAAGCCTTCTGTTACATTTGTATGCATATAAGCAGAATCTCGTGAAGTAAATCGCTTGACAAATAACTAAAAATGCTCAACAAGAATTAAAAACATATTGGCATAGCACAACTGCCCACATAATATATTGAAAGATTGATTTCAAACCGAAACGGATAGGCAGCTCGAGAGCATATATGACGTGTGGAGTGTATCCGCAACAACATTGCAGCTTTCAACCTTCCCACGAATCTTGTGATCATGTCGCTTCTCCAACCTAATCACCGCACACAAAATTCTCTTGCATTTTCTCCCATCATCAATATCGATAAACTTATTCATAATAATTACTAATTTCCCACCATGGTTAACTAATTGAACCGCACGGTAATGATAAGGACGGTTCGCATAAATCAAACCATCAACTATATCCCACTTTTCATACCTTGGGTTATACCACTTGACGTTACCCTTTTCAAAAGTAAAAATTACATTTTCTATAATGCACCAAGGTCTAGTTATACTAGTTGTTGGTTCTAGACCCACAAAACCCACCTCTGGTACTACCCATCTTCCTTGTTTCGGATCATAAGCATACTTGTTATTATTTTTGGTGAAAACGTATAGCCTTCCTCCAAAAACTACAACTTTGTGATTCCCATCAAATATATTATCATTAGGGCTAGGCAATGGCTTCCAAGTTTGAGTCTTCAGGTCGAAAACCTCACCCCAATTCATAGCTTCGTCTTTCTTTGTGCATCCTCCTGTTACATATATCTTCCCGTCTAAAAAACAACCGTGTAGATATCCAGAGAAGAGAGAAGAGAGTAGAAGCTCTTCGAGACTAAGCAGAGGGACCTGTACTGAGATTTGGAGATGCGAGCTAAGCAATTCACAATGATTTCATCAGGAAGTGATGATTACGATGGATATGATGATGATGATGCGGGATTAGTCTTCTTCTTTTTTCTTTTCGTCATCTTCAATGGTGGTTCTTTTACTTTGGTGACCATAACAACGACGGTGGTTACTAGGGTTTCTAGGTCTTGAGAACCCTTATAAGGGAAAAAAAATTGCGTTTACCTTGTTGACCAAGAAAGTCCTTTACCCTCCTTTTATGGAAGAATGTCTCAAAAAGGCTCCTCTTTGACCGGTCAAATTCTGAAACACTCTCCTTATAAAAAGAATATCCACCACTTATTCGACCCAGTCGGATCCAAACCGGGTAAAACACTTATAAAAAAAAAAACAATCGGATTCGTTTTCTCTTCTCTCGATCGTTGATCTCATCTTCTTCTCTTCCTCTTCAATTCTGTCTCTGAACAAATTCTCATCTTCTTCTCTTCTCTCGATCTGATTCGTTTCTCACTTCTTTCTATATCGAATCTCATCTTTCGGGGATTCAAATATTTAGTAAAGAGGAGGAGGAAGAATAATCTTTGATCTGGGAAGATTTTCACATCGGATTCATGTCGGAAAAATATTCTATTGCCGGAAAAGAAAGGGTTTTGACTGATTTTGTGGACACCGTGGATGTTCCTAGCTCTTGTGATGCTTTACGGAAAAGGTAATTTCTTTCAATTACGCTCTCATCGGATCCATCCGTTAACCGGTTTCCCAATCCCAAAAGAACGGTCTCGATTTCTTCTCTTCCCCTTCCCCCACCACCACCGGAGACGATGATGACTGGGGAGATTTCGTCGACTCTTCTCCCCTAATCGGATCGACTCGAAGCAGAAGAGCCAGGTTAATTCTCGTGGTCCGGTGCCACTGTCGGTGTTCGGAGAGGAGGAAGAAGGAGATGATGATGATGATGATGATGAATCAGGTGCATCGTTGAATTTCTCATTCGATTCATTTTCCAGTAACCGTAATGATGGTACTGGATCTGTGAATA
This sequence comes from Draba incana, assembly GCA_963576765.1. Lineage (NCBI taxonomy): Eukaryota > Viridiplantae > Streptophyta > Magnoliopsida > Brassicales > Brassicaceae > Draba > Draba incana. Next base: position 4,814,313 of record OY755212.1, on the reverse strand, counting down.
GAGTAGTGCATACGAATGATCCTAAAGTTGGAATTAGTGGTTTGATCGCTAATCTGTGTAGAGAGAACGAGCATAGTGACCTCACGAATGGGCTGCATTTGCCGAAAAAGAGTAGCAGCAATCTCGGAACAAATGGAAATGACGAAAAGTCGTTGTCGAGCCGGAAAATTGAACATTCATCTGTTAACTTAGAGACATTGAACTGGAATTCATTGAATTTAGATACAGAGAGGACAAGCAATGCGATGAATTCAAGTAGTATTGGGGTTGCTTTGGATCCAAATCATTAAGATTGGGGATTTACTGATAAGAATGATGATGATGTCGAAGATGGTTGGGAATTTAAGACTGCAGAGGCTATGTTTCAATCTGCAGATGGAGGCTATAAGGTGAGTTGTGATAAATCATCTTCCATTACTTAGTGTTCTCTATAGATCTAGCGAGGAAATCGTCTTGGTTTCTTAAAGCATATTGTAATGTTTTGATATTGTATAAGTCTATTAGAATATGAGTCCATTAGAATATCAAGTGCCTCTTTGTTTAGACTAGGAAATCTTAAGACAGAATGAAGCTTTATGTTGACCTTATCATAAAACTTTTCTAATGCACTTTTGCATAACTGTATTTAAGCAGGAGGAACAAGAGAGCACTAAAAGTGGGTCTGTTGTGGTACAGAATGGGACGGATTTAAGTTCAAGCGTCTGGAGTTCACCTACAAGTGGAACATGTCCAAGTTTTGATACTGGTAGAGTAGATGCAGTTTATTCAGTTTTTGAACCGGAAAATAGAGATGATGATGATTGGGGCAGTGACGGGTGGGAGTTTAAGGTTGCTGATGCAGGAGAGCCAAAGAGAAACGGATGGCCAACAAAAATGCTTGTAAAAATGTTCCATGGACAAAATATTAGTGTACAACTGAATACAACAAAGTATTATGTACAACTGAGTACAAACAAGTATTCATGTACAATTAGGAAAAGATTAATTTATTGTGCTAAAGAAAACATGAAAACACATGTTAATAATAAAAAAAGGACAGTCGACGCCGTTTTAATTTGTTCAATTAAACATGTGCAATCGAAAAAAATGCACATGGCAATTATATGTATCAGAAATTTTCCAAATAGTTATACCTAATTTTCTCAAATAGTTATACCTGATTTTTGGTTGTACAAAAAATCTTAACAGTTGTACTTTTTGAGATTTAAACCTTGTATTAGTTATACCTATAATAAGTCAAATTTATTTAGTTGTACACCAGACATATAATCATTCTTGCATTGCCCCAAAGTTTTCATGTAGTAACATGAGTAGAAACACATTGTATGTATCTTTTGCATTATAAGGTGGTTAGTATTTACAAAGTTATCATGAAAGTATAAGATGTTTTATGTTAAAAGGATAATATGGTAAAGACAATTATCAAATATTTTTTTTGTTATATAACAAATATATCTATAAACATATAGTTTGTGTTTATTAGTTTCATTTTAAACACAATGTATATTAATTAAATAAAACATTGGATATCTTGTAAAAAGTTATGAGTTTTTCATATAGTTTTCTTTAGTGTTATGGTTTTACGCTTATGCAAGTAATTGGACTCCGGAGGATTTTAATTTGGAATTAGCTTTGCCATTGTAAAATTATTTTCTAGGTTATACAATTATTAGTCATTTGATGCCATCTTCTTCCCTTTTTGTATAAGTGTATTCTGCATATAATAAAATCATCACCACTAGTGTTTTTTTTTATCTAACACAAACAAGATTTTAATCTTGTTATGTCTTCTTTGAAGAACACAAATTTATTTCTGTAATAGCATAAAACTTTACGAAAATCGAACAGAACAAAGCAAGTTTCAAAATCATTTCAGCCTATTCAAAATTAGCATAACCATCAAACCCGAGATTCAAAATTTTCGATTCCATTATGTTTTCTTTGAGCCACCAACCGAAAGTTCATTCCACAAGCAAGAACATATACATCGGTCATGGTCGTGGCATGTTCGGTCTATGTTAACCGTAAACCAGAAGTAGCTCATTTTTCCGACGACAATAACCAAATTAAAGAACTTGATTTCGGTGACTCATTGTTCCGATACTCATGATTTCTGCCACAAATTCTTCCATATCTCGTTTGGAATCGGTGAGAGACTCTCTTCTCGACGACTTCAAGATTCTTCTTTGAAGAACCAAAACCATCATCTAGACTTTAGTGGATCGCCATTTCTACAAGGTATTATCGGGTTTTTGTGGTTTTGACGCATCTTCTCTCATTTTCTCTCATCTTCTTACTCGAAGAGAAGTCTGCGTAATTTGAAGATGATGATGAAGAAGGTAGTCGACATGAGCTTCTTCTCTCGCTGGTGTGTTTCCGATTAAGCTGAAATTCCCTTCTCCTGATTAGAATCTATCTACCATTCTTATTCCGAAGAAACCTTCTCTTAATCTCTATCGATGATGCGTTTTGATCACCTTGTGATGGTTTTCTCCTCGCCACCTTCCTCCGCAATGACAACTCATTCATATTTGCTCAAGCTCGTTTACTTTCGGAGAGTGACTTTTCCGGCGCCGCTGAAGCGTTCGGTACTGTTGGAACCACCGGATCCGCCGGAGCCGCCGGATCCACCAGACCCTCCGTCTCCGCCGCAATCCTTGGTTCCACCTCCGTTGACAATAAGACTCAATCCCTTGACGAGTCAATGTGTCTCCTTATCCATCCCTTGCAATCTCCTTGGCGGTCAAGATTTCCTCGATAAGGGACTCGATCTTTCACCTCTGTCACCGGATTCTGTCTCTGCTCCGTTGACGGTGAAAGTGTCCCCGCCGCCGCCGCCTCCTTTCTTCCCCGTTTCCCAATTTCAGATTACTCTAAGCCCATAATAGAGAATCATTGTTGGTCATCTACCGTGAATGTTATGTTGCCGAAAATGCTTAGGTTGTTCTTAAACCAAGAGAGTTTTTCGTTGTTTAATCCGGTGATTAGAAGTTTCAACTTACCTCAAGATGAGGTTCCTATGTTCTCAATCCGCCTATTACCTCCGTGTGAGGACGTCACTAGGAAAGTACTATCAACTTTGGTTGTAGAAGCTTTCACTATTAAAACCGCTTTAATTGCCGCTACCATCGAAGGTTACCGGTCATTCATGTGTTTCCCGAAACCTTTCTCTTTTGTCACATTGCTCATTTTGACCTATGTGATAAACGAGTTGAAATCCCTACTTAGCGACTTTTGTTGTCTTGGTATAGGTTTTAAATTTATCTTTATTGTTTTTATTCCGCGTTCGGCAATTGTTTCCACCAACGCTTTAGCTAAGTTTGGTCTTGTATCGTTGAACTACTTCTCCATTTTTGGAGTGTAAGCTTTTTATATAAAAATCGGTTTGGTCAAAAAAAAAGACTTTAGTGGATCGCTTATGAACTTCACGAGCTTCCTTCTGTAACGAATACCCAAACACTTATGAAATCTCTGAATCGATTCACATCCATACCAAATTTCCAAATCAATTCAATGAAATTCCCAAATCCATAAATTCTCAAACCAAATTAAAAGCATACAACAAACCCAAATTCATTTCTACATATTCAATTCAATAGACCCAAGATTCGGATTTTTCGTTTCCATTTTGTTTCCTCTGAGCCACCAACCGAAAATCTATTCCACAAGCAAATAACATAAACACCCAGAATTACAGGTTAAGAATAACTCACTTCAACCGTCGCCGCTAGCTCAATTTCTGGAGATGTGTTTCCAACAAATTCACGGGATAACCTTCAATGTTCAATCTACAACTCTCAATCAAGTAAAAATCGCAGCTGGAATGTTTTCTTTAGAGGAAATTATATATTTTTAGCGAATCGAATTGAATAAACCCAATTTCTTCGCCGTAAATTTTTCTCCCCAGCTCAACCTCGAAGAGAGAGAGAGAGAGAGCTCACAATCAACTTAAAATTACAGTTGGAATGATTCCAATAGAGGTAATTTGATATCATTGACCGAATTCAATCAAAAAAATCGAATTCAAAAGAAAATTTTCGCCCAATTTTTTTTTCCCGAGTCGAGCAAGAAGAGAGAGAAACAGAAAAGGAACTATGCTCTGATTGGATCATTAATTCAGTTTTCTTTTATTTTTAAAAACAAAAATGGTGGAAGAGAGGGGCAAATTCGGAATTCTCTACCTCTCAACACAAGAGAGTGTTTTAGATAAAAGAAGAGTGTGTTAAGAGGAGTGAAGAGGGATTGAAGTGTTTCAGAACTTTGTCCTCTTTTTATTAGCGGAACGTGTAGCTTTATTCAATACTAGATAAAGTCTCACGTTAATACAAGCGTAAATACACTAGAAATTATTAATATAATATGTAACTTTTAATTAGTAATCCGCTGAATTATTATAAAATTTTAAAATACTATTTAAATATGGGTTTTAAATAACTAAATATCAATTTATATATTGATTATCATGCCCTAACTAATATCATGCATGTGGATCAAATATAAGCAGAATTCAAATCATATCTTATAATTTTAACTAAATTAACAAATCATATCTTATTATATATATCTTATTGTTTTTTCCTTAATTGATATTTATATTCTCTCGAATTTTTAACTTAATTTTTTAATAATTTTTTTGAATTATTAAAACAAAAAATTCCCCTCTAATTAGTTTGAACTATTATAATTTTTTTTTCTTTTCTTAATTGATATTTATATTCTCTCTACGTTTTAACGGTTTATATTCTCTCTATTTTCTAACTTAATTCTTTTATAATTTTTTTGAACCATTAGAAATTTTTCTCCTTTTGACCTTGTTAATTTTGGTATGTTAGAATTTTTTTTTTATTATTATTATTCAATTAGTTATTTGATAATTATTTTGTTAGTTTTCTATTTTTAATTATACTTTTTTTAGTTAGTTTATTGACACATGTAATCATCTAAACGATATTAAACACGTGTCGCGATCTCGTGTGTTACAATTTTGTGCATCTAACTTTAAATATAAGATACAATTAATCAACCCAGTTAAAAATATGTTTCAATAGAGCCCCGCCAGTTTGAAATTTTAATTGAACTAGGTTTTAACCCGCACCCATCGGGCACTACAGTTTATAACAGATGTTTTACGATAATTTGTTTCTTTTTTTATATAAATTAATATTTTTTATGTATATATGACCTACAATTTACCTTTTTAAAAAAATTAAAAAAGAACTAAAATGGTGGATAATAAACTAAAATGTTTAGGAACTTATATAGTATATAAATTTACCATTACTTAATAAGAAAATTAAGAATACAAAAGCTTATTATGGGAGCCTAAACCCTCATAAATGTCTGTAAAGTATCGAACTAATTTGTATTTCGTGTTAGATACATTCACATTTGTTCTTTTGTATTGATTTGTTCTACTATATAATCTCATTTGTATGGAACCAAAAACTATCAAGATCATTATAAATTTTACAAATTTCAAGCTCTTAACTCTGTTTTATAAATCTTCCCTCTGGTCAATATATTTGTATATGCAAGTTATATATATGTAAGTTAGCATTTCAATATGCAAGTTAAATTGTTAATACCGAACCCCGGTACTAACCAATGAGATTGAAAAGCCTTAAGTAACTTTGTTATTGTAATTTCAAAACAATTCTTTAAACACTTAGCTTTCTTCACTACTCAACATCTAATATCATCACTTTTCCGACTATATCCAGTCACTTTCTTGATTATGGTACGATCTTCAAAATATACCTTTTTTAACAAGATGGCCTAAACACAAGTATTGATATATCGGAAATTTGAAATACTGAAGTTGGACTAATATCCGGCCCTTTTTTAACAAGATGGCCTACACCAAAAAAAGATTAGTATATAATTTTATCATTACTTATTAAGAAAACAAAGAGTTCAAAACTTTAATATGAGAGCCTAAACCCTCACAGATCATGTACGTAAAACATCGAGTTAGTTTGTATTTTGTGTTAGGGTAGATTCACAATTGTTCTTTTGTACTGATTTCTTCTACTATATAATCTCATTTCTATGGAACCAAAAACTATCAAAATCACCATAAATACCACAAATTTCAACCTCTTAACTTTGTTTTACAAATCTTCCCTCTGGACAATTTAATATAAAATTAACTGTCTGAAAGTGAAGCTAATTTGTTGGAAAATTGCAAAGCTAAACTAAGAAAAGATCCAACCGTGAAGACTCAGAGACCATCCATCGTACTTAGTTTTTTAAATTTAATCCTTATCTTTGCTTCAAAGCCAATACTTTCAAGACTTTGTCTTCTCTCCAACTTGTATATAAACTATCTTCCTCTAACTCTTTCTCCACACCATCTCTTCTTCTTCTTCTTCCTCTTCTCTAAGTGAACAATGGCTTTCTCTACACTTATCAAATTCTCTTTTTTCGTCGCCATTTCAGCATCATCCGTCCTCTATTCCGCTCATTCCCGTGATTTCTCCATCGTTGGATACACACCGGAGCATTTGACATCCACTGATAAGCTTCTAGAGCTTTTCGAGTCATGGATGTCAGAACATTCCAAAACTTACCAAACCGTGGAGGAGAAAATTCGCAAGTTCGAGGTGTTCAGAGAGAATCTGATGCATATAGACCATAGGAACAACGAGATCGAGAGTTACTGGCTCGGTTTGAACGAGTTTGCGGATTTGACACATGAAGAGTTCAAGGCAAAATATCTTGGACTCGCAAAGCCGCAAAGAAAGAGAGAGCCTTCTAATAACTTCAGGTACAGAGACATCACCGACTTGCCTGAATCCGTCGACTGGAGGAAGAAAGGCGCTGTAACTCCAGTCAAGAACCAGGGTTCATGTGGTAGCTGTTGGGCATTTTCGACAGTTGCAGCCGTTGAAGGAATCCACCAGATCGCAACGGGGAATCTGAGTGCTCTATCAGAGCAAGAACTCATAGATTGTGACACAACTTTCAACAGTGGTTGCAATGGAGGTCTCATGGATTACGCGTTCCAGTACATTATTTCGACGGGTGGTCTTCACAAAGAAGATGATTACCCTTATCTCATGCAGGAAGGAGTTTGCCAAGAGCAGAAGGTAAACAAAACACTAGACACAAACATGAAATCAGAACTTACACTGATCAATTCATGAATCTTTTACAGGAGGATGTTGAACTTGTGACAATCAGCGGATACGAAGATGTCCCACAAAACGATGACGAAAGCCTCGTGAAGGCTTTAGCTCACCAGCCTGTTAGTGTAGCTATTGAGGCTTCAGGAAGAGACTTCCAGTTCTACAAAGGGGTATATAACATAACATAACATTTGTGTTTTATGTACCAAATCTTGCAAAAACAGAATTGTTGATTCTTTTTTTGGTTACAGGGAGTGTTTAATGGAAAATGTGGAACAGACTTAGACCACGGTGTAGCAGCGGTTGGGTATGGTTCATCGAAGGGATCCGACTACGTTATTGTCAAGAACTCATGGGGATCAAAATGGGGAGAGAAAGGGTTTATTAGAATGAAGAGAAACACCGGTAAACCAGAAGGACTATGCGGAATCAACAAGATGGCTTCATATCCTACCAAGACCAAGTGATAGTAGATACATGTTCTGTTGCTGTATTCTACGCTCTTTTCTTCCTTTCAATGCATTTCTATTTTAAAGCACTTCATATTGTATTTGATGAATTTGAGATTTTCAAAATAATAAAATGGTCAGACTTCTCTTACCTAATTTTCTGATTGTGTTGTCCTCCAAATGCTTCAAGAAACCTAAAACCATAACAATAGAGCAACCTCTCTCAATAAGATCATGTTATTAATAATGAAGCTTTCAAATATTATATAAGGACGGTGGTTTCGCGTGGTTTTTATAAAGAATGCCGAAAGAGTTTTCAACTCTTACATGTGAATGCAGAGAGAGTAGAGTAGGGTTTTGATCTCTAACTTACAAAGCCTAACAATTTTCAATATAATTAAACTGATTGGCTGGTCCAGTAAAAATGTGGCTTGTGAAAATATTATGAACTCTGAACTTCATTGTATTTGATGACACAATCATAAAGCCGTCCTCCGAGAAACTGTGCTACTTCTGGATGCTTCACCTGCATAACATAACGAATAGCCCACACAAAAAAAAAGAGAAAGAATCAAGAAAACCAGAAGTCTTATTCCCTTAAACAGGAGAAGGAAACTAAGTTATTTACCATTCCAATCTTGAGAGAATCACACTTGAACTGAGCGTAAAGGTTTGTCTCTATTCCTCGTCCCTGGCCAGAACAATCTACGAGTCAGTTTACTGAAAGTTGAAACCTTAGACTAGACTGCATCAGTTTTACTGTGAAGAGGGATTAACAGGTCTTACCATTCCTTCTAAGATGACCAAGTCTGCATCGGTTGAAAGGTAGGCTACCTCCTGTGATACTCTTGCAAGATCAATAACCTGCAACAAGTGTAGAACGGGATTAAGCGATGCGGGATGTCCATTATCATAACAGGTTTTGCATATCGTACCGGTAAGTCATTCCCGGAATTTGCAATCAGAAGATTTGAGGTATCAACACCCATCAATTGTCCATTTTCATCCTTCAGCTGGTAAATTAAGACTCAGTCAGGGTCGAGTTTCTTTAAACTGTAATGGACGAGAATAGCAAAGTTACTCGATTCATCACCTTTGACAAGATCTCTGCAAGCTCGGTATAAGTTACATCGTTGATAGATGGAAGTTCATTAGCAGCCAGCACCACCTTCAAAGGAGAAAGAATTTAGAGAAGAGTAATGTCAATAACTATGCAAGAAAAGTAAAGTTATAAGCACCTGCATTCCTTGACGTAGCATTTCTCTTGCAAACGGTAAGATACCCAAAATTATGTCCGCACCAGAGTTATCGACAAATATCACTGCCTGTCATAATGAAACAAACTCTTTCAAGTTACGGTTAAAGGCGTAAAGCATAAGGTTAAGCAGATAAAACAGCGTGATGTCAAATGTCTGACTTTCTTCCAAGGCTTCTTGATCCATCTAGCTTGAAAGTTGTCCAAGTCATCAATGACCCACGGTCGTGCAACCAAGTTGTGACAGCTAGCCAAAAATGACATCCCATCCTTGGAGAATACCTCCGCAAGCTTCAATATGATGGAAAATAAATCAAGATCCGTTGATTCAGATACTTTACGGAAGCAACTGGTTACGAGAAGAAAGAGATTGTATACCTGTGCAGAGCCCAAATCAAAGATATTTCCAGCGAAAATCCCTCTTACCAAATTCTCTATGCGCTTTCCTTCATCTTCAATTTCATCACTGAGACGAACAACTTGAGGAAACAGTGTTATAGCCTTAGCATTCTCCTCATCCTAACAAGAACACCATGAACTCGCCCGCTCAGAAAAGAGCACAAGAGAAACTAGGCTTTTAGATAAATCCCTTGTCAAGAAAATCACACCTTAACTTTCTTGAATATGTCCCTGAATCCCATTTCTCTTAGTATTACCTCACGGATTCGGCAGAGAAGCTGCCAAAAACACAAAAAAACTAAAACATGAACAACAAAGCTCGCTGCACGCATTTAAGGAAAGCGTTGGAACATACAATGCAATCAGGTGGTCCACCATGACTCTCCGGATCTTTCTTCAAGTCCTCAAGAATCTCCGCATACCTTCCATGTTTCCAAGCAAGAAAGCAAACACATAAATTGATGCTTTTCAACTAAAACAATACCAAAAAATCAAAGAAAACTTTTGACACTAAGAAAACACAAGCAAAGCCATTGTACACACCTTTGGGCAAATTTTTCAGCTCGAACTGGAGCATCTTCAACACTAATATCACTCTCTGCACGATCCCTACAACAACAACAACAAGAACAACAAGAGTGTTCATAATTCCACATATCCAAAGCTCATGAAACACAACAATCACCAAACAAATACTAAACAAACATAAAAATCCAAACTTTGATCAATTTATAAAGAAATTGAAGACATAAAAATCAAAACTTGACATGACCCATGAACAAAAAACAACAATCCACATAAACCAAGCAAAGAATCAGAAAACTTAAAGATAAAAAGGAAAAAGAATCGAACTTGAAAGAAGGGATTGAATTGGCGAAGAGGTCGATCCAAGAGATCTCAGTAGGAGTAGCTTTTCTGGGATTATCAGAAGGGAATCGATAAGGAATAGTGCAAGCCCTGTAATTTGATTCTATCGGAGTCGGTAACAGAGGAAACGCAACCATCTCTGAATCACTCTCCATTTTCTCACTTGTTCAGAGACTTTCTCCTAGATTGCTAAAAATAATATGTGTCTGTGGGTGGGCGTGGACTCTCTCCTCTTTGTTACTTGGTTCACTCCGGTTATTTCAATTTCTTTGGTTTAATCAACTTTGCAGAACCGAACTTTTTGCAAGTTAATAAAAAAACCCTTATTTTAATTGCTTCAAGCGTTTGTTCTTGTGATCCTCGCTCTTGCTCTTGGAGCCGCGTTCTCGGTGTCTCTGTCAAAACCCTCTTAAAATTTTTGGATTCTCCTCTTTCGAACAGTGGTACGTCATGTGGTATTCTTTCGAAACTGAGTGTTGGGTTTTGCTGTCTTGCGTTTACTATATGAAAAAAATTCAGTCTTTTTGTTTTTGTTTTTTTAAGGTCAGGAACAAAGAATCATGATCACCGCGGTTTCATGGATACCAAAAGGGGCATCAAAGGCCATGCTCGATTCTGCTGAGCCTCCTTCTGAGGAGGAAATCAAAGAGCTCATCAAAAATGGCACAAGGTGATATATTCTCATTCCATTCCTGTCTCCACTTGTCTTTTTATTTTGACCCATGTGTCCTTGCGGATACAGTTTTAGCGACATGGATGACGAAGAAAAAGAAGAAGAAGAAGAAGAAGAAGAGATGGAAGATGCGATTAAGAATGCCAAGTCTGTAGCTAAATCTTTCTCCAAAACCAAGGGTGCTGCTTCTTCTTCAACAACAGATGCTGATGACGTAGTCAACTTCTTGAAACAACTCGACATGGATAACTACGATGAAGAGGATGATGGTATTTATATCTTGCTTTTTCTTTGCCATCTTCCTTATGCTTGCTAACTTCTCTGCTGGACTCAGAAATCAATCTGTTAGCTCTGTCATGGGAGAGCTTTATTTTCCAAGCAATGACATGGATCCATACCTTAAGGATACCGACGTAAGCCACACCACTAGTTTTCTTCCTTTTTTACTCAGTGGAAGCTAACTACTCATGCTGCAGGCTAACTATGACTCAGAGGACCTCGATGATATCACTATTAGGCCAACCGATTCACTCATCATCTGCACTAGTATTAAAAAGAAAGGCAACTACCTCCAGGTCTATGTCTACGAGGAATGGCACTCATAACATATATCTTCGCCATGACATAATTATACCCGAGCCTCCACTGTGTACAGCTTGGCTTGATTGTCCTCTCAAAGGAGGGGAAAAGGGTTAGTGTGCTTTTCTTATTCCTATGGATTACATTATCCTTTCTCTCAAACTTTGCTTTTCGTGTCGGCAGGAAACTTTGTAGCTGTCGGGACAATGAACTCTCCGACCATAGAGATTTGGGATCTTGACGTTGTATGTAAAACGTAATCTGTCTTTTGATGTTTGTTTTATCGATCATGAGATGTTGATTGTAATGCTTCAGGTGGATGAGGTGCTACCTTGTGTACAACTAGGACGAATAGCCGGGCAGGTGTGATATATCTATATATTTTTAGCTCCTCTATTTTTCCAAATCAAATGTGCCCTTTTAACTTAGTTAGTTGGTCTTTCTCTCTCACTCTAGAAATCATCAGATTGCCACACTGGTTCAGTAATTGGTCTTGCTTGGAACAAGGAGTTTCGGTATGTTTTCAACATTCTCTGGTCACATGTTATCTCCAGGATTTGCTCTCTCATTTGACTTTTACTGGGAACAATTATAGGAACATAGTTGCTAGCTAGTGCCAGTGCCGACAAAAATGTTAAGGTTTGGGATGTGGCTACAGGGAAATGCAAGGTCACCATGGAGCATCACAAAAAGGAGGTATGAAGTTGAAATTACTGTTTCCATCTGTGGCGCCGTTGCTCATGGTTTTCTTATGTTTGGTTAACAGGTTCAGGCGGTCGCATGGAACCATTATGCTCCACAAGTACTCCTCAGTGGGTCGCTTGATCGCACAGTAGTATTGGTGACTGTTTTCATGCGTCGAGTCTTTCCACATGATCAAAACTATATCATTGTGTTGAGTCTTTTATATGTATGTTGCAGAGAGACGGAAGGGACCCTTCGCACTCGGGTTTGAAGTGGTCTACCAATGCTAAAGTCGAAACCTTGGCCTGGGATCCGCACAGCCAACACTCCTTTGTGGTGCATTATGCTTTCTTTGCTCCTCTTCTGATTTTGAGATATTTGATATGAATCGTTTTCTCCTCTTCTTCCTCCACCTCAGGTGAGTCTCAAAGATGGAACCGTCAAGGGCTTTGATATACGCGCTTGTGATTTATCACCAAGTTTCACTCTCCATGTTCATGATGGTGAAGTCTCCTCCGTATCATACAACATAAATGCGCCCAATGTACGGATACATCTCTCTCGTGTCCTAGCATTTTTCATTCATAGTGCAGTGGTTGTTGTGTGTTTAGTATTTAAGTCATTCTCCAAGCTGTGCAGCTTTTGGCTACGGGATCTGGGGATAAAAAGGTGAAACTTTGGGATCTTTCAAACAATGAACCATCATGGATTGCAACACACCAGCCAAACGTTGTAAGAGCCATGAACAAGCTCTTTCTTCTATCTGCTTTCTTAGTTGACCCCATTCCTAACTTTGATATCAAACAGGGAAGAGTTTTCTCGGTCTCCTTCTCTGCGGACTGCCCCTTCTTACTCGCTGTTGGTGGCTCAAAGGGGATGCTAAAAGTGAGTAGAGATCTTGATGTTGTTGATTCAAGTTGTTTCGTTTTAGGAAGCTCACCTATTATGTGCATATGGATTGTGCAGGTGTGGGATACACTTTCAGACACTGCTGTGTCCCGAAGATATGGGACCAACCGACCATGACCCACCCGGGGAGATACTCTGTTTCTTGACTTTATATAATCAAATCTCTTTATTTATTATCTCTGTCTCCCTCCACTTCTTGTTATAATACTTAACCTTGTTTTGATTGTTGCCCCTAAATTAATACTCTTAACTAGATTTTGAGCGTGGGAATATAAATTTCAGTTTATTATATAGTAAAAATATGTTGTTTTGAATCATATATACCAAAAATATTAGATATATAATTATGTCTACTACAAAAATTATTCGATTGGTTTTCGAATTTTGAGTGTCTTAATATAAATCTTATGTTTTAAGTCAAAAACAAAGGGAAAAAAATGAATTAAAATTCTCCTACCGGAAAAAAGTCTTTGTTTTTTGTAGATTGTGGTTGTTAGATATGTGTTTTTATGTTGTTAGCTTATATATAGGGAAGTGGTGATGGTAGTCTTATTTTAGGTTTGAAAAATAATGAAAATTATATATATATATATATATATAAAAATGTTTATTTCAGAATTTTATTTAAAATTAATGAAAAAATTTAGGAAATTTTAGGAATATTTCGTAATGTTGATAAATTTAGAAATGTGTTATTATTTTAAATTTTTAAAACACTCTTAGCATGACACATAAATTTTTTTAAGTGAGAATGTCTCTTAGCATGACACATAAGATTTTTTAAGTTAGAATGTCTCCTAAAGGTCTCTACAATTAATATATATATAGGATTTATTTCTCAGTCTTGTTTTTGTTTCTCCTTAGTTTAATGCAGCACAGAACATAAACAATTGGTTTCTGGCAAGAATTTACAACTTTTTCATCATTCATGGAATGTGTTTCAACTTTTCATCTCCTGAGAACAATGTAATCTGGCCCGATGTTGCATTCTTCTTTTGCCAACTCACTCAACTTCCCTGAGTGTTTGGCAGAACAAGTTCTGACTAACATTATTGGGCTTGGCCTAAGTAGAACAAGAGGTTGGCTTTCTCACCTCTTTCTGCATATATATATATCAATCTGCCTTTACCGTTTTCTTGATAATTAACCACTTGCATTGTCCCTCTATTAGTTTAGGGCTGATTCCTTGCATACCAAACAACACTCATAAAACACACAAACTTAATTATTTCATTCTGGTACATGCAAGAAAATAAATGCAAACCACACACATGCAGGAATTTAAAGGCAAAACCACACAAGCAAGAACTTAAACACACACAACTCGTAATCTCAAACAACAAGGCTTCCATCTTCTCTTCTGTCTTCATCACTCATCACCACTTGGTCGTCACAGCCGAATCGCCCACCTCCCAACAAGCACGTGTACGCTTGTACAGCTACGTTTATGATATTATCGTTGCTAGGTTCCAGGTCAATAAGCCTGTTGGTTAAGTACTCCATCTCATATCCCAAAACCATTCTTGCAAGGTCGGGATAGCCGTGATCCACTTGCATTTCTCGAGTGCCGGTCCAATCATTTTGGATGTCCTATGCATATATGTAAAAAAGGTGCTCTTTTCGTACGTTTTCCAATATCGTAAAAATAGTAATCTAAATAAAAAAAACACATGAAAACTCCATTAAACCGTTTATAATTCCAAATAGTTAGTAAGAAATAAAATAAAAACAACAAAATAAAATTTATTTTTGAAATATTGCTCTCCTTGTATTTTTGCCTGCAAAATCATGATATTGTGGTTGCTAGGTTCCAGGTCAATAAGCTTGTTGGTTAAGTACTCCATCTCATATCCCAAAACCATTCTTGCAAGGTCGGGATAGTCGTGACCCACTTGCATTTCTCTCCTAATATTCAAGATGCAAGCGTATTTGATGCCTAGTATATTGCTCAACCAACTTGAACGTTCGACGTTCCAACCCACGAACATGCTACTCGAATCTAAGAATTCATCAACCACCTTTTTTGGGGCATGGTTTTGAGAAGCTAGCTACTCATTATACTGAATCAAGTTGTCTCTGCCGGATTCCAAGTTAAACACTAGGCACTCGGTGCCAGATGCCAACGCGAAGAAGAGGTCTCCACCGCGGAAATGTGTAGACTTGGCTATTCCTAGAAGTCCAGGGCTTGACCCTAACGAAGTCAGCCACATAGCCAGCTCATTAGCATCGGATGTGTACGTGACATCAAGGCTCACATTGTCACCGGCGGAAACTTTGAAAATGGGACAATAATAAGACACGACTCGCGGATAATTCAAAGAAACCACCTATCAAAAATAAAAACAATGAAATAAAAAAAAGATTAGAGATACGTAATTAGAGAAATAATCAAAACAAATAATTAACACAAAAAGAAAAGGGTAAACCTTAAAAATGATATCAAGAGTGGTCAATATTTTTTCTTAGGTGGGTGGAAAGATATTAGAGTGGCAAGAAATCTCAAAGTAGGTGATATTATCCGATTATATTGGAAAGATACCAAATTTATATTTACTATATAATGTAAGTTTTTTTTTTTATTTTTATTTTAAATACTTCTCATTAGTTGTTCAGTTTAATAACTAATGTCTTTTCTTTTGACTGGCATAATTATATATTGGATTGTTTATTGTATATCATAATTAAATAATAAACAAAGCAATTTGCATTGTCATCTAAATTTAAATAGATACAATAAGAAATATCATCATAACTTAGATGACACTAAAATGCTTATACAAAACATGTTATTATGGTATATTTATACAACATACTAAATTTTTTATTTGTAGGTAACTAAATAGATGTTAAAAAATTTAACTGAAATTTCAAATTATTATAGTGAACCATGTGATGCAGAACAAGCAAATAAGAAAGAGAAAAGTTGTTCAAGTAAGATTCTTCTTGGAAAGAAATCAACAGATAAGAAAGGAAATAAAAAAAAAGGAGAAAACAGTTCAAATAAAGTTCCTTTTGCAAAGAAACCATGTAAAGAAAAATAAATAGTGTGAAATGAACATAACAAAAATTGAATGATGAATATAATAAGTGTAGCATAAATATACTAATTTAGTAAAAAAGAAATATTTAAGATGGCTGAATTATGTATATTTAATTATAAATAAAGATATTGATTAGCATATTTACATAAAATTTGAATTAAAAAGTATTGTTATTCATGATTATACATCTAAGAAAAGACCAAGTTTATCCATGACAACATAGTTAGGTGATTATTGCAATTTTCGATGCTACTTGACAGAGTACATAGATGTCAAGAAATAACCAAAACATGTAACCAGAAAAAAAATATGATCACAACCCAAATATGTCAATCGTGATGGAAAATTTATAGCAAAACTTTATTGATAGCTTACCGCAAACTGAATAAGATCAAAAGCTCGCGCGTATGTGCGGGTATTTATCTAGTATATACATGTAATAATTTATTAGATGTATTATGTACATGTACTTTAAGTAGACCTAAACCTAAAATTAAATGATTAAGAATCCTTTTTGTCATGAATATGAATACATAGTAAAAAACAAATTATGTGCTATTTTTGAGAATTTTCAATTTTAATAATTTATTTTTATGTGTAAAGTTTTTAGATTCATAAATTTGTTATGAAATGGTAAAACATTTATTAGTTTGTAATTTTTATTTAGCTTTCTGTCAAAATATGTAATCTCTTAATATAGTTTTTGATTTTAAAAAAATTGCATTAAAAAGAAAGCAAAAGAGTTAGACAAAGATAACAATATATCCTAGTATATATAAATGAAATAGACATGCTACTTATCTATCAGAAGGTCATTAAAAAAGCTTTAAAATATCGTGCATATTATTTTCTAGACAACCTTATAAAGATCATTAAAAAAAAAACTTTCAAACACTTGCACTATTTCATCTAACTTTTTTGTTTAAAATAATAGATGAGTTTCCGTTTAAAAGGTAAACTAGAAATGATTTTTATCATCACTAGAGTCAACATTTGTGGAAGAGGCATAGTAGGACAAAGAAGTCTAAATCTTTTGGATTCGTGATATAAAAAGCATAAGGATCTAGGTTACGCTTAATTAGCTGTTTTACAACACAACAACACAACATCAGTCCCTCAATGAAATTCAATGCTGTCTCAAAATCCACAAAATCAACCACTCAATAATATTAATTTCATATATTTCTAACATATAACCAAAGTTGCTAGTTATCAAGTATACACCATATTATGCAAAACAATAATTAGTTTCGTATGACTTTTTATCATATTCATCATTTGTTTTTGTAAATTAGGTAAAATTAATGATAATGTGTCCAAGAGATTTATAAGACTTCTAAACCCTACTATGCCTCTTCCGTGCACAAGGTTACGGTTAGGTGTTTCAGACCTCAATGATATAACACCAGTCCCTCAATGAAATTCAATGCCATCTCTAAATCAATCACTCACTCGATAGTTTCTTCTTTCTTCAATTCCCTCCCTCCATGTGATGTTAAACCAAAAATGAGTTTTATTCCTATCTTCACAATCACGAGAGTCAACTTTTTTCTAGGTAATGAACTGCTGACCCAATTAATTTTTTCTAGGTAATTACTATGTTTCATCTAATTACAATAGTACGTAGTGAACAAGAAAATTAAATCGAAGAGTAAGTTTTCTTCTTTTTCTTTTGTTTTGTTAAAAGAAAGAAAGTTAACTCGAGGAAATAAAGATAATGGAGAAAATATATGAAGTATCTAAACGGTTCGTTTTATAGAAAATGACAAAAATAATTGACGACTCATGAGTCTTCATAACTGAAAAAAAACTAAACATAAGCTTCAGTTTTAATGGTATCGTTAAAGCTTCATGTTTTGCTAATCTTTTCTCCCGTGGGGACTCACCATCATCAATGTATTGGTTCAAGTGAGCATCATCAATTTATTGTAATTTTAAACTAGTAGTGAGCAAAACATTGGGGACTCACCATCATCAATAGAACCCTCGAAATAGTAGTGCAACACTCTCTCTTTTTTTTTCTCCTTTGTTTAAACGAAGCAGTAGAGAACATAAAAAACACAAACTTAAATATTACATTAATAGGCTCCTAGCTAGGCACTACATCACACAAAGCACCTAAATCAAGTCCAAATACTAAACATCTTAATTAAACACATTTGCAGAAACTTAAAAAGTTAAAAGCACACCACACACAACTTAATTAAACACACGAATTCACAAGCTCAAACTATAAGCACGTAAGCTTCCATCTACTTCACCACTCATCACCATCTTCCATATTCCATCTTCATTCCCAGGCTCTATTCTCATATCCGAAGGTTATTCCTCATGTTAAGCTTGAACGGCTACACGCACGATCTCCGCATCTTCAGGCTGGCTGCTATCCATGGCGAGTTTTGGCATTTCGTACCCCAACACAAGTCTAGCAAGATCGTCATACGAATGAGTCTCGGGGAACTCATCCTTAACGTCCAAGACCCGATCGGGACTGAATCCTAAGTCAAGCCTCTCAATTCGATCTCCACTGTCTCCGGTGTTCCAACCAACGAAGGGACATCGTGTCTGCAGTAGGAACACTTCGAATACCGAGCTGGATACGATAGACCCAAAATCTCCACCCCTATACATGTAATACACCATGCAATCACGACCATAGGCTAATGCCATGATCGTGTTTCTACCGCGGTGATCTTGGTTTAAATCTAAGCCAATTAGTCCAGGCATCGTCCCCAACCTACTCAACCATGCAGTTAAGACTGAAACACAGCTGCTATACACAACATTGAGCCTCCTATCATCGTCGATGGAAACTTGGTACCTGGTCATGTCCGCCCATTCCGTTGTTATGCTGATTTGTGGAACAGTTGAAGAAACCACATACCAAAACAAAAAATGAAAAGAAAAAAAAAAAATTAGAGAAATATAAGAGAAAATAATCAAATTTATCTTAAGAGTAAAACCAAAAAAGAATAAAATAATCAAGACTATAATTAACAAAAAAAAAAAAAAAAAAAAACGTCAAACGACCAACCCGAGTCAGAGAATTATTTGCCGGATGTTCATGTGGAGTCATTAGCGCTATCAGCTGGCATATATATGCCTGCGTTACGGTCTCTTGTATCTAGAACTTTTTGACTCTTTGGCTTCTCCAATTGGCAGCCGGCTCATGGACTGGACGCCCCAAGACCATGACGCTAAACTCCCCTAGGCTCCTATGATGGGGAATGGTTTCAATATCCGTCAGCCTCCCGAGATAGACACGTCTTGGGCTTAGAAAGTCTGCGTAAGAACTTGTACGCCAGCCGTAGGACGTAGAAACACCTTAACTTGTCACGAGAGCTGACCACGGAAAAGTTGGAAGAAGAGGCATTGTTGTCCGATTGAAACGGTTGAGCAAGTTGACCAGCTCCTTCGGTATGCACAGCTACACTAGCGGGAAAATAGCTTTGGTGAATTGGGTTAAAATTCGCATTCCATTCATCTGCCACATCTGGAGAATTGGTGTATGTGACACGAATGGTCTGGTCAAGAACACCAACATTGAAAACCTTTGTATCTTCACTGATATTCTCAATGAAACTCACAATATTAGAGATTGATGATGAAAAACATGATGGAAAGAATTATATATACCCTCATGATCATATAAGACTTAAATTACATAGGTTTATATAGTGAAAGGATTTCCTAAACTATGATATTTACAAATCTATAAATATCTAAATAATAAATGTACAATATTTACTATTAATAAGAAAACAAAAAACCTTAATGGCTGGAAAGAGTTTTGATGAAAAAAATAAGGAAAATGTAAAAGAAAACTAGAAATATAACATAAAATATAGATCGATTGAAGCACTAGGCTTACGGATGCTCGATGACTTGAAGAATCAAAACGATACGAAGGTAAAACACAGTTGGATCATTAGATCGGAACTGGGAAGCACATTGGCTTAGATTCAGAGGTCTATGATAGACTTGAATAAGGAGAAGCTCTATAGGTTAGAGACAACTATAGAGCAGCTATAAGCACACATAGAGTGATTGGTTAGGGTTTGGCTAGGTCTACGGCACAGAGTGAACCAACGTGGGTTAGGGGCAGGAGGGAACTGTAAGCACACATAGAGACAATTCTCGGTGTGGCCTAAAGATGATCGGTTCTGGTATATCTTTGGTGAAGCAGGTAGAGATGAAAAGCTCATGGATACGAGGTAGAGAATGGATTTGGGGTCGTTTTCTTATTAGCAATCTAGAGACGAGTGTGAAGCAGCTTATTAGCAAATCATCAGGAAATGACGGAATTGGGGTCGTTTTCTTCATCTTCCTCTTGTTCTCTATATAAGACATTGATCAACCTGTAAATTTCTTCCACTTCTTCTACGAAGGCAGAGAACAGTGCGGAATTTAGGGTTTTGACTTTACTTCACTTCCAAGCTATTGAACTTGTGGGCTCAGTTTTATTGAATCTAAAAGGGCCTTGAAGCCTAAAATTGAAAGAAAATTTGAAATTATATTGGTTAGTGTTGTGTTCTTAAACGATCCATAATATAAGTGATTTTGGTTTGGTTAGTATTCTTAAAAACTAAATCAAAACTCAGTTTACCATCCACATATTTCATCATCTTTCAAAAAAGTCTCATTATTAGAAATTTTCAATTGTACTCCAAACGCATTAATCAATACATTAGCTAGTTACATGTTGTTAAATATTTACCATTTATAGATAGAGTTAGAGAAAGACGAGAAAGACGACCCATGTTTTCTATTCTTACTTGATCGATGCGAGTTGAAACGTAACATCTTTCATTTGATCAGCATTTGGTTGATCCAATCAAACACAATTGCTTGCTTTGAAAACGTCCATTTATGTATATACTAATACGTAAATTAATGCAACTAATCAAATAGTATCATTTATATTCTATGTATAGTACTTACTATACATCTATTTGCATAAATGACGAGGCATTGTATATGATTTCCATAAAGTCTGCTTTGGAGAAAAGTTTGATTGGATTAATAACAATAATCTTTGGCCTCTTTTATGGAAAAAAACCCAAAACATTTGACTTGTACTTATTCACGTGGTGTTAATTTTCTCTCGCAGTGGTTAACCTAATTTTGGAGACATTTTTCCCCCTTTTTTATTGTGGTCTATATATATTTATTTTTACAGTTAATAATACATCAAAATCATAGATCATCTTTTCCCATAGATCATTTAAAAACATCTCTAATCGAATCAATTTAACTAATTTAACCAATCGTCTTAAAAAAAAAAAAATAATAATAGAATTACTCGGATGGAATTACAATCACTACTAGCTACTGTAACGTTACGTGCAATAATGTTACGATATTACGTTTCATCGAAGTCAACTAAATAAGATCATTAAATATCGTATTAATATTTTTGAAACATTTGATGAGAGATTAGGACGTGGGATCAGAGTGGGCAATAAGCGAAAAGTAATCTAATCACACGCGCCTTTTTGAACACGTGACTTCCACGCGATATCCCTCTTCACCAGGAAGCCTTTTACCAAGTCAGCAAATCAACAAGGTATATAAATGGGAAACACTTCACGAAATTAAAACGTACGATCAAAGCTTCCTTTCTCTTTCTGGGTTTGAAATTTCGAGATTCCGATTTATGGACTAAAATAACAAAAACTCTCCGATCAATTTTCCGGCGATGTCGACGTCGCAAACTCTCGGCGGCGCAACACGATGCGGCCGTGTAATCGGACCTTCCTTAGACAAAATCATCAAAAACGCGGCGTGGCGTAAACACACATACCTCGTCTCTTCCTGTAAATCCGTCCTCGATAAACTCGAATCTCTCCCCGACGACTTTCACGATCCTTCCTCCGTCGTCTCCGGACTCTCCGCAACCGACGCAGATTCCGTTCTCCAACCATTCCTCTTCTCTCTCGACACAAATTACTCGAAAGTCGTCGAACCAGCTCTCGATTGCGCATTCAAACTCTTCTCTCTCTCAATCCTCCGCGGCGAGATCCAATCATCCAAACAAGATTCGATCCTCTTCAAGCTCGTTAACGCCGTTTCTAAAGTCGGCGCGATCGCCGAAGAGCCGATTCAACTCGCCGTTCTCCGGATTCTCCTCGCCGCCGTTAGATCTCCGTGCGTTTTAATCCGCGGCGATTGTTTGCTTCACGTCGTGAAGACTTGTTACAATATCTACCTCGGTGGATTAAACGGTACGACTCAGATCTGTGCGAAATCGGTATTAGCTCAGATGATGCTGGTGATATTCACTAGATCTGAAGAAGATTCGATTGATGTATCCGTGAAGACGATTTATGTAAATGAGTTATTGAATTTCACGGATAAGAGCGTTAACGAAGGTAGCTCTGTTTATTTTTGTCAAGGCTTTGTGAATGAAGTTATGGCTGCAGGACAAGCTAGTCCTCTTCCTCCTCCTGATGTGATTCAGATTCTGTTGGCGAATCCCGAGACTGAAACTGTTATGACTCCGGATTCGCCTTCGTTTCGAGGATATAACGGTGAAGCTAATTCCGAGGGTGGTGTTATGAGTAAAATGAGGCAAGATGCTTTTCTTTTGTTCAAGAACTTGTGTAAATTGTCTATGAGGTTTTCGTCGCAGGAGAATAACGATGATCAGGTTATGGTTAGAGGTAAAACTTTGTCTTTGGAGTTGCTTAAGGTCATTGTTGATAATGGCGGTCCTGTTTGGCGCACTAATGACAGGTTGGTTAGTGACATTCTTTACATAATTCATGTAATGCTTTGCTTGCACTAATCGGTTTTTTGTTTTGAATGTGTCTAGTTTCGTCAATGCGGTTAAGCAATACTTGTGTTTATCGTTACTGAAGAACAGTGCGGTGTCAATCATGTCGATATTCCAATTGCAATGTGCTATATTCATGAGCTTGTTATCGAAACTTAGAACAGTTTTGAAAGCAGAAATCGGGATTTTCTTTCCGATGATTATACTCCGTGTGCTCGAGAATGTTCTCAATCCTAGTTTCTTGCAGAAGATGACTGTCCTCAACTTGCTAGATAAAATGTCGCAGGATCCGCAGTTGATTGTTGATATCTTTGTGAACTACGACTGCGATGTGGATTCTTCAAATATACTTGAAAGGTATTAGATTAGTCTAAGAACTTGCATAACATTGCATTGCTCGTTAAAGAGTAAAATATAAATGTATTAAAGCTCTTATAATTCCATCAGATAATTGCAGGATTGTCAACGGTCTTCTGAAAAGTGCTCTAGGACCACCCACCGGTTCAGCGACAACGTTGTCTCCAGGACAAGATAGTACGTTCAGGAATGAATCTGTCAAGTGTTTGGTTAATGTAGTCAAGGCAATGGGAAATTGGATGGATCAGCAGTTTAAAGTAAATGAGACGGTGTGGCTTAAAGGATCACAAATTTATGCTTCTATGGATAGTAATGCAAGCCAGATTGGTGAAGACGGAACTATATCTGACTGCGATTCGCTGCCAGATATTAACCCCGAAGCTTCCGATGCTTCGATGCTTGAACAACGAAGAGCTTTCAAAATTGAACTGCAGGTCCAGTATTTAAAATCCATTTGTATTGAATATGTTTGGTTGTTTCTGATTACTGACAGATAATCTTGATGATTTGCAGAAGGGTATCTCTCTGTTCAATAGGAAGCCGTCGAAAGGTATCGAGTTTCTCATAAGCAGCAAGAAAATAGGCAGTTCCCCCGAGGAAGTTGCTTCGTTTCTGATGAAGACGGCAGGGCTTAATGGAACGGTGATTGGTGATTATCTTGGTGAAAGAGAGGAACTTCCACTCAAAGTTATGCATGCATATGTGGACTCGTTTAATTTCGAAAAGAAGGATTTTGTCGAAGCAATAAGATTCTTCCTACGCGGCTTTAGGCTACCGGGAGAAGCACAGAAAATTGACCGAATCATGGAGAAATTTGCAGAACATTACTGGAAATGCAACCCTGATTCTTTCACAAGTGCAGACACTGCTTATGTTCTCGCGTACTCCGTGATAATGCTCAACACAGATGCACACAACAAAATGGTTAAGGATAAGGTATGTTCATTAATTACCTCTGTTTTGGAGATTGTCCATATATCTAAATGGTTCGAATTCGTTCTGATGTTTTGTACAAATCGTTCAATGGTTGTGTAGATGACTAAAGCTGACTTTGTTCGCAACAACCGGGGAATAGATGACGGCAAGGACTTACCCGAAGAGTATCTAGGCTCTCTATATGATCGAGTTGTAAAAGACAAAATCAAGATGAACTCGGATACTTTTGCCCCGCAAAGCAAACAAGTGAATGGCTTGAATAAACTGTTGGGATTAGATGGTATCCTCAATCTAGTTTCTTGGATGCAACCAGATGAGAAACCGCATGGTGCTAATGGACTTCTTATAAGAGATATCCAAGAACAATTCCAAGCTAAGTCAGGCAAATCAGAGTAGGCACTATCCTCTGTTTCCAAATTTGTAAACATGTTATCTTTTGCAGTTAATACTTAATATCAATCTATTTGTTTTGTTCTTGATCTGCAGGTCAGTTTATCATACTGTTACCGATGTCTCGATCTTGAGATTCATACTCGAGGTCTCCTGGGGACCGATGCTTGCTGCATTTAGTGTCACTCTTGACCAGAGTGATGATAGACTAGCAACTTCTCTGTGCTTACAAGGCTTCCGATATGCGGTTCACGTCACTTCAGTCATGGGAATGCAAACTCAGAGAGATGCTTTTGTCACTTCCATGGCCAAATTCACTAATCTCCATTGTGCTGCAGATATGAAGCAGAAAAATGTAGACGCCGTAAAAGTAAGTCGCTTGTTCTATATCTAAGCCTATGTAAGGTTTGTTCTGTTACTTCTGTATTAACAATTTGTTACATTATATGCAGGCGATAATAACGATAGCTATAGAAGACGGTAACCATCTACAAGGATCTTGGGAACATATTTTAACTTGCCTTTCTCGTATCGAACATCTGCAACTCCTCGGAGAAGTACCACCTTCAGATACACGTTCCAAACCTACAAAAAAATCTGAGGTAGATGAAAAGAAAGCTTTGGGTTTTCCGCATTTAAAGAAACTCGGAGCTCTTCAGAATCCATCCATGATGGCTGTCGTTAGAGGAGGTTCTTACGATAGTACTTCGCTTGTGAAAACCGTTCCTAAACTAGTTACTCCGGATCAGATCAAGAGTTTCATTGCCAATTTGAATCTACTTGATCAAATAGGCAACTTTGAGTTGAACCATGTTTATGCTAATAGCCAGAGGTTGAACAGTGAAGCTATAGTTGCTTTTGTTAAAGCGTTATGCAAAATATCTATGTCGGAACTTCAGTCACCAACAGATCCTCGTGTCTTTAGCCTCACGAAACTAGTCGAGACAGCGTAACTTCCCACTCTAAGATCTTCTACTAATCCCATTTGCTTTGCTACTCTCTTATCTTTTTTGTCTCTATGACAGGCATTATAACATGAACCGTATTCGATTAGTTTGGTCTCGCATATGGAACGTTCTCTCTGATTTCTTCGTATCAGTCGGCTTGTCAGAGAACCTCTCTGTTGCAATATTTGTAATGGACTCGCTTCGTCAGCTTTCCATGAAATTCTTGGAGCGTGAGGAGCTAGCAAGCTACCATTTCCAGCATGAGTTTCTTCGACCATTCGTCGTCGTCATGCAGAAAAGCAGGTCCGCGGAAATTAGAGAGCTAATAGTCCGATGCGTTTCTCAAATGGTTCTAAGTCGAGTTAGTAATGTACAATCTGGTTGGAAAAGTGTCTTCACGGTAAGTAACAAACACAAATTTCTCTATCCATTATTCGTCTTTGAACCTATTTACATACTATAATCTTTGTTGGTATAGGTTTTCACAACTGCAGCGATCGACGAGAGGAAGAACATTGTATTGTTAGCTTTTGAGACAATCGAGAAAATCGTGCGTGATCATTTTCATTGCATAACCGAGACACAGATATCGGTATACGCAGACTTCATTAAATGCCTCATCGCCTTCACAAACAGCAAGTTCGAAGGCGATATTGGTTTCAACACAATAGAGTTTCTTCGTTTTTGCGCTTTAAAGCTCGCTGAAGGAGGACTCGTATGGAACGAGAAACTCAAGAACAATAATATCTCGGCTTTAAAGGAAGATTCGTCTGATACACCGATTGTTACTGACCTTGATGAACAAGTTTCTTATTGGATTCCTCTGCTTTCAGGTTAGAATCAAACCTGGCTTCTACGCTTAATCAGCTATTACAATTTACTAAATGTTTTGAGCATGTTTTGTTATATGTTCAGGATTATCTAAGAAAGCTTCGGATCCAAGACTAGCGATTCGAAAGCGTTCTATAGAAGTACTCTTCAACATTCTGATGGATCATGGTCATCTTTTTACAAGACCGTTTTGGACCGGAATCTTCAGCACAATCATTCTCCCAGTTTTCAACAACATGCGTAGTAAAACCGATATGCTATTCGAAGAAAGCGTTGATTCTCCATCCTCGGCTTCTCTAGACACCGAAGAAACCACATGGGACGCCGAGACATCGACATTGGCATTGCAGCTTCTCGTCGATCTACTCGTCAACTTTTTCAGTTCCGTGAGATCTCAGCTTTCGAGCGTCGTGGCAATCATCATAGGGTTTATAAAGAGTCCGGTTCAAGGCTCAACGGGATCTGGAATTTCGGCTTTGCTTCGTTTAGCTGATGGATTAGCCCGAAACGCCTCGAAAGACGAATGGGAAGAGATTTTCTTGGCTTTAAAGGAAGCAGCCTCGCTTACTTTCGCGGGTTTCATGAAAGTGTTAAGAACCATGGATGATATCGAAGATATCGAAACAGTCTCAGGTCAAAGCGTAAACAAAGACGATCTCGATGACGATAACCTTCACATCATGTCCTACGTTGTCTCGAGAACAAAGAAACACATCGATGTTCTATCTCAAATCGTCGAGGTACCTTTGTCTCTTTCGACTAACCCTAATTGCTCTGTTTTTTCAACTTCTCTGTTTCGACAAACCCTAATTGCTCTGTTTATTAACTTCTCTGTTTCGATATTTTTTAGGTTGTGAGTGATTTATACACGAAAAACCAATACTCATTTTCCGCGGCACACGTAGATATCCTTGCGGATATTTTCTCGTGCATCGCGTCTCACGCGCAGCAACTAAACACAGACAAGGTCCTTCGAAGGAAATTCAAGAGAGCGTGTGCAGTACAAAACCTAACAGAGCCTCCACTAATTAACTTCGAGAACGAAACTAACAAATCCTACATGAATTTCCTTCAAGACATGGTCAATTGCAATCCAAACGTCTCTAAAGAACTCGATTTAGAGTCTCGATTAGTCGCTGAATGCGCGAAAGTCGTCAAGATTTACCTTAAATGCACAGGTCAACAACAAGAAGAAGAACAAAGAAGACCGATGAATTGGATTCTTCCGATGGAATCAGATCGGATTGAAGAAGCTACGGCGAGAACTTCGCTGCTTGTTTCGTCGCTCGAAGCTTTGTGTTCGTTAGAAGCAGAGTCTCTGAAACGACACGTGTCGAGCTTCTTTCCTTTATTGGTGGATCTTGTGAGGACTGAACATTGCTCTCCACAAGTTCCGTACGTCTTAAGCAATGTTTTGAAATCGTGCATTGGTCCTATTTTGGCTTAGTTGCTTGCGGCTTAAGTTATTACCATTTTCCCTCTTATTTTGTGTTTCTTCCACAATTATTTTCTTTTCTTTTGGGGTTTGGCTGTCTCTGCCCGAATAAATTTTGGCGATTTTTGTGTTATTTTCTTGATAAGAAATTTTAATTTTAGAGAAAACTAATCAACACGAAAAGGTCAAGAATTTCTGAGCTCGTGTATGTAAATCAAGAAAAAACGATAAACTACAGCAATAAATTGTAGAATCCAATCAGCATAAGAAACTTAAATTTTTATATATTTCGATATTTTCCCCCAAAAATTTCTGAAATCGCTAGGCAATTGTTTAGTTTCCTTCAACAATCGCTAGAAACATAAACGAATACCAAGTTGCAAAAAACACTCATAATTCAACAATATATCCAACAATGTTTTTTTTTTTTTGGGTCGCAATCCAACAATATTATTAGCTACAATTCATATATTCATAACTCATTTAAAAATTTTACGGTTTTTAGTTTGTACAAGTATATATACAACTTAATTTAGTGTCTAACAAAAACATAACAATTTAAAGCGGAAAGCACTGTCTACAAATCAACAATAAGCTAACGACAGCCTTACTACGAAAGTACAAAACAAGAAAGAAACAAAAAGAGCTAAACTTAGTCATTTTGTTACTCACACACAAAAATAGAGTTCATAAAAATAGTCAAAAACCAACGCATATATATATATTCTCTCAGAAACCTCACCAATACAAACAACAATCGATTCCTAATTTCTTACTACTCAGACCAAACCTAGAAATATATCAATTGTTCAAACAAGAGAATGGGAGTAAAAGGAATAATATTGATGCTAGTGGTGGCTATGTTAATGAACATGACTTGGTGCTATATCAACCCAAAGAGGGGTGTTGCTGCTGGATCGTCAAATAGCGCAGTGGACATACATATGCGCATGAAAGAATGTATGAGGAATAAATGCATGCCTGAGCATCATGATCACAAACTCTGCATCAAGACATGTTACTACTATTGCACTAAGCCTCACCAAAACTCCTATCTCAAACGAATTCTTCCTGATATTATTAGTTCTCCTTCACCTTCTTGAGGAAAATCGTGTTGATCTTCAATATTTATTCCAATAATTGTGATTACATATGTGTTATACCACACACAAATACATTGCATTTTATTTATATATTCTAATTTATTATGTGGTCTTGCGCTACATTTTATATATGTCTTTTTAACAACTCCGTATTATCTATGTTAAGTTTTGATATTGTCTAATTATTGATGTTTTTCATAAGGTTGTTAAACTATTTTGTTAGGAGAAATAAAATATATTTTTTATTATTCATGACATGCAATGGTTTGATGGCAACCTGAAATGTCTTAGCAATATATAGGCTTCATTTCAAAAGTTCTTTTGGATAAATAAACAAGGATATTGTTTTGTTTTTTTCTTATCTTGTCGTCAAGGATATTTCCTCAACCCTATTCATATAAATTATCTGCGTCTACACAGGAGATAGAACTATCGAAAAGTAGAATCAGACTCAGTGGCACTATATATTCATGGGCGCATATAACTTGTTACCACTAGCCGATAAAAAGAAGTGTAGGACTTTCAAGCCCATGTTCATCTCTCTTATTAGTATGATATTGCCCGCTTTGGGCCCTAGACGGGATATTTATCTCAATCGTTTTTCGTTCTTTGCTTTATCGTTCTTATTCACAACAACTGTTATCAGAGCTCAACATCTACCCCTGTCCAAACCTCTTCAGCAACCTTCCCTTCAAGAGAGCTCCTTGGCGATCTATTGATGAGATAAACCGCCATGTTTACTGCCTCTGCCCAAAACTGCTTTGGAAGCCTTGCATTCAACCTCAAACACCTAGCCTTCTCAGCAATAGTTCGGTTCGAAAAGAGTCTGACTCCGTTTTGCTGTGGCGTTTTCCTCACTGTATAGTGCCTCTGAATACCATGCTCCTCACAGAACTTGACAAACTTCCCATCAGTATACTCTGTGCCATTATCTGATCTTAGATACTTTACCTTCTTCTCCGTCTGGTTCTCAACTTCAGCCTTCCAAATCTTGAATTTTTTAAATACTTCAGACTTATGCTTCATGAAGTATACCCAGACCTTCTTTGAATAATCATCAATGAAGATAACAAAATATCTAGATCCTCCCAATGACTGTTCCCAAGTTGGTCCCCACACATCAGAATGGACATAGTCTAGAAGACCCTTTGTAGTGTGTAGACCCGTCTTGAAAGACACTTTGGACTGTTTTCCCATCACACAGAACTTGCAAAAATCCATCTTGAAGTTCTTCATACCTCCCAGCAGACCCCTCTTGTGAAGCTCATTCAACCCATGCGTACCAATATGTACCAATCGCATGTGCCACAGGGCCGTGCTGTCTGATTCAGAAACAGCAGCTGCAGCTCCACCTACAACGACACTTCCTACCAAACGATATGTGCTCCCTCCTGTCATCGTTCCTTTCATCATGACCATTGATCCCTTGCACACTTTCACTACATCTTCTCCTTCATCTGCATGATATCTAAATCTGTTTCTGTGAAGAGTACCCAGAGATATAAGATTCTTCTTGATAGAAGGAACATGTCTCACATCAGTAAGCGTCCTGATGACCCCATCATGCATCCTGAACTTGATAATTCCACTACCAACGAGGCTACAAACCCTGTCATCTGCCAACTGAACCGATCCCATATTCCCAGCCTTGTACGTATCAAACCACTCCCGGTTTGGAGTCATATGAAAAGACACACCTGTATCCAGCATCCAAGAATCTACATGATGACCTGACATGACAACAAGCAAATCGTCATCCCCTGAATCAGCGTTTTGCTGCGCTACATTCGCAGACTTTCCTCCTTTGTTCTTGCCCCCATTCGGATAATCACGCTTGTAATGACCTCTGCCACACAACCATAACAGATGACCTTCGTCGGATTCTTCGCCTTTGACCTGCCTCTACTACTTCCATCCTGTTTGTTCATCTGCCTACCTCTGTCCTGATTGTTCACAAACAATCCATCTCCATGAGAACCTTCTGCACCCGTCTTCTGTCTTTGCTCATAATGAGATTGAAGCGAAACAGCGACCGTCGCACAAGAAATCGTCTCCTTATTGCACATAAGTGTTGTTAGCAGAGTCTCATACGAAGGAGGCAATGAACACAACAAGATCATGGCCTTATATTCATCATCAATCTTTACCCCCACACAAGCTAGATCGCCAACGATTTGATTGAAAACGTGTACATGTTGCATCAGATCGGATCCTTCTGACATCTTCAACCCGTACAGACGCTGCTTGAGATACAACTTGCTTGACAGTGACTTCGACATGTATAGACTCTCTAGTTTCTCCCAGATCTCCTTACAGGTTGTGAGATCCTCCATCTGAAGCATCACATCATCTAAAAGACACATACGAATTGTCAAAACAGCCTGCTCCTGCATCTCCTCCCAATCCTCATCCTTCGCGTTCTCTGGTTTTACATCCATCAATGCTTTTCTTCTTCGGCTGTGTTAAAAGATCATTTACTCGTCCTTGCCACAGGCCGAAATTTCCCTTACCATCGAATCGCGGAATCTCGAACTTAAGAGAACTTCCAGTCATCTTAACCTAGAAGCTCTGATACCAGTTGTTGTGAATAAGAACGATAAGCAAAGAATGAAAAATGATTGAAATGAATATCCCGTCTAGGATTTCTTATTAAACTCGTGTATTACAATATACAAAACCTTAAGACCTTATATATATACATCTCAAAACCTGGTAAACCGACGTATACCGTACCCCCAAAAAACCCTGCCTAGCGAGTCACCGACACACTCTGGACTGGCCCGCCCTCATGGCCTTTTTACCACTATGTATATGATTAAAGTCACCATACTCATGGCCTTTTTACCACTATGTATCTGATTAAAGTCACCATAGATAACAAGAAGTACGACCATCAATCAACGGATCTCATCCTGCAGTTGGTTGAGAAGAAGAACAACAAAGAAGACCGATGAATTGAATTCTTCCGATGGAATCAGATCGGATTGAAGAAGCTATATACAGCGAGATCGCGCATTGGTCCTATTTTGGCTTAGTTGCTTGCGCCTTAAGTTATTACCATTTTGTGTTTCGTCTACAATTACTATCTTTTCCTTTGGGGTTTGGCTTTCTCTGGCCGAATAAATTTTGGCCATTTTTTATGCTATTTTCTTGGAAATTTTTTTAATTTTGAAGAAAACTAGTTAACACAAAAAGAGCGGGAACAATAAGATAACATGAAGAGAGAACCGTACTGAACCGGGAAGCAGAATTAGTATGGACCGGTTACGCATGATGAACTTTACTAACGAAAAAAAAAAAACAAACTTTAAAAAGACTGACCACTGAAATGTTCTTCTCCTTCACGAAATAAACTGTAAAACAAATTTTATATTTCGATAAATTAAAATAATTGTAAAACTGCTAGGAAATTGTTATTTTCCTTCAAGAAAAAGCTATAAAATAATGCAATAGACGAAGACCAAGTTATAAAAAAAAAAGTCCACGAACAGTGTTATTAGAGACATTTAATATTAGGTTTGGGAATTTGGATAATCGGTTTGGATTCGGATAATATTCAATGGATTTTGGATAGTTTGGATAGGGGAGATTGATCCATATAGGAGCCGAAGTAATTTTGGTTCGGTATCGGTTTGATATGTTCGGTTTCGGATTGGTTCGGATATCCGAAATGTTTCGAATATCATTTGAATCGGATATAAAGTATCCAAAAATATCTAATTTTATCCAAAAATGACTGAATTTTTGTCCGAAAGTAAACAATTAATGAATAACAAAAACCTTAAATTGTTTAGATTTAGTAAAATTGGAAAGGAAGAGGAAGAGGCTATTCGAAAAACCCAACACAATAAATGAAGAACAAAAATCCAAAATAGTTTTTGGGATACCAGACACATATTTAACATAAACATATGTTATGTTATATTTTTTTGGATAATCGGATATATCCATTGGTTTTTGGATAATATCCGAACCGATCCGAAATCCGTTGGATAATTGAAAATCTCATCCATTGGATTATTTGGGCAGTATCCGAATCCAAACCAAACCGGTCATATTGGATCGGTATCGGATCGAATTATTGGTACCTGATAAAATTCCCAAACCTAATTAATATACTCGTAATTAATTTTAAAAAATAACGTTATAGGTTGATTGGTACAAGCATATATACAACTTAATATTTAGGATCTAACAAAAACATAACAGTTTTAAGTGGAAAGCACTGTCTACAAATCAAAGTAAGTTAAAGACAGCCTTACTACGAAATTATAAAACAAGAAACAAAACAAAACAAACAAAAAAAGAGCTAAACTTAGTGATTTTGTTACTCGCACACAAAAATAGAGGTCATAAAAATAGTCAAAAACCAACGTATATATATTCTCTCTAAAACCTCACCAATACAAACAACAATCTATTCCTATTTCCTTACAAGTAAGACCAAATCTATTAAGATATATACCAATTGTTCAAACAAGAGAATGGGTGCAAAAGGAATAATATTGATGCTAGTGGTGGCTATG
Source organism: Draba incana (assembly GCA_963576765.1). NCBI lineage: Eukaryota > Viridiplantae > Streptophyta > Magnoliopsida > Brassicales > Brassicaceae > Draba > Draba incana. The sequence goes on along the minus strand of OY755212.1, from coordinate 4,781,030 downwards.
TTAATGAACATGACTTGGTGCTATATCAATCCACCTAGGGATGCTGCTGTTGGATCGTCAAATAGTGCAGTGGACATACAGATGCGCATGAAACAATGTATGAAGACTAAATGCATGGCTGAGCTTTACGATCGCAGACTTTGCATCAAGGCATGTTACGCTTTTTGCACTAAGCCTCGCCAAGACTCTGCCTATATCCATCGCATTTTTCCTGATACGATTATTTCTTCTTCACCTTAATTCATGCAGCGGAAAATCGTGTTGATCTTCGATTACTCTAAAATCGTGATTACATATATATGTGTTATACTCTAATTTTATAATGTGGCCTTGCACAACGTTTTATTTATCTTCAGATTTGAAATTGTCTGGTTATTGATGTTTTTCGTAAGATTATTACTACTTCATTATGGGAAATAAAATCGTATATTTTATCATGATATTCCTATGGTTTGACGGCAAGCTGATATGTCTTAAGAATATATAACTTCATTTAACAAATTATTTTTCTTTTTACTGTAGTGTGTAGAGGATATATGGAGTCCAAAGACTCCAAACATGTCTCTTTTTTGGGGAGTTATTCAGTTTTACTGTTGAGGTTAAACTAAATTGGATTGAGAAACACACACAAAAAAAAAAAAACTGATCAAACAAAACTTAATTCGATCGCTTGAAAGACCGAGGAGGCTACGAGTTTTTATGCCCATTTTTGAGTCTTAAGCCTTAACATATCCTATCATCTTAAACAAACTCATCCTCCAAGTTAATTTGTAAATTGTAACTATATACAGACATTGAAGAAGCAGAATTCCAAAATATTTTCATGGTCTCTGATATAACGTGAATTTGGACGTTCCTAACCACGAACTTAACGAGTTTTCAGAGTTTTTGGAGTTGTTTTGAGTTGATATTTAGGTCCATACTCGAAGATTTGGAACCACATGCGTTTGGGAAGGAGTTTCGAGCATTCAAGCGAAAACTGGAGTGTTCTGGAGTCCGGACCGACCGTTCCCGCACGAGACCGACCGGTCCACTATGACGCCTCGAAGACCCGAAGCTCCTGGAAATGGGACCGACCGGTCCACACCAAGGACCGGCCGGTCCAGACACTTTGAAGACTTGGCCGCCTTGAAACGGGACCGACTGGTCCAGCCTAAGGACCGGCCGGTCCAGACTTGGACACGTGAAGACTTTTGCTCCTGGAAACCGGACCGACTGGTCCCGATTTCAGACCGACCGGTCCAGTCCCCAGATTTTTAGGAACTTTTCCTTTTTCGGTTTTTATCCTATAAATACCCATAGGGTTTTGTTATTTGAGACATCCACGTTTTTATTACTTTTTCAGACCTTTTCAGAGCTTAGACCTAGTTTTTAAGAGTTGTATTCAAGGAGAAGAATTCCTCTACCATTCGGAGAAGATTTCTAAACCTTATTCTTATTCTTATTATATGATTATTCTCTTTTCAATCATGGTCTTTGCTTTGTCTTTTATCATGTCTGAGTAGTTCTCTAGTTAGATTTTAGGGTTTTCGAATGGATCTCACAGATTAAACTAGACACAGATAGATTACTTATCAATTACCATCTTCATCACTTTTAGGCATAATGCTAGGATTGAACTGGCCACTTAATCTCTAGATCTTAAGTTGATACACATTCTGAAAGCTTGTGTATCTCTGGAACTATTGTTGATGAGTAATGTGTTATAACAATTCGGAAGGTTAGTTATAGAGTATTATGAACTGATCAAACCTGAACTATAATGCTTGTCTTGGATAGCCGTGACCAAACGGAAGTTTAGGCACTCGGATCTCTAGGGAAAGTAATTGTTATCACGGAAGTGGAGAAATTTATATCAGTGTTTAAGTTTAAGATGCATGCATATTAGAATCTGAATAGTTGTCTGGTTTATGATTGTGATTTCCTGAGAATTTCTTAATGCCTAACGCCTTTGTTAATCTGAATTTAAATCGTTTGTACTTGCAATCTTGTCTTTAATTAGTTAACATAAATCAAAACCATTATTTCCTGCTTAGCTTATTTCAATTATCTATAGTTTGTTGTGTAAGCCATTGGTCTATGTGGATTCGATCCTTGAATATACTACTGCGTGCATGTGCACTTGCAGTGTTTTATTTCGGGTAAAACCTGAGCATATCAAGTTTTTGGCGCCGTTGCCGAGGACCATTGTGTTTACCATCAGATTTGATTTGCGAATTTAGTCTAAGTACTTTTCTAATTTATTTTTCTTTTTCTTTTTGTCTTTGGTTGTGTTTCCAGGTGTATGCAGAGGAGAAGTAATCGCACTGAACCTCTGACATCACTTTCTAAAGAAGAACTAGCCAAAGTAGAAAGGTCCAACAGAGCTAGCAAGAACCTCTTGCCAGTTATGGAGGTAGTGAATCAGCCACATAACGTGGGTCTTCAGGCTGCCTTGTTTGACCAGATAGAGCAGATCCGTGTTGCAACTGCAGCGAGCGCGCAACAGGCGCAACAACAGATGCAGCAAATGCAGCAGCAGTTTGCTAGGATGATGGCACAGCAGATGCCACCATCAGGACAGAATCCTCCACCGCATAGAGGAATTAGAGAAGGGGACAATGTCCACACCTACTACCAGAACAGGTCAGCCAGTCGTGTCCCAAAGATTCAGAGGAGTGACTTCGAGATTAAGGCACAGCTGATTAATCTGGTAGAGAGACACGTGTTCCATGGGTTGGCTTCTGAGAATCCCATGGATCACATTGAGAACTTTGAAGAAGTCTGCGAAACGACTAAGGCTAATGGGGTACCATCTGACTACCTCAAGTGCAAGCTGTTCAAGCACTCTCTCGCTGACAAAGCTTTGAGGTGGCTCAAGTCACTTCCTACACATTCTCTGAATGGCTGGGATGAAGCTAAAGCCGCCTTCTTGGACTACTTCTACACCAAGACCAAGACAGCTCAGCACAGAGGCAGAATCAACAACTTTTCGCAGAAAGGTGGAGAGTCATTTGCTGAAGCCTGGGATAGGTTTAAGGAGTACCGTAGGGAGTGCCCCCACCATGGATTTACCGAGCAGTGGATGCTCAGGACCTTCTACGATGGAGTCACCTGGGAATACAAGACCAATCTTAATTCCTCCAGCAATGGTGACTTTATGACCCAGAGCATAGAAGGTGCCAAACGGTTGATAGATAACATGGCGCAGAGTTCCAGCAATCAATGTGCTGAGTATCATTGATCAAAGAGGATCTACAGCGTTGATACACCATCTGCAGCAGAGATAGTAGAGCTGGCAGCTGCTAAGATCAGGAACTTAATGCAAGGAAGCCATCAGGGCATCAGTATGGTCGGGAACGCTCCAGACGCAATCTGCTACTCAGAGGATGCTGCATTGGTTTCAGAGGATACTCATGAGGTAAATTATGTAGGTGGTCAAGGGATTGGACAGAACAGAGGGTTTGACAACAACTACCGGAACCATCCCAATCTATCCTACTGAAGCTCCAACGTTGGAAATCCACAGGATCAGGTATATCCTCAGCAACCTGCAGTCCCAGTTCATAAACCATTCCCTAGTTCATCAGGAACAGCTCCGCCTGCTCAGGGATTTATAGGTTACAATGCTGGTTATCAGAGGCAGTATGGACATAGTTCAGGCTCCGGCTACCAAAATCAGAATCAATTCCAGCCTAAACAACAAGCCCCTCCACCTCCAGCCTCCAATCCCAACGATGAGCTCAAAGCTATGATGCAGCTTATGCTAGCTAATCAGCAGCAGAGTTCCAGCGCCATTTCAGACATCAATGGGCGACTAGAAGCTGTGACTACTCATCTAAAGATGTTGGACACTCAAGTGGCACAGCAAGCAGAAGCTGTTAAGCGACAACAAGGGACTCTTCCGGCAAAAGGAGAGCAAAATCCAAAAAGGGAGTGTTTTGCCATTTCTGTAAGGGAAAACGATTCTCCAGCAAATGTGGGACCGACCGGTCCCACTATCAGACCGTTCAATCCGGTGAACAGTCCTCCGATTCGCATTTATGTCCCCAAGGCACCTTACCCTATTCATCCTAGGAAGTCTCAGAAGGATTTGGAAGAAGCAAAGTACAGAGAAACTATAAAGAAGGATTCTGCCAATGTGACTGAAGAGGAGGATTATGTGCAAGTAACTGAGGAGTGTAGCTCTGTGTTACAGAACAGGACAATGAAAAAGCTTGGAGATCCTGGTCGCTTTGAACTTTCAGTCCAGATCGACTCTACAGTTTTTCCTCGCTCACTCTGCGACTCAGGCTCTAGTGTCAATATCATACCATACTCCGTAGCAAAACGACTGGGCTTTAAAGATTTCAATCCTTCTAAGATTTCTTTAATATTTGCTGATCAATTTGTTAAACATCCTATAGGTGTTCTTGAGAACGTACAGCTGCTAATTGGTGATGTTTTTGTCCCTGCAGATTTTGTGGTGCTTGACATAGCTGAAGAACCAGGAGATCCTCTCATCCTGGGAAGACCATTCCTTTGCACAGCTGGTGCAAAGATTGATCTCAAGCATGGACGCATTGACCTCCAACTGGGAGACACTGAGCTGAAATTTGAAATGGACAAGCTGCTGGAGAAGCCTGTAATCGATGGACAACCTTTCTCGATTAAGGAACCATATGATGTCGTTGATGAAGTCACAGAGGACCCAGCTCTTCCTAGTCAGTCTACCGCAGACAGAAACTTCTATCTAATAGGCATTGGGACTCCATACGAGCACACTGTTTCTCTCCAAGAGGGTGTTGTGATCCCTCTTGATGATCCACCTGATCCACCCTGAAGGGCACACACGTCGCGCTAACGGCGATAAACAAAGCGCTTGGTGGGAGGCAACCCACCGGTAGGTTAGTTTTTCTTCTTCATTCCATTTTCTTTTCTTTCTTTTAATAGTCTTTCCTTTGGATTTATTTTCACACCAGGTCGGTGTGAAGTAAGTCTGGGGGGAAGTACTATTAGTACTAATTATGTTTTTATTTTCTTATTTTCAGTTTGATTTAAACCTTTGTGATATGCATGCAATTCTAGGACCACATGATGTTTGCTAACATTTTTTTTAAGATTAACAGTGATTAACCTAAGCAATGGGAAGATTAAAAACGCCCTAGGCGGATCAGTGTTACCAAAAGGCTCTCGTCTCCTTGAAAGCTAACGCTGACACTCTTTACTTTGGTATGTTTTCTTAACTCAGGGAATTCGAAATCGCATAAGAAGTATCAACCACGTTAGGAGTCCTATTTTTTTCAAACACTATCCCCTCTTCAGGACTCCTAATGGCCAGGCTCACTTTTAGTCTGGTACCACACCTTTACCTTAACCTTTCTTTCAAACCTCATGCATTCTATTGAAGACATTGACATGCACTCAAGCGCAAAAACTCCGGAGACGTAGTCCGGCCAGCCTATCATTCTAAAGACTTTCTGGTACAACTTTAAAAACTTTCTACTTAGGATTTTTAACTCTTTATTTCCATATCTTTTTTTTCTTTTTTTTTTCATCACTTGTGCTTAGGAAAAAGGCTAGAACTAATCCCCAACTTGATTCAAAAAAAAAATTATTATTAAAAAGAAAAAAAAAAGAAGTTGAAAGGGATTAGAATAAAACCTCGGATTTTACATGCATATTTATAAGCACATTTCTATTTCTTATTCTCAGCATTAGTTCTTTAGATAAGCAGAAAGTTTTCATCTAAATAAAGAAAAAGGTTTTAAGTTTGAAAAGTTGTGCATCTTCTTTGGATTTAGTTCTCTTGGGATTTTGTGCCATGACTTGCATTCGGCCGCGACTGAGGTTAGCCTAAACACTTTCACGCCACCACTAAATAGCCCAAATCCTTAACCCTTATGCGACGAACATTTTCCCTTTGGTAAGATTTCTGGACCCTGGTGTAGAGTCGCTGATGACATAGGAACTTGAGTATGGTAGCATTGCTATGTATTTGGCAAAGTACATGAAGTACCATCTTGGTTTTTGATCTGTTTATGAGTTTTCGGGGTTGTTAGTATTATATTTGTGGGGTCCTAAAGGATTGCATTCAACTCACAAAGGTTAGTTTGGTTTTTATAGCTTCCTTGAATTTATTTCTAGTTTGTCTTCACTTGAGGACAAGCAAATATCTAAGTCTGGGGAAGTTGATATAACGTGAATTTGGACGTTCCTAACCACAAACTTAACGAGTTTTCAGAGTTTTTGGAGTTGTTTTGAGTTGATATTTAGGTCCATTCTCGTAGATTTGGAACCACATGCGTTTGGGAAGGAGTTTCGAGCATTCAAGCAAAAACTGGAGTGTTCTGGAGTCCGGACCGACCGTTCCCGCATGAGACCGACCGTTCCCGCACGAGACCGACCGGTCCACTATGACGCCTCGAAGACCCGAAGCTCCTGGAAATGGGACCGACCGGTCCACACCAAGGACCGGCCGGTCTAGACACTTTGAAGACTTGGCCGCCTTGAAACGGGACCGACCGGTCCAGCCTAAGGACGGGCGGTCCAGACTTGGACACGTGAAGACTTTTGCTCCTGGAAACCGGACCGACCGGTCCAGTCCCTAGATTTTTAGGAACTTTTCCTTTTTCGGTTTTTATCCTATAAATACCCATAGGGTTTTGTTATTTGAGACATCCCCGTTTTTATTACTTTTGTTCAGACCTTTTCAGAGCTTAGACCTAGTTTTTAAGAGTTGTATTCAAGGAGAAGAATTCCTCTACCATTCGGAGAAGATTTCTAAACGTTATTCTTATTCTTATTATATGAGTATGCTCTTTTCAATCATGGTCTTTGCTTTGTCTTTTATCATGTCTGAGTAGTTCTCTAGTTAGGTTTTAGGGTTTTCGAATGGATCTCACAGATTAAACTAGACACAGATAGATTACTTATCAATTACCATCTTCATCACTTTTAGGCATAATGCTAGGATTGATCTGGCCACTTAATCTCTAGATCTTAGGTTGATACACCTTCTGAAAGCTTGTGTATCTCTGGAACTACTGTTGATGAGTAATGCGTTATAACAATTCGGAAGGTTAGTTATAGAGTATTATGAACTAGTCAAACCTGAACTATAATGCTTGTCTAGGATAGCCGTGACCAAACGGAAGTTTAGGCACTCAGATCTCTAGGGAAAGTAAATGTTATTACGGAAGTGGAGCAATTTATATCAGTGTTTGAGTTTAAGATGCATGCATATTAGATTCTGAATAGTTGTCTGGTTTATGATTGTGATTTCCTGAGAATTTCTTAATGCCTAACGCCTTTATTAATCTGAATTTAAATCGTTTTTACTTGCAATCTTGTCTTTAATTAGTTAACATAAATCAAAACCATTATTTCATGCGTAGCTTATTTCAATTATCTATAGTTTGTTGTGTAAGCCATTGGTCTATGTGGATTCGATCCCTGAATATACTATTGCGTGCCTGTGCACTTGCAGTGTTTTATTTCGGGTAAAAACTAAGCATATCAGTCTCCTCCAAAACTCTATCAATCATGGTTGGAGATTTGGTAGAATTTTTATCAACCCTTGTTGATTATTTGGTATATGTTTTAGGAATCTTTCACAAGATCGAACTCTATTTTAATTATGTTTTAGTAGGATTCCGAAAGTACATAACCTTTTCATGGTGATAATTGCGAACCAGGCTCCCTTCTTAAAAGTGTAGAACGTTTCTTTCGCTGAACCAAATTTGGAGGATGAGGTGCATTAATTTGACTTTCGAGTCGTACCCTCATTTTTTGTAGAACGTTTTTTTTTTTTTTTGCAATTGCATTATTTAATTTTTAAGGATTCCATGCTCAATTAAAAATATTTGATTTGACAATCACCGAATTAAGCCATATTATGATACTGGTCCAACCAATATGTATATAGGTTGAAATTGAATTAATACTTTGACAGTCATATGCATAAAATTTCAGCTTCTTTTCTTTGTAACACAAAACAGATCCCTCTGTAAAAGTTTTAAAAGGTTTAATATTTAACCATTTAAGAAGAAGAAAAATCTAAAGTGAAGCCATGCTCCTTGATTGCCTCGAGAAATATAAAAAGGTTTAATATAACCAAGAATAGGAAGAAAGCAAAATGCTCATCATGTGAAATCGACCATGCTTTTCACAATAAACAGCCAATATATGGTGAACCACCATTATCTTCCTCTACTCATTACATAGTACATACACATACCAGATGAAATAAATAAAAATATACCTACCATGTCACATTTTCCTTTTTTTTCCAAATGAAAAATAGAAGAATGTATGCAACTTTTGAGAACTAATTTTTGTGGAAAACAAAGAAATTATACACTGATTTTTAATTGAATTTCAAAATAGCTTACCTCCTAACGGTATATTCTACAATGGATTTTCTATTTCATTTCTATTAACATGTTCAACTGAATTTTCTAATTCATTCATCAAAATGAAAATGCATTGTTTCCAAAGATAGATTAATAGCTAATCTTATATATCCCGCTGACTGCCACACGTTTCTTTTATTTTTTTTACCTTTTTCCCTTAATTTAACGTTAAAATCTATTTTTAGTGTGTGTTGAGTATATATTATTTGGTATTGAAAAAATTAAAGAGTTTATTGTTATCACGAGATTAAGGAAAACAAGAAATCTTCACAATTAACCATAAACATTTTTTCAAAAAACGTTCTGGGATCATGAGGGTCGCTAATTCGTTTATAGTTTTATTTCTTCTCATGTTCCTCCTTCTGAACATTATGAAAGGTAATATTTTTTTTATTTGACTATACTATATACAAAAAGATTAATTATTCCGTCCAAAAGGTGGTGTTGAACAAGAAAAAGACTAATCTTGAAAAAATATTGTATTATTATCAATTCTTTAGCTAATATGTTTTCATGTACAATTTTTTTCATGTGGTTGCTTGAAAATTGTAGAAGTGGAAGCACAAGTTCATTTGTGTAAGCGTTTTGCTAGATTGCCTGGAAAATGTGGAACTGGAGCTGACGGAAACAAGTTGTGCCATGGTCAAATGAAAGACCCTAAAGTCCCTAAATATGATCGTTGTGATTGTAGAGATGTAATATGGCGAAAACAAGATCACCATGATTGCCTATGTTATCCGAAATTTCCTTGTCCGTAACTTTAGGAGTTGACTCTTCTAGTCACGGTATAATATGTTAGATTTTTGACCCGAAATTTTTACATTTTTTCAAAGAGAATTTATAATATGCTAGATTTTACGATATCTCGAAGGTAAAAATATATTTCCTACTAATAAGTAAGAGATAAGAGTTTTTGATGTTGATATGAATAGCAATGTATATTTTGTTTGTGTATTTGTCAATTTTTATTCTTTTTGTATTCTAATAAAAGTTTAAGGAAATGTATGAGTAAATAATTAAAAAGTAGTTCCCTTTTCGCAATCAGTTGTTTATCTTTTTTAGTTTGTCCAATTAATTTGACTTATAATGTTTAAAGATAAAATATAATTGAAGTATTATATAATCTCTTACTCACACTTGATAGCATTGATCTAGTTTTTTTTTTCAACATTTTTTCTTCATTCATTCAACCTTAGCTTTAGTACCAATACAAAGCAAAAGAGGCAATACATATCCTCTAAATTCAAAACAAAATACATGAAAATCATAAAAACATAACTAGGGATAGAATGATCATCGCAAAAGATGAACGACAGCGGATCCGATACAAGATTCGGATGCGTCAAGCGAGATTCCATAACGTAGTCGGAAGCTCTGAAGTTTATCACATGCCATTGTGATTTTGTAAACGAGATCCTACCTACAAAGCTTGTCGAAACAAGATTTGTTGCTACTTCGAGACCCGAAACGTCTACATAAGCTAGCAAGTCGGTAATGACACTCTTAGTACCTTTCGGTACAATGCCTAAGGCTACGACCATTCTTGATAAGATGGAAGACAATGGGGCATTCCTAATCATTCTACTTCTAATCTATATACTCATCCTAGTCAAACTACTAGCACAATCATCTATAGGATTGATCTTTAACCGAAATGAGATCTAAAGGAGATTGATCTTGTTGGATCATAAAATCTAAACATCCTATTGGGCAAAGCCCATCGTTGATATAGCCCAAGAGAGAGAAAGTTTCACGATTACCTCATACGACCCTTTTGACGGTGCTCTACACCGGACGAGAAGAAATCCGGTGAGTGATAGAGGATGGAACCACTTCACATGGGAGACGACAACGGGTCAGCTCCGGGAACAGGACACATCGAAACCGAAGCTTCGAACAGAGAAGCTCGGATTAACCAGCCATAATGGAAGCTTCATCTTCAGGATTTTCGCCGGAGATGCATCTACCGGTGAAGCTAATGTAAGAACGAGATGAAAGAGGATGGATCTCTCCAGGCTCGAATTGGAAGATAAAAATCAATGAGTCTTGTAACATGCACAGACCAAAGAACACCGGTGCCGAGAGGTTAAGGTTGACGGGACCAAATCTCACCGGCAAAGGAATCTGGATCCAACTTCTTGATACCGTCTTTGAGCACAAGTAGAGGGAGATAACATATGTGATGGCTGAGAGAGATGATGCAATCCATCTCTGCGTCACCAGCAGTGAGAAAGGAAGAGACGAGAAGAAGATTCATATCCTAGTCGATACACAAGTTATCATCAGGACCGTGAAGCCGAAGAAGGAAGTAAACCATACGGGGGTTCCTTTTCCGGCGGCAGTGAGAGACACCGCTCACCGGAAAAGGAGATCGGATTTTGCTAGAGGCGGCTGCTAGGTTAAAGAGTTGAGAGAATTCTTCTTTTTAAATAAATGATTGCATTTATCTAGTTATTTCATATAACTTTAGTGATTGTTGGTAACGGTCATTCACTTGACCTTTTATATAATTACAAACCTTTTTACTTTAGTGATTGTTGGAAACTCCTTAATAGATCTCAGGCGTGTAATAAGTTGTATACATCATGAGTGATTTGAATTGAGTGTATACATGAAGATGAGGCTGTACGTAGACTACACACATAGGAACAGAAACGATAAGTCACAATTTTGAGAATTGGTGATTTAACAAGAGTGATAATAACTTAGTCAGAAAATTAATGGCTCTTTTAGCTAGAACTTATACTTGTATATCTATGTTCATTCTAAACTTTGTTGGAACAACTTACATCTTCCCCTTGGAAGAAATTTCTTTTCATGTCTTGCTTTGGGCTGGTAGTAAATGAACGTTCATTTCTCAGTTTGAATTCAATGCCATTTGAATTTTCCTCTTTTTCCTCTTTAAAAGCATTTCTCACCTCATTTTATAACTTTGGAGTAAAATTTCCTCTAACTCTACTTCATTTTCAATTCCAAAATAAAGAATAAAGAAATAAGATTGCTCAATATTTAGAGGAAAAAAATATATTACTTCATTTTTTTAACCATATTGGGCATATTTTATCTCATTCTATTTTTTCACTCCAAAATGGAATTTGGAGTCAATTCTCTCCAACCTTAGCTATTCCATTTCCAATTTTAAAATTGAATAAGGAATAGGTTTACTCTAAATATGGATAATCTTATTCAATACTCTATTTTATTTTTACTTATTACTCTCTTTTCTACTCCAAAATGAAGTGGAATTGGAGTTAAACTTAACTCTATTTTAGAATTAACTTCATCTATGAGTAAAAAATTGGGGTCATGAGTCAAAGAAAATAGAATAATGATTAGAATTGCTTCATATTTTAACTAATCCTATTTTTACTCTATTTTATAATTAGAAATGGGGATAGGGCTGAAGAGAATTATACTCCAAATTAAAATTTTGGAATGATTAATAAAGTGGGACTGCAAATACTCTCATCCATCTATTCACTCTAAAATAGTTATAGTTTGAAGTAAAATCCAACTCTATTTTAGAGTTACTATAAGTTGAGATGCTATAATAATTTATAATTCAGATTAAGATTTTAAATTCTAAAGGTTTGCAACTTTTTGAAAAAATTGTCAATGGAATGAAGGTAAACAATAAAAAATGTATACACCACAAAAGTTGTAATGCATGTTCAATTAAACATGTCCTCACGTGAAATATAAAATTAAATAAAGCCTTGATTTTTCACTTAAATATACCAAAATAACGTGTATAATATACTTATATACATATCTTGATCACTGGAGAAGATAATATATATATATATATATATATATATTACTCTCACTTAAAACATTCAAATATGTTGTTGATCCACACTTTTATTTAAGAACGGTATTCTTATGATCTAATTCATTTAAATAAATAACCACGAGATATCTGTCGCTTCCAAATTACGGGGGAAAAATATTATTCTAGCTAGCACAAAGCTTATTTGGTTGAACCATAATTTATTTTAGGATACGTTGAATCGTTGTCTCAAATTAGAGTTTCAGACAAAATAAACTGTCTGAAATAAACTAGTTTACATCTCTTGTTCTTGAAAACCGAATACGGAGAAACTATGGGTCATAGAATGTGAACCTCTCTATGATTACCCAAAACAAAACATAAAAATCTGTCTCATTTTTTTTTTTTTTTTTTTTGAGAAAAAGTTTTCTATTCAAAATACCAAGTAACTAATACAAGACTATGATATTTTTCGTATTGTAGATAAAGAGAATAAATAAGTACACACATTGTGTAGATGCATATACTTATAAAGATACACACAAGCTAAAGAAAAAATGAACAACTAGTAATGAAATCCTGAGAGATTACTTGTGGCCACCTCGACGACCACGCCTTCCTCGACTTTCGACAACATTCCACTCCATCTCTTGCATCTTTTGGGTTGGTTTGACCGGGTCTTTCCCACAAGATCCGCTGAGCTGAAACAATCATTTCGTTGTTTTGAGAAGGTTCTGTGTGAGGATCCTATAATTCACACTGGTTATTGGTTCTATGTCATGGTAAAACATAATAACATATGGTAAAAATAAAGTATCGGATCCAGAATCTCGTAATGGTTGAAATTAAAGAGGACGATTAATCCTCGTATACATGTTGTTAGGTCGGTTAACATAAAGCTAGGTCGGTTACTTGTGTTATTGTTCTTGAAAAGTTGAAACGAAGCAGCATAACTTGACTTTGGAATAACAATCTACCATTCTCAATTTCTTATTGTCTTTAAAAACAAAACAAAAATCTACCATCATCATTATCACCAACCAAACCATCCCTTCACCGTCACAAAAGCCCTCTACTTTAGTTTGCCTTTTGTATATTTTATTTTTTAATTTCTTGTTTTGGCCTCGGCTTTATCATGGAACATAATATCGGGTAAAATCCTCAAATAACTTGAAAGGGTAACCCCAATTCTCAAATAACCCGAAAGTTAAAATTACGATTTTATCCTTAATGAAACAAGACAGAGTAAAATGATGTTAAATAAAATTAAATCGGTAAAGTTGTGTTAGAAAACACGGTAGTCCAGTGGTTGGGCGCTCCCACGCGCGCATGGGTAATACTGGATACTAGTATTACTGGGTATAACTGGGTAATACTGGTACAACTGGGTACACTAGGTATAACTGATTTTCATTTAGAGATGAGAATGAAACCCTCTAAATGAAAAAGAGTTTCATTAAGGGTAGTTTCGTCATTTCATTCGATCAAAGGTTATATGAGAATTACTTTGGCGTTGGAGGTTGGTGTTTGAGAGAAAGGGTTATATAAGATTTTGATTCCATAATATCCCTTTCTCGCTAACTCCGGAATTTTCCTTCTCCCGTACAATCAATCAATCTCTTCTTCACTCGTCAACATCTTATTTTAGTTTTTCATTTCTCTATTCACCAATCCTCTTCTACAGTGAAAAAATATATATTCTATTTATTAGATTCGATTGGTCGCCTACAAAATTTTCAGCTACAAATTCAAACGACAAACAACATTTTTAGTAAAATTAAATATTGATTTTATAACTGATAATTACAAAAACGGTATATTTTGTACCACTATATATAAAGTTACTAATCAATAACTTATAACATCTCCAAGTCTCCAACCCTACACCAAATTTTATTTTGGTATAAAATTTTCTCCAACCAAATACCAAATTTTACATCAAAATGGTGTTACATTTTATACACCAAATTTCGTGTAAAATATGGTGTACACCATTTTGGTGTTGACATTTTTTATTTATTAAAAAATCTTTCAAATTATAAACAGTTTTGATATTAATGAGAAACATATATAAATTATAGCAATTAAATCCAAATATAATATATTTGTGATGATTAAACGTCTAAATATATATTATTATATTTTTTCATATTTGATATTAAATTAAAATTATTTTATAATTTATTAAACTAAGAAAAGAAATGGGTTAATTTGTAAATTTCAGAAAGAAAAATTTAAAATATTTCTTTTTCTAGTGTAGAAAATTGTATAATACAATGGAATAAAATCTAATACTCCCTCTGTTTCCTAATATAAGATGTTTTAGAAATTTTTTTTTGTTTCTCAATATAAGATGTTTTCATATTTCTATGCAATTTTTACCTTTATTGAATATTGTGCATCCAATAGTATTATGCAGTCTTATTTTTAATTGATCAAATTGTTTTTATTTTATATATTTAATAATTTTATTTCAAAGAAAAATGTTTTCTTGAACTTTGTGTTTTTACTCAAAACATCTTATATTAAAAAACAAAAAGAGTATTATTTTGGTGTTATAATATTTTAATGTAAAATATGATGTAATACCTCGAAATGGTCTTGGTCTTAGATGAGAGAGGCTGTGTTTAAATATTGTTTTCATGCTCTTGCTTTACTCCTTTCTCTCCTTTGTTTCATTCCATTACTTCACATGAAGATCTAGATCTGGGTCACAAATTTCACCGACCCATCTTCTCACTATTCAGTAGGGTTTTGTTCTTTCTTGTCCTCTTCTTGTTTTGTCATTATATTATTAATGGAAGTTTAATCAAACTCTGAAACACTCTCAGTGACAAACCTCTTCATCACATAAGTTTATTGTCGCCACTTTTGTCTCTATCCTTTCTAAAATCCAAAAAAATCCAAAAAAACCCAAAACACTAGTTTCTTGTTTTTTTGTGATCAATGTCTAGTTATATGCACCCTCTTCTAGGGCAAGAACTGCATCTACAAAGACCTGATCAAGATTCCATAAATACCCCATCTGATCATAAGAACATGGAACTTAACAGATCTGAACCAGGTAACCTCGAAACAAATGCGGAAACCACTCCTACCGGCGGAGCAACTAGCTCAGCCACCGCCTCGGGTTCTTCCTCCGGACGCCGTCCACGTGGCCGTCCTGCTGGTTCCAAAAACAAACCTAAACCACCGACTATCATAACAAGAGATAGTCCTAACGTCCTTAGATCTCACGTTCTTGAAATCACCTCCGGTACAGACATATCAGAAGCGGTTTCTACTTACGCAACTCGTCGCGGTTGTGGCGTTTGCGTTATAAGCGGTACCGGTGCGGTCACTAACGTCACCATACGGCAACCGGCGACTACGACAGGTGGAGGTGTTATTACACTGCATGGTCGGTTTGAGATATTGTCTTTGACCGGAACTGCACTTCCGCCGCCTGCGCCGGCGGGAGCCGGCGGTTTAACGGTGTATTTAGCCGGAGGTCAAGGACA
This sequence comes from Draba incana, assembly GCA_963576765.1. NCBI lineage: Eukaryota > Viridiplantae > Streptophyta > Magnoliopsida > Brassicales > Brassicaceae > Draba > Draba incana. The sequence continues at coordinate 4,765,389 of OY755212.1, read as the reverse complement.
AGTTGTGGGAGGGAATGTAGCTGGTTCTTTGATTGCTTCGGGTCCGGTGGTTTTGATGGCTGCTTCTTTTGCAAACGCGATTTATGATAGGTTACCGATTGAGGAGGAAGAAACTCCGCCGCGGAGAACCGCCAGAGTGCATCAGCCGCAGTCTACGGCGTCTCAGTCGTCGGAGGTTACGGGGAGTGGAGCTCAGGTGTCTGAGTCCAATCTTGGAGGTAGAAACGGAGGAGGAGGAGGAGGAGTTGCTTTTTATAATCTTGGAATGAATATGAATAATTTTCAATTTTCCGGTGGAGATATTTTCGGTATGAACGGTGGAGGTGGAGGTGGAGGAGGAGATGGTGGAGGTAAAGGTGTTACGAGACCGGCGTTTTAGCGTTTTAATGATACTTTTTTTTGTTGCCTTTGTGTTTGATCTCAAAACTAGTAGCTATAGGGAGTTGTGAAATGCGAATATTAGGGGTTTTTTTCTTCTTTCAAAATTTGGTGTGTGAAAATGAAAGACGAAAGCTTTAAATTTCTTTTTCTTTGTTGTTTATTATGAATAGAATCGGTAAGTGTTGTAAAAAGAAGATATTATTTTGTGATATCTTTGTCGTTGTAAAATGCATGTTTTAAGGCCAGAATGGGGAAGCAAATGATTTTTAATCATATTCGTTCATTAAAATTGAATTTAGTTATACTTGGCCTCAAAAAAAATATTTGTTTTTTGTAATTATCAAATATATTTTCTTGATTTCTCCTTGCTTTGTACATGTTCTAATTTGTGTGTATAACCCAACCCAAGGTATACATTATATGATATGTATGTTTATTTGGTCATGAAATCGAACTTCCACAGTGGACAGTTCCATTGTCTGACAAAGAAGGGGAAAGAATATTTTGGGAGAACAACTAAACCCTAATTTCTATGATGTGAAGTTCAAAACACATTGGAACTTGAGCAAAAATCAAAATTTATATTTTCTTAATATAAAAAAGCCTGCATGCAAAGAATATGCTTTCTCTTCACCATATTTTCTTATGTGAGGGAGATTTGTTGTTAGTAGTAACTTCATAAGTGTCCATTGATCTCATAAGTACTCCTACCTCGATCTCATACGCCAATTCACGATTTCTCCTAATTATTTTTTTATTTTATTTTGTCAAACGTAACAATTCATGAAAACGAATCGGTAATTCAAACCGGAAAAAATGAATTTACATAGCTAATGTCATACGGATAGTTCCTATAACATTCCGTGCCAAACAATATGTTTCTGTATTTAAAGAACTTTTTGGGTTTTAATTTACGGAATGAGAGGCATGTAAGATAGCTAGCGAATTTGATCGTTAGGAATTTCTTAGCATTTGGCGATTCGACTAAATTTTTCTCCAATTTAATATATGACTCACTCTAATCATAGTGGATTTTTTTGGCGAATTCATGAATGTGAGATTCCACACAGTTTATAGTAAAATATTAAGATTCATACCATTATTTATTTGATATAACGGTACAAAAAAGTCAGAAAAAACCCGAAAACTACAAGCAAGGGTCATTTTATTTCTTACCTATACAATAGTATTTTCGAGGGATAAAAGTAGCAGATTGTAGTTAATGACATAGTTTTGAAAAAAGGATAATTTGCTATATAATCTCAAAAAAATTATAATCAAGCAACTAACCAATTGACCTAAATCTAGGGGTTAATATTTTGCCGCATAGAGCAAAATTGGTTCGTTAATTGATTATAATTTTTTTGAGTGCTATATAGCAAATTAACTCTTGAAAAAACATCTTCAATCTTTAGTCTTAAGATGATTACTCCAATAGTACTCTATTTTTGCATTTAAACTCTATTTTTAGAATAAAATCATCTCAAATGGTACTCTATATCTTGCTCTAAAAATAGATAAATGAATAGTAATTCTCCAAATATGGAGAATTACTATTCATTTATCTATATTTTTAGAGTATAACTTTTTTATTTACAAAATAATCCTACAATTGACAAGTTTTTATTTAATACCTAAATAAAATTTATTATATATATAACAACTACCAAAATAATATATGAACCCAACAATATTACCTTGTGACAAATTTAAAGTTTATATATGTTTTGCAAAATATATTAAATTACTTTTAGTTTAAAATGCAACAATTAATTTGAATGATATTGTTATTTATTGTTGCACTATTATTATAAATAAAATATATGGGTAGAATTTGTAAATTTAGAAACCTAAGGGTTTTAAAAGAAACTAGGTGACTTCCAACACCATGTGCGAGATATAATGTATTTAAAAGTTTACTGATTAAATTACATAGATTTATAGAAATGTGTGTGTTGTTTTATGATTCGATATTCGATATCAACTATCGATAGTTGAAGTTATGATTTTAATTTCAGTTTTTGTTAGGTAATACCTATTTTCTATTTATATAGTTCATATTTAAATAGTAATATGAGTCATAAGTAGGTTTATGGGTTATGTTTGCATCGTTTATAAAAAAGATACAAACACATATTTGTTGTCTATTCAATTTTTTAGATTTAGATTGACACAACTTATCGAGTTCTATCATCTTCCTAGCTATTAATCACATCAACAAATAACATCATTATAAAGACATGTGATGAAGAAATAATTGTAAAAAACGATCAAGTTTATATTAAGGATATAATGGTTTGATGTTAGGATCTCTAATAGTAAACCTTTGTGAGATGATTGATTTTAAGGTTAATTGCTACAAGTGAGATGCTCACTGTTATGAAACTAATGAAACATCGTTTTCTTCACGTACCTTAAAGATTATATTGCATTTGTTTCATGAGTTGGTCAGAAGGATGATATACACATAACAGAAGAAATTCATGAAGACAAAGGTTTCGTAGTAATTTACATTCTTTAGATGTTCAGTTTGATTTGAAATTTCATGGTCTATCACTTGCACAAATGTGTTCAAGAGAGATGACAACACAAGAAAAACAAAAGGGAAAAACATAATAAAGATTAAAAAAAAATATTTAGTGGACTAAGATTTGACAATCTAATCAAAACAAAAACCTAATCAAAACAAAAACCAATAATCAAAAGAAAACTCATATTATGTTTTGAGGATTATGAATACACTATATTTATAGAACGTACATAGGATATTCGTTTCTTCTTTCATTATTAATTAGAGAATATATAATAACAAAATCTTGTTTGTAAAAAAAAAAGAAAACAAAATCTAAACCTAAATCTTATTAATATTTGTTTCCAAAACAAAAAAATGTTTTTGAATTAAAAACATAATCTTGACATATTTTTGTGCACCGAGATTTTACTTTGTTTTAATCTAAATGGTATTATTCAAAATTTAAAACATAAAATGATATTAATCGAAATTTTAAATTAGGTTACCATTTATTTTGTAGATATATTGTTGAGAGAATCTTACCCAATTTTTAGCGATTAAAACTGAATTTCTATTTATATATCCGAAATACTTATTTTTATTTTTCTTGTTAATTAGCATTTGAATTAATAAATAAAATTAAAAATTGCTCATATCATGGAAAAAGAATTCTGGTATTTTATTTTGACTTTTAAAATAAAGAATTCAATTAAAAAAAACAATATATTTAATTAGCTTAAAGTCATGTCATCTTTACATGTTATCATTTCATGTCATCATTTATTTAAGAATCAACGAATAGAATTAAAACACTTAATCTCTATAACTACAACAACTTTGCATTTAATAGGAAGGGGATTAGAAATAAAATAAAAATAGGATATATATGGAATATTTTATTTTTAAGAAAAGAAATAGAGACAATTATTGGAGTGTACCCCTCCTCCATTTTTAGAGAACTCTAATTTTAGAGAAAAAAAATAAAGTAAACAATTGGAGACGGACTAACTTAACAAAGCTCATAAATTAAAAAAGCTAGTATTATTTACATAATCGGATCATGGATCCGACCCGCGGAATACACTCCGCTTTGAATACGCTTAATTTACAATTAAACCCCTGGCACTATTCTTGTTTAACAGTTTGAGCAAAGAAAAAACAATTTTATTCTCCGAGGATCATCATCATTCATCAGCTTCCGGATTTCGCTGCTACAGATTTGTTCCGTCTTCGAGTTACGAAATCATGGTAACAATAATCTACACACTCTTCGAATTACTGATCTGTTCTTCTGATATTAATTTCACATATCTCGGGTTCGTTCTTCATTTCGAAAATTAGCTATGTAATCCGATCGTTTGGTTTTGTTAATTTTCCGCCTTGGATCTTCTGAAAGATGATTTGAGTTTGTCTCTTTTAGTCTGATAATGCTATTTTTCAGATCAAATTGTTCTTTGCAGATAGAAATTTTGTACCTTTATTCGAACCCAGTCGATATTTCCTCTCGCTTGATGGTTTCAGATAATGCTAGCTTCTGGGTTTTGATTTTGTAGGGTTTGATCTTCCTAATTAGTTCGATTTCTTGAAGTTTGAGATAAAGCTAGCTTCTTGGTTTTGATTTTGTAGGATAGATCCTCCTAATTAGTTCAATGGTTTTGGTGTTTGAGATAATGCAAGTTAGTTTCCTTGATAAGTCTTATGATATATATGTATGTGATGCTAGAAATGGTGGTCTTAGTTGATCTGCGTGGTCTTTTTCGTTTCGCTTGGCTTGTTCAAAGAGCTACCTTAATGTCTTTTAGCTGCAGTATTGTAAAGCTATGGTTTTTACAAGCATGATCTTGGCTTCTCATCATTGAGTACTTGTACTAGTGAAAATTCGATAGATTTTAGGAAAATTGTGACCATTTCTGTGCTATGAATAATGAATCTGTGAATCGTGCGTTCTACAATTGTTAGTATTCTTGTCACGGAAAAGATTTTGAGTGAAAATAAGTGTGTTTTTCAGATACATTTTGTGCTTCTAGTTAGTAGGCAAGGAAAGGTAAGACTCACCAAATGGTATTCTCCTTACACGCAGAAGGAAAGATCCAAGGTATGAAATACCTAATGATCGAGCTTAATACCTTGTTATGCTTTGCATATGTTTGATCTCACATGGGAAACATGTTATGGGTAGGTTATACGTGAACTCAGTGGAGTGATTCTGAATCGAGGTCCCAAGCTCTGCAATTTTGTTGAATGGAGAGGATACAAAGTTGTTTACAAAAGATACGCAAGCCTGTACTTCTGTATGTGCATCGATGAGGAGGATAACGAGTTAGAGGTCCTTGAGATCATTCATCACTACGTTGAGATTCTTGATCGCTATTTCGGAAGTGTGAGTAAAAATAAAAGAACCTCTACTTCCACTTTTTATTATCTTCTTTTTACCTTAACATAACATCTAGATTTTGATCGAGATTTGTTTTATCTATGACCTTCAGGTTTGTGAACTCGATTTGATTTTTAACTTCCACAAGGTAAATAGCATTACTCGATTTGAACTCGAGGATTCGCTCTGTGCATCTTAATTTCTTGATGACACTTTGTTGTTGTTTTCTTAGGCGTATTACATATTGGATGAGCTTTTGATTGCCGGGGAGCTTCAAGAGTCGAGCAAGAAAACAGTAGCCAGGATTATATCCGCGCAGGTACTGATTGATCTAATTTTAAGTCGTCGATATGAAACGATTAAAGTCTTGTAGGATCTATGATGAGAATCTGTCTATTTTGATGTTGAAGGATCAACTGGTGGAGGCAGCAAAAGAAGAGGCTGGTTCGATAAGTAATATAATCGCTCAGGCTACTAAATAGTTTCTTTCGTCATATGTGCGATCTTACGCGGTTTAATGTTTTGAGAAATCTTTACCCAATCTTTTTCGTCCTTAGGGATTGAGGAACACAACATCAAACAAGTTTATTCTCGTAATCGTAACCTTTTGTCTACATTTTTTACTGACTTATTGTGAAGCAACAATACTACTGACTTATTGCGGTATTATCTCAAGAGCCCGAGACTCTTAATTTAGCCTATTTAGTGAAATTTTCCTCTTTAGGGTTTATATGTTGTCTCTATATATATGCATACCAAAGAAATGAACATGCTCGGTCATGGCAGCTCATGAATCCCTAAAGAGAGATTCAATGGATTTCATCAGTTCTCTACCAACCAAATCATGTACCATATCTCTCTTTTGTTGTTCCAACCAATCATGCAATCAAAACATGTGTTTTTGTCTAAACGATGGAGGTATGTTTGGCGCGAGGTCATGCAATCAAAATGCAAAATAGATTAATACAAACTACGAAATGAAACATCAGTTTGCTCATTCTTTCCTTGTTGGCTTTTAATGAAACGGAAAACAACATAAGCCACAACGTAGAAAGAGAGAAAAACTAATAAAACATAAATCTATTCCTTTTTATTAGATGTTTTAGGGATTATCTTTTGTTTCATTTTATTTATTTTCTAACTTTATATGTAAGAATTTATTGTTATTAATAATATTTTATGACCATTACTATTCTGCAATATTTAATTTTATTGGTTGAATAGTTTTTAATAAAGAATTAAATAATAGAATATCTTAAGTAAATAATAAAAACATTTATAATTTTTTAATCTTTTAGCCAAAAAGTTTTATAAAATAGAACGGAGGGGTTAATAAGAAAAAAATAAACAAAAGTCTGTGAAATTGGTTCAAGACTTCAAAAAGTTGAATCTTTCAATGACAAATATGAGCTTAAAGGATTATTTTTTGGGATAATTGCATGTACAAAAATGTCACATTTAGTTGTTCTCACAATTTCACCAAGAAGCTAAACATGGATGCAAGCACTTCCAATACCGTTATTTATAAAGTAGCCTTGCCACTGAAAATCGCGAACTTTGGTGAAGTTACATCAAACGAGGCCGAGCATGTTTCCTTTTAAGTCATACATCAAACTTGCGTAGGAATCAAATCTCCCAGGGAGAGCTCTAATAACATGCACATGAGACTGTAATAATCTTTTACAATCTGATGGTGTAACAACACCACAAATGCATCCAAACAGATGCAAAACAAGTTTTGTTGCAAGTGAATCAGGTACTTCGGAACAACAAGTAGATTACTTAGTACCACCTGAATTGTTCACACTAATATCCCTTGAATTCCCGTGAGTACTAGCACTGTTGACAGTAGGAGTACTAACCAAATTAGCACCTAGTCATCAAATTGATTTATCAATGCCGACTCGGAGTTCAAAACACTTGATCAAGGTTCTAAACTTGATAATAAAATAATCAGCAGGAACTAACTAATCATGAAGTAACTATCAGGAAGGAACTAATCATGACATTATCAAAGGAAGGACAACTAATAACTAAGCCTTAACAGGAAACACTTACTTCATGAATCAGGAGCTCTGCAGATTGCCCTAGCACTTCCTGAAGAAGAGACCACAGGTGTGTTATCTGTCCCTGAATTCAGATAAACCATGTTAGCTCACAATTTCCCTCCATTAACCAATTCCTCAGATGTTACCTGCTATTCTCTTGGTTGATTTGACATTTTCTTGAGTCTTCTTTCGCTTTCTATTGACAGATTCTTCTGGTTCACTAGCCATTAATCTCCTGATTCACAACAAATACAACAAATACAAATGAGATTAATGTATATGGAAATTGGAAGAAGCAGTCGAGCCCATCAATAGCAAAAAGTTCTAAATTTTCGTCACTTTTCTCTTAGAAATCTAGGATTCAAAATTTCTCAAGCAAATCATTGTTTTAAGTCACGAAATCAACAACCGAAGAAGAAATTATGACCATTGCGACCGCAATGATCACACACCAAGACTCACCACGAGTACGTGCAACCGGAGCCATGAGACCATTTGTGGTAGGAGACTCAATCTGAGGCTCTATTTTAGCCAAAATCCCACAACGTCTTGTTTTGCTTCAATACGTGAAGACTCCATCCTTTTTTCTTCTCTAAAAACTCTCTGGTATACACTATTTAGGTCTGGAAGTGGGTACATGCCTATGATGTTCGTACATACGTTGCCAAACCGAGCATCATCGAGCCCCAGGAGGAACTGGTGCACTCTCTCATCTTCATACTCCTTTTCAATTGTTGCTAAAGCAGTGCATGAACACTTGGGAAGAGGTTTGTAACTGAGGATCTCTTCCCATTTTACAGACAACCTTCCGTAGTAATCAATCACATTTGATCCATTTTGTCGACACGCGGCAAGCTCAGACTTAAGTTGGTAAACACGAACTGCGTTACCAATCGAGAATCGTTTCTTTAAATCGGACCATAATTTATGTGCATCCGAAGTAAAGGTTACGATTGAGCGGATCTTTGGCGTCATCGATGCCCTAATCCACCCGACAATCATGGAATTCACTGTGTACTATGATTATAAATCTACAGGATCTTGCGGCATAACAAGAGTTCCATTAATGAACCCTGACTTGCGCTGAGCCCTAAGAGCGTTTTCAAGCTCCGTTGCCCACTCGACATAATTGTCTCCGGTCAACTGGACAGGAGATATCAATGTCCCTGGATTATCAGAAGAACTTAAGTCATAAGGAGACGGCGACGGTTTAGCTGTGACCAAAGCTGTGGACTGATTTTCAGTCATCGTTAAAGAAAAAAGATTTTGGGTGTTTTAAGAGGTAACTTTAGATAGCTCTGATAACATGTAAACTAACAAAGAGCTTTGGAAAAACTCAATTCTTATTCATCATATACGACAACCTTATATACAACTCTTACACAACTAGGTTAAGTGATCCTCAAGCTAAACCGAATATACACTTTCCTAATATACATTCTAATCATTATGACTTAAGATATGGTTCTAGAACCATACCTTGAAAAATTACGACCAATATCGAGAGTAATACAAGCTGAAATTGAAAGAGGTAGAGGTAAAACCCCAACCTTGAAAATGCAGAGTAGAGATTGTGAGAGATTTTACCTTGGAATTCCGAATGTGATGAGTGAAAAGCTTGAATTGCCATCCAAATTGTAAACTTTGGGAGCTTGCACAAATGCTGCAAGTATCTGAACCAGTTGGTCATTGTTAATCATGCACTCAAGCTCCATTAGCAAATCTGGGAACTTCTTAGCAAAGTAATTGTCCAATCCTTCTTGAATGTTTCACATAAGAGCCTGAAATGTCAAAATTTCAAAGTGAACAAGTTATATGAGATATTAGTAAATTTCAAAGTGACCAAATTCAAAGATATAGCAAAGAATGATTATTATATGAGAACACACCTTGACGTCTTCAGGAAGCTCATTGAAATGGTTTAAACTGTTTCGAATCAAACGTAACAAGTTGCTAAGCATGTAAAAGTTGTATGTCTGAGTCGTCCTTTCTTTGGCTCCATCGGCCTTTTTGATGTGCTTAACGAAATTCGGATCAAGCTTGTTATCCCATCTTGTGCCTCCTATCACTGTATTTCTGATTATCCATAGAGCGTTCCAAATCGCTGAAGGGTCTTCTAGCTCCGGTCTGTCACTTACATCCCGGAAGAAACACACCTTGGTATTTGAGACCCAAAACATTGGATGTTGAAGCAATTCAGCTGCACTAGGACTACATTTGAGAAAATAATGCATTAGAGATGATTAAATTTGTTGAATTAATTATAGATTGTTATAGAAGAATTTGATATTACCGTAAAAGAGGATTCTTCTTTAGGAATTTAGAGATCAGATTATGAGCTTCAGAAAATTTCCTTACTCGGTAGAGATTTGGGTTGTCCTTCAAGATGTTTGTATCACGTTTTCTAACATTTCCAAATGGATGTCTGCCTCCGGTTAAATTGTAGAGTATCACACTGAACAAATCTACAGCTAGAGTTTCATCCTCATTGTTAAGCTGTTCTCGTGACATCCAAAGCGGAGTACCAAAACCTGGTGGATTTGCAATTTTAAAATCAGTTTGAGCCAATTTGAAACTCAATCACCATTTATTTATCAGATATCACTTAGTCTATAAACTAGTATACCTACTTTGGTGAGGAAAGGATGGCATATCTGTAGAGAGACTCTCGCTCATCGCCAAGTTAGAAATCTTTGCAATCAAAATGGACTCCAATATGAATATATTTTGAGGGTGCAAGTTCTGTACAAATATAAGAAGAGTGTTAATTTTAAAATGTACATCTCCCCCATCAAAACACAAATTGTGAATATAATTCTGAAATCTAAACTAACCTGATTAAATCACAAGAGGTGATAACCGGTCCACCACCTTAAATTTCTCCAGTAAAGACTCCTCTGATGGATTCCATGATCCATTTACCAAATCCATCAAACTCCATTGCCAATGTTCCATGCACAAATATGCGAAGTTATCGTCATTCTCAAACCCATAGAACCAGAGTATGTTTGAGTCATCGTCAGATCTATAAAGATGTGAAACTTATTTGCAAATCCTTGAAACATTAGCATTCGACAAAAGAAGGCGCTTCACAGCCACTCGGCATTGTGATGGATAAAGTCCCTCAAATACCTCAATAGTCTACAGGTTTCCATTTATCGCTATCCTGCAAATTTAACATCATCTTGGTATTCAGTTAGTACCTGCAAGAAAATGGGTTCAAGTAGCACTATTTAACCACACATCAAAGAGATAGGTCACTTGTAATGTTCTCATAGCATTAGCAACTGTTATAATGACTAAGATACAAGAGATAGCGAAAACCGTACTTGTTCTGAGACGTGGCGATTCTTGTTCAAGTTGAGGACCCCATGTGTAAAAACCAAACAGCAATGGAACCTCTCTTAGCACAAGAACAAACAACTGAAACCTAAAAGAGAAGCTTCCCCAAATTTGAAAGTAACATAAGAACAAATTGCAGAGAATCGTGAAGAATTCATGAATCAAACATCAAATATATTGAGGCTTGAAGCCAGACATACATAAAAAAACGCTAAACACCAAAACCCTGACTAGAACAATTACAAAAATCTCACTCAAAACCAAGAAATTGAAAAGATTTAAGTCATCATCGATATGAAAAGATTTAAGTCTTTGTAGGATCTGTGTTATTGACAAATGACAATCTCTGTCTGTTTCGATGTTGAAGGATCAACTAGTGGAGGCGGCAAAAGAGGAGGCTGGTTCGATAAGTAATATTATCGCTCAGGCTACTAAATAGGATTTTCATTTATCGTCTGTGCGCTCTTACGCGGTTAAAACATGTTTCCCTTGGAATGTTTGGCTACGCCTAAACATGTTGAATGGAGAGGATACAAAGTTGCTTACAAAAGATACGCGAGCCTGTACTTGTTCATGTGCATGCATCGATAGTGGTCCTTGAGATAATTCATCACTAGGTTGAGATTCTTGATAGCTATTTTGGAAGTGTGAGTTAAAAAAGAACATCTATTCCACTTTTTACCATAACAAAACATCTAGATTTTGATCGAGAATCCATCACCTTGAGGTGTGTGACCTCGATTTGATTTTTAACTTCCACAAGGTAAATAACATACCACGAAACTCAGGGACTTTCATTCATAAGTAATATAATCGCTCAGGCTACTAAATAGACTCATTCATCGTTCGGATGTTTTTGGGTAATCTTTACCCAATCTTTCTTTCTCCTAAGGGATTGTCGTTTTAAAGCACAAATTGGATCGAGGAACAACATCAAACAAGTTTATTCTCATAATCATAATTTGCACATATTCTCTTGAGTCTAAGAGTTAAGGAAGAACATCAGATAAATAGCCTAGCTCGATAAACGAGGTAATGCAGTCATCAAACATCTCTTCAAGAGACTTGAACTTGAGCCCGAGACTCTTTATCTTCCAAGTGTCAAAGTCGTAATGCAGCCTATTTAGATTCTCAAACCTGAAATTTTTTATCCTTTATGGTTTATATTTCAATGATAATAATAAGGGTTGAGAAAGGTATAAAGATGAGTGTCAAACCTCTTGGGGATAGGGAGTGATGGGTATCGAGCAGATAGGAAGGAAACTAGTTTTTCTAGACTGATAACGTTAGAGCTGCATATGTATCTGCCTTGAGCTGCTTCGTGCTCAAAAACGAGTATGTGGGTTCGTGCCACATCATCGATATGAACATAACCCATCTGTCCATGCCACTGGAACTTCTCTGTTTCCCCTGTTGTGTTGAATAACATGTTATAAGCATTTGCAACATAGAAAAAAGTTACCGCACTGATGTGTCCAAGAGAGTCTGTACCTTTAAGCAATCCGAGGACATCGGATGCTGTAGAACATAGATCAGGAGGCAGACTAGGTCCCACGAGAAAGGATGGTAGAACAGTGACTAGGTCAATACCATTTTCTTCACAGAATTTCCATGCAGCTTGCTCAGCTAATGTCTTTGATAAAGGATACCAGATCTTTTTTTTTGCCATTGTCAAATTCATTTACACAAAACTGTTAGCTTATATTATTATTTCTTTGCTTGTACGAAAAAGGCTTATTTCAAATGATTATACCTGGAAACGCTTGCAGAGTTCAACAGAGGTCCAAACTGATTCGTCAAGAGGGATTTTGGGATCAAAATCATCTCTGATCCTGACAGTTGAAGAAGACGATGTGAGAACCACACGCTTCAGAGACTGATTCTTCCTGCAAGATCTCAGTACATTCAGTGTGCCCTCTATGGCTGGTTTCAGAATGTCCTCCTATCGGATCATAAGAAAGAAAAGTCTTAGAGAATAGATAATCTTGTGAATGCATTTAGTGACTAGAAAAAATGTTGCACATGCCTCTGGATTAGAGGTAGGTTTAAGCACCGGAGAAGCAGTATGGAAAACTCCTTGGCATCCCATTATCGCGTTATCAAAACTTCCTTCTTCGATTAAATCAGCCTTCACCAACCGGAGTCTCTCCTTTGCTCCTTCCAGCTTCCAAAGGTGCGCAAGTTTCTTCTTGTTTCCTGTCAAACCAAAGTTACAGAGTCTCACTTAGCTAGTTTATTACAATTTCAAAGCAATGAGAGGGCACACAAATGAAGCAAGAAGGGTAGGAAAAACCTGGATCTCTGACTGTTCCGGTAACTTCATATCCCTCAAGGAGAAGCCTCTTCACAAGCCAAGAAGCTAAGAAGCCTGAAGCTCCAGTTACACAAACTTTTCCTTTTGCTTGATCCATTCTCAGGTAACGATGGAATCACACGCAAATAACTATATAGCATATGTATCCATGCATGTTAAAGGGGTACTAGCTGTACCATGCTTGAGGTAAGTATGTATTAGGTAGGTCATACAAACCATGTGGGTTACTTCTTCATTACCTAACATGGTTTAAGGACGGTTGTTTTACCAGCACAATTGCCTTACTACTGTTATCTCTCAGATTTTGCTTAAAGAAAATTCTCCCTTGCGGGTCACAGGGAGAGAAAAACCCGAAATAAGGGCCTTTCAAGGTTGGATTTCAAAAAATCTAGTCTTTTTCAATATACAAAATAGTGGAAAAATAATTGTTGACACTGTCATAGTCTTCAAGTAGTCAAAACTTTCTCAATTTGATATATGCCAGAAAGCGATTTACAAAATATACAAATATTGAGTAAGGTACAGTAACATTATGTAAAAACTAAGATGGAAATGGTAATGAATCACCTGAACACAGTGTGTTTGGAAGATTTTCTCAGTACCAAGTTCCATGTTTCTATTCCCTTTTGGCTCAACCTTTAGCAGGATAATGGAGCTTCCATTATTTCAACCAACAGCTGGAGAAGACACCAGCCAACTCTTTCTCCCAAATTCATTAATACAGGAAACGGAAAACTTGCCTCAGGCCAAAAAGAAGTAAGAGTCTGAAATCATTCTGGTCAGCTCAAGAATAGTTTACGGACGGAGAATTGATTCGTCGAGGAACATTCTGGTTGCTAGAGCTCTGCCATATCAATGAAGAGAGTAAAAATTAGAAAAACCAATATCATTTCCGGTGCATGTACACAGGACAAAAGCAAAAATGCATACAAAAGTTTTCAAATGAACCAAGGAAACTTTTTCACTGGGTCAATAGCTTTGGTATTAACTCTAGATTAGTTGACTGTTCTAAGAATAAAGAATCTAGCAAACCGGACTTAGCTACTTATTCCTTTCCTTTGATGAGCAAACAAAAAAGTTGCAAGTAAAATTTCTTTCACTAATTTAACTTATACCACATCTAGTATGGGAGCTTGGCAGCTAAAGTTATAGAAGCTCACTTATCTCCACACATAATTTTTTGCCATATGGAAGACTCGGTTAGGTTCATACATTATAAAATTTCCATATGAACAAGTTAAACTGAGGGAAGACAGATGCAGGCATACCTGCGTGTTACAGTGATGCATTCTCTATCTAGGACTCCAACAGGGTGTATTCTTTGAGCATCAATGCTGCCTGAAACGACTGGAACATGAGAAATTTCATGCTTGTTCATGATTGTTTGGACAGCGAGAAGATCCATATCAGGTGTAACAGTCCATGACACTTTACATCCTCCTCCGGTCTTCGAACAGATTTCACTGACAAAAATATCCTAAACCAAATAAATGATTCAATTAGTTCATCAAGTAACCACAAGATAGAATCAGGCAAGAATGGATTATTCAAATTCGTACCTTGGGTCTTTGGTTCCTTCTTTTCTGGCTTTGCTGAATTCCTGAATGTCTGATAGTGTAAGTAGACCGAGAAAGATATTGTCAGGATCAACAATCAATGCACAGGATTGTTTCTCTATCAGCATACGAGTAATAGCCTCTTCCAGAGAAGTGCTCATCATAACTGCTGCAAATCTTGTTCGCATGGCTTCAGAAACAAAAATACTCTCCGGCAGCTCCTCAGCTTGGATGGTTGAATCATCAATGCAAAGAGAACTTTCAACTTCACAAAGGTTATTCGTTGATGATCTATCATCAGATGACGTCAGAGACTGTACAGATTCTTGGCTCTTTCTTTTCCTATTTTCTTTTGTTTCTCTGGTTTCTTGTCTCTTTGATTGTCTAGATGTAATCCATGAAGACATGCCTACAGCTCCCAGTAGGGGTAAAACTATACGATAGTCTTGAGTAAGCTCAAATAGCAGTAGTACTGATGTAAGAGGAACTTGACAAACCCCTGCAAGTGTAGCAGCCATTCCAACCTGCAAAAGAATGAGATGGAACAGAATTATCGGCAATGAAGCTGCAACATTTTAGCATCCTTGATATTTCCTTAATCGAATTTGAAAGATTGACAACATAAGAACAGTACCAGACCATAAGCTTGCGGCGATGCCACTTCCAGGATTGAGAGATCGAGTTGAGGATTCTGATCCAAAGCAAGTCCAATAAACTTTCCATAGGCCATTCCTGCTGCCCCGCCAATAAAGAGAGAAGGATGATAGTATCCACCAACAAGTCCAGAAGCCCGACACAATGCGGTTGCAGCTATCTTAACCGCTACCAACTGAAGCAAAAGATCAGCTGAAAGGCCCTTCACAAATGGACGCGATTCCAACAAAATATCCACGTTCTGAAATCCCCAATACAAGACTTCAGGATATACCAAAGCTATGACACCAACAGTTAAACCACCCATTACAGGAAACACAGCCTTTGGTATCCCAGCATCCTTATTAAGACTGTCAACAGCAGATGTCATCAATGATGTACATCGAGATAACGCCAATGAGACCAATCCACACAGAGCGCCCAATAAAAGATAAAGCGGAAGTTCTGCAAATCAGTGAACAGCTCACATAAGTTTGAATTCCGTCTCATCTTGCATATAAAAACCTGTTGAGAATGTACATTACCTCCAGGAGAGCGAAAGTCGTAATCCGGAACCTTAAACGCAGGTTCAGAGCCCAAGCCGATTTCTGACACCACGGAAGCAGTAACCGCACTAAGAATAACCATTGAAGTTGTATTTGGAAGTGATGCTGATGAATCACTTGATGATGGCCACAAAACTGATTCAACTGCAAAGAAGCATCCAGCAACAGCTGCATTGAACCCTGTATCACAACAAAACCAACTTATTCACAATAAACAATAGAATCATATGTACACAAGAATCATCCACAATGGTAAGCAGAAGAACAAACCAGAGGAAATTCCAGAGGCAGAGCCAGCAGCAAGAAGTGAGAAACCAGTCTGAGGACTTTTGTTGAAGAGAGAATTGACTCCTTTAGCTATTGAAGCTCCAATTTCAACACTAGGACCTTCAGGACCCAGAGAATTCCCAGTCCCAAGCGTCACACAAGCAGCAACAGTCTTAAGGAAAGGACGAAGCACCGCCTTTAACCGATCATCGGTACCAGAATCTTCTCGAATCTGATTCAGGATACTAACAATCAAACCACCGAAAGTCGGAACAAGGATTACTCTCAACCAATTGGATCCAATCGGTTCTTCTCTAAGCCACGAAGCTCCACGATCTGAAATCCCATCCCAAGAGAAATCTCGAAGCAAGTGAACACCATTGTTGAATAGAACCACACTGATTCCGGTGAGTACACCGACTAAGCACGCCAATGCTATATCAAGCTCTTGCGACGGCGGTTCATCGAATCCAACCTCATCCTGATCAATTTTTCGCTTCGCCGCCGGAGAAAACGGGAAAACTCTTCCGCCGGTAAGCAGCCAAGGTAATCTAAACGATGACGGTGCAGCGACGACATTGAACTGATAAGGAGCGTTGGTTTTGTGAATCGGAGAGAATCTTCTCCCGGAAGAGATCGGAGATCGGAAAGCAGCGGAGAGTGGAGGCGTGGCTGCCATGAACGGCTGCTTCCGAGAAGTGACGTGTTGTTTAACGGATAATTGGATCCTTTACTGATAAAACAAAAAAAGAGAAATCTGACGTGGCTCTTTACGATTAGCTTATTTATTCCGGTTCACATTCAAATCTGTGGGCTTGGAGCTGGAAGTAAACCGGAGGTATTAGGCGGAGGTTGTTATTGCGGGCTATACGTAAATTAGGTGGGCTAGGCGGATAAAATCCAATTTTTTAAAATTAAAAAAAAAAAATCCTAAAACGGTGAATTTTAATAATTTGACCATAAAATTCAAAGTAACTTCGTTTGTATTTAAAACGGTGAGTTTTTATTTAAAATTCATTTTTATTTTATTTTCTTAGTTTTACTTTGGTTTTACTCTACGTTTATGTTTTATTTATAGATGATGATTATTAAGAATTAAGATTAATTTATTATGTTTTCTATATTAGGTAAATACAATATATAGATAAATAGTCTATATATTATGTATATATAATTAAATATATATATATATATATATTTAAAAACTGTCTAAACTGTCTAAAAATTTGTCTAGTCCCCGACTAGGCGTTCTAGACGCTAGGCGGAGGGTCGCCACCCGCTTAGCGCCTAGCGCTTTCTTGAACACTGACCCTACCTAGTGAATTTGTAACATTATATACCAACACCATTTTATGTAATGTTATAAAATTGAAGAGGATTTGAGATTTTGAGAGACTGAAGAAGAAGAAGAAATTGAAAATGTTGGAACAAGGGCTACTAAGAAGAGGTAGTGATCATAGCTCTACCACATGTTATTGAGCTTTTGTGTGTGTGTGGGGTCCACTTATTTTTAAGAACAACCAATTATGTGTATTATTTGTTTTGTGTATAGTTACTTGTTTTGTATATGTATGCATCTACAAAATATGAAAATACAACAATTTTTCTTTGCTATATATTTGTGAATATAGGTGAAACACAAAATATATATATACACATCGTTTTTAGGCACGAGTTTAAAAGCTTGATGGATCAATATATGCATAATCATGATAATAAGGTTTTTGAATTCAATTTTTATATTAAATAATTTGATAAATAAGCTATTCAATAAAACTTTATCTATAAAATATACATATTTCATCCATCTTTAATATTTGAACATTTTATTTAAATGTAATATTTATGTTGCACTTATTATACTTATCATTCAATTTTTGTTTTTTCTTTTCATTTTACACCATTTACTTTGCTTTACGATGTTTATTTGCGGGTGAAACCTTACTTGAACTGCTTTCTCCTTCAATATAATAATTTGAAATCTTAGTTAAAAATCTTAGAATCTATTTAGTTTCCCACAAATAAACTAGCGTTTTAGTATGTTGTATAGTTACACCATAATTACATGTTTTGTATAAGCATTTTAGCGTATCTAAATTATGGTGATGTTTCTTATTGATATGCTTATGATTTAATTATGATACCCATTAAACAATCTCATCTTATATTATATAAAAGAGAGTGCGTGTAATTCTAACTCACGAGATCATGACATGTGTCAAGTAATCCTTTAGATTCTAAACATATGTCAATTATTTAAATATGTAAGTTTTTCATTATCAGAACTGTTAATTATCTAAAAAGGAAGAAAGTTTCTATCGTTATATATAAGTAGAAGTTTATCATATGTATATCTATGGGAAACACAAAATAATGGACATTAGATAAAAAAAAAAAACTATATCAAGAAGAACAAACAAAATAAAGAAAATTGGTTAGTGGTATTTTTTCAAATTGTAAACCTGTAAAAATGTCTTAACATGTAAAAATGATTTAATTATTATATCAAATAGTTTAATGATTCATACCATATTTACATATATCAAGCGTATATATTTTATTGATTTTCAAATTCTTCAAAACTGTATGAGATATGAGACTATATTTTTCTAAATTACAGGTGAACTTATAACTTTAATCACTACATTATCTAAGTTGGGGTTTGAATTAGGAACATAGTATACTTCTCCTCTAAATATTTTTTAATTATAAATATTTACTATAAATCAAACAATCTTCGCGAGTATGTTATTCTAGTATATAATAATGTCAATCCAAAAGAAAAGACACTAGTTAAGTAGATTTGTAAGGAACTGAACAACTAATGAGAAATAATAAAAAATATAAACGGAAGAAGACTTACATGGCTGGAGTAAAAAGACACAAATTTGTCATCTTTCCAATATAAATAGATGACATCACCTACTTTTAGACTTCTTGCTTTTATAAAATCTTTCCATCCACTTTCGAAACAATAATTAGCATTTTCGAAACAATAATAACCTTCAGTATCTTTACTAAATTTTACCCCATATAATTTTCCATTATATTGAAGTCCCACTTTAATACCACATGAAAGTGTTGGAATTTTCATCTCTCTTCTATGATCTTCATAATCGGTTGTGTTAACCTTACACGACCATATACAGAAGAAAATTGGATTCTTTTAGAATTGTTTTTACCACCAAGTTAGGATTCATTTTGCTAAATTTAAAATGTCTTGGAAATACAACTAAGAACGCTTTGAGGAGTTATATGATTAGATCTCAACACATATATTTATACATATAGTTCTTGGCCAAAGTAATTAGATATATGTGCTTGTCTTCTATGCTTTTTTTTTAGTTTTGATTTTTTATATTAAAAATCTCTAAATTTAGTACATATTATAGATGCAATTTCTAAGTTTATTACAAATTTATGGTAAGTTAATATATAATCTTAATATAATAAATTGTATTTACAACAACTTTGTTTGTTTATTATTTCTTACTGAATTGTTGGATGTCTGAATATTTTTTAGGTTGGTCCAAAAAAATGGATATAATAAGCTTGATTTTTAGTAGATGTATAATAATCGTAATAAAACTTTTGAATTCAGTTATTATATTAAATAATTCAATAAATACGTTATTCAGTACAACTTTATTTATAAAAGAAACATATTTCACCATCTTAAATATTTAAAATTTTTACTTAATTTTGATAGTTATGCTACAATTATTATATTCATCATTCAATTATTTTTTATATTTATGGTCATTTCACACCATTTACTTGTTTTATGTGGTTTCTTGGCAGGTAAAAGGTTACTTAAACTGCTTTTTCCTTTCCTATATACTGATTTCATTGAAGTAGGGACCTTACTTGAACTGTTTTTTTTCCTTCTTATCTTCTCCTTCCTCAAATTCACTATTATAATTTGAAATATTAGTTAAAAATCTTATCATCTATTTAGTTACCTACAAATAAAAATTATAGCATGTTGTATAGCACCACCATAATGACAAGTTTTGTATAAGAATTTTAGCATAATCTAAATTATGGTGATGTTTCTTATTGTATCTATCATTTAGATGACAATGCAAATTGGTATGCTTATAATTTAATTATGATACACATTATCCAATCCCATATATTATTGTGTCAATCCAAAAAGAAAAATATTACTCCTTCCGTTTTTTAATAGATGACTTTTAAGATTTGGGCACATGAATTAAGAAATCCTTTAATTTTGTTTTTTTTTCTAAACTAAAACATCATTTATTATCTACATAAACACAATTCAACCAATGATAAAACAATCTGCAGAATATAAATGGTCAAAACTAGTAAAAATATAATTAATTCTATTTAGAAAGTTGAAAACATCATCTAATTTGAAACAAAAAAAAATCTTTTAAAACATCATCTATTAAGAAACGGAGGGAGTAGTTAAATAGATTTGTGAGGAACTGGACAACTAATGATAAATAATTTGAAAATATAAACGAAAGAAGAGTTACATCATAGTAAACACAAATTTGGTATCGTTCCAATATAATTGGATGCTTTCACCTACTTCAAGACTTCTTGCTTTTCTGAAATTTATCCACCCATTTCCAAAACAATAATAACCTTGACTATCTCTACTAAGTTTTTCCAAATATGACTTTTCATTATCTTGAATTTCCACTTGAATAGTATTCCCTCCGTTTCATTTTCTAAGATTTTTTTATTTATTTCACGAGAATTAAGAAAATAATAAATACAAATAAAATCTCATTTAATAATTAACTAAAAATATAACTCAACCAATGATATATAAGACTACGAAATTTAAAAGGACAAAAATATCAAATCACATTAAAATCTGCATAGAAACTAGTAAAATATCTTATAAAATGAAACAAAAATATTTCTCTTAAAAATCTTATATAATGAAACGGAGGGAGTAGAAAAGGAGATGGTTAGTATGTTCTTCATAATCGGTATTGGGAACCTTAAACGACCAACTTTGGATTTCGTTAGAGTTATTTCTACCACTATAATAAGATCCATTTAACAAATTCCATACAATGTTTCTCTATTAATATAATAAATTGTATTTAAAACAACCTTGTTTGTTTTTTAGATTTTACTGTTTTTAATTATGATTGGTTGGGTTTTAAAAACAACTTACAACCTTAATTTTTTTTAGCCTTTAATATTACCAATAATGCTTTAACTTAATTTCTAAAGGTATAGCCGGATAGAGCACTTGATATGATTGTTTTGCTCGTCTCAAGTAGTTTAGTGCAATGAATAAATTTAAGATGGCTTTGAAGGTGAGTGAGTTTGTGCATAAAACCTTTTTTCTTGTATGGTTTTTTAATCAGTTGTGACGAAACTGTGTGTGTTGTTGTTGTTTGTTTTGGGGTCATCGGGTTATAACTCTATCGGAAGAAGATATTTCCGGTTTAAGGGAAATGTTTCAAAAAATGGATACTGATAACAATGGTGCAATTACTTTTGATGAACTCAAAGCCGGGTTGAGGAAATTATAAAAAATTAAAACCAATTTCTATTGAAAACCAAAGAGGATTACACAAAATCTACTCAAGTTCTCCTCTAAACTTGACTAGCCACAAGATCTCTGAATCAAGAGACTCTCTCTCTCTCTCTCTACAATTCCAGATAACAAATTCAATACAATGTTTCTCTATTTATAAGAACTCTAATAGCAAACACTCTTTCTGAGTCTTCTTTCCTTCCACGTCATCACGTCATATCAGAAATATAGATCGAACTTGAAAGACACCGAGATCCATGGGCTAATGGATGCGGTAAAATCTTAACCTTATTCGGATATATACAGAGAATAAATTCATTGTCCGTTCTGACCTAAGTTCTTGTATTGAAGGCTGATGTGGACAATAGATTACAGTGAGTTCATTGCAGCGACGATCCATCTTAACAAAATCGAACGGGAAGAGCATCTTGTCTCTGCGTTTCAATACTTTGACAAAGATGGAAGCAGTTTCATAACAATCGATGAGCTACAACTAGCGTGCGCTGAACATGGTATGACTTTGTGAGAATCTGGACAACTAATGAGAAATAATTTAAAAATATAAACGAAAGAAGACTTACATCATAGTAAACACAAATTTGGTATCGTTCCAATATAATTGGATCATTTCACCTACTTCAAGACTTCTTGCTTTTCGGAAATCTGTCCACCCATTTCCAAAACAATAATAACCTTGACTATCTCTACTAAGATTTGCCCAATATGACTTTTCATTATTTTGAATTTCCACTCGAATAACATTTAGAGTTCCCATCTCCTTTTCTATGTTCTTCAATCGGTAATGGGAACCTTAAACGACCAACTTTGGATTCCGTTAGAGCTATTTCTACCACTATAATAAGATCCATTTAACTAAACTTCTAAATGTCTTGGAAATACAAATGAGAGTGCTTTCAAAAAATAAAATTGAGGAGCTTTAAGATTAGAACTCAAGTTACTCAACACATATATTTATACATATAGTTCTTGGCCAAACTAATTAGATGTATGTGCCTTGTCTTCTATGCTTTTTTTCCTTTTAGTTCTGATTTTTTATATCAAAAATTTCTAAATTTAGTAAATAATATATATGCAATTTCTAAGTTTATTACAAATTTGTTGTAAGTTAATGTATAATCCTAATATAATAAATTGTATTTAAAACAACCTTGTTTGTTTTTTAGTTTTTACTGTTTTTTAATTATGATTGGTTGGGCTTTAAAAACAACTTACAACCTTAATTTTGTTTTAGCCTTTAATATTACCAATAATGCTTTAACTTAATTTCTAAAGGTATAGCCCAGATAGAGCACTTGATCTGGTTGTTTTGTCACGTCTCAAGTAGTTTAATGCAATGAATAAATTTAAGATGGCTTTGAAGGTGAGTGAGTTTGTGCATAAAACCTTTTTTCTTGTATGGTTTTTTAATCAGTTGTGACGAAACTGTGTGTGTTGTTATTGTTTGTTTTGGGGTCATCGGGTTATAAATCTATCAGAAGAAGATATTTCCCGTTTATGGGAAATGTTTCAAAAAATGGATACTGATAACAATGGTGCAATTACTTTTGATGAACTCAAAGCCGGGTTGAGGAAATTTTAAAAAATTCAAACCAATTTCTATTGGAAACCAAAGAGGATTACACAAAATCTACTCAAGTTCTCCTCTAAACTTGACTAGCCACAAGATCTCTGAATCAAGAGACTCTCTCTCTCTCTCTACAATTCCAGATAACAAATTCAATACAATGTTTTTCTATTCATAAGAACTCTAATAGCAAACACTCTTTCTGAGTCTTCTTTCCTTCCACGTCATCACGTCACATAAGAAATATGGATCGAACTTGAAAGACTCCGAGATCCATGGGCTAATGGATGCGTAAAATCTTAACCTTATTCGGATACATACATCGAGAATAAATTCATTGTCCGTTCTGACCTGAGTTCTTGTATTGATAGGCTGATGTGGACAACAGTAGGACAATAGATTACAGTGAGTTCATTGCAGCGACGATCCATCTCAACAAACTCGAGCGGGAAGAGCATCTTGTCTCTGCGTTCAATACTTTGACAAAGATGGAAGCAGTTTCATAACAATCGATGAGCTACAACAAGCGTGCGTTGAACATGGTATGACTGATGTTTTCCTCGAAGACGTCATCAAAGAAGTTGATTAAAACAATGTAAGACTATGTTCTATATTCTTCTCTAGACTAAGGTCGAAGGATCAACTCATAAAATGTTTCCATATTTTCTTATGTTGGGATCCCAGACAAGACAGAAAGATTGATTATAGTGAGTTTGTGGAGATGATGCAAAAGGGTAATGCTGGTGTTGGAAGAAGAGCTATGAGAAATAGTCTAAATTAACATTAGCATGAGAGAAGCCTTAAAGGGTTGCTTTTCATCGATGTGAAGGATCGAGCAAATGTTTTAACGTCCAATAGATTTTGGAGGTTTTTTTCTTCACATCTTTGTTGTTTGTATGTTTGTTTTGTTATTGCCATTGTCGAAGTTAGTGAGCTTTGTTTTGTTCAATCTTTGTATTTGTAAAAAAAAAAATGTTTTTGTATGTTTGTGTGATTTCTAAGAATTTTCTGACTTTGAAAAATCTCTGTTTTTTTTCTAGATGATTATGACTCTTCATCAATTTCAAACTACACAACTCGAATTAAATCAAATATAAAAATGAAAATAGCAATTGGCATTGATGTGGAAGATAATGAGCTAGCAAGTCTTAATTATGTAATCAAAGTGCTTTTAGACCAAATAAAACAAAACTCTAGGCTGTTTTGAAACAAATCATACATTGTAACATTGTGTACTAGTACCATTTTATGTAAAGATATAACATTGAAGAAGACTTGAGATTTTGAGAGACTGAAGTAGAAGAAGATATTGAAAATGTTGAAATAAGAGCGATGAAGAGGTACTGACACAGTTCTACTACATGCTGGGTTTTTATTATTCCGCTTTTGTATGTGTGTGGGATCCATTTATTTTCATGAACAACAAATTATGTGTATTGTTTGTTTTGTGTATACGTAGTTGTTTTGCGTATGTATGTATCTACAAAATATGAAAATACAATAATTTTGTTTTAGTATATATTTGTGAATATATATAGGTAAAATACAAAATATATATATATACATCGTTTTTAGGCACAACCAGTTTAAAAGCTTGATATTTTCTTAGATGCATAATCATCAAAATAAGACTTTTGAATTCAATTTTTATATTAATAATTCGATAAATACGCTATTCAATTCAACTTTATTTATAAAATAAAAATATTTCAGCCATCTTAAATATTTGAATATTTTATTTAATTTTAATATTTATGCTGCACTCATTATATTCTTCATTCAATTTTTGTTCTGCTCATTTCACATCATTTTATTTTGCTTGACGTGGTTTCTTTGCAGGTGAAGTCTTACTTGAACTTCTTTGTCCTTTTTTATCTACTGATTCCTTCTTTGGAGGTGAAACCTTACTTGAACTGCTTTCTCCTTTCTTATCTTCTGGTTCCTTTGCAAGATGAACCTTACTTGAACTGCTTTCTCTTTTTTTATCTACTGGTTCCTTTGCAGGATGAACCTTACTTGAACTACTTTCTCCTTTCTTATGTACTTGTTTCGCATCAGATGATTCACTATAATAATTTGAAATCTTAGTTTAAAATCTTAACATCTATTTAGTTACCGACAAATAAAACGTTTTAGTATGTTGTATAACTCCACCATAATAACATGTTTTGTATAAGCATTTTAGCGTCATCTAAATAATGTTGATATTTTTTATTGTATCTATTTTAATTTAGATGACAAATGCAGATTGGTATGTTTATTATTTAATTATGATACACATTAAACAATCTAATATATAATTACGTCAGTCAAAAGAAAAGAAATTAGTTAATGAACTGAACAACTAATGAGAAGTATTTAAAAATAAAAATAAAAGAAAACTTACATCATAGTAAACATAAATTTGGTATCGTTCCAATATAATTTGATGATATCACCTACTTTGAGACCTTTTGCTTCTCTAAAATCTGTCCACCCAGTTCCGAAACAATAACGATCTGTCTTATCTTTTCTAAGTTTTACACAATATGACTTTCCATTATCTTCAATTACCACATCAATACCACTTGGAAGTACTGGAAGTTCCATCTTTTTTCTATCCTCATAATAATCGATTTTGATACACTTAAACGACCATATATGGAAAGATCGTCATTTGTTAAAGTTTTTTTTATCACCAAATTAGGATCCATTTTACTAAACTTTTAAATATCTTGGAAATGCAACTTAAGATGCTTTCAAACAATAAAATTTATTGAGGAGTTTTAAGATTAGAGCTCAACACATATATTGATATATATAGTTATTGACCAAACTAATTAGATATATGTACTTTGTCTTCTATGCTTTTTTGTCGAGTTATTTTTTTATATTAAAAATCTCTATATTTAGTAAATAACGTAGAGGCAATTTCTAAGTTTATTACAAATTTTTGGTAAGTTTATATATAATCTATATATAATAAATTGTATTAACAACAACCTTGTTTTTTTTACTGTTTTTTTCCTGTTTATAGATATAAGATAAATCTAAAACAATATCCTTGAAAAGGTAACTCAAAGAATATCACACAAAATAGTCAAAGACTCTAAAATTATTTATTGGGTACCTTATATTTTTGACACCTATATGTTTTTAACTTTTTTTACAATAGCTCTCATATCTTTAACATCTATTAATTTGAAGTCACCATTACTAACAAAAAACTTGTAGTTATATGGGGTAAAACTTAGTAAAGATACTGAAGGTTATTATTGTTTCGAAAATGGTGATTATTATTTCGAAAATGGATGGAAAAATTTTATAAAAACAAGAAGTCTAAAAGTAGGTGATGTCATCTATTTATATTGGAAAGATGACAAATTTGTGTCTTTTACTCCAGCCATGTAAGTCTTCTTTGGTTTATATTTTTAATTATTTCTCATTAGTTGTTCAGTTCCTTACAAATTTACTTAACTAGTGTCTTTTCTTTTGGATTGACATTATTATATATGGCATTGTTTAATGGGTATTATAATTAAATCATAAGCATATCAATTTGCACTGTCATCTAAATTATATATACAATAAGAAACATCACCATAATTTAGATGCGCTAAAATGCTAATACAAAACATGTAATTATGGTGTAGCTATACAACATACTAAACATCTAGTTTATTTGTGGGAAACTAAGTAGATGTTAAAATTTTTAACTAAGATTTCAAATTATTATAGTGAAGGAGAAAGCAGCTCAAGTAAGGTTTCACCTGCAAATAAACATCGTAAAGCAAAGTAAATGGTGTAAAATGAATTTTTTTTTTTTTTTTGAATGATAAGTATAATTAGTGCAACATAAATATTACATTTAAATAAAATGTTCAAATATTAAATATGGCTGAAATATGTATATTTTATAAATAAAGTTTTATTGAATAGCTTTATATCAAATTATCTATACTATATAAAAGTTGATGCTATAGCGCTCTAAAGGCGTCCACCCAGGATTTTAGAAACGCGATCCAATTGATCTACATAGGTAATTAGGATTAAGTTAATTTCTTTTTTTTAGAAAATTAGTTTTTTTTCCAAATTCGTTTTTTATTTAGTTGGTTATTTAATTTATTATACCTTTTTTTTACAACAGTTACTGACTCCTTTTCTTCCTAAAAATAATATTTCCATATATACCATATAAATTTACTACAAAAGCATAAATTTAAAAAATTAAAAAATTGCTATTTGATAATTTTATAAAAACAGTTACCGACTCCTTCTCTTCCTAAAAACAATATTTCCATATATACCATGTAAATTTACTACAAAAACATATATTTATTTTTATTTTTCTTTACCTTTAAAAAATGATCGATAATACCAATTAATATTCTATATTTCCTTTTTTCTTTTAAATATCAATATTAAAAAAAGAAATTGTAAAACTATTTTACTTATTTTACAAAAAAAATAATAACAATTAATATTTTATATTTCCTTTCCTTTTGAAAAATCTATATTAAAAAAAAAAGGAAATTGTCAATTTAACAACAATAAAAATAAGGTTAAATTTTCTTTTTCAATTAATATAAAAAAGGATAAATCCTACTAGAAGAAGAACAAATGTTCCTAATACCACTAGAAAAAGGAAATTTACTGTTGCTTCTATATAAACACTTCATGCATCATCTACAACACAAATACGAAAAAGCAATTCATATATAATTTTTTAGTGTTTCAATGGCACCAAATCTAGCTTCTTCTCCGTCCATCCATGTTCTTTCACGCTTGATTTTTGACGACATTGAAAAAAGTTTTACTAACAAATAAATTGTTTTCAGGGTCTTGAGTTGTGGTGAAGGTGATATGGAAGATTGCTATGAAATATGGACGTGTTCTAACTCATGCTACTGAAAACTATGTAGTACACTTATCTTTAATGAAAACCAAGCTCAAGTTTATATTATTTGCTTAGTATCGGACAATGATTATTGTTGTGGTGATGTGTAGTTTCAGAACTCAACCACATGGAATCTGGAGGCTTTGGGACATTCAGAGATTGTAAGTCCTTCATATATTATGTATATATCCTTTAATTATTTACGTTCAAACATAAAATTTCATTATTTTCTTTGTTATTATATGGTTCCGATTCTTAATTAATATACAATTAGAGTTATAATTAGTGATTATTCAAAAACCCAAAATTATGCATGATAATCAGCGGAATACAAAGGTTGGAAAGTGTCGGATGAACGGTAAAATCTTCCATATAATGTTTCTTATTATTTACAAAATAACCCCAATTTCTAGAATTTTAAAATAATGTGAGATACTTTTTGGATGGCAATGTTGCAAAAACAATCAAAACAACACACGAAGCATTGAATACTATTGTACGCTTCAAGTATAGTATGGATTTATGTATTTGATAATGTGTTTCTTTTTATTCGTAATGTTAGTGTCTTCTACCTTTTGTAAACGATACATGGTTTTCTAACGATTACTTTATTGTTATTTGATTATTATTTTCTTTAATTCATAGGTGCATATAATTATTTATAATTCACTTTTCTGATTTATATGATTTATATTGCTTTATTATTGTTGTTATATTATTCTAGATAATGTTGTTCTATTTATTTCAAATGTTCTCATGTTGTCCCTTACTAAAACTCTAAGGCAATAATGTTCTGCGTTTAATTTCAAGTTGTCTTATAGGTTTCATAATATACCGTAGTCCTTTGTTCCCGTTTCGCGTTTATATATTGATTTTGGTAACTATTTCATTGTTTATCATAGTTATTGTATTTATCAAGTTTGTAAATTTAACTTCCAACCATAATCCTTCACTTCATGTTAAAGCCGAGTGCGATATTTAATCTTTGATATTCAATTTTTATGAATTATAGTAAATATCTTTTATAATGGGTCTCTAATATATCTTAATTTTTTAGTTTCTGTTTGTTTGACTGGCAAATTTTCTCTTTTCTTGGAACTTCCATCATCGGTGTATGGTTCTGCTGTTTTGTACATTGAAGGTTGTTAATTCACTTTTCAATATCAAAACCATAACACATCAATATTGCAGTCGTAATATACGATGTTATCAGATTATATATATATATATATATATATATATATATATATATATTGTTATATTGTTGTTAGGGTTTTGTTTGCAGGTTAGGTTATGGAGGTATGAGTTTTTACGTTTGGGTTTCTACTGAATTCTGTTTGTCGTGTTTTTGCTATTAAATCAGTTCAGTTTTAATAGTTTTCTTATTGACGGATCTCAACATTATGAGAAGCTATCTCTTTTGTATAGGTTTATTTTTTTTGGTCGAATCTTTTTTATAGATTTATATTAGTTGTTATTTGTTCTTTTTTTATTTTATAGTTTTTTTTTGGTGCTATTTCTTATTTGTTTGTTCGGGCGGGTTAGAGTTGTAATCATTGGGATTTTTTTTTATGGTGAAATCTTTTATTTTTGTAGGTTTTATCTTTACCACACAGGTATGAATTTTGTTTCTTTTTTTTTTTTCTTGGTGTTCCATTATTCTCCAAATATATTTGCTTTTCAGTGCCGTAATCTCTCATATTTTGTTTGTAGAAATATTCTACTTCTTAAATTTTGTCTTTTCAGTTTATATGCTAGATGTTTTTTTTTTTTTTGCTAAACCCTATGCTAGAGATGATTTCACCGATAATATAACCACAATACAAACTATAGCATATATTCTCCCAAGGTTATATACTCAAATTTACCAAGTAAACAAGGTTGGATGAGGTTATTGTGGCTGGTGACTCAACTGCATGAAAAAACTTTACAATTCATCTTTTGTGGGATTCGAAATTTAGCCGAAGATCTATATGGTAAATATTTGTTTACTCTATGTTTATATTTTAATAATGACATCACTATTTTCTAACTCCACAAATGTTTCATCTACATGCTATTGGGGAACTGCTTCTAGATGTAACCAAATGTGTGATTAAAGGGAAAATAAATATTCCACTGCAATTGAGAGAGTAATCACACTTTGCATGTACTCTCACATTTTGCCTATAAATTTAATCTGTTTACCAACCTATGTGGTTTTAACCAGCAAGAAAGTCATCCGTGTATTTCTTTGGGATAATTTTGTGCCAATTGTAAGAAAAAGTGTTGTCACTTGTGCTCCTTAGGAAATCCTATTTGTTGACGGTAAAAAAATACCTCATTTACAAATCAACTAAAGTCTAATTAGATTCTAACACTAAATGGCATGATGCAGTAGATGAAGCTATTCCATGGGCGCTACTACACCTTATCAATTATGACAATTATTTGTCACATTGCGGATGTATTTCTCTGAATTTATGGAAGAGCGGTTGTAAATCATTCGGTGAAGACATGCTTAACCAAAAAGATAAAATACTTTTAAAAATTAATAGAACTACAAAAAAATTAAATGTGGAAAAATTATAGATTCTAACAAAGAGGGGGTTACTCAGTTTATCTATTAGTTTTAATTATATTAGTTCAATTTAGATAGAACAAAACAATATTATGAAAAATTTTATAGCCTACAATCATATAAATATTACATATAATATAATTTTCTACACGCGTAAAAATTTACCGATATCGATTAATAATTTAATTTCCTATGATTGCTTCAATTTTTTACCACTATACTTTTGCATTCGAATTTGTTATTTACCCAATATTAAATTAGCAAATCTAAAATATATATTAAACTTATCGATAAAATAAACCCACGCGTAGCGTGTGTATAAATATAGTCTATACTATATAAAAGTTGATGCTATAGCGCGATTCCATTGGTCCACGTACGTAATTAGCTTTTTTTATTTTTCTTCTTTTCTTAAAAAAAATTGGATAATAGCAATTAATATCCCATATTTACTTTTTATTTAGTAAGTTAACCTTTTTTTGTCTTTTTAAAAATGTTAGATAATAGCAACTAATATTCCATATTTACTTTTTCTTTTAGATATCAATATTAAAAAAATTTAAAAACGAAACTATAAATTTATTTTTTCTTCTTTTTAAAAAATTGATGATAAAACTTGCAAAACTACTATAAAGGGGTAGTGAAATTACAGTTAGAGCCTTAATGAACAAATAATAAAACTGCAGCCGCAATGACCGTTCTATCCTTTTGGAAGTCTTCGTTGGAAATTTACACCAGAAGTCTGCAGATAAATATGGAAGTCTACATCGTAATTATTTAGAAAATTTAAATCTATAAATACATAAAAAAATAATTTGACCATAAAATCTTTTGGATAATTAAAGTAAATACAATTGTGATGTTTTAAAAATAAAAGTTCACCAAATTAGCATAAATTAAAATAAAAATACAAATTGGAATGAAAAAGTCTACATTGTGGAAGTCTGCAACGAAATATGGAAGTCTACATCGTAATTATTTAGTAAATTTAAATCTATAAATACATAAAAAATAATTTGACCATAAAATCTGTTGGATAATTAAAGTAAAGGCAATTGTGATGTTTTAAAAATAAAAGGTCACCAAATTAGCATAAATTAAAAAAAAAAGACAAATTGGAATGAAAAAGTCTACATTTTGTAAGTCTGCAACGAAATATGGAAGTCTACATCGTAATTATTTAGTAAATTTAAATCTATAAATAAATAAAAAATAATTTGACCATAAAATATTTTGGATAATTAAAGTAAAGGCAATTGTGATGTTTTTAAAATAAAAGTTCACCAAATTAGCATAAATTAAAATAAAAAGACAAATTGGAATGAAAAAGTCTACATTTTGGAAGTCTGCAACGAAATATGGAAGTCTACATCGTAATTATTTAGTAAATTTAAATCTATAAATACATAAAAAATAATTTGACCATAAAATCTGTTGGATAATTAAAGTAAAGGCAATTGTGATGTTTTAAAAATAAAAGGTCACCAAATTAGCATAAATTAAAATAAAAAGACAAATTGGAATGAAAAAGTCTACATTTTGGAAGTCTGCAACGAAATATGGAAGTCTACATCGTAATTATTTAGTAAATTTAAATCTATAAATAAATAAAAAATAATTTGACCATAAAATAT
Organism: Draba incana; assembly: GCA_963576765.1. NCBI lineage: Eukaryota > Viridiplantae > Streptophyta > Magnoliopsida > Brassicales > Brassicaceae > Draba > Draba incana. The sequence goes on along the minus strand of OY755212.1, from coordinate 4,733,211 downwards.
TTTGGATAATTAAAGTAAAGGCAATTGTGATGTTTTTAAAATAAAAGTTCACCAAATTAGCATAAATTAAAATAAAAAGACAAATTGGAATGAAAAAGTCTACATTTTGGAAGTCTGCAACGAAATATGAAAGTCTACATCGTAAATATTTAGTAAATTTAAATCTATAAATAGATAAAAAAAATTTGACCATAAAATCTTTTGGATAATTAAAGTAAAGGCAATTGTGATGTTTTAAAAATAAAATTTCACCAAATTAGCATAAATTAAAATAAAAAGACAAATTGGAATGAAAAAGTCTACATTTTGGAAGTCTGCAACGAAATATAGAAGTCTACATCGTAATTATTTAGTAAATTTAAATCTATAAATACATAAAAAATAATTTGACCATAAAATCTTTTGGATAATTAAACTAAATGCAATTGTGATGTTTGAAAAATAAAATTTAAGCAAATTAGCATAAAGTAAAAAAAAAAGACAAATTGGAATGAAAATGAATGAATGAACTACATACTATCCTTTTGGAAATACTATATTTCATCACATTAAATTGAGAAGTTTTGTGACAATGTTGGGACATGGTATTAGTAATTGTTTTGTATTATGTATGTATAATCTTTTATGATTGTATGATTGTAATAGATTAACATTTTAGGGATTTGTGTTACATGATCCATGGTTTATAATGAACAACTATAAGAAGTTTCAATGTAGGGTTTGATTATGAGAAGTTGAATTCACTAGGAGGGGATGTAAAATCTTTAATATTATGAGTCATGTATGTCATTGACATTAGTTGGTGGGTTTGTGTATTAAAAATATGGGAAATGGATCGAAAGTACAATTTGAAAACATATTTTTACGTTTAGGGCTACATTTAAAGTTCATAATTTCAACATTTGAAATGTCAAATTTGGAAAAAAATCTAAAATTATGAAGATATTAAATGTTTGGATGATTAATAATAATATCTTTAATTAACAGTTATGAATAATGTAAAGGAAAAATCGAGTTTGGTTTTGAACTGTAGACTTCCATTGTAGCATATTTCACATATGCAGACTTCCAATGTAGACTTCCATTCGAGTTCGTGTTTGAATTGCAGACTTCCATTGCGTTTAGGGTTTTATTTTAGAGTATAGGGTTTCGTAGACATCCACATGGAAGTCTACGAAACCGGAATATTATTAACCGAACCGAATATTAAACCAATAATTATTAACCTAACCAAAAATATTTTGTCTCCATATAAATAAATCAAATTTGTAACCCTAAACAAATCTTTTAGAATCTCTCTCTCTCTCTCTCTCTCTCTCTCTCTCTCTCTCTCTCTCTCTCTCTCTCTCTCTCCAGGGTCGCTCAACCTTTATCCCCTTTTCATCGTCATCGTCTTCTTCAATTTCCGATCTACTTCTTTCAGATCTCGGATTCCTTACTCCACGCCTCCTGCTCCCCGTTGCAACTCTTGGTGGGCCTTCGATACGACACAGAAACGTCTGAGTTATGGCAACGTCGAAGGGATTCGAGCTTTTCAACGATCTCCTTCGCTCTTCTACATATCTGCACATGACCACCGTTCTGAAATAGTTTCCACCTCCGTCGATCATTGGCCACGACCTAGCATCTCATTGTGTCCTTTTCGTAATCTGCCTCTTTATGTCTCTAAATCTCTCTTTCTTTATGGCGGTTCCTCAGATTCTTACCAGATCTAGGTCATTTTATGTTTGGGCTTCAGATCGAAGGTTCACAACAAACACAGTTCGTCTTTAGGTTTGTCTTATTCTTTTCTCAAAAATTCTCCCTGCAGTTTGGTTATAATTGAGTTTTTTTTCTTGCCAGAGTCGAGGCATCTCACCGAAGAACAACAAAAATGAAAATAGAGTGTCTTTTTCTGACTCGTGAGACAACATAACTACTGGCAAAGTTTAAAAGGTTTGTGTTTTTTAGCTGTTTTATAAGAAGTTTGGTTTTGATTTTGTGAAGTTAAAAGTTTTGAACTTATGTAAAAAACAGCAAGCAGCATGTTGTCAAGATAGAAGAGGAGATTATCTTTGAAAGACTGTTCATGTAATTTAAAAAAACACAAGAAGTTGTTATATGTAGACCAACTGTTCGATGAAATTCCTCTGAAAGAGAGATTTTTTTTTTTTTAGGGTTTTTCCTCACATCACTGATGCAATTCAAGAATGGATCGAATGTGCGGCGAGGAGTCCAGGAGTCCAGTTGATTGACAGTCAGGTCCAGCTGATGTTTGTGTCATAGAACTTGGATGAACAATAGGTACTTTAATAGATGTTCTCTTCATAAAGATTTTATCTTAGTGTCATGTTTAAGAATATGGAGATACTTTTTGTATTTTGCAGGAGATATTGAGTCTATGCATGTCATTGAAGCTCTTGAGCAGTTCTCGTATCGCGTTGATAAGATATTGTCTTGTGTGTATAACAGTGAGAGTTTTCTTAAGACGTTAAGATTTAACCTTTTTTGGCAGGTTCTAAAAACTTTTGTTTCATCCATGTCAGTCTTCTGCCTGTGTTGAATGTTGTTGGTGAGGTGGCAAGTTTCTTGATTATTCAATATTTTTGTGCAATCTGTTTAGTTTTCCTTTGGAGTTGTTGTGCTTACAAAGCCTAATTGCTTACAGAAGACTAAACCAACACAACATAGCGTTGGAAAATTGAGGGGTCTTGGTTTGAGCCCTAATATCTTGGCTTGCCGTAGCACAAAGGTATCATTCTTTATTAATTTCTTGTTTTGGTTTTGGTAATGTTTGTTTAAGTTCTTACATGGAAACTTTATTTTGTAGCCACTTGAAGCTAATGTGAAGGCCAAACTCTCTCAGTTTTGTCATGTCTCGGTACGTAATATGTTATTCCTCTATTTTATAATTTGTATATGGTTTCTTGTAGATATGCAATAGGGTCATCAACATCTTCCCTCCATCTTGTGGACTGGTAAGGTATCAAATATGAGTTTAAAAAGTACTTTTTCCTCTCTCTATTGTTTCTCTATTGATTGAAAACGTTTACTGTTGTTGTCCGCAACTGAAGTGTACATTGTAGACTATTGTTGGAAGTCTGCATCGTAGAATTTTTGGGAAGTCTACTGGAAGTCTACGTTGAAGACTTCCAGCCAAGTATACAATGTAGACTTCTCTGTCCTTAGTTATTTGTTATGGTTATGGTCTATAGTTATTTCCCAATTAGTTACTTTTGTTGTTATCAGGTTTGGGTTAATATAGCTACACACAGGGGATGCAGATTCATGAGACGTGTTGCAGAGGTGAAATGGCCAAGGTTGATGTTCTGGTGTCCCTAATCACTGTATGTGTGATGAGTTGGGTTGATGTCCGTCGCAAACTTGTCATTCTGCATATGGCTATAGTGTTTCGGGTTTATGAAATGCCATCATTTATTGTTTTGTCCAATCGTGGCAGATGGTTATAGTCTTGCTGTTTCAAGTTGTCAATGTCTCAGTAAAGGCATGGGGAAAATTGTTACATTTATTCCCGTGCCCTTTATTGGAACCATCATCTACCTTGTTATAATAATTCTATATTTTCATTCAACAGTTTGTATTCAAGTTGTTTCTTCAAATTAAATTTCAAAGATCTAATGTATATCCGGTTGTCTCTTAAACATTTCAAAGATCAAGTTGTTATTAAAGTAGTAATAAGTTTATAAAAATTTGTAAACAAGTTGGGCTAAACTGGACGTTTGGAATTGTAATTAAATTAGAGTTGAAAACAGCAACTAAGAAGACGCGGCAATTTACAATAATTAAATTTGGCGGCAACTGAAAATAATTAAATTTGGCGGCAATTGAAAAGAGGTAACCCTTTAAATTAGGTTTAATGGAAGTCTACTCTCGAAGTCTACTCTTAAAGTCTGCAGTAAACACAATAACCGCTATAGTGTACATAATAACCGCTGTTTTAACCGCTGTAATAACTGTGGGTACTGAACCGTCAAATTTAACCAACATATTTAAACTCGGGTAAGAATTATTGTGAAAAAACCGTAAATTTTCCTCCACCGCCCACGAAGAAGACCGACGACGCCTTCCACCGACACTTCCGCCATATCTGGTGGTCTCTCTTCCTTTTCCTTCCTTCTGTTACTCTGTTCCTCTTTCTTTCAATTTAACTCTTACTCTCCCTTCTCTTCTCTTATCAATTTTTAGATTCGGCGACTTCTCCAGATCCAGATCCAGATCCACCCATAGAAGAAGATTTTTTGGTAGATCTGGTTATGGTTCAAATTTTGTAAAGAAGTCGCAGACTTCCGTAGCAGACTTCAATTTTAAATTGCTTTGTTATTTTTTTTAGGCTAATAATGACTGACAGACGCTTTCCACAACGACTCCATACTGAAGGGTCTGAGCCAGAACCAGGAAAAAGTTGCGGCTATTATTGTGGTAACACAGAGCTGTTTGATATACTTCTCGAAACTGAGAAGACCCTTGCTGCTCTACAGCCAGACAAACTTGCAGAAATTAGGGCGTCGAGTGTGGGAGTTATTCTCAAGTTCCATGAATTGAAATTTTCGTGGTCCGCAAGCGTGGTCCACCATATGCTGAGCCTTCAGTTAGTGTGCAATAAGCCGAATGAGATATGGAGTCTCATTGGGGTAAATCCCGTAAGGTTGTCGTTGGTAGAGTTTGCGGAGATTACATGTATTCAGTGTCATCCCGTTGACAAATTAATGACACCTGAGACCAAAGTTACCGAAGCGACGAAAGATTTCTGGAGACTTCTTGGAGTGAACCAAGAAATGGGTCCATCTATTAAAGACCTAATTGCGGCTGCCAAGAAATGTCAGTCATGGGCTCGGGTAGATCGTATAAGGTTGGGATATCTTGTCGTATAAGGCGAGGCTGGTGATGGATGAAAAAGCATTTTTGGCGTATCTATGGGGAAGAGTTGCTTGCAAGAATCTGATCAAGTCTGTGAAGGATACAGACTTGTGGAAGAATCAGTATTACATAACGGGTTTTGTGCAAGTGCTCCAAGTCTGGATATACATGTCTCTACCAGACCTTGGTACAGAAATCGGAAAGCCTTTACCAACCCTTCCTGGAACTCCACCGATCCTTCGGTTTAAAGGATCCAGATATCGCAAGCATATAAAGGATAAAGTCCAAAACCAGGTATGTATTTGTCTTGCAAACTTGTCTTGTAGACTTCCGTAGTAAACTTCCGTATTAAACGTTCGTAGTGAACTTCCGTTGTAAACATCTGTTGTGAACTTGTGTTGTAGACTTCAGTAGTAGACTTCTGACAAAGACTTCTGAATTAGACTGTTGCAGTAGACCTGTCTATTAGGTTAACTCAATATTTTGTATTTTCTTTACAGTCAAATGTTATAAAGTACATCCGCACGACTTCTGTTGACGACATGTTCCCTTTCTGGGAAGATGATGTTGATGATCCTTTGATCACAAACATTATCCTTTCATCCTATGGAGGTAATTGAGAATTTGAGAAACTTCACTGGCCTGCAGATGGTAAGATTACAAGTGCTATGAAAGATGAGACTGGTGTGGCAGATGATAAAGGTACGTATTCTGATTATTGACTGTCGTTGTATACTTCTAGAGTAGACTTCTGTAGTATACTTTAACTGAATAAACATTATAAGACTTGCACACTTCTCTTATTAACTTTGTTTTGTGATCATGTGTTAAACAGACGCTATCAATGCTGTACCTACTAGGCAAATAGGTGGAAAGAGCGGTGGACAGAGCCGAAAGAGAAAGAGATCGACTAACACTGCTGCTGGTTCTGGTGGAGATCCATTGGTCCTCGTGGTTCAGAAATTCCAAGCCGCCTTTGAGGCTTCCCTTACCAAGTTGACAAAGCAGGTCGACCATCTATCTGATCAGGTTGAGAAACTATCTTATAAGGTTGACCACCATTTAGCAGGTGGTAAAGCTGTTTGCATGGAGATGGTGGTGAGCAATGCAGCTGAGAACAACCAAGAGGCCAAAAACGAAGAGGGCAAAAACCAAGGGGGCAACAACGAAAAGGAAAACAACCAAGAGGCCAAGGTCCAGAACACATCTTCTCCACCTGCTGATCTTAGGGTTAGTACCAAACCCTCCCCTCCCAAACATACCTTCATTCGTAAAAGCACAAGGGAGAGAAAGCCGCCATCAAACCCAAAGCAATAAGATGTTCATCCATTTACGGTTTCTCTGATAGTTTAAACAAACATCGTAGACTGTTATTAAACAACTTATAAGGTTAGTCCTTCACGCAGTTGTCCTTTGCCGAAGGTTTAACTTTCCTTTCAATAACCATGCAGAGTTGTAGGAGTGTCAATTGTACTCCTCCAGAAATCTTAGAAGATAAAAAGCCTAAACCAGAGACAGAGGATAAAGAACCAAAACCAGGCAAACTTTTGTCAACAATTAAAGTCGAACAAAAATCAAAAGAGGTTGTAGAGGAGCCAAGTTTGGTGGAAGTTAAAGGTGTAGAAGATATTGAGCATGTTAAAGCTGCTCACTCTAAGATTATTAAGTTAAAGTTGAACCAAAAGGTGAATGCTGCTAGGGGTAAGAGTGAAAGAGTGTTGGCAAAGCCACCCACACTGGAATCACCTTGCCAAGGGTATGACTTACGGTCAATCCCAAAAGGGAAAGGATATGACCCTTTTGGTCCTGTTGATGCGAAGAAGATGAAGTTGTTACTAGCGTCTTTGAAAGCCGAACCGTATGTTATTTAAATTTAGGATTTATTTTTTAATGACTTCTTGCATTGGCAATTTGACATACTATGTTTACTGTGTACAGGAGAACAGATCTAAAGGTTATTAACAGCCGCGCCAATTGGTTTCATACACTACGTGCCAGAAGAGAATGGCTGAAGAACTCCGTAAGCAGACTTATTGTGTAGAATTCATGTGTTAACCTGTTGTGTAGACTTCTGCTGTAGTCTTCTTATGTAGGCTACTTTACTTATTTTTGCTATTTATTGTTGTAGCACTTGGAAGCTACCATGAACCTGCTTAGACACCGTTTTCATAACCATCCACAGTGGTTTATGAGCAACCGAATATGCTTCATTGATACGATGTTTACCCACTTGTGGTCAACAAAATAACAAAACTATGTGGACAGCCATGGAAATCCTGATGAGTCTGGTATGGCATTACCTCCTGGAGCCATTGATTACTACACAAGTGAATTACCTGCATTTTGTAGATCAGACAAGGTTTGGGGGAGTGAGGTACATGACATCTACACTATCATGAACATCAACAACAATCACTGGATTGCTCTGTGGATATCTATTCAAAATCGTAAGGTTGTAGTGTGGGATAGTTTGTTTAGTGCCAAGTCGGTTGATCAGACGAAGAAGATGGTGGAGCCTTTTGTGGTGATGGTCTAAATACTATTCGGGAGTTTTGTCCTGAGCAGGATAGGCCGAAGTATAGTAGAGATGCGTATACGATCGAGGTGCATGAAGCTCCACAACATGCTGATGGTGCGAGTTGTGGAGTATTTGCTTCCAAATTTGTCGAATGCCATGCTCTAGGGTTTCCTTTTAGCGTCATGGCCAACATGGACATCCAAGCATGTAGGGATAAGCTTGCGGTCGATATATGGGATGAGATAAACCAAGATGGCCCACAGCCCCGAGATTGGTCTCACTTGGATGTGTATGAACCCTAATGCTCCTCTACGTAATATCTTTTGGTAGCCCGAACTAAACTTTTAGGATTGTTGCATATATTTTGTACATCTCTTTGACAAAATCATATCCTAATTTTATCGGGATCAGTTAGTCCTTTTGTTATTTTGTGAACTTTGAAAATAGACTTCTATTTTAGACTTGTAATCTGGAAGTCTGTTGTACTAATATAAACTTCTATTGTAGACTTTTACTGTACAGTTCAGATGGAATTGTCCTTAACATAGTATGTTTTGTTTGTTGGCCTAATTTTTTAATACTGCTCTTTAGTACCCCTTTTGTAAGTTACTTGTACAATGCAACATAAAAATTGTAAAATGTAACTTATCAGTTACTATACAATAATGAAAGTCCTATGAATATATAAATGTGTAAGTTGCAAATTTCGAATATCATCCTATGGCATTTTGGTTAGATACGGAGCCATTTTTATGCGGTAATTATTAATTGCTCTGGTTCGAAACGATGTGGTGACAAATTATTTTTTTAGATTTTGTCCTAATGGAAGTCTACGATGGAAGTTTACAATGGAAGTTTACGACATAAGGGTACCTGAAAAGTATACTGACACGAGTCATATTGATAGCGCAACTGCTTTTAGTGTAGACTTCATGTGCACAACAGTGTAGACTTTCCTGCAAGTCTAATACACGTGTCTCGAAGACCTTTTTAACCCAAGTAGGTCTGAAATGGGTAGTAAATATGGTTTGATGTTAACTTACCTCGTTTTTATAAAATGTTTCGAAGGCATTAATCAAGTCATGTCTTATCGTTTTACTTTTTGTCAAAAGACACGTCCTTTCGTATATTGGTATATATATATATGTATTTCCGTAAACACATCTCTACATCTTTCATCTCTAAAACATTCATTTCTTCTTCCAAACATTCTCACCAAAACAATAGATCCGATTAGGGGAAGGAAGATTCGATATCGTTCGGATATAAAGAGACTAATGCAAGAGTACCCTGATTTGAGGATCGTCGAAGAAGGTAATATTAAATGATTTGAAGGCTTCCATGTCGTATTTTGGTATGAAGAATCCAATATGTTAATCGATGATACAAGTTACCATGTGGAGGTTCCTCAAAATGGACCAGAGGATACTCCTTATGCGGGAGGAGTGTTTTGGCTTTCCTACACATTTCCGATTCACTATCCACTTGGGCCACCAAAGGTGTATTTCCGTACCAAAATATACCATCCCAACATCGATGAAACCGGGTCCATCTACCATGATATGCTTAGAACTCGATGGAGTCCTTCGCTCCGCCCGGACGAGGTTATGAACGAAATCTTCCAACTCATGGCTTCACCGAACTTGGCCTCAGAGCCTTTGGTGGCTGAACCGGCCGAAACGTACCTAAATGACAAGGACAAGTTTGATGAAATTGCTCAGATGTGGACGGGGGAGCATGCTATGGAGTGAGGGGGTGGATCTGAAGAGAAGATTTAAGAAAAAATGTGTTTTTATTTTGTTTTAATTTGATTTCGGTTTTTATGTTATTTCTTGTGTTTTTATTTTATGTTGTAGAACTTTTTTTATTTTCAGTTGTTGCTACTTATATTCGTGGTAAACTTAATAAAGACTCCTTCTCTACATATACAAATGTTATTAGTTTGGTAGTGAAATAATTCATATTATACAACCGAAGTCTACATACGAAGTATACATTGGAAGTCTAATTAATGAATATTGCGGTCAAATTTAACCAACATATTGTATAGGGCCCTATTGTATAACATAATTCGTCAAAGTGGAATCCTTACTGTACCCGAAGTGTACAACAAAAGTCTACACACGAAGTCTACGATGAAAGTTTACTGATAGCGCCAACAGCTTTCATAGTGTAGAGTCTAGGGCCAGTGCACAACAGGAGCCAATGTCAACTGTCCACTTCACTACTATCGAAGTCTTTTTACTCCCCTACTAATTCTTATAATATTCGTGAACCTAATAATAACTCATACTATATTATACAACCAAAGTCTACACTCATACTATATTATACAACCGAAGTCTACATACGAAGTATACATTGGAAGTCTAATTAATGAATATTGAGGTCAAATTTAACCAACATATTGTATAGGGCCCTATTGTATAACCTAATTCGTCAAAGTGGAATCCTTACTGTACCCGAAGTGTACAACAAAAGTCTACACACGAAGTCTACGATGGAAGTTTACTGATAGCGCCAACAGCATTCATAGTGTAGAGTCTAGGGTCAGTGCACAACAGGAGCCAATGTCAACTGTCCACTTCACTATTATCGAAGTCCTTTTACTCCCCTACTCATTCTTATAATATTCGTGAACCTAATAATAACTCATACTGTATTATACAACCGAAGTCTACATACGAAGTATACATTGGAAGTCTAATTAATGAATATTGAGGTCCACTTCACTACTATCGAAGTCCTTATACTCCCCTACTCATTCATAAATGGGTAATAATCTGAATTGACCCTGTTACATGAGTAAATTGTGAGTTTTTATATTAAATTATGAGTGACAACAGTTCACTTAGATTGTGTATATCAAGTGCAATGGTACATACATGTTTTGTGTTCTTAAGATAGTTTTTATTAATAAACAAAGATTATGATTAGTTAAGAACATGATTTGCGTTCTTCACTTTCAATGGTAAAACTTTGTGAAGTGTTCTTAACAAAATACAAAAAAGGATTAAAAAATTTAATTAAAAAAATTAAAAAATAAAAAATACACACCATTAACTGAATGACACATGTCTGCTAAGAACACTCTGAAATTGCTCTTAACTAAGATGTGTTTCAACTTAACAAACAGTTTCTCATTTAATTTTAATCAGTTTAATGCTAAGAACATGGTTTAAGAGCAACCATTATACAACCATTAAACGTTTGAACGACATTTAATAAAAACTGTTCACTTCATATTATGTCACGGCTTTTCGTTTTACTTTTTTTTTAAAAAGGGCGACGTATTGTGAAGTCTCTACACCAAAAGAGACGTCTTTTCGTCTATTCGTATCTATATATTTGTATTTCGGTAAACACATCTCTACATCTTTCATCTCTAAAACTTCCATTTCTTCTTCCAAACCTTCAGACCAATACAATGGATCCGATTAGAGCAAGGAAGATTCGATTTCGTATGGATATGAAGGGACTAACGAAAGAGTACCCTACTTTGAGGATCGTCGAAGAAGGTAATATTAAATTATTTGAAGGTTTCCATCTCATATTTGGTGTGAAGAAGCTAATATGTTAATCGATGATACAGGTTACTCTGTGGAGGTTCCTATAAAAGGACCAGAGGACACTCCTTATGAGGGAGGAGTGTTTTGGCTTTCCTGCAACTTTCCGATTCAGTATCCATTAGGGTCACCAAGGGTGTATTTCCGTACAAAAATATACCATCCCAACATCCATGCAAACGGGGCCATCTACCATGAGATGCTTAGAACGAGATGGAGTCCTGCGCTCCACCCGCTCGATGTTGTCAACGAAATCCTCCACCTCCTGGCTTCACCGAACTTGGCCTCAGAGCCTTTGGTGGCTGAACCGGCCGAAACCTACGTAAATGACAAGGCCAAGTTCGAGGAATTTGCTCGGCGGTGGACGGAGGAGCATGCATGGAGTGCGGTGGTGGATTTCAAGAGAATAATGAAGAAAAAAGAAGTTTTTTATTTTTTTTAATTAAATTTTAGCTTTTTATTTCATGTTTTTTATTTTATGTTTTAGAAGTTCTTTTCATTTTAAAATGTTCAACGTTAATCGTTAATAAGAAACTTTCCTTCTCTAAATCTACAAGTGTTTATACTTTGGAGAAATATACAACCGAAGTGTACATACGAAGTCTACATTGGAAGTCTACTTTATAAGTTGCGTTAGCCTTAGTTGTTAAATAACCTAATTTCTAAGGACAATCATCACAGGAATGAACCATGAATTAACCAGGAGTTAACCATGTATTAACAATGAATTCATCAGGAATTATCCAACAAACAAGTTCCACTTCTGAGTTTTAACAAGGTTTACTACAATACAACATCCTTAACAACGAAATTTTATTTTTCCTAACCAAACATCACATAAGAATCACAACGGTGAGCAAGCATAGCAAAAAAAAAACACAATTTGAAGCACAATCTCAACTTTCTGATTTCCTTTTCGCGCATCTTGCTTCTTTTTGCAGTTCTTGTATCGTGACATTTGATTTGTTTGCCTCACATTTGGCCTTCCTTATCTCATTGTTTATGCTTGCAAATCTTGCTAAAGCATCTTGAACTTCTTCAAGAACACCATCCTCCACCCACTTAAACAAATGTCCCTAATGCACAACACAATAAGACATTGTGTTACATCTCTTTTCAACGCAACCACCACATAATAATTTTCAACTAATTTGAACGAAAACAAGCTCTAATTTGAACATGAACAACAATGTACTTACATCTCTTATATTTGTCCACGATTTGGCATCACGTTTGCTGTTGCAACGGAAGAACAGTCTTCGAGGATTCTCAGGCGTCTTAGAAGTAAAGATCGTCACTCCTAAGCCGCACACACACTTTAACGGTAACCCACGGTGTCCGACAACACCCGATGACACAGAGCTTGAAGAACTCATCGGAGGAATGCGCAAATTCAGAGCATTTCCAAGATAGATTTCGAATGTACAAATTTGAGACACGAAATTGACAGAGTTGTGAATTATGGGAATTTAGGGATCTAAGTAATTTTCAAATTTGGGAATTAGAGAATGAATACCGATTTGGGGAGGAAAACTACGTCGTTTAAGGGAACAGTAAAACGGTTTCGTTTTTATTAAACGGATATGTGTTACGGTGCTTTAACCCCGTGTAATGATTTTATGCCGAAGTTTACATTGGAAGTCTACTTACTAAATATTGATTGCCAAATTTAACGTTTAAGGTCCGTTATCCTTGGTAGTTAACTAGTCACCCATACTTACATGGTACAACTCCTTCTATTTGGTTCGAATTGAAGTGAAAACAAAGTTTTTTTTTTAACACAAGTTTGAACATGAGAATAACCTTGATTGAGCAAAATTCTGGACACAAGTTTCAAATATAATTTATATTTTTTCACAAATTTTAACCCAAAGTTCGACATAATAATAACTCTAGACCTGACATGATAGTAGCTTACTTTTGAACACACGTTTGGACACGGTAGAAACAGAATAAAAGTCCTTAGTACAACGAAGTCTACAACGGAAGTCTATAACTGATGTTTACAACCAAGATCTACCTTACAGATCTCTCATTTTTCACATCTAAGTTTAGTATGACCTGGTTGTCCGCAGTTCGTACAGTTGTACATGGGATTCATCCTCCGCGGTTTAGTCCCTTTCCTCTTGGTGATTTCAAGCCAAGTTTGCCATCTAGACTTCTTCTTCCGATCTTTTTTACGACCAACTTGAGGAGGTAAGCATAATACCTCCTCTTTGGGACATTTGTCGGCGTCCTTGGCTCGGAAAATGCTGCCGCCGTAGCTCGCATATAAATAATGTTTCTCGTAGGAAGGACAAATAACCGTAGACACATCTTGACGGCACTCGATTAAAACCGCGTAAACGTGTGAGCAAGAGATCCTCTCGATTTGAAAGATACCACATGTACACGCACCTTGGCCCATATCAACAAGGAAATTACGGTTTCCTCCCCTGACGTAGAATTGGACATCATTGATGCGTTCCGTCGTCATGGAAGCCGTGTAATACTCACGTATATTTAAAAAATAGTCAACACCTCGACTATAGCGTGTTGGTACACTCAACGCATCCTCTCACCTTTTGTAAAACCATCTTCCTAGTTTTGATCGGATAAAGTCTAGAAGAAATGCTATTGGAAATCCTCGAGCTACCTTTAGTGCCGCATTGATTGATTCGGCCATGTTACTCGTCTTGATGTTGTACCTCATTCCCGGAAAGTGCACACGTGACCATAACTTTGGGCCAGTCTCCTCCAAGTGTGTAGCAAGATCCGGCTTTGCAGATCGTATCGCCTCTATATATCGGTCATAATCTTCTTCCGTATATGCGTACGCTGCACCTTTGACCAAGTTCATGAGATCTTTCCCTCTAAATGTTTTCACTATATTGCATTGAAGGTGGTAATAACAAATGCCACGTGTTGCCTTCGGGAAAACCTTTTTAATCGCGTTCTTTATCGTGATCTACCTATCCGAAACGATCACCAAATTTCCTTGTTCCGAGACACAATCACTCAATTTTGTAAAAAACCACTCCCACGAAGCATTACTCTCACTGTCCACAATCCCAAAAGCCAAAGGGAAAATTTGAAAATTAGCATCTTGTGCACATGCAACTAACAACACTCCCTCGTACTTCCCAGTTAAATGCGTCCCGTCAATGACGATGACACGTCGGAGCTACTTAAAACCCTCGATTGAGGCTCCAAACGCTAAAAAGGTACTTAAACCGGTTTTCTTCATCGACCTCAAGAGCGGTGATTGTTCCCGGATTCGCTTCCTTGATTTGATGGAGATACGATAGGAGACTCTCGTATCCATTTTCCCAAGTTCCCCGCACCATTTCACGTGCATAACATAATGCCCTATATGAAGTAGTATAATCCAATATCATGCCATACATTTGTTTCATAGCATCTTTGATGTGTTGTGGCATAATTCCATTAATTATTCCAACACGCTCGTAGAAAAGTTTTCCAATGTATTTGGCGGTAGCACATTTGCGGTGCTTCACTCGATCATCACGTGAACATATATGGACATTGATATATTTTGTCACCCAAAACCGGTTTGCTTTATTTCTTTACAGCCGCTCTTAACCTCCACTGGTATCCTTCCACACAACAAAAGGCCACAAATAGATTTGGTTCAGACTTGAGTACCTTGTATGCAAATCGCAGCATAACACAAGTTAATTGCAATTCTCGAACTAGCTCCGCCTTGCTACCAAAACTTTGCGACACGAATATGTTATCGGACCATGTAAACATACTCGAACGACCAGCTTGAATGTCGAAGGAGATATCCTCTCCATCTTCGTCTTTAACTTTTCCATACTCACTGTAATCATCATCAATATTTTCTCCATACTCTTCTTTAACAGCCTCTTCTTTCACTTCATCTTCTTTCACTTCCTCTTCTTTCACTTCTCCATCATTACACTCATCCTCATCCTCATCATTTTGTGGATTTTCATCTACATCATTATTTTCATCCTCGTCTGAATTTGCATCTCTGTTGATGTCGGTTTCCGTCTCAAACTGAGACGATACACAAAGATGTATCATACATGTTCTACGTAGCTCCATCAAACTATGGACTTATCTATCGTTTGTGACGTGCATCGGAGGTGTGTCATGAGGCATTTGTTCAACCATTGAACTAGGTAATGAATAAGTGAGCTCCACAACCTCCATTTTTTGTAACTTATAATCATCTCGAGCCATTTCAACAAGTTCCCTATGTGTAAAACTATCGCCCAAGATAAACATTCTTCCTCCTTTACGGGTATCCACCTCAAAATGCCACGTACCATCTTTCATAATCCAATCTCCATAAACAACATGTATTTGAACAACCATCTGTCAATAAAAAACATATGAAGCTTAGTTAGCAACAATCGAAATTTTTGGATAGTAGACTTCCCGTGTAGACTTCCGATCAATCGCTGGAAGTCTACGTTGAATGAGCTAACTTGTCACCAAATGAAAAAAAATAGATTTACCCCATAAATATTAGTCTTAAACATGTCAAACTAACACAGATGATAGAGACATAGGTACCACATATATGAGAACAAAAAAACTAAGAAATCTCTTACTAGAATGACATATAATTAGTTTTTAAAAAAAGACTGTGTATTGTAGACTTCCTCTGTACACTTCCATTTTTTTATAGTAGACTTCCGATCAGTCGCTGGAAGTCTACGTTGAATGAGCTAACTAGTCACCAAATAAAAAAAATTAGATTTACCCCATAAATATTAGTCTTAAACTTGTCAAACTAACACAAATGATAGAGACATAGGTACCACACATGTGAGAACAAAAAAACTAAGAAATCTCTTACTTGAATGACATATAATTAGGTTTTAAAAAAGACTGTGTATTGTAGACTTCCTCTGCACACTTCCATTTTTGGATAGTAGACTTCCCGTGTAGACTTCCGATCAGTCGCTGGAAGTCTACGTTGAATGAGCTAACTAGTCACCAAATGAAAAAATTAGATTTACCCCATAAATATTAGTCTTAAACTTGTCAAACTAACACAGATGATAGAGACATAGGTACCACACATGTGAGAACAAAAAAACCATGAAATCTCTTAATAGAATGACTTATAATTAGATTTTAAAAAAGACTATGTATTGTAGACTTCCTCTGTACACTTCCATTTTTGGATAGTAGACTTCCCGTGTAGACTTCCGATCAGTCGCTGGAAGTCTATGTTGAATGAGCTAACTAGTCACCAAATGAAAAAATTAGATTTACCCCATAAATATTAGTCTTAAACTTGTCAAACTAACACAGATGATAGAGACATAGGTACCACACATGTGAGAAAAAAAAAACCATGAAATCTCTTAATAGAATGACATATAATTAGGTTTTAAAAAAGACTTTGTATTGTAGACTTCCTCTGTACACTTCCATTTTTCGATAGTAGACTTCCCGTGTAGACTTCCGATCAGTCGCTGGAAGTCTACGTTGAATGAGCTAACTAGTCACCAAATGAAAAAATTAGATTTACCCCATAAATATTAGTCTTAAACTTGTCAAACTAACACAGATGATAGAGACATAGGTACCACACATGTGAGAACAAAAAAACTATGAAATCTCTTAATAGAATGACATATAATTAGGTTTTAAAAAAGACTGTGTATTGTAGACTTCCTCTGTACACTTCCATTTTTCGATAGTAGACTTCTCGTGTAGACTTCCGATCACTCGCTGGAAGTTTACAGGGGGCACTTTTCCATTTTAGGCAGACGTTTTGCAGACTTCCAGGGAAGTCTTCACAACCGTAGACTTTCCTGGAAGTCTGCAAAGGGTAGTTTTGCATTTGACTAGAGGTTTGACTTTTTTGTGCAGACTTCCCTGGAAGCCTGCACAAAAAGAGGGGATAGTTTTGCATTTGACCAAATTTTGACTTTCTCCAGGGAAGTCTGCAAAGAAAAGTAGACTTCCTTGGAAGTCTGCAGCATTTGTAGACATCCGTACAAGACAGTTTTGCAATTGCGAATTTTTTCCGCAAGTCCGCAAATGGAATGCGAAGTTCCTAGGAAGTCTACAAAAAAAAAGGGTAGTTTTGCATTTGACCAAATTCGTTGATTTCAGTAGTAGACTTCCAGGGAAGTCTACACTATTTATCTACACTTTCTGGAAGTCTGCAAATATTGGTCAACGTTTTATTTTTTGGTCAAATGCAAAACTGCCTCTTTTTGTCTGTGCAGACTTCCCTGGAAGTCTACTTTCTCATTCCAAATGCAAAACTACCCTTACGTTTTTGCAGACTTCCCGGGAAGTCTGCACAAAAAAGTAAAACCTCTGGTCAAATGCAAAACTATCCCCATCTACGTGGCACTGTTTTTTTGTTTCCAAACGAATCATGCAGACTTCCTTGGAAGTCTACTTCGTATTTTTCACATAAATAGTCAAATGCAAATATACCCTCTTCGTTGACTTTTGGAAGTCTACACATAAAGTCTACGAATTTCAGATCTGAAATTTCTAAATGTTTTTGTTTTGATTACCTTTTCACACGTTGAGCTCGTATTTTGCTTCCTCCACCCCCGAAACTTAGAATTCTAACCGATTTTGGTGTCGTAAAGCAAGATTTGTGAGAAATCAACCCGTTTTTATAAATTATTTTCAAAACTAAACTTAGCAAGATTTATGGATGAAATTGTAGAGGAGAAGAAATGAAAGATGTTATAAGGATTAAATCAGACCATTAAGTACTCGAAAATCAGTTGTTGAGACATTAAGAGCTCGAAATTGGTTGTTCATGGTGGTTAGAAAATTGATGAAGATGACATTTTGGTAAATAAGTTGATTTATGTGGGATTGTTCAGACTTTTCATCTTTGATTGGAAGTCTACGAAACACAAAAGGAAGTCTACGTAATGACAGTTTTGTAATTAAATGGATAGTTTAGTTGCAAAGACTCAAAAAATAGAAGAAAGAGAAAGAGTGATGTAGTTTTGCATTTGACCAAGAAAAAGGGTGTAGTTCAGAAAACGTCCCTAAAAAAAAAGTCATATCGTAAGTTGATTAACTAAATTGTTTAGGCTAATTTAGGAAGTAAAAAAGTTGAATGGAACTCTTTTGATGTTTACCAATTTGGTATTGCTCTTTATGTTTACGACAAATATGTATTTTATTAATTTGACTCTGGCATATATTGTTTATAAACTCAGTGGTAATATGAGTTCTATCGCCTATACCTGGTCTGACCCGCCATGAAATCCAATGTTGAAATCATCCATATAAAATTTTTAATTAAAACCGATTTAAAAATCTTCTTTTCGTTTTGGCTGTAGTTTTGGTCATGTTGTAGAGTTAAGTGCCGCAATTAACGAATTTCTTACCCATGAACGTTGTTAGTTAAGCAACATATGACATCATTGGCTATAACTTATACATTTTAGCTATACTATATGTGAATCTTAGTGATATATATATTTTTGATCACCATCCACTATTTTGCAATGTGTTTCTAATGATTACTATTAATGAATAAAAATATATAAGTGGGAAATTAAAAAAAAACAAGCTACATATTATTATTTGTAGTAAATTAATTATTTAAAATTTATAAGATTGCTTCACTTTCATACAATTATATTTTTATATTTTATGTATTTCAATGTGTAGTTAATTTCATAATTAGCAAGTCCAAATATATATTAAATTATTTTAAAAAAAATCCCACGCGCAGCGTGGGTATAAAATCTAGAAACGCGATTCGATTGGTCCACGTCATTAGTTAACTTTATTTATTTTTCTTCCTTTAAAAATATTTGATAATAACAAGTAATATCCCATATTTCCTTTTTATTTTAGATATTAATGTTAATAAAAATTAAAAACGAAATTGTAAAAAACAAAAACCTCCTAAAATTACCATATATATATATATATATATATATTTGATCGTTTAATTTCTAGCTGTCTAATAGGTTTTGAAATACATCGTATCCTTTGTTTCGGTTTCTTTTATATGTTATATTCATCCATTTATATATTTTGTTACCTCATTGATGTTGATGATTTTGCTAACTATTTTCCTGTTTATCATGGTATGTGTGTTTCTCAAGTTTTTGCAGCTTACATCTTTTTGGAATTCACTCAAGGTGATTCAGAGTTCGAGTACCCGAAGTTTTAATCTCCATAGCTGATGTTTTTGGCGGAGGAGGAGTTGCAAGGATCATCATTCCGAGGCTTCGTCTCCTCTTCCCTCTCTGCGATGGAAGAAGACTGCCCGAAGTTGCCGATCAAGGGCAAAAGAAATAAAATAATCACAAGTGCTCTTCCTTACGTGAGCAACGTCCTTATCTCGGAGACATCATTGAATGTAGTTGAAAATTCATCCTTCATTTCTCTATCTTCATCAATTGAACGGGAAAGTGGGACGCGGTGGTGTTAGTAGTACCATTCAGGTTGATGGATTGGCTGGAGGTATGAGGAATTTGAACTTGTGAGAAAACTGGAGATGATAATGGTTTTGATTATGGTAAGAATGATTTCACGGAGCATGCCTGCAAGTATTGTGGTATCTCGAACCCGGCTTTTAGTGATGAGCAAGAACTTGCTTCTGATGCAAGGTATAATTTTTAAATAAACCTTTTCTTTTAAATTGTTAGTTAACTATATGTGTTTTCATTGTTAGTTAACTATATGTGTTTATATGTTCTCTTCGATTGGTATCACAAATTGGGAAGAATATGGGAATGAAACCGAAGGCGGAAGGTCCATATATAATATATTGCTCTTCCCTTCAGTTAAAGTTTTGATCCAAGTTTAAACCTTTTATGTTTGCATTAGTATTTCTATAAACTTAAGTATGCAAAAGTATAGTTAAAACATACGACAAGTCAAAATTTCACGTTCATACGTTCTTTAAAATTATTCTGATTCTCCAATAAAAAAGTCTATTTACCAACCAATTTATATGATTATCTCTAGACAAGAAAGAAATTTTTTGTAGGTGATTACTAAAAGAATGTATGTTTCCTGTTTCCACTTAGACATATGGCAAGGCAAGTGCTTGGTATAATCATTCAAAGAAACATCAAAAGGTGATTTAATGGTTTCAAACTGCTTATAATGGATCAAAAGGTACTAACAAACCAAATCTATTTATTGTTTTATGTTTCAACACAATTTTTCCAGTCACCTATAATCCAAGCCTACATACGGAAAATAGATTAGGCTATTAAAAGGCACACCTAAAGGTCGGTGTAGTTGATACTGATTATCAACGAGTTTTCGTCTTTGTCTAATGATATAATATAGTTTTTCTAATGTTTCTACCTTTTTGGTGGGTTCTCGGTTATTTGATTTTCGACTCTTTATGTTTATTGTGTTAAATTTTGATGTTTTATAATAGTTTTCATGTTTTGAGTAAATATTTTAGTTCTTTTGGTTTTTGATTCTATTGATAATTCATTGTATTATGTATGTTAATTCTTGATGTAATCCGATTTTCGTCATTTTTTTCATATTCGTCATGTCATCGTATCGGGAATGTGACTAATCATGTTTCCTATCTAACGTTTTAATTAGCATGTGGTTAATTATGTGCCTATCTATTGTTGTAATTTGATTATTATATGTATATATTTACGTAATAATTTTTAAATCTTTTTGTTTAGGTCCTTGGTTTTATATTAATGTACATTGGTGGAAGTAGATGTGGTTTCGGTTTTGATTGCCGCATTACCATTCATCTCACTCTCTTTATCTTTGAATCTTTTGTCCAGTAGAGAAGATGTTGATTGGATAGACGGCGTAAAGATGGTGGTGAATATGGCTTTTGATCACCATCCACTGTTTTGCTGAATGAACAGACGATTGGAGATCTACAACAAAAGTTTCAAAAAAAAAAGATCTACAACATATGCAAGCAGGGATATCTTTTGGAGTTACACATATTACTTCAAGGCTTTTTCCAGAAAGTATACAATTTGGGTAATTTGTCATGTTCATGCAATATAATCCCTCATAAGACCCAAGATTTGCTTTGTTACACAATGAATGGTTTACGTGAGCAGCTTGACATATATTGAGTGAAGATCTATCAAGGAATGAAAGTAATAATTAGATCGAAGAAACTTCGGAGAAGACTCAAGGAAAGTGGCTTTTTGTCGTTCTTGGTCTTTTACATGACTTTTGTGTATTTGCGCTTGAGACCTTAATTACTAAAGAACTTATGTTAGGATCTAAAGACTAGAGGGTCTTCCATGTATGCAATGAGTGACTTCAACGGAGGAACCATCATGTCAGAGGAGAACCATGAGAAGTGTAAATGTAGAGAGGAAACTTGAAAAACAATGTCTTTTGTATTGTATGTCTCTTTGTGCTCTTGAAACAATTTCTCGCCTCTTTTCTGAAAGTTATATCGTTTAAACGTTAATAAAAACAGGATAGAGAGGAGAAACAAGGAAGTGGATTCGAGCAAGAAAGTTGATAAAAAGAGTAAGAGAAGAGTGAAAAGAAGTATATAAATCTTATGATAAGTACTATGATTTTTATATATTTTCCAATGTAAAATGTCACCAAGAAGAAGTGTGACATTTGAGGATTTTAAATTAATGAAGGAGTTGCTATAATGAAATTTAAGAAAAATTGTCATTCTTTAATTTTTCCGCTTAAGTGTTTTCAAAACCAATTTCTAATTCCTTTTATTCGACGCACAAATATGTTTCTCTAAATTCAGATTTCGAATACATAAAATATTTTATTGGCTAATATCAATTTGTTGACTGATACAAAAACTTCTATACTTACAATATAAGAAAAACCTCACGCGTAGCGTGAGTGTAAAATCTAGTCTACTATATAAAAGTTGGATGGCTCTCTCGAGAGCTTGACACATCATCACGTTAAAACTGACACGTGGCATTCTCTATTCACTCAAACGATCGACTTCTCGTCTTCCCCTTTCACGCTTCCTTTAGTCCACATCTTCCTCTTCACTCCTCATGTCTCCTCCTTTTTCCGGTTACTTCTTTAACACAAATATCCCCCAAATAATATTAAGCTCCAACAGACGTCGAACGTGAGTTTTTTCAATCCCCAAATCACGAATGTTACAATAATATAGACCTAATTATCGATGCTTCGTCCGAATAATGGCCTAGGAATTGCAGTGAAGTCGGATGGAACGAAGAAAAAATGTGTGACCTTCGTGATCGACTACTCTAAATAGTTGAGGACATCGAGATCGCAATGATTGGCTTGAGTAGTATCTTCAAGAACGAATCAAGGTCAGAGATAGAACAAGTGCTCTTGGTAACTCCGTTTCGATTACCCGGAGATAAGGAAAAGATCAGCATCAACGCCGATTCCATTTTCTCCAAACGGTACACTTCTTGTCAAACTTTCCACGACTTCTCTCTTTAAGATATGGAATCCATTCGTCGCTGTTGGATTTCTAACTCATCTATCTTTACTCCCGTGAAAGTCTGATAATTAGATCTTTATAATTTTGTAATATTCGTTTCCCCTCTTTCATCTCGAATTTTCATCATGAAACATCGAAACTCGCCCATCTTCATTCGCCGGAACGAGAAGAAGAATTAACACTAGAAAGACGATCGATATATTGCTATCACCATTGGCCATTTAGCAATTTGGACCCTAGAGAAAGTTCAAGATTTAGGCGGAGCAAGAGCTAAAAATGAATGCAAAAGATGAAGAAACCTTTTAAAAAGCCACACCTACGTCTCTCTGGCTAAGAGATTTAGGGTCTCTTGACGTGGAACTTAGACGTATGAATTCACAAAAGCCTAACCTTTTATAACAATTCACGTACTTGGAAAATTACCTTGCTCGCTTGTGATTATAGCATGTTTATTGGAGACCTCCAAAAAAGGGTCTTAAAATTGTTTTTATTAAATTTAATGGGAATTTAGTTCTTAAGACACTCTGAACTATTTGTTCATACAATGGAGACACCAAATAAAGGTGTCTAAAAAAATAAAATATATATATATATATACCAGAGAAAAAAATTCAATGGAATGCCTTTGTAGTATCCACAACTTCATTTACATAATCCAGTTTATAAAAGAATACATGAACTAAACTCTGATCTGCTTAATTTTAAATAAACATTTATAGGGTTTCAAGTAAACAGATATTGGGTTTTCTACTATGAAAGAGGTCCAAACCTGAGTTTATCATCTATAAAATCCATCTTGGTTCCAATGACATGCAGTAAGGCTTTTGGTTCAACAAGTATCTTCACACCTTTCTCCTCCACCAGCTCATCAAATTTCCCTTTCTCATTTGAAATAATACCCGCAGAATAAAGTATCAACACACATGATTAAGAGCATGTAACATAGCACAAATGATAAATCGTCCATTCGCAAATAAGCAGATATAGATTTCAGTACATGGTTTAATATAAATATTGAATTCAAAAGTCTTATTACCATGATTATGCATATATTGTGTTTCACCTATATTCACAAATATATAGCAAAACAAAATTGTTGTATTTTCATATTTTGTAGATGCATACATATACAAAACAAGTAACTATACACAAAACAAATAATACACATAATTGGTTGTTCTTAAAAATAAGTGGACCCCCACCCCCCCCACACACACACAAAAGCTGAATAACATGTGGTAGAGCTATGATCACTACCTCTTCTTAGTCGCTCTTGTTCCAACATTTTCAATTTCTTCTCCTTCTTCTTCTTCTTCAGTCTCTCAAAATCTCAAATCTTCTTCAATTTTATAACATTACATAAAATGGTGTTGGTATATTATGTTACAAATCCCTTACTTAATGAAAATGGATTATCGCTAATCTCGTGGTAGGCCCAAACCCCATATAAATTTGGGCCTAGCAATTTTATTTTATTTTAAAGATAAAAATCTCTTAGGTTCAAACTTCGATGGAAGCTGTGGCTGTCTTCTTTCCAACCCTATCCTGAAATTAATTAATTTTTATTTTATAAATAAATTAATTCTCTGTTGTCTTTTTTTTTTTTTTTTTTTTTGTAAAACGATTTATCTGTTTTCGACTTTCGTGTGCGTTTGCCACCACAACATCGTCTTCTCCGGGTAAAAATTTCTTCATCTTCTTCTCTCTTCTGGGTTTTTACTCATTTCTCTTTGATTAGGTTCTCTCGCTTACATCTCCTTATCTTCTTCTTCTTCTTCTTCTTCGATTAATTTCGTGTTGAATCTTATTGATTCCATTTGCATGCTTGTTCTAAATCTATTGTTTTTTTTTTTGTAATTAGGGTTTTAAGTCTTCTCTAATGGCAGCTTCCAATTCAGAGAAAAATCCTCTTCTTCCAGGTATAAACAATCTGATCTGAGATATTTATGTTGATTCTTCAATTTTTCAATCTGGAATTGAATCGTTTCGAGTCAGATTTGGTGATTGGGTTTATTGTTTATCTTCCGAATTTAGAGTAAAGTTGTGGTTTTTTATGTTCATTGTAGATGAGAAAACCGAATCAATGGAGGAGAATAAGAGTACTACTAAACCGGAATCAACGAAGGAGAATAAGAGTAGTACTAAACCGGAATCAGCCTCTGGGAGTTCACCTTCATCAGCTGCTGATCCTGCTTTGAATTTCAATGCTTTTGATTTCTCTAATATGGCTGGTATCCTCAACGTAAGTGTGTACCTTTTCTTGTTCTAATAAAGTTATTATCTTCTTGGAGTTTTTAAAACTGATGGGTTTTTTTTCTTCTTGTAGGATCCAAGTATTAGGGAATTAGCTGAGCAAATAGCTAAAGATCCTGCCTTTAACCAATTGGCTGAGCAACTTCAGAGATCCATTCCGAACGCGGCTCAAGGTGGTGGTGCTGGTGGTTTTCCTAACATTGATCCACAACAGTATGTCTCCACAATGCAACAGGTTATGCATAACCCTGAATTTCAGACTATGGCGGAACGACTTGGTAACGCTTTAGTGAAGGTATTAAACGGAATAGATTTCAATCCGGTATAAATGGTGTGGCTTTTGAATGAATCTCTCTGTTGTTTTGCCTTTAGGATCCACAAATGTCTCCGTTTTTGGATGCGTTCTCGAATCCTGAAACAGCGGAGCATTTTACTGAGCGTATGGCGCGGATGAAAGAAGATCCCGAGTTGAAACCTATCTTAGATGAGATAGATGCTGGTGGTCCGTCTGCCATGATGAAGTGAGTTATATTGAAACTTTTCTTAAGGCTTGTTTCTTCTTGTGTTTGTATTTGTTTATGGAGGAAGAGTTTTTTTGTCTGGTGTTAAGGTACTGGAATGACAAAGATGTGCTGAAAAAGCTTGGTGAAGCAATGGGTATGCCTGTTGTAAACATGCCAGATGTGGCTGCTTCAGCTGAACCTGAGGTAGCAGAAGAAGGCGAAGAAGAAGAAGAGTCTATTGTTCATCAAACTGCCAGTCTTGGTGATGTTGAGGTTAAACGGTTTCCTACTTTGTTAAACGGTTCATATCATTTATGTATTGATTGGGGAATTAGGTGAAACAAGCAGAATTTCTATGCCGTATTTAAAATTCGTTTAGTTGAACTCTTTTATGGATTTGATTTGTTGATTCCATTAGGGTCTGAAAACTGCTTTGGCATCTGGTGGTAACAAAGACGAAGAAGATTCTGAGGGAAGGACAGCATTGCATTTTGCTTGTGGATACGGCGAGGTATGCAGTTCTCTTATCAATTCAGGGCAATTAAACATTCTTATTTAGATTATTCTCCTTTATCACTAGCTGGTGTTGAAGTTAAGAATCTTTATCATCATTCACTTGGTCGAGAAGTAACCGGTCTGCGGGTTCCATGGCATGATTACTTGTATTACGATTAAATATTTAGTGAAAGAACACTGAGATTGAACTGAGTTTGACCCTACTGAGCCCTTTCCTCAGTTGAAATGTGCTCAAGTTCTTATCGATGCTGGAGCAAGTGTTAACGCGGTTGACAAGAACAAGAACACACCTCTGCATTACGCTGCTGGTTACGGGAGGAAAGAGTGTGTAAGCCTTCTCCTAGAGAACGGGGCTGCAGTGTAAGTCTCACAACGATATACATGTGTAGAAACAACTCCATCAAACACTTTATCACAACTTTAGTTATATTTACGCTTTGTGTGTATGTGTGTGGTTGCAGCACTCTGCAAAACCTCGACGAGAAGACACCCATCGATGTAGCCAAGCTCAACAACCAGCTCGAGGTGGTGAAGCTACTTGAGAAGGATGCTTTCCTTTAAGCTCTTTAAGCTCATGTTATCTTTGAGAGATTTTATCTTTTGTGTCTTGAACCAATTTCAGACTTTTGTATACTTTTTTTCTTAGTTTATTTGTGTTTTATTAGCTTCTCTCTCTCCTTCTACATTGTCTCTTATGTTGTTTTTCATTTAAAAGTCAAATAAAAAAAGAAAGAGCAATCGGTGTTTTAAATGATATGATATGAGCTAGTGAAAATGTAACAATTAAACATCTCTCATAAGCACTGAAACACATTCTTAATGAATAGTTATCCTTTTATTGCATCATCAATTCTTCATTTTGATAAGTATAATTAAGAGCAACCGTCCTGACAGATTTTCCAAACGACTCATCTTTTTGGAGCAAGGCACTAGATAGATAGTCGATAATTCCACAAACCATTTGACGATTTTTGTTTACCTCCTGAATTAAATTATATTGAAATTTTTTTAGTAATAATAACTTAATAATTTGTTCTTCCACAAACAAACTCTATTGGCTTATTTGACTAGATCGGATTCTTCAATAAGTTTGTGAAATACAGTAGAAACTCTATAAATTAATACTCAATAAATTAATAAACTCTATAAATTAATAAATTTGGCCGGTCTCAAGTTGGGCCGGTGTAAAATATAACACAATTCGATAAGATAATAAGATAATAATTTTTTTAGAAATCTTATGTAAATATAGGGTTCCAATAATATCATAAATTAATATATGCTATATAAACATAACTAAAATATATTTATATATCATTTTAGTGTTTGTTTTTTTCTTAAAAATGAAATTTGTTTATAACTCCATCATTATTTGATATAGTATAAACAAACAAAGAGAATAAACTAATTTTATAATAATATAGCATAATATTAATTAAAAAAATTAAAACTAAATTATTTTAAAAAGATTATGGAAACTTTCTATTTCGGTAAATTAATAACCTATAAATTAATAAAATATTGTGGTCCCAACATTATTAATTTATAGAGTTTTTACTGTATATATTTTGAGGCTATGCAAAAGTCTTCAAGATAGCCTTTGGTGGCTTATCGTTCCAAACTTTTTTTATCGTTCCAAACTTTTTCGGATCTAAAAAGAGTGCTATTTTCATATATTTTTCTTATGATAAGTGAATTCACTTATCCAAATACACTTATCAATAACTTATCTGAATAAGTTAATTCACTTATGTTTTGCATATGTTTTTCATAATTGAAATAATCCATAGCGTTTAACTCGTGTATTAAATCATGTTGACAAAAAAATTTAGTAATAAATAAATTGAGAAACACAGTGTTGAAGAAAATTAGAAACTCACTTTGAGCAAGTTGCAGTCTCGCTTTACGGCGGCTATTAACACATGTTTATCAGTTTCGCTTAATTTGATTTGTTGATTTGTAACTTCACACTACAAGAAAACAGCGAGAAACCGACGGAAATATCCGTCGGAAGTCTGTCAGAATATGCGTTTTCCGACAGATTTCCGACGGATAAGTCCGTCGTTTCTATCTTGTCGGAAATGGTAAGTCTGTCGGAAATCCGTCACAAATGTCCGACGGATTTCCGACGGCTGTATTTCCGACAGCTTGCAGGAGTCCGGCAACACGTCGGAATTTCGTCGGATATACAGCCGTCGGTAATCCGTCGGTTTTGTTTCCGACGTATTTATTTCCGACAGATTTCCGGCGTATTTATTTCCGACAGCTTTCCGACGTAGTCGTAGAAATTATTAAAAATGATAATAAATTAAATAATAATTAATTTAATATAAATTTAAAATTTAAAATTTGAATTATTTAAATTAAAATAAAATTAAAAGTAGAAATTAAAATAAAATTAAAAGTAGAAATAAAAAGTAATATTGTTTTACAAAAACGTTGAAAATAAAAATCTAAATGGTGGGCCCCGGAAAATCTGGGTTGCGCCCCAAGTACTCCATCATCCGTTGCATCATCTCCCTCTCTTTGTCCCGCTCGGCTCTCTCCTTCTCCCGCTCGGCTTCTATGGCCTTTTGTGCATCTTGTATCTGTTGGACCGTCGTCTTCAATTCTGAAATTTCGGCGTCCTTCTCCTGCATCTGGGCTCTCAGCTCGGATGACTCGCTGTAGTAACGAGAAGACCCCGATGATCCTGCATCGTCGGGAAGACCATAAATCCGCCCTTTGCTCTGCGGAGCAACCTGCGGAACAAATTAAATTGTAAATGAAAAAGACTTGAAAACTATTTTAAATTTTACATACCTCTAAGACGAATTGGTTGATGATGTCGTCCGGGGCTTGGGTGAGGGGAGGGGTTCCGTCGATGGATGGCTGAGACAGAATGTACTCGTCTTCCATTCTTCGGACGCTCTCCTGAATCTCCTTAGCTACCGGATCCTGGACGACACCATCCTTGTCGGTGTGTGTTGCTAGCAGAAGTTCCAAGTTGTTGGGTTCCCGACCCAACTTCTTAGCCTGCAGTTGTTAGATATTTATTTGATAATATAAATGTATAAAACTAAAAAAAAAATTAATAAAATCAAGACGTACATAAAAAACTTACCATATCCCTAGCCTTTGTCTTCTTGCTGGTAGCTCCAAGGTTGTGGGTGGCTGCACCCTTGCCCTTGCGCGTGTTGTTCCGGTTGCTAGAGTGATATATAGAGCTCTCCTTGGTAGCCTCTAGTTGCCAATATGCGATGAACCCGTTCCACAACTTCGTCTTCTCTTTCATCTCCTTTGGCACCTGACCGTGTTGCCACTTATCCTTCCACTCGAACAACTTCTTCGAGTAGTGCACTCCTGCATAAGAGTCGAATTCCCTCCTGACCAGAGCGGTCAAGTGTGGTTCCCACCTAAATTCTTGCTGCAAAAAGAAACATTAAATATAAATAATAATAATTTAAATGAAAGTAAAAATTGTGAAAACAGATGACTTACCGAAAATTAGCGAAACCACATTTCTTGATCCTCCAGTGGCATGGCGGTGTACGTCGCATAAGGACGGCTGAGCAAAGAGTTTTCCATCTTGTTGAGGGACTTCGAAATCCCGCTGCGAGAATCACCAAACCTACGGGAAAAAATGTAACAATATAATAACATTAGTCACAATTAATTAAATTTATTAAAAAAAAACCAAAAATGGAACAAAAAACTTACCATCTGTCTCTACCGAGCTGGTCTGGATGGAGATTAGTCAACCTCTCTCGTCCAGGAAGACCCATGAAGTCCTCGACGCTAATCTGCGACGGTGCTGTGGTGGCTGGTGGTGTCACCGGCGTCTGTAGAGGTGTAGACGACGGTGTAGGTGTAGACGTCGAAGTCGAACGAGGTCTACTCACACGACGACGACGTTCGCCGCTGCCAGATGCAGCAGCGAAATCACCGTAATCCCTACATTTATATGAAAATATATTTTAAATATATGAAAAATCTATTTTTTCAAATAATGGTAAAATTATTAAGAAATTCAAAAGTTATAAAGTTTTTAAAAGTTTTAGTAAAACTGTTAAAAAAATCTTATAAAACTATTTAAAAACCGTGTAAAACTGTTTATAAGGTTTTTGTAAAGTTTTATAATTATAATAATTATAAAAATTTTAAAAATTTCGAAATTGGTTAAATATATAATTATAAAAATATAATGGTTTAAAAAAACATTTCTTTAAATTTCCAAAATTCTAAAACTTAAAATTAATCCTTAAAATTGTTTAAAAATTCACAAACTAATTCACAAACATTTCTTAAATTTCCCTAAATTCACAAACTAATTCACAAATATAATTTTCCTAAATCTAATTATTTTTAATTTTTTAAAAAATAGATATAAATTAAAAAATT
This sequence comes from Draba incana, assembly GCA_963576765.1. Lineage (NCBI taxonomy): Eukaryota > Viridiplantae > Streptophyta > Magnoliopsida > Brassicales > Brassicaceae > Draba > Draba incana. Next base: position 4,703,226 of record OY755212.1, on the reverse strand, counting down.
GATTAATTATCTTAAAATTTAGAAATTGTTTAAATATTTAATTATAAAATTACCATTGTTTTAAAAAACATTTCATAAATTTCCAAATTCCTAATTCACAAATTCCAAATTAACAAAGTCCAAATTCCTAATTCACAAATTCACAATTTCATAATTCTTCCAAATTCCAAATTCACAAATTCCAAATTCCTAATTCACAAATTCTAAATTCCTAATTCACAAATTCCTAATTCATAAATTAAATGAGATAATTTGAGGAAACTTACAAATGAGAAGGAATATCCCCCGCCATTCGTAATCCGGCGAAGAGGAGCGGCGGAATCCGGCGAGGAGGAGCGGCGAAATCGGCGGCGGCGAGGACGAGAAGATGAAGAGGCGGAGGTGCGGTGGGGGAGAGGATCGGAGGAGAAGAAACGCGGTGGGGGAGAGGCTCGGGGTCGAATTCCGACGAGGAGGAGCGGCGAAATCGGCGGTCGGAGGCAAATCGCGATCGGAGGAGGATTTCAACGCATGGAGAAGAAGAAGAAGACTCGTCTGTTAATAACCCAGAATTTCCGACGGATTAAAATCTGTCGGAAATCCGTCGGTTTTTAATTTTCATTTCGCGGTATTTATTTTTCATTTCGCGGTTAAAATTTGGCACATCTGTCGGAAATATGTCGGAAAAATAGATATATTTCCGACTGATTTCCGACAGATGCTTAAAAGACGACACGTTTTACCCTAAATCTGTCGGAAATCTGTCGAAAATATATCTATTTTTCTGACAGATTTCCGACAGATTTAGGGTAAAACGTGTTAACGATTCGTTTTTGTAGTTACAAGGGAATAGCATGGTTGGAGCATGATTTAGAAGATAAAATAGTTGATAATATTATTGTTACTTTCAAATTCTAAACATTTGGTTTTTAGGATTTTTTCGTAAACATCTATGTTTATGTATATGTAACTGTATAAAATGTTTTTGGTTAAACCATGAGCAAATCGCAAATCATATTCTGTATATCAGCCACAAGGTTATTTACTCAATTATCTTTTACCTTTAGTTGTTAGAATCGTATGTCGAGACTTTGTCTTCTCGGAATTCTGGAATTTGACATGAAATCCCCAAACCTGTCGGAAATCTGTAGGAAAAATAAATATATTTCCGACAGATTTCCGACAGATGTAAGGGTAACACGTGTCGTCTTTTAAGGTTAGCATGATATGAATATTGCGTCGGAAATCTGTCGGAAATATAGATATATTTCCGACAGATTTCCGACGGATGCTTCAAAATAACAAAAAAAAAACAGAGGAGCCAGTGTCGATCGACAACCCTATACCGTCGATCGACACATGTTTTGGCAAGATATACGCAGATGAATTTTTTTATAAGAATATTATATAAATATCCGTTTTTGTCGGAAATTTGTCGGAAATATATATATTTCCGACATATTTCCGACGGAAAATCATTTTAAAAAAAAAAATAGAAAAATATAAATTATCTGAAATTCTTGTTTATGTTAACAGATACAAACATATAATGTAACTAATCTGAGTCTGAGTCTGAGTCTGAGTCTGATCCTTCCGAAGGAATTGTGTCTTCGTCTTCATCAAATTCTCCAACTTCTTCTTATGATTCTGAATGTACGATATTATCACCAAATTCAGTGAAATCAACAAAAAGGTCCACCGCTGAAGAATGATCAACTGGAGCCATCAGAGTAATTCTAGTTGGTTGCATAGCATCTTGCTCAACAACTCCATATAGTCTCTCTCTTGGATTAATTGGAGTCACTGTAATCCAAGGATCTCCTCGATGTGTTACCCTAGGGTAAGAAATGTAGCATACCTGAAACAAACATATTTAGTTTAGGCAATTACAATATCATTATTTATCTATAACGCACGTATTATAAAATTTTAAAATCAAACCTGGTCTGCCTGTGATGCTAGGATGAATGGGTCATAATTTTGCAGTCTCCTAGAAGAATTTACTGAAGTGACGCCCAATTGGCTCACCTGGACACCTTCTGGATATGACGGATCATACCACTCACACAAGAAAACAATGCACCTCATGCCCAACATTCCTGGATAGCGCACTTGCAATATTTCTTTGAGAATCCCGTAGTAGACTACATCACCACTTGTAGCTGAAATACTGTAATCTGCAGTTGCCCTCGGCCTTTCTTCATGAATCCTAAATGAAAATCCCCAAGTGCAATACCGAACGTATGAAGTTGCTTCGAAGCTTGGGCCAGAAACTATCTCTTGTAACCATGTCAGAAACCTTTCTCCATTCTTCATTCCTTCAGAAACCTGAGATAATAATTTAGACAAATTAATAAACAAACATTTAATTAAGTAATAATTAATTCACTAATTTTAAGATATATAAGCGTTTTTTTTAAGCTTACGTAATATTGCAGCCAATTTGGAAACTCGGTTTCCTTAGATTCTCCAAGTTTGTCTTATGTCATTTCCGGATAATAGCGACGTATTGATGCAATGTAAATCCTGAAAGCAAACAAAAATATATAACATATGAAACCTATATATTACTTAGGTATTAAAAACAAGAAGTATTTAAATAAGTTCTGTTTTTACCTTTCGTACTCCGCCATCTCCTCACAATTCGTTAGGATATACATATGTAAGTGACTCCACTCATCTTGTGATAGGAAGCGTCTCTTCCCTCTCCCAATCACTCGGCCAACTTGCGAAAACAACTCAGGGACCAGCGCGGCATACGTGACTCTCTCACCTCTATCATCATGACGAGCAGGACGTCTACTCTTCGTACGAACTTCCCGCGGAAAGTAATATTCCGCAAACTGTGATGATTCTTCATTGATACTCTGTGCGACAATAGAAACTTCAACTCGAGCCAAATGTTTGACCTTCTTCTTTAGATGGAACATGTACCGCTCGAAAGGATACATCCAACAAAATTGAACGGGACCACCTAGTTCGGCTTCGCGGGGGAGGTGTAGGGGAAGATGTTCCATAACACCAAAAAAAAGACGGCGGAAAGATCTTCTCAAGATTGCAAAGGATCACTGGTATATTGGTATCTAAATTGCGGATCCCCTCAACTGTAAGTGTCCTCGTGCATAAATCCCTAAAGAAAGCACCAACTGCTGCAATAGATTCGTGGACAGTTTGAGGAAGGAGATGGGTAAAAGCAAATGGAAGAAGCCTCTGCATCAGTACATGACAATCATGACTCTTCAGTCCCAAAAACTTTAGGTATCGCGAGTCTAAGCAGTTAACCAGATTAGCTGCATATCCATCAGTGAATTTAACTTCGTCTTTAATCCACCGGAAAAATTCTCTTATCTTTTGTATTTGCAATCGGTACAGAGGAAAAGGATATGTACCATCGGGAAGACGATCAAGATAATCACGGTAGCAAATCTTTGAAACATCCATCCTAGACTTCACATTGTCTTTTGTCTTTCCCGGGATGTTTAACACCGTATTCATGATGTTGTCAACGAAGTTCTTTTCAATATGCATCACATCGAGGTTATGCCTTAATAAATGATCCTTCCAGTACGGCAAATCTCAAAATATACTCTTCTTGTGCCAGTTGTGAGCTTCCCCTACACCACAAAGCGGTTCATGCCCATTACCCCCACAATCAGGAGTCCTCTCAGCACCAAAATCTCTCAAGTGCTCCAATATAGTACGACCGTATATCTCATCAATTGGAGCATCAAACACTTGTTTATTTTTCTTAAATAATCTTTTAGACCGACGATAGGGATGGCCGTCCGATAGAAACCTTCTATGGCAATCAAACCAACATGGCTTTCTTCCATTCTCAATTGGAAAGCGTCAGTGTTGTCTTGGCAAAACGGGCACGATAATCTTCCATGAGTAGTCCTTCCAGATAGCATACCGTATGCTGGGAAATCGCTAATAGTCCACATAAGGACCGCACGCATCAGTAAATTCTGCTTCTGTGAAACATCAAACGCTTCGACACCGTGACTCCATAGCATTTGTAACTCATAAATCAATGGCTGGAGGAATACATCAAGTGATCTCTTCGGATGCTCAGGGCCGGGAATAAGAACGGAGAGGAATAAAAACTCTCGACGCATGCACATACCAGGGGGCAAATTGTACGGTGTTACGATTACGATCCACAAAGAATACTGCCTTCCATACTTCCCAAATGGGTTGAAACCATCCGTACTTAACCCGAGGTACACATTTCTTGACTCGTATGCAAAATCCGGATACAACATTTGAAAATGTTTCCACGCTTTTGCATCTGAAGGATGTGTAATCTCTCCATCTTGACGATGCTTTGCATGCCATCTCATTTGTTCTGCCATTCGTGCAGATTGATATAACCTCTTTAACCTCGCTGTCAATGGTAAGTACCACATACGTTTATATGGAATTGGAACTCTCCCACCAGTTTCCTGATACCGTGGTTTACGACAAAATTTACATCTTCTCCGGTCATCGTCTTCTCTCCAATATAGCATACAGTTGTCGATGCATACATCTATCACCTGATACGGCAGACCAAGACCAGCTACAAGTTTCTGTATCTCGTAGTATGATGCAGGTGCCTGATTATCTTCAGGCAAAATATCTTTCACAAAATCTGCTATCGCATCAACACACTCTTCCGCCAAATTGAAGTCCGTCTTAAGGGTCATCAGTCTACTAGCAGTTGATAAAGGGGAATGTCCGTCTCTACACCCATGATATAATGGCTGCTTCTCTGCGTCTAACATATCAAAAAATCTTCTAGCTTCTTCATTTGGTTCTTCTACTCTATCCTCCCCTATTACGATCGATGGCAAATTCTCTCTAAACGCATCATGAACCATCTCAGCGGTACCTACACCAAAATCTACTTCCGTTCTATGTTCGCCAAAGCTATATGTTCTATGTTCACCTAAGTTATCCGTTCTATGTTCGCCTAAGCTATCCGCAACATATGGTGCACTGCTACTACTAGCACCATCATTATTAGTATCTTCATGAAAAAACCAAATTTTGTATCCCGGCATAAAACCATTGGTATACAAGTGATGCCAAAATTGTTCTACATTAACATTACGCGCATTGCAACAATTTAAACATGGACATTTTATCACCTTTCGATTCTCAACAACCGCCATGAACTCGCATATACCTCGTGCATAACTTTCATTTAATGTCTTCGACTCCGGATCATACATCTCTTCATCCATCCACGATCTATAATATCTAGAAGATGACATCTCACTCTCTTAACGATTTTTTCTAACAAATGTTTGGTTGGAAGTTGTTGTTGTTTTGTGAGTGAATGAAGATGTGTGGAATCATATATATAAATACGCTGCCCGTCGGAAAGCCAACGGATATAATAACGACTATATAACGGCTGTTTTTCCGACAGATTTCCGACAGCTAGTTGGGTGTTTGTCGGAAATCTGTCGGAAACTATTAACGGTTCATATTTTCCGACGGATTTCCGACAGCTTACCGGAATCTCCTCCGGCGTCGGCACCGGCTAGTTACACGGTCCAATAATCCGACCGATTTCCGACGGTCTTCTTATCCGTCGGAAATAATTCCGACAGATTGCCGACGGAATTGGAAAATTTCAGTTACGTCGGAAATCGGTCGAATTACCGTCAGAAATTCCGTCGGATTTGCGGCTGTTTTCTTGTAGTGTCACTAATAACCTCTTTGTTTGGTTCTCATATGCACGGTATCCTTCAGGTCAGCATCTCTTTCAATTATTCCCTTTAAATCATACTTAACAATCTCGTCTTTCCCATAGAATATATTTTCCATGACGATCATGTAATGTGTTATATGTCCATCAATGGCCTACAAGAAAATAGGGCATCAATCAAACGCCAATAATCAAATACTAAAACAAGAGAGTATACCTGATATGCTCTAAAAATCTTTCTAAGACAAATGGCATATGTTGTTTTGAGGTAGCTGAAATATACACGAGCCATTTAGTCCACAAAGGACTGGCATTCTATCTCCTTAATATCTTTAACAACACATTATAAATAGCAATTTGATATGAAAAGTTCGTTTCTTCTTCCACAAACAAATTCTATTGGGGTTCTTATTTGATAAGATCGGATTCTTCAGTAAGTTTGTGAAATATATATTTTGATGGCTTCGAGTAGCAGTGTTGTTCCAACTTTTTCGCATCTTCTATGCAAATCTAAAAGGAAGACATTTTCATATGTTTTTCAGATGATAAGTTAATTCATGTATCTGAATACACTTATCCAATAACTCATTTGAATAAGTTAATTCACTTATGTTTTGCTTAAATTTTTCATAATTGAAATTTAACCAACTTTTTTTTCTATAAACCAAGCCAAATAGTTGAGTTAACCAAGCAAGATGATCATCTGTCAATTTCAAGTGGGAAGGAGATAAAATCCAGGAAGTCAACAAAATATAAAAAGATAATATGGTTATACTTTAAACAAGACCAGTCATCCACAAACGGTGGTTACTTATGTAACACCCCAAACCGAAAATTGGAAATTCGGTAAGGGTGTCGATCGACACCCATATGGTGAGTGTCGATCGACACCATACGTTTTTGACCGATTGGGTTAAAAATTCTAATCGCGGTTTGGCTCGGTTTAGTGGAATAAACCTAGGGTTCCGTATTTATAAGTCGAGGTAGACTTGTGGCCGCAGAAGATCAGAGGAACGAGAGTGTTGAGAGAGAATCGAGTGTTTGTAAGAATCGTTCGTGTTCTCGAAGCCTTGTTGATCCTTGGGAGAGTTGAGGTGTTGAGGGCAGTTTCTGCTCGGTTTTGGAGGAGGCAATCGGCAGGGGAGATCAAGTCGGATTGGAGCAAAATTTGGAGGGTAAGTTCTCCGCTTGTGTTTTGATTGAGTATTCGCTGAGTTATCGTTGTTTTTGTGAGAGAGGTTTCTGCAGATTCGAATCTGCGATCAGTCTGCTTCGAGGGAGGATTCCCGTCGAACCGGAGAGAATCAGGAGATGATCCTTATACCGTTGGAAAGATAGTTCTGTCTAGTTTCTATATCAGGTTTCGGATCCTGATTCGGAGGTAGGCTCCGTTCTCTGTGTTCGTTTTATTTCAGGGAGTCGGTTCTGAAATCTCTGTTTTTCCAGTTTCGTTTAGCAAGATTGTGGGCTGGTTTGCCGTCGATCCTGTGGGAGTTAGGAGGCGATCTACATACCGTTGTGTAGGTCTCGGTGTCTAGTTTTCAGAACAGTTTTCCGATTCTGTTTCGAAGCTGGGGTTGAGAAGATAATTGACCCGAAATCAGAGGCTTAGGGTTCTTCATCTTTCAATCCGTTTCTAAGGTGAGTGCGTGATCGCTTAGGAATGCTAAAATTCGCTGATAAATTGAGTGATGGATCATGTGTTTGTTATTTCGATGTGGTAACGATTGTTGTGTCTCTGTGTCGTGTACGAATCGTGGTGTTCCGTGTTGTTTGATTTGTTCGCTGCTTTCCGAGACGAGTCGGGTGAGGATAGGCTCAATTTTTTTGGTCTCAGAAACAGAGTGTCGATCGACGCCTAGTGGCAGTGTCGATCGACACCCTGCGGGGAAGTTGATACTCGTTTCGACGAGTGTCGATCGACACCATGGTGGAGTGTTGATCGACATCCGTTATTGTTTGCCAAACCTTGTGTGAATTATTGTAAATCGGAAATGGTTTAATCTAACTGGGAATTGGTTAATTAAATCGGAATTGGGTTAAATACTAATTTGAATTTTAATTAATGAGTAATCGAATTTGTCATTAAATGTGGTTTGTGTTAAATTGTTAGCGGGATGACCTTTTTCCCTTTGAGTTGCAGGTAAAGGAAAAGTGTGATCGTGGAATCGAGGCCGAGAGAAGAGGATGATAGGGTTTTTATGGTTTTATTGTTTAGTCTAGTGAACCAGTTGGTTAGTTTGCTAGATAATTTTTATTTCATTCCTGAATTCTGGTGTTTGAATTAAATGATTTAAAAGAGTTATCTAATAATGGATTGTTTATTGGTTTAATTGTTTTTGTTCCACTTAGAAATGTTAGTATAAAAAAAAAAAAAAAAAAAAATTTGGGTGTTACAACTTATGCATAATCAAGAAACTATATAGCAATCGTTCAAGATAAATGCACATGAAGATAATGTGATTTTTGGTCTACTTTAAGTGCTTCTTACCTTGATTATGCAGAGGTTTTGTACCAAAACGCTTAATTAGAAGCCGTAATCCGTAACTGTTTCTACAAAATATGAAAATTGAAGACGATTATACTCTAAATAAATCATTCATGCATGAACTATGGTGATTTATTAATACTCAAGACAAAAACAGTCATTCACTAACTATAGTCACACATCTAAAAAAGAAACTTCTTACACAAGAAACTTCTCACTCAAGAAACTATATCTCAGTCGTTCAACTCTAGAAAAATTGTAGACGATTGTTGCTTTTTCAGTTTACTTTCTCATTGTATGTTTGTTTTCTTGATCACTGATTTGTTTTGTTTCTATTTTTAGATGCACTCTAAAAATAATTATAGTAACAAAGTATGATGGATTATGTAGGTACATCTTCGTGTTCTAAACTTCTAATCCATAATTTACAATCACTTACCAAAATGCATATCCATTTATAGTCATTTATGAGAAAACAAACCAATATAGTAAACATATTTTATGTAGCTGGTTGCGTTTTTCTCGTATTTTTTTTTCTATGTCAACTAGCGTTTTCTTTTTCAATAGTTTATAGTCAACTAGCGTTTTTATGTCAACTCCTCTCTTTGTCTATGTGATCGATTCAAATCCGATCTGGGGAGATTTCTAAAGAACTTTGACTTTTGCTCTCAAGCTTTTTCGTCTCTTCTTCAACTCAATCTCCAGGTTCGCTAGTGAGCTTCTCTATTTCCCGATTTGATTTGCGTTTCAGATTTGTTTATTTAGATCAATGAGTAAAGAGTAGATTTATTGGGTTTTGTTGAATAATAATGTGTATGTTTATAGAATTAATCTTCATATGAATATATACGAGTGATGAAAGCAATATATACTTTAACTTTGATTTGCAGTCATATTGGTGTTATGGGTTTCTTTGTTGTTTTAAATCGGATTGTCCTTGCTCTGTTCAAGTTTATTGAAAAAGGAATATTGATTCTTATTATTTTTATTTTTCTTTTTCTTGGTGAAAACAGTTTTATGGAAACTCGTTTCATGATTTCATCTTGCAATTTGCCCCATATTTAGTATTTGAATCAATGCTTTGGTATAGAAGAGTGGGTTTGCTATGGATTTTAATCTCTTAAGAAAGTAAGATTGATTAGTGGTTATAATTGCATGCTGTATTTATTGTATGTGATATGGTAAATATGCATAGAACTATTGTGTCTTCTTGATCTCCATTGTTAGTTCTTGTACGTTTCAAGGTACTTCCTGTCTCTTTCTTGTCATTGTTTGTGTAAACTTATTTGGTAGATATAGATACATGTCAAAACTAGGACTAATGCTAAAACAGAACATTTCTCTTTTGTAGGATACATTGAGGTTTCTAATATAGTCTTTTTTCTCCTCCTTCTTCTTTTACCTTGGACAATGGAATCTGAGGGAGTGTCACTACCATTGATCCACGAACATTCGATGGTGCCGTGGAATCATTTGGGGAAAGGTGATTGTTGTGGAGGCTTTGACGCTATCACTGATGGCTTCTACTGCAAGCGCTGCGACTTTTTCGTCCACAAGAAATGTAGTGAATCCTCCGAGTATTTCCAACACCCGTCACACTCCAGTCACACACTTGAGCTTCAAAGAAATGCACATCATAATTGCAATTTATGTGGAAGGAGAATCTATTATCTACTCTATCGTTGTGAGATTTGTGACTTCAACATTGATCTAAATTGTCTCAAGTACCCACCACCGGAGGTTATCGACGTTTCCGAGACGCATCAACACAAGCTCACCCTTCACAAGGAGCAGATCTACACATTCCACTGTTATGCTAAAAGTTGTAGCAAGACTGGTGAAAATGAGTTTGCTTACAAATGTCATGAATGTGATTTAACTTTCCATGTGGATTGCGTAGGGCATCGGCTCAAACACCCGTTAGAGGTAAACCTCGCCTAACACCTTTTATAATAAGAAAATTTGATCTAACTTTTCTTCCTCTTCTTTTTCTTAGTATACAACGATAGACGCTGGTGAGAGAGTGTCACTACCATGGATCCACAATCATTTTATGTTGCCTTGGAATGATCTGAGGAAAGGTCATTGTTGTGGACGCTTTGAATCTATCAGTGACGGCTACATCTGCCAAAGATGTGATGTTTTCTTTCACAAGAAATGTAGCAAAAGAGAATCCTTTGAATGTATACAACACCCATCTAACTCCCTTCACCCTCTTTGGCTTCGAAGTGCTCCACGTTATTCAAATACTTGCGATATTTGTGGAAAGATAATCGTCGATCTATTCTATGATTGTGAGATATGTAACTTTGACGTGGACCTATATTGTCTCAAGTACCCACCACCAGCGGTTATCGACGTTTCCGAGACGCATCAACACAAGCTCACCCTTCTAAAAGAGAGTATGGATTTCGACTGTGATGCTAAATGTGGCAAGACTGGTGACGATGAGTTTGGTTACAAATGTTATGAATGTGATTTATACTTTCATGTGGATTGCGTATGGCATCCATCAGAGGCAAAACACACGTTGGAGGTAAACCATTCTTACCACCCCTTGCATCCTCTTAAACTCCACATGGGCCAATTTCCAGATTATTCTGATGGAAAATGTCGCCTTTGTGGAAATGAGATTGATCGTAGATTGTTCTACCACTGTTCTTCATGTAACTTCTCTTTAGATATGCGTTGTGTATTAAAGCCACCACCACAATCACTTTTGGATTTGAAAGCTCATGATCACCAACTCACCCTTCTCCCAAGACTCGATTCTTTTACATGTAATGCTTGTGGCTTGAAGGGAGATCGAAGCCCTTACGTATGTTTTCAGTGTGGTTTCATGATCCATCAGGACTGTCTTAACCTTCCACGCGTTATAAACATCAATCGGCATGATCACCGTATATCTCGCACTTCAGTTCTTGGTGTTCTGAATTCTATTTGTGGAGTTTGTCACAAGAAGGTGGATTGGATTTATGGGGGTTATTCTTGTCAGAGGTGTCCTAACTATATCGTTCATTCGAAATGCGCTACAAGGAAGGATGTTTGGAACGGGAAAGAACTCGAAGAAGTACCTGAGGAAGTAGAAGATATAGAGCCATATGTGGTCATAGATGAAAACACAATACAACATTTCAGCCACAAAGAGCATAACCTTAGACTTCACGTTAATGGTGTTGTGTTTGAGGAGAACAAGCGGTGCAGAGCATGCATCCATCCCATCGGTTTTCAATCCTTCTATGGCTGTTTGGATTGTGATTTCATTCTCCACCAAAACTGCGCCGAACTTCCCAAAAGGAAAAGGCATGCGCTACACAACGACCGCCTTACTTTAGTTACAAGCGAGGTTGACGCTTTTCTTTGTGCAGTTTGTGGTATATTGTCTAATGGTTTCGTTTACCAGCATTTGGGCATGAAATTAGACGTCCGGTGCATTTCAATTTCTGAGCCATTTTTCCATCCAAGTCATCCCGATCATCCCTTATACTACATGTCACGAGACAAAGGTGAAATATGCATTGGTTGCAAACAGAAGGTATCGGACATTCAAACATGCATTGAAGATGATTGTGAATTTGTCTTATGCTTCTATTGCGCCACTTTACCAAAAGTGGTAAAGCATAGAGTAGACAATCATCCTCTCTCGCTACGTTATGGTGGCGAAAAGGAAAGTGGTAAATGCTGGTGTGACATTTGTGAGAAAGAGTCTGATCCAAGGAAGTTGTGGTTCTACACGTGTAAAGATCACCGGGCTTGTTTGCATACAGAGTGTGTGCTCGGAGAAAATGCAGGGCTCATGCCAAGAAGTATGCTAAAAGAATTGGGGAAACCGCTCGGAGAATATGCATGGGGGATCATGCCAAGAAGTACGATAAAAGAATGGCGACACTCGCTGGAGGTGGTGATCAATAATAGTGTAACTCGTCCAATTTGCAGGAAGTGTGAGTTGCGTTGCATGTACCCTATCTTCTTCAAGTTGCTTGGAACCTCAGATACATACTTTTGCCGTCTCGGATGCTATATTGATTTCCTTTTAAAAACTTAAGAAAAACAGAATAAGGTATGTGAATTTCTTTGATCTCCTCTGTTTGCTTCTCATGGTCATCAGATTTGTTAAGACTCTTTCAATGGTGATTTCGTTGTATGTGTAGCTAAAGGAGCCTTATATCTTGTAAACTCATCCATGAGATCAAGTTTTCTTCGGTGTGATTATTTTCCAATTCTTGATCTTGAATATTTTGCAATTCGTAAACTATGATTGTATCGTGAATGTCTAATTCCCTCTAACAACACTCCTATGATCTCTGTTATGCTTGAGTCGTGAGTATAGCTGAAAACTCTCATTCACTATCTGTTTGTGAACGTAAATATAATTTCTTTTGAATCCTTCTTTTAGGTTTTTAGTTAAATCTAGGCATTAATAATATTGGTTACTTTGTTGAAATTTATCTGATTATCTAGATTGAACGAAGACTTGATAAGATTTCTCGAGTATATTAAATAATTAAGACATATCATTATGGTTTTTTTTTGTTTTTTTTTTTCAACACATTGAATTATCATTAGATTAGGCGGTTACAATCCCACACAGGGACATTGTTCAGATCCATAACGGATGTCATCGAAAATACAATAACCCCAAATAAACTACAAAAGCATAAAATGAAATACAATATTAAGAACTTGATAAAAGCCAATGTTTTGAAAACCGGACCGGCGACCGAACCGGAGAAACTTTTGGGTCATGGGTAAATGTGGTCCGACCGGGTCGAACCGGGTTTAATAATTTTTAAAAAATAGTAATATAAATAGTTTTGTATAACTATAATATCCAAAATTCCAAATATATAATATAGCCTTTGAATAAACATATATTTTAAAAATTAGAAAAATCATTTTAATAACAAAAAAACTATTCAAAAACAAAATTTAATGAGAAATAGTTAAGTTTATATGTAAAAAAAATAAAAAACATTAAACCATAACAAAAATTACTAAATTCAAAACTAGTATTTGTTTCTATAAATTTAAATCATAAAAGATTTAAATATGAAAAAAAAAGGAAACTTTTTATAAAAAAAAACCTCAAACCCGGGTCAACCCAACCCGACTAGCTGGCCGGTTCACGGTTGAATCCGGTCCGACCCCCGGTCCGGTCCGGTTTTCAAAACACTGATAAAAGCAAAAGAGTTACAAAAATTGTTTGCAAACTCCTCCAAGATAGATAGGGAGCCAAAGTTTGAATCCGAGAGCTTGTTCGAACTACTGTAAACGTTGGCCGAAGCTTTAACCATTGCATATCCGACCACCGAAAATTCAATAAGCAAAACCCAGTCCACGGGACATTTCATTGTTGAACTTTGGAGAGGGACACTCGTGGCATCACCTTTCTTTAAAACCACAACCATAACATGGTAATACATAGCTCGCTTGGTTAAGACCAAAAGCGTAGAGCTTAAAGAAACTCGCACCCTAAAGATGAAGAATTTCCTCGGTTGTGAAACCGGAAGCCAATCACCTCTCATAGAGAGGGAAAATGGACGCCTGAATCTAACCTCGATAGAGGAAGAAGAAACACGCGATTTAATCAACCGGGCCCGATTCCATTGAGCAACAATCCAAAATATGCAAGTAATCACAACTCTAGATATGAGACCTAAGGCATATCTAAGAGTTATACAACTTACACTTATGATTGAGGGAATGGCTTTAGAAATTAGATTATTAGGCATGTTTCCAATTGTAAAGGTTACAAGGTTTTTAAAGAACCTAAAAAACTTGGAATTTCTCACATAGGAGATGATGGAATTGCTCTTCGAAACATACACCGATTTCATAACTCGGAGCCAATTCCGTTGAGAACCCACACCTTCTAGTCCTACCAACCCAACTCTAGCTATGAATACTAGGGCACATCGGTGAACTATCCAGCCTAAGATTACACGATTTGTATTTCCAAATCTAGAGAAAATTGGTCTTCTTTCTGTAGAGCTGAAAACTTACTCCACAAATTTAACCTGAGTATTGAGAAGGTATGAATTAAACTCACAGTCACTTGAAGTATTGGCCTTTATCGGCAGGATAGGCCGGATAGGCCAGAGCCACCAATAACGATTGTTAGAGGGCTTTAGCATCTTTGAGTATTTAGGTTGGTCATCGGAGACTGTCTTGTCAAAAATTTTATCTGTGACGGTCTCGGGACAGCTATGGGATAAGACACGTCGGAATCAAAACTTCTGACTGAGAAGCTCGAGGAAGACGGGCATTGGAAAAGCTTCATCTTCTGTAATTTCACTGGAGGTTCATCTACCGGCGAGCCTAAGATTGCGAGATGAAGCAGGATAAGTCTCTCTAGGCTCGATTTGGAGGACAATGATTTTTTCGAGCTCTGTAACAAGGTGAAGAATCCGGCGAGAATCTGCGGCGGTGATGACTTCAGAGACTGAAACGCCGAGTCTGATGCCGGATCTAACTTTGGATGGTAGGGAGTCTCTATGAAGAATCTCGAAGGGTTCTTCACAGAGAAGCAGGGGAGAGAAGAACGAAAACGCAGTGAGAGTAGGGTGAAGAAGCGGAGAGGATCGTCGGGAGGATCAGGTGGCTCGGGTGGATCTGGGGCCAACAGTTGGCCGGAGTTCATGGCCGCCGGAGAACGGCGGAGGAGGAGCTACACGGTCAAGAAAAAACTAGGGTTTTCTCCTTGATTTTTGGGCCTGGGAGCTGATCAACTTCATTATATCATTAGAGCATCTCCATTAGTGACATTTGTAAATAAATGTGTCTTAATTTTTTTATAATTAAAAAAATAAATTTTATGACACTTAACTGTATTAAGTCAATAAAAGAGTCTTATATAGGACCTTTTTAAATGTGTCATAAATTGTTTTTTTTTTAATTATATAAAAAATTAAGATACTCTTACAAAGGTCAACAATAGAGATGCTCTTATGGCTTCTATTCTAAGTTACTGACTAGCATTCATTAATATATAATTGATTGACACGATTAATTTATTTTTGTAAATAGACTTCTTAATCAAAATTCGAATTCTACAAGTAGTCTGCGGTAAATGAAAATTGCTTTCTGACCTTGATCAAGAAGTCGAGATCAACCAATGGATATGGTAAAGCAAGAAAATTTAAATATTTTATTCATAGAAAAAAAGAGAGTTATGAGCAAGGTCGTTAAAATATGGATAAAGACCAACTTGTAAAAGGAAGGTTAATTAGTCAAAATTAGCATGCAACGTTGGGTACCAAACCCAAGCATCTTTCTTCTTTCTTCCAATTATTTTTTACAACACTATTCTTTTGCGTATTCCCCTTTATTATATCTTAACCCTAGTTTAGTTAATACCAACTCCATTTCTTCGTGCTTCTTCTTCCACGTTCAAAGTATCTTCCTATAAATACCTATCTTCTTCTTCTCTTCTTTCATATCACTCATCATCTCAAAGTCTTCTCTTTTTCTCATCTTCTTATTTTCAAAACTAATCAATGGCAAGACTCACTAGCTTTCTTCTTGTTCTTTCTCTCCTTTGCTTCTTCCCTCTTTGTCTCTGCAACAAGAGCTATGGACCTTTCTCAAAAAAAAAAAAAAAAAAAGAAGAGATATGGAGGCAAACTATTCCCGGGTTATTATGGAGGCAAACTATTCTTGCCCGCAAGTCGGAGAAATTGTGAGATCAGTTGTAGCTCAAGCCGTTGGTAGAGAGGGACTCGTATGGCTGCATCTTTATTGAGACTTCATTTCCACGACTGTTTCGTTCAGGTTTGGTTACTTTCTTATTATGTTCTGTGTATTGAAGTTCGTAACTTTTTGACCAAGGTAACTTTTAAATGTAGGGTTGTGATGGCTCTTTACTTCTGCACATCAGTGGGAGGATAATGAATGAGAAAAACTCAAACCCTAACAGTAAATTAGAGGCTCTAGGAATAAAAACAAGGTAAATAACCCAAAGTCTTTAAAATTAACAATTCAAGTTCAATAACACAAATCAACCCGCATGAGGCGAATTTATCCTAGGAATGCTTAGTAAGCCACGGAATCGTTTTTTGATCATTCAGACCCGAGCGAAGAAGAGGGTTTAACCATAAAAAAATTTGTGGTCTGATTCTTAACCGGAATAAACCGATTCAAACCAAGAGAAATCGAAGAAAACCGGAGATTTACAATCTTCTGACTTACATGGGTAGCGAGCGGAACGATCGATCCAATTTTGGACGGTCGATCAAAAATATTACGGCGTCTTATCGATCAATTCCTCTTACCGATCGATCGATCTGTTCTGATCCTCCACCGATCGATCGACCGATCACATCTTGTAGTTATCGCAAGCTCAAATCAAACCTCACAATCACTCAATCGATCACTCGTGTGTTTATGCAGTATGAAAAACAGTAAAGATGTTGGATAAGCTCCAAGGAAAAACCCAATAAGAAGATATCCTTAAAGGAATTAGGAATCTCAATAGGAAAAAGGAAATAGGTTAGAAAAAGGAAATTCTAGTCCTATATAAGAAGTCATCAAGTTGTGATGTCTCTTAAGGAAGAACAATAGAGCTTGTTTAGGTTTTGAGAAGGAAGATTTTCCTAAACATTAATAAAGAGAAGGATTTCTTTATAAGCTAAGTTTGTTCTTGCTCACTTTATTTGGTATCAGAGCGTTACGATCTTGAGACAACACGAAGATCATACGCATGGAGGAACGTATCAGAGCCACGGGTGATTCGAAAACAAAGGGAAGAGATTCGGTCCCCTCTTCGGTTCAATGTCCAATGCTTACCTCGACAAATTACACTGTTTGGTCGATGAGGATGAAGGTGCTGCTCCGGGTTCATGATGTATGGGAGACAATCGAATCCGGTTCTAAAGAGGCGAAGAAAAACGACATAGCTACTGCCTTGTTGTTTCAATCCATTCCCGAAACCCTTATCTTGCAAGTTGGTGATCACGATTCAGCAAAAGGAATATGGGATGCAATAAAGATGAGAAATCTCGGTGCAGAGAGAGTAAAGGAGGCTAGACTTCAAACTTTAATGGGCGAGTTTGAACGGTTGAAGATGAAGGATGGAGATTCAATTGATAGCTTCTCGGGAAAGTTATCAGAACTAGCTTCAAAGTCTACATCCCTAGGATAACCACTTGAAGAGACAAAGTTGGTAAAGAAGTTTCTTCATAGTCTGCCCCGAAGCAAGTATATCCAAATCGTTGCATCACTTGAGCAAGTACTAGATCTAAATCAGACAAGTTTTGAAGATATAGTGGGTCGCATCAAAGCGTATGAAGAACATATACTGGAAGAAGATACACATGAAGCCCATGGAAGTCTCTTGTTCTCAAAGGAAGAAGGGAACAATCAAAGGAGGTTTGATAACACAAAAGGACATGGAAGGGGCAGAGGACGTGGTCGTGGTTACAGAGGAAGAGGACGAGGCAGGTTCAATTCGCAAAGCAGAGAGAGGAAGGATAGATCTCAGCTTGTCTGTTTTCGTTGTGAGAAACCAGGACACTTTGCCTCCTCTTGCCCCATAAAGGTTCAGGAACTCAACAAAACCGAAACAGAAGAAGTTGATACTGCATTATATATGCATGAGGTTGTGTTTTTGAACGAAGAAAAAGTAATTCCTAACAAGTATGAGACATCCAGAAAGGAAGATGGAGTATGGTACTTAGATAACGGAGCAAGTAACCATATGACTGGAGAGAGGAGTTACTTTTCGGAGTTGAATGAGAGAATCAAAGGAAAGGTTCGGTTTGGTGATGGATCGTGTGTTAACATCGGAGGAAAGGGATCGATTCTTTTTCAAGGGAAAACCGGTGAGCAAAGAGTGGTTCAAGATATATACTTCATTCCAGAGCTAAGGAGCAATATTCTCAGCCTTGGACAAGCAACGGAGTGCGGCTGCGATGTTAGAATGAAGTCCGACTATCTAACTCTAAGAGACCCATATGGTCAACTCTTAGCCAAGGTAACACGATCTCCAAATCGTTTATATAAGATTAAACTCGAAATTGGGAAACCGGTGTGTTTAATGTCAAGGATTGAGGAAGAAACATGGAGATGGCATGCAAGACTTGGACACATCAGTTTCAGAACAATGAAGAATATGTCGCTACAAGAGATGGTTCGCGGCATACCATCTATAGAGTACGAAAAGGAGATATGCGAGTCATGTCTTGTTGGGAAGCAAACACGTCAAGCTTTCCCTCAAGCAACGCAATTCAGAGCTTCTCGGGAGTTAGAACTGCTACACGCAGATCTTTGTGGACCCATAACTCCGGCTACTCCTTCAAGAAACAAATACATCTTTGTTATCATCGATGACCACACAAGGTATATGTGGACAATCTTGTTAAGAGAAAAAGGAGAAGCATTCGAGAAGTTTAGAACCTTCAAGGAACTAGTCGAAAAGGATCTCGACAAGAGGATTATGACCCTGCGAACGGATAGAGGTGGGGAGTTCACCTCGAAGGAATTTCAGGAGTATTGTGAGAAACACGGCATTAGACGACATCTAACTGCACCATATACTCCACAACAGAACGGTGTAGTAGAGCGAAGAAATCGAACTCTAATGGAGATGACTCAAAGTATTCTCAAGGCGATGAGAGTACCAAACTTCTTATGGGGAGAAGCAATACGTCATTCCACTTATCTTCTCAATCGTGTTGCAACAAGAGCTCTTCAGAATCAGACCCCATACGAAAGTTTGAGAAACAAGAAACCGAACGTCGATCACCTCAGAATTTTTGGTTGTCTTGCTTATGCCAAAATACAAAGAGATCATCTGAAGAAGCTAGATGACCGTTCACAAGCTCTTGTTCACCTTGGAATTGAACCAGGATCCAAGGCTTACCGACTCTGCAATCCAACAACGAGGAAGATCATTGTGAGTAGAGATGTGGTCTTCAATGAGAAACAAGGTTGGAATTGGAAGGGAGCACAAGGAGATTGCAGAGAACCAGGCATGTTTCAGTTAACATGGGGTGAGGAGATTGATATTGACCAAGGGCCATTCAATGTTGAAGAATCGGGACTAAGCCCGACCGGTCAAGGAGGAGGTCGGGTCGAGCTCTCAGCATCAGACAGAGCAGAAACGGTACAATCAGAATCGACCAGTCAAGGAGAAGGTCCGGTCGATCCTCATGCCGCATGTGAGACTCAAGATGATCTTCCAGATGGACCTCGAAGATCGAATCGACAATCAACTCGGCCACAATACCTGGAAGATTACGTGCTCCTAGCGAATGTAGAATGTGAGATGCTACTCCTTTCACTCAATGATGAGCCTTTCAATTATCAAGAAGCAAAAGACACGCTAGTATGGACGAATGCGTGTTCAGAGGAGATAGACTCAATCAACAAGAACGGGACTTGGCGTTTAGTAGACAAACCGGCTGGAGTTAAGGTTATTGGTCTCAAGTGGGTCTTTAAGATCAAAAGGAATGCAAGTGGAACTATAAACAAGCACAAAGCTAGACTCGTTGCAAAAGGATATGTGCAGCAAGCAGGGATTGATTTCGAGGAAGTTTTTGCTCCAGTTACAAGAATTGAGACCGTTAGACTTTTGTGTGGTTTGGCTGCTTCACATGGATGGGAGATTCATCATCTAGACGTCAAAACTGCCTTCTTGCATGGAGAATTGAATGAAGAAGTGTATGTGTCTCAACCCGAGGGATTTGAAAAGAAGGGAGAAGAGCACAAGGTTTTCAAACTCTCTAGGGCTTTATACGGTTTGAGACAAGCCCCTAGAGCTTGGAACACAAAACTGGATCAGATTTTGAAAGGTTTAAGGTTCAAGAAGTGTACAAAGGAGAGTTCTGTTTATCGAAGAGAAGAAAAAGGACAGCTTCTTGTTGTTGCCGTTTATGTGGATGACCTGTTTGTAACGGGAAACTCAATTCAAGTCATCAAGGATTTCAAAACGGACATGTCTACAAACTTTGAAATGTCTGATCTCGGTAAGCTCACGTATTATCTTGGCATTAAGGTGAAACAAAGTAAGGAATGAGTTGAGATAAAGCAGGAAGCTTATGCACGAAGGATTCTGAAGAAAGCAGAGATGGATACATGTAATCCGACATGTATACCAATGGATTTTGGCTTGAAGATGTCTAAAGCCGAACATGAAGATGAGATAGATGCAACCTTGTATAGAAGGAGGATTGGATGTTTGAGATATCTTTTGCACACGAGACCGGACTTAGCTTTTTCGGTTGGAATCTTGAGTAGATACATGCAGTCTCCGCGAGAATCACATGGAAACGCGTTGAAACAGGTTCTAAGATATCTTCAAGGAACATTGAGCTACGGTTTGACATTCAAGCATGGAGTATCGAAGAAGCTCATTGGTTACAGTGACAGCAGTCACAATGTGGATGAAGATGATGGAAGAAGCACCACGGGTCATGTTTTCTACTATGGAGAAACACCAATAACATGGTGCTCGCAGAAGCAAGAAACAGTAGCTCTTTCTTCATGTGAGGCCGAGTTCATGGCTGCAACGGAAGCGGCAAAACAAGCAATTTGGTTACAAGACTTGTTAAGTGAGATCACGGGAAAGAATGGAGAAAGGATAGTCATTCGAATTGACAACAAGTCAGCCATTGCTTTGACGAAGAATCCGGTGTTTCATCGACGCAACAAACACATTCATAAAAGGTATCATTTATACGTGAATGTGTTGAAGGAGAGAAAATCGAAGTGGAACATGTTCCTGGAGAAGAACAATGCGCAGACATTTTGACAAAGGCCCTAGCAAGGATCAAGTTTCAGAAGATGAGAGATCTAATTGGAGTACAAGATCTCAAGAAGACAAGCTTGAAGCTTAAGGGGGTGAATGTTGGATAAGCTCCAAGGAAAAACCCAATAAGAAGATATCCTTAAAGGAATTAGGAATCTCAATAGGAAAAAGGAAATAGGTTAGAAAAAGGAAATTCTAGTCCTATATAAGAAGTCATCAAGTTGTGATGTCTCTTAAGGAAGAACAATAGAGCTTGTTTAGGTTTTGAGAAGGAAGATTTTCCTAAACATTAATAAAGAGAAGGATTTCTTTATAAGCTAAGTTTGTTTTTGCTCACTTTAAAAGAACACACGCAAATTTTACCCAGTTCGGCCTCGAGATGAGGTACCTACTCTGGGCTTGACGGTGCAAGCTAATCCACTAGATCAAGAGATTGTACAAAGATCTTTACAAGAGGAATCTCTAAAGAAGATGAAGAAACCTCACAGATCTTTCTTTCTCTCTCAAGCTCTCGATCTTTTCTGTTTGTGATGATCTTATCCAATGACTCTTCAGTTTTCTCTATAGAGATAAGAGAAACCGGTTTTACTAGCTCAACCGAAATCCAACAACCAATTCTCGGTTATCATCAATTGAGTGTAAACCATGGGCTTTATCCAAAACCTGATTAGGCCCATTTCAAATCTGTGTTAATGGTCACAATTCCAACAAACTCCACCTTGACCATAACACAGTCTTGAGTCATTCCTTAACACCGCCAAGCATAGCCATTCTTCTTAGCATCTGGCTACTCTGAGCAAAGCAAGAGCTTGCTCAAACTTTTCAACCTGAATAGTCTTCGTTAATATATCAGTCGGATTCTTTAATGTATGAATCTTCTCAATAGCAATCTCACCAAGTTCAACTGTCTCCCTTATGAAATTAAACTTCACTGCCATGTGCTTGGTTCTACCATGGAACATATTGTTCTTGGTCAGGCAAATGGCACTCTGCGAATCACAAAATACTCTTACCACTCCTTGCTTGAAACCCAGTTCCTCAGTAATGCCTTTTAACCACATAGCTTTCTTAACAGCCTCTGTTAATGCTATGTATTCTGCCTCAGTAGTAGACAAAGCCACAATCCCTTGCAAACTTGATTTCAAGCTAACTGTGTTTCCACCTGCTGTGAAAACATATCCTGTTGTTGATTTCCTTCTGTCTAAATCACCAGCAAAGTCTGAATCTGAATAACCCACAACCTTGAAATCTGAACTCTTCCTGAACACTAATCCTTTATCTTGAGTACCTTTCAAGTATCTAAGAACCCACTGAACAGCTGTCCAATGAACCTGACCAGGGTTACTTATAAATCTGCTAGTTACTCCTACAGCATGAGCAATATCAGGTCTGGTACCTAACATCGCATACATAATGCTACCTATAGCATTAGCATAAGGAACTTCACTAGTTTCCATTACCTCATCTTCTTCTTAACTGATGCCAACTTAAAATGAGACCCTAGAGGTGTTGACACTGCCTTTGCATCATCCATTCTGAAGACTTGAAGAATTTTCTTGATGTAACTTGACTGAGATAATGTCAAAGTTCCAGCAGTTCTATCTCTAACTATATCCATTCCTAAGATCCTCTTAGCAGCACCTAAATCTTTCATTTCAAATTCTGAACTAAGCAGCTTCTTCATTTTAACTACTTCAGACATCTTCTTACAAGCCACCAGCATATCATCTACGTATAGGAGCAAGTAGATGAAAATACCTTTATCTAGTTCCTTGTAATATACGCAGTGATCAAATTCACTCTTCTTGAACTTATGTTTGATCATGAATTGATCAAAACATTTATTCCATTGCCTTGGCGCCTGCTTTAAGCCATATAGAGCTTTCCTGAGGCGACAAACTTTGTCTTCTTGACCCTTAACCACATATCCCTCAGGCTGGTCCATATAAATTTCTTCTTCTATTGTCCAGTGTAGAAACGGAGTCTTTACGTCCAACTGTTCCAATTCCATGTCTAGATTAACTGTCATTGATAACATCAACCTTATGGAAACATGTTTAACTACTGGAGCAAAGATCTCCTGGTAGTCAATGCCTTCCTCCTGAGCATACCCCTTTGCGACAAATCTCGCTTTATGTCTTGGCTGCTCCACCTCAGGAATTCCAGGTTTCAATCTAAAGATCCACTTGCAGCCAATAGACTTCTTCCCTTCTGGTAAAACAGTAAGATCCCACATCTTATTCTTAATCAAGGAGTCCATTTCCTCATCAGTTCCTTCGTTCCACAGTGCCCAATCCTTGCTCCTCAAAGCTTCCTGATAGTCTCTAGGTTCAATAGACTCTATTTCTTCTCCTACCAGTAAAGCAAAAACAACTATCTCTGAATCATCATCATCTCTATATCTGGAAGGTTTCTTGATGCCTTCTCTTCTTAATTTGTCCCTTGCCAATTGAAAACTTTCCAAGTTTCCATCTGTTTCTGATTCTGTTTCATATTCACTATCTGGTGCGATCTCACCAGCTTCACCTTCACTGGATATTTTTCTAGTTTCTGTATTATCTTCATTATCCTCTGTCTGCAAATCTTTCTCTTTATCAGCTGTAGAACTCTTAGAACATCCTGGCTTCACTATTACTGTGCTCTTAGTCTTCCCGGAACTCTTCCTGTTCTCTGCTGTTGAACTCTCGTCCTTGTTCAAATCTTTATACAAGGTATCCTCTGTGAACACAGCATTCCTACTTATGACCAGTTTCTTGTCATCTAGCAACCACACCTTGTAACCCTTCACACCATAAGGATAACCAATGAAGACACCCTTCAAAGCTCTTGGTTTAAGCTTTCCTTGATCAACATGAATGTAGACCACTGAGCCAAACCTCCTTAGATGCTTGTAACCTGGTGTTTTACCTAGCCATAACTCCTCAGGAATATTAAAATCATTAGCAGACGAGGGAGTTCTATTAATAATGTAAACAGAAGTAGCTACAGCTTCAGCCCAAAAACGTTCTTCTAAACCAGATTCATTTAAAATGCATCTAACTTTTTCCATTATAGTTCTATTCATTCTTTCAGCTACTCCATTTTGTTGTGGAGTATATGCACAGTTTCTATGTCTCTCAATTCCAAATTTCTTACAGAAATTATCAAATTCAGTGTTACAAAATTCTAATCCATTATCAGTTCTAAGACATTTCACTTTCTTACTAGATTGATTTTCAACTAATGATTTCCATTCACAGAATTTACTAAATGCCTCATCTTTAGTTGACAGAAAGTAAACCCAAACCTTTTTAGAGAAATCATCAATTATAGATAGAAAGTACCTTTTCTTAGACAGAGACGGATGAACATTGGGAGAGCCCCATAGATCCGCATATACATACCTGAGCAACCCTTCTGAGTTGTGCTTACCCACATTAAAGCTCAGCTTCTTGTTCTTACCCATAATGCAGCTTTCACAGAACTCAAGATTACTGATTCTTTTATTATCAAGGATTCCTTTCTCCACCAGAATCTTGAGATTCCTCATGCTCATGTGGCCAAGCCTACTGTGCCACAGAGCAGTTTTGTCTTTTGAAGTGGCACTGTTAGACTGACCACATACTGTTTCTCCATCTAGTTGGTACAGACCACCAATCATGGTTCCAGACAGGCCAAGCTTTCCCTTCTTGTAGAACTTCTGTCTACCATCTCCACC
Organism: Draba incana; assembly: GCA_963576765.1. NCBI lineage: Eukaryota > Viridiplantae > Streptophyta > Magnoliopsida > Brassicales > Brassicaceae > Draba > Draba incana. The sequence continues at coordinate 4,678,619 of OY755212.1, read as the reverse complement.
TACTTGCTTAAAGCCCTGCACATCTAATGTAGGAACAGAGATTAGATTCCTAGATAAATTTGGGATGTACCTGACATTTGTAAGTCGATCCACAGTCCCTCCTTTTGTAGTATTCATAATGGTCCCGATTCCTTGCACATTCACTGCTCTATCATCAGCCATAAGAACAAGTCCATTGTTCACTTCAGTAAACGTATCAAACCAGTCTCTCCTGGATGTCATGTGATATGAACATCCAGAGTCTATTATCCAGCGATCTTTGGGACACTTCTTAGATATAGAAAGTGCTTCTATGTCCTGCAACTTATCAACCATGACAGCTGCTTCTCCTTGCTCATCATTTTCCATTCTCCTTTTACGAGCAAAGCAACCTTTCTTCATGTGCCCTTCTTTCTTACAATACCAGCATGTAACCCTTGATCCAGAACTTGACCTAGACCTATTCTTATTATTCCACTTCTTGTTGAAGTTCCTCTTTTCAGGTCTGCCTCTGACCGCATAAGCTTCACCATTCTTGTTATACCCTGGATTTTCTTTTAGTTCCCTCTCCTTTGACCTCGCATCAGCAATAACCTCTTCAAGAGTAAGTGATACGTGAAGTTTTAAACCCAAATAGTATCCGCAAGTGCACAGACAAAAGCAGTAGTATTTTAGGTATCGAATCCTCAGGGACCAAGGTCACACTATGAAAATATGGACTATTGTTTAAAGCTAAGATAAAAATGGGATTGGTTTGAAACGAAACAATGAACGAAATAGCAATTAAAAAATGATGTAAATTCAATAAGATAAAGACACTAGATTAGAGTCATTCGCCGGTGACTTCGGATTAAGGACTGAGCAATCTATTCAGGATTCAATTTAGCGCAATCTAGAACTCGAACATGAATGTAATATTGCCTCACTGTCGTGATGCATCAATAACTTTATCTAGCATCCTAAATGCATAAACTGTCGTTCGAATTCAGAAATGAAGATAAGCATTAACAATTTGGTTCGATTTGTTCACAATCGATGGTAACAATCAACTGTCGTTGGTTACACACCGATTGCTCATCAACGGTTTATCTAGCAACCTAGAGCACTTTCGTGAATAAGTTAATCCTAAAATCATAGACTAGGTGATCAAATTAGCCTAAGCAGTATGAATCCCGATTGATGAAGACAAATGATAACATTTCCTATTTGGCTCAGTCACTATCATCCTAATCCACCATTGAAATTCCCTAATCTAGCAATGAGACTACTCAACCATGGAGATCACAAACGCAACAAACAATTGAGAGAGATTCATCACGATATAAAAGAGATTAGGGTTTAAGAATTCTTCTCAATAGATGTTGTGGAATGATTCTCCAAAGGTTACAAGCAATCCAAAAGCAAAGTAGAACAATCGAAAAGAGTCTCCCAGAACTTAGAACAAACGTGGCTGGGTTTTTGAATGTTTCAGAATGTTTTTATCAGAGGCGGCTCTGACTTATTTATACTAAAAATCAGGTTAAAATCGGATATGGGGACAGGACCGGTCGGTCCGGTCATGGGACCGGTCGGTCTCTCCTCGTTCACGTCTTGATTTCGTGGTTTCACCTCGGGACCGGTCGGTCTGTGGATTGGACCGGCCGGTATGGATTCCAGTGGCTAAAGGCTTCGGCTCTTCAAGGCCGGACCGGTCGGTCTCTCCTCCGGACCGGTCGGTCTTGCTTTCACTTGGGTCTTGGGTCTTCACACGGGACCGGTCGGTCCACTGGCCGGACCGGCCGGTCTCGATTCCAGAGAGTTTGGCTTCTTCGAGTCTTCGGGCGAGCAGGTGCTCGCTCCAAACCGAGCAGGTGCTCGGTTTATGAAAAGTGCCATCTTTTCTCCAGATTCGTCCTTTTTGCTCCAATAACCTCCACAGACTCTAATCCATGCATGAGAGCCTCCTAGAACCTGCAAAGACACAAAATAAACTAGAAAGAACCAAAAAGACTAAAGAAATGATAACTAAAAGAGACCAAAATACTAATATATCAATTCCCCCGGACTTAGATCTTTGTTTGTCCTCAAACAAACTTAGAAACAAGTAAAGGAGAAAGGTTTGAAAACGCAGATGGAATTCACTTGCTTGTTGGAAAGATTTCAGATTTCATACTTTCGTCATTAGGCCTTAGAACATGTATCATAGTCAACCATGGGGCTCATAACCTAACTTAATCACCCACAACCCATCAAAACGTCGGTATCCACAATATCATCTCTTAAATAGGATTAATGAAAATGAAGTACAGTGATCTTACCCAAGGGGGATCGTTTCAAGGGGTGCCGACTTCTCCTAACCAAGACCCTCTCCTGCATACTCTTTTTCTCAACTCAAATCCTCTCTTAAAAGGTTAAATTGGTTGAAAACGATTTTTTTTTTTTTTTTTTTTTTTATGGGGTGGATCGAAATGAGACCGCGAAGAGATACGGGTTTACGCATCGTCCCCTGGCTCACTTCGAAACTATTAGCTTCCCTCTAAAGCTTTATTATTATTTATTTTTATTTATTATTTTTTTATTTTTTTTATGGGACGATTCTCATGAGGTCGCAAAGGAGATACGGGTTTACGCATCATCCCCTGGTTCACTTCGAATCTTTTAGTTTCCCTTACAACATGCCTTCCGCGAGTCCCAAAAGATACACGGGCTTATTCGCGTAGTCCCTTGGGCCACCTGGACATGTTGCTTTGATAAAAGAGAGGAGAGTTAGAGAATAAAGAACTTACGTGGTGGAGAGTTGCAGTGTCTTGTAAGGTTCGAAAAAGTCTTGCCCAATGAACGTCAAACCCTTGAAAAAGAAATTAAAAGTCAAGATTAACCAAATAATGACTTGAGACGATATTGGATCCACCTAATTCCCGATGAATATGGGCTTTGGGGAAAATTTATCCACCCATAACCTTTCCGATACAGAGCTTTAGCCAAACAAGTCATGCAAGTGATCCCTAATCTAAACATAATTCCAACAGATCAAGATCATAATTCCAAAAACTCGATAAAAATTCAAAAACGGACTCGATAAAAATTCGAATAAAACAGATAACAAACCGCTCCCCCGGACTTAAATCACACCGTCTCCGGTGTGAAAAAGTTCAAGAGATTGGTGACTCAATAAAAAAAACAAAACACGGATAATACAATGATGGTAAAAGGGTAGAAAAGATATCACCGGGTAGAAGCCTCCGCGTCGTCGTTGAGCAGGTGCTCGATTCCATGCGAGCAGGTGCTCGACTTGGGACTAGGCTGGGGATCGACCGGTCCCAACAACTGGACCGACCGGTCCCATTTCCAGAGACTCCTTCTGGTGTGTTGAAATCGGCGGATCGACTGCGGACCGACCGGTCTGTCCTGCGGACCGACCGGTCTGGGCTTCTGGCGGTTTTTTTTTTTTTTTTTTTTTTTTTTGAAACTGAAAACTCAAAACTTAAAACCAAGTTAGTAGAAAAAGAAATCAAATTGAAAAAGTTAGAAAACGTACCGGTGGGTTGCCTCCCACCAAGCGTTTGTTTTAAGTCGTTAGCTCGACTTTGTTGGCCATCTAGGCTCAAGGATTAGAGGCTTTCTTGTCCAGATCAGGGCTCGGTGGAGGTGGGTTGAGGCTTGGTCGATTTGCTCTTTGATCACTTATATTCGGTTGCAGAACCTTGCTCAGCATACTAGCCATAGCCGCTTGACCCTTTTCCTTAAATTCCGGAGTAACAATAGCTTTGACCTTAGAGAAAGGCCTAGACATGCCTTTACTCTTTAGCTTGTACTCAATTGTGTCTCCAACACATCTCTGCGGTGTCAAGGTTATGTGCAAACCTGTAGCATTCTTCTCGCGCTTTGGTTTGTCCCGCTTGTTGACTTCCTTGGGTTTCCTTTCATAAGAACGAGTGTCTCCATCCAGGACTTCATTAATCTCATTCTTATTACAGAGTGCTGCAGCTGGTAGGACACTTACCCTTCCCGTTACATCGTCTATGGCAACACAAGAGCCATACTTGTCGCCATCCGAAATAGCGTTGTAAGAGATCCGCTTGTCGATGTTAGAGAAAATAATCCGTTTGTTTGGTAAGTCAACAACTGCACCTACTGTTGCAAGGAAAGGTCTTCCCAAAATCAAAGGCATGTATGAACCATTGCTCATCTCCACAACTTGGAAATCAGTTGGAATCAAGCAATCCCCAATCCTGACATTTAAATTCCCAATGAATCCTTGCGAAGTTTTTACCGAGGCATCCGCAAATCTAATAGACATCTTAGAAGTCTGGATATCAACAATACCTAAAGATTCTGCAATATCCCTTGACATGAGGTTAACACTAGATCCAGAATCGCATAAAGAATCCTCAAAATCAATTCCAAAGATAAGACATGGAACAACAAACTTACCTGGATCCTCTAGCTTATGCAGTTGCCTTAATAAAGGTTTCTGAGTGTTACCTGGAGTGACATCTATGCTTTGACTCTGAGGATCCGTAGCTGGTTCAAGTGGGATCGATCGATCTGGCTCGTCCGCAGGAATCAATGCAACCTTTTCCGCAGAACCTGACGCTTCACTCTGGGACATAGAAGCAACTTGTGAATCAAGAAAGTCAACCTGACAAGTTAAACTCTCTAGTTAATAGCTGAGTTCGTTGTTCATGACGTTTATCTTGTCGTCAAGAGAGGTTATTTTCTCATTCACTTCCCGTGCACTCCTGTCTTGCCCATCTAGAATCTGTTGCATCATTAGCTCAAATCTATTCTCTTGGAGGTGCGGTGCTTGATGTTCTCTACTCTGATTGGGTCCTTGGTCCTCGATAAAGTTGACATAGGCACGTGGGTAAGGAACCCTGGGTGCGTAAACTCTCTCTGGGGGAATTTCTGAAGATTCGATAGGAGCATCCTGGCGAGCAGGTGCTCGCTCCAAACCGAGCAGGTGCTCGGTTACGTGCTCCTTACCTTTTCTGTGGGTGCTAGAGATTCCGCTCGTGATTTCTACAGCATTGGCATACCCATTCTTAGGATTCATCTCCCCTTTCCCTGGAAGAATTCCAGCCGGTCTCTTAATCGTCTCAGCAGTTTGAGCAACTTGTGTATCCAATTTCTTCACATGCGCGGTAGCAGCCTTGTACTTTGCATTCAAATCATCGTACATGAGATCTACCTTGGCATTAATCTCAGTGGACGCCTTTTGGCTGTTAACCATCAGTTGCTGCATGAGACTCTTCAACTCATCCAGAGATGTAGGCGCGGTAGTAGCTTGTTGTGGCGCAGCGAATTGTTGTTGGTTCCCTCCTTGGAAACGACTCTGATTCTGGTTAGGAATGAACTGATTCCCTTGAGCGTTGTTGGAGTAGAATCTCTGAAATCCTTGACCGTTCACAAAGTTGACCTCTTGTAATGCGGCGACCTCATAACCTTCAAACTCTTGAGAAATAGGAGTAGCCCCATTCTCTTCCACAGATTTTACCGGTCTCTGGTTCTCGCGTAAAAGTAAATTCACCTTTGCTGTCAGCTCATCAATCTTCTGAGTGTCCATATTATAGACTTTCCTGGACCTATCATACTCAGGAGCCTTGTTGCTAGAGCTCACAGCGAGGTTCTCAATCAGCTCAAAGGCTCCATCCCTTGTCTTGGTCATGAAGTCTCCGTTACTTGCAGCGTTAAGAGCATTCCTATAGTCCCACTCAACTCCATCGTAGAAAATTCCAAGAATCTGCTTATCTTTGAAGCCGTGATGAGGACATTCCCTACGGTATTCCTTGAGTCTCTCCCAAGCTTCACAGAAAGTTTCGCTGGACTGTTGTTGAAACGAAGAGATCTTATTCCTCAAAGACGCAGTTTTGGACTTGGTGTAGAAGTGGTCCAAAAACGCAGCTCTAACTTCGTCCCAAGTCTTTAAAGAACCAGCCGGTAAAGACTTCAACCATCTAGAAGCCTTATCCGAGAGTGAGAATGGAAACAGCTTGCACTTCATAAATTCACTCGGCACTCCATTAGACCCCGTAGTAGTGCAGATTTCCTCGAAATTCTCAATGTGATCCATTGGTATTTCAGCTGGTAATCCGTGGAATAGATGCTGTTTCACCAATGAGATCATCTGAGGCTTGATCTCATAATCCTGCCTCTGAATAGTTGGGATCACAATGGCGGAACGGTTCTGATAGAAGGCATGGGGATTATCCGTATCCCCTATACCCGGCTGTGCTGGAGGGGCATATGGTTGATTTCTTTGCAATTGAGTAATCTGATCCCTTAGCACTTGTAACTGAGCATTCATCTCCTCCTGATTAGCCATATTAGCCGGATTTGGTGAGTTTCTTCGCCGACGGATTTCTCGTTCAATACGTGCTAACTCTTCGTTCGAAACGTTGATTAAGGATTCGGTGATGTTTCTTCTTGTTCTTCTACTGGTCATGCACCTGAAACACACCGAATGCAAACAAAAGAAAACAAAATTAGCAAAAATAAATTCTTAGACTATAAACTAAATCGAAATTCAAAGGCAACGCAATTGGTCCCCGGCAACGGCGCCAAAAACTTGATACGTGAAGTTTTAAACCCAAATAGTATCCGCAAGTGCACAGACAAAAGCAGTAGTATTTTAGGTATCGAATCCTCAGGGACCAAGGTCACACTATGAAAATATGGACTATTGTTTAAAGCTAAGATAAAAATGGGATTGGTTTGAAACGAAACAATGAACGAAATAGCAATTAAAAAATGATGTAAATTCAATAAGATAAAGACACTAGATTAGAGTCATTCGCCGGTGACTTCGGATTAAGGACTGAGCAATCTATTCAGGATTCAATTTAGCGCAATCTAGAACTCGAACATGAATGTAATATTGCCTCACTGTCGTGATGCATCAATAACTTTATCTAGCATCCTAAATGCATAAACTGTCGTTCGAATTCAGAAATGAAGATAAGCATTAACAATTTGGTTCGATTTGTTCACAATCGATGGTAACAATCAACTGTCGTTGGTTACACACCGATTGCTCATCAACGGTTTATCTAGCAACCTAGAGCACTTTCGTGAATAAGTTAATCCTAAAATCATAGACTAGGTGATCAAATTAGCCTAAGCAGTATGAATCCCGATTGATGAAGACAAATGATAACATTTCCTATTTGGCTCAGTCACTATCATCCTAATCCACCATTGAAATTCCCTAATCTAGCAATGAGACTACTCAACCATGGAGATCACAAACGCAGCAAACAATTGAGAGAGATTCATCACGATATAAAAGAGATTAGGGTTTAAGAATTCTTCTCAATAGATGTTGTGGAATGATTCTCCAAAGGTTACAAGCAATCCAAAAGCAAAGTAGAACAATCGAAAAGAGTCTCCCAGAACTTAGAACAAACGTGGCTGGGTTTTTGAATGTTTCAGAATGTTTTTATCAGAGGCGGCTCTGACTTATTTATACTAAAAATCAGGTTAAAATCGGATATGGGGACAGGACCGGTCGGTGCGGTCATGGGACCGGTCGGTCTCTCCTCGTTCACGTCTTGACTTCGTGGTTTCACCTCGGGACCGGTCGGTCTGTGGATTGGACCGGCCGGTCTGGATTCCAGTGGCTAAAGGCTTCGGCTCTTCAAGGCCGGACCGGTCGGTCTCTCCTCCGGACCGGTCGGTCTTGCTTTCACTTGGGTCTTGGGTCTTCACACGGGACCGGTCGGTCCACTGGCCGGACCGGCCGGTCTCGATTCCAGAGAGTTTGGCTTCTTCGAGTCTTCGGGCGAGCAGGTGCTCGCTCCAAACCGAGCAGGTGCTCGGTTTATGAAAAGTGCCATCTTTTCTCCAGATTCGTCCTTTTTGCTCCAATAACCTCCACAGACTCTAATCCATGCATGAGAGCCTCCTAGAACCTGCAAAGACACAAAATAAACTAGAAAGAACCAAAAAGACTAAAGAAATGATAACTAAAAGAGACCAAAATACTAATATATCAGTAAGAGTCTTTCTACCATACTTCAATGTTTCTTTCAGAGAGTTGTATTGAGCAGGCAACGAATTCAGTAGCAAGATCGCTTGAACCTCCTCAGATACTGAGACCTTCACACTTCCAAGCTCAGAGACAACCTTCAAAAATTCATCAGTATTCTCATCAATTGATTTTGACTCATTCATCTTAAAGGTATAAAAACGATGCTGTAAATAAATGCGATTAGGGAGAGACTTGGATAGATACAACCTTTCAAGTGTGGCCCAGGTGGTTGCTGCTGTTGTGCATTCATCAAGTTTCCTAAGAACTCGATCACCGACATTGAGAAAGATCAGATTCATAGCTTTCTCATATCTTTCTGGAAAATCAGTAGAAGCTTTCTCAAGTCTCGTCTTCAAAGCCTCTGGAGTTTCATCAGTCTTGATCGATGTATCAATTTGGATTTGACCAGTAAGAGTATCCTTCAACCCTAGCACAGAGAGATATGCTAACATACGCCGTTTCCACAAGGAGAAGTCTCCTTCACCATCGAACCGTTCAACTTCGATTCGAGCATTCGTCATCGCCGTTGATTTATCAGAATCTTAGCGCCGATTCTATTTCCGACGATTCTTACCCCGTCGATCTCGATCTCCGTCGATCGAGTTAACACCGATTCACCAGAACCCTAGATCTGATTCGATGTCTCCGATTAACCTTCCGATTTGAGCTAACCTGGCTCTGATACCACTTGTAGTTATCGCAAGCTCAAATCAAACCTCACAATCACTCAATCGATCACTCATGTGTTTATACAGTATGAAAAACAGTAAAGAACACACGCAAATTTTACCCAGTTCGGCCTCGAGATGAGGTACCTACTCTGGGGCTTGACGGTGCAAGCTAATCCACTAGATCAAGAGATTGTACAAAGATCTTTACAAGAGGAATCTTTAAAGAAGATGAAGAAACCTCACAGATCTTTCTTTCTCTCTCTAGCTCTCGATCTTTTCTGTTTGTGATGATCTTATCCAATGACTCTTCAGTTTTCTCTATAGAGATAAGAGAAACCGGTTTTACTAGCTCAACCGAAATCTAACAACCAATTCTCGGTTATCATCAATTGAGTGTAAACCATGGGCTTTATCCAAAACCTGATTAGGCCCATTTCGAATATGTGTTAATGGTCACAATTCCAACACATCTGCTAATTGATTTCCTATTTGAGTTTCGGGTCTCCCCTTTCTACTTGAATTAATTGACTGATGCTCATGCTCGGTGAATTCGATTATGTGCCTTGGTGTATCAACTAAATCATTAGTAAAATTACAATTATATTTGATATTTTCCAATGAATTTTTAAATTTCGGGTAGCTTAGTTTTTTGGTTGTATAAGAGTAAACCATAGGAAATGGTTACATGAAAATCATAGAATCCAACTCCACACCATTCTGGCTAGAAATTATGTTTCTGATGCATCTAAACGGTCTAAAAGCCATCATGAACTTCCAATTTAGAGTGAGATCAAAGAGAAAGTTTGCAAATTTCACATGAAATTGCTAGTTACAGAGCTTGCTTGTGGAAGAAGAAGAAAAGTCTAGCTATTTCTACAAAGTCACTTCCTAAAAGAAAAATCTACTTCTACAAAGTCACTTCCCAAAAGAAACAACAACTGTTTGAGTCTAAAATCTCTTTACACAGGATCATCGCATTTGAACTCCTCCTGGACAAATCTAGTGAAACGCTCCATGTATGCAATTGGCGAAATTACCCTAGGCGCTTTTGTAAAGCATCTAAGAAGAAACATCAGCACATACTTTGCAAAGCTCTCATTCTTCTTAATACCATTATAGGGCACAAGGTAATCAGTGCCGATCCAATCATTTTGGATGCCCTATGCATATATGTTAAAAAGTGTCATTTTCGTACGTTTTCCAATACCGTAAAAATAGTAATCTAAATAAAAAATACATATTAAAACTCTATTAAACCGTTTATAATTCAAAGTAGTTAGTAAGAAATAAAAAAAAACAACAAAATAGATTTTATTTTTGAAATATTGCTCTCCTTGTATTTTTGCCTGAAAATCATTAATTAAAACTAACGTTGTCGAGTTTTTCAACCATCTATATTTCAATGGATGGCAAAGTTAACACATTTAATCTCTCTTGTCATATGGTAGACTGCAAATAATTTTGTTATCAGCTTCAACTTCGAATTTTAACTAATAATTTCAAATTAATTTTTTTAAAATGATTAGTTAACACAAGTCCTCTTCGCTTCCCATATATATGTACCAGCTTAAGATTCTTGTCGTGTTTACCTTTCAAATCGTAGGATTTTTCAATGTCGTTTTCTTTCCCATAAAATAAGTTCTCCATGACGATTTTGTATCGCCTTGTAGACCCATTAGTCACCTACAACAAAATACCCAATATAACCAAGCAAAGAAATGAACAAGTCAAATTACAAAAGTGTAAAACTTTACCTCATGGTATACTCTCACGATTTTTGCAAGACTGGATTCTTCTGCATATTTAAGGTGCTTGAAGTAATGATTATTCACGAAACACATATATTCAATCGGCTAATATCTTTCACGAGGAATATGTGGTCGCTAGTTTTATAGAAACTAGCGCCGCTTTTTCCTCCTTCAGTCTCCCAATTCGTAATAAAAAATCAACGAGTTAAAGAATGTAGCCTCATTGATGTTGAGTCGGCATCCTCGAATTCATCGGGGAATTTGTCAATCTCGACAATTGGAACACGTTTTGATGATTCATTGTCGGTGTCTTCACGACGATCACGGTTCGGGTTCGGGTTCGGGTTTATCTGTTGTGGCAAGGCTACTGTGTAAGCAGCGGTGTCTGAAGAGCTTGCGTCCATGATTATTCCTTCAGTTAAGAGACAAAAAAATGTTCAAAACAAAACAAATCATTCACAAACTCAAAACATGAAAAACAGAACAGTTTCACAAGTTTAAACCCTAATTGCCAGTCACAAGCTTGTTTTCTGAGATTGTGTTTGAGTAAATCACTCATGGAGGAACAACTATGGTGATTATGTTACAAAATCTGTACAAAAAGAGTCATTCACAAACTACATTTACAAATCTGTACAGGAAACTTTCTACGCAAGAAACCATCAACACTCAAGAACCATTAACACTCAAAAGATAAAAAAACAGAAAAATTCACAAATAGAAAACCTAGTTATCTTCAATTTGACTCTATATAACCCTAATTGTATGCAATTCGATTTGATTTAACCTTAATTTGATAGTAACATTCATACAAAAGAAAAGAAAAAGTCAATGTTCGAAAATGATGATTTCCACTGTGAAAGAAGGAAGAAAAAAGAAGTAAGAAGAAGAAGGAAGAGGATGATGATGGTGAATTACTTGTTGTGGATCCATACTCTTATTTCACCAATTTATTCCACCCTTGTAGTTGAAATGACAAAAATATCGAAAATGTATCATAGCTATATGAAATTGCTTAATTTTTATTGTATAGCTATATGAAAATGTATCTGTGGAGGAAAACTCAGAACCGTAGGTGTCTTCTTTACGGTAATAAAGCCTTCAACACACACCAAGAACAGATTTGTATTCCGAGAACGTAATGAGATCGAAACTTGAAACACACTCAAAACGTTTTTATGAAAACAGAGCAAGAAAGAGTTTAAAAGAAAAACAGAGCACACACACACATTATCGAGTTCACGCCCTTAAATGGGTCGCTACGTCTCGCCGGGAACTCACTCCCGGAATCCACTAGATCGGAGAGTTACAAGAGATAATGAAACCCCAAACCCCTTACAAAGTTTCACTCGGTTTCTTTTAATCTCTACTCTCTTTTCCCCAAGAACACTAAGACAAGTTTATACTTTGAGTTTGTGTTCTCTCTTCTTGTGTTTGTCACCCTATTTGCCTCTGGACGTGTCTTTGCCAATATATAGGCACAACATAACCACTTTCCTTTGATTGAATTCTTCAACAACTTGCAATCATTAAATTATGCTTCTCTTGACTTTTGTCCAAGAAAACCGGCAAAGTAGTTGAATGTGTGTTCATGCATCCCTAAATCATGGGCACTCCAAAAGACACCTTACTTCCTCTCCATGATTGTCTTGTTTCAACTTGATATTTCTTTACTAAACTTAACAATTCTCCACCTAGCAAAGAAATATCAACAAGACACATAACGTGAGACTTGAGGACAGTGACAAACCTTTTATGATCTAGTATAATGGATTCCATTCCCGGATTTCCTGAGTCCGATTACTCAGCCTTTACAAGCAGCAAGTTAAGTGCAGCTTGAAACTTGCTAACGGGTAAAACTTTTGTGAAGATATCCGCCGGATTACTCAACGTCGATATCTTTAGTACCTCCACAATTCCATCCGCGATCACTTCCCGAATCTTGTGGAACTTGGTAGCAATGTGCTTCGTTCTCTCATGATGCACATTGTTCTTCGACAAGGCTATAGCGCTTTGAGAATTGCAAAAGATCTCAACACTTTTCTGCTCATAGCCGAAGTCCTCTAACAATCCTTTGAGCCATATAGCTTCTTTGACCGCTTCATTTAAAGACATGTATTCCGCTTCCGTTGTGGACAAAGCAACAACCTTCTGCAACGAAGACCTCCAACTAATCGTATTTCCTCCAAGAGTGAACACCATTCCACTAATTGATCTACTTCTATCAACATACGCTGCATAATCTGAATCGCAATATCCTTTTAGAATGAAATCAAAATCTTTGCGATAACACAGCTTGGTCTTTAGTGCTCCTTTGATGTATCTCAGCACCCATTTAACTCCCAACCAATGTTCTTTGATCGGTTTGCTCATAAACCTACTGATGATACCCACTGGATACGCCAAGTCCGGTCTTGTTCTGATCATCGAGTACATAATACTCCCAACTGCGTTTGAGTACGGGACTGCCTTCATGTACTCTGCATCGTCCTTTAGTTGTTGCTCAGTAGCTGCTCTCATCTTCAAATGAACTCCAAGTGGGGTTACCACTTGCTTAGCTTGTTCCATTTTATACAGCTCCAACACCTTGCTCAAGTAACCTTCTTAAGATAACCAAAACTTTCCTTGTGCTCTGTCTCTAGTGATCTCCATACCGAGTATTTTCCGAGCTGCCCCGAGATCTTTCATCTCGAACTTATCGCTGAGTTTCCGCTTCAAATCAAAGATAACACATTTGTCTTTTGCAGCCACCAACATGTCATCTACATAGATGAGCAAATAAACCTTTGAACCGTTTGCAAGTGTTTTCGTATAAACACAACTGTCTCGTAGGCTTTGAGTAAAGCCAATCTCCTTCATGAAACTATCAAACTTCTGGTTCCATTTCCGTGGTGATTGCTTAAGACCGTAGAGTGATTTCTTCAAGAGACAAACTTGATTTGGCTTGAACTGATCATCAAATCCCTCCGGTGGTTCCATATAGATCTTTTCATCTAATTCCCCATGTAGAAAAGCCGTTTTAACGTTAAGTTGTTCCAGCTCTAAGTCTTCTTCTACAACAATAGCTAGCATAATCCTTATAGAGACATGTCTAACCACGGGAGCAAAGATATCCGTGTAATCTATACCTTCTCTTTGAGCATAACCCTTTGCGACAAGTCTAGCTTTGTGTCTCGGGTTCTCTACTCCTGGAATTCCCGACTTGAGTGTGAAAACCCATTTGCAACCGATCACACGTTGCCCCTTTGGTCGATTTACAACGATCCATGTGTGATTCTTCAAGAGAGATTCCATCTCATCACTCATTCCTTCTTTCCAAAATTCCCAATCTGCATCTCTTAACGCTTCTTGGTAAGTTGCAGGCTCTCGGGTCTCTCCATCAACGGTGGTGATAAGTGCTTCCGCATCAAAGCAATTATCATCTTCTTCACCCTCTTCACTGAAATAACCTTCAATGTCAAAACGTTTTGGTGCTGTGACATCTCTCCTTGGTCTGTCCCGAGCCAAGTGATAACTTTCGGGTGATTCATCTGCTTCATCTTCTTCGTCTTGATCTTCCTCTACCGGGAGAGGGTCTTGAACTGATGAGCTATCTCTTGGGGATCCTATTTCATCCAAGAGATCTCCACCTGAAGTAATATCACTGGTTTCCCCAAAGTCGATGTCAAACACTGTCTCAGATTTTTCACAAACATCATCTTGAGATTGTTTTCCTCTGCATCACGTCTTTATAGACTGCGTTTTCTTGGAACACCACGTTTCTACTTATTGAACACTTCTTTTCTTCTATCAACCACACCTTATAGCCTTTCACTCCTGTAGGATAACCCAACAATACTCCTTTTCTAGCTCTTCGAGTTAATTTCCCTTCATCTACGTTAGCAAAACACACACAACCGAATCTCCTTAAGTAGCTATAAACCGGTGCCTTTCCCGACCACTTCTTATCTGGGATCTCGAAGTTGATAGAATAGGATGGTGTCTTGTTGATTAAGATAACCGCCGTGTGAGTAGCTTTAGCCCAAAAACTTTTAGGCAAACCCGAATCGCTTAACATACTCCGCACCTTTTCCATTATGGTGCGATTCATTCTCTCCGCGACTCCGTTTTGTTGTGGAGTGTAAGCGCACGTTCTGTGTCTCACAATTCCCTTTTCCTTACAGAAGTTTTCGAATTTAGAGTTACAGAACTCAAGACCGTTATCAGTTCGAAGGATCTTGATCTTTCTCTCCGCTTGATTTTCTACCATGATACTCCATTCCACAAACATTCCAAACGCTTCATCTTTGTGCTTCAAGAAATATACCCATGTCTTTCTTGAGTAATCATCTATAAACGAGATGAAGTACTGACATTTTCCCAAAGACAATGGCACACTTGGTGCTCCCCAAAGATCGGAATGAATGTAATCTAATCGGTTCTTAGTATCATGAGTAACTACAGAAAAACTAACCCTTTTTGCTCTTCCATAGACGCAATCCTCACACATCTCCAGGGTTGAAATCTTCTTCCTATCAAGCAGCCCCTTCTTCACCATCAAGTCCATGTTCTTCTGACTCACGTGGCCTAATCTTCGATGCCATAAAACCGTATCATCTGCCTTCTTCTCGGCAACACAGGACTGACCGCATTCCGCCTTACCTAGAAGTAAGTATAACTTCTCATGCTTCTTTCCTTTCATGAGAGTCTTGGTCTTGTCTTTGATATCTTTGACACTTAGGATCCCATTCTCTGATTCAAACTTACATCCAAGATCTTCAATGGTTCCCATAGATATCAAATTGCGGTCCATGTCGGGAATGTATCTCACCTGAGTCAATAGAAAAGTCGATCCATCCTCATTTCGGATTCTGATTTTTCCAATCCCTTTGACCTTTGATGTTGTTTTGTTTCCCATCCGAACTGATCCACCAAGGTCCTCGCCGAGATACTCGAACCACTCTTTCCTGTATGTCATGTGATACGTGCATCCAGTATCCATCACCCACTCATTCTCCAAGCTTACACCCGTTGAATGCAGAGCCTCGGATACATAATAACCTGCAGCTTTGTCGTGATTTTCTTTCACCATAGCCGCTTCTCCTTTGTGGTTCTGGTACTTGCCTTGAGATTTATTTCTGTTTGGACAAGTATTCTTGAAGTGTCCTTCTTCTCCACAAATCCAACACACCTTCTTACTCTTAGATTTGGACCGAGACTTTGTATGCTTCGATGATTTGTCTCTATATTCCGACCTTCCTCTTTGCTCTCCTTTGTCTCTTACATACAAGCTCTCAGCTTGAGCTTTAACACTTCTTGAACTAGAGCCAAACTCCAGCTCTTTAGCATATATGGCTGCAACAACTTCATCAAGAGTCAACGTTGTTCTTCCTGAGCCATATCTTAGAGTGTCTCGAAGTTGATCAAATTGTCGAGGCAGAGACATGAGGAGTAGGATCGCTTGGTCTTCATCCGAGACCCGAACATCAATGTTCTCCAAATCAGCAATGAGTCGCAAGAAATCATCTAAGTTACTTTTAATAGACGAGTTCTCCGACATCTTAAACGCATAGAGCTTCTGCTTGAGGTAAAACCGATTTGGAAGGGCTTTAGCTAAGTAGAGTTTATCCAAAGCTTGAATCATTCCAGCCGCCGTTTCTTCCTTCCTTATCTGCCTCAAAACTCTATTTGTGACACTCAAGATTATTGTGCTTCTTGCCTTTTTTTATCTTCTCAGACAAGGCTTCTTCTATTTCTTTATCTTCTTTCTTCTTCTCGTCCGATTCACCCAAAACAAAGAGTCTAGCTTTTGAGGTGCCAGATTCTTCCAAAGCTTTGCTCAAACCCAAAAGATCTATACGAGCAAGCAGCTTATCCTTCCACAGTGTGTAGTCCCCATGATCGTCGAACTTCTCCAAATCCATTCTCGAAGACGCCATGAACTTTTCACCAAAAGATCACGCCAAGAATCACGGAACAATCGTGACCTTGCTCTGATACCAATATGTGGAGGAAAACTCAGAACCGTAGGTGTCTTCTTTACGGTAATAAAGCCTTCAACACACACCAAGAACAGATTTGTATTCCGAGAACGTAATGAGATCGAAACTTGAAACACACTCAAAACGTTTTTATGAAAACAGAGCAAGAAAGAGTTTAAAAGAAAAACAGAGCACACACACACATTATCGAGTTCACGCCCTTAAATGGGTCGCTACGTCTCGCAGGGAACTCACTCCCGGAATCCACTAGATCGGAGAGTTACAAGAGATAATGAAACCCCAAACCCCTTACAAAGTTTCACTCGGTTTCTTTTAATCTCTACTCTCTTTTCCCCAAGAACACTAAGACAAGTTTATACTTTGAGTTTGTGTTCTCTCTTCTTGTGTTTGTCACCCTATTTGCCTCTGGACGTGTCTTTGCCAATATATAGGCACAACATAACCACTTTCCTTTGATTGAATTCTTCAACAACTTGCAATCATTAAATTATGCTTCTCTTGACTTTTGTCCAAGAAAACCGGCAAAGTAGTTGAATGTGTGTTCATGCATCCCTAAATCATGGGCACTCCAAAAGACACCTTACTTCCTCTCCATGATTGTCTTGTTTCAACTTGATATTTCTTTACTAAACTTAACAGTATCACATGCCATAGCTTAATTTTTATTGTCTCATGTTGCTTGTCTCTTCCTCAGATCGATTTTCGCTTGGGGTTTGTGGCTTATCCCGTCAAGGGTTTTTGGTTTAGCTTTTGCTTTGGAAGATGGTCAGTTTCTTGGGTGTTCTGATGAAGATGTAGGTTTGGCTCCCCCCCTTGATTCTTTGTTGTCGGAGATCTCGTTTGTGTCTTGGAGCTCTATGACAAATGCTTGATCTGACCATTTCTCAATCACTGTTTCCTTGTTGAGATCCAATCTCCAGTAAATATTGCTTTGCATCCAAAGCTACACAACGAATTCAAACCAGAGGGAGAGTGTAACAATTCAAGATCTTTCCTAAGCACTCAAAGAAAACTAAACTACGGCCAATATTGCATACCAGTTCGAGTAGTTGTATGGAAAAAACTGATATCGCATACAAATTGGACTAGTTCTCTATCGGTTCGAACAATTGTCCATATAAGAAAACCATGGTTACATTCTTAGTTTCTAGCTTTAGGTACTATGCTTTAGTATTTTGATTAATTTAAGAATCATTTTGGTACATGGAAGATGTGTACTTCATATCAAAGTTATTCTATTCTTGGGTTGTTCGTTGTTCCAAAATTCCCAAAACTCTCAAGCTTTACATATTTATTATTTATGCAAATCTTTTTTTAAAAAAATCTCATTTTATGTGTTTTAGTACAATAAAGTATAAATTATACAAAAAAGTTTTTTTTATTCATTCTCAATGAGTTGTTCAAGGTTTCTAAAGTCTCTGATAAACAGAGCACGAACCTTTTCACGGCTCCGATCCCATCTCTCTCAATCTCCGTCGCCGTCGAAACCACCGTCTCTTTCCGCCGCGTTTTCTTCATCCACCGTCATGAACGGTCTCGAAACTCACAAAACGAAGCTCTGCATCGTCGGTAGTGGTCCGGCGGCTCACACGGCGGCGATTTACGCAGCTAGGGCTGAGCTTAAACCTCTTCTCTTCGAAGGATGGATGGCTAACGACATCGCTCCGGGAGGTCAATTAACAACCACCACCGACGTCGAGAATTTCCCCGGATTCCCTCAAGGTATCCTCGGAGGAGAGCTCACCGACAAATTCCGAATCCAATCGGAGCGATTCGGTACCAAAATCTTCACGGAGACGGTTACGAAAGTCGATTTCGAATCGAAACCGTTCAAACTCTTCACCGATTCGAAATCGATTCTCGCCGATGCGGTGATTCTCGCTACAGGAGCTGTAGCGAAGAAGCTAACCTTCGTTGGTTCGGATAGTTTCTGGAACCGTGGAATCTCCGCTTGTGCGGTTTGCGACGGAGCCGCTCCAATTTTCCGCGAGAAACCACTCGCGGTTATCGGAGGAGGCGATTCGGCTATGGAAGAAGCGAATTTCTTGACGAAATACGGTTCTAAAGTTCATATAATCCATAGGAGAGATGCGTTTAGAGCTTCTAAGATTATGCAGCAAAGAGCTTTATCAAACCCTAAAATCGATGTGATTTGGAACTCGACTGTTCTTGAAGCTTATGGAGATGGAGAGAAAGGTGTTCTTGGTGGATTGAAATTGAAGAATGTTGTTACTGGTGATGTTTCTGATGTGAAAGTTTCTGGTTTGTTCTTTGCGATTGGTCATGAGCCTGCTACGAAGTTTTTGGATGGTGCGGTTGAGTTGGATGTTGATGGTTATGTTGTGACTAAACCTGGTACTACGCAGACTAGTGTCGCCGGTGTTTTCGCGGCTGGTGATGTTCAGGATAAGAAGTATAGGCAAGCGGTTACTGCTGCAGGAACAGGTTTTGTTCTCCTCTCTGCCTTTAAACTTAGCTTTTGTATGCAATACCGGTTTGTAGTGCTTAGGAGAGATCTTGAATTGATCGTGATCGCGAATGGTTTGATTGGTTGTGTAGGGTGCATGGCGGCTTTGGATGCAGAGCATTATTTACAGGAGATTGGATCTCAACAAGGTAAGAGTGATTGAGAAATGGTGAGATGAAGCATTGGTCATTGAGCTACTAATTGATGATTCCTGATTTGGTTTTAGACATGGAGTGGAATGAGGTTTGATATTTAGCAAGGAAATTTGATTTGTTTATTTTCTTATTGTTTGCATTTGGTGTTTAAGTTAATGATATTGTTCAAAGTTGTAGCTCTAATGGTTCCATGAACATGATTTATTTAATGGAAATTAACTATCACAAAGTTGGAAACAAACAAAAAAAAACTGAAACAACGTGAGACACTATCCTCCTTGTTGGCAAGAGGTGGGAAAGTGCTCCTACTTATCAGTTATTCCAATGATTAACATTCCATCATATTCGGTGACCAGTTAAGTTACAACAATTTGGTCGAGGTATGCAAATGAATGGTACTTAATAGTACAAGGGTAATCAAATGGACTTAAATTAGCCGAAGAAGACATTGAGTTCTCACTTTGTTGCTAAGGATAAAAACCCTAAATTACTTTTTTTGTTTTCCTTTTGTCAAGTCGTATTGAGTCGTGTCGAGTCGAGAGGTTGAAGAAATGAGAAATAGATGTTATAAATCATAGTGGATTGTCATAACTAGCTCTGGCCCATTACGGCCCATCTATACTTAGTCTTTAGGGCCGGTCTAATGATTCCTTGTTGAACAAGGATTTACTTATTATGTACTTTCCTTTTCCCTTTAGGAAAAGTAATTTCTTTTTCTCATGTATTGATTCTTATATAAATGATCATTCCCTAATGAAATAATATATGATTTTCCCCATTCGATTCTCTTGATTTACAACACGTTATCAGCACGAGTTGCTCCCTAAAACCCTAAAAACACAAAAACGCGATTACTGTTCATCGTTACTGTTCATCGCGTACTGTTCATCGGTATTGTTCATTGGCGTATTGTTCATCCGGCGTTACTGTTCAAGTCCGAGTTCATACAGCCTATCAAAGGTTACGGCGAACTAGAAGTAGTTCATACAGCCTATCAACGGTTACGGCGAACTAGAAGAACAATCACAAGGTTAAGGTAAGTAATCGAAATCCTAAGAACAACAAAACCCTAAAATCATTAAAATCCGAGAGAACCCTAAAACTAAATCATGTTCGTTTAATTGATGTTAAAACCGAAACTATGAGAAACCCTGATCCTAAATCTTTCTCGTTTGAATCATGCTCGTTTTGAATCCTAAATTATGCTCGTTCTTGTTGTTTGATTGATTGATTACTTTCACCATGATTCGTAATTACTAAATTTATGAAACCTAAAATCGCATGTAACCCTAAATTCATGAAAACCCGAAACCCTAAAATTGAATCATGCTTGTTCTTATTACTGTTTGATTGTTTAATTGATTCCATCCTGTTTCGTAATTTATCACCTTAATGGAACCCTAATTTTCATATAACCTAAACCGATTAAAATCAAAACGTTTTGCTTAAATTAAGCCCGTGTCGATCGACAGGCTTCACCTCTGTCGATCGACATAGAACTCTCTGTCTAAAATTGTCGTTTGAATTGAACCGTGTCGATCGACACTAGGCTTCCGTCGATCGACATAAAACCTTCTGCCCGAAAAACCTTCTTAGTCAAAATCGAATTTGGTTGCATGATCTAATTGAACCCACCTGCTAGTTTGATTATATTAATTGATCTAATTGATTGTTAAATCCTGATTGACTGAAACTGCATCATATTTAATTGACCTAACATGCTTTGCTAAAAATCCGGACATATTAAAATCGATCATCATAAACGGTTTAGAATTTGCAAGGTAAGTTTGCATCATGAACATGTAGACACATTATGTTAGGTTGTTAGAAACATAAAACCTGTTTACATAAGCATCATGCATTTGCGGCTTGTTTTGCATCATATGCATGAACTTTAATTTTCATGATACTTAGAAAATAATTGAAGGAGATTTTGATCATGAGCAAGATGACTTGATAAACTATGAAACCTCAGATTTGCTTAAGTGACAAAGTTGATTTCGATTTTCTGTTTTGTGTTTTGCTTGTTTTTACGTTTTACTACTTTATGCTTTTGGTTTTGTGTTATTGCTATTATTCAAACTTCATGGAATGAAAGGGTGTTATTTAAAAAGTCCCTAAAGATGCGATTATTATTTCTTTTGAAGAATGAAAGATGATATGGATGTGTTCATTGTGGATAGTGGATCAAGCCACACGATTCTAAGAGATAAAAGATATGTCATTGATCTTATACTTAAAAGGGCAAATGTAACCACTATTGCGGGTATAGCCAATTTGATTGAAGGCCACGGCCAGGCCCATGTTTTATTACCTAAGGGCACGTATCTAGATATTTCTGATGCTTTATATTCACCCAGTTCAAAGAGAAGCCTATTGAGCTTTAAAGACATTCGAATGAATGGTCTTCATGTTGAAACTAAGGACGAAGGTAACAAAGAGTTCCTTCAAATCTTTGAAATTACCCAAGGCTATAAGAAAGTCCTAGAGACTATACCTGCCATTTCTGCGGGCCTTTATTGTGCTAAGATCGGAATGATAGAAGCAAATGCAATGGTAAACAAAGAATTTACCGAGAATTTCACTTTTTAGCATAACCGGCTTGGCCATCCCGGTTCTAACATGATACAAAAGATATTAGCAAGTACTAATGGGCACACCTTGAAAGAAAGGAGAGTTATCCCAAAGAATCTCACGTGTGAAGCATGTTCACTAGGGAAACTCATTCCTAGGCCATCACCAGTTAAAGTAACTAAGGAAACAATAAATTTTCTGGAAAGATTACAAGGAGACATTTGTGGACCAATACACCCACCTTGTGGGACGTTTAGATATTTTATGGTCCTTATTGATGCATCCACGAGATGGTCACATGTCTGCCTATTGTCAACTAGAAATTTGGCGTTTGCAAGATTACTTGCCCAGATAATACGGTTAAGGGCACACTTGCCAGATTTTCCTTTGAAAACTATACGCCTTGATAATGCTGGTGAATTCACGTCCCAAGCGTTTAATGATTATTGTATGTCCATGGGGTAAGTGTTGAGTATTCTGTGGCACATGTACATACACAAAACGGTTTGGCAGAATCATTTATTAAACGCATACAATTAATAGCCAGACCGTTGATTATGAGATCAAAACTCCCGGTCTCAGCTTGGGGACATGCAGTCTTACATGCAGCAGAGTTAATTCGCATCAGGCCATCTAGTGAACATAAGTATTCCCCATCACAATTGATTACGGGTCGAGAGCCAGACATATCCCATCTTAAAACATTTGGATGTGCCATTTATGTACCGATTGCACCACCACAGAGAACAAAGATGGGACCTCAAAGGAGGATGGGGATATATATTGGATATGATTCTCCCACAATTATTAAGTACCTTGAGCCAACCACGGGTGATTTATTTAAGGCCAGGTACGCGGATTATCATTTTGATGAATCCGTCTATCCAACATTAGGAGGAGAAAATGATAAGCTGGTAAAGGAAATTACATGGAATCAAACGTCCTTAACATGGCAAGATTCTCGGACTCAAGAATGTGAATTAGAAGTCCAAAAGATAATCCATTTACAAAAGCTAGCTAATCAATTGCCAGATTCCTTTGCTGACCCAAAAAGAGTAACTAAGTCTAATATACCAGCTGTTAATGCACCAATTCGTATTGATGTCCAAGAGGGACACAATCAAGTTGCTACAGAGTCTAAAACACACTTAAAACGTGGCCGGCCAATAGGTTCTAAAAATAAGAATCCTCGAAAAAGAAAGAAAGGTGTTGAAACCGTGGTTGAGGATGGAACCCCAGACATAACCGAACCGATAGTACCAAGCAATGAGACTCAGGACGCCGAGTTTCATGGTTCTAAAGTTCCCGATAATAATGAGATCTCAATAAATTATATTATGTCTGGAATACAATGGAATAGAAAGTGTGTGGAAATTGATGATATATTTGCATTTAAGGTAGCACTTGAACTTATGGATATAAGCGAGGATCTAGAACCCACGTCAATATATGAGTGCACTCAGAGTAAAGATTGGACTAAATGGAAAGAAGCTATAAACGTGGAGTTAAATTCATTAAGGAAAAGGGATGTCTTTGGTCCAATAATTCGGACACCCTATGAGATTAAACCAGTTGGACATAAATGGGTCTTTGTGAGGAAAAGAAATGAACATGGTGAAATCGTGAGATACAAAGCACGGCTAGTTGCACAAGGATTCTCACAGAGACCAGGAATAGACTATGAAGAGACATACTCCCCTGTGGTGGATGCTACAACTTTTAGATTCCTAATAAGTTTGGCCATAAGAGAAAATTTGGATTTGCGGCTAATGGACGTAGTAACCGCATACTTATATGGTCCACTGGATAATAAAATTTATATGAGATTACCAGAGGGTATTGAGCTCAAAGATAAGAAAGGTTCTCGAGAACAACACTGCATAAGGCTGAACAAATCCCTTTATGGACTGAAGCAAAGTGGGCGTATGTGGTACAATAGATTGAGTGAGTACCTAGTCAAAGAAGGCTATAATAATGATCTCATTAGTCCATGTATTTTCATAAAGAAGTTTGCAAACAAAGGGTTTGTAATCATAGCAGTATATGTGGATGATTTAAACATCCTAGGAACCTCTGGAGAAATCGCCCAAACAGTTGAATACCTCAAGAAAGAATTTGAGATGAAGGACTTAGGAAAAACAAAGTTCTGTTTGGGATTACAACTTAAGTACATTAACGATGGAATCCTTGTGCATCAAATGGCATATACAGAAAAGGTACTCAAGCGATTTAATATGGACCAATGTCACCCATTGTCCAGCCCAATGGTCGTGAGATCTCTTGATCTAAAGAAAGATCCGTTTGGTCCTAAAAGAGATGATGAAGACGTCCTTGGTCCCGAAGTGCCATATCTCAGTGCCATAGGAGCTTTAATGTATCTGGCGAGCCACACTAGGCCAGATATATGTTTTGCCGTGAATTTACTATCTAGATTCAGCTCATGTCCGACCCAAAGGCACTGGGCCGGGATTAAACATATTCTTCGTTACCTACAAGGAACGAAAGACTTGGGTCTGTTTTATACTAACCAATCCAAAGATGGTTTAATTGGTTTTGCTGATGCAGGTTACCTTTCGGATCCACACAATGCTCGGTCTCAGACAGGTTATGTTTTTACTCATGGTGGAACGGCAATATCTTGGCGGTCAATGAAGCAGACCATTGCAGCTACATCATCTAACCATTTGGAGATATTAGCTATTCACGAAGCCAGTCGTGAATGTGTTTGGTTAAGACTAATGACCCAACACATAAGAGTTAATTGTGGGATGACCGAAGGAAAACAGGAACCAACCGTTTTGTACGAGGACAACGCAGCATGCATAGCACAGCTTAAGGACGGTTATATCAAAGGTGATAGGACGAAGCACATCTTGCCAAAGTTCTTCTTTACATCTGATTTGCAGAAAGCTGGAGAAGTTCAAGTGCAACAAGTACAGTCAAGTGAAAATTCAGCGGACCTATTCACCAAATCGCTTCCAACCTCAACGTTCAAGAAGCTAACTTATCAGATTGGAATGCGTCGATTGAGAGACCTTCAGTGAGGTTCAGAACAGGGGGAGTAATACGTGTTGTACTCTTTTTCCTTCACCACGGTTTTGTCCCAATTGGGTTTTACTTGGTAAGGTTTTAATGAGGCAACATCCAAAGCGTATTACAACCCCATTAGAGTTATGACATCCAAGGGGGAGTGTTATAAATCATAGTGGATTGTCATAACTAGTTCTGGCCCATTACGGCCCATCTATACTCAGTCTTTAGGGCCGGTCTAATGATTCCTTGTTGAACAAGGATTTACTTATTATGTACTTTCTTTTTCCTAAAAAGAAAAAGAATTTTTTTTTCTCATGTATTGATCCTAATATAAAGGATCCTTCCCTAATGAAATAATATATGATTTTTCCCATTCGATTCTCTTGATTTACAACAATAGAAACGATGTCAGGTTTTTTCTAATGTCTTTGATTCTAAAACAATGTAGTTCCATCGTATATAACTATTCATTACCTTTGGCATAAAACGCTATCGTTTAACATGTGTCATCCACGAAGTCATTTTTAATTAGTGGAGAAAATTGAATTTAAAGGATAACAATGTTAGGATTTGTCTATTTACACTTTTGTTATTTAAGTTTGGTAACATATATTTTAGTTGGAATTAGAATACTATAATACCATTTAATTTTTTTATTGTAGGATATGTTTCCTGAATACTAAATTTGGATTATTCGGTTTCCTTAATTTTTTTTAAAATTTATTTTTAGTCATATTTTATTTTTATCTTATATTCCAAACAAGGAAAAAATAGAAAAGGGATGTTTTGAGTCTTTTGGCCATAACTTTCCCTTAAAATTATAGTTTTCTTAGAAGAAAATATGCAGGGAAGGAAATGCAAAGACAGGTTTTGACCAAAAAGAAAATGGGGATGACATGCATGAAATTATATATAAGTACTACACTACGATGCTCTTAGATTCATATTCCTCCAATCTATTTTTTTTATCAAGAAAAAGCTAGATATATAGATAAAATATGAATAATTGTTCTTTTGTTTTTCTGTTAACTATTGTCTTGTTTGCTGCATTGAGCGAAGCTACATGTCCTAAAAATCTTGTAACTATTCAAAACAAATTGCGTTTGACTCGAAACAATCTCCAAATCCACTGCAAATCTGGAAACGAAGATCTAGGCGTCCACGTTATAAAATTCAATGATCCATCATACGCTTTTACCTTCAGCGATACCAAGGGGCTAAAATGGGATTGTACCCTAGAACAAGGGAAGTATGTTTCAAGCTTTACAGCATATACAGGAGGGGCTATTCCTAAATGTGGTGAATCGGACAAATGGACTGCCAAAGATGATTTTGTTTACGTGTCGAGAAATGGTAAGTCAGAGGAACGATGGTCTGATTGGATTTCAAAATAAAAAAAAATAGTTTGGAAACTAATTATTCATCTCGTTTAATGAGTTCAATCATCTTTCAATTTGGAATAAAGAAAGTAATAAAAGTATGATATCGAAATGTACAATGACCTTGAATTCTTGATCGTTTTCTTCCATGGGAACAAGTATATATGTGCTTGAGTTTTCAAGTAGAATTTTAGATCCGGAATTCTAACGTTAATTGGGATATTTTTAGCACGGTAGTATACTTTATGTTTATGTATATATTATCAAACATTTATAGCCGACTTTCCTACAAAACAATATTTTTGTCTCCAACAGTTCTTTTGGGATGCCTAAAAGCGGAAACCGGTCTGATTAGTCTCTAACAATATTCACGAACTACTAATAAGAAGAAAGAAAAATTCGATTAAAAGATTTTCTAAATTTTAATTTGTCTATCTATACCTTTATTTGACATTGTCAAATTTTGCCACAATTACCCTTTTAATATAAATAATTATTTTTTCAAAAAAAAATTTTCGAACATGTAACAAATAAAATAATAAGACTTTTATAAAAGGTAAAATTTTTATTTTGTAACCAATAGATTAAAATTTGGATTTCTAAATTCAATATATTTTGTACAGAATGTACATTCTGCTGTCTATACATGTTCTTAAAAAGTTTAGAAAATGTAATCAACTGATTGTACATGTTCTGCAACTTTTAGAATTTATATTTTTAACTATGCTCTTTGTTATAAAAACCACACTCACATTCCAAATAATTTAAAACAAAATATCAGAATACGTCATCTGTACATTGATCTATGTTCTAAAAAATTTAGAGAAACACTAATATTCTAAAAGTTTTAGAATCAAATTTTAGAACACATCTTTACTTGCTCTACCTTCTACAAAATGTAGAATATGTATTCTTCAGTTTGTTCTATATTCAGAAAAATTGAGAATACCAATTCTAAAATTAATTTTCAAATTTCAAAAATTTAGGAAATCAAATCTTTCAATTAAGGAAATCAAATATTCAGTTATATGAGATTCTGCATAATAAGGAAATGAGATTTAAAATCTTTTGAAAATATTTATATATTCCAAAAATATTTATATATATCCTAAAATATTAATATTTTACAAAAATAAGATTTTCTGAAAATTAATATTTATATTATAAATCTTAAAAAGTTTCAATTAATGTTATTACCAAATAAATGAATTTTCAGAATAAAATTAAAATAAATCCGAAATTATTAAATAAAATCATAATTAAATATGAAAATCAATTTTCAAATCCTACAGTTAAGGAAAAAAAATTATATTTCGGAAACAAATCACACTATTAATAAATTGAAGTGTATTAGAGGATTATAATCCAACTAAAGTGTATATCACCAATTTAAAAAAATAAAAGTGTAGATAACCAAATCCAAAAAAATTTGGCTTAAAATCTAATTTTCCCGAAGAAGAAATGGGAGGAGTAAAACCATGAGATATTATGCATTAAAACAAGAGTTCCTATGGAAGGCCGCCGTGGAAGCTCTCCCAGTTGGTACACAACTACAACGACGAGGAATAGGAGTAGACACAAATTGCGCTCGGTGTGGAGCTCCAGAATCAGTGGAACATGTTCTGTTCCAGTGCACATGGGCACAATCAGTATGGGAAATGGCTCCTTTAACGTCTCTGAATTGGTCAAACATTAATACCTCTCTAGAGTTTTTGATAAAGACAAGGAAAGCCTCAACGCTCCCACCATGTGGTATCTCCTCTGCTTCACTTTCGTCTTGGTTATGTTGGAATATATGGATATCTAGAAACAAACTACTGTTTGAAAATGTGAACGTTTCTAAAGAGGAGACCATAATCAAGTCTATTAGAGAAGCGAAAGCATGGCAACTTGCACGAGAAGAAACCCCATCACAACGTATATCTTACCAACCTTCTCCAAGTGAGCTACCACAATCGGGTATCCTATGCTACACGGACGCATCATGGGATAAGGAGTCTCGAAACAGTGGGTTGGGCTGGTGGTTCAAAGATTTACCAGATGGGAGACAAGAAGAACATGAACTTCCATTTAACAATGTGCCATCAAGTTTGGCAGCGGAAGCATGGGCACTTATCAAAGCATTACAATCGGCAAAAGACAAAAGTTATACCGAACTCCATGTATGCTCGGATTCTCAGGTTTTAATTAATCTACTTCGAAAGAAAGAATCACATACGGAAATTCATAGTCTTTTGTTTGAGATTAGTATGCTAGCTTCGTATTTTCGAAAGCTATCCTTTTTATTTGTTTCACGAGAAGCCAATATGTTGGCGGATTCGTTATCAAAACGAGCTATTCTAGCTTGTAATATGTCGACGGAATCGACTTAATAAAGGTTATGATTTTGACAAAAAAAAAACAAGGGTATGTTAGAAAAAAGATGTTTGACCATAATCTTCCCTTAAAATGAGATATCAGTTTTTTAGAAGAAAATTAAATATGCAGGAAAGGAAATGCAAAGACGGGTTTTGACCAACAAAAAAAAAAAACAAAAAGATGCAAAGACATGCATAAAATTATAAGTACGCTCCGATGCTCTAAGATTTATATTCCTCCAAATTATTTTTTTATCAAAAGAAGCTAGATAGATAAAGATGAATAACTTTTCTTTTGTTTTTCTGTTTACTATTGCCTTGTTTGTTGGACTGAGCGAAGCTAAGTGTCGTAAAAATGTTGTAGCTTTTCAAAACAACTTAGCTTTGAGTCGTAGCGATCTCGAAGTCCATTGCAAATCGAGAGACGACGATCTAGGCGTCCACGTTCTAAAATTTAACGATCCAGCATACGATTTTAGCTTCGGCGATAACATATTCTTTACGACAATTTGGGATTGTACCCTACGAAAAGGGGCTAAAATGGAGTATGTTCAAAGGTTTATAGCATATACAGGAGGCTGGGCTATTCGTAAATGTGGTGAATTTGACACATGGATTGCCAAAGATGATGGTATTTACTTGTTGAAAAAAGGTAAGCCAGAGGAATTTTGGGATGAGTGGCATAGAAAATAAAATTAATAGTTTGGAAGCAAATTATTCATTTCGTTTAATGAGTTAAATCATCTTTCAATTTGGAATAATGAAAGTAATAAAAGTGTGATTTCGATAATGTACAACCATATCCTTGAATTCTTGATCGTTTTCGATATATGTTCCTGAGTTTTCAAGTATCATAATGTACACATTTTGAAAACATCTTTCTGAAAAGGGAAAAAAAACGATATATATTGCACACAAATTCGAGAACTCTATATAGATACGAACAATTGCCCATATATATAACAAAAACAGTTCTTGTAGAAACCACTATTGCAACATTTTGAGACTACAAAGCTAAGAGAAAGCAGAGAACTATCATGTTCCTGCAGCAATGATCGCTTGCCTATACTTTTTTATCCTCAACATCACCGGATGTGAAAACTTCGGGGACACTAGTCTGTGTAGTACCAGGTTTAGTCACAACATAACCATCAGAATCCAACTCAACTACACCATCCAAAAACTTCGTAGCAGGCTCATGACCAATCGCAAAGAACAAACCAGAAACTTTCAAATATGAAACATCTCCAGTAACAACATCATGAGGTTTTTAAGTTGTTGAATCAATTGTTTATTGCTTGTTTTTTTTTACTTTTTTGAGGGTACTTGGGGTTTTAACAGATTGAAAACGTTACACATAAACGCCGTCGTTTTCTTCTTCTTAGAAAACAAAACGCATCGTTTTAGAATAAAAATACATCTGTCCATTATTTCCCCCCCCCCCCCAAGTCCCTTCGATCGACTCTAATTGATTCTTCCATAACAGTATGGAGACCAAAGGCAAGGAATGGCAACAAGCTTTAGATCGAGCCAAGTACAATACCATCGATTGTCAACAACATTGTTTCATGAGAACATGCCCTCGTGTGAAGGCAAATACAAAAATGTATATCTTGGAACGCAAACTGAACTGCCTCCAAGAGGAAGCTCTAAAAGAGCTTTAGAAATATAGAGTATTTGAAGAAAAGATTGATTCTTTATTGATTCATTTTTCCTTACCTTATTACAATGAAGGATTCCTAGCTTTATATTCAAGTAGCTAGGGTTACGAAAGGGGTTTCCTTATCTAATCAATTGACACTTGTCGCGCATCGGATTCATCTTCTTTGGACTCGGAAAGTGCCTCATAACGGTTGGATAAGATCAATTGACTCGTCGTACGCCTTGTTGTGTTCTTCAAGTTCTTATCTCTTTGTCTGCAACTTTAGTTTTGTCTTTTCCTGGGAGAGTAGAAGATGACCGTTGTTGTTGTTTCTGAGTGTTTGATGTGGGCTTCTTCTCTTGGCCCATTTGCTTCTTTAGACTCGGTTTAAGTTCATTAATCGTAGCTACGTCGTTTTGCCCCTCTCTTGAATCAGAAGACAAAATCTCTGTTTCTGAAGATAGTTTTCCCTTACCTTTAACAAGCTCATCATAGGCAAGAATTTAGCGAAACTATCACGGAAAAGGATATTTTTTTTCTATTTAGCAATAAGGCAAAGGAGGCAATGGGGTTTATTGTGTATTGGTATGAGTTGTGCGGTGGAAAGTTCTGAATCCTTGTTGGGGGGCATTGGAATGCCGACAGAAGAAAATATTGACTACTGACATAAAATCAAAGACTAAGGTAGTGACGTTGTTTACATGCCAAATGCAATATCCACTCAAAATTAAATGTAGCAAATAAATGTATTTTCAGTATAGATTATAAATAAATAAATTATATTATATTTGGAGTCTTGGATAAATTTATATATATACATAGATTTTTTAAATTAGAAAAGTCAGATTTTTTAAATTCATGTATAATTATCTACTCAGTCCAAAACTCCAAATATAATTAAATTTATTAATTTTATTATCTATATTTAATCTTGAAAATCTAACTTAAGTCTATTTAAAATATATAAAAATATAAAAATCATGAGATATATAGGGGAATAATTTAATACATGGATCCAAAATGCAAAGACAGGAAAAATTATAAATAAGTAAACTCCGATGCTCTTAGATTATATTTGTATTTTTATCACCAAAAATAAAAAAAAATGAATAAGTGTTTCTTTGTTTTTCTGTTTCTTATTGTCTTGTTTGTTGTATTGAGCGAAGCTAAGTGTCGAAAAAATGTTCTATCATTTCAAAACAACTTAGTCAGTAGTCACGCTGGTCTCTCAATCCATTGCAAATCTAAAGACGACGATCTGGGCGTCCAAAGTGTACGACCCGGGGGTCCTGCATACACTATTAGGTTCGGCGATAGTTTTTGGGTAGGGACATATTGGGATTGTACCTTAAATAAAATGGAATTTGTTCGAAAATTTAGAGCATATACAGGAGGAGGCTTTGTTATTAGATGTTCTCAAGTGTACCTATATATTGCTCAAGATGATGGCATTTACTTGTCAAAAAATGGTAAGCCAAAGGTAAAAAAATTTGATTGGCAAAGATTGCAGAATAGTTCGAAAGCTGATTATAATTAACTTGGTTAGTGAGTTCAATCATTTTCCAAATTGGAATGAATAAAGTAATAAACGTTTGATTTCATTTAAAATCACTATAACAAACGCAGTTTGGTGGTTTGATGTATTCAGGTTTAAAACCTTGTAATATTTTTATATTATAAGTACACAACAAACATAATAGTATTTAGAAATTGGTCCACTGAAGACAAGATAACTATACTCGGATATGTGTACACCGTATAAAGTATAAACAAAAAAGTGGCAGCCTTAAGCCCCCATAATATATCAAAATTTGGGGCTCCCTATTTTCTTTTACCAAACCCAAGTTTATATTTTAGGATCAATTTGTTCACTAGCACAAAAAAAATTATAATTAATAAATTAGCAAAAATTAACTCGTGTGGCATAATTATGATCATTAGATTTAGGTTAAATGGTTAAAATTTTAATTATAGTTTTTTTGTGTTATTCCACCTAATTTTCCTATATTTTAGTTGAGTTGATTGGTTAAAACTGTTCTAAATTATGTAATAATTCTCTTTAAATATATATAGGTTCCATGTCTTAGTCTTTTTATGCGTTTAGATTTAAATCTTCATTATGCTCTATTGGCAGTTTATCTTCTTTTGCTTCTTCTTTTTGTGTCGGCCGTTTATCTTTGGTTTTTTTAATTTTCTTTGACCTTATCTCTAGGTTGAGCATATGAGTTAACCGTATAACTTTCTCAATAAAGACTACGAATAAATATCAAAATCAAACTTGTGAAAAAATGTGCAAGCATACTTTCACGTTGAAGATAACATTAATTCCTTTTTTATTTTGCTAAAATATTATTTTCATTTAGAAAATGAAGCGTTCAGAATTTTATATTATTTTAAAACAAAATACTAAAATTAAGAATTGGATTCAAGGCAAAAAAAAAATTGGAAACAAATAACAGTGTTTATTCAAATATGCATAGTTACAAAACAACCAGAATCGAATAAGTAACCAAGAAACTTGAGCTTTCGATGGAAGCAAAAAAAAATATGGTGAAGAAAATTGCTAACGACTTGAACGATTAAAAGACTCTAACATAAAGATCATATACTCTTTTATCCGGTAGTTTGAATCAAGGACTTGAAGACAAGGGTGCAAAACAAGCCGGCATTATTTCAATGTAACAATAAACATATAAGTATATATGCATATTCTCAGTCATTATAGGGAAAAAGTTACCTGAAGAGCGAAAAGTCAACTAGTTTGAAAAGAAATAGAAAGTTGAATCGAGTTATTTATATTTATCTTTAGAATCGTGAGTATACAAAACCAATACAAACATTTTAACGCCATCTTGAGAATCGTGTGTATTTTAGACTGTATCTTAAAACCATATAAAATTATTAAAACACACACTCTCTCTTCCTTTTACTCAACTTTATATTTTCTCTTTCATCTTTTTACTCAACTTTTATTAATTTTATATTTAAACACTATCTTTTCCTTTTAAAAACATTCTCTAAAAAATCTAATTATAAACACTCTCTCTTCTTTTTAAACATTCTTTACTCTCTTTACTCAAAATTTATTAATTTTATATTTCAATATACCTCACAAAAACACTCTATTTGTTCTTTTTACAACCATTTTAATAATTTTATATTATAAGGATATCCGGATCCAGATCCGTTTTTGACGGATCCTTGATTTCATTATCCAGATCTGAATCCGGCCCTCCCGGATATCCGGATTTTCGGAGCGGATCCGGTGTGCATCAGGATCGAATCTCGGATCCCGAATAATAATTTCACCCCTAATTCCAACAAAGATTTTATTATATTTAATTTGTCTCATATACACAGAATTTAACTACAACGATTCACTGTAACAGAAAATATGACATTACCTATTAAATTTAACACAACTTGCAATTACACATTAGTGCACATAAACACACATAATTGTTTAATATTTTTGAATGATGATCAGTCTTCTATAATGTGTAGCATTTTGGTTTTTCTAAAAACTCTACGAATCGAAGTTGTTTTTGTTTCGGATCTGCAATGAATATATATATCTTGCTTAATTTGTCTTTTAGTTTATGTAGTCTCGTAGAAGAAGGAACAAATTAAAGGGAAAAAAGTTTGTCACAATTTTTAAGTTGTTTCTCTCTAACTTGATTCTCTCTCTAAAGGGAAAAAAGTGATCTCATTTCTGTCACTCAAAGGCATTTCTCACGACGTCGGATCTCTAATCCGGAGTTATTCTCAGGCCCTCCTCACCTTATGAGGAAAAAAAAACATGAACACTTCTCCAACCGGAGATCTAAGGAAAAAGATCTCTCACGCAACCCCAAATCAGCTATCGCTGCTAGTAATCAGCCCGATTTTGTCGCTACTGAGGTGATCTCTGGCTTAGCTGTTGAGATCCCGAGGGCTACACCTTCCCTTCCTTTAGACACTGTGTTGACCTCCGGCAAAGCTGTTGAGGCCTATAGATCTATCGATGGCTCTCCTTTAGAACTTGAGTTAATCTCTGTCTCTGCAGTTAAGATCCCCAGTACACAATTCTTAGTGGGTCAACCGGAAATCTCACCGGTTGATAAAAACTCAGATCTGGCTGTCAAATTGGCGCAACCGAGCCTAGCCTTAGATATGGCTGTGAATGGAGACTCTACAATCTCTGAGCCGCCTGTAAATCCTCTTCCTCCAGTGGCCTCCTCTGTGGTATCTGATTCGGAAACTATTGTTGCTACTCCGCAAGTTTTGAAGCCTCAAACCGATAAGGAAGAACCAGCCAAGGCTAATTCGTGGGTAAATTTAGTCAAGGGTACTTCTAGGCAGTTAAAGAAGAAGGGTAAAGCCTTCAGATTCAGGTGAAACTTGTGTCAAGATTCCCAATTCTGTCATTGCGAAAAATAAGAAGTCACGGGATTCCTGGCCAGTTTTACTCGGATCCGCCTTCCCAGGGAACGATCCACAATATAGTCAATGGCATTTGGAGCAAGCAGACACGTGATATTGCAGTCTCCAAAATGGAAGGTAATGCTTTCTTGTTTAGGATTCCTAATCCTTACACTAGGAATAGAGTTCTTGCAAAGAGACTCTTGCAAAACGAGGGGTAGACTATGTTTGTAGCTAAGTGGGAACCAGGAGTTACTCCAGAAAAGCCTGAGCTTTCTTCAGCACCGATTTGGATAGAGCTTCGGAACGTTCCTTTTCAGTTCTTTAACGAGGATAGGCTTGAGCACATCGCAGGTTTGGTGGGTGATCTAAAGTGTCTTCATCCTGCAACAGCTAACAAGACAAATCTTGAGGTTGCAAAGGTTTTCACTCTTATCGACCCAAGAAAGCCTCTTCCTGAGGCAGTAAATGTCCAGTTTGAAAATGAGGAGATAAGGAGGGTAAATATCTAAAGACCTTGGATGCCGCCGATTAATTCTCACTGTAAGGAGATAGGACACAGTTTGCGCCATTGTAGGCAAGCCCCTGCCTTGTGTAAGGTATGTTCCTCTACTGCTCACTCTAAAGAGCAGTGTCCTAAGAAGAATCAGAAAAGTGCAAAGAGGCCAAGGAGCCCAAGAAGGAAGAGGTCTAAATCCCCAGCTGGCTCTAGTCTGCCTATTGGGGAACTGAGCACTAAGGAGACTTCGGGTTTGCATTGGACAGTTAAGAGCTCTTCCAAGCCTCAGCCAGAAAGGGGTTCTAAGTCTCAGATTGTGGTATCTTCAAATCACAAATCCTTCCTAGGAAATCCCAACAACCAGACAGCGGGTGGTCCGAGTTCAGTTATGGCTGCTTCTCTAAAGGATACTCACTGTGATGAGAGTCATATCTTGAGCAGTAGCTCCTGTTCAGAGGCTGACCCTAATTCTGATGACGAAGAGGAGGAGTCATCTGGGCAAAGTGCTAAGGAATTATGTACAACCCCAATCCAGCTGTTGAAGAAGCAGCATAAAGGTATGAGAGGCAAGGGCCTCACACCATTTGCTTAATATGTGTACAAAGATTTTTTGTTGGAACATCTGTGGCCTTAATATCCTCAGCCATAGGAAAGGATTTAAAAAGTGGTTTAAGATCAGAATGCCTGTTAATGGAGGACTAGTAGAGACGCATGTAAAACAACCAAATGATATAAAGTTTATAAATGAGGTGCTTCCCGTTTGGTCTTTTGTAGAGAATTATAGTTTCTCTAGCATGGGCATCAATGTGTTCAAGTGGTAGTTATCTCCAAGTCTTTGTGGATGATTACGTGTGAAGTAAAGTTGTTTGATGTAGATATATGGGTTATTATTTCAGTGGTCTATGCCTCTAATGATGGGGGCTTGAGGAATTAACTTTGGAAGGAAATTATTAAAATTGCTGCTAATCAGAGAGTATTAAATCACCCTTGGTTGGTAATGGAAGATTTTAATCAAGTGCTCAATCCGACTGAGCATTCAACAAAGTCTAATGCTAATGTGAGTTTAAAGATAAGGGAGTTCAGGCAGTGCCTTCTTGACGCAAAGCTGACTGATATGGTCTTTAAAGGAAACTCTTTCACTTGGTGAAACAAAAATAGCACAAGGCCAGTGGCTAAGAAGCTAGACCGTACCTTGGTTAATGAAAGCTGGTTTAACAGGTTCCCACTAGTTTATACTCTCTTTGGTCAGCCTGATTTTTTGGATCTTGTCTCTGCAGAGACTGTGTTTGATTCATACATTAGGGAAGGCAGGAAGCCCTTCAGGTTCTACAACCTCCTCCTGAAGAACACAGACTTTTTAGAAATTTTAAGGGAAGTTTGGTATTCAGCCAATGTTATTGGTTTCGCAATGCTCAGAGTTTCTAGAAAGCTAAAGTGTGTAAAGAATCCCATATGAAGCATCAGTAAGTCTCATTATTCTGATTTGGAAAAGAGAGTTGAGGAGGCTCGTCAAAATTTACTTGCCTGTCAAAAAGAAACATTGGCTAACCCCGACCACCTAAATGCTTCAAGGGACCTTGAAACTCAGGCCAAATGGGATGTTCTTAATAATGCTGAGGAAAGCTTCTTCAGGCAGAGGTTGAGTATCACCTGGTTCAAAGAAGAAGATGGTAACACTAGCTATATTCATAAGATGGCTGACTCTAGATTTTCTTACAACAGAATATTTTACCTTATTAATGATATTTGTCTAGGGATTGAGTCACAATCAGGTATTAGAGCCCATTGTGTGAATTATTTCTCAACGATGCTTGGTGGTGGACAAGGTCCTCCTCGGTTCGTCCAATAAGACATGGATTTGCTCCTGCCTTTCAGATGCTCTTCAAGACATGCCTCAGATTTGGAGATGAGATTTTTTTAATTTGGAGATCAAAGAAGTTTTCCAGTCCCTCCCAAAGAACAAAACTTGTGGTCTATACGGTTTTTCTGCGGAATTCTTCAATGGAGCATGGTGTACTGTAGGTAGAGAGGTGACAGATGCAATCCAGGAATTTTTTAAGTCTAAAAATTTATTAACGCAATGGAACACTACATCACTTGTATTGATTCCAAAATTCCTGAATGCATCCAGAACTGCAGATTTTAGGCCTACCTCCTGCCTCAACGCTTTATATAAAGTGATTGCTAAGCTGCTGGCTAACAGGTTGCAGAAGTTTTTTCCTCATGTGATCTCCTCTCCTCAGTCTGCTACATCACTTGGTTGTCTTCTCTCAGAGAATGTGTTGTTAGCTTCAAAGGTTATCAATTGATTCAATAGAAAGAATATAGCTCCCAGGGGAATGCTAAAAGTGGACATCCGGAAAGCGCTTGATTCCATTAGGTGGGATTTCTTAATCTCTGCCCTAAGGTCCCTTGGAATCCCTTAGAAGTTTATCAATTGGATATACCAGTGTATATCAACTCCAACCTTCTCCATTTCGGTGAATGGTATTAGTGAGGGATTTTTCAAGAGCACAAAAGGGTTAAGGCAAGGGGATCCCTTGTCCTCTTACCTTGTTGTTCTTGGAATAGAGGTGTTTTCGAGTATCCTAAGGTCGAGATTTGAAGCTGGGTTTATTCATTATCACCCGAAAACAGCTGGATTTCAAATTTCTCACTTGATATTCACTGATGATGTCATGATATTTTTTGATGGGGGATCATCATCTCTTCATGGAATCAGAGATTTGCTATAGGACTTTACTTCATGGTCTGGCCTTGAGGTAAACAATGATAAAACTCACCTATTCCTAGCAGGCCAAAGTCCTATTGAGGCCAACTACTTCGATGAATTTGGTTATCCAAAGGGCTTTTTGCCTGTTAGATACTTAGGCTTACCTCTGATGAGTAGAAAGCTTCGAATCTCTGAGTATGCCCCTCTTTTGGAGAAGCTCTTTTCTAGATTCAGATCTTGGGCAGTGAAATCTTTGTCTTTTGCTGGTAGATTGAAGCTGATAGCTTCAGTCATCTATGGAACAATCATTTTCTGGACTTTAACTTTCGTTTTGCCTAAGGGCCGCGTGAAGAAGCTTTAGGCCCTTTGCTCTCGGTCTATGTGGTCAGGCAACATTGAGGTGGTAAAAGGAACCAAGGTGGCTTGGCACACAATTTGCCTTCCTAAGTCTGAGGGAGGTCTAGGCCTAAGGAGGATAACAGAATGGAACAACACCCTCTGCATGCACCTTGTGTGGATCCTACTGTCTAATAAAGACTCTCTCTGGGCTAAATGGCACACTTATCACCGTATGAGGACTAAGTCTTTTTGGGAAATCAAGGAGTCTCAGGGGGACACATGGACATGGAGAATGCTCTTGAGTCTAAGGGTATTGGCTTGTAAGTTCATTCGTAGCAAAATTGGTAATGGCACTCGTACACATTTCTGGTTTGATCACTGGACACCTTTAGGACCCTTGATTTCTCTGACTGGTATTGAAGGCCCTAGAGATATTAGAGTGCCCCTATCTGCCACGGTGGCTGAAGCATGTGACAACAATGGATGGAGGATCAGAAACCCGAGGTCTGACCAAGCCCTTATGCTCCATGCTCACCTCATTATCATCTCATGCCCTAATTTATCTAATACTCAGGACTCCTTGGTATGGGTGGTGGGGGACACTGCTTGCAATAGCTATTCATCCTGTCAAATTTGGGAGCTCTTGAAGTCATTTATAATGATATTTACAAGTTAGCAAAAAAAAAAAGTAGGAACAAATTAAAACACAATTAGGCAAATTCCTAAGATGTTGAGCTGATTAAGACTTATGTTTAAATAGAACTTCCTGACACACTTGAATAATTAAACTAATTATATTTGGTTGAAAAAATAGTAATACAAAACTAAAAAAACTTACTTAGCTACGAATAACACTAAAATTTGATTATCGTTATGTTAAGTTTTGGGATAAAAATTAGTTTTGGGATTGTAACACAATATTAATGTTATATGATAGGGCTAGGCGTTCGGGTATTCGATTGGGTTCGGGTCGGATATTTCGGGTATCGAGTACCCGATGTTTAGGAATATGATACCCGATCGAGTATTACATATATTCGGGTGGGGTTCGGTTCGGGTTCGGGCGGGTTCGGGTATACCCGAACTATACCCGAACTAGTTTTTTTTTTTTGTCAAAATCGAAATAGCATTGTAATCAACAAAAAAACAGATTTAAAAATGCATATGAAGTGTAAAGGAACAATACTCAGTCAAGTCCAGAAATCGAAGCTACATATGAATGAATAAGTTATACTAATTCTTAAGAAAAATGTGAAAACAGTGATTTGTAAAGGAACAATAACTGTTCAACGGTTTTACTGGAATCATCTCCAAATTTAAAAAATTTAAACAATTCACTCTCGGTTATTAAAAAAAAAAAAAAACTTTTCAATTTCAATAAGAAATTGAATTGAGTTTGTCTACTGACCAATTAATCAATGGTATACAATCCTAATCACTAAAGTGTGTGTAAAAAAAAAAAAAATTGGGTACTCGATTGGATATCGGGTATTAGTCGATCGGGTACGGGTAACCGAACCTTAAAAAATTAAAATCTGATCGGGTATTTTCACATTCAAAATCGGATTCAGGTTCGGATAAAACGCCCAGATATGATAATAGATTGGTCTATTTCGAAACTGTTCAAATGCGTATGCGTATATATGCAAGTGGGGACTGTGAATGTGACAGCTGGATACCGGTTAAAGGACAACACATCATCAGCCCATTCACCGACACGTGTCCCATCTCACACATGGCGGTCTTCTCTTTCACCTTCTTTTTTTTTTCTCTACATTTCCTCTCTTCTTTTTGTTCTCTTTAATTTCTTTGCAATTTAAAATTTTTAAAAAATTCCACATTCTTCTTCTTTTTTCATTTATACACTTTAGAAATAATTTCTTTAATCATACTATATCATTATTTTTCCAAATCATAGTATCCAGTATATTTTATTTCGCTTATATAACCAGGGTAATAATGTATATATTGAATTATTTAATTTATTTACGGACATAAATGGGCCTATTAGTTAATTTTTGATGATCCCTATAATATATACCAACTTCCAAGTAATTCCTTATTTCAGTAGAAACATTTACTTGCAAGGACTAAAAATCCTAACGGTAATGAGTAGTAATATTTTTATCTTTTTTTTTTTAATTTTGGGGACAGAAAAATAGAAATAGGCATTAATCTCCGCAGAATCTATTACATAGTAATAAATAATCACACTTTTTCGAAATGACTTGATACTCTCCATAAATACGTATAGAAATACGTAGAAAATATATTTAAAAAGGTAATGTATAGGGAGAAAATGGGAATAACGTGATTTACAAAATCCATAGATAAGCAATAGGTCACCATCCCACAGTTCACGTTATTTCCGTCAGATTTATAAATAAATAAATAAAATCCTCTTAACACTAATAATTAATTAATAATAATCCTAATCAAAGTAGCAACATTTTAGGGAAATAAAAATTTTTAATAAGGAAACTAAAAAAGACATTAATTATCATTAGTGACAATATAAAAAGTTAATCAATAAAAAACAAAATTAATGGATTCAGAGGAATAAGAAGAACTGAGCAAGAAACAGAGAAGAAGAAGAAAAAAAAATTAACAGAGAGAGAGAGACAGAGAATGATGGAGACAGCTGTATCTATGAAGAACAATCTCTGGGTTTCTACATAAACTCTTCTTTTTCTCATCTCTCACTGCAAAATCCAAACTTTAATCCCAGGTTTTTTTTTTTGTATCTTCTTCCTTGTTCAAATGGATTTGACGCAATTGGATAAGCGTTTGGATTCAACAGAGCAAGTAGTTGAAGAAATCATGAGAATTCACAGATCTTTACCAGAAAGACCAGGAATCGACGAAATCGAAGCAGCGAAAAGTTTAATACTCAACGTTGAGAAAGAAGCTGAAGCTTGTTTAGAAGCCATTGCTAAACAGAGAAAAAGCTCTGAAGTTTCTGGTGAGCTTTTCATGGTTTTACAAGAAATGAAGAAAGGTTTTGTTCAGTTTCGTAGTAATGAACAAAAAAGAGAAGCTTTGAAACTTCTCGATCTGGAAACTGCACATAAGCTGTTCGACGAATTGATTCAGAGAGCTTCTAACTGTATTGCTTCTCCTTCCTCTAATAACTCTGCTCCTTCTCGTCCTCCTCGAGCTCCGGCGCCGACTCCGACCGTGGCTCGTTCTGATTTCTCCGAGAAGTCTCCGCTTCGACCTAAGGAAATAGTTTCAAGAGACGATAGCTTCGTGACGAAATCTAAGTCTTCTCTCTATAACGATGGTTTTGCAGCTCCTCGTACACCTCAGATTGTTGATTCAACACTTACCACCACCGGAAAATTCTCCGGTAAGTTCTTAACTTGGATTGGATTTAGAAAGTTTAGGAACTGGAATTGTATAAAGTTTAGACCTTTAGGTAGTAACTGTTGTGTGAATGGTTTTGTTATGTGTAGGAAATGAGGGAGAGAAGTTAAGTTTGATAAAGCTTGCTAGTTTGATTGAAGTATCAGCTAAGAAAGCTACTCAAGAGCTGAAACTACACAACAAGTTAACGGAACAAGTCGAGTGGCTTCCTGATTCGATCGGGAAGTTATCGAGTTTAACTTCGCTTGATTTATCCGAGAATCATATCGTGGTATTGCCAAACACTATAGGGGGACTTACTTCTTTGACAAAGCTCGATTTACGTTCTAACAGAATCGGTCAGCTTCCTGAGTCTATCGGAGAGTTGTTGAACTTGGTTTACCTTAATCTTAGCGGAAACCAGTTATCGTCTCTGCCTTTAGCGTTTAGCGGATTGGTTCGGCTCGAGGAGCTTGATTTGAGCTGTAATAACCTTCCGATTCTCCCTGAATCGATCGGTTCACTTACGAGTCTAGAGAAGCTCGACGTTGAGACAAATGATATCGAAGAGATCCCATATTCAATCGGTGGGTGTTCTTCTTTGAAAGAACTCCGTGCTGATTATAACAAACTCAAGGCTCTTCCTGAAGCCATCGGAAAGATCACTACGCTAGAGATATTATCTGTCCGTTACAATAACATCAGACAGTTACCTACGACGATGTCTTCTTTAGCTAACCTCAAAGAGCTGGACGTGAGTTTCAACGAGCTCGAGTCAGTTCCAGAGAGTTTATGTTTCGCTACTACGCTTGCGAAGCTGAATATCGGAAACAACTTTGCTGACATGATATCGCTCCCGAGATCAATAGGAAACCTTGAGATGCTTGAAGAGCTTGATATAAGCAATAACCAAATCCGTGTCCTTCCGGATTCTTTCAAAATGCTTACAAAGTTGCGTGTTTTCCGTGCTCAGGGGAATCCATTACAAGTTCCTCCTCGGGATATAGCCGAAAAGGGTCCTCAGGTTCTCCCTCTATCTCTAACTCTCTAGATTCTAACTTTGTGCTCAATTTGTACTCACTTAGTCGCGGATGATATATACGTTACAGGCCGTTGTTCAGTACATGAATGATCTTGTGGAGACGAGGAACTCGAAATCGCAAATGGTTAAGCCGAAGAAGAGCTGGGTTCAGATGTGTTTCTTTTCCAAGTCCAACAAGAGAAAACAGAGTAGCATGGAGATTGTTTAAAACTGCTGATAATAATGTCTTTTGACCTTTAATCAGGTAACACTCCCAAACTCAAAAGTCAAGATTATTATTATACACAAAATAACAAAAACATCTGATTTCGTCTTCTCTTTTTTCAGGTAATTCTGTTAATGCTGTTGACAGCACAAGTGACTGACAAATCCAGCTTATCTTCACACGACAATGCAAAGAGAGAGAGAGAAAGAGAGAGAGAGGCAATGCATTATTGCATTGCAAACTCCAAAGTATGTAAATGTTTTACTATTCATATTCTTTGTTTGTTTGTTTGTTTCTTCAATATTATTCACATGTATCATTTGCGCATATCATTTTATTCATGTCTCTCACAATATCTGTTTTTGCTTTCCTCGGTTAGGTTTGAAATTGTGGAGCGTATTTCAAAACAAACCTCGTTAAGTTTCATGGTTTCCAATTCAAAAATAGTTGGCACTGAGTAAATTGGTTAAATATGTCGGTCTATCCACTATAAATTTATTGTTTTTCGTTTGATGTATGGACGGAGGTGTGATGTGATGTGATGGTTATTGATGGTAAGAGGAGAGATATGACGTGAGTTGGCTATGAACGTGGTTTTGTCTAGAGAGCAAATTGGTTAATAATTACTCTCACTTGTAATAATGCAACTTATTTTATATGTTTTTGTTTTGTCCATGTGTAACCAACCGTCACGAGACTTGGTCTTTCTTCTATTATGTGTGTTATTATCTTTTTGTAACTTCGCATGTGAACCAAAAGCTGTTTGGTTTATCAATCACAAAGCCCATAATCCCTCTAAAATATGAGGAAAAAAAAACATCAGCCCTATTTATTATGTATTTATTGGGCTAGATCTGGCCTTGTAATATTGAGGCATAAAGTTTACTCTTACTTTTGATTTTTGTTGGCAC
The DNA here is from genome assembly GCA_963576765.1 of Draba incana. Classification (NCBI taxonomy): domain Eukaryota; kingdom Viridiplantae; phylum Streptophyta; class Magnoliopsida; order Brassicales; family Brassicaceae; genus Draba; species Draba incana. The sequence goes on along the minus strand of OY755212.1, from coordinate 4,635,170 downwards.
GAGCACGGCACGTGATGGAACCCTCTGGACGAACTAGTATGGTACTCAAAACTATGTGTGTGGAAAATGATCGAGAGATTCTATGACAAAAGAAAGTCGCACGATATACAAAAGAAAGTCTGCTCACCATGGTGGAAACGGGATCCTAAATTAGCCTAAGTGATAGGCATTGTTTGTTGGCGTGTTGTAGTTGTGTGAGTCTTTTGCAAGATGCTATCCATGCTTATCAACTCTGATTTGAGATCAAAGTTATCTTCCTTTGTTTCTTGGCTTGAGAACCGCAGCCACTATGCCGCACGGTTAGGTCTTGGATTGGAAGAGCTCAATACAGATGATCCGCTCTTTGTACCTTATAAAGGCTCGACACTTTTTAGTGCAGCCGTTTTCAAGGATGGTAGTTTACTTGATGTGTTCTCAATCTCCGACGAAGTCATTTCTATGCTTAGTCTCAATGTTGTCGAGATTGAAATTAGGTGAATTCCCTTGTCCTTCCATCTATTACTTCATCAGAATATATACAAAGTCATAGTGCATCAATTTAGGGATTTCCCCTTGATACACACGGTTACAATCTAATCAAATCAATTACATTAATTACAATATATTCCTAATATCTATCACCCTCCCGCAGTTGAAGCGTCGGTTTGTCGAACGGTTAAACTGTCCCGAAAGTCTGAGAACAACGAGAGTGGCAAGCCTTTGGTGAAGATATCAGCAAATTGAAGAGAGGAAGCAACATGAATGATCTTGACTTGACCCATTTTGACCTTGTCTCGGACGAAATGGATGTCAATTTCAATATGTTTGGTGCGTTGGTGTTTGACAGGGTTGGTGGACAAGTTGAGAGTACTGATGTTGTCACAATAGATGATAGATGCCATGATGATGGGGCAATGAAGCTCTAGAAGAAGATTGCGTAACCAACACACTTCGGCAACTGCATTGGCAACACCTTTGTACTCCCCTTCAGCACTTGATCGTGATACGTTAGGTTGTCTTTTTGATGACCATGAAATGAGGTTGGGGCCAAGATAGAGACAGTAGCCAGACGTCGAGAGACGCGTTTCAGGACAGCCGGCCCAATCCGCATCACTATAGGCAGTAAGCTCGTTAAGTGGACCCTTTTGAATGTGAAGACCATGTGTAGTGGTTCCTTGAATGTATCTAATAATCCGCTTGAGAGCTATGAGATGGGGTTCACGAGGAGAATGCATAAACAAACACACCTGATTAACGGCATACGCAATGTCGGGTCTCGTGAATGTGAGATATTGTAGAGCACCGGCAAGAGAACGATATTCTGTTGGATTGGAAATCAGTTTAGCAGAGAGTTTGGACTTTAAATCAACCGGTGTGGAGCAGGGTTTGCATTCGCGCATACCAGCACGATTGATAATATCAAGCGCATAAGCAGTTTGACTTAGAAATATACCACCAGCTTTAAATTTAGCCTTGACACCGAGAAAATAATGAAGTTGTCCCATGTCAGTCATCGGAAATTCTCCTTCAAGTTTACTGATTATTTGATGCAGGAAAGTAGTAGTTGACGCTGTAAGGATAATGTCATCAACATATAGGAGGAGATACGCTTGATCAGCTCCGTTCCTGTAAACAAATAGAGAAGCATCACTCTTGCTTGTGACAAAACCGATGGTTGAGAGGAACCGAGTAAACCGTGAATTCCAAGCCCGTGGAGCTTGTTTAAGGCCATATATTGCCTTTTGCAGCTGACAAACATGATTAGGTCGAGTAGGATCAACAAACCCCGGTGGTTGAAACATGTAGACGGTCTCGTCAAGTTCGCCGTGTAAAAACGTGTTTTGAACATCAAGCAGATGGATAGGCCAATCACGAGCAAGACTCGCATGAAGAACAGACCGTATTGTTGCGGGTTTGACGACAGGTCTAAATGTTTCATCATAGTCAACACCGGCTTCCTGCGATTTCCCATTGGCCACGAGACTGGCTTTATAGCGAGCAAGGGACCCATCAGCATGTTGTTTGTGCATAAATAACCACATAGACCTGACAATATTAGTTCCCGGTGGACGAGGTACAAGTTTCCAAGTCTTATTCTTAATCATAGCACCATGTTCATCAGTCATTGCCGGGTTCCAATTCAGATCATTTAAGGCAGTTTTGTGGCTGTTTGGAAGAGGAGAGATAGATGTAGCAAGAAGAGACATAAGAGTTCAAGGTTTACGGCTACCCATTTGGCTCCGAGTTATTATGCGTGGAGGAGGAGGCACTGGAGCAGGCCGAGAGGAAGGAATAATAGGATTTGGAGAAGGAAACGGGTTATTAAGTGAGCTTATTAAGTGAGCTAGGTGACGGAGGTGGTAGAGGTGTTTGAAGAATTTGATGAAACACCGGTGATGGTTCATCAAAGTAATCAAGGAATTTATAAGAAAAGGTGAGATTAGTTTGATTTTGAGCGGCTAGAAAGATCGTCTCATCAAATACAACATGGCGTGAGATAATGATCTTGTTGGTTTTAAGATAAAGACAGCGATACCCACGGTGATTTGAGGGGTATCCGAGAAAGAGACAAGGCGTAGTGCGAGGTGATATAACGTGAATTTGGACGTTCCTAACCACGAACTTAACGAGTTTTCAGAGTCTTTTGAGTTGTTTTGAGCTGATATTTAGATCCATACTCGAGGATTTGGAACCACATGCGTACGGGAAGGAGATTTAAGCATTCGAGCGATAACCAGAGTTTTCTAGAGTCCGGACCTACCGTTCCCGCATAAAGACTGACCGGTCCACTGTGATGCCTCGAAGACGGTGGCCCCTGGAATCGGGACCGACCGGTCCACCTCAAGGACCGATCGGTCCACACTCAGACTTGAAGACTCGGTGGTTCGGGAAACGAGACCGACCGGTCCACACTAAGAACCGGTCGGTCCAGACACTTTGAAGTCGAAGATTTTGGCTCAGGAAATCAGATCGACCGGTCCACACATGGATACGTGAAGAATTTTGGCTCTGGAAATCGGACCGACCGGTCCTGATTCCAGACCGACCGGTCCAGTCCCAGATTTTTAAGAAAATTCCTAGATTCCGTTTTATCCTATAAATAACCATAGGGTTTCATTTTTTTTGAGACACCACCTCTTTTATTAGTTTTATTCAGACGTTTTGTAAGCAAGGGAGAAGATCTCATCGCCCTTTGGAGAAAATTTCTGAACTCTTATTGATTTCTTATTTATATGATTATGCTATTCTCATCCATGGTTTTTGCTTGTTCTTTAGTCATGTCCGAGTAGTTCTCTAGTTAGGTTTTAGGGTTTTCAATGGATTTCACATATTAAATCAGACACAAATAGATTACTTATTCTTTACCATCTTCATCACTGTTAGGCATAATGCTAGGATTGAACTGGCCATTTAATCACTAGATCCTAGGTTGATACACATTCCAAAAGCTTGTGTATTGCTAGAACTACTGTTGATGAGTAATGCGTTATAACAATTCGAAAGGTTAGTTATAGAGTATTATGAACTGATCAAACCTGAACTATAATGCTTGTCTAGGATAGCCGTGACCATTCCAAAAGTTTAGGCACTCGGATCTCTAGGGAAAGTAATTGTTATCACGAAAGTGGAGCAATTTATATCAGTGTTTGAGTTTAAGATGCATGCATTTTAGAATCTGAATAGTTGTCTGGTTTATGATTGTGATTTCCTGAGAATTCCCTAATGCCTAGCGCTTTTATTTACCTGAATTTAAATCGTTTTTACTTGCAATCTTGTCTTTCAATTTGATAACAATCACCCATCTTTGTTTCCTGCTTATCTTAGTTCAATTATTTATAGTTTGTTGTGTAACACTTGGTCCTTGTAAATTCGATCCCTGAATATACTACTGCGTGCCTGTGCACTTGCAGTGATCTATTTCGGGTAAAACCGGAGCATATCACGAGGTGAGAGTTTATGGAGGTTGGAATGGTTGAGGTTAGGGAAACATAGACACCCAAATACTCTAAGATGATCATATGTAGGTGTTTTGTGAAATAGAAAGGAATGGGGAACACGATTTTGGATAGAGGTAGAAGGGAGAATGTTGAGAAGATGGACAACGGCATGGAGAGCTTCAACTCAATATTTAGGTGAAAGCTTAGCTTGAAAAAGAAGTGTGAGGGCATGAGAATCGAATCTTCAACCATTGGAATCAAAGAACTTTTGAAATTCTAAATTCTTGTACTCTCCGCCGTTGTCACATTGAAACGATTTCATCCTGATCATCCTGATCGAGAATCAAGGGGATATGGAATTTGATGTTGGTGACACCAAAAGCCCTTTCAATTGCAGGTGGAGCATTTGCCATTGAAGAGGAAGAGGAAGAAGAAAAAGAAGGAGAGAATAGAGATCAGAGGAGGGAAAAAGGTTCAAGAGCGTTTACAGCTCTGATACCATGAAATTAGGTGAATTTCCTTATCCTTCCTTCTATTACTTCATCAGAATATATACAAAGCCATAGTGCATCAATTTAGGGATTTCCCCTTGATACACACGGTTACAGTCTAATCAAATCAATTACATTAATTACAATATATTCCTAATATCTATCAGAGATTCGAGGACTTCTCTACGATGTTAGTTGCTTATGTATAATGACTGTGATTATCTTATGCTTATTTGCTTTTGGCTTGTTCTTTGTAACTTTGAATGCAGTGCTTGTACTTGTAAACGATTCCTCCTATCTTAGAGTTTAAGAAGTAATTTAAGTTGTTGACCAAAAAAAAAAAATGGTTGCACGATTAGATGAGCAAAACTTGGTGGAGTTGGGTATTCCTCTAAAGTACACCATTTAAGGTTGAACAAAAAATAGTAGAATTAACTATTCCTTTAAAATTTTACCATTTAGGTTGAAAAGTGAAAAATAATTATTCTATTTGTTCTCCCAACAAAAATTGAAAGAATGAACAAAATTGGTGGAAAAACATTCTTCTACAAAATAGGAGAGTAACAAGTGGAACAAAATTTTGTTTTTCACTTCCTTGTTCCACTCAATAATTTTTCCATCGGTGTAATTCTATTTTTTCCTCTCTTGTATACCATTGGGAGCCTATGTGTACCTTCTATTTCTAAGACCTTTTCTGAAAAAAATCTATCTTCATAGATTCGAACATACCACCAAAAAGTTGCAAATTAACAATCATAATTCAAGAAAATTACGTTCTTCCTTTCTATGATTTAAAAATGACTATTTATTGGGACTTTTTTATTCACCCCACCCTTTTGTTCTTGCATTTTTTTCTAAATATCAAATTATTCTTTACCATAAATAGAGCTGTCAACAGAAATACACATTGACACATATTCAGTGTGTGTGTGTGTGTTTTTTGTAAGTTTGAAATCGTTTTCCTGGAATAAAAAGCGATCTAATTAGTAGGTCAACATATTGTATTGGAGTTATTCATAAAAATCGGTTGAGCCGAGTTTTTTTAAAACTTCACTATGAACATATTCCAAACTTGATTGTAGCTTTTGTGAAAGGAGGATGAAGTAAATAGTTATATTTTGGTATGGGATTTTCCATGATGAGGATGGTAAAAAGTTAAAATGATTTAAAAGTGACATAATGAGAACATTGAAAAGAAGTAGGAAACAAAGTTAGGGAAGATTAAGTCATTTGACAGATGAATGATTGAATCTTTGAAATATATCACTTTATTGACTATATGGGCAAAAGATAGTTAGGGGGAAAGTACCTATAATAAAATGATATATATAATTTTCAATAAAAATATACTTTAAACCTCGGACCATCATCTCTATCTAAACTTTCATTTATTCTTCTTAATTTATAAGTTGATTGGATTTATATATTCCTGAAAATCATCTCCATCTAAGAAAAAAATATTCTTGGGCACTTTACACATTATACGCTAAAAACGAAATGATAATGTGTTCTAACGAAAAAAGTGCGAGGACTACTTGAGTTTGAAGCTAACAAAACCAAAGAAAAACTTGTTTTATCTACTTTTCCATGTTCACATTTTGTTTTTTCTCACGGCAATTGTTCTGAAACTTCTTGTTAATTAAAACTCGTTCAAATTTTGTAATGAATTCAAAGGTAGTAACCAAGTGGATGCATCAAACTGAAATTTAAACAATTGACCAGTCTAGTTATTTGAGGATGCTTATCAAAGAATGTGAATACGTTCGGTCTCAAACAAGATAATACAATAAAAGTTTTGTAATATAGTGCTATTTGTGGAAGACAAATATGAAAAAAAAAAAGTGAAGCGAAATGATGAAAAGTTTTGGCCGAAATTTTTCTTCGCTTTTTTGCTTATTGGATGTTATATAATAAACATTTCAAGAAAAAGAAAAAGAGAGAGATAAGGCATAAGATTCCATTTAGTGAAACTGAAAAGTGGATAATATTTGGGCTTGTCATGCGTTTCTAGTGTCTATAAGTTGGGTGGTACGTTTATCGTTTCCCTTCAATATTCCTCTTTCTCCACCTTTTTCTCTTTATTCACTTTAATTTTATTCCCAATTAATAAAAGATGAAAACTTGATGATATTAGTTAAGTTAGTAGCATTCGATGGTCTAAATCATGAATGAATTGTTAAGAAAGACATAAAAATGAATGAATTGATGTCAAACTTTATATAAGTTCTACAATTAAATCTTAGTATGTATTTTTAAGTTGTCAATATTCTAGTTCAAAATCAGTTAGAGCTCAACACAGATGACCATTTTAAAATAACTATGAGGATCTACAAGTATAAGTTTAAACCAAAATAATTGAATTGAATCTATAAGTAGATAAGTTTATACCAAAATAATCGAATTGCTATAATGGTGAAAAAGTACCTAACAAAGCTCTTTTTCATTAAATTTGTGTTTGTTTCATATGGAGTATTTTTAGATATTTCGAGATATTTTGTTAAATCCATAGATGTTTGTAGCATGAATTTCGCCTCATCAACTTGCATTACATAATAATCAAAAAAATCTTCAAATTCGTCAATATTAAGTACGTGAATCCATAAATGAAAATATAAGTAAACAAAATTGAATCGCTATAATGGTGAAAGAGACCTAACAAATTTCATTTTCATCAAATTTATGGTAATTTTTTTTTATATGGAGTATTTATGGACTATTTTGTTAAATAGATTATTCAACTTTATTTTATTTTGGTGAAACAAATAACTATTCAGATACACCCTAGATACACATCATTGTTACAAATTTTTCTTTACAAAACGATCATAGATATTAGTTAATATCTTAGTTTCATGTTTTTTTTATATCGTTTCTTACGCCGTTATTATATATTTAATCTAATTTTATTATAAGTTATGATCAATCGATCGAATTCAACTATAACATATATGATTATAAAGAACAATTCTGGTAAACAACGAGACTCCATAACAGAGTTCTCTCCGCTCTCACGAAAATACGACGAACAATTCTATCTATGTAAAATCTAGAACCTTTATAAGCTTTGCATCTATTAATATGTAACAACTATATTTTATAGTCAGGTGATCAGCATGTATTCTGCATACAATTAGAATCAAATTCTGTAACTTTGTATATCTACGGTCAGGTAATAAGCAAAAAAAAAAAAACACAACTATCAAATTTCTACTCATTCGGAGTTTGTTGGATAAATAAGAGACTGAGTCATCCTTATTTGCTGGTAAAGGAAATGAGACCATGACATGCTTTCTTTGACTTATGACTGAAAATAAGGAAGACTTTGAATTCACTCACACATTTATCACTTATTCATTTAAGTTGCATATCTTGTTATAAGTTGTTAAAATATTACAATCACTTTTTATTTTTTATTTTGATAATCCGGAAGTTACGCGCATTTAACTGCGGATTGGATAGCCAGCTAGCGTCGAACCCAAGACGGAAGACCACTTGTGTAGCTTTCTTTGCCATTAGGCCAACTCTAGTTGGTTAAATATTACAATCATTACACATAAAATTTCGACAAACTTACACTAACAATTGGACTAAGGGCATGTTCAAAGGAGATCCCAAGGTGTCTTATGGGGTGTTCTTAAAATATAAAATTATTAAAATTTGAGTAAAAGGAAGAAAGAGAGTGTTTTTGTGGGGTATATTGAAATATAAAATTAATAAAAGTTGAGTAAATGATGATAAAGTGTTCTTAAAGAGGAGAGAGAGTGTCTAAAATTAGACACTTTTGGAGAGTGTTCTTAATTAAAGTTGAGTAAAATGATGAAAGAGAATGTATAAAGTTGAATAAAAGGATGAAAGAGAAGGTATAAAGTTGAGTAAAAGGAAGAGAGAGTGTGTGTTTTAATAATTTTATATTTTAAGAACACCCCATAAGATACCTTGGGATCTCTTTTGAACATGCCCTAACAGTCAAAGAGTCTACACACCAAAAATTCGGACTTATAGTTTACCACTATTGCTAATCATCACCCCAAAAAAATTGCTAAATTTTTCAGTTTTCTACTTGTAGTACTGTTACTTTATATTTTAACAAAGAAATAACATTGTTAACCAAAAGTAATTTTATTTAATTTCCACTGTCGGAAAAAGATAAACGACCAATAATAGCGAGATATTTTGCAAACAAGAAACTCAAGGATATACACATTCCATTTCAAATTTCAAATTTGTTTTTCCTGTTATGGGTTCTATTCACAAACGAGTACACATGACCGACTTATTTCTTAGTGCTCATGTTGTCTAATCAATTAAATCATCCTCTTTGATAAAAAGAAAATTCATTTTCTTGTAAATATCAAGAACTTCGAAATTCCATCTGATTTGATTCAAGAACAGTGGATTACAACAACAAAAAGATCGAAATTAAACTAAAAAAAAAGATCCCTAATTTTCCTAGTTAATCAGTAATAACAGTACTTTGCTTTTCTTTAATCATTCCGATCATTTTTTTTTAATAAAGAAATTAAAAGTTTTTTCAAGGAAGAAAAGCAGGAATGATAACAGAAGTGAACTGTGAAGGATGTTGTTGTTGTTGTTGTGGAGGCGGAGATTGATCTTTACACTGATTCTCCGCCGTGGAAGCACGGTGGCCACACCGATCACACTTCACCGGAACTAAAATTCTCCGACAAGAAGGACAAGAAGACCGAGAAGTCAACCATTTGTCTATACACGCCACGTGGAAAGAATGGTTACACAACGGCAAGATTCTGATCTCTTCTCCGTCGCAAAACTCCGTCAAGCAAATCGCACATTCGGTAGAGGAATCACCGTCTCCGACGGAAGAAGACGGCGAGTCTCCGGCGGCGGAGGAGGAGGTGGAAATGAAAGTTGATTTAGGGAGAGCTTGAAGTGCTTTTTTCTTGAGACCTTTGTTCGGAGGCGGCGGAGATTCTCCGACGGCGGAGGAATTAACTCCGGCGAGACGACGGAGCCAAGCGCAACGAGCTACGGCGGCTAAACCGGCTACACAGATAAGAGCACAGAGAAGAGCTGAGAGAATCACAACCATGTCGGTTTCCGCGGCGAGGATTTCTGCCGGCGGTGGCGGAGCCGCCGTGCCGAGGAATCTTGAGGACCTTGTCATTTTCGTGATTTTGAAGAGAAAGAAAAAATGTGAAAATTTTGTTGTTGTTGTTGTTACTTAGAGAGGAAGAAGAATCTGATATGAGTGTAATTTGTAATAAAGACACACACATACATATCTGTACTTATATACATATATGCCCAATTGCAGATAAATAAATTAAATATTTTATTTAAATCCATAGGCAGGAAAAAAGTTTGGATGAATAGAAAAAAGTTTGTTTTTCAACTTTTACGAAAATTTTAAAAATGAGATTGAAGTATCCATAAAGCCAAACATATTTGAATATTTAATTAAAGTAAAAAGATATTAGAGTTTTTTCAATTCACATTTCATGTGTTACAATCTATCTTGATTTTACTTCATAATAAAACCTTGGTATTGCAAGAACTCAAAATTTATCAGAGTGGTCTAAAACTCCAAATTTATCCGAGTGGACCAAAACTCCAAGTTTAACAGCTTAAAGCCTTAAACCCATATTTTCCTTTTCCTTTTTTTTTGTTACATGTTTTTATTACTTTGAATTTTTGATGGTTTTACTTTTATCTCGTAGTTGTTATTACCAATTATCTGCAGTATGTAAATTTTCCTAATTAATGTATGTTATGTCAAACTCAAAACAATGTTTAAAATTGTACAAAGGGAATAATATAAGGGAAATTAGCATGGATAACACACAAAAAAACTATAACTAAAATTCTAACAAATTAACCTAGATCTAAAGGTTCATGTTTTGCCACACATGCTAATTTTCTTTACTTTTTAATTATAATTTTTTTTTGGTTAGTTAGCAAATTGTCCCATAATATAATTACTCATTGCCATGAACGATTGGTAAAAATTACATAATCATTTCATTTCGTTATTTTACGAAGGAACAAACTGAACTTAAAAAATATCTAAAATATCCAATGTAACTACTAACTAGCATGGAAGAGATCATGGAAGCATGCATGCGTCAACATAGATACACCATGGGTTTGAATTAAAATATTTGATCTCATAGAATCCATTTAAATAATAGATTTGAAAATATCGTAATCGTGTATAGATATGATTATGCATTAATTATAGTAATAAGAATCACATTAGCGTATATTATTGAAAAACCAACGAGCAGAGAAAAAGATGGGTTAGCTGGTTAGGTGTGGGCACTCTTTATAGGTTTAGTTTGACGACCTCATTATAAAAAAGGTGTAAGTATAATGAACTTTCTCTACCTAAACCTACTTCAACAATACTCTTTTATTCATTTGGTTATTCTCCTCATTTTCTTTAATTTTAATTTCAATTCACTTATTTTTGTTTTGGCATTGAGAAGAATCGCAAAGTGCATTAGATTGAGACTTGAGAGAACATGGTATTGTTGACAGCTGGTTCCAAAGTTTGATTCAATGAATTTTGAAGTTCTTCCAATTTTATCTAGTCTTTTTTAAAAAAAAATATGGAAGATCAATCTATAGATTTTTTCTGTAAAATACTAGGGGCTTGACATTATAAGAAATTCGAATTCGAAATTCCTAATATGGCATTGGAAAATATAATTGGGCTTCTGTCTAAATCTGGAACACATAAAGGAGTTTTTAGTTGCTTGACTCTTGGAAATTCAATTTTTTTGTAATTGAAGTTTAAGTTAATAATAAATGGGTTTATTTGCTCAATAACAATGAAAAAAAATTATAATTAAAATTCTAACCAAAAAACCTAAATCTAATGGCCATAAGTTTGCCACACATACCCCTTTTGGTTAAGTTTTTTAATTATAATTTTTTTGATTGCTATTAAGCAAATTAACCTATAATAAGGTAGTAATTTAACTATATTTATTTTCTTCTAACAGATTTTAATTAGATTTGTTTATTTTTGGGTTTTTGTCTACTTATGTAGGTGGGATCTTGATAACTATCAATTTACAGAATCTTTGAAAATGGATCTACGTGTCCTCAAAGTTTGGTAATATTGCAGAATATAGTATTAACGGCAGGTAATAGCGTACACGTGTGCACATAATTTTGATGTTTCTAGAGTCTCTGGTCATGCTAATTAGAATTCTCGTTTCAGTTGTTATATGCGTTGAATATCTTTCCTTTTTTTGTAACGAAGTTTCAAATAATGTTTAAAATACCAAGTCTTTTTTTTTTTAAAACGTCTGAACTTGTATACCAAAACAAAGCAGAGTTTGTGTGGACCATAAAAACACCGAAAACAGAGAAAACATAGAACACCAAACAAATCTCAAAAACACCATCAATGCCCAATCAATAAGGGATAAAAGATGTTAACCAGTAGCTTCTCGAGCAATTAGATCATGTAATCACGCCAGTTCTCCCATCGCGAGGCAAAAATTAAACTGTCTATCCCGAGTTACACTCGTCGTCGCATTAGCCTTTGTTGATTCAAGAGTAAAGGTACAAGACTCAAAATTCCTCTGCAACCGATTGATTTGAGATAGTAACACGCGATATCTCGGCCACGCCGATTCTTTAAGAATCGCTTCAAATGCAGCATGACAATCCAGACCAATAACAATTTTCGTAAAACGCAGGTCCCGGAGACTTGTTAATGCCCAAATAACACAACACAACTCCGAAATAATGCGGTTTCGTGAACAAGTAAATGCTTCCCGAGCATGGTAGAGAACATGCCCCCTATGATTTCGCACAATCCAAACTCCTCCATTGTGTAAAGATGCATTTCTCCATGTGGCATCAACATTGCATTTGATGCTTCCGGGTTGATGAGCCATCCACCGTTCTTCTCTACTATGAATATGTATTCGATTCAAAGGTTCCTCATGTATCCTTGTGCTCACTTCAATCCACAGATGTGCCTCCTCTAAAGCACGGTGCAAAGCAGAACTTAAAGCCGTTTGTTGTTGTGCAAACAAGATGGAGTTTCTATTTTTCCACACCGCCCATAAAATTCAAGGAATAGCATTGCGGGATAACTCAGTATCACTTCCATTCTCCATCAAGTCAAGAATAAATGAGAAATTATCCTCAAATATATTAAAAAAAACAGAGGGAGGAGTCGGTAAACCAGAAAGATCCCACTGTTGCATTGCCACCGGACACTGGAATAAAACATGATTAATTGTCTCCCTAGAATTCTGACACAGTTTACAAATATTGTCCACATTCATACCTCGTGTCCTAAGACGATCTGTTACCGCTAAAGCACGAGCCACGACACGCCACATAAACAATCTGATTTTCGGCGTAGTTCTAAGCTTCCAAATTCTTTTCTTCAACTCAAATTGTTGTAATTCCCGTGGTCCTTGAGGTTGAGAAGGGAGTATTGGATGATTAGAGATATACCAGTATCCACTTTTCACCGAATATGCCCCATGATCATTATAAGCCCAGATGAACCGATCTTCAGTCCTCACATCATCCGGCGGAAAAAGCTCATTTAAAATGTCCATACGCCACCTACCATCTTCCGAAATCAGATTAGCTACACTCAAGTCTATATCAATGAACCTTTGCTTATTCCGGCGAGGATGAGAGTCCATTAACCAATTATCACTCCAAACTTTTGTCTTCATTCCATTACCAACCGATCTAATAAGCCCTTTACATAATAGCTCTCTCTCATGTAGAATGCTTCTCCAAGCATAAGATGGCCTATATCCTTTCCCACATTCTAAGAAATCTTTGTTTGAATAATACTGACCTTTATATACTTGAGATAACAATGAGTCTGGCTCGTTTAGTAGCTTCCAAGCCTGCTTTGCTAGCAAAGCTTGATTGAAATCTTCAAGATCCCGAAAACCCATTCCACCGCTATTTTTAGCTTTGCACATATCCTTCCAAGCAACCCAAGGGATCTTATGTTTATCGCTGCATTCATTCCACCAGAAGTCTCTCATCGCACTTGTAATCTGCTTGCACTGATATTTAGACAATCGAAAACAAGACATCGCATACACGGGAAGCGCCAAGTCTTTAAAGAATAATTATTATGAAACATATTCTTTCGAAGTTGATCTTATTATATAAAAGAGAGTGCGCAAAATTGTAACTCACGAGATTGCGACACATGTTATGTACTCGATTAGATTCTAACACATGTCAATTATTTAAATATGTAAATTTTTTAATATCAAATTTGTTAATTACCCGAAGAATTAAAATGGAAAAAAACACAAGCATAGAGTATTTTTAGATTTATATTTTTCAAATGAAAAAGACCTAGTTTCATTAAATATTCTAGCAAAATATTTGAAAACGATTTTTAATAAGCAAAAATTTAACATAAAACAAAAATTAGGAAAAAGATAATAGCAAACTATATGATTAAAAATAAAATGAGCATATTTCTATCGCTATATATAGGTAGAGGTTTAACATATGTATATCTATGGAAAACATTTAATAATTGGCAATGGATAAAAAAGAGAGCTAGATCAAAAATAGGAAAAATAGAAACATAAAACCAAAATTTAACATAAAACAAAAATTAGGAAATTTAACAAAAACCAAAAAATTAGGAAAAGAAAAATGGCAAACTATATAACTAAAAATAGAAAGAACCATATTTCTATATATATGAAAAACATAAAATAATTAACCAATGCTAAAAAGAGAACTAGATCAACGATAAGATGCAAAGATAAAGAAAATTTGGTTAGTGATATGTTTTTACATGTTAAAAGTTTACAAAATAGCATCAAAAAATAATCATCAAAACATATAAAAATTATTTAGTTATTATATTAAATAGTTCAATGAATAAAACCATATTTACATATATCAAGCGTATATATTTTATTGATTTCCAAATTCTTCAAACTATAAAGAAATATGAAACTGAAATCACTGCATTATCTAAGTTAAACTTATATATCAAATTATATATAAGCTTATAACTTTAATCACTACATTATTTAAGTTAGGATTTGAAATAAAAATATACTATACTTTTCCCCAAAACATTTTTTAAACATAACTATTAACTTAAATCAAATATGTCTCGCATCGCAAGAGTTTTATTCTAGTAAAATATAACCTGAAATCAAACAAAAGTTTTATCAAAACAAACCCAACGATCCAAGTAACTTCGTCTCTACTTCGTTTTTTCTTTAAACTATTTAAAAGTTATAACTCAAAGAAGAAATGAGTTTTAAACCAAAATATCGGAAGATGGATGGAACTTGCGAGAAGACTTTGAAATGGAATCTCCTTTTGTGTGTGAATAAACGTAGAAAGTTATATGGAACCAAAAAAAGGTGAAAAGCAAACCGAGTTATGAACCCAATAATTAAGATAAAAAAGACATTCGCACACGGGAAACAAAAAAAACTAACAATACTAATGGAGACTGGAAGCATTTATTAATTATTATTACATGTAAAAAAGAAAACAACAGTAATGGAGATTGAAAGCATCAATTATATTGGAGATAAGAGCGTCAATAATCCATAGTTTAGGACTTTTTAATCAAATATTTCGATTCGGTTACAGTCATATCAAGTTTCTTTAGCACTTGTGTCTAAATGTCACATGTGCAATTTTTTATTAGTCTCGATACCGTTAAGTTTATGGGCAAGAACTATAACGAGCAGATGTATCTTTCGATATATAATATGATGAAGAGTCCAGGCAATTCCAGCTAACAAGACAAATTTGAAATATCAAACTGTTTTGAATCAGTGATAAGAGAAATGGTAGTCTTGGACTCTTTTTTGAAATAGCGAAAGTTGACAAAATCTAAAAGCCCATAAAAATCAGTTTGAGACTGAAAAGAGTTGAATATATACGAAAAAAAAAAAAAAAGAGTTGAATATATATGTAAAGCAATAACGAGCAAAGTCATGCCTCAAGTCAAAAAAAAAAAAAACGAGTCAAAATCATGCCTGTTATGTGTGCCATATGTGTCCATGTTTGTAACGCAAGCTATATCAATATTTTTCATGTCGGTGCGCAAACTTGTGCTGACTTTTGTATTCATAAAACATTAATTTCAGTAAATGTAATATCTATACATGACGTCATAAACAATCAATGCAATTGTCATGCCGTCATTGTAGAATAGAACTATGGGTGGAAACAATGATTTCCCTTTATGTATAGATTGGATTTAAGTTAGGGAACCTTACTCAAGTTGATTTTACGCTAAAACAAACTTCCCCTAAAAAAATTAGATTTTGGAGGATTTTTGCCTGTTTTACCATGAGTTCCCTTGATAACAAAAAAACGTATTTACAAAACTGCCATTAATAAATCAGCGGGAAAAGTTCCCGCCAAAGAAAATAAATCTACCATTATGTGATGGTAGATTTATATACGAACAGTAGACTTATTTTTTGAGCGATAAACTTATTTTTTGAGCGGTAAATTTATATATGAAAGGTAAACTTATTTGTTCCAGTGGTGGTAGAGATGTTTCCGAATGGTAGACTTATTATAGTGATTGGTAGATTTATTATTTTCAGTGGTAGATTTATTTTGGAGTGGTAGACTTATTTTGTGATTGGTAGATTTATTTCCGAAGATTGGTAGATTTATTTTCTTTAACGGTAGACTTAAATTTCGTGATAGATTTATTTTTGCGACTGGTAGACTTATTATAGTGGTGGTAGATTTATACTAGTGGACTGTAGTGGTAGACTTATTATAGTGGTGGTAAATTTTTACTGAGTGGTAGATTTAATATTTTTGACGGTAGACTTATTCACTCTTTTTCCCTTTTACTAGAACAATTTCCCGAAAAACATTGGTAGAGTTATTTTTTCTGTTTACCTTATGGTAGATTTGTTTTTTGGATGGTAGATTTGTTTTTCGGATGGTAGACTTATTATCCGGAGATCGTTGTCATATAGTTGTGGTAGACTTATTATCCGACGATGGTTGTTCATATAGTTGTGATAGACTTGTTTTTTTACATAAGTTCATATAGTTGTGGTAGACTTATTATCCGGAGATGGTTGTCATATAGTTGTGGTAGACTTATTATCCGACAATGGTTGTTCATATAGTTATGGTAGACTTGTTTTCTGACATAGGTTATTCAAACAACGATGTTGTACTAGACTTGTTATCTGGCCTAGGTTATTCAAACAACCCTGTGGTGGTAGACTTGTTATGTGACTTAGGTTCTTCAAACAACAATGTTGTGGTAGATTTGTTATGTGACAGGTTTTTCAATTAACAATGTTGTGGTAGACTTGTATCTGACTTAGGTTCTTTAAACAAAAATGCAGTGATAGACTTGTTATCTGATTTTGGCTCTTTAAACAATGTAGTGGTAGATTTGTTATCTGAATTAGCTTCTTTAAACACTGTTGTGGTAGACTTGTTATCTGACTTAGGTTCTTTAAACTATATGACGGTAGACTTATTATTTGACTTAGGTTCTTTGAATAATGTTGTAGTAGACTTATTATCTGACTCATGGATAAAAGGTGCATTAGAGACTGAGATGGAGCGATACCAGCCAAGGAAAGAACACAAGTGTTCTAATTGTCGTCAATACAATCATAACCATACCACTAGTGAAGCTTAAATATGTGTCTTTTCAATTTTAACTTATTTTTCATGTTTTAATGTTATAATAATTGATGTTAAAGGCATTTGGAAACAGATTATATAGCGAGCAAATTTCTAGAATACATAAATTCTGTCAATCCATTACATTGAACAGAGAATAAATCTACCATCAAAGAAAAACAAATCTACAATCAAAGAAAAACAAATCTACCATACCATTGAACAGATACAAACTTCCAACTAAATTAAACTACCATTACCACCGCCGAATCCAATAGATCCACGGCTTCCGCTTCTTTTGCCACCACCTCCGAAGCCTCCACCACGTCCAGCAGAATAAATCTACCATCAAAGAAAAATAAATCTACCATCAAAGAAAAATAAATCCACCATCAAAGAAAAACTACCATACCATTGAACATAGAATAAATCTACCATGACAGAACAAACTTCAAACTAAATTAAACTACTATTACCACCGTCGAATCCAATAGATCCACGGCTTACACTTCTTTTGCCACCACCTCCAAAGCCTCCACCACGTCCAGCAGAATAAATCTACCATCAAAGAAAAATAAATCTACCATCAAAGAAAAACTATCATACCATTGAACATAAAATAAATCTACCATGACATAACAAACTTCCAACTAAATTAAACCACCATTACCACCACCGAATCCAATAGATCCACGACTTCCGCTTCTTGTGCCACCACCTCCGAAGCCTCCACCACGTCCAACAGAATAAATCTACCATCAAAGAAAAATAAATCTACCATCAAACAAAAATAAATCTACCATCAAGAACAAGAAACCATAAATTGAATCGGATACAAAACCACCCAAACGAAGCCAGAATTGTAATTACCTGTTGTTGAATGAACCAGAACTTTCGAAAAGTGCACAAGAACAAGAACAAACCCAGAAATCAAACACGAACAAACCCAAAAATTGAACAAGAATCCACGTTCACCTGAACAAATCTACCATCAAACAAAAATAAATCTATCATCAAGAACACGAACCCAGAAATCATCAAGAACACGAACCCAGAAATTATCAAGAACACGAACACGAACCCAGAAATAAATCTACCATCAAAGAATAACAAATCTACCATCAAACAAATAAATCTATCATCAAGAACACGAACCCATAAATCATCAAGAACACGAACACGAACCCAGAAATAAACCTACCATCAAAGAATAACAAATCTACCATCAAACAAAAATAAATCTATCATCAAGAACACGAACCCAGAAATCATCAAGAACACGAACGAACCCAGATTGTTTCTCGCCGGTTGACCCTCGCCAAAGCCAGAGCCTGGCCGATACGCTCCGCCTCCATCTTCCACGTTGTCGTCATTAACCATTGTCGAGATCAAGATGTGTCGCCATCTCTGACGTCAAGCTTGCTCGTGGTTCGTGGTTGCTCGTCGGTGGTTGATGGAGGAGCTTCAGATCCAGAAACTAAAAGACTCGCCAAAGTTCGCCGGAGAAGACGATGTCGCGGTGGTGAAGACGAAGTCGCGATTCATTTTTTTTTCTTTCCCGTCGAACAAATGAAAAAAAAAGAAAAAAATGTTTTATTAGGTTTTTTCCAAAAAAAAAAAAAAGTTTTTTTCAATGGCAATTCTGTAATAAAAAAGTTCACACAAGGTTTATAAGATTTTTCAATTGGTCTCATCTCTACAAGGTCGTTTTTGTTATTAAGGTACTTTCCAAAGTTGTTTTAGTTATTATCTCTTTAAATTATCTTTATCTTCCAAATTGTAATATTATACTCTTCGATCAAATTGAATACGAGTTTCAGTTTCGCTATTTCGGTTTAGGTCCGAGTCAGTTCATTTGTTAGTTAATTTGATTTAGATAAGCACGTAGAGTAAGATAATAATTTGGTTTGATTCGTTTAACTTGTAATATATTGTAAAACATGCAATTAAGCCTTTAAGTTCTTTTTTATTTAGGCCTTGTTTGAGCCATTGTAATACTCCTTCTAACATACAATGTAATGCTAAATATTTGCTTTCCTTCTAACCAGAGGCGTGGCCACATATATTTATAAGGGCCAAATATTTATAAGAAACTTTGGCCTGTGGCCCCATTTTTTTGAAGAAAAGCAAGAGACCCATAATTTTGCTATTAAACCACCATTAGTAATTAAGTATTATTTAACATTTTTTAATGATCAAAATATTTAATCGAGAGTTATTAGAATAGGAATTAATTGAAACTTTTGAAAGTTGAAAATAAACAAAGAAAACAAAACTAGGGTTAAACTTAAGCCGCTAATCTTTTTCAATTTTTCATTATCAGAGAAATCAATTTTTTTTGTCATTCTCTATCATAAACAAGAACAATACCAATTGGTAAGTAATCTCTTCATTATAATTGTGTTTCATTTAACATCCGAATTCATGGATCGCTTATCGAATATTGTTGACGATTCCAGTTTCACTTGCATCGCTGAAAGAAGTTTCTCAATGTTGAAGTTGATAAAATCTTATCTTCGCTCGAGTATGTCACAAGAGAGATTGAGTGACTTGACTATCTTATCTATCGAAAGAAAATTGGTGAAAGATGTTTCTTTTGAAAGTTTGGTTAATGATTTTGTTGAAAAAAAGAAAAAAAAAATTATTTTAGAATTAGTTTTTTTTCGTTTTTTTGAATGAAATGATTATTATTCATTTTATATAAATTGTGGCAAATTTTTTTAGTAATGAGTCTCGCCTCCGGCCTCCATATACGCCTCTGCTTCTAACATACATTGTAATATTAAATATTTACTTTCCTTGTAATACAATTGCATGTTTGACAATTGTGTTATTTACCTTCCAATCTCCTCACCTTCTAAAGAAAACCCTCAAACCTTGGAAGTTCTCCACGATCCAAACAATGGCGGCTGCGAAGGAGATCTTGTCACGACCAGTAGTGGCGACGCTAAGGCTAAGGGTTCTTGCCGGTGCAGCAAAAGCACAAGCACCGATTACTCCGGTGTTAGGAGCGTACCGTCTCAACATAATATCTTTCTGCAAAGACTTCAACGCTCGGACTCAAAAGTACAAACCGGACACTCCGATGGCCGTGACGATAACGGCGTACAAAGACCACTCGTTCGATTTCACCGTTAAATCGCCGTCAGTGTCGTGGTACTTAAAAAAAGCAGCCGGCGTTGATAAAGGAAGCACACGTCCGGGACATTTGACGGTGACGACGCTTTCGGTGAGACACGTGTACGAGATTGCGAAGGTGAAGCAAATGGATCCGTTTTGTCAGTATATGCCATTGGAATCGATTTGCAAATCTATTGTTGGTACTGCTCAATCTATGGGAATCAAGATCGTTAAGGATTTAGAGTAATAATGGTTTTAGGTTTCGTATGAAGAAGTTTGCAATAGCAGTATGAAAATTTGCAATGGAAATACTATCTCTCGGATTCAGAACTAAATATTACTACTATCAAAAGCATCCAATCTGATTTGAATTAAAAAAAAAGCATCTATCATAATCGCATTATCCAAATATTAGACCCATCACTCATTGACACACTAATTATAATGCATGCGCATGTGTATATCTTTAAGGAAATAAGTATCCGGATTCTCGGGAAAAAAAAGCTTAACTAATTTCAAAGTTTAGCACCTGTGTCTAAATGTCACATGTACAATTTTGTTTGTGGGCAAGAACCAACTACAACGAGTATATAGATGTATCTTTTGACATATAATATGATAAAGAGTCCATGCAATTCCAGAGTTAGTAGATCTAGGAAATTACGAGATCGAGCTGTTAAGGAAAGTTAATATATTTGTATATATTACGTTAAATGTATATTTACTTCTTCTACAAGTAGAATTAGGTTAAATAATGTGTACATGCTTTGTATAAATATGTAATCTTTTCATATGAATAAATTGAGATAAACTATTTTGTTAATAAGGTTTATTCCAAATTTATCGTGGTATTAGAGCCTATATCGTGGTAACACAAATATATTAATTTTTTTTAACAACTGGATTTCGTAATTTATGAGATCTCCTAACATCCAGCTGACATAACTTAGTTGAAATATCAAAATGTTTTGAATCAATGATAGGAGAATGGTAGTCTTGAACTCTATTTTGAAATAGCGAAAGTTGACAAAATCTAAAAGCCCGTAAAAATCAGTTTGAGACTTAGAGTCTGATTGGTGTAGCCGCAGCGGTTGCGGTTGCGGTTGCGGGAGTTTGCGGAAGCGAGCGGTTGCGGTTTCAAGCGTTTTTCAGCGATTTGAACGACTGGTGTAGTGGTTTAAAATTGGTGCGTTTGCGGGATACTTACGACTGGTTGACAGCGGATGCAGTAGCGGTTAAATAATAAATTAACAATATAAATACGTTAAATAATTATAAAAAAAATATCAAACATCATATTATTATAATAAAATATAAAAGTTATTAATTCAATAAATTTAAATACTAGAAAATCTATGATACTTACGTTTATTATTATTATTATTATTATTATTATGGATGAAAGTTATAAATTTAATAGAGAAATTGTTTCTTTTGTAGATTAATGTTATATTTTAAAATTTTAGTTTGTTAGATTTATATAAAATTGTGATCGTAATTTATTATGAGAATTTTGGTGTGAAGATTTTATAAATATAAAATTATAATAGGTTACTAATTAAAAAATTCAAATTATTTTTATATTTTATAATTATAATATTCAAATCTTGATTTTTTAAAATTTATTATATATTTTCTGATTTTTAAGTTGATTTTTTTTATTTTTTAATAAAAAATAAATCCAACCGCAACCGCAAACGCTCGAGGGAAGCAGCTTTTGGTTTTGAGCGGTACAGAGTGGTACAAAGCGTTTTCCACGATTGTTGTCAAACGCTAGAAACCGCTACCGCCCGCAAACGCAGCGTTTGCAGGTGGTAGCGGGTGTACCAATCAAGCTCTTAAAAGAGTTTGACCAACAACAATAAAAAGACTTAAGGGTTAATTTGTTGTCTAACCATAAAAAAAATTATAATTAAAAAGCTAACAAAAAACCCTAAATCTAGTGGTGAGGGAGGGTGTCGACACATTAGGGGGTTTTGGTTATAATTTTTTTTGTGATTATACACCCAATTTTCCCACGACTTAATTTTTTTTTTTTTCATCTGAATAATTATAGCTGGCCAAGAGTTTGATACAACCAATGAAGCAAAAGATACAAACATAAACAGCATACAACATCAGTTATCAAAGCCACCAAAAAATGAGATCAAAAGAAGAACGAACAAGCTAGCCTTTCTCACTATCAAACAGCTCATTCAACCACCTGGGTTGACCAAGTGCAATGTATGATTGCCAACGATTCTCGTGAGTAACACTACGAGCGATTAAAAAGGCTCCTTTGTTAGCACTCCTTCTTTCAACAACCAACCTCCAACCCTCAAACTTGATCAAAAAACGAGTCATTTCGGAGACTTGGTACAAAAAAATTAGGCCAACTTGGAGGGTTATTAACAGCCTTAACCAAATCCAAAGCCTCGGAAGCAAAGATGATCCTTTTAAATCTATGAGCAAGCATGCAATCCATAGCCCATAAAAAACCTTTTAGTTGAGCCTCATAAAGCGTCTTCAACCCAGTAAAGGACCTTCTACTATGCATCAATACATCTCCTTTTTCATTACGTAAAACCCATGAGAAACCTCCCACTCCGGTTCTCTTTATCCAAGACATCCCTATGTTGCACTTAAGCCATGGAGCTGGAGGCCTTTTCCACTTGATTTCTTGTCTGGCAACAGGATTAGAGAAATTATCAGCTTCTTCCACGACTTGAGCCAAAAACCACAAAGTGGACTCTTCTCTGATCTTAACAACCGAATCAGTCACTACAAAATCAAAACCTTCAAAGCAAAAGGCATTTCTGTTCTTCCAAATGTACCACAAAATCCAAGGGAATGATTTCCAAACCTCTACATAATCCTAGTTCCTCTCAATCCCATTGAACAAATAATGAAAATTAGAAAAGAGAGAAACCTGATCAAAGCCACCAAGAGGATTTGGAAAGTCAGACATAGCCTAGGTTAATCTTGCAACAGGGCAAGAGAACAAGACATGGTTAATAGTCTCCCACTCAGCTCCACACGCCATACATCTTGTATCCAAATCCATCCCCTTTTGTGCTAGTCTCTCTGCCACAGCAATGGAACCAGACAGAACTCTCCACATAAATATCTTGATTTTATTAGACGTTTTGACCTTCCAGACCTTGGCCTTTATTCCATTAAGAGAGGGTAGGCACCTAGCTTCTCTGATTTGATCAGCATGTTTAAGTTGATTTACTAACCAATAACCAGAACTAACATTGTATTCTCCATTTCTAGTGTGTAACCAACACTGATAATCTTTTGTTGATACCACAGGCTTGTAGGCAGTAATAAGAGCAATATCCACCGGAAAGAATAATTCATTTAAGACCTCCATGTTCCAGTCTCTTCCATTGAAATCAATTAGATCCTGCACTTTAAGATTCAAATCCACCAGAGTATTTTTCATCAAAGGGATCCTTCTTCTGCCATCAAATAGCCAGGGGTCAGACCACACAAAGGTGTTCTCTCCATTTCCAATCATCAATTTCAGACCCCGATGCAAAAGTTCTCTTCCAAAAGCAATACTCCTCCATCCAAAAGATGGAGCTTTCCCAATTGTTGCATCTAGAAAGGAATTTAGAGGGAAATACCTACTCTTTATAACTTTTGCAAAGAGAGTTTCCGGTTGAGAAAGCAATCTCCAAGCTTGCTTTGCTAAAAGAGCTTGATTAAAACCTTGTAAGTCTCGGAAACCTAAACCTCCTAGCTCCTTTGACAAGCACAACTTTTCCCAGCTCATCCAGTGCACCTTCCTCTTATGCTCAACAGAGTTCCACCAGAAGGAAGCCATTGCAGAGGTGAGTTTCCTGCACGTGGTCTTAGGAAACTTAAAACAAGACATTGCATAAACTGGGAGGGCCAAGGCCACTGATTTCAATAACGTTTCTTTTCCCCCAAGAGAAAGAGTGCGAGCAAACCAACCACTCAACCTACTGTTCAACTTCTCATGAATATACTCTAGCATGTCCACTTTCGATCCACTGAAACATTCTGGCAAACCTAGATAGGAACCAGCTCCACCTTCATTCATTATACCCACAATACTTTTAATTATGTTTTGCACAGTGAGTTCCACATTAACCCCAAAGGTAATAGAAGACTTATCAACATTAATTCTCTGTCTTGTGGCTTCTCCATACACTGTTAAGATCCTTTGCAAATGCTTTGCTTGATCAACAGTGGCCTTGCATAGAAATAAACTATCATCTGCGAAGAGCAAATGATGCACAGATGGTCCTTGAATATCAAACTGAATCCCATTGATGTTCCCTGCTAACTCGGCTTGATTCAGAAGGTGAGTGAGCCCCTCAGTGCACATAACAAACAAAAAAGGAGACAGAGGGTCTTCTTGTCTCATGAGGCTGATCATTAATCAAAACCGAGTAGGAAACCGAATAAACACAACTCATCACCCAAAGAATCCACTTGTGATGAAAGCCCCTGGCTTCTAACAACCCTTTTAAATAGCTCCATTCAACTCTATCATAGGCTTTTGACATATATGATTTAATGGCCATAAACTCCTCAGAAATCACCTCATGAGTTCTCAAAGCATGAACCAATTCATGGGCAACCAGAATATTGTACGAGATGAGCCTTTCTGCCACAAAGGCTGTTTGGTTTTGAGATACAATCTGCGGGAGCAGCGGTTGTAACCTAAAGACCAAATCTTGGGGATAATCTTGTAAAGCACAGAGCAAAGACTAATCGGTCGGAGATCAGTCATCAACTTAGGATGAGAGGTTTTAGGCAACAAGAACAAATGCGTGTAATTCCATTCAGTGGGCATCACCCCATCAACAAAGAAAGTCTTTACCTCAAGGGTGACTTGCTCTCCAACAATAGCCCAATACTTTTGGAAGAACAAAGCACTCATCCCATCAGGCCCTGGAGCACTTGCAGGTTTGATGGAAAAAACTGCCTCCTTTACTTCTTGAGATGTAACTGAGCATATAAGAGCCTCATTTACTTGATCAGTAACTCTTCTTTGAAACCCTGAAAGCAAATCATCAAGAAATCCAGGATGTGATGTTTTAAAAAGATTAGTGAAATACAAGGCAGCAACCTCTCCTTTAGAAGCCTCAGCTCTCTGCGGGATACCATTACAATCCTTTAACATCTCAATCCTCTTTCTGGCTCTAGAGGCTTTAACCGATTCGTGAAAAAATCTGGTATTCAAATCACCATCTTTCCTCCATCTCTCTCTACTTCTCTGACTCCAGAATTGTTTCTCCTCTTTATAAGCACACACTAGACTTTTCTTCAAAAAAAGAATGTGCTCAGTACTCGGATAAACAGAAGACTGCTCACTCTCAAGAGCATCTTACAGCTGAGTAATCTTATCCAATGCATTTGAAACATTCTCCTTCTTCCATTTACTTAGCTCTCTACGACAACTTCTAATCTTTGCTGACACATTTCCAAGGGACCGTGCAGAACAATCAGACCAAGCCCTAGTAATAGCTTCCTTCACATTCGGCTTATTCAACATTCTCTTGTCAAATCTGAAAGATCCCCTGTAGGCTTGAGAAGAAGTGATCAGCTTAACCAGAACAGGTCTATGATCTGAACCTCTCTTAGCCAAAAAACTCTGGTTTGAAGCAGGAAACATGTTGAACCATTCCTTATTACCAAAACACCGATCCAACTTGCTTTGAATCCACAACTTACATCTCATACCACCCCCCCCCCCCCCCCCCCCCCCCCCCCCACGAGAAGCTGTTATTAGTGGAGGTAAGTTCTATCATCCCAGAAATTCTGATCATGTCTCTAAAAGGCATAAAGGAACTCATATTCCTAACCGGTCCTCCTACTTTTTCACCATTGTGCAATATCTCATTAAAATCTCCCAACATGCACCAACTCTCCTTCCTGGTTATTCCAATTCTCATTATTCTCTCCCAAACTTGGCCTCTTTCACCTACTGCTGGAGCTCCATAAACACCAGAGACAAAGTAGGTCAAATCCCCAAACTTAACCTTGAAGTCAACCAGATTCTTATCTATAAACTGAAAGTCAACTTCAACAATATTCTTCCACAAAAGAGCAAGACCACCTCTCCTACCTATTGGATTGACAGTGTAAACTCTGTCATATCCCAACCATTCTTGCAAATTAACTAAATCATCTCTACTATGCATCGTTTCCATAAGAAAAAGCAGTTCAGGGAAATGGTTCTTTCTCATTTCCTTGAGTCTGGGAATTGTCAAGTCCTCCATAGTACCTAATCCTTGACAATTCCAGCTTATGAAACTCATTAGAGAGTGGTGAGTCCCTCCATTGGGATCCCCACTTCTTTTTCGGACTTAGCACTTTTGGCAGAACCTTCAATATCCAAACCACCAGCACCCTTTCTCTTGTTACCACCAAAATCCTTGAACTCTTATGAACAACCTTCTAAACCCGGTTCCAAAGCATGATAGTTTCCTGTCTTCACTCCCCTCAAAGGAGCTTTCTTAATAATCACATCCATCAACTGACCATCCTTTACCAATTGTTGCTTGATTCGCTTAGCTCTCATAGGTCTCTTTCTTTGCTTCTTATATTTGGTACTTGTCCCGGATGAGGCAGCCTCCGCAGAGCCAGCCATAAAAACCGTAGAACAAGCATGATCCAAAGTATTAGAAGTAATGGAATTTCCTGCGATCTGTTCAGACTGTGTAATCCCATGAACAGGAGCTAAACCCATCGCCCTTCTACTTAGAATTGCATCAGACATTAGCCTTTTTGATGCCCTTGCTTCAACATCTTGTTCATTAAGCATTTGTTGCTCCTCAAAACTATAAATCAGCCCATTTCCTTTATTCAGATCATTTGAAATAATTGGAGCTGATTCTAGTCTAAGCATTGACTTATGACCCATAATATCATTCTCAAGATCTTTGATAGAGGCTTTTACCCTTTCTTCACGTACCATTCTAGAATTTCCATCCTCACGAATGATGTATCTCCTCATCTCATCAAGCATTTGCTCATCAATCTTGCAACGTCCAGTGTGTGGGTCCAAACCCACTTGACTTTCCTTTAATACACCAAAAAAGGATCTCCTGGCAATAATGTCAACATTTGTACAGGCAAAACACTCGTCTTTGGGATATCTTTTGCTCCTTTACTCTTCTTTTTACTCTCTAGGTATATTGGACATTTAGCTTGATCATGAGTTAACCTTTGGCATGTATAACATCTTCTTTGAATCCTCTCATAATCATACTTGATGGTTATCGTTTCTCCACCAGGAATGTTGATGATTTTGGATCTCCTTAGCGGCTTTGACACATCTATCTTCACTTTCACCCTTTCATATTCTCTGCTCCTTGTTCTATCCGGATCAAAAGCTACTTCTACTACCCGACCAGCAAATTCTCCAAAGGTGGTAATAGACGATTCAGTAGTATGATTGACCGGCATATTTCTAAGCTGAGTCCACACCTCTATGAACTGTAGGAAATCAGGCCCAGGTTTTGCAACCCACCTTTCCATAACTATCGGCCATTCATTGTAACATTGCACTCCTTTTCTCAAAACCTCTTCTAGATCTAACTCATGCTTGAAAATGAGTTGAAATCGATCTTTTGACAGCACCACACCACGAACTCTATCTTTTAATTGCCATTTACGAGGTAAATCAAAAACTACATCTGATACCTTTTGATGGTCAGGATTGAGAATCCTACCCATTATACTCCAAAAATTCCTTTCACTGGAATTGAACTCAGGCAGATCGGGAAGATCGAACGGTATATCTTCTTCTTCCAGATGCATCGCCTCCATCTCTTTATCAATACTCATAACCAAAATCCTTTACCAAAACCAAGCTCAGATTAATTCACACACAAATCTTCAAAACCAGCTTCAGATATGACCAACCAGCGATTCCGATGAGTTTAAACTAAGCTGCCGACACTTTCTCAAGAACAAACACCAAATAACACTTTGATTCTCGTGAAAACTCGATCTAAAGCTCTAAAAAGAATAAAGTCAAAGACTCTATCTCAACTAGAGAATGGTAAGCCCACTACAAGGGAAATGTTTTTTTTTCGCAAAATCTCTCTCTTTCAATAAAATGTTTACTTTGAAATCAACTAAATCATCTCAACTAAATCATCCCAAGACTTAAATATATGCGAAAAAAGACTTAAACACATAAAAATAAAAAACGAGCCAAAATCATGCCTGTGCCGTGTACCATCTGTGTCCATGTTTATAACGCAAGCTATATGTCTATATCAATATTATTATCATGTCGTTGCGCAAACTTGTGTTGACTTTTGTGTGTATCAACCATTAGTTTCAATAAATGCAATATATATCTATACATGAAGCCATAAACGATCAATGCAATTGTCATGCCGTCATTACAGAATAGAACTATCACTATGGGTGGAAAAACAATTTCCCTTTATGTATAGATTGGATTTAAGTTTCTCTTTATCTTTCATTTTGTTGTAGTATAACACTCTTTGATTAAACTGACGAATATGAGCTTTTGTTTGGCTATTTCCGTTTCTATTTCGGTTTCTGTCTGAGTCGCTTCATTTGTTAGGTAATTTGATTTGGATAAGCAATAGAGTAAAAAAAGAATTTGGTTTTTATAAAATAGAAACAGTTACAAAAAAAAAGGAATAATAAATAAATAAATTATACCTACATATAAACAAAACGAATAGATCTTCGACAAAGGAACACTAACTTCGAACACCTAAACTCGAATACATATTTGTTATCACCGCAACTCCGTGGAACTCGAATTCTCATCGTAATTGCCACGAGCAATCCCACACGTGAAACAGTCCTCAAAACACCAATTTGGTTTGTTGTTTTTAGATTGGTTTGATTCGTTTAATTTGTCGTAGTACACTGCAAAACATGCGATTGCAAAATCAACTTATTTGGTTTATTATTTCTAAGCAATAATAAAGTATGTATCATTATATCATAATGGTAAAATACAAATACGTATATAATCGTCTAAAATGATTTCTTTTATTTTTCTAGTTCATTACACTTACTATGAACAAGCTACTAAGCTTATAATAATTTGACAACTTGTAATAATCTGTTAACCATATCTCCCTACAAATGATCTTATACTATTTTTTTTAAAGGTCTGAATTACAATCATCATTAGACTGATTTGATTTTATACTACTTTTTTTTTTTCCGTCTGATCTTATACTATTTAATCATCTTTTCTAATTAGTTACACATACTTTAATATAAATGGTTTTGATTTAAAAGTATAATTTTAGTGGGCTAATCTAAGGCCCAAATATAACAATCTAAAAGCCCTAAAAAAACAAACACCAGATCTTTCACCTTCTAAAGAAACCCTCGAACAGTAGAAGAAGCTCCTTCACGATCTCAACAATGGCGGCTGCGAAGGAGATCTTGTCACGACCAATCGCGGCGACGATAAGGCTAACGGTTCCTGCCGGAGGAGCAAAACCAGCACCACCTGTCGGTCCGGCGTTAGGACAGTACCGTCTCAACCTAATGGCTTTCTGCAAAGACTTCAACGCTCGGACACAAAAATTCAAACCGGAGACTCCGATGGCCGTGACGATAACGGCGTACAAAGACAATTCTTTCGATTTCACCGTCAAATCGCCGTCAGTTTCGTGGTACATCAAGAAAGCAGCCGGAGTTGATAAAGCGAGTACACGTCCTGGACATTTGACGGTGACGACGTTATCGGTGAGACACGTGTACGAGATCGCGAAGGTGAAGCAGACGGATCCGTTTTGTCAGTACATGCCGTTGGAATCGATTTGCAAATCTATTATTGGTACTGCTCAGTCTATGGGGATCAAGATCGTTAAGGATTTGGAGTAATAATAATAAAGGTTTAAGTTCTGATGAACATTTGCATTAGCATTAAGAGTGGAGTAGAATAAATGTTTTATGTTTGCTTAATCTTTGTTTTGTTTGTTTCAATGGATAATTGAGTTTCAATGCTTTTGCAATCACATGATTAAGAATCAAATTGGGATTGAAATTAGTAAAGATTTCATTTTTATTGATTTTTGTTACTTTGATTGTTTGAAGAATATTGTGTGTTGTGTGGTTGTAGAAATTGGATCGGTTAGTATAATAAGCAAAGTAAAATAAAGTTTGTTCCTTTAAGGCTTTTAAACAAGAGACCTGATTCTATTCTTATGGAGGAAGTTTCCAATTTGGATTAAGAAAAATGGAAACTTTTGACATGGGTTTGTTGAATCTTTGAAGAAACAAGAACTTTTTACTTTTATTTCCATCGGAGAAGTGATGATTGATCGACTGATAGTATTGGACTAGTTCCAAGACTATGACTACCAAGTGTTCGACGAAATGTCTAGCTGAAACAAATTGCTTCTGTGGCCAAAAAATCTTCAAACTTTTTAGACATTGACTTGGCCCTTCAGAGAAAAGACGACACCTGACCGGAGCAATAACTCAACAAGTACAACTCCTTCCTGCTCTGAGAAAAAAGGGCAAAATAGACAAATAGACAAATAGACAAAAGTTTAAATCGGGAAAATCTGAAGCAACCTATTTGATTAAAAAAACACAGAGAAAAGAGCAAAAAGTGGAGAGGGTCTTACGTTTCCAGGGCCACACGCAATCTCAGTTCCATTTCTCTCTTTTGTCTCTCTCTCTCTCACGAGAAAAGCCTATTGGGTCATCGCAAAGATCCAATTTTGACGATCCGGTGGAAAATTCAGACACGTCTAGATACCATGTCGTGTTCATCATCGTCTGGATCAGAAGGTGAAGAAGAAGGTTTCGATTCTTACCGTAAAGGTGGTTATCACGCCGTTAGAATCGGCGATCCTTTTTCCGGTGGTCGTTACATCGCCCAACGAAAACTCGGTTGGGGTCAATTCTCCACCGTTTGGCTCGCCTACGATACTCGCACCTCTGTACGTATCTCTCTTCTTCGATCTCATTTCGCTTTTTGATCGTAAATACTTCAAATTTTGATTCAATCTGTGACAAAATCGAGATCGAATCACGTTCTGTATCAAAAGACTCGTCCTTTATACAATACCCATCTAGATTTTGTTGCAAGATCCTTCCTTTATGTTGATGAACCCTAGATTTAGCAGATTTGATTGGTCATTGTGATATAAATAAAGTCTCTGTCTTTAAGAATGTTTTTTTATGTGTTGATGATGGTCTCTGTTTATGTAGAGTTATGTTGCTTTGAAGATTCAGAAGAGTGCACAACAATTTGCACAAGCTGCACTTCACGAAATCGAGTTTCTTTCGGCTGCTGCGGATGGAGATCTCGAGAATACGAAATGCGTTGTTCGTCTTATCGATCATTTCAAGCATACGGGGCCGAATGGGCAGCATTTATGTATGGTGCTCGAGTTTCTCGGCGATAGTTTGCTCCGTTTGATTCGTTACAACCGTTATAAAGGTTTGAAACTCGATAAAGTCCGGGAGATTTGTCGATGTGTGTTAACTAGTTTAGATTATTTACACCGTGAGCTCGGTATGATTCACTCCGATTTAAAACCGGAAAACATTCTCCTTTGTTCCACCATTGACCCTGGTAAAGACCCCGTTAGATCGGGACTAACACCGGTATTAGAAAAACCCGAGGGAAACGCGAATGGCGGTGCGTCCTCGATGAATTTGATTGAGAAGAAGTTAAAGAGGAGAGCGAAAAGGGCGGTTGCTAAAATATCAGAAAGAAGAGGTTCGATGGTTGGTACTACTAACGGTGAAGAAGGATCGTCAAAGACGGAAAGGAGTCTTGATGGGATTGATATGAGATGTAAAGTTGTTGATTTCGGTAACGCTTGTTGGGCTGATAAACAGTTTGCGGAAGAGATACAAACGAGACAGTATCGAGCTCCTGAAGTTATACTAAAGTCTGGATACTCGTTTTCGGTTGATTTGTGGTCTTTTGGTTGTACGGCTTTCGAGCTTGTCACGGGAGATATGTTATTTGCTCCTAATGATGGAATCGATTATGAAGAAGACGAGGTAAAGATCACAAGAGTTTGCTTCTTTGTTATTTTTTCAGATTTTTGATTCGATTTTTTGTTATTTGTTTCGGATTTAGGACCACCTCGCGCAAATGATGGAACTCTTAGGAAAAATGCCTCGAAAGGTATGTTTTTTAAACTTACTCGCTATTTGCTTGGTTTGTAGTCTGATAATATGATTGATTTGAGCAGATTGCGATTGGAGGAGCGAAATCGAAAGACTATTTTGACAGACACGGGGATTTAAAGAGAATCCGGCGGTTGAAATATAGGCAACTCGAGCAGATACTGATCGATAAGTCCAAGCTTACGGAAGCAGAAGCAAAGGAGTTTGCGGAGTTTTTGAGACCGATTTTGGAGTTTGCGCCGGAGAAACGACCAACTGCTCAACAATGTTTGGAACATCCATGGATTAATGCAGATCATGTAGAAGCTCAAATGAATAACTTGCAGATCAAAGGGTGAAAGAAACTCTTAAACTTGTTCTTTGTTCATTGTTTTTTTCATTATTTGATTTTTGAATAACTTTGATATATGTTTATGCCTTTTTTTTTGTTTAATTGTTCTTTGGCTTTTTGGGGAGTTATGATTATTGATTAATCATCGATTTCATTTGTTGGTTATAAGGAACTGTGATATGTAGTGAATGAAATGACTAACAAAGATGTTGCATCTTCTTGTTTAAAGTTGAATTGTTTCGATCATGTTTGGCTTTGGGTCTGCATCGGTTGATAGATTTACGTAATGTTTTCTTCAGTAACACTTACATTACATACATGATATGTTGATTTGATTTACACATATTCGTGTGTAATCTGTTTTTTTATTTATTTTTTTATGTATAATATAATTTCACGAATGCAAAATGATAGTTTTGGATCTAGAAAAACTAGTAGATTCAATAATTTACTTGTTTATGTCTTGATTAGAAAATTTGGTTATAAAGCATTTTAATTATT
Organism: Draba incana; assembly: GCA_963576765.1. Classification (NCBI taxonomy): domain Eukaryota; kingdom Viridiplantae; phylum Streptophyta; class Magnoliopsida; order Brassicales; family Brassicaceae; genus Draba; species Draba incana. The sequence continues at coordinate 4,602,054 of OY755212.1, read as the reverse complement.
GTTTGTTGTCGGTTAATCCATAATTATTTTATTGACAAATATTAGATGATTAAGGTGCATGATCTTAATGATTATTCGTTATGACAACTGGTCTAGTCTAAAGTATTGTTTATAAGAAAAAATATATATATGTGAGAACTGAGAAGTCAAAATTAAAATTTAAAATTCTTGTATAAAACTGAAAAACTTGTGTAGGAATGTACAATATGTATCAAAGAAAAGAACAAATTTATTCAAGTATAATTCTACATTCTCAGTCGTAAACACTTGTTTTTGAAGTTTTCTCTACTCTCAATTGGCTACTTACCTGTTATAAAAAATAAATGGTTACTTATTACTTATCCACACCATTTTATGGAATATGGAATGAATAATTTACTCATTAATGCAATTATTTTTGGTCAGCGTCATATACTGCAGTTATTTAATTTTTTGTTGACAAGCATATACTATAATTTTGAATATTATTATGGGCACTAAGTTTTTTTGTTGACATTATCAATAAAAAAACGGATAAGCTAAAGATAATAAACCTGGTCAATATAGAGAAAGTCCATATATTAGACTTGTCATTGTCGAAGTAATAAAATTACGTTCTATAGAACAAATACTCAAATTCATTTCTTACCATTGTATTTTCTCTCACTGCCAAATGAAATAGTCAAATACTACTATTTCTGTAAACAATATTTCCATAAATGGCGAAACTGAAATTTGTATCTTCGTACCATTGAGCTACCTTTAGCAAAATTTAAAAGCGACATGGCCAGGCAGTTTTTAATTTTCAGACCACATGTGACGTGTATGACTGAGCATAGATCTCTGCGTTTTTTATCTCTCATTCTGTGTCACACTTTCCATATCAGCACGTGGATCGCTCTACACGTCACACACCCTGTACCAATCGTTTATTCCAAAAATATTCGTCTCTTCGTTAATTGAATACTACATATTTACCATATCATTTCCAATACCCATAGATATTTAAAAGAATTACGCCATTCAATTAATATATATGTATATATATATATATATATAACAATCACCACTTATCACATCTTTCCTAATCTATGAATCCAATCCAAATATCAAACCTTGTTCTACAACAATGTAATTTAACAATAGAAACCCAAATATGTATATGTATATATATTATTTCCAATATATAACATAAAACTCAAAACACATCCAACAAACAAAAAAGGAAATAACAATGTGATTCTTATACTGAAAATGGCAATGCTGACCAAATCTTGAAAACAAAAGAGTCATTTCTTGTTTTGTAGACAACAATATATTACTCACTATGACCGTACGGCTTTGTTCTGTTTCACACATTCCGGTGCCTTTAGGTCCTGGCATCTGGTTGATCCCGGTATAACCGAGATCAGACCGTCCTCCCGCGGCCTAGCCATCACGGGTAATGGAGACGCGGACAAAGTTTCATTTTCTTGATCCTTAGTATCACAAATACTCAATGAAACCTTCCTTAACTTCATTCTTCCTCCTATATTACCAAATGTGTTACATTCTTCCTCTTCTTGATCCTTCCTCGGTATCGAATCCGCTTCATCTGTTTTAAACCCTTCGGACGCATTCCTTTTCGATTCCAATCTCTCGAACGAACCATCCGAATCCACAACACAAGCAATGTCATTCATAGAACCAGTAACTATACTACTACTCCCACCTTCATTCTTCTTCTGCTTCTTGTTTCTATCGAAACCCGAACAAGTTCTCAACACTCTAGGATACTTATCATCTACACCTCGATGCAACCTACGCGATAAATCCTCCTCATCTTCATCTTTCGAATACAATACCTCAACATGGACATGTTTCTTCTTTTGCTTGTTCTTCTTAAAAGACCTTTCCTTAAAAGAATCAACCAATTCTAAAGCCCGTTTCGCCTTAGCAATCGCCATAGCGGAAATCAACGCCTTTTCGTTCGCCATTGCCCTAGCCGCTTTCGCGGCTTTAACCGCTAAAGCAGCAGCGGATCTCGTGGCTTCCACGAGCTCTTCCGGCGACAGATTCTGATCGAAACGGGAAGCTAATAGATTTTCGAGACGGGTTTGTACATCGGTCGAAGCAGAGGAAGAGGATCCTCCGTATGAGTTTGAAGTTGAGGACGAAGAAGCGAAATGTGAAGGTGAAGGAGAAGAAGAAGAAGAAGATCCGTTTAGTTTCTTGAATCCATTAAGTAATCGCTTTCTTGGTGGTAGATGTGAATCGGAATCAAGCTGATTCGTCTCCATTGAAATCAAAACTATAAAAATCCACATCGGAGAGACAAGAACATGAATTAGTGTCTAAATAGACCGGAACACGAACATAGATCAGATCGGAACTGAGATCAGAAAACCCTAAAGAACAAAATCAGACTAAATTATACATCACGAGCTCAAAAAACCCAAGAAACCAAATCCGTTTCTTTAAAAGATCGAAACTTGATGCAATTGTGATAAATCAATCCTCAAAAAACCAGACGAATTCTCATAATTAACAACAACAAGAAAAAAGGAGCAAAATTTGACATGAACAGCAGAATTACTTGATCATAAAGGTGATTGATGAAATGAGAATTACACAGCATTGAAACAAGAAGTAATTTATAAATCAAAATGGAATTAAATAAAACAGAGTGCTGAATGAACAAGCAATTCGATTTTACCTTCAATTTTTTTTTTTTTTTGTTTCACAAAGGTTTGAAGTTATTTTATCATATTGGTTTCTCGGGAAAAAGAGAGAAACAGAGGGAAGATGAGAGAGTTGGAGAATGGAAAAAAATTAGGGTTTGCAGAGGGAAAGAAGGAGGAGAGAAATGGTAATGGAGAAGACAAGTTTGTTCCAATTTTCAGTTTTATATGTAAACCCTACAAAAACACTCTTTTCAATTTATTTATTTTATCTTCAATCACTTTTAATTTTCGTAATTTAATAAATTTGCATTTTTACAGAGTTTATCTTCTTCCATTGACAAGAACCGTAGAAAATTCACCAGCTGGTTCATTCCGTCTAACTATAATAACGGCCGTCTATGTCTTTCTTTCTTCACGGAGTTTAGTTTTTTTTTTTTTTTAAATTATGGAAATATTGAAATGTTTATTTACCGAAATAATAATATGAATCTATATCTTGCTCTGATAAATATATTACAGTAATTGAAACTAATGTGTATCTATATCTTTTTGTTGAATCTTGTTTTTGTATAATTTCTTAACTAGATATTAAAATGTTGTTTTCAAATATTGCTTTCACTATAGTTTAATCTGCGTTAAATGGTAAAAAATCGTTTTGATGTAAGTTTGTCTGATAAAAAAGTTCAAAAATATTCATAATCAAATGTAGGATTGTAAATGGTAAAAATAAAAAGTGTATTTGCATTACATGACCAAAAATTATAATGAATTTAGAAGACTAACCAAAGTCTATGGTTTTTCAACTATGTTTTTCAAAAGGAATGGCAAAGCTTTTAATTAGTTTCTTAATTTAATTATAATCTTTTGTTTTCCAGCTAATTAATTTGAAAATAAAAAAAAACAAAATGACAAATATATGTCTAATTACTTATTTGTACAAAATGTATTTTTATATGTTAACAACATGTAAACATTTGTTGAACACAATGACAACATATTATTGGCGTGGTAGTTTTGGAATTTATTGTGGATGGCTATCAAAACAACGTGGTCGATCCCAGATTTAGTTTTGAAAAAAAAGAAAATCAAGCAAATTAATCTGATAGATTTATGATAATTATTGCTTACAAAAGTGACAATTCTATTAAGTTTGGCGGAGATAGTCAACTTCACCATCCCACTAGCCGTGCCATTTCTCTCAACAGACCCCAAAAAAGTTAAATGAAATCATTTTTTATAAGAAAATTATGGAATCATTACATTGTAATTACCAGCACCGTCAGACCAAAACAATATCATCGACACTGTTGAGATAAGACATTGACACCACTAAATTTTTTTTTACCAAACATTATACCATTTGTATAAAATTGACTATTATAAATATTTTGGGGTTTTGTACAGTATAATAATAGTATGCTTTTTATCCATAAAGCGACAATTTTTAAATTTTGGATACTGATAAAGTGATTAGTGATTACGGAGGTTTTTTAATTACGTGAATTTTAATTGGACAAAAATACGTAAGTTTAGAGCTTAACAAATAAAACCCTAAAACGGCGTCGTTTTTTGATAAAACCCTAACCCCCAATTTCCGATTTTCCCTCCAGTTCCACAGTTCCTGAATCATTCCCGTTAAAGAGCGAGTGAGAGAGAAAGGTGCGAAAGGCGGTGACTTTTTTCTCCAATTCATGTCTAATGTCGATAATCAATCTCGTAATCTCCCAAAATTGATACCCTCGCGGAATTTCTCTTGCAATTTTGGGTTTTAGGGTTTTTGTTTATCGGTGTTTCCAGTCGAAGAAATCCCGGAGATGAAGACGATCAAGCCCTTACCGGAAGATGTTCGTCACTCCATGCGCTCCGGAATCATCATGTTCGACATGTCGAGGGTCGTTGAGGAACTCGTATTAAACAGTCTCGATGCTGGTTCGACTAAGGTCCGCGAAATCAAAAACCCTCCTTTCGTCGATTTCTTCTGGAATATGTTTGGAGTTCTGCTTAAAGTTTCTATTTTTAGGTTTCTATCTTCGTGGGTGTTGTTTTAAGCTCTGTGAAAGTTGTGGATGATGGTGAGTATAGTTGCACAATGATTGTTTAAACATTGAATCTTAATTTGGGTTTAATTGCTGATTTGGGTTTCAGGATCAGGCGTTTCTAGAGATGATTTGGTTTTGTTGGGAGAAAGATATGGTGAGTTCTCACTAGAATCTTTAATCAGATGCTTTTAGTTATGAGCAACTTATCATGAGCAATGGTGAAAACAGCTACTTCAAAGTTTCAAGACTTCACCAATGGGGAATCAGCGAGTGAAAGTTTTGGTTTCCGAGGAGAGGCTTTGGCTTCAATATCGGATATTTCGTTACTGGAAATCACGACTAAAGCTATTGGGAGGCCTAATGGTTATCGAAAGGTTATGAAGGTATGGGATGACTTTGATGCAACCCAACATTCCTACATAGTTTGTGTGATGTTGGTTATGGTTTTAAACTTCCGAACAACGCTTTTCAGGGATCCAAGTGTCTGCATTTCGGAATTGATGATGATAGAAAAGACTCTGGCACAACTGGTAATGTGTCCTTTTGTCACCGTTGCTTTTTCTATCACCGTTTGCTAGATTTCTGGCTTACATTGGCATGATTAACATCTGATCTTGACCTGGTTGATGCAGTAACTGTCCGAGATCTATTTTACAATCAGCCGGTCAGACAAAAATATATGCAGTCCAGGTTCGTTTCTTAGACACACTTTTTGGACTAAGACATCTGCATCTTAATGCCTAAAACCATTGCTTTTTATTTTCTGCTATGGAAGCCCCAAGAAAGTCTTGGAATCTATCAAAAAGTGTGTATTCCGGATTGCCCTTGTGCACTCCAATGTTTCATTCAGTGTTCTTGATATCGAAAGGTGGGTTCCTACTTTCATTTAAAGATCCTTATGAATTCATCCGTGCTAATAGTTTCCTTGTTACAGTGCTAATAGTTTCCTTGTTACAGTAATGAAGAGCTTTTGCAAACCAATCCTTCTTCTTCAGCATTCTCACTACTCATGAGAGATGCAGGGACTGAGGCTTCAAATTCTCTTTGTAAAGTAGACGTTACAGATGGCATAATGAATGTCTCTGGGTTTATATCTGGTCCTGGGGATAGTTTCAAGGTAGGTTACTTGCTCCTCTAATGGGCTCCAAAATTGTAAATCTTGTTTGTTGGATTGTTAACTTTGAGCCTAACCTTTCTGTATTATTGTGGTTTTTTACTTGCAGGCCTTGCAGTATATATGTATCCACTTTTCTACATCTTTTTATGTGTGATTGTACATCAACTATCTTTTGCTGTTTTAGTTAGTTAGTTTCTGTATATGGTTGTATGGCCTTCACGGCGACAGATATCAATTCAAGATTCGTAAGCAAAGGTTCCATTCATAAGCTGCTGAACAACTTGGTTGATGGTTTTGAGTGTACGGATGACTGGAAACCTACAGATGGGCTACTAACAGGAAGACGTAATAGACTTCAATCCAATCCTGGTTACATTTTGTGCATAACATGTCCACGCCATCTTTACGAATTCTCGTTTGAACCATCAAAGATGAACGTTGACTTCAAGGTATTAGATTTGTCATATGATCTAAATTTGGTTAGATATTGAAAATTTAGTGATTTCCTCTATCTCTATCTGTTGCAGAATTGGGAACCTGTACTTGATTTCGTAAGAAGAATCATTCTAGCCAACTGGAAGAAATATACAAGTCATGGTATACCTGTGTTTGTCAAGCTCTGAAAGTATCCCTTCGTTTTCAATGTCTCTTTACGGTTTTCTCTTATGAATTTTTGATGCAGGAGCTGATCTACTGGCAGAAGGTGATAGACAAGATCCGATTGATGACATGATTAGACAAAAAGGTACACATGTATTCATACTCATACCATTTTATTAATTAGTTCTTCTTTATTGGAAAAGAGATAGGATCTATAGTTCGTCACTTTTATATTCCCAGGCACTTTTTCAATGCTTCATTTTCTAGATGTAGGTTGGCCAGAAGCTATGGAACCTAGCAAAAAGAAGCTCAAGAGGAGTAATGATCATGCACCTTGTAGTTTTCTGTTGTCCCCGTCTGCTGACTTTGAAAGATATGGTGATTATTTGTCTCAAGGAAAGGATAAATGGTCTCCACAATACGAATTTGATTTGAAAATTCAGAATCTCAAAGAGCAAGATAGTGTAGCCGAATTTGACCGTCAAACTGATCCTCTTCTACAGTCATGTGACATAGAAATGCAAAAGATTGATGCCTTTCCACAAGTTACTGACCTCGTGGAAACAAGCTTGGTTGCTGGCACTAGATGCAACAAACAGTTTCTAACAAGATGTCAGAGTAGCAAACCTCTCAGTACCAACCGTGATTTTATGAAAGACTCAGACCCATTAGATTTTCAGTTTGAAGGATTGAAAAATGAGTTGGGTGTCAGCGATTGCATTGGAAATCATCTCTTGCGTGGCTGCTCCTCAAGAGGAAGCCTAACCCTTCATGAGCCTAATCTATCCCATGCTGAAGGGTCTGAATTAGTCATGCCTATGATACTTGATGACAAATTAAGTAATTCGGTGATTAGTGTCCTAGAGACCAGAGAAGGTGGTTCTTCCTGTGATGTTTTTTCTGATACTCTTGAAGTTCATGGAATGTCCAGGACTTCTAATTGTACCCTAGAGAATTCGTGGCAGGATACTGATTGTTTTACACCGCAGCGTTCCTCAGATAGGCGAAGTGTTGGAATTGGAGAAGATTTTAACATCACCCCCATAGATACTGCGAAATTTTGTTCTTATGAAGACAATTTTTTCAGGAAAAGGTACACTTCCTCTGCCAATGTGGGAAACTCTGGTGCTGGCAGTTTCTGTTTGAGTTCTGAGTGGTCTCCAATGTTCTCCACGCCTCCTTCTGCGACCAAGTGGGAGTCTGATTATCAGAAAGGTCGTCGAGCTATTGAAGGTAGTTTGAGACTGGAAAGGACGCCTGACCCTGAATATTTTTTCAGTGCAGCTAATAACATCAAATTTGATTATGAGGTCATACCTCATATGGATTGGCGGGAAACCGGCACAGATTCTTTCAGAGATATTCACAACTGCACTCAGTTAGATGACAAAAATTGCAAGTCATCGTTGGGGCATGCAGATAATGTCGGTATTGAACAATATAGTGTCAGGAAGGACAAGTTCAGTTATAGGGAGGCCACACAGAATAATGTTGGTAAACCAAGGTCAAGAAGAAGCCACTCTGCTCCTCCATTTTATCGAGAGAAAAAGAGAATTATCAGCTTAAGTTGTCGATCAGACACCAAACAAAAAAACTCTGATTTGTCAGGTTCATACTACTGGTCCTTTTTTAGATGTGGTTACTTTACTACTACTGTTGTTTTAGTTTTGGGAATGTCGTGGAAAAGAAGTTGATGAGGTGTAACTTGTATAACTTTCTGCAGCAGTTGATGATTTGGAGTGTTTGACACAACCTTGTAATGCATCTCATATGGATGTTAAGTGCAGCATCCTTGATGATGTGTCGGATGACCACATACAAGAAACAGAAAAAAGATTGAGTTCTGCCTCAGACTTGAAAGCATCTGCTGGTTCCAGGACTGTACTCTCGGAGACCCAAGGTGGGGATGGAGACGAAGGTAACGATTAATCTTAAGTTAGCTGAATGTCTCTTTAGTAGATGAATTATCCCCAAGACACTGCTACAAAAGAGTAGACATTGTATTTTGTCGTATCTACCAGGTCGGTGTAGTTTTCAATCCAAATGTGATCATTGACAAGTTTGGTATATGGGAGTCTTCGCAATATTTTCGTTTTTTCTCTTTTCTTCCATCTGGAGTATTTAACTATGTTATCTATCTTGCAGGCTATAGTTCAGAGGAAAATCTGGATCCAATTAAATCGACAACGAAATGGCGCCAGAACAGTTTGGTCTCTCAGGTTAAGCATATTGAAAGAGTTTGTTTTAGCCTAATAGACTGACTCTCCGTTTCCATGGAAGAAAACTGAGTATCCATAATATTTCTAATTGTTTTGCAGGTTGGCAAGGAATCACACGAGCTTCATGATCAAGATAGTGTACTTGATATATGTTCCGGAATTTTGCACATACGATCCGATGAATCCTTGGTTCCTGAATCTATAAACAGAAACTCCCTAGAAGATGCCAAGGTTTTGCAACTGGTTGATAAAAAATATATCCCCATTGTTGCTTGTGGAACAGTTGCCATCGTTGATCAGGTTCATCCTATATCATCTCTCTTGTCTCACTTATCTCAAATTCTAGACATTACATCTGAATTACGTTCAAACTAGGGCAACATAAGTTGTGGAAATTATTGCTCTTTATAAATGCCTTGCTACAAGTTGATCTGAGCTTGTCTTTCTTACAGCATGCTGCCGATGAAAGAATTCGTTTGGAAGAGCTGCGTAAAAAGGTAAGAGCATCTTGAAACCTACTTTCCTAATGTAGTTTGGATGACATTTTTCAAAATGTTTCATAGTTTGGATGACATATTTGCTTCTGTCAACTGACAACACAATGAAATTACCAGGTCCTGGCTGGGGAAGCAAGGACAGTCACTAACTTGAGTGCAGACCAAGAGTTTGTATGTTTGAACATGATATTAGATGTATATTTGAACATGATATTAGATAAAATCATCTGCTTGACTTGATCAGAGTTGTCTGCTCTGCCTCAGTTTATTGATGATGCATCATTATGTTTTATGTTGACATAAAAGGTACTGCCAGAGATGGGTTATCAGTTACTCCAGAGCTATTCACAGCAGATAAGAGACTGGGGTTGGATCTGCAACATTAATGCAGAAGGGTCAACGTCCTTTAAGAAGTAAATTTTTCTTGTGGTCTCTTCAATTCTAGACTTTTGTTGTGTTTTAACTTTTAACAATATGCAATACTTATGGAGTTGTGTGTTTTAGTTTGTTCACCATGATTCTACAAATGGGTAATTAATGCTTTCCTTTTCCACAGGAACATGAGTATCATCCAACGGAAACCAACCCCAATCACACTTAATGCGGTTAGGCGCCTAGTTTAGCTCTTTCGCTTCACTTAATATTTTCTTTACTCTGTGGGATTCTATTTGGGTCACTTGAATGATCACTCTGTTTACACCACTTGTAGGTCCCATGCATTCTGGGTGTAAATCTATCAGATGTTGATCTATTGGAGTTTCTTCAGCAGGTACGCTCAAAATCGTGTATAAACACATGGCTTAGCTTTTCCTTTTTCTTAGTTTAAGACTCTTACTCAACTTTTGCCTAACCAGCTTGCTGATACTGACGGATCATCAACAGTTCCTCCATCTGTTCTTCGAGTCCTAAATTCCAAAGCATGTAGAGGTATACTATATTCCTGATCTTTCCTGAATTGTTTTGTATGTTCAAGGATAAGTAAGTGACTACCATTCAGCACTTAGTTTCTCTGCTAATTCTGTGATTTTTTTATCACTGATAAGGTGCAATTATGTTTGGAGATTCTTTGTTACCGTCGGAATGCTCTTTAATCATCGATGGACTGAAGCAGACCTCACTTTGTTTCCAGGTACAGTAAGAAACATTAAATCTTACCTATTCATCTTTAATCAAATTAACCCATTAAGTCTGTTTACAGTGTGCTCATGGGCGACCAACGACGGTTCCTCTAGTCAATTTGAAAGCATTACACAAACACATAGCAAAGCTCGGTTCTAGACAACCATGGCATGGGTTTCAACGAAGAGAAATCACACTTGATCATGCTAAGTCACGCTTAGATGAAGCTAAAGGTTAAAACAGTTGCACTTGTATCAAGCCTTTTACCCCATAGACCCCGGTAAATAATTACTTAGTATGAGTCATACTGTAAAACTTTTCCTTAGATGTATAGTTTTATAGGTTGATACCAGACTTCAGTTTGTAAGCTGATATAACTCAGTTGTAATCTTTGCATTTGATTACTATACAAAATAAAATTTCATTGAGAAACAATCCATGGTCCAAAAGACTTGTCATAAAAAGCTAGTGTGGAATGAGACAAAAAGTTAACTGATCAACCTCTGTTACATAAAACTACCAGCAAGCAATGGATCTGCCATGGGTTTCTACTAATACTACCAGTGTAGATGCTTAACCAGATACAACATGTTCCTCTTCAGCTTTCATTTCACTTTGGTCTGTGCCGATAACACCACACAATGCCTTCCAAATGGGAACCAACATCTTCAATGGCGGACGCAGTTCCTGTACAAAAGAAACAATATAATGTTTGCAGATTGAATAATTGGTAACTCATGATTGTTTCAACAAAAGCTTTTCTCTCACGATGTATTCGGAACAAACTGGTGGGATTACCTTAAACACCAATGTAAGCTCTTCTTCGCCACGCAGAAGTAAGGAGAGACTCCAGTAACATGTTACGGGGGTGACACATTCGACCAGCACAGGCTTCAAAATTTTGCCAATAGGGATAAACCTTGAAACAGTTTTTCCACTGCAATGCAGCAAAACGTATACCAAAAATTAAGTACTTGTATGATTGGAAGAAGCATAGATGGTAATAGCTCAAGAAAATTACATCTATTACCACATCTCTTAAGAGGCCAATAATATACGTACCTTAAATATTGAGTTTCAAACTGGATCCCAAAGGTTGGCATGATAACAACAGATTCTGACAATTCAAAGAGAGAAAATTAATCAAAGATCATGTCATTTGGTGAGCATGTAAAACCATGTACAATGATGAATAAGGATTCTCACCTTTCTTGACAAACTTCCGACTTTGTAACATAACAAAGAAGCCACTTAAAAGGAAGCTCCAAGAAAGAAGACTAAATGGATTGTCCTGTTTCAAGTAAACCAACTTTTTCAGATACTTGCGTGAAGAAACAACATATAAAACATCACCAAAACAACATTGTAAAGTAAAGCTTATTAAAAATCTAACCTTTATACAGAAGTTTGCATGTATCAACAACTTTGCTCAAAAAAGAAATGAAACTATCAAACTATAAGAAACAAATATCATATTACATTCTCATAATATGCACCAGCAAACACTTAATTCTAAATCAATGCCTCAAAATGACTCAAATTTCAAGCAAATTCATTACCTTTCCAAGCAAAAAATACATAGAACTCGCCAAAAGCACAAGAAAGAAACCAAGCCCCTTACGAAGGGCGTAACCAGTTGCTCCACTTCCCTTGATGATCACATGGTGGACATCAATAGCTCCTCTAATTGACTCATTTTCACTTTCATGTACATAAATGTATCTCTTATTCGAAAGAGACAACTTCACCATCCAAAACCTAACTAAGCTACAAAAACACAATGTATCTATCACCGTCGGTTACTCCAACCCATATACAAGCCTGCCCTTAACACACTAGAGCCAACTTCTCAAATACCCAAGCAAAAAAATTCAGACTTTTTAGTCTCAGTCAATCTTTCGTCAACAAAAATTTCTCTGAGGCTTTTCGTCGAGCAACACGCGTGCATTATAACATTATTTCACCATTAAGCAACATAAAGCCTTGTAAATCTCGCCAATGTCCTTGAAACACACAATAACGATAAATCAAACAGGAAGAAGAAATGATTTTCCCCGGAGCCGACGAACGAAAGCCGCAATTCTGAAAAAGGGTCAAATCTGAACCGGCTTCGCTTACCGGTGAAGAGAAGAAGACAATGCTTGTGAGTTGTGGTGGAGAGAAACAAAAAGGTCGAAATTTCTCTAGACTGTGTGTCGTTTTAGGAAGAAACTTATCCGTAGTAAACCGATCTGAACCAATTTTAAACCGAATTTAATCTGAAAATTGAACTATATTTTAATACGGTTAAATATATCAGACAAACCGAATTTATTTGAACCAAGAGAATCGAATTTCGATTAACACCGTAATTTATTTGAAAATGTAATATAATATTTGACTAACATTCAGATTCGAACCGAACTAAAAGCGTACCGTACCATACAATTCATAGTAGACTAGAACGCTTGCCGTTTGATATCTAATAGCACTAACGCCTTACCGTTTATATAGTCTCGTTAAAACTATAAAACCTAGCTTTTTTAGCCCTTTTTTAAGCAAAGGTCAAATTAATCTCTCCTCCAGAACTTCTCAAATCGCCGTCGTCGAATTCACCGGCGATCCCAAATCTCGCCGTTGTATCTACCTTCCGTCTCAATCCTTCTTCTTCCTCCCGCCGGAGAACAAAAACCCTAATTCAAAGTTAGAAACTTTTTTCAATTCCAGTCATGCGTTGCAAGAGTTGCAATGGCAACAACATCTAACGCGAAGATGTCACAGGAAATCTATATTGCGTTGGATGTAATTTAGTCCAAGAATACGAAAACTACGAAGCTAATCTCGGAGGCAGAAGTGGACCCGAAGGTACATATATACATATAGGAACCATTGGTGTAGGCTCTGCTTTAGCTTATAAAGAGAAAAAGATCTACGAAGCTAAGAATTTGATTGAATCAATCACTGAGAGATTATGATTAACGAAATCACCGATGGTGAATTCGGACAAGGTGAATGGTTATCTATTTTGGTCGGTGCTTGTTGTTATGCAGTAGTGAGAAGAGAAGGGAAATGTGTTTTACCCATTGAAGAGATTTCTGTTTCTATAGGGTGTTAGGGAGTATGATTAAGCGTGTTGTTGATCATTTAGGGTTAGAGTTTAAAGAGTTTGATCTTGTGGGTTTGTTTACAAAGACGGCGAGTAATTCGTCGAGGTTACGTGGTGTTGATGGCGAAAAAAGGGAGAGGGTGATGAAGCAAGGTGTGTTTTTGATGAATTGTTCATTGAAATGGTTTTTATCAACGGGGAGGAGACCGATGCCTTTGGTTGTAGCAGTTTTGGCTTTCGTTGTTCAAGTTACCGGTGTGGAGAAGATAAAGATCGATGATATAGCGAAAGATGCTCGTGTTTCGTTGGCTACTTGTAAGACGCAGTATAAAGAGTTGTTGGTGAAGCTTGTGAAAGTTGCTCAAGAGGTTGGTTTGCCTTGGTGGAAAGATGTTAATGCGAAGAACGTCGTGAAACATTCGTGTACTTTGCTTGGTTTAATGGAAGCTAAGTCTAAGAGAAGGAGAATCGAACGGAAAGACGATGATGGGTTTAGTGTAAAGGATTTAGTGGAGGATTGCTTAAGTAAAGAAAGTATGTATTATGATGATGATGATGGTCAAGATAATATGTCTCGGTATTTTGACGTGGGACGTGAAATAAATCAGCTTAGTTTATGTACCACAATGTGTAATGAATTTGATGATGGAGTTCACGGTGGGACTAATAGTAATCATAGTATGTGGCGAAAGAGATCTGTTTTTCCGATGTTTTCGAGCGAAGATTGGTGGAAAGGGAATTCGAGATTGAGTCAAAAGCTTATGCTTAAGGAAGTGTTGGAGAAAGATGTAGGGCTTGACACTTTGCCTATTTCATACATAAAAGGTTGCGTTGCAGTCGAAAAACGAAGAGAGAAAATCAAAGCGGCTAAGTTACGGATTAACACGATACAACATCCTTCCAAGGTAGTTAGTGAAAGTGCGGTGGTGTCTTCAGAGCTCGAACATAGCAAGAAGAAAAGGAAGATAGGATCTGAAATTGATTGGGAAGATTTGGTTATACAGACTCTAGTCTTACACAATGTGGACGACGAAGAAATCGAAAAGGGACATTACAAGCAGTTGGTAGGCTTACATGTTTTCAATTCTTGAATTTGAAGGTAGTGTAAGGTAAAATCAAGAACTGAATCAGTTTATTTTTTGTTTGTAATATTATCATTTTTATAATTAAGGAAATATGAATCTTTCACAAGCTCTAAGACAATGCAACATGATAAATATAAGATAATAAACTACTTGTTTCTTAATAACCCTTAAAAAACTCATAAAACAAAAGGCTAGACTTGACTACTAAATCCATTTCTCTGATGGTAATTAGAAGTTTCATTAATCAGCCTGACATGCCATAATCTTCAACATGATCATAAAGGTTGTAACTTTCAGACAACCCCATCTTTCCCACACCTGCAAAGACAAAGCACAACAAAAATTCTCTAACCGACCGGTCTTACACTTAAACCGGTGTTAAATCGTTCTAATTAAAACTTACTTGGGTTTGATAGAACTCCTAGCAAGTGAAGATCTGAGCTCATTTCAGGGCTTTGAAAGCAAAGATCTTCAGGTCTAGGACTAGTACTACTAGTCCCAATGGCATTGTTGTTACCATCAAGAAGACTCTCTGGTTGTCTCTTTCTCTTATCATTCAATGACTCAATTTCAGTCTCTACCTCAGACTCACCATTGTTGTTACTAGAAGAACCACCACCGCCATGTTGTTTCCTTTTGGACCGAGCACGTCGGTTCTGAAACCAATTGTAGACGTTTTGTTCAGCGATTTGACCGTGTTGGCTTAGCTCTTCGGTTATGTCTTTGATCTTTTGCTTGCTCGGTGTTCCCGTTCCTTGATCGAATATACGCTCGAGAATCTGAAGCTGGACTGGTGTAGGAGTCCATCTTTGTCTAGCAGACATCTTGTTAGTTATAGATGTCATCAATGGGTCTGCATATAAACCTACCAATCTCCCTCCTGCTTAAATACCAAAGATACAAAATGAAGTCAAAGCAGAGTTCTTGAAGTTGAACTAAGTAAAAACTGAAACTTTTTTTCCTTTTTGGTCAATAACAAGCATGAAGCAACTTGAAACTAGATATCTCAAGAAGAAGCATCAAGCATAAAACTGAAACTTTTTTCTGTTTTGGTCAATAACAAGCATGAAGCAGAAAATTTGAAGTTGAACTAAATAAAAACTGAAACTTTATATCTCAATCAAGCACAAAACTGAAACTTTTTTATTCTTTGGTCAATAACAAGCATCAAGTAGAAAATTGAACTTGAGCTAAGTAAGAAATTGAAACTTTCACTCTCAAAGAAGAAGCATCAAGCAAAAAAAAAACATCTTTTTGAGGGGAAATTCAAGCTCAATTGGAGGATTTCAAGGTGAATTCTTAATCCGATTCTAAAATTCCTCAAGAACCTAAGCTAAGACTATTAATTTTCCCCCTTCTCTCAACTCAAAATTCCATCTTTGCATCAGATTTAAACCGGAAATTACGCCAATAAATGATAAAAAAGGAAGAAACTTTTCAATTACCCATTCACCAAAATGAAGAAGAATAACTAATCAACCAAAAATTTTGCAAAATTCCAACAAAAAAAATCCTTCTTTTACTTGTATATGTGAAGAGAGAAAGAAAATAAAAAAGGAAGAAGAAGTGAGAAACCTGCAAGATCTTGTTGAGCAGTGAGAGTTTTATGCATCTCAACGAGTCTCTCACAAATGGTGGCGTAAATAGCAATCTGTTTCCTCAAAGTTTCATACTGTTCATCGGTCATGACCTTCACGTACATTCCTCCTCCGGTACCGGAACCGCCATTAACGTCGATCCCATGAAGATTTGAAGATTGATGATTATTGGGTTGTTGCTGATTATCCCATTCCATCATCTCAATTGTCAGAATTTCAGACAGAAATCTCTCTCTCTCTCTCTCTCTCTCTCTCTCTCTCTCTCTCTCTCTCTCTCTCTCTCTCTCTCTCTCTCTCTCTCTCTCTCTGTGAAACAACGAAACAGAGGAAGCGCTTTTGCGAAAGTGGTAAAGGTAAAAGCAGAAAAGATCCAAAGGAAAAAATTAATTTAAGAGTGGCAAAGAATTTTTGTAAGAAGACAAAAATGATTGAAGTAAAAAGTTTTAAACCAACGGTAACTTTCCATATTAAAAGTTTTAGCCGTTAATTTCATAATTCTCGAAATATTGTTTGATATGGTACTTATAGTCAAACGGCTATTTCCATAATCAAGTTTTTTTACATTACTATAGTTAGAGATTTATTTGATTTATAGTTAAATATAGCTGCTGTTATTTTAGAATAATTTTGTAAAATATTCCAACTAAATTTTGATAAGTCTAAATAATATCCAACTATTTTCTTTGTCCAATTTAAGTCTTCAAGTCTTGTCCGATTATTCAGTCAATGGTTTTTTAAGAGTAGAAGTAAAGGTAAATGAAGAAAAGAAAAAACAAAAGAAAAGATGAATTAAAATATGTTTTTAGTAGTGCAAAGAACTTTTTTTTTTTCTTTTCATCTAATTGGAAATATATAAAGACCTTACATATACCACCATAGACAGAGCCACATTTCCCAAATACCAAAACATATGGCAAAGCTACCCAAAAAATAGGAGGAATCAAACATCAAACAGAGGGAGAAACTTTGTCAGCGTCAAAAATATATTGCAACCAAGAAGGAAAGCCATCAGCTACATACGAATGCACTCGGTTATCTTTGGCCGCACTTTGAGCAATGAGAAAAGCCGCTCTATTCGTAGATCTCACCTCATTAACTACCTTCCAATCCACAAAAGCTTCTAATTTGTAGCAAATTTCACCAGCTTGGTATAGAAAAGAAGGCCAAACACTTGGTCTATTGATAGCTCCAACAAGATTGGGAGCCTCAAGACCAAAAACCATTTTCTCCAGCCTGTGATCTTTCATGTTATCCATAGACCATAGAATACACTTTAGCCACGGGTCAGGGTGGCGAGACCACTTCAACTGATGTCTTGAGGAGCCTGAATCGGTGGGGTCAACATTGGTTAGCAGGATAGTTTGAGCTTGGAACCAGGAATCTGATTCCACCAATATCTTATTCACCATATCAGGAGCTAAAAACACCAGACCTTCAAAAAAAAAATTCCTATTTTTCCACAAAAACCACAAAGTCCATGGAAAGCTTCTTCTAATCTCCACTGGAATCACATCACACTTCATCTTAGCAAGAAGATAATGGACATTCTCAAAAACTGACCTCTTAATGAAACTCTTCTCAGGCAAAGGAAACATGGATAAAGCCCACACTTGTCTACCAAGAGAGCAAGTAAACAGAGCATTGATTCATCGATTCACCCTTAAGTCCACATATTTGACATCTAGAATCATCTTTATTTCCCTTTTAATCACAACATCACCCACATGGACAAAACCACTTAAAACTCTCCACAAAAAGTTTTTTTATCTTCAAAGGAGCTTTTAAAGACCAAACCTGAGCAAGAAGGGTATTGATAGACGACAACATCTCAGTTTGCCTTATGAGGTCATCTTTCTTACTATTCCAAGACAACCAATATCCAGATTTAACTGAATAATCACCACTTTGATTAAATCTCCATATCCAAAAATCTTCTCTCCATACCAACGGCTGATCTCTGAGAATGAGATTTACATCATCTGGAAAAAGATCTCATGTAATATACGCTCATTCCATCTTCTTGATACATGGTCAATGAGATTCTGAACCCTTAAATTGAGGTCAATTAAAGGCTGCTTCCGAAAAGGACTCCTTAAGTCATCATCCCATATCCATCTATCAATCCAAACCAAAGAAGATCTGTCATTCCCTATCATTTTCCTCAGCCCTTTAACCAACATATCTCTGCCATAGATTATGCTTTTCCACGCAAAGGAAGGCATAATCCCTACATGAGCCTCCAAGAAATCTCCTTTTTTAAAATACCTACTCTTCAATTACTGTGCAAACAAACAATCAGGCTGTTGCAAAATTCTCCATGCCTGCTTCGCAAGAAGAGCTTGGTTAAAGCATTGAATATCCCTAAAACCAAGACCCCGTTGATCTTTGGACAAACATAACTTCTCCCAGCACAACCAATGCATTTTTCTCTTGTGTTCCACCTAATTCCACCAAAAGCTGGCCATCGTAGCGGACAGTTTATCACAAGTCTTAACCGGGAGCTTAAACCACAAGATGGCGTAGACTGGCATTGCCAAAGCCACCGCTTTCAAAAGGATTTCCTTACCTCCTAAAGACAAAGACCTAGAAAACCATCCAGACGATCTATGTTGAAGCTTCTCCTGAATGTATCCACGCATGTCAATCTTTGATCCACTGAAACAATCTGACAAACCTAAATAGGTACCAGCACCTCCTTCCTCATGAATGCCAGACAACTTCTTGAAGAGATCTTTCATCTGATCCTCAACCTTCTCACCAAAAGTAATAGAGGATTTTAGCAAGTTAACCCTCTGACCTATAACCTTACAATACACATCAAGGATTGGATTCAACTGCTCACACTGCCCAAGCTCAACCTTAAACAAAAATAAAATATCATCTGCGAATAATAGATGATGCATCGCAGGACCACTTTCATTGAACCTGATCCCAAACAACAAACTATCCTTTTCAGCCTTTTGAGCAAGTGAGTAAGCCCCTCTTAATCCTCTACCCGGAGTAATAAGACCATGACGCTGATTGTTCATAAACATAGAATTTGTCGCCGACGTCACACAGTACATAACCCACTCAACCCACTTCTGGTGAAAACCAAGAGCCAATAACAGAGCTTTAAGGTAACTTCATTCCACTCTACCATAAGCTTTTGACATGTCAGATTTAATAGCCATGAACTGAGTGGAAATAGTGGGGTGAGTTCTCAATGCATGAACCAATTCATGAGCCACAATGATATTATCCGATATCAATCTTTTAGCAACAAAAACAGACTGATTAGGAGAGACAATCTGAGTTAGGAAAGGTTGAGTCCTTTTGACCAGAATTTTAAAGATAATCTTGTACATCACTGAGAATAGACTAATGGGTCTCATATCAGACATCTTTACCGAGTATGCAATCTTAGGCAACAAACGGAGCTGAGTATAATTCCATTCAGGTGGAAACACACCATTTTCAAAAAATAGCCTCTGCAGACACTTGTTCTTCCACAACATCCCAATACTTTTGATAAAAGAGACTTGTCATCCCATCAGCCTATGGGGCAGAAGAGGGCTTAATGGAAAAAACAGCCACCTTTGCTCTTCCTTTGAGACATGCCAAGTTAGAGAAACATTCATGGCATCTGATACTCTTACTTTTAAGTCCTGGAACAGATGAGCAAACCCATATGGATTAGA
The DNA here is from genome assembly GCA_963576765.1 of Draba incana. Lineage (NCBI taxonomy): Eukaryota > Viridiplantae > Streptophyta > Magnoliopsida > Brassicales > Brassicaceae > Draba > Draba incana. The sequence goes on along the minus strand of OY755212.1, from coordinate 4,582,373 downwards.
GCATTTAAATAAATCTTGGAAAATAAGCAACAACTACCTCAGCCAAAGATGCCTCAGAACGGTGAAAATTTTCATTACTATCTTCCAGTTTAACAATATTCTTGTTATTCCTATCAGCCTTAACAGAGTCAAGGAAGTATTGAATGTTAGCATCACCCACCTGCAACCATCTAACTCTACCTTTTTGACTTCAATACTCTTCTTCCTCTCTGTAAGCTTTTACCAAATCATTCCTCAAAAACCTCAACATTTGAGTAGAAGGCTGCAAGGCAGATTGTTCCTTCCCCAGAGCTATCTGCAGCTGAGTAATTCTCTCCATAGAATTTAGGTTATTTTGCTTTTTCCAAGCACTCAGAGCTGACCTACACCTTCTCACCCTCTCTGACACAGAACCTGAAAAATTCTAAGCAACTAGAATAGCATTCTTAACATTTGGCTTATCTAAAAACCTCTTATCAAATCTAAAACTGCCTCTATACTCTTCAGTATATGAAAGCAACCTGACCAAAACAAGCATATGATCAGAGCCTTTTTTGGCTAGAAACTCCTGATTAGATGCTAAAAACATTAACTTCTTCTCCTTATTTCTAAAACATCTGTCTAGTTTACATTGAATCCACATCTTATTCCTCATGCCATCCCAAGTGAAACTATTCCCCACACTCTGAAGATCAGACATATGAAAAATCTCTAACCATATCACTAAAGGCCTGGCACCTCTTTTCCTCTCTAATAGCTCCTCCCAACTTCTTCTCACTGTGCAAGATATCATTAAAGTCACCCAAACAACAAAAACTGCGAGTTTTTAGACATCCAATCCTAGTAAGCCTCTCCCAGACTACATGCCTATTCCCTACGGCAGGTTCTCCATATATACAAGAAACAAAGAACTGTGCACTACCAATATTCACATGAAGGTCCATATGATTCTTATCTACAAATAGAAACTCAATATCTACATTGGATTTCCACATCAAGGCCAAACCACCACTCTTTCCCCTCAAATTAACCGTATAAAGCCTATCATTCCCAAGCCAACTCTGAAAATCCACCAACATATCTCTACCATTCATAGTTTTACATAAGAACAAAATATCAGGAAAATAAGATCTCCTCATTTCCCTGAGTCGCAGAATTGTCAAGTCCTTGTATCCACCAAGTCCTTGAGAATTCTAACACACAATGCTCATTAAATAGGAGACGGTCCCTCCATTGGGACAATCTTAACTTTAGCTTTCTTGAGCAAGCTAAAAAAACTCTTATTTCCATTCTCTCCGTTTCTCTCTTCTTCACCACCCACTTCCAAACCTTTCTTTAAGACTGGCACTTCAATCAATTCCCCATCCTTTATCTTCGTAGCTTGCCTTCTATTCTTACCAGGATTTTTCATCTTGTAAGATATTTTAGAACTCACTCTGAAAGAGCTAGCATCAGAGACACTAGCAATTGTTCCCGTTGAACAAGCCTTGAAGACCAAGGATTTCTCCTGTATACTCAACAACTCAGAAGAAGTCGAGTCAGCCCTTGGCAACCTTGACATCGCATTTCCAGCTTAAATAACATTATCCATGATTTTCTCACCCATATCTTGATGACGGTGAAGAGCTCTTTGAAAGTCTTGATGTTGAAAATCATATACAATCCCTTTGCCTTTGTTAGTATCCTAAGTTATGACTGGAGGAACTTCCAATCTAAGAATTGTCTTCTGCCCCATAAAATCATTCTCCAAATCTTTAATAGAGCATTTCACCTTGGACTCTCTAACCCCTCTAACAGTACCATCATCTGTGAGTATGTACCTCCTCATTTCCTCCAAAATAGCCTCCGCAATCCTTGGCCTCCCAGAAAGAGGATCAATACCCACTTGTTCTTCATTCAAGACTCCAAATAGGGGATCATCCTTCATCAAGTACCTCTGGTTGATTCTCTTCTTTACCATTGATTCATCCTGTCCTTTCTTCTTTTTCATCTTCTTTTGCTCCAAAAAGAGATAACATTTATCTTGATCATGAGTGAGCCTCTGACATGTGTAACACCTTCTCTAAAGTTTTTCAAAATCATAAAGAATGTTGATAGAGCCACCTCTAGGAAAATTTACAACTTTAGCTCTTCTTAATGGCTTCGACACAACTAACTTTATCTTTACCCTTTTATACTCTCTGCTTCCAGTATTTTTCGGATCATAAGCCACTTCTATCCCTGAACTAGCAAACTCTCCCAGCCGATTAATCGTCTCCATTGTATCATGATTAACCGGAATGTTTCTCATTTGAACCCAGACTTCAATGATCAGAAGGTAATTTGGAGGTGGACATTCAACCCAACGCTCTAAGACTATCGATCTTTGATTATAACACTGAGCTCCTTTCTTCAAAACCTCTTCCAAATCATGTTCATATTTGAACACAAACTGAAACCTTTCCTTTGACAGAATAATTCCTCTCACACGGCCCTTGATTTGCCATATCCTAGGCATATCGAAGACCACATCAACTACTCTCTGATGATCCGGATTAAGAATCCTTCCCATCAAACTCATACTATTTCGTTCACTAGCATAGAATTCTGGTAGATTTGGAAGATCAAAAGGTAAATCTTCCTCTTCAATACTCAGAGACTCCATCACCTTCTCAATATTATTCGCCATCTTCATAAAACTTTTGGAGCCCACAACCCAAGTAGATATTTCCTTTAATTTCTTACTCAAAACCCATAAATTTGATGAACAAACCCTAGAAACAGAGTAGAAAAGATAAGATAAACACTAAAAACACATCGATACTACCACAAACCAGATCTAAACCCCCCAAAAAAAGTTAAAGTCAAACACTCCAACTCAACAAGAGAGTCCTAAGCCCACAAAAGGGAATCCATCCAAGTAGTGCAAAGAACTTCTTAAAAAGACAAAAATGATACTTCACAAATTAAATGATTAAAAACGGTTGTTCTTGCTGATTATCCCATTCCATCAACTCAATTTGTCAGAATTTTTAGACACAACAAAATGGACGAAAATGATTTTTCACAATGATTATAAATATAAGTTTTAAAACAAATGGTTCTTTTTCTAGTTTCTATTTTACTTTTTTACCGTTAATTTGAAAAAATATTTTGAAATGTTTAAATATGATAACTTATAGTTAAACAACTATTTCTATAAGTGAATATTTACATTACCTTAGTTAGATGTTAATTTGATCTACAGTTGATACTAACCGTTGTTATTTTATTTATGGAATTAATTTACTGTTGGAGAGGATTTGGTGATTCATTGTATGATATGTAATACGATCATATGTCTTACAACCAAGTAAATTGTCATCGTCTTTTCTTCTTCCTTTATGTGAATGAAGGAAACAGAGCAAGCCAGTGTTTTTTTAGAGTAGAAGAAAAGGTAAAGGCAGAAAATACATTTAGAAAATATGAATTAAAATATGTTTTTTAGTATTGCAAAGAAAGATGATAACTAATCTATGATCGTATCATTGATGAAAGGATTGGTTTTTAAATATTGATTTCGAGAAGGAAAGAATGTTAGTTGTGGATCAATTTGTTTAAGTGTATATATCTATATCAAGATTAACATGCTTGTGGACTCACACGCTCCTTGACAATGTGAACGATGCGTTCACAACATGTAAAAGCAGCTTATTATGGGAAATTTGGGTAAAGGATTTGCGACAAAGAGATATATTTGGTTTAGGCCTTAAAAGCGTAACTTGCTAGCAGTTCGGATTTGATGTGTGGAACTATGATGCGTGGGTTACTTGAGTTTCGATCCAAGTGATTTACTAGTAGGTAGTGAGCTTGCTCTTTTTTTATATATATCAAAAGATATGCTCACTTCATAAGTTAAATGAGTATTCGACAAAAATTGAATATCGATGTAAAAATATTGTATATGTTTTCATGTTGGTGATAATAATATATACAATGCAAGCCATATCGTTAATACAAATTATCTATGGAAATATTGTGACTCTAACAATTTAATGTGATACCATGAAAACAATGAGGACATAACCATATAGAGTATGATCTTATTACTCAACAAAACTTTTCAATACATAATTTTCTTGCTTCCAATAAAAATCGATAATGTTGGCGAATAATGGGGTGGACATGACGATAATGTGGTTTTTGCAAGTGTGTCTTGGTCAAAATCTATAGCCATTTAGTATGATATTGAATGATAACACAATATACTTTCATTGTATATTTCTCTTTACGTTTATGTTCGTTTGTTCTCATTTCCAAGTTTGATATCACGTAGAACATTATAACATATGAGTAAAGTAAAAAACCATTACAACACTCTTTTGCAATGGTAACAACAAAATTGCATTGTTGATTTTTTTTTTATGGGTATTTGATTATTCAACTATACTGTTACTTCTGATATTCATCTAGCAAACAAATTTATAGTTTAATTATGAAATGCTCGTTTTCCATTTTTTTTCATTTTGTACAGATTTTACTCATTTGTTAAACATTTTTTTTTCATTTTGGAAATTTAAGCTAGCCAAAAGAAAACATATCAGTACAGATTTAAACAGTAACCATTAACAACTCAAACCATTCATCTTCAGGATTACTGACCGGAAAAATCACCAGAGGCTCGTTCAATGACCAAGTAAGATCGTAGAGACCAGCAAGCACAAACCCTTCACTCATGAGAAATTGTACAATAGTCATAACTCTACGCAAAGCACCACCTGGCATAACTAGATTTCCTCTCCTCGCCATCCATGTAACGAGTTGCTGAATCGAGAGAGGCATATCAACAAGGAGATACCCATAGAAACGTAGGAGGGTCGTAGCATGGCGTGACCCACCACTCTTATTCCTCATGCCACCCCAAGCCAAGCTTGAAAATCCACCAACATATCTCTACCATTCATAGTTTCACATAAGAACATAATCTCTGGAAAATAAGATCTCCTCATTTCCCTGAGTTGCGGAATTGTCAAGTCCTTGTATCCACCAAGTCCTTGACATTTCTAACTCAAAATGCTCATTAAATAGGAGACGGTCCCTCCATTGGGACCATCTTAACTTTAGCTTTCTTTAGCAAGCTAAAAGAACTCTCATTTCCATTCTCTCCTTTTCTCTTTCCTTCACCACCCACTTCCAAACCTTTCTTTAAGACTGGCACTTCAATCAATTCCCCATCCTTTATCTTCGCAGCTTGCCTTCTATTCTTACCAGGCCTTTTCCTCTTGTAAGATCTTTTAGAACTCGCTCCGGAAGAGCTAGCATCAGAGACTCTGGCAATTATTTTTGTTGACCAAGCCTTGACGACCAAGGATTTCTCGTGTATCCTCAACAACTCAGAAGAAGTCGAGTCAGCCCTTGGCAACCTTGACATCGCATTTCCAGCTTGAATAGCATTATCCATGATTTTTTCACCCATATCTTGATGATGGTGAAGAGCTCTTTGAAAGTCTTGATGTTGAAAATCATATACAATCCCTTTGCCTTGTATATCAGTACCGTGTGAGTAAGGTCAAAACACGGAAAAAGATCGTGTGGGTCAGTAAACATGACTTACGAGCCTCCCAGACTAACGCACCGACCGTTAGGGAATGTGGGCCCACGAGTCGAGAGTGGATGTGGAACCCATGGATAGGGCGGTCGGGGCGTTACATGTTCGTTTAACGGCTATTTCCATTTTTGAATATTTACATTACCTTAGTTAGATGTTTATTTGATTTATAGTTAAAATTAGCTGTTATTATTTTATTTATAGAAATAATTTACCGTTGGAGAGGATTTGGTATTCATATGTTTTTTTTTTGTGATGCACCGGGGAACAAAAACATCCCCCAGCTATGAATTCAAATTGAACTAAAAAGAGTATTACACATGAATCCGTCGCGGACACGTACGTCCAGCCACATCTTCACATCTAAAACAGGTGGAACAACCTCCAAAAAATGAAAACCAAGCGGTAAAGAAAAGGCATAGTTAGCCAAACCATCGGCAAGATAGTTTGCTTCCCTATACACTTGATGAATACGAACCAACCAGTCCTTCGATAAGAAGCCATAGCACAAACGTACCAGGAATGACAACGGGTGAACATCACTAATCTCGTTCTTCAAAAAACCCACCACAACTTCCGAATCTACTTCCAACTCAACCCGAGTTACACGCTTCTCCCAAGCCACGTAAAGCCCATAGTACACCCCCCATAATTCTGCCAACGTCGTCGAGCATCTCCCGATATTAAGTACAAAACCACCACTCCATCGTCCTCCACAATCTCGTAATACACCTCCAGCCGTTGCAGTCCCGGGATTTCCGTGCGAGGCTCCATCTGTGTTCAATTTCATCCATCCCTCACCTGGAACTTTCCATCCAACCAATCTCTCAACCCGATTCCTTATTACTTCTTGACTAGCCGTAACTTGTTTCGCCAAATGTATTTCCCTGGTAAGATCTTTGATAAATTTAACACGATCTCGACATCTTTTATTCTCACCAAAGACGTTTCCACAACGTCATTTCCATGCCCACCAAACCGCCATTGCAAACATTGTAGCCCATGGGAGATCTTCAACAATTTTCCCATCGCATTAATTTTCAAAGATCCATTCCAATAATGACCTTGTGAAAAACGTTTGACGTTGCCGAATCGGAACTATACGTGTCCAAATACCCTCTATTGCCGGACAATATCTAAGAATGTGAAGAATTGTCTCAAAACTACCTTTACAAACCGGGCATACATCTGAGACACTCAAGTGGCGACGCTTCCTTTCAACATTCGTCATAATCACTTGGTTTCCGACTAACCAAAGGAAACACCGTACTCTTCCCGGGACTACTACATGCCATATGCGCTTATAAAAATCAGCCATCTTCGGCCTTGGATTCTCATCACGGGTTAGTAAACTATAAGTCGATGTTACCGAAAACCTTCCATCCGAGCTCGCACCCCATGAGATACGATCGGTAGCACCTGTAACATTATCCAAGACAATCGACCGTAGCTCAAGTTGTTTATTCTCTGATAAGTATGGAGCTATGTTGTTCATCATCCAACCCATCCCATCTCTCCATAAATCTCTAGCACATAGCCCCACATTATTCTACGGTAACACACCACTCACTGAATGTAACAATGGAGTGTCAGAAACCCACGCATCTGTCCAAAACCGTATACAAGCTCCATCACCAATCCCCCAATTATGACCCGGTAATATCACTTCTCTCATCCCTATCATCACACTCTTCCATACCACTGACCAATGACTCTTCACCTGCATCCAATCCTGATTATGAGAATCTCCCACACGATATTTGCTCCGCAAGATCCGAGCCCAAAGGCTTGTCTTATCCTGCAATAGCCTCCATCCGACCTTTGCTATTAGTGTCTTGTTCATATCCTTTGAAACTCGGATCCCGAGACTACCCTCATCCTTTGGTAAACACACTTTACTCCAAGCTACCAAATGCGGTTTCTTATTCCCTCCATTACCGTCCCACAAAAATCCACGTGATACTTTATCCAAGGAAGCCAACAATGAAATATGATCGTTTGTCTACAATGAAATAAATTGTCATTTATTCCATTAATTTTCATTTGGTTGGTAATTTTATAACTATTATATTCATTCTTGTAAAATTTGAAAACTAACCCTTATTGTAAAATATTTGGAAACTAACTTTTTGTTGACTAAAAGAATAAAATATTTTGATAATTTGAAGATTCTTTTAAAGTCTTTTTGAAATTAATTTAATTTAGGATAAATATAAATAAAATTTAAACATTTAAAAATAAATCCTAAACCCCAAATCCAAACACTACTCCTTAAAAAACTAGACCCTAATTTGTGAATAATTAACTCAAATTCAAAAATTTTAACTACAAATTCATTAAAATTTATTTTTTGGTATTTGTAGTAATTTTATAACTATTTGAAAAATATATATCTTTGAGATTTTTATCATCAAAATTTGATTTTGATTAAGGCATTCTTGTTTTAAAATATTATTTTAATATTGAAAATGTTATTTTTCAAAGCTTTTAAAAGAGGGGTTAATTTTCAAATCAAGAAAGATTTTGAGAATATGTTTACAAATTTCCTCTATTTTTTAATGGTGTTGATATTTCAACTATACCGTTACTTTTAATATTCATGTAGCATACAAATTTATAATAGTCAAGTTTTGAAGAGTTCGTTTTCAGTTTTTTTCATTTTGCTTGTAGTCCAATTCTTTTTGGTCTTTATTGGTCAACAGTCAAATTCATATTATAATTTTACAGTAGGTGATAAAGAACACTTTGTGACCAAATAAACAACACTTTTAATTACCTTTTTCCCTGACCAATTATCTGACATTCCGTTGATTGATAAATTAAGGTTGCGATCTAACTTTTCTGACACATTCCTGATGATATTTTTTCTCAGTTATTCTATAGTGTTATACTGTTATTTCTTATTAGATTCATCGTCTTTTGCAATCCCTCTCATCTAATTCAAAATTAAGGAAAACAAATTATAAACAAAAATCCAAAAAAATGGTTGGTCAGTGAGGACTTAAGTTAAGGAGCAACAGTTTCCACGTGTCATCTACCACTACAATTTTGTAAATAGTCGGTGTTCGCCGCCACTGTTCCACGGACACTTAGATTTTAATAAATCTAGGGAAATTGGATTGAATAACACAAAAAAAAAAAATTATAATTCAAAATTTAACAAAAATTCACTTATGTGGCAAATTCATAACCATTAGATTTAGGGTTTTTAGTTAGGTTTTGAATTATATATTTTTTTTTGCTATATGACAAATTAACCCATAAATCTAACCTGAGCGACTAATTACGAAACAAAAAAACGCAATAAATTGATCCTTAAAAATTAATGGGAAATAACAAGAAAAATAAAATGGTTATCTTTTCTGTTTAGAATAAGATGTTGTCATGGCTCATGCCGTGTCGTATTCGGGGATATATTGTTTGTCGGAACGTGTAATTAATTACTCTTCTACTTAATTACATATTGCGTGACCTATTTACATTAACAAGAAAATTAGATAAATTTTGTAAAAACCATGAGATGAACTTACTTCATAAGTTTATTCAAGATGCCTTACAATTTTTTTTTCTATAAATATTTTCATTTATTTATCTTCCCAAAATGGATATCATTTCCAAATTACGGCAAAATGAAAGCCTTAAAACATTGTTCGAAATTACATAAACAATAGATTTTAGTACCACATGTATATCAAATATTTGATATAAGTAACCATGAAGGAAGGTAGAATTGAATGTACCGAAACCAAGTTAATAGATACGACTCATAATCCACATGATTCGCACTAGAAGATGGTTGGATTACTTGACCAACAACCATAATTAAAAGAGTGATATACATAAAATAATTTTAGAAGTTGTTAAGAATCGTTTTAAAATCTTGACTAATAAACGTCACTTATGGCAATAGGCTAATATAATTCACTTATCTTTTCTACAGTGTTTTCCATCGACTAAATTTAGAGTGAGTATAACCATCTTTTCACTAAGTTTTATGATGAGTTTAAAACATTACACCATTTTAACTAGTCAAACAAAAATAGATCAGTGAAAAAAATTGATTTCTTGGTTATCAAAATATACAAAAACGAATTGATTTCTGATTTAAACCTGCATAGCAAAACAAATTTCAAGTGTTGATGCACAACCACTTGGTTTACAACGTTTAACTTGTTATCATGCTTTATATCTAATTTAGTCATCGTTTTTTTTTGTTCCGACAGTGTTTTCCTTTAAGGTAACTTTTTACACTGTCAACGTATGGAAGAAAATAATGAGGTTTGCATGTGCGACCCTATGTCAAATATCGAGACTATACTGTTTATTATTTGTTTTATTTTTTGACATCGACCAACTATTTATATAAACGACAAAAAGTCATGTATTTTATATATCTATCTTTCCCCCCATTGATTACGAGAGTAGCCCGTGGGCGCATATAATGTAAGATTGATCTTCACAAAATTTTAGCATTTTAAATACTTGAAGATTGTTAACAACTCAATTATAGTAAGAAAAAAAGGAAATTTTTGATGTGAAATCGTAGTTTATTTTTAGGATATTTTTTTAAGAAAAATAGCTTAAAATATTGATTGTAAATAAATGTTAGGTTGAATCAATCAAATCTTATATCCAGAATATAATAGAGAATATAGAGGCCACACAAACGGAAATTTATGTCTAGGAGAAGACATTTTACCTCAGAATTATTAGTCGACTAAATGATAAAAAATATAGAAATCGAAGAAATTAATTTCACATAAATTTGTCTATATATGACTTAGTGATCGATGAGCTTAAAAATAACCCATTGGATTCTCTTCGGCCAAAGCTTCTTTGGATTCTTGCTTTATATTGGAGAGTTTGGTGTACCTATAGCTTCTCTAGTTTTCTACCCATATTTTTTTGCTTACTTCTTTATCCTTTTTTGTGTGATTATTTACAATCTTTTATGTTGTTATAGTTTATGTTCTTAATAACGGAAAATAATTATAATGTATCATTGTATGGCGAGATGAAAAGCATCATACTAATTTCGCTATATCAAGCGTTGGTAGTGAAAATTGAAAATATAAAATCATGCAAACACTTACTAAGAAATTACGCTTTTGGAAAACCATTAAGAAAAAAAGAATATGAGTCACAATTGTTTTTTGCTATCGCTGAATATTACAAATATTTGTTCTAGACAAACCTTTCCTATACCAATTCTTTTAACCCTATGGCTAATCATATTATTATATGGAGAATTTTATATCAAAAGCACCCGTAGAATTGAGAGAGAAAAAAAAAAGCTTCAGTAGGATTAAGAAGAAAATGAAAATGGTTGAATTAACCTTGAAGCTTGAACCTTGAACTCAAAGTAACGACATCTTCCTCCTTTTTTTTTTGTTTTTAATTGTAAACAAGACTTTCGTTTCTAATTATCGTAATTGGTAAAAGTTGATAATTTATTGGAGACGTGTTCACTATCATAGGTTTAGCATGTAAAAATGATCCATCCAGGTCCAGCCCACTAATATCTCACAACAGACCCAGCCCAAAACTAGTTATAAGATATGTTCCAGGACATAGTATTTATATTTTTTCATCTAAAATGCTTATTGTGACATGTTTTTTTTTTTTTTTTTGAAAAAAACATTGTGACATATGTTTAGTCGGAATGAATCACAAAATTTCTTATATGATCGATCGGTATGTATAAATACAGTAAATGGTTTGTTGCCATGTTTCTGGTCATTTTTCCGGTATAGTAGACCGTAAACTCTCTAATTTTCTATACTTTTTTGTTTTTCAGCTAATATACAATATTTAGATGACAAAAAAATTATAGTAGAGAGATGGTGATCATGGAACGATGACGACAACATATATATGAGACTTTTTTTTAAGGAATGTTTTTTCACGATCCGTTATAGCCCTTACAGCCTTACTAAGCGTTACGAGTTTCTTAATTTTGATCAAAATATACAACACCACACTATATTAGTTTACCCATTGTTAGTTAAAGTTAAAACGTTTTTGGTACCAACTTGCTTTTTCTTGTCACGATTTTATCGTCATTATAGAAACCGTTAGTCTAGTACTATTTTATCAAGATCATGTGACCAATTAATAAATATGACATATCTTAGGGTTAATTAGGTGAATAATAGGTTGTGTGAGTGAAATTAGGCTACTAACATGTGTTGTGAGTTATTTAGGTGAGTAACATCCTCTTAAATAATTTTGACGAAAATACCCTTATGATACAATCAATGATTATAGCTGACTATTTAAGTATTCTAATTGCAATATAGTTCACTTTGTGATTAATTCATTATGATTATAGTTGACTATTTATGCATACATAGTCAGCTATCCGGTTTTGTTAACATTTATCTCCAAATAGCCAACTATTAGATCAAAACATAGTTGACTATGTTGAAAATTGTTTATGTGAATGAGTGTTTGCTATTATAATTATAATATGATTCACTTTGTGAGTAATTCACTATGATTATGATTATTGTTAACTGCTTATGCATGCATAGTCAACTATCATGTTTTTTAAAACATTCATTTGCGAATAGCCAGCTATGAGATCAAAACATAGTTGTACTTATCATTGAAAAATTGAGTAAGGTTAAAATAGTTATTTTAGATATACTCCATGTTATTTACCTAATTATAAATTAGGTTATGTTAGATCATTTATTATTGGTATAATGGGTATTATAGATGTTAATTTCCCTATATCTTATCAAGATCGGGATAATTATCTTTAAAAAAAAAAAGATCGGGATAATTAATATTTCATGTCCCTATCTTATTCGTATTATGAAATGACCATAATCTACTGAAATTTGCTTTGTATGTTTATGTTCTAACATCAACTTTAATCGTAAATCACCTAAATTTTGATCGTTGAAGCGTCGGTACTTTATTTTATGGGATGATTCTCAAAACTTCAATTCTCGACATGTAAGTCAATCGATGAATTTTGTTAATTAAACTTTATATCCTCTCCAAATCTTCCATTCTTCTTATTTTCAATTAATTCCAAGTGGATCAATAAAGTTGTGAAAATCCATTAATATAACTTAAAATCTTTTCGACCGGAAAAAAAAAAATCTTTACAAAAGTTAAAGAGGCCGTATCCGATGAATGAAATATTGAGTATGGGTCCAACTCTTTTATCGTTTCTTTGATATACAAACCCAATCTCTTACGCTAAGAATCGCATTAGAAAATGATAATCACAAAAATAAAATTATGGTTTCCAAATATTTTCATTTATTTATCCACATATGGTCGGTGCTAAGACAGAGCTTTCAAAGAAAAAGCCATCGTGATCTCTCACCGTCCAACGAAACAAAATCCGATGCCTCTTATGACACCACGTATTAGCACGTAACAGAGTCAGATCACCAAATTCAGGTAGAGGGGTCCATATAAGAAATCAGGTGCCACGTTGACGACCCTTTCTTTGGCTCTACCATGATCTTTGACTCTACACTAAGAGAGAAACACATGCACAAAAGCTCGAAGTCTTCTGTTGTTCCTTGTTAGGACTCATCCTCGAAGCACAAAGACCATTGTCATACATGTACTTTATCGCATGGATTAAGGTTATGTGGTAGTAATGTTTTGAACAATATTGAATATCCGACGTTAAGGTTTTTTACTACTATACAAATACAAAGTCTATATAATACAAGAATTTCATATAGTTTTGTCAAGATTATCATAGTTTTATGATAAAGTTCAAAAGAAAGATTACCATAGTTTTTAGATATATATTTTGATATTTTTGATAAACTTTTGACGATGTTATTATTGAATTGGTAGTTTTTCAAGTTTTTTAAATAGTCTAATGTTGTAAGCTATTTGAATGAATTGTGAAAAGATTCATTCACATATATGTTTTTAATAGTTTTTTTCATGTAATGGAATTGATTGGTTTTCGGTGATTTTTTCAGTCATTTTCAGTTAATACATGTCTTTAATTTGAGATTTTTTTTTTATTTGTATTTCTTGGTTCCCAGTTTGAGAAATATATATGAACCAACTTTGAAATTGTATTTTTTTTTCCTTTTTAGTTTTAGCTCAAATTAAATTAAGTGTGTTCTAGCAAATGCATTGTGAATTTGAATGATTTCCAATCAAATGTAAGGTTTGTTTTGGTTTGATTTCCTTTTCTATTTTTTTTCTTTCTGTTTTGGTTAATTTTTGGACAAAAGTTTGTTCTGATCGATGGTTTCTCTTAATTTGATACTTTTACCAAAATATGGAATTGGACGGTTATATAGAGATGAAAATGCATGCTACGAGATCACTGTTTCATCATAACAAAGGATGCAAGAGATGTATATAAAAAAGAACTTGAGGATGACAAAAGCAAAATGATTATCCCAACGTGCTAGTATGTATGGATCTCTTGCTTTTTGTTTAATAACATGACATACAACTCTTTGACATGATTCTATACTATATACTATATGTACCAATTGAGTGGTGATCTAGTGCTAACAAATATGGTTGATTTCTTTGTGGTTTATGTACGATTTTTCATTCGAACAAATATTTTTTTTTAAAATCAGAATATGTAAAAGTTTGATTCTGTAAACGTATATTATAATTCGAAGTTCCATAATTCCCACCATATAAAAAAAAAAAATAACAAAGAAAAAAAAAACAAAAAAAATCCAATACTATTTGATATTATGTTTTAATATTCTTCCAAAGTAACCAAGGAAAATATAAAAAAGTACTCCATCAAATTTTAGAAAAATAACACAAAGTTGAATAACAATGATTTTTGGAAATGTAATCAATAATTGAAATACACAGTTTGACTAATCTAAATACACCGCAGGTAATAGTAGACCATCACCATTGGAGACATTTTACCAATGTCTCACAATATAAAAATATTAAAAACACATTCTCTCTTCTTTTTATTCAACTTTATACCTTCTTTTTTATTTTTTTACTCAACTTTATACGTTCTCTTTCATCCTTTTACTTAACTTTTATTAATTTTATATTTAAACACACCCCAATTATCTTTCTCTTATGTCTTCCCCAAGATACAATCTCTCCAACTAAACCCACTACCTCCTCTCTTTACTCAACTTTTATTAATTTTATATTTCAATACACCACATTATTTCAACAAAAAACATTCTTTTTCTTCTTTTTACTCAAATTTTAATAATTTTATATTATGAGACACACCCACATTGTCTTCAATGTACATGCTATAATATGTTACCATAAATGTTCTAAATATTTAATTTTTGTTTTGGGGTCACCGTTTACAAGAAAAAAACGTACAAAGAACCGTTACTTCTCATCAACACTCAGTTCTCCCTCTCTCTCTCTCTCCCTCTCTCTCTCCCCAAACTCTCTGAGACATTTCGAGTTTTGATCTCTTTGTCTATTTCCATTTGATCGCATCGGAAATTTTGAATTAATTCACTGTTCGATCTATTTCGCGGTATAAAGATGTTCGTGAAGAAATTAGTCGAGAAAGCAGCGAAGAAGGTACAAATCATACGATTCCTCTTTCTTTCTTTCTTCTTCTCGAACTGTTCATCTTCTTCTTCGATTTGGGCTTTTCAGATTCAGTGATTAAAAGTTCTTTATCTGGTTGATTCGTTTTTTTCCCCAAAAAATAAAATATCAGATTTCGAAATTCTCTAGTTTATCAAAAATTGATGTTAGATCCATTCGCACTTAGAATATTATTTGATTTTTTTCCATCTGGGGTTTTTTTTTTAATACTTAAGAGTGTGATTTGGTAATTAAACTTAGTCAATTTTATGGATTAATTACATAGATCATGTTTACTTGTGAATGTGACTCTGACTCTGTGTCGGTTCATGGTTAGCCCAGATATTTAATCCATTTTGATTAAAATAAAAATTTATGACGTAAGAGGAATTATGTTGAACACGTATATTTCGTGTCCTAAATTTTGAAAAAGTTCCATTAAATTCGTATCCAATTTCGTTAGTCAATATATATTTCTCATTAAATTCGTATCCAATTTCCCTAGTCAATTAGCCTTTGACTTTTGTACTTATCCAATAACATTTAGACTCAAACCGGGTTTAGTGTAAGTCCAACCAAACCGGCCGGTTTAGTGAAATTCTTACTTACAATTTCCTTCACATTGTTGCTTGTAGCCTGGAGGAAGCTCGCCGGAAGGGCTGAGAGCTAATGACGTTGAGCCACGTGTCGTGTTACATTATGGAATCCCAACAGGATCTCACATGTTTGCTTATGATCCATTTCACAAGATTCTCGCACTTTCCACCAAGTAAGAGTAACAAGAAACAAGCTTTTTTTTTTTTTTTTTTCATTTGTAGTGTATTTTTCATAATTTCTTGAAAGAAATTTGGACTTTCTTGATTTCCAGGGATGGTAGAATCAAACTGTTTGGGAAAGATCAGACTCAGTGTTTATTATTGTCTGAAGAACCATCCACAAGCAAATTTCTTGAGGTTTGTTGTCCACTTCATTATCTTTTTCTCTGGTTTCTTTATTACAATGATACCAACTTTTTCCTCTATTGGTTTAAATTGTCCAGTTTGTTCAGAATCAAGGAGTTCTTCTCAATGTGAATGCCAAGAACCAGATTGAGGTAAAGACATTTCTTGATTCTGTTCAAGTAGTACTAGCATCTGAGTTTTTTTTTTTTTGGGTCTAAATGTTGGTTAAATTCATATAGGTATGGGACTTAGAGAAGAAGTTTTTGTCTCATGTTCATGTTTTCAACGGCGAAATCACTTCTTTACGGGTTATGCAACATACTCCTTACTTGTATGCTTTCAATTCTCAATCTTTTTGTTGGTTAGTAACTTTTGCATTGTTGCTTGAGTTCTTGATAACGAAATTCTCGGATTGGCAGTTACGTTGGTGACTCTTCTGGTAATGTATCGGTGTTGAAGATCGAACAAGAGTCTAATCATGTTATACAAATGGATTACACTATACCTTATCTAGCTTCAAATGGTAATTACTTAACCATATACCAAAAAAGTTATCTTCAATTTGCATTTTACATGGACCGACTCGCCTCTTGCTGTGTAGGATCTCCCGTTGAAACCTCTGATGATACTTCAGTTGTGAGTATTCTACCACAACCAACATCTGAAAGCAAGAGGATTCTACTTGTATTTAGTAGCGGGTTTATAACGTTATGGGACATCAAAGAAAGCAAACCGATTCTAAAAACAGCAGTACACGGAACGGTAAAGCAAGAGGGGAAGAAAGCGACTTGTGCTTGTTGGGTTTGTCCTTCAGGAAGTAGAGTTTCAGTTGGATATAGTAATGGAGATATTCTAATATGGAGCATTCCTTCAAACGGAGAAAACTCTGCTATGGTTTGCAAGCTTAACCTCGGT
The DNA here is from genome assembly GCA_963576765.1 of Draba incana. Lineage (NCBI taxonomy): Eukaryota > Viridiplantae > Streptophyta > Magnoliopsida > Brassicales > Brassicaceae > Draba > Draba incana. The sequence goes on along the minus strand of OY755212.1, from coordinate 4,565,435 downwards.
TACAAATCCGAGAAAACACCGATAACTTCTTTGAAATGGGTTTATGGTGAAGGGAAAACAAGCCGGGTTTACGTCATCGGATCAAACTCAAATTTATTGCAAGTGGTATTACTGAATGACCAAACCGAAACTCGGATGGTTAAGTTAGGACTTCATGTCTCTGAGCCTTGTGCTGATATGGAGTTGATTATTACTGATGGTAATAAACAAGATTATCTGTTTGTTCTTGGAAAGTCTGGACGTGTGTATGCTTACGATGATTATATGATCGAGAAGTATTTGATTCAGTCTCAATCTAAGTCACCTCCTTCTCTACCAAAGGAAACTTTGGTTAAGCTTCCATTTTCAGATTCTAGTAGCATCACACTAGGAAAATTCCTCACTAACCCTTCACATTTGTTGAATCTTTCGGACGAGGTAAGTTTACATTTTGAGATTGTTTCATCAAGTTTTTATATTGAAATGAACATTTTTTTGGGGATTGTGATTCTCTTAATGTTTCAGGATTATGCTCAGTTAGCGAAAGATGCTGCTACGCCGTTTCTTCCTTCTCAGACACTTTCAAAGGAAGGTTCCCGTTCTGCGCATTTTCCTGGTTTCACAAAGGTTAAGAATGTTTACATCACAGGGCATAGTGATGGAACCATTGGTGTATGGGACATGACTTGTCCTTTTCCCATTCATGTCTTGAACCTGAAAGAACAGGTAAAAAGTTTTTGTTTTTACCGGCGAATACCGTTCTTTAAAGTTCTGACCGGTGTGTTTATTAGCAGAATGATCAAGATTTATCTTTACGCGGAACATCGGCATTAACAGCTTTGCATTATGATAGTAACTCAAGGCTTCTTGTTTCCGGTGATCAAAATGGAATGGTAAAAATCATCTTACTCAAAATGAATTAGAGAATTTCACCGAAATATAGTCTTATGATCGTTTTATTACCATGGTGCAGGTTCGCCTTTATAGGTTCAAACCTGAGCCATACTTAACAGAAAACAGTTTTATCCCTTTTCAAGGAAGCTCAAAGAAAGGGAATAACCATATTGTTGAAAGTGTTAAGCACATAAAGCTTACTGGTTCAATAACATGTATCCAGAAAAGCCAAAACTCGAAACATCTCGCTATTGGATCAGATCAAGGACATGTAAGCTTTCTACGTCTTCTTCCGCTTTTCTTGTAGTAGTGATTGATGCGATAATACCGTTTTTTTACGTACAGGTTTCTTTGGTTGACATTGAGGAAGCAACTGTGTTATACACAAAACACATTGCTAGTGATATTTGTCCAGGGATCATTTCCTTGCAATTTGAGAGTTGCAATGTGCAAGGCTTCGAGAAGAACGTGTTAGTGGTTGCTATGAGAGACTCATCGGTTTTTGCTCTCGACAGCGATTCAGGAAATATGATTGGAACTAACATGATTAAGCCTAAAAAACCATTCAAGGCTCTATTGATGCAGATCCTAGGTAGGTCCATCTCTCTCTCTTTTAATTTAACAATGGCAAAAATCAAGATGATTATGATTTTACGATCTTCATTTGCAGATGGAAAACAAGATTTGTCTGATTTGAGCATCGTTGAAGATATTTCGATAAGGCAGCCTACGGTTTTGCTTTGTTCGGAGAAAGCTATATATATCTACTCGTTGGCTCATGTAGTCCAAGGAGTGAAGAAGATTCTTTACAAGAAAAAGTTTGGTTCTTCACCTATTTGCTCAGCTTCTATTTTCTATGGAGCCTCTGGTGTTGGTCTTACGCTTGTTTTCTCAGATGGAACCGTTGAGATTAGGTGAAAACAAAGAAATAAGCTTTTCTTGAATTTACCATATTCGTTAGCGAAAAACTAAGTCTTTTTATGTTTTGGTCTCAGGTCTTTACCGGAGCTATCCTTACTGAAACAAATATCCATTAGAGGTTTCACATATTCTTCACCAAAACCAAACTCATTACCAGAGATTACTATATCTGCTTCTGGTGATGGAGATTTGGTCATGGTAATCTTCGAAAATTAGTAAATAGTAAAAGCACTTTGCAGGTAAAGATAAAATCATTTTGCTTCTTTGCAGGTAAATGGAGATGATGAACTTATTGTCAGCTCAGTTTTACCTCAAAAGGACACATTTAGGCTTGCGGATTCTTTGAGCCGAGTTTACAAGAAAGATAATGCGGTGTGTCACGAAAGCATCATTACATCATCTCCAAAGGAAAAGAAGGTGAAACAACATTGACTTTTATAGCCTTTTGTGATAAACAAAATGAGTACTAATTCATGTAGTATATATATATATATATATATATATATTGTTTGTTGCAGGGTATGTTTGGTTCTGTTTTCAAGACTAAACCGAAGCGGACAGCTGATACAGAAACAGAAACCACTAAAGAAACCGTCGAGGAGCTGTCTAAAATCTTCTCAACGGCTAATTTCCCGTGGAACAACAATGTCGAAAGTAGTAGAGAGAGCAATGCAGTTATTAGAGTTGATAATGAAGAAGAGTTGGACATAGGTAAGGTCCTTTAGTGGACGTAATAAATCGAGTTTTTGCTTATGTTCCTGAATTTTTTTCTTTTCGATGTTTTGAAGATGACATTGACATTGATGATGATCATCAACATCAAGAACAGCAGCCTAAAGAACAAGGGATACTGTCTGGTCTTAGCAAGCAGAAGCTGGCGAATACGTTTAGCAGCTTCAGAGGTAAGCTGAAGCAAATGAAGATAAAGAGTGAGAAGAGTGTTGTTACCAATGAAGAGAAACATGAGGAGAAAAACGGCACCACGGTCGATCAGATCAAGAAGAAATACGGATTTGCCTCGTCCGATGTAAAGCTTTCGCCTTATTACAAGTTTTTGTAAACCCGATCGTCGATTTCATCTTTCTGTTTGTTTGGTTGTAGGATATGGGAACTGCAAAAATGGCTCAAAGCAAACTTCAAGACAACCTACAAAAGTTACAGGTACTTATCAGATTTTACATTTATCTTCGATTGATTCATATCGAAGCTTTAATTCCGTTGTATTCTATGTAGGGAATAAGCTTGAAGACGACGGAAATGGAAGATACTGCAAAGTCTTTCTCCTCTACTGCAAAGGAACTGCTAAGTGCTGTTGAGTTTAATAAACAGAGCCCAAAATCTTAGCTCTGCTTCTTCTCTTGAAGAAAAGTCTTGTGAAAAATAGTACCATTCCTTTTGTTTGACAATATTTGCTGAACAATACTGTAAATAGCTTCTTCAATGATTTATACTACACCAGTGAAGCTTTTTATCCAATTTGTAATCAAAATTTTGCACTATATCATAGAGAGCAAAATATAGAAGAGGATAAAAATGCAAACACATGAAACAATCTAAAAAGAAGTTAGAAATGAAGCTCAAAGCTAAATCCAATTATCCAAAGTTGAAAAGTACATAATGATTGATTGATTAATCCCAAGTTAAACATAAAAAAAGGGGGAAAAATATAGCAACAAAGTTTAACTATTTCTTCTCCCTAAAACTAGCTAAAAACAACACAAATAACACCATAAAAGATATTACTTCATACACAAATCTTCATCTGATCCATCTTCTAATCATCATCTTCCTCCTGAACAAAAACCAAAAAACAAACAAATCACAAATTAGTATTACACTAATAACACTTAGACCCTAAAAACAATAAGTGAATCTTCTAACCTCTTCACTTGCACCTTCTTCCTCATCGTTGACTTCAGATTTGGACTTGTCAGAGTCATCATCTCCAGTTTTTTTGGTTCCATTAGCCTAAAACAAAACAAAAAAACATTTTCGTAAAAAACAAAAATTTATAGGTCAACAACGACAACAAAAAAAATGACAAATTTTACATACCAATTTCATGTTGTATTGTTGCATAGTCTTAACATATTCAGTCTTCTTGCTCTCTGCTTTAGCTACATAAGGAGCTTTCTCCTGTTTCATTGGAATATACACATCAAAATTAACCACAGATCTACAAAATATTCGAAACGATTTCAACACACAAATCCCAAAAAAACTTACTTCATCACTCATCGATTTCCATTTCGCACCAGCAGCTTTACCAACCTAATCATGATTCCCAAAAAAAAAAAAAAAAACTAAGATCCGTATAGTAAACACAGATATTAGAGTAAAGATTGAATTAGAGTAAACCGTGTTGGTTATGCTTAATTTAGTTACTCGGTTATCTACGGTTTACTCTAATAAGAGAGATTCGATTTCAATGGATTGTGTAAATAAATCTGAGATTCGTATACTTACAGTTCCGACTGATTTGTTGTTAGGGTTAGCTAAATTGAACTCGCGTCGGAAATCGTCGAGGAAGACGAAGAAAGCACTTGCAGGTCTCTTAGGTTTGTTTGGGTCCTTGGTTTTCTTCCCAGCTTTCTTACCTCTGGTTTTCAATCTGAGAGAAATCGAATTTTCAAAAAAAAAAAAAAAAAAAATCAAAAATCGAATCTGAGATTCGCGAATGTGTTAATGGGATTTGAGATTTTACCGTTCATCAGTGTTCCTCGATTTGGTTTCACCACCTTTCATATCTCGAGATCTGCGATTCAAAGGAACCAAAAGTTGAGGAATCGGAAGGAGAATCGGTGACTCGGAAGTTTGACTCAGACGAGTTGAGTCGGTGAGGGAGAGAGAGTTATACCTGTGAGAACGTTAGGGTTTTTTGAGAGGCGATTTGAGATATTTTTTTTATTTTTTGCGTATTTAAAGAAATTCCAGATTTATGAAGATTTTTCTATTGGAATAAATAAACATATATTCAAAGTTTACGTGATGTGGCGAGATTTGCCATGTAGGATAATTAAGAAGATTTGGTACTTTGAATCTTGACCGTTCAATACACTCAACAGGGTCAAGATTAACTTGTGTTGTTTGATAGCTTGCGCTAATTAGCAATATGCAATTATTACTCGAGGATGTACTAGAATTTATTAGTGATTATGATTTCAATTTTTACAATTATTATTAATCTGGTTTCACTATGATTAAAAGACAATATGCACTCTCTAAATATTTACTTCGGATATACAGATTTTAATAATTTTATACAAATCTATAAATCTTTAGTAACTGGCTTGAACATTGTCTCTGCCAATGCCTCTACAAATAAACATACATATACAACAGCGATAGTTATTTAAGTCTGCTTGATGAGTCAAAGCGTACAGAGTTCTAGTAATAAACGGGAGTGGTCGACGGTTAAAGAATTGTGTATATGTGAAAACAAACATGATAAAAAAAAATTGTATATACAAAAACTGAGTGTGACGTTTTTTGTATAGTAACCATTTACCAATCACATTGTATATTCTTGAGATTAATTATAACGATCACTTTAATGGTAAGAAAATACAATTATTCATTTTTGAAAATTGATTCTCGGTGTATTGTGCCTACGGGGTAGGCAAATTAACCGAACCAAACCGATCCAAACCGAACCAAAGTAAATATACAAACCATTGGTTGGATTTTTTCTTAAACCGAACCGATAAACCAATGTGCTTTTTCATTTAAGGAAAAACGATCCCACAAGAAGGATGATATCTAAGTATATATCCACCAAACTATGACTTCTATCTAAATATCCACCAATCCAAAGTTTAATACTTATATCTCCACCAATTCAAAGTTTCATACCCATATACACATGAATTCAAATGTTTCAATCTATTTACACACCAATATCGGTAATGGTGGTTTACTGTTTCGTGGTGGTTTCTTAACCAACAGTTGTAACACCCGTGAACCCAAAATGGGATTTTTGGGGGTGTCGATCGACGCAATGGGTGTATGTCGTTCGACACCGGGTCGTTTCCTCGAGAATTTGGGCAGGGGGTGTCATGTCGATCGACACGGTGTGTCTGTCGATCGACACGAGGCCATCGTTTCTCGAAAGTTTGGGCAGAAAGTGCCCCGTCGATCGACACAAGGAGTGTCTGTCGATCGACACGGGCAAAAATAAAACCTAAATTGTAAAAATTAGGGTTTTCCTATAAAAAGGCTTCCACACTCTCTTTCTCCTGGGTGGCCGTGGAAAAGGAAAGAAAAAGGGGAAAAGAGAGAAAAAGGGAGATTTGAAGGATTTGAGAAGTTTTTAAAGGAAATTCTTGTGGATTCTCCTTAGAACTCAATCCTAGATTGTGTGCCTTCGTGGGGAGAGCTTGGGGTGTTGGATTCGAGCGGGAAATCGGAGATTGAAGCTCGTGTTCTTCGTGTTCTTCGTGTTCTTCCTCTTCTTTTCTTCAGATCTAAGGTGAGTGCGCGACCATAGGTTCTTGAATTGAGGATTATACGTTGTACGTTGTTGTTGTGTGTTTGGGTGGTTCTTTGTGGATTGAATTTGCAGGTTTTGGTGTTGATTTGGGGAGATTTGGCCATGAGAGGATAGGCCAAACTCGGACAGAAGGCTCGCTGTCGATCGACAGGATTGCTTCCCGTCGATCGACACGTGGTTGTGAGCCGTCGATCGACAGGGTTGCTCCCCGTCGATCGACACGTGTAGTACTGTCCTGTTTTCTCCGTTTTCTGTTGTTTGCTTGTTCCGTGCATTGTCTGATAACCCTGGTATTTCGTGTATTGTTTAATTCAAGTAATTGGCCTGTAGATGGGACGACCGTCTCACTAAGTATTTGTTAAATACTTACGCAACTCGTTTTTCCCAATTGTGTTGCAGGTAAAGATAAGGTTTAATCGCGGAATCAGGGCCGGAGGAGGGGATGATAGGTTTTTGTGTGTACAGTCTAATTCTAGAAAAACCAGTGTTAGGTGGCTAGACTTATTTTGAGTAACTCCGGATGTAATATTGACTCTATCATCTGGATAATTGTACGGCTTTTTGTGTGAATGTATGGTTGAATGGTTGTTAACCTTTTATGAAATTAAAAAAAAAAAAAAACTTGTGCGTCACATTTTGGTATCAGAGCCCTTACGGTTCTAGGGCTAGTGGTGGTTGTGTTGAGCTAAGACTATGTGTGTTAATTGATTTTTGTGTGTTTAATCAATTCTAGTCTTAGTATCATCCTCTCCGGCCTTCAAAGAGATTCCGCGGTAAGTTGTGGTGTTTGTTTGTTTTTCCTCGGGTATTTATCTGCTGTTGTGTTGTAGTGAGATGGATACCCGAGCTAGAGCAGTGGCCCGTAGGGGCAGAGTGGGTGGTCGTGGTCGTGGTCGTGGACCAGTCGCGGAGTCGGCAGAGAGCGCGGCGCAGAGTGCATCCTCGGGTGGGACAACCGCGTCAGAGTCCCAGTCGCTTGGTGCCAGTGTGTTGGCTGGTGCCGGTGGAGGCGAGGGAGTTCCAGTGGGCCCAGGTGAGGGTGCTGCTATAGCTCCAGGTCGTGATGACCAGGTTGTGGGATTGCTGACTCAGTTGTTGGCACGTTTTCCGCCTGTGGCTCCTGAGCAGGCTCCAGGTGTTCCTCCAGAGGCAGGTTTGCAGCAGGGAGGCCGTTCTGTACGCGAGTATGATGCCGAGTTTGGCAGATTGTTGGTGCATTCGGGCCGCGATATCGAGGATGAGAGGACTCTCATGCAGAGGTTTTTGCATGGACTTCGGTTGAGTATCCGGTCTCAGTGCAGAGGTGCTAGTTATGCCTCGAGGGCAGAGCTGGTAGAGCTGGCGGCAGCGATCGAGGAGGATCAGCGCGAGCAGGCTGGTTCTTTAGTGGTTCCGCGTGTGGTTGCTCCTGTGGCTCAGCCGAGGGGCCAGCAGCGGCAGCAGCAGTAGAGTAGTTCCGGTTCTGGTTCCGGCAAGGGCGGCAAGCCTGCGCAGGGACAGAAACGGAAATGGGATGGTGCTTCTAGGTCCAGTCGGAGGGGCGGAGCATGTTATGGTTGTGGCAGTATAGAGCATCGTTTGGCGAGTTGCCCCCGTAAGGGTGATCAGCAGCAGTTGTCTCAGCAGCCGCCGCAGTTGCAGCAGCGGGACTTGAGGGTATGTTACCACTGTCGCGAGCCGGGGCATATCAGGACGTCGTGTCCCAGGTTGCAGCAGCCGAGTGTTGCAGCGATTCAGCCAGTTGAGGTGCAGCCTTTGAGTCAGGTTGCGGCAGTGCAGCAGCCGATAGGCCAGATTGGACCTGCACCGCGCGTGTATCCTTCGTCAGAGTCCGGTCAAAGCAGTGGAGCCGGGTAGATCACAGGTAAAATTCTAGACTCAAACTTCGTGAAATTCTTAGAAGTAGAATTTTCCTTGTTGTTGTGGTTTGTGTTCTGTTATTTATTTGTGATCGAGTCTCAGGGTTCCCAACGCATGTGGTATGTGTAGGGACCTTGTTAGTGGGCGGCTTTGAGTCCCACGTGTTGTTTGATTCCGGAGCATCGCATTGCTATATTACCCCGGAGCGTGCCGAGCGTTGTGGCTTTCGGAGTAGCGCGGGTGAGCGCGCAGGCGTGGTCGAAGTGGCTGGAGGTGGATTCCTGGCTACTTCGGGCCGTGCTAGGGTAGTGGATGTACGGATAGCTGGGCATTCGATGCCAGCGGACTTGGTGATTAGCCCAGTGGTGTTGTATGACGTAATCCTAGGTATGGACTGGTTATCGTTCTACCGGGTTTATCTGGATTGCTTCAGGGGCAGAGTGATCTTCGAGCGGGAGGGCGGCAGGTTGTCGTTTCAGGTTTTGAGGCCGGTTTTTGATAGTCTCGTGATCTCGGCTATTCAGGCGGAGCGGATGATAGAGCGGGGTCGCGAGGCTTATCTGGCGACGATTGTGATGTCGGAGTCCAGTGGTGAGGTTGCTTTGGAGGATATCCGGGTTGTTCAGGAGTTTGAGGATGTTTTTCGATCGTTGGAGGGATTGCCACCATCTCGGTCCGATCCTTTCACGATTGAGCTTGAGCCTGGAACCGCTCCGATATCTAAGGCTCCTTACAGGATGGCTCCAGCAGAGTTAACAGAGCTGAAGAAGCAGTTGGAGGACCTTTTGGGTAAGGGTTTCATTCGACCGAGTGTGTCACCGTGGGGAGCACCGGTGTTGTTTGTGAGGAAGAAGGATGGGAGTTTCCGGTTGTGCATCGATTACCGGGGGCTTAACCGAGTCACTGTGAAGAACAGGTACCCTCTCCCGAGGATTGATGAGTTGTTGGATCAGTTGAGGGGTGCGACCTGGTTCTCCAAGATAGACTTGGCTTCAGGTTATCATCAGATTCCGATTGCTGAGGCGGATGTGCGCAAGACGGCTTTCAGGACGCGTTATGGGCATTTTGAGTTCGTGGTGATGCCTTTTGGTCTGACGAATGCGCCTGCAGCTTTCATGAGATTGATGAACGACGTGTTCAAGGAGTTCTTGGACGTGTTTGTTATCATCTTTATCGATGACATCCTGGTTTATTCGAGGAGTTCCGAGGAGCATGAGGTGCATTTACGTTTGGTCCTCAAGAGGCTTCGGGAGCAGAAGCTGTACGCTAAGTTGAGCAAGTGCAGGTTCTGGCAGCGAGAGATGGGTTTCCTTGGTCACATTGTGTCTGCAGAGAGAGTTTCTGTGGATCCAGCTAAGATTGAGGCTATTCGGGATTGGCTTAGACCGAGCAGTGCGACCGAGATCAGGAGTTTCTTGGGTTTGGCAGGTTATTATCGGAGATTCGTCAAGGGCTTTGCGAGTATGGCGCAGCCAATGACGAAGCTGACCGGTAAGGATGTTCCGTTTGTTTGGTCACCGGAGTGCGAGGAGAGTTTTGCGAGACTCAAGGAGATGTTGACTAGTACGCCGGTGTTGGCACTACCCGAGCCGGGGAAGCCTTATACCGTGTATACTGATGCTTCGGGAGTTGGTTTGGGTTGCGTTTTGATGCAGGAGGGTCGAGTCATCGCGTATGCTTCGAGGCAGTTGCAGGGTAGTGAGCGTAATCGGCCTACGCATGATCTAGAGCTGGGAGCAGTAGTGTTCGCTCTGAAGATCTGGAGGTCTTATCTCTATGGAGGGAGAGTTCAGATCTACACGGACCACAAGAACCTGCAGCACATCTTTACTCAGCCGTTACTGAACATGAGACAGAGACGCTGGGTCGAGTTGTTGGCGGATTATGATCTGGAGATCATTTATCATCCGGGCAAGGCTAATCTGGTGGCAGATGCCTTGAGTCGGCGGAGGTCCGATTCAGCCCACGAGCGGGTTATCGAGGAGTTGGTAGGCGAGATTAGCACGTTGCGTCTTTGTACTTTCTCGGAGGAGCCTTTGGGCTGGGAGGCAGTTGATCGGGCAGATCTTCTTAGTAGGATCAGAGTGGCCCAGCAGAGCGATCAGATGTTGCTTGATTTGTCGCGAGCAGCAGGGTCTGAGTATGTTGTCTCTTCGAATGGGACGATTCTGATTCGTGGTCGAGTGTGCGTACCACGGGATGAGGCGTTGAGGCATGAGATTCTGAGTGAGGCTCATGCGAGCAAGTTCTCAATTCATCCGGGGGCGACCAAGATGTACCGTGATCTCAAGCAGTATTATCACTGGGTCGGGATGAAGAGAGACGTGGCAGCTTTTGTGTCTAAGTGCAATACGTGTTCGTTGGTCAAGGCCGAGCACAAGGTTCCGAGTGGCAAGCTGCAGAGTTTACCCATCCCGGAGTGGAAGTGGGATATGATCACGATGGATTTTGTGGTCGGGTTGCCTACGTCGCGGACGTACGATGCTATTTGGGTGATCGTGGACCGATTGACCAAGTCAGCACACTTTTTGGCCATTAAGAAGACCGATGGAGCGGCTAAGTTGGCTAAGAAGTTTGTGCGAGAGATTGTGAGGCTGCATGGAGTGCCAGCCAGTATTGTTTCGGATCGAGACCCCAGGTTTGCATCCGAGTTTTGGGGAGCCTTTCAGGCAGAGATGGGCACTAGGGTGCATATGAGTACAGCTTATCATCCGCAGACTGATGGGCAGTCAGAGAGGACTATTCAGACTATGGAGGATTTGCTGAGGATGTGTGTTTTGGATTGGGGTGGTCAGTGGGCAGATCATGTGGGCTTGGTGGAGTTCGCGTATAATAACAGTTTTCAGGCGAGTATCGGTATGGCTCCTTTCGAGGCTTTGTATGGGAGGCCATGTAGGACGCCTTTATGCTGGACCTAAGTGGGGGAGCGCAGCATTCATGGGGCCACTTATGTTCAGGAGACGACCGAGAAGGTTCGTATTGTGCGTTTGAACATGAAGGAAGCCCAGGATAGGCAGAAGAGTTATGCGGATAAGCGTAGGCGTGAGCTTGAGTTCTCACTGGGAGATCGCGTGTATCTCAAGATGGCTATGTTGAGGGGTCCTAACATATCCATAGCAGAGAACAAGCTTAGTCCGAGGTTTATGGGTCCGTTCCGGGTGGTGGAGCGAGTTGGACCAGTGGCTTATCGGTTAGAGTTACCACCGATCATGAAGGCATTTCATAAGGTTTTCCATGTGTCGATGTTGAGGAAGTGCATGCATGAGTCGGAGGAGCTAGTGCCAGAGATCCCTGCGGATCTTCAGCCGGATATGACAGTTCCGGCGGTTCCTGTGAGAATCCTGGAAAGGAGGATCAAGGAATTGCGTCGGAAGAAGATCCCGTTGTTGCGTATCCTATGGGATTGTGGCGGTTGCCAGGAGGAGACTTGGGAGCCGGAGGCGAAGATGAAGCTGAAGTTCAAGAAATGGTTCGACGAGTAGGTCGACATTTGAGCTTAGTTGTCCTTGTGGTTCCAGTATCGTGTAGGCCTTGTGCTTGTAGTGTTTTTGGTTCATGTATTTTTCGTTTCGTTGTACGATATACATTTTCCTTGGAGATTTATGAGATATGTTTTCTTATATTTCTGAGTTATCAGATCGTGTTTCTGATTTATCGTTTGTGTTGGCCAGTGAGGTCGTGTTTTGTGGCGATATTCCGGGTCTAGGGAGTATCCAGTTGGCCACACGAGGTAGTTCAAGTCGATAGATTTTTATAGGCATTTTGCAATTTACTACCCTAGGGACTGCGGTCTCGAGTAACTCATTCATTTGTTTTGAGAGGGTGCGTCCTCTCGAGGGATTGTTTAGCTTTCCCTGTGTACCCGGAACTCAAAGGATTCGTCCTGAGAGTGGAAGGGGCACGTAGCATCGATAGCTCAAAGGAGGCGTCCTTCGAGTGGGATGCTGCGCACCGATAGCTCAAGGGATTCGTCCTGCGAGTGGGGTGCGGGACACCGATAGCTCAAGGGATTCGTCCTGCGAGTGCGGTGTTACGCATATAGCATCGATAGCTCACAGGAGGCGTTCTGTGAGTGGGATGTTGCGCACCGATAGCTCAAGGGATTCGTCCTGCGAGTGGGGTGTGACGCGCGAGACACCGATAGCTCAAAGGTTTTGTCCTGCGAGTGGGGTGTGGAATGAGTTAAGGGTAATAGATGTGTAGAAACGGGCTTGTAAACATGAGACTGAACGGGAGCCTCGGGGATCGAGTTTCAGGATCTTGGATTGTTTTGACCGGGATATCAGATGTAGTGTCTTGGTTGTGCATGTTCTTATTTGATTGTTGCACAATCGATCGATCCAATTCTGGGTCTACTGCTGGTTGTACATGTTCTTGTTTGATTGTTGTGCGATCAGTTGGACAGACCTGAGCAGGGTTATGAAACATTGCATCAGTATTTTGGGCTAGAAACCTTGCGAGTGTATAGTGTGGATTGGTTGTGGAGCGTTGAGATTGTTGTGTAAATCTCTAATGGTTGGCCGGTGCGGGCCAGAGTGGAGTCTCGAGTAGACTTGTGTTTTGGGATTCGAGGACGAATCCAATTTAGTGGGGGAGAATTGTAACACCCGTGAACCCAAAATGGGATTTTTGGGGGTGTCGATCGACGCGATGGGTGTATGTCGTTCGACACCGGGTCGTTTCCTCGAGAATTTGGGCAGGGGGTGTCATGTCGATCGACACGGTGTGTCTGTCGATCGACACGAGGCCATCGTTTCTCGAAAGTTTGGGCAGAAAGTGCCCCGTCGATCGACACAAGGAGTGTCTGTCGATCGACACAGGCAAAAATAAAACCTAAATTGTAAAAATTAGGGTTTTCCTATAAAAAGGCTTCCACACTCTCTTTCTCCTGGGTGGCCGTGGAAAAGGAAAGAAAAAGGGGAAAAGAGAGAAAAAAGGGAGATTTGAAGGATTTGAGAAGTTTTTAAAGGAAATTCTTGTGGATTCTCCTTAGAACTCAATCCTAGATTGTGTGCCTTCGTGGGGAGAGCTTGGGGTGTTGGATTCGAGCGGGAAATCGGAGATTGAAGCTCGTGTTCTTCGTGTTCTTCGTGTTCTTCCTCTTCTTTTCTTCAGATCTAAGGTGAGTGCGCGACCATAGGTTCTTGAATTGAGGATTATACGTTGTACGTTGTTGTTGTGTGTTTGGGTGGTTCTTTGTGGATTGAATTTGCAGGTTTTGGTGTTGATTTGGGGAGATTTGGCCATGAGAGGATAGGCCAAACTCGGACAGAAGGCTCGCTGTCGATCGACAGGATTGCTTCCCGTCGATCGACACGTGGTTGTGAGCCGTCGATCGACAGGGTTGCTCCCCGTCGATCGACACGTGTAGTACTGTCCTGTTTTCTCCGTTTTCTGTTGTTTGCTTGTTCCGTGCATTGTCTGATAACCCTGGTATTTCATGTATTGTTTAATTCAAGTAATTGGCCTGTAGATGGGACGACCGTCTCACTAAGTATTTGTTAAATACTTACGCAACTCGTTTTTCCCAATTGTGTTGCAGGTAAAGATAAGGTTTAATCGCGGAATCAGGGCCGGAGGAGGGGATGATAGGTTTTTGTGTGTACAGTCTAATTCTAGAAAAACCAGTGTTAGGTGGCTAGACTTATTTTGAGTAACTCCGGATGTAATATTGACTCTATCATCTGGATAATTGTACGGCTTTTTGTGTGAATGTATGGTTGAATGGTTGTTAACCTTTTATGAAATTAAAAAAAAAAAAAAACTTGTGCGTCACAACAGTAAACCATGTTTTGACCCGATTAGACTCCTGAAACCCGATTACACACTTAACCGACACATCCAAAAAAAATCCCCAATTCTATTTTTATCTACGAACCCTAAAAAAAAACCGAGATAAGGGATTGTGTGTGGATTTTTGCTTTGTTTAATCGATTCGAATTCAACTCAGTTTTTATTTTGGCTTTGTTTCTATCAATTGATTCGCAAAGTAGTTCCAATAAGGGATTTTGGAGGAGAGATTTGAAGATAATTGTGTTCTTCAACATAAAATTGAATTTTCTGGGTTTGAGGGAAAACATAAATTTGAATTTTCGAGTTCTTCACCACCAGCAGATTCCGTTCCACCGCCGGCTACTTCATCGGAGAAAACTGCTCCTCCACCATCTGATTCATCATCCCCTCCACCGCCGCCGTCAGAATCGTCGCCTCCTCCTCCCGATTTAAAGCTTCCTCCTCTTCCTTCGATTCTACCTCCACCGTCCGGTCTTCCACCGGTCGATTCACCACCGCCGCCAAAATCAACTAAATCCCCCTCCCCTCTTCCTCCGACGAATTCCGAAACACCACCGTCTCCTCCAACCGAATCCGATGATAATAACTCTCCTCCGCCTCCGGAAAACGTCAGGACCAATCAATTCACCTCCGGTTAACCCAAACGCACCACCGACTCCATTCCACACACAACCACCACCTAAACTCAACAATGGACCCGTCGTGTCACCGTCTCTAACAGCCCCAACCATAGAAACTTCTTCTTCACCAAGCCGTAGTAGCAATGGAGATAGTTATCAAATGAAGACCGTAGCCGGTTTTGCAATCATGGCGTTAATCGCTATCTTCTTAGTTAGACGAAAGAAAAAGAAAAACATTGCTAGCTATGAATTACTCATATCTTTTGATTCGAATTAGTAATCTATTTCACGAAACTGATTTCACGAAATAGAGGAATTTTGCGATTTAGGGTTCTAATTTCTAGAATTGGGGGTTTATTACGGGATCGGGTCGGGTTACCCATAATCGGATTCGCGTTTACACGGGTCGGGTTTAAATCCGGTTATGCCGATTTTTAGTACTTAACCGATCTGGTATACGTATAAACCATGAACATTTGAATTCATGTGTATCTGGGTATGAAACTTTATATTGGTGGAGATATAGGTATTAAATTTTGGATTGGTGGATATTTAGATAGAGGTCATAGTTTAGTGGATATATACTTAGATATCATACTTTTCGTGGGGAAATATATCATTTTTTCTTCATTTAATTAATTAATCTTATTATATAAAAGAGAAGATGTGTTCCTAAAATCTAGATCCACTACTAACCATTACATCGTAAGTGTATTTTTCCTTATAAAACCTAACTTTTTAACCTAAGTTATAAAGACTATCTTCTAAAGAGGTAATAGTCTTTTCTAATCATGTTAATTCTGTGTTGTTGTTGGTTTAATAAATTGTCTTTATTTGTGTTCTTTTCTCTGTTTTTGTCTCATTAGTAGAAAAATATGTATAATTTAGTTCATGCAAAACTTATACGCAAGCTATTTGACTTATTGCATGTTTTTCGTAACAGAAGTTGTGAGAAAGAAGATAGCATTGTTGGAAGGGAGTTTACTGCTATCTTGAAGGATATTTATCTTCACCTACTAAATTAAGTTTGGTTTTATAAATTTGAGTTAATCATTAAGTTTTATTTCTTAGTTTTTGCATTGTTTACGTACACACTAGGATAAGGCCCGCGTTAATACGCGGGTTAACACATTAAATTTTTTTAATAAATATTTATATTTTATTTAAAAACCCGTTAAATTTGATAACATATAAACTATGATTCCGTAGAGTTCATTTATATCTTAATTCTTATGCATAATTGATATAATGTGAATTCATAATGATTAATCCTAATATTCGATATAATTAATCCTAATAATTGATATAATGTTAATTAAATGGTTAACCATAATGTTAGGGTGCTCATAATTATATTGAATATTTTTTTAACTATATAATAAATCGTAAAACAACTAAAACATTTTATAATTAAATCAGAAATTAGTTAATTTTATGTTAGTAACCTCATATAAAATATATAAATAATATTATCAAAAATCACTTATATACATCTAATTATACCCTCTCTAAATCCCATATATTATTATTTTTGTTAGTTTAGACTTTTAGAAATTTTCCATTTAATTATTTGAGTAGTTATTTGGAAACTTTTTAAGTTTCTCATTTTTCATTTTACTTAACTAAATTTAAGTTTTAACACATGTCATCATCTCATTAATTGTAACACCCAATTTTTTTTTTTTTTTAAACTAACATTTCTACTGCGGAAAATAACGTAACATTTAAACTATTTTAATAATCCAATAAATTCCATTTATTAAATAAATCTTTTTAACCAATTAATTCAAATACCAGGATTCAAGAATGAACATTTAATAAACTAGCAACCTAAAAACATCGGTTTGCTAGGCTAAACAACAAAACACAATCCCTATCTTCCTCTCGTCCCAGCCATGATTCCACGATCTCACACTTTTCCTTTACATGCAACTCAAAGGAAAAACAGAGTTGCGTGAGTATTATCATAAATACTCAGTGGAGCGATCATCCCGCCTACCGATTACAAAATAGGGAAATAGCATGCCAATTACTACGCGGAAACCAACATTTAACAGATATGCAGCGATCAACAGATATGCAACACTCAACAGATAAGCATCGATCAACAGGTATGCAACGATCAACAGGTATGCAAATTTTCACAGTTTAACAAATGGTGTCGATCGACACCTCTCATGAGTGTCGATCGACACTCCAATCTCCACACCAAACCTCACGATCATAAAAGTGGGGTGTCGATCGACACTGCCACTAGGTGTCGATCGACACCTCTCGCAAAAACCGGAGCCGAGTCAAAATCCTCACGCAGACTCGATTCGTTTCCTCACAAAAACACACACGATTCAATAACCACTTATCACACGAAAACATGAACATAAATCATAACCATCACAATCCAAACCTAATTACCACAATTCAATCATTCAATCCCTAACAAACTAATCCCGTAATCGCGATCACGCACTCACCTTAGCCTTAAATGAAGGAAGGGAACAAGATGACCACGAACATACGACGAACAGAGCCTCTTCCCACTAGTACGGATTGATCCGAGCGATCCCCACACAAAATCGCGAAGAACAATGATTCCACGGCTCTTAAAACTCGAATAAACGATGTCTCGAGGATTTCTTTGCAACAATCCTCAAGAACAATCGAGTTCTCTCTCAATCTCCTATGATTCTCTCTGATTTTCTCCTCCCAAAACGCGGTCACGAACTGTCTAATAGCTTATAAAGGCAAGCCCTAGGGTTAAACCTTAAACCGCAGCTAAACCGAGCCAAAAATCTAATAAACCTGAGTTCTGCAACTTTGGTGTCGATCGACACTACCCCTGGGTGTCGATCGACACCTCGACCAAAAATCACCTCTTTGGTTTAGGGATGTTACAATTCTCTCCCACTAAATTGGATTCGTCCTCGAATCCTCACAAAACCGTCTATCAAAGACTTATATCTGACCCTAAACCGTTCAAAACTATCCGAGATCAAACACCCGATCTCCGAGGCTCTCGTTCAGTCTCATGTTTATACACCCGTTTCCTGACATCTATTACTCTTAACTCATTCCACACCCCTCCCACTCGCATGACGCATCCCTTGAGCTATCGGTGTCACACCACTCTCACTCGCAGGATGCATCCCTTGAGCTATCGGTGTCCCGCACCACTCTTACTCGCAAGACACATCCTTTGAGCTCCGGGTACACCGTGCCCCTTCCAATCTTAGGACGCATCCTTTGAGCTTCAGATACACATGGGAGACTAATCATCCCCTCGAGAGAACGCATCCTCTCAAAAAGAAATGAATGAGTTGCTCGGGACCGCAGCCCCTAGAGTAATAAATTCTAAAACGTCTATAAACATCCATCAACTCGAACTACCTCGCATGGCCAACACGATACTCCCTAACCCGGAATATCGCCACAAACCATATAAGGACCAAAAATTACTCTAACAGAAACGAGCAAGGCTCCTAGCCCAGAATACCTTAATGAAATGTTTCCAAATCCTGACCAGGTCTGTCCAATTAATCGTACAACAATCAAACAAGAACATGTACAACCAGCTGTAGACTTAAAGTTGGATCGATCGATTATGCAATCATCAAACAAGAACATGCACAACCAAGACACTACATCCGATATCCCGGTCATTGAAACCAAACGAACAAGAAAAAAAATCATCGAGGTCTATATTCCGTCTCATACTTATACCACGGTCATATATTGATTACTCATACTTATATTGTCATCATCACACTCTCAAGACGTCTCCTTTGAGGTAACGATGTCGATGCCACTCCACTCTCAGGACGTCTCCCTCAAGCTCTGGCTCTATATAGGAAAAATGTTTCCTTAAAGTAATCAACACATACGTGAACAAGCACCTGAAAACTAGGAATGCTTCCCTTAATAACAACAAGAAATAACCTAGTCTAGCAAAACAATTCTACTCCTACTGACCACTTGGCTAACACAACTGGCTTCCTGAAGATCTACACCTCAACTTCGAAGTACCTCACCAAACCAAAACCTCGCACGCTCCAGATAATTATTGCTCTTAACTCAGTCTACACCTGACACCCCTAGGACGCATCCTTCGAGTCAATGGTATCTGGGAAGCCCACATCCCAATCAACATACTGGAGAGCTCACATCTCCTCAAAACACATGAGTTATTCGGAACTGCAATCCCTAAAGCAATAAATACCGAGCACGGAACATCGGAAAAAGAACTGCCCAACAGGGGTCCAAAACCACTCCAGATGCCTCAGCGTAGCCATCCATCGATCGATACACTCACCTAAACCCTTGAACGTCCCATTCGAAGAGACCCTAAAACTGAACCGACTGCTACAACTTACTCTTGCTCAACCGACCAAACACTTGGGTTTTCGAATATCTTTCCAGAACTAACCTCGGATGCATTACCTGATCCTCGCGAACTCCGCTTCTTTTGCTAACCCAGACCACCTCCGGGTAACTGAAATGCTCCTTGCTCGATCTGAACACCATCCTCCGAAAATTGATCTTCATGACTGGATATGATGATACACGAGAGACCAAGAACTCCACAAATTACTAATTTTCCATCCATTGCGATGAACCTTAACTTTCAGATGCTCCACTCTGCCTTCATGCAACCAGAACCGGTGCTCCTCCTAACCGCACTTGCTCGACTCTGCATACAACTTCTGCTCCCGAACCTCTCTATAACCAAATGCAAAGAACTTCATGCTCCTCATGATTCCTTGAAGCGAATACTTCCCAAAATTCCTTGGTCACGCCGAAATAATCTCGGGCCTACCGCATGCACACTTGTCAAGCCGAAAAGCTTAACCACAACTCGAAAAGCCCATTACTTGACAAGCTTCGCCCTGAATCTTCTATGCAACATTTTTAGTGCAACTGGGCCTGGCGGTCGATCGTACAACAATCAAACAAGAACATATACAACCACCTGCAGTCCCGGCTACGCAACATTCTTAATCCAAACTAGGTTTGGCGGTCGATCATACAACAATCAAACAAGAACATGTACAACAACTCGCCAGTCCCGATTTTGATTTAACAAATGCTACATCTGTTACCAAAACTCCATCCAAGGCCTAGCCTGACCAGCGATACTTCGACTCACAACTCGAGCCTCCCGAACCATCTATCACAGACCATACACTTGACCTATCCAGTCAACACTACTCAAGATCCTCATCCAATCCTCAAACCCGTCCATCACGGACTAAAATCCTGACCTGACTTGGCCAATACCACACGAAATTTTCCCGTGATCTCAGAGGCTCCGTCTAATCCACACAAGATAACATACCGCTCGCACTCTCAGGACGCATCCCTCGAGCCAAAGGTATCTGGGGAGCTCCCTTCCCCGCAAGAGATCTCACATCCCTCACTACTTATTCTAGAAACTCACTTCCCAATAAGTATACAAGAGAACACATTGATCTTAGCCTTAAACGAAGAAAGGGAACGAGATGACCACAGACACACGACGAACAGAGACTCTTCCCACTGGTACGGATTGATCCGAGCGATCCCCACACAAAATCGCGAAGAATAATGATTCCACGGCTCTTAAAACTCGAATAAACGATGTCTCGAGGATTTCTTTGCAACAATCCTCAAGAACAATCGAGTTCTCTCTCAATCCCCTATGATTCTCTCTGATTTGCTCCTCCCAAAACGCGGCCACGAACATTCTATGGGCTTATAAAGGCAAGCCCTAGGGTTAAACCTTAAACCGCAGCTAAACCGAGCCAAAAATCTAATAAACCCGAATTCTGCAACTCTGGTGTTGATCGACACTACCCCTGGGTGTCGATCGACACCTCGACCAAAAATCACCTATTTGGTTTCGGGATGTTACATTAATATTAGACATTTCATGAATTACAATTTCGCTTACGTGTCACGTTCTCGTCGACCGGCTTCTCTTTTATATAATAAGATTGGGTGGGCATTCGGTTTCATTCAGTTTTTTGGGCTTAAACCGAAACCGAACCGAAACCTATGGACTACATTTTGCTTGATCCAGTAGGTAAAATCCGAATATCCGAACCCGAACCGATATCTATGTTTTCGGTTCGGTTCGGTTTGGTTTTTCGGTTATAAGTATTTTTGCCCACCCCTAGTTTTTTTTTTTGGTCAAACAAGTGTTTAAAGATTTATCTTTTGGCCTGAATACAAAACATATATCTCTGTTGCCAAAAAATCATTTATATTTTTGTGGTATTTATACGGGTACCAATCTAAATGGTCTATTATTTAACACATAAATCAAACAAAAGAAAGAGGGACAACAAAAAGAAAGGCTTCACATTACAAACCAAAAGAATGTCAACATCCCAAAATTTCATCTTCTCTTCACTTATAAACGCGAAAGATTCGAACCTACGGGAAAATAAGACACAATGATCGGAGCTCTCGAAGATTCGGATTTGCTTTCCTGTTTTTTCAAGGACAAAGCTTTCAAGTTGCTCTCATCGGTTGAGCTTATCCGTGTATCGGATTTTGGAGAAAAACAATCAAACAAGGAGGCGAAAAGACGCATGATCGGAGTTTTAAAAGAACGTGTGTTTACTGTTTGAGTGAGTGTATATACGATGTATGATGATGATTTGGTTTTATTTCAGGATATGAGAAGGTTTATGTATTTATAAGGACAAAGTTCATCGTTGAATATTCTTGGACATATGTTTCTTTGAAAGGTCTTCTTATCTTGCTGGCCAAGCTAATTTTGCTCATATCTTAATCATGGATGCTTTTTGACCCTTGTGGTTATAATATTCGGCCAACGTGGACCAACTTTATTGTCCCTACTTGATATGTAGCCTAATTTACCGATAACTTAAGTTTAAAAATTAGGAGCCATCGTCTTTATATCACTATCCAAACACGTTTTCCTTCCAATCAGATTGTGTTGAGTCATTGCTAATTTATATTCGTATCATCCACCCAATCGGATTGTGTTATAGCGGATGTCAGAAAAAAAACACACACACACACACACACATATTGACGTCTTAGAGGAAAAAAAACATATATTGATGGAGATGAAAATAATAACTTCGATTCGTTGCCATGCAATCATCAATAACATACGATCCGATTAAGGCATATCATCAATGTTTTTTTTAAGTTGACAAAACTTCCTCTGTCGCCAAAAAAAAAAAAAATCAGAATCAAAAGAAAACAAAAATATATCGTTTCTGCCACAAAAACACTATTGCATGGCAGTTTTTTGTAGCTTCACAAACACCAAATTACATAAAAAAATCTTGGTACTAGTTGTACTTATTACCACCTCGCACCTTTACCAAGAAAGAAATAAGTGTCTTAGTCGAGAGATTTGAGAAACAAGTTTGGCAAATTCCAAGCCTCAAGTTCTCTTCAGATCCAAGACTCATGTCTCCATCCTTTCATAATAAAACCATTATCATTTGCCTTGCTGCATTCACAGATCTTGTAACACCAACACCGGGCCAGGCGTATCGGTCCATATTAACCAACAACCAAATATATCTTACACTCGTCCCTATCGACATTTTGTGAGCGGTCTATTCCTCTGGAGTCTCTCTTACTTACGTCGATCTCGGTGATTAATCCGATCCTCTTCCTTATGTTCATTACTAATTGCCAACTGGTTTTGAGTTGGAAACCCATGAAACTAATCTTAAGTCTTAAGTTTCTGAAACAAACAAAATTCTTGGGCATTGACTCGACAATTAGACATTGAGAGTACGATAATAGAGCTCTGGGTATTTGTTGTAATATAATGCTCTTGTCCTCTGAGGATAGCTTTCGAGTCATTCTTGTGTTAGGTGTGGTTTATTATAACCAATTCTCTATCAATACCATAGGAGGAAGAAGAAGACTCTGCCTCAGGAGGAGGCTTTGGCAAAGGGAGTCTAGAAACATCTAGAGGCAATGACGTGGAGACATTTCGATCAGATCAAAGGAGAGAGCATCTTACCGTTAGAAGATAGCTCAGAGGAGAAAGCAGATTCAATGAATTATCTCTATAAGTATTGGTTTTGCTTTACATTTTGTCTTTATCAAAGAATTTGGTCAAAGTTGTTAAGGAGAGGTGAGACTCCATAATTTCTCACGTCTTCTATCTTTTGGATCTTTGAAGTTAAAGCTTGATTTTTCATTGATTTCGGAAGTTACATTATAAGTTCTATCAGCTTGTCGTAATACACAAGCTCGGACACGACATTATCCAGGATTTAGTACCATTTAATCCTCCTCGACCTGAAGACCCCTGGACTCCTCTAGGGGCGGATGTAGCTTATGGCAAAGGGGTGCAAGTGCACCCACTAATTTTGGAAGGTTTAGTGCTAATTTGTAAAGCCTAATAATTGTGTTCCCATTCAATTTCTTTATTGTGCCCCGTTTATTCCGTCTTTTATTTTATTTTTCTCTTACAACATCTTTAATGTAGACCAAACCAAACCATTAAATTCTAATTAAAACTTAAATCATATTTACAAAACCATTTGTTGCTATTCAATTCACTTTCCTTTTGGTTTCAAATCGTGTTACATATTGATATAGTTTTATTTTCTTTCCAAATTTACAATTTCATACAAAATAACTATACAAGTCTTTATGTTTTCATTGACCGTCACTTACTTTACATTTTTATACTTTAAATCTCCTTAAATTCACTTTTCATTTTTTAGCATATCTAATAACATGTATTTTTTTTTTTTGTCACATATCTAATAACATGTATATAAATTAATTTGGTGAAATAATTTTTTTTTGTATATATTTAATAGTACATTTTTATACTAATTATTTTGGCCCCACTAAAAATTTGTTCGGATCCGCCCCTGGACTCCTCTACAGCCTAACGTCTGGGAAAGCTTTCTCGCAGGCTTACCGGCAGGTGTTTGGTTCTCCTCTGTTTACAATGTTTAAGCAAATGAAATTAAGCTCTCTAGTGCTTGTTGTTTCTGAACTAGTTAGTCTTTTTTTGTTTGCCATACAGATCCAATGGATTCAGGGGTAGTTGAGGAGGAGGACCAGGGTTGGCATTGCGGAAAATG
Organism: Draba incana; assembly: GCA_963576765.1. Lineage (NCBI taxonomy): Eukaryota > Viridiplantae > Streptophyta > Magnoliopsida > Brassicales > Brassicaceae > Draba > Draba incana. The sequence continues at coordinate 4,541,808 of OY755212.1, read as the reverse complement.
CAGTTTGAGTGGCAAAGGCTTTGAAATTTTTGTATCGCATCTCAAAGAAAATTATGTAACACACCGATGCTATGCAGGTGTTTCTCCTCTCTCTGTACAATGTTTTAGCTAATGAATTTAGCTCTGGTTCTTGTTTCTAAACTAGTTAGTTTTTTCCATACAGATCCAAACAATTCATGGGTACTTGAGGACAGATCCATACATCGCAAAGAAGATCATGGAAGCATCCTCCTAGCCAAATGTAGTAAAACAAAAAAAAACCTCAAGTTTTAATATCTCCAAGACTTTGAGCTTTGATTTCTCTACTCCAAATGTGAAATAGAATGCATAATTTTGATTTACTTGACTTTGGTTGATGCTAAAACATTGTAGAAATAGTGCAAGAACAGAGGACGTAAACAAGACGACCAAGAAGAAGAAGAAGAGATTTCGTCCTTTGCTAGATTGGATAGTTAAAGTTTTGGTACTTTGAATCTTGACCCACCAAATGTAGTAGTTATTGGCTCTAATTATAATATTTCAATTAAAAAACAAAGTACAATAATTAAATAGTGCACAACGACTAAATCCTAGTGACTCCATGGAGAAGTTAGGCCACTCATGATGTAGTCGTTCAATATCTTGAGCAGTGTGTATGCTTACATGTCTCTTCTAGGAAACATACCTCTGCGTAATTCTATACAAAACAAACATGTATCTAATAATTAATCTTTTTTTTTCACATACAGATTTAGTACAAAGCCTATTTTGTTACAAAAAATTTGTTTTTTTTATTTTTGTAGTCTGTATTATGAACAATCTAAATGATCTATATAGTAGTGACATACACGAAAAAAGAGGGACCATAAAAAAATAAAGCCTTCACATTACAACAAATATGTCAACTTCATCTATTCTTCTCTCACAAACGCGAAAGGTTAGAACCAACCGGAAAATAAGACACAATGATCGGAGCTCTGGGAGATTCGGATTTGCTTTTCGGTTTCTTCAAGGGCATAGCTTTCAAGTTACTCTCATCGGTTGAGCTAATCCGTGAACCGGATTTTGGAGCAAAACAATCAAAGAAGGACGCGAAAAGAGACATGATAGGAGTTCTAGAAAATGTGTGTTTACTGTTTAAGTGAGTGTATATACGATGTATGATGATTTGGTTTGATTTCAAATGAATATGAGAAGATTCATGTATTTATAAGATAAATATCGTGTCGAATATTCTTGGACAAGTTTCTTGGAAATGTCCTCTTATCTTGTAGGGCAAGCTTATTTGCCCATTTTTTTAGCCGTTCTATCTTTGACAACATGGAGGCTTTGGACTCTTCTAGTTAATATATTTGGCCAACATTGACCAAATATTTGATATCTTGACATGCAGCCTAATTTTCCGAAAACATAAGATTAAAATTAAGAGCCATCTTTTTTCATATCACTATCCAACCACGTTTTCTAAAAAAATTAAGAGCCATCGTTTGAAAATTAAGAGAAAAACATCATCTTAGGAGCAGGTGCAATAGTAATCTCTTTAATTAAAAAAATAAAAAAAAAATGAAAAAGTAGAAGAGGGAGGGAGAGTCTCCGGTGGTGGGTGTTTCTCACCGCCACCGTGAGAGGGACCGCCTCTCTTTGCTCTTCGTTGTAGTATAGTTTTGGTTCGGTAGCTTGAGTTATTTAAATCAGGAGGTGAAGCTTTGGTGGTGGTTTAAGGGTGGTTCGGGCGATTGATGGTGGCTCGTGGTGAGGGCTTGGTTGTACACAGTAAGCGGTGGTACGCGGGTCTTCTACACGCGAGAGCGGTTTCTTCGCGGTAGATCAACTTTCTTCTTCGCCTTGTTTTCTCGCCGGAGTGGTTTAGTCCTCTTGTCTTTACCGTTCGTAAGGCTTTTGTTTATGTAGTCCTCGTGTAGTGTTAAGGTTAGGTTGGTCGTGTGTTTTCGTTAGTCGTGGGGTATTCGATTGGTGTTGTATGTTGGTGGACTTCAAATTTTGGCCAAGATTCTTTAGGAGCTTCGGGTCGATTTGATATGTCCTCATCGCCACCGATTTGTGTTTGTAGAAGGGTTTATAAACTGGTTGAATTGCATCTTGGATCTGAGTCTGGCTCTGTTGTGGTGGGGGTTTTAGTGTGGGATGGAGAGTTGGAGTATGTGGAATCGGTAATGCCCAATTACATTGGACTTCGGGGGCCTTTTGAGGGTGCGGCATAGCTGCTTTTCGTTACGGTCGCGTGCTTGTCTTCAGCTCTAGTTTCAGTGGTAAACTTTTGCCTCAATTTACCGTGAATATTGCTTGTGATGATAGAGAACAATGTTGGATGCAAGTAGTGGAATTTTCGCTACATTCAGTTTATTTAATTTGGTTTATATTTTTATGTAAGTTGTAGTAATGGATTGGTCCTTTGACCCTTTGTAATCCCTCTATGAAATAAATAAAATCGAAGTTTAGATGTCAAAAAAAAAAAAAGGGAGGGAGAGACGTTTGTTGGAGTGCTACGTGGACTATTCTAATTGGTTGATTTCTTTTTAATAATTTAATTTTAAAATAAATAATCATATAAAATTAAAACTATTAAAATCATGAATTGAGAGACTTATTCCGGTTTTCCAACCGTTGAATAGGCTCTAACTTAATGGTCAAAAGAAAATTATTTCCGAAAACAAAAATTTGCAGAGCTCTTTTCGCATACCTGTACACCGCCACGTCTAGTCTAGGAAAGCTTTCTTACAAGCTTACTGGCAGGTGTTTCTCCTCACTCTACAATGTTTTAGCAAATTAGTTCTTGTTGGTGTTTTTGAACTATAGCTTTTTCCATAATCCCACAAACGTCCAGGGAGTGACAAACCTGCATTGTTGTCTTGAGTGGTCACAAGAAAAAGGTGTTGTCGGAAATAAAAGTTTAAAGAGATGGAGAAAGGATTTGGGAAATTTGGAAGAGAATAGAAATTTTAAGAAGTAGAAGATTTTATTACTTAGAGATTTTGTTGGAACAACTTTCTTGTTTGTTCTTCTTATGTTACAAATGAGAGGGGTGGAGAGCTATTTATAGCCTCCCAAAAGTCTCTTACAAAAGTCTAGATTATTCTACACTAATCTCCATACTTAATAACTAGATAAGTTTCTAGATTTCTCTACAACCTCTAGATTATTATCTTACTATCTTACAACACTCTAGACTTTTCTACACAAATATTTAATCAACTTATCTAGTAGAATTCTCTAGAATCTCAAAGAAGTGATAATCTTCTAGAGAAGTTCTAGAACTTGGATAAGTATTGGATTTGGCCCAACATAAGATTATTGGGTTATTAACCCAATAAGTAAACTTTACTCAAAATCAAGTTTACCTTTCAACACCCCCTCTTAAACTTGATTTTGCTACTCCAAGCAAACTCCTCATCTTGATAAAGTCTTCGCGCTTGAGTGGCTTGGTGAAAATATCAGCTACTTGATCATTCGTCTTCACATACTCCAATTGCACTTCCTTCTTAATGACACACTCTCTAATGTAGTGATAGCGCGTGTCAATGTGCTTACTTTGATCATGGAAGACAGGGTTCTTCGCCAAAGCAATTGCTGATTTGTTGTCTACAGAGATCTTCCTTGGCTCCTTTTGTGCCAAGCTCAACTCCTTTAAGAGATTTCGTAACCAAATGGCATGACAAACACAAGAAGTGGCTGCTACGTACTCTGCTTCGCAAGTAGAAAGCGTTACAATTGGCTGCTTCTTCGACATCCATGTGAAAGCCGTATCTCCAACATAGAACACAAAACCACTTGTGCTTTTTCGGTCATCTACGTTGCCACCCCAATCGCTATCACTATATCCAACAAGCTTGTAATCGTTAGAACAAGAGTAATACAAGCCAAAGTCTGTAGTACCTTTGATATAGCGAAGGATCCTCTTAGCCGCCTTAAAATGAGTTGTTGTTGGATGCTCCATGTAGCGACTAACAACTCCGACCGCATATAAGATGTCAGACCTAGTGCACGTTAAGTAGCGTAGACTTCCTACCAAACTTTTAAAGAGTGTTGGGTCTACACTTTTTCCCTCTTCATGCTTTGATAACTTGGCTCCACATTCCATTGGCGTACTAACCAGGTTTGAGTCATCCATCTTGAACTTTTTAAGTACCTCCTTAGCATAGTCTTCTTGAGTAATAAAGATTCCATTGTCTTCTTGCTTAACTTCAATCCCAAGGTAGTAAGACATCAATCCAATGTCCGTCATCTCGAACTCTTTTGCCATCTCCATCTTAAACTCTTTGAACATGCTTGGATTGTTACCAGTGAATATCAAGTCATCTACATATAAGCATGCAATCAATATATCTTTGTTTTGAGTTTTGATATAGAGTGCATGCTCATATGGACACTTGATAAAGTTTTTCTCCTTGAAGTACTTATCAATCCGAGTATTCCAAGCTCTTGGGGCTTGTTTTAAGCCATAAAGTGCCTTCTTCAACCTTAGGACCTTGTCTTCTTCTCCCTTGACTATGTAGCCTTGTGGTTGCTCAATATAAACTTCTTCTTCGAGATCTCCATTTAAGAAGGCTGATTTGACATCCATTTGATGTATCCTCTAGTTGTTTTGAGCCGCTAATGAAATTATTAGCCGAATAGTTTCTAAACGGGCAACAGGGGCGAATACCTCATCATAGTCAATTCCGGTTCTTTGACTATAGCCCTTTGCCACCAATCTTGCCTTGTGCCTTTCAACTTCTCCTTTAGGGTTTTTCTTTGCTTTGTAAACCCACTTGACACTGATCGCTTTGTGCCCATTTGGAAGTGATGTTAACTACCAAGTATCATTCTTATGTATCGCCTTGATCTCTTCATCCATTGCATTTCTCCATGTCTTTTCTTCCATAGCTTCTTGGAAATTTATGGGCTCGCAATCCGCAAATAGACAGAATAAGGTAAGATTGTCTTGTTTTTCGGTTACCTCATAGATCTCTTCAAGACTTCTAAAACGTGGTGTCTTTTCACTTGAACTTTCAGCTTCTTGAAAACTTGATGTTGGTGAGGTTGGTGGTGTAATAGGCTCCTCTCTTAGTTGTTCCACTTCATCTTCTTCATCACATGGAAAGAAATTGTAATCTTCATCATTTGATCTCCAATCCCATTCTCTTTCTTCATCAAAGATAACATTTCTGCTGGTGATTGCCTTCTTTGTATCAGGATCGTAGAGCTTATAGCCTTTGGAATTGGCGTCATCACCAATGAAGATGTACTTCTTGCTTTTATCATCTAGTTTGCTCCGCTTCTCGTCCGGTACATGAGCATGAGCAATACTTCCAAAGACTCTTAGATAAGAAACACCGGGTTTCCTTCCACTCCAAGCTTCTTGTGGTGTTTTTCCCAAAACACTTTTTGTTGGAGATCAGTTTGAAAGATAAACTGCACATGAAACAACTTCTGCCCAAAACTCTTACGGTAGTTTCTTACTTTTGAGCATGCTTTTTGCCATCTCAAGAATTGTTCTATTATTTCTTTTCGCTTCTCCATTTTGTTGAGGAGATCTCGGAACCGTCAATTGTCTTCGAATACCATTATCTTCACAATACTTCGTAAATTCTTTGGACGTGAACTCTCCTCCACGGTTAGATCTCATGGCTTTGATCACAAGACCACTTTCCTTCTCGACATGGGCTTTAAAATTTTTAAAATTTTCAAAAACTTCTGATTTTTCCTTTAAAAAGTAAACCCATGTTTTTCTTGAAAAATCATCAATAAAGAGAAGGAAATAATTATTTTTACCGAGTGATCTTGGCTTGATCGGACCACACACGTCTGTGTGTATGAGTTATAGTGGTTTCCAAGCTCTTGTAGTTGATCCCTTTGGAAAACCTATTTTAAATTGTTTTCCAAGTAAATATCCTTCACACACTTGATTCAGATGATTAATGTAGGGTAAACCTCTCACCATTTCTTTCTTCGAAAGTAGCTCTAGTCCTCCAAAGTTGAGATGTCCAAATCAAAGATGCCAAAGCCAAGACTCCTCTTTGTAGCACATCTTGAGACATTGCGCGATGTCACTTTGAATGTTATGAACAAACATTCGATTTCTTGACATCGGTACCTTAGTAATGAGATTGCTTCCTTGGTCTCTTATAGAAAGGTGATTATCTTTTAATCTAATATCATAACCTTTCTCTAAGAGTTGTCTAAGGCTCAAGATGTTGGTCATCATGCTTGGAATATAGTAGACGTTAGATATAAATTGGTGATCTCCATTCTTTAATCGGATTAGAATCTTTCCTTTGCCTTTCACCTCCATCTTAGATTTATCTCCTAAAGCCACATTTCCTTTCACCGATTCATCAAGCTCCACGAACATGCTTTTCCACCCACACATGTGATTGCTTGCACCACTATCGAGGAACCACTTATGGATTTCTTCCTTTCCATCATTTTTGCACGCCATCAACAACATATCTCCTTCGTCACTCCTTTCTTCAACATAGTTCGCCTTTTCTTCAACTCTTTTGTTATTCGGGCTTCTGCATTCAGAAGCATAATGTCCATATTTTCCACAATTGTAGCATTTAATACTTGACTTATCGTATCTTGATTTTTGATTTCCTCTCCCACGGCCTCTTGATGAAATTTCTCCTCTTTGGTTGGTATCGTCTTCGTATGGTCTCCAACCTTGTCTATTTACATATTCGTGACCTCGTCCTCGGAATTGGCCACCACCACGTCTTTGGTTGCTTCGACCACGTTCTTCTTTAGTTTCATCAATCCGCATCTTGAGTACTTGGTCGGCGATATCCTCCTTTTTCTTCTTCTTTTCTTCATACGCTTGTAGAGATCCAAGAAGTTGCTCCATTGTCATATCCTCTAAGTCTTTTGTCTCTTCGATAACGGTGACTATATGCTCAAATTTTGGGTCCAACGATCTAAGAGCCTTCTCCATGATTCTTACTTCTTCTAACTTTTCTCCATTTCTTTTAAGGTTATTAGTAACCGTTCAAACTCTTGAGAAGTAATTGGAGACGAGTTCACCTTCTTTCATTTGTAACGCTTCAAATTTTCCTCTTAGAGTTTGAAGACGTTTCTTATTAACTTGTTTCGCTCCTTTATAAGAGGTTCGAAGCTTCTCCCACGCTTCTTTGGCCGACTTTGCTCCCGCGACTTTCTCAAACGTATCTTCATCTAATCCTTGATAGATTAGACAAAAAGCTTTCTTGTCTCTCTTCCTTGAGTCTCTTAAACTATCCTTTTGAGTTTGAGATGCTCTAGCTTCGTCCTCCAGTTCAACGTAGCCTTTAACGACTATCTGCCACACGTCATGTGCTCCTAGAATTGCCGTTATTCTTAGACTCCAATTGTTGTAGTTGCTCTTTGTGAGCATCGGGACTTGGAACGGAATGCCGCTACTCGCCATCTTTAGTAACTTATAGCTCTGCTACCACTTTGTCGGAAATAAAAGTTTAAAGAGATGGAGAAAGTATTTGGGAAATTTGGAAGAGAATAGAAATTTTAAGTAGTAGAAGATTTTATTACTTAGAGATTTTGTTGGAACAACTTTCTTGTTTGTTCTTCTTATGTTACAAATGAGAGGGGTGGAGAGCTATTTATAGCCTCCCAAAAGTCTCTTACAAAAGTCTAGATTATTCTACACTAATCTCCATACTTAATAACTAGATAAGTTTCTAGATTTCTCTACAACCTCTAGATTATTATCTTACTATCTTACAACACTCTAGACTTTTTCTACACTAATATTTAATCAACTTATCTAGTAGAATTCTCTAGAATCTCAAAGAAGTGATAACCTTCTAGAGAAGTTCTAGAACTTGGATAAGTATTGGATTTGGCCCAACATAAGATTATTGGGTTATTAACCCAATAAGTAAACTTTACTCAAAATCAAGTTTACCTTTCAACATGTGCTTCTCTAGGATGGAAAAAAACATATGAGTTCTAACTTGTGACCCCTCAAGACAACAATGCAGGCTTGTCCCTAGGCGAATGCAAGAAAGCTCGTGGTGAAACTGTGTTGTGCGGATATAGAGACAATGACCGTGAAGAGTGAAAAGGTACTTGCGTGTGTCTAATTCCCGACCTTAATCTTGTGATCATTCCTTGGAACATAAGCAACCATCCATGATATATTCTATAATTGACGTTAAAAGAATTAATATTCTTTACAAAAATGCTCAAAGTAACCCAAAAAGAAAAACAACTCCGAAAAAAATTTGAGACGCATATAAGAAATCATAGCTTTAGAGACAAACAAATGCTGTAATTTATCTAAATGAATAACACCACGAACCTTGGTGATGTAGATAGGAGACATCCAAGCTTGATGATTCCATTATCTCCTCCATTACCTTGGAACCACGTCAGATACTGAGTTCTAAATGGAGATAAAGGAATCTTCAAGCCCCGGATGTCGTCCTATCCCATCAACAACTTTGCTCTTCAGGACGAGTGTTTTGCTTGCAATATACTGATGATATCTTTACTGAGCAAAAAGCAACATTTTTCATATCAGTAGACCAAACCTCTAACAAACGGTGAATGAAGCTCTCCAAGAACAACACCACTTTTTTTCCTAAAGGTCAACTATAACCAACTGTTTTTCATAAATTACTTTGGAGATCTGAAAATAAATTGGTTATATTTGACCTTAAAAAAGTGATGATGTTCTGGTTGAACTTCATCAATGGTGAATGAGGTTTGGTCCACCGATATGGAAAGTGTTTGCTTGCCCTCTCCACAACTAGCAAGTCTCTCAGTAACTTCTTATTTCTAAACCACCACATCAACCTGAAAATGTTTACTTTTCAGAAACAAGAAAAGATGGTAGGCCTGGGCGTAGGCCTGAGAATTCAGGTAATCGGTTCGGGTTCGGGTCATATCCGATGGGTTTTGGGTAATCGGGTGTGGGGGGTTTTATACCCAATAAGGAACCAAAATATATTCGGCTCGGTGTCGGTTCAGTATTTTCGGTTTCGGGTTTTCGGTTCTAGACATATATGATCCATCGGGTATTTAAAAAAAGTTGGTTCGGATTTGGTTCGGATAATATCGGATGTTCGGATCCGGGTAAAAATCCCAGCCCTACCTGGGCGTTCGGGTACCCGATCGGGTTCGGGTCAGGGGTATTTCGGATTTTGGGTACCCGATGTTTAGAAATATAATACCCGATCGGGTATTACATATATACGGATCGGGTTCGAATCGGGTTCGGGCAGGTTCGGATATACCCGAATTATACCCGAAGTAGCAATCCTTTATAAATTAACTTGTTGGATTAAAATCAGTAAGGAAACGTGGTGCAGTGGTTTCTTAGTGTTCCTTTCACTTAAAGCTCGCGAGTTCGATGCACGTGCAATGCCATTTTTTTTTCCAATTTAAGTGCAATAATGGTAAAGTACGATTTTGCCCTCGTCTTCAACCTCTTAAAAATACAGATCTGCAACCCTAAAGCCGCCGTTTTCTTCATAATTTTCATCATTTTTCTTGTTTTTTCTGTTGTTTATAGCAAAATAGGATAGATTTATCAACTAACTATTGAAATCATCCGCGTTTTCGAACATGGATGTATATAGAATCGGTACGAAAAAAAAAAAAAAAAATTCGGGTACCCGATCGGATACCTGAACGTTAAAAAATTAAAACCCGATCGGGTATTTTACACTACCTGTACCCGTACCAAACCCGATTTTTCGGTTCGGGTTCGGGTGGTCGGGTCCGGATTTCCCGCCCAGTCACAAAAGATGGTGTGTTGTTCAGAAAGTATTGTTATTTTAGTCTATTTTTACATATAATTTTGCTAAGCTAAGCTAGAGAGTCATTTCAACAAACTAGTTAGTCGTTAATAGTCCTTTAATCCTCCATTTATAAGCTTGTATATAATCTCATTTTACAAGTAATGGGAAAGGGTTAATCTTAAACAAACTCTAATAATTGACTTAATCGAAAAAAATCAATTACAAAAAAACTTAAGACGACACACATAAGAAAGCTTGTATATGTTACGTCTCCAACATAATTCCTGGATAATGAATCAGAAAACAATCTACATAAAACCAAATAACATACACAAATCATGAAATAATAAGACAGATGAGATTCACTTCATAAAACACACATAAATCTGACACAAAAATAAAGAATCAGCAAACAGAAACACAATTAAGATGAGGAGAGAATTGAACAATGAGATGTGTCTTTATAGATTTGGCGCTGATTGGCATTTGGATTCCTCACACTTTTCTTATTTCCCAAATCATGCTTTATGAGTCTTTGACACCATAGTCATATATCGGCCATACTGAGCTTTAAGCCTTTAACAAAAATTGGCTCAGCCCATGACTTTAGATATGGAAAAGGAAAAACCCAAAAAGAGAATGAAATCAATTGATAGAATTGGGGAAAAGAAATAGTCAATATTCCTTTCTTTAAGTTGCCAAAAAAAATATTTCTTTTGGTATTAAAGTCCCTTAATATTTCTCTAATTCATTTACCAAATTCAAACCTCTCTAGAAAATTTCTTTATCAAAAGAAAACTAATATACAAATTACAAAATATCGGTTGCCACTTTTCAGACATGCACCGCGCGCGTGAGAGTATTTCGTTTCCCTCTACTATTTTACATAAATACCCTCGCACGCTCCGCACGCTTACACGTGCGCTCGCGAATATTCGCTTTAAGTAACCGATCTAAAATCAGTTCCAGTGGCTTAACATGTAATTTCAAGGTTAAACCAAGGGCATTTTTACTAACTTCCCTTTCCCACTTGGTGACGAAATCTTGCAAATAAAATACCTTGGATTCTTTTGCAGATTTACATTAAAAAGGGGAAACACAATATATATAAATTAAATTAAAATTACTCTCTTTAGGTGAAAAAGAAATAAAATTTCTCCTCTTTTGCGACTCTTGGTCTTCTTCTTCGCAACAATGGCACATTCCCTAACCTCACTCGCCGTTTTTCAGAATATCATCCATAAAGGTAACCCTAAACCCTAGTTTCGGGTCAAATTTGGTTTGGTCGGGTTTAAAAATGTTTTTATTGTTGTTTGTGTTAATGTAGAGATGGTAAGGAGTTTGCATGTGTATGAATCGATGGAGATTGAGAGAGAGTTTTTGTTCGATAAGGAAAGTTGTTATGTAGAGAAGGAAACGAAACCTCTATTTTGTTCGGAAGGTTTCCGGCGACCGGAGGAGATCTATAAAGGTTCGGTTTTTGGTAAATGGCGATGTATCTTCTTGTTCCGGTTTAATCAATTTATTCCTCGGTTTCCTACTCTTCTCTCTCTTTCAAGGTAACGCCTCTATAACCTTTTTAAAACATTCTCTTAGTAAATTTTGTTCCTGTTTTTTTTTTTCTTTTTAATTTTGGTGAGGTTACTTAATTTTGAATTTGATACTAGATGAACTTTGTATAGAAATGTAGTTTTTCCTTCTCACTGAGTCTAACTTGTCTAATTTTGTCAAATAGAGCAAAGTAGCAAACAGTTGACAACAATTAATGATGGAATTTATATATACTCCATATAACACAAATAGTAGTTGAGATTTGAGAGTTCTTGGTATGATTCCATTTAGCCACTGAATATAATAGACATAGTGTGATTTTGTTACGTTGTTGTCCTGTTTAACTAGTAAAATTTTCATTTGAAAAGAAGTATGGTTTTGTGATTAAGGAGAGGAATTTTCTTTGTATTTTAGTTGTTTCTCCTAATTTGTTACATGTTCTCCTTAGTATCACTATAATGCCACAGGTAACAGCAAAAAAATATTTACATACTTGGGTTTTAACAATCTACATACTTACTTCACCTTAAATCACATTCCATAGGTCTTTACTGATGGAACTAAAACTTATTGTGTTTATAATCAGTTTGATCTCTTAATTTACTTGTTATGCTAAGATTTCAAAGTGTATATAAATAGGCTTGTAAAAGTAACACACTAAAGTGTTCTTTGCTTATGTGTATTTTTTTAAACTAACCATAGTTTTTTGCTCTTCTTATTGGCAGAAATACTAAGCTGGAGGACATCCCTAATTTAGCGAATGATCTCAAGTTTATCTCCGAGTTAAAAACGAAGAAAGTGTCAAAAGTTTCTGACCAGGAAAAATGCAGCAGAATCCGACATTGTAGTCAGCGTAAAACGCTAAATCTCGTCTCTAAAGTAGAAAGAGTTCAAGATTGTGAGGTTGATCAGCCTAAACCGCGCAATATCGTCCTCAAACAAGATCTTAACTGCCTTCCTGATTCAGATTCCGAATCCACCGAATCTGAAAACGACCAAACTGAACATTCAGAATCAGGTACCTATTCCTACTGAGGTTCACTTCTTTAAAATTTTAATATATAAACTTTTGGCTAGTTTTTGCTCATTTGGTGATGAATTTTGAGTTATAACTCTAGGCTAGTTTTACGCATTTGGTGATTAATTTCGAGTTATTGTAATAACACAGATGCTAAGAGTACAGAGACAATGAAGAAGGCGAGAGCACAATCAGAACATATCGCCGGAATCTCCTTAGAGGATATTTCCAAATACTTTGGTGTTCCTATTGTGGAAGCTTCTCGGAGACTTAATGTCGGTCTCACGGTCTTGAAAAAGAAATGCAGAGAGTTTGGGATTCCTCGGTGGCCTCATAGGAAGATCAAATCTCTAGACACTCTGATCCACGATCTTCAGGTTTTCTCTCTTCAACCATCTATAACACTTCAGTTCACTGGTTTTTTTTCTAATACTAGTAAGAGGTTCTGGGCCTAGGCCTGTGCATCCTCTCAGGCTAGGGACCAGAGCATTTTATATGGTCCCTTCCCAAGTGCTACTCGAACTTACGACCTCTACGCTTTGCTATGTTTTGCATTTATTAGGGAGAAGCAGAGAAGCAACAGGAAAAAAACGAGGCAGCAGCTCTGGCGGTAGCTAAGAGACGTAAGAAACTAGAGACAGAGAAGAGAAATTTGGTGAAGAGACCATTCATGGAGATAGATTTAGAAACCAAAAAATTCAGGCAAGACAACTTCAAAAAAAGACACAAAGCTTCTAGAGCCAAGAAGAATCAAGAATCTCTTGTCACTTCCTCTTCCACTTTTAATTTTTTAGAGCTTTTAGCAGAAACATCGAACATGTTAGGTTAATTGTTAGGGTTTTCTGTGAAGTATTAGTGAAGGTACAAGTCTAAGAAATCCAAAGCCATGTTGGTAATGGCATATTTTTTTTCAGGAAGAGAGGAAGAGGAACTCTTGTCCACTCTTGTATCGTGAACTTTTTGTGGTCGGAATTCGGAAATCGGAATTATTATTATTTATTTATTGGGATAGTGCTAGTGGGTACAAATTGAGTGCAGATCTTAAATGCCACTCTCGGAAAAAAAGTGATCTCACTTGCCACTCCATGATCACAAATGCCACTTTGATAAAAAATTTCTGTTTTACCCTTGCAAAGTCTCTACCAGAAATAGAAGGTTAGGAAAAAATAAAGAAAAATAAAGAAATTCAATTGAATTTCCTTCTTCCTCGTGCGCCGGAAGGGAAGAAACGACGGTGGGGGAGTCCGGCGAGAGAAAATTCGATTGGTCAGTCCGAAAAACTCGAATTCTCACCCCGAAAAACTCGTTTCCTCCGGGGTACGCCTGATTATGGTATTCATGTTTCAATTTCAATTGAAATGTCAATTAGGGATTTGACATAAAATATGTGTTGGTATTCATGTTTGTAGGCATTATTAGGTATGTGCATAGTTAAATCACGTCATAGTTGTGCTGAATCGTGTTGAATCGTTGGAAAACTAGGAAGCCCATAATCGAATGGATTTGAATCGAAAGCTGCAGATATAGTACAACTGGTACAACTGCGTTGGGGGATACTCGATAATAGTTGGTATAAAAGGTACTACTAAATGCATAGTTGTCCAAGTTGGACATAAATATTAGGTACTACTGTAAAAATTTGTGCAATTCCTAATCATTGTTTTGTTTTGTTTTTTTCTTAAGGTGTTGAAGAACATGTACACAGTCGTGCAATTTGACTATGGGGGTGCTATGCAGAAGATCATGAGTGGATTTCTAGAAATTCTCTATACTCTATAGTGTTTAAGACATCGTCTATGGAGGAGATAACTTATGCGGTGGTAGTAGATAATATATGTAGGAAGATTGGGATAGATGAAACCGCGGGGAAGCTGAAATTGAGTTACAGTGTATCTAAAGCTCGAAGAGAGACATATATTGTAGATGACGAGGAAGTATTGGGTTATCTTATGTCGGTCGATAAAGACGGTCTGAGACCTGTTTTGGTAGTGGAGTTATTGAAGGGTGTGGAAAACAATGGGGTTTTGGACCAAGTTTCAAGAGCAGAGCAAATAAGTTCATTTGGTGTGAATTATTCGGAGCCGGTTGTAAGTGGTATAGGCAATGAAAATGTTGGCATCCTTAGTTTGGAAGAACAACCAAATGAGGCGATTAATGATGAGACAAGGGCGATTTTGGCTTACGAAAATGTCGGTAATGATGATTGTGAGAATGTATCTTGTGACGATTTTGCGACTGTAGAAAGTCCGATAGATAACCATTTGGATGCTATTGTTCATGATATGGTGGACCTTCCCGTAGGAGAAATTGCGACTGTTGAAGAATGGGAAGATGGTACTGGTCTTGTAATAAAGCAAGAATTTAGTTCCAGGCAAGCGGTGCAAGATTTGGTATTGAGAGCTGCAAATAAGAATTGTTTTGCGTATGAAACAGTTAAGTCGGATAAGCATCGACTTATGCTAAGATGCCGACAAGCTTCGCAAGGTTGTAAATGGTATCTACGAGCTGCGAGAGATAAGGATTCACTATATTGGACCATAAGAGTACACAGAAAGATGCATGCATGCTCGCGGGCTGTTGAGAGCACAAGCAGTTTTAAACGGAGAGGCACACAACGATTAGTAGCCAACTTGTTGCATGAAGATTATCCAGGTCAAATGGACACACCTCCTGCTAGAAGTATCGTCGGTCTTGTACAAAATAAGCTTTCTCTAGACTGCTCCTACTCTACCGCTTTGAGAGGGAGAAAACGACACATTAGCGAGATGCGCGGGAGTCCCGAAAAAAGCTACAACTTGTTGTTTTCTTATCTTTACGAGTTGAGGAAGGCCAATCCGGAGACAGTAACAAGTGTGGAATTGGATGGAAAAAAGATGTTCAAGTACCTATTCATCGCGTTGGGTGTTAGCATTAAAGGGTTCAAGGCAATGAGAGAAGTGATCGTTGTTGATGCAACTTTTCTTAAAGGCAAATACGGTGGTATGTTGGTCTTCGCAACAGCTCAGGATCCTAATCATCACCATTACCCCATTGCGTTTGGTGTGATTGATAGTGAGAAAGATGTTAGTTGGAACTGGTTTTTCACGAAGCTGAAAACCATTATACCGGATAGTCCAAAGTTGGTTTTTATAAGCGACAGACATCAGAGCATCATCAAAGCAGTAGAGACGGTGTACCCGAGTGCTAAGCATGGGCATTGCATATGGCATTTGTCTCAAAACGTGAGAGGAAAGGTGGCGTATGACAAGGATGGAGCTGCTGAGAAATTTATCATGTGCGCTCATGCTTATACTGAGAGTGAGTTTAAGAAGGAGTATAAAGATTTTGAAGGTAGGTGGCCTACGGGTGCTAAATATCTGGAAGATAGTACAAAGCTTGAAAAATGGACAAGGTGCTATTTTGAAGGAAACAAGTACAACATAGACACGAGCAATGTCGCGGAATCAATGAACAATGTGTTTAGAAAAGCAAGGGCGTACCCGCTATTACCTATGATTGATGCGATTGTTGAAAAGATGTCTGAGTGGTTTAACAAACATAGGAAAACAGCGGCTAGTGCACCGGACTTCAAAAAAGTCGTGCCTTTCGTGGAGAACATATTGCACTCGAGATGTGAAACCGCGAAATCTTTACCCGTGAAGGAGCTAAACGGCTTCCGGCTTGAATACGCTGTCAAAGGAGTCAATGGGAAGGCGTATCTTGTGAACTTGAGATTGAGAAGATGTTCTTGCAGATGTTTTGATATAGACAAGTATCCGTGTGTCCATGCAATAGCCGCATGCAGCTTCTTTATGAACAAAGAAGGGAGAGGAGAAGAGACTATCCACCTCTATGATCTTTGCTCGGAAAAATATTTGACACAGACTTGGGCGTTGGCGTATGAGAAAACCATTTATTTAGTGCCGCATGAGTCTGAGTGGGATATCCCCGCTAACATTAAGGAATTGTACGCCTTACCGCCGGTATTTAAACCAAAATCCGGAAGAAATAAGGAAACGAGATATCCATCCACCGGAGAACGTCGCCGCAAGAGGTTCAAATACAACCATGGTATAAACTTAGAGAGGTGGTTGCAGCCCGAAAATACTTGAATATTGGTACTTTTTATGAATATGTTTATGAATATGTTTGGTACAAGTGGTACTTCTTATTGGTACTTTTTATGAATACTTGATTTGTTTTTTTATTGTTATCAATTTATATGTGGAGATTCTCTTAGTAAAATGATGTGAGGATTCCAAAAAACATGCAATAATGGTTGTAAATGAGTAAAACAAGAATTTCGGAATTTTTGTAAACAATGATGTGATTTCATACAAAGCACTCCTATTAGTTTTATGTTTCCTATCTTAGGTTTCACCCGTTTACTAAGGGGATTATGTGAATACTGTTAATTCGACCACATTATATTGTGGAAACCTCCAAAATGATGATTAATATGGGAAAATTAGAAGTCCAACTCCAAGAGAGTTATCCTTAATTAGGTCCAACTAGAAAAATCGAAAAACTGTCAAAGTACAGCTATGTAGCCAAGTGTACAACTGAACAACTCGGTACAGCTTCGCCCATCTTTTTATAAAAATTTGGAGGGAATTCCAAAAAATTTTAAAATAATTTATTTTAATAATATTGCTTTATTCTCTTATTAAAGCTGCGGTTGGGGAAACGGAACGGTTGCACTCTTCCCCAAAGATATTTATTCTCTTATTTCTTTTCTTTTTCAGATTTTATTTTAACATTTCTTTTCTTATTTCTTCCCCAAAGATTTTGCCGACAGAGAGAGAAAGAAACTTTTCTTTTCTTTTCTTTTCTTTGAAGAGAGAGAGAGGAGATCTCGAATCCGACAGATCGAGAGAGAAGGTAGGAGGGAAATCTTGAAGATGGCGAGTGAATTCGACAAGAAAATGCAAATTAGATATGGTGAGGTGAGGAAGCATGAGAAGGGCGTTCCATGGGCGTGTGATTGCGGTGCACAGATCGTTGTTGCAACTTCGAATGAACCAACCGGAACCAAGGGGATGCGGTACTTCACTTGCCCATACGATTTGTCAGATGTAAGTGAATCGGAATCGGTGGTTTTCAGATTTTTGCTTTTTATGGTTTTCATGGTTTTCAGATTTTCATGAATAGTGGGAAATAATCGATGCTGAAGAAGGTTTTCAGATGATGGTTTTTATGCTTTTTATGGTTTTCATGGTTTTCATTTAGGGTCCTGGTCAAGGATGTGGGTTCAGGAGGTGGTGGACACCTGCAATTCAAGACGAGTTTGAGAAGATTAGGGATGAGAAGAATGAGATGAAGGAGGAGTTGGCCGCTGCGAAACAGGAAATTCTGGATCTTCAGAAGAAGTATAACGAGCTCTCTTTGAAGTTTGAGAGTTTGACCTAGTATCTTTGATGTACTAGGATTGTGGTTGTTTCTTTGTAAGACTTTAGACTATGGTTTTTAAATCTTTGTAAGACTTTAAATTATGGTTGTTTGACAACTCTGTTACGAATTGTGCTAATTGAGAAAAAAACCTATAATTGGTAAAGGTACAACTCTGTTACGAATTGTTCTAGTTGTACCAATACGAATTGTTCCATTACTAAATAAAACATACCAAGTTCAACATACTAAATAAAACATACCAAGTTTCAAACTAAATAAAACATAAACAAATATCACTTTTTCTTCTTCTTCGTTTCCTCGGGTGTAAACCTAACCGGCTCTTTCCTCTTCCTCTTAACCTTGCTCTTCTTCTTCTCTTCTTTGTCCTTCTCTTCACCTTGCACTTCTTTTTGTGTCTTCTCTTCTTTATCCTTCTCAGCACCAAGGTCCCCCTCTTCACAATTATCTTCTTCTTGAGTAGGAGAAGTAGGAACAACAGGGGTACATTCTTCAATAGGAGACATCAAGATGAATGATTTGTCAGAATTAATCCCCTCACCTGTCACAACCATCCTCTTACCCAACATATAACCGTGGAGAGTATTCACGATCGTCTCCAACACCTTAAGCTTCTCAAACCCTATCTCAATCTCCCCAACAACCCTTGCATTCATTTCACCAACCGCCCCCTGCAGCTTCCCAAACCCTTCCTCAATCACCCCCACGAGTACTGCTTGTAGTGCCCTTAAAGATTCAGGATGTTCAACACATTTCTCCTTCTCACCCACACCCACATCAAGGTCTTCATCAATTCTTTCCAGAGATCGAGCTTTAACGTCCTTTTTGTGCAATTCTTTCCATAATATAGGCTTCTTCTGGATAACTAGACGCTCCCTCCAGCTCTCGACCACCAGATCAATGTAACCTATGCCTTCTTCAGCATCTACCTCAACAATTTGTCTCAACAGGCCTCTCTCTTCTTCAGTAGGCTCCAAGATGCTTTCAATTTCCTGAAATCACAAAAGATTACTCTAAAATCAAATACAAGATTACAAATGTACCAATTCTACCAAACTAATTATGTGTACAAACCTTTGTATCTCCAAGCGCATCGTGTATATGCTGCAACGGAAATCCTTTGTTGTCTCCTTTCACAAACCTCCGCTTGCACATCCTTGGACAACCGGGATGCGCTCCTCCTACATCTTCGCGAAATCTTCGTCGAAGGTTGGGAATACACTCAAAAGCAAGAATCTGCATAATGAGTCCAAAACAGAGTGAAAAACTTTGCCACATATTCAAAAATTATACACTTGAATCTGTTGGAATAGTAAAAGGGTTTACCTCTAGGGGGATAATGAAGGCGGATAATCTTGTTTGCGTTTTCACTGCTCCCTTCATGTTATCAACCACCCATTTCATCCCATCAACGCAATCGTTGAATGTATAACGGCCCCACGGGAACTTCTCACATACACTCAAATCATCGACAATTCGGAGTAAGAATGGGTCGACAGTCGGATCATACTTGTTCTTTGCTTTCAAAACCTTGGCGATGAAGTATAGAACAACCAATTTCATCCTGTCCGCAGCTCGCTTCTTCTTCTTCTTCAACCTCTCCATCTCCTTCTCTATCGTGCTTATCTTTATTCCCTTTGTCTTCTTAAACACCCTTTTAGCAAACGCAAAACTCCCTAGATTCTCCCAGTTGGGGGGATATTCTTTGCAATTCAAACCGGTTAGAAGGGCGTGCTCTCTAATGGAATACCTTATGGGGGTTCCATTAACCACAAACCAACACTCTTTTGTCTCCTGTTTAGCGGTGCGCACCATAAGCATCCACATGCCTTGGACTTGGTGATTAGCCTCCACCGGCATGTGGAGAACGTGCTTGAACTTCTCATTCCGTCTCAACCACCTCAATTCATCCGGATATTCCCCCAACAACTTCACCACTTCTCCCACATTACACCTAGTGCCTATCCTACAACTTTTGGTGTATTCAGTAGGCTTAAAATACATCCCCTCTGGCTGCAGAGCCCTTGAACCATCCTCATCATCAGAGGTATCCTACAAATACCAAGAAAATATTCATTAGAACGTTTGTTCTCAGTTGGCCCACTTGTACAAAAACCACAAATTTGCATAAACGGTTGTTCTAAGTTGAACCACTTTTACTAACACCAAAAAAATACCAACCTTTCCTTCGCCAACATCTTCTTCTTCTACTTCTTCTTCTTTGTCTTCTTCTTCTTCTACTGCTTCTTCTTCTTCTTGTTGTTCTTCTACTGCTTCTTCTTCTTCTTCTTCTACTGCTTCTTCTTCTTCTTCTTCTTCTTCTTCTACTGCTTCTTCTTGTTCTTCTTCTTCTACTGCTTCTTGTTGTTGTTCTTGTTGTTGTTGTTCTTCTTCTTCTTCTTCTTCTTCTTCTAACACCTTCTTCTTCCCTCCTTCTTCCTTACCTTTTCTACTACTCTCACCGGCCAAACCGTTGCTACTCCCTTCTTTTTTCCCACGTTTAGATCTACGAAGACCCATTGTCCGAACCATTACTCCTTTCCTGATAAAACACAAGAACAAAAGTATCAAAACCCATATCAAAATCAAAATACCTAATATACACATATACCATGGTACAACACAAGCAAACTCGATTAGATTCAAGCCAAGAGAAAGAGGAACACATGGGAGACAAGATTCAATTCGAGATTCCTCAATTCGATTAGATTCCGAAAATTCGATGTCCAATTCGATTAGATTCCGACAATTCGATGTCCAATTCGATTTTAACAAAATTCAAAGAGGATTAAAATTGATTCTTACCCAAAGGAGTAAAACGCCGACGGCAGAGGATTTTGGCCACGATTTCGAACGGAGATCGACGACGAAGCGAGATTGAACCGAGAATTTTTCACCGGATCTTATGTCGGAATCGGAACTCGTCGGAATCGAAGGATCGAAGAAAAAACGGTTGGGGTTTTAGAAAAATTGTTACTTTGGAAATTGTTGGATTCGGTTTGTACTCTTTTCACCCGAATGTGGGAGTCGGGTCGGGTTATCGCGGTTGGGTCATGTAATTACGCAACTCTGTTAAGGTTTTTAAGTCATTTTCTATTTTTCCGGATTTAAAAAAAATGTTTGAAAATAGAGTTAAATATGGGTGGCATTTATGCTCCAATATTTCCCAAAGGTGGCAAATGTGCCATTGTTTCGTACAAATTTCACAATTTCTTTAAATAATACTAGGTGACTCGCCCACGCCTTGCGTGGATATACAATTTAGTTTAATTTTAATTTTGACAGTAAGAAATTTTTTTCTTAGTACCTTGTTATGGTTGACATTTTACTTGCTCATGTTTAATATTTGCCCAAAAGATTAAAAGAAGAGGTTGGTTTTTTTTTTCATGATCGACATTGCATACATTTGTGTAATTGGTATGAAATAAATTATTATAGATGACTATAGTGGACCTTAAATCCGCAACTATGAATTTGATAATAAAATGAGGAATTTAGGTTTAGATTCTCGTGATAAAACTAAGAAAAATATATCAAACGTAATAAAATGGATTTGTTTTAATATGATTCGAATATCAAGATTAATACAATGATTTTCCGATATGAAATGTATATCGAATGACAAAAATGTGTTTATAAAAGCTGTGTGATGATATCTTTCGATCTCAAGTGAATAATTTTCGTCTCCCTGCTTTAAGCCAGCTCTCGCGTTTATATATCCTCCTCGATCTCTCAACCGTTCCTGCATCCTCGCAGGATATTCCTTCCACGATCCGCGATCTACAGCCACCTTCTTCGAGATCTTCGGGTTTGACCGTGTCTCATTATCATTCATGCTTATCTTTTTAGCAGGCTTATTTTCACAGCGCGCTCTATATTTCGTAAAATGTTTTAATAAGCCCATTAATAATAAAAACCTAATGAGCTTTTAAGACATAATTGTTGGGCCTTCGTGGGCCAGATTTATTATAAAATCCAGCACCAACAATTGCCCCCTAAGCCTTTAAGAGATAAGCTTAAATCATGAAGGGTGAACATGTTTCTTGCGTGCCCACTTAGAGGACCAGTTTTGTATACAATTTGATTGGGATTGCATCAGGAACAAGCGTGTTGCGCTAGTGACCCAATTTAATGAGCTCGTGAGGAAATGAGAGGTTTATAGATACAGTTGGCTTCTGTTAAAAACCAACTGTTTGAATTTTGAGTAGATAATGCGAAAGCTGGAGAGGGTATCGATCCTCCCTTATTTATGAGCATGCTCCTTATTTTCTCTTTGTTTTGATATCTTAAGAATCTCAAGTTTTGATTCGAGATCTTTATGAATAGCGGTAGGATTTGGACTAGCCGTTTGAAGGCTGTTTGTGTGACCGTTTTGAAGGTCGTTATACTCAAGACGAGCGTGTTAGAGCCGTTTAAGACTTTATAGTAAAAAATTTGATTAACCATTTTGAGGCTGTATATATGACCATTTTGAAGGTCGATATGCTCAAGACGAGCGTGTTAGAGCCGTTTAAGACTTTAAAATGAAAATTATGATTAGCCGTTTTGAGGCTGTTTGTATGTCGAGTCGAGACTCGGTGACTGTTTTGAAGGTCTTTATGATCAAGGCGAGCGTGTTAGAGCCGTTTGGGGCTATAAAATGAAATGTTTGATTAGCCAATTCAAGGCTGTTTGTTTATCGAGACGAGGCCGTTTTAAAGGTCGTTCTGCTCAATACAAGTGTGTTGGAGCCGTTTAAGGCTTTGAAGTAAAAATTTTGATTAGCCATTTTGAGGCTCTTTGTATGTCGTGATAAGGACGTGCATCATAGTCCATGATGCAATGCTGCTAAAACCATTTTGTCATTGAAGTTTGCAATTCTCGCCTTGACCTCTTTGAATCGGGTTATGTATGAACGTAAGGACTCACTTGGGCCTTGTGTTAGTGACCAGAGGTGTGCCTCAGAGGCTCATTTTTTGATGAAAATCAAATACTATTTCAGAAATGCTGAAATCAAATGCGTAAAATTATTAATGGATTTTTCTTGCAGTCTTGAGAACCATTCGAGGGCTGAGCCCGCGAGGTTTTCTGCAAATAGACAATAATAGCCTGCCTCTTTTTCATCTTGTGTGAGATGTGCCTTGGTGATAGCCAGCCTAAATGCTCATATGTGAGCTTTAGGGTCCCTACTACCTTCATAAATTGGGGAGTCTGAGCTTCTCGGTATCCCGAATATGGGCATAAGCGATGCAATCAGTGAATGGGGTCCCTTTAGTTTCCTTGATCATGAGGTTAATTTATGGAGCTGAACTTATGGCTATTTGGACACGAGAGCTCATGAGTTGCAGTTCGGCATTGGTTTCATCCAGTCACTTACTTAGGATTTCAAAGCTGCTGTCATTTGGGTCTCGCTGAATCCTTACAGCGTGGTTTTCGTTCGGCCAGGTTAGATTGCAGAGTTCCTCGTCAAAATCACTATTCTGCTAGGCGATTTGAAGAGGCAACCATGCCGATGTTTGTAAGCCAGAGGTAGTGGTTGTACAAAGCGTGCTAGTTTTCCGCCTTACTGACGAGGCAAATATTGCAGTCGGATGAAAATTGACTGTCTTTGCCCTATGAGGATGAGGGGTTTTACTTATCGCGAGAGCTGAGGTCCTTAACAACCTCACGCTTTACGGCTCACAGCCTGGAGTAGGAGGAGATAATGGAGCTTGTAGCTAAAATTTGCATCCTTCTCCAATAGGGATTAGATTCACCCTAGCTTTGGATGTGAAATTTCCTGCTAGATTAGATCCCATATTCGTGATATTCGGGAGTGTGAATACGCGATGCATGGTTGTATCAGGGGTACGCATCAGATGCACACTAGCTCCTGAAGATACGTCGATCATGGAGAAATCCATGCCGATTTGTGGGAGAGGACTTCGTGCCATTGTCAGTGCTTGAAGGTTTTCTGCTATGTCTTCTATCGCTCTTGATAACTCGGAGATTCGTGTTGTAAATTTAGCACGCTACTGTTCCATGCTAACAACGATATTCCGGGTAAAACTTTTCTGCCTTCTAGTAATATCGACCAGAGAGTTCAAGATGTTTCGGATGTCAGCGACATCATGTGAAGGCATTATTTTTTTTATCGTGTTAGGCACGGTTGATTCAGCATGACTCGGCGCCAAAACACCGACCAGAGGCGGGGGAGGAGGCAATGATCTCTCTTCCACACTCCTAGGAGCAGGTGTTGGATTTGAGCCTGCTCCTAGATTGCGCGGCCTGATTCCAAACTCTAGAGTTTGGACGATCCGTGGCGATCTGATTTTGAGCATTTGTTCCAGTGGTCGAGACCAAAGAAGCGTCCCGCTGGCTTAAGGAGCTTTCAGCTTCCGAAACCGCGATCGAGAGGTCAGACCTCGTTTGTTCAGGCGTAGTGATCATCAAGGATCCAACAGTATCCTGGCAAACTGGTCTTGTGGAACGAGGTTCTCTTGTTTTGGTTCAGACTATAGCCTGATTGTTTGCTTGTGGTGCTGCGATTGGTACCGGGTTTTGTTGATCCATTTTGCTACTTTGAAGATCGGATCTAAGGTTCTTGAGTAAGAGAATCTAATTATCCTCCTCCTTCTAACGCCAAATTGGGGATCCTAATATCCGCAACTATGAATTTGATAATAAAATGGGGAATTTCGGGTTAGATTCTCGTGATGAAACTAAGAAAAATATATCAAACGTAACAAAATGGATTTGTTTTAATATGATTCGAATATCAAGATTAATACAATGATTTTCCGATATGAAATGTATATCGAATGACAAAAATGTGTTTATAAAAGCTGTGTGATGATATCTTTCGATCTCAAGTGAATAATTTTCAGTCTCCCTGCTTTAAGCCAGCTCTCGCGTTTATATATCCTCGTCGATCTCTCAACCGTTCCTGCATTCTCGCAGGATATTCCTTCCACGATCCGCGATCTACAACCACCTTCTCCGAGATCTCCAGGTTTGACCGTGTCTCATTATCATTCATGATTATCTTTTTAGCAGGCTTATTTTCACAGCGCTCTCTATATTTCGTAAAATGTTTTAATAAGCCCATTAATAATAAAAACCTAATGAGCTTTTAAGACATAATTGTTGGGCCTTCGTGGGCCGGATTTATTATAAAATCCAGCACCAACAACTATGTTTTTTTAGAAAGGAAAAACATTTGTTAAAATTGGAGGACTAGTTGATAGAGAAAAATCATTTGTTAAAATTGGAGGACTAAGTGAAAGAGAAAAACCAGTTTGATGATAATTGTTGTTCCAATTCACGTTCTAAAGCTTGGGAAGGAATATATATATATATGGAGGCTTATTAGGGCTTTACGTTTTATTGTTTGGAATTTTTTTTTTTGATAGTATTAAGTTTAATTGATTTAAATGTTTAGAAGAATCCGTAAACAAATATTTGCAAAGATTCTGCTGTGACAATCAAGACTTTCAAAAGTAAAAAATATTAATTTGTAATTTATGCTAATTAGTTAGCTAAATGAGAAAATTTTAGAAAGTGTTTTGTCATGTCACATTTTAGAGATTGCCATGTCACATTTAAATTGTGAGAGTGAATGTGAGGATGACATGTAAGATTCTTTAGGAGAATCACTCCTCTAATAATATATAGGGGATTGTGGTGAAAAATCAAACCCATTTTAGTAAATCTTGGGTTCTTAATTGATCTAAATTAATCAATAGTTAAGACACAAAAGCTTTCAAAAGTATGATGAGAATTTCACTTAATTCAATAAGTGTAATTGAGTGGTCCATTTTGTTAGCTCGTGCTTTGAAATTCAAATTTATATAAAGACTATGTCCACACAACGAAGACCATTAATTGACGTGTATCGTACAAAGGGGTTCGAAACTTGAGAGCAACTTCAAGTGTGTATGCGAGTGTTCATACTTCATACTTCATACTTCATACTTCATACGTGTATTATGACGAAAATGACGAAAATGACTTTTTATTAAATCCTCTGCAATATTATGTGAATTGATTTGAAATTTCGTTTTCCTCTACTCTGGTATTTTTTACGTGGCCTAAAATAATTTCGAAGTCATTTTCATTGTGTTTGATCAAAATTTTTGGTTTAACGAGGAAACGTTCTAAGAAATTCTCATAAGATTAAAATCTATTTCAACCAAAGAAAATAATAAAATTGAAAAATAAGAACGCTAATTTATTTCCTTATCTACCAAAAATATCCATGACATTACTTAAATAAATTTTATGGAAAAAAAATTATGACCATTTGAACATATTTTACCTTGATAAAAAAAAAGGATAACATATGAACATCTTTTGACAATGTGAAGAAAATACACACCTACTCACGTTGCTAGACAGATTCATATATTTTCTTTAGTCATTGGAGAATTTGATGTTGCCTAATTTTGGAACCTTTTTTCAGAATAGAAGAAATCGAATGATTACTCACCTTGGTGGAAATAAATAATTAAATTTCGCAAAGACCGTGTGACTCAGAGAGATTGACTTTTAAGTATTTTGCTGGCACAAGCAAAAGACTTTTACTAATGTGTTTCACATCTTTTTCTATATACATCATATAGACTCTATTATCCGCACAATAACGGAAAATTGACTCCAAAATATAAATTCCATGTTTTTATCAACACAGCTCTCTAATCGGCTGAAAACTACAAGTTAAAAAGTGATCAATCAATTAGTTATTTTTGGTGCCATGTTTTTTTTCCATATTAGAATTCTCACTACAAGAAAACAGGGGGTATTCCGACGGGACTGGTCCGTCGTTTCTATCACGTCGGAAAATAAGTTCCCTCGGAAATTCGTCGATCACTTGCGACGGAACTCCGACGTATTTATGTCGGATTACAAAGGGAGACGGAATTCCGACGGTTTCGGTTTTCCGGCGATAACCGACGGAATTCCGACGGTTTCGGTTTTCCGGCGATAACCTTCCGACGGTTTCGGTTTTCCGGCGATTACCGACGGAATTCAGACGGTTTCAGTTTTCCGGCGATAACCGACGGAAATCGTAATTAAAAAAAAAATTATAATTATTCAATTTAAAATAAATACTATATAAAATATAATAAAACATTTAAAAATATATTAAAAAATAAAAATAAAAACTAATTAAATTAAATTTGTTTTAAAAGTATTTTTAAGTTTTACAATCAATTTTAAAACTCTAAAAGGCCTATTCAAGCCTACCGGTACTGAAGAAGTTGGTCATCTTCTGTTCCATCGCTCGAAATCGTGCATCGGCCTCCGCCTTATCTCTCGCTCTCGCTGCCTCGGCCTCCTCCTTATCCTTCTGTCTCTCTTCCTCCATTGCCCTAAGCCGGTCGTGCAGCTCTCGGTTTTCCGCCTCCAATCTACTAGCACCGCGATGTCGAACCGACGAAACGGACGAGCAACTATCTTCAGGAAGGCCGAATACACGGCCTCTGGTCTTGGGAGTCACCTACGATAAAAAAAAAATTAAATCTTAGAACTTAGTTGTATTAAAAGTTAATTTCAAATTACTTTAAAAGTGACACGGTTACTAACCTCGTAGGTGAACTCGTTGATCTTATCGACTAGAACTTCGGTGGGCGCCGGAGTTCCTTCCTCGATCGGTTGCGATTGGAGGTACTCCTCCTGCCGCCTCTGCACGGCTTCCACGATTTCACGAGCAATCGGATCTTGAATTTGACCGGTCTTCTTGTTGGTGTGCGAAACTTTGACCAAATCAAGATTCGATGGAAACACACCGGTCTCCTGAAACTGTTAACATATACAATTTCGTTAGCGAATTTAAAATTTTTTTGAATTATTTAACTACTTACCATTTTCTGAGCAACTGAAGCCTTGCTCGTTGCTCCGAGGTTGTGGGTCGCGGGTCCCTTCCCCTTCCGGTCGCTCTTGCGGTTAGTTGAGTGTTGCTCTGAGGCCAACCGAGTTGCCTCAAGTTCCCAATGTCGAAGTAGTCCAGCCCAACACTCTTCTTTATATTTAAAAACCTTAGGCACCTTCCCGTTTTTATACCACGCATCTTTCCACTCGTTCATCTTCCACGAGTACTTCCTCGCAGCCTTTGTGTCGAATTCCTTTCGGACCATCGAAGTGAGCGGTGGGTCCCACGTAAAATGTTGCTGCAAAAACACCACATTCCCGCATTAGTAATTAAAATGTGAGTCATATAGGAAATACATTTGAAACAAATAAAATAAAATCATACCGCAAATTGTCGGAACCAAGTGTCCCGGTCCTCCAATGGCATCTCGTTGTATGTGGGATACGGTTTATCTACCAAGCAATTCATCATGTCGTTGATACAACCTGTTATCCCGTTTCCCGAGTATTGTAACCTATTAAAATATTTAGTTAAATATTTATCTAAAATAATTTAATCCACTACATATATAAATAAGACTCACCAGGTCGTGTTAGGTAGCGTGTCTGGATCTAGACGAGTGAACCTATTACGTCCGGGTTGCGCCACAAACTGCTCGATGGTCATGGACGTGGGAGCTGAGTAGGCTGTAGGCGGGGGCTGAGACATGTATGGGGTCTCTAAGTTGGGACTACTCTCCAGATTATCTGTCTCACTCGCAGTCCGACCTCCCCTACTGGAAGTCGCACCTACTCTAGAGTGATGAAAATGCGCATAGTCCCTACGATTTTCAAAATTCTAAGAGTTTGATATTTCGGGATTTATGGAATATGGAATTTATAGGAATTCAGGATTTTTATATTTTGCGATTTAGTTATTTGGAAATTTCGGATTTAGGGATATAAGGATATTGGGGATTGAAGAGTTTTATAATAAATGAATTTAATTAAATTGGGATTACGTGGTTTTGTGATATATGGACTAAGGGATTTAGGGAAATTGCAAATTTTAAATTTAAGTAATCTGAGTTTTTTTTTTTATATTGTATATTCAGAAACCGAAGTTTATGGATTTAGGTTTTGTTTGATTTACAGGATTTAAAGGATTTAAATTTTTAAATTTTATTAATTTTTAATTGTTAAAAAATTCTATTAACATTAATTTTCCAAATTTTTAAAAATTGAACAAATTTAATTGTTAAAAAATGTTATTAAAATTAATTTGACAAATTAAAAAAATTTGTTAAAAATTTGTAAATATGAAGGATTTAAAGGTTTATTGTTTTTTAAATTGTTAAAAATTGTTAACATTAATTTCACAAATTTTATTAACGTTAAAAAAAATTTCAATTTGAAGAATTTAAAGGTTTAAATCGTTAACATTATAAAATTTAAAATTTATAAAATGGTAAATTTAAATTGTTTTAAAACTTACATAATTTTTTATTTCGTTGAAGAATTTAAAGGTTTAAAATGTTAAAGTTATAAATTTAAAGGATTTCAAGGATTTAAAGTTTTAAATTTATTATTTTTAAATAGGTTTAAATTTTTCAAGGTTTAAATTGTTTTGTTTATGTTATAAATATTGAAAATTTTATAATTTTATATCTAATATTCTATATTGTTTTAAATTTAAATTGTTTTAATAATGTTATAATATTATGTTTTAAATTTAAATTGTTTTAATAATGTTAAAATATTCTATATTGGTATTTACAAATATAAAATTTTATGAAGATAAATTTTTTTTTCCCAAGAACACATTTTTTTATGAAGAACAATTTTTTTTTTTTTATGAACAAACTTTGTAATCATCAAAAAACTTACATAGCTTTTTTGTATTCGTGAAGGAGGATGTGGATTAGGATGATTCCGGCGGTTTGTGTGAGTTTTCCGGCGGTTGCAAGCGAAATCCGGCGGTGAAAGGTTTTTTTTTCGTTTTCTCCTTTGAAGAATCGGGAAGAATAAGACACCGAGAGATTACACGACTTGAAACAGAGATTATACGGCGGAGAAGAGATTACACGGCGGGGGATCGGCGGCGGAGAAAAATTTTGTGGGTTAAAATTGTTTTTTCCCGATCTGGAATCGGGGAAGACGAAGACTGTAGATTTATTGGAGTGTCCGACGGCAGTCCGACGGTACTTCCGACGGTTGTCCAACGGTTTTCCCGCTTAAGAAGTCTTTTGGCGGCTGGTAAAATTAGGGTTTCCGTCGGAATTCCGTCTGACAGTTATGACGAAATTCCGACGGAATTAAATTTAAAAGATTAAATTGTACATTTTTTTAATTTTTTCCCGGCGAAATAAATTGTTTGTATCGAAAATTTAAGAGTTTGATATTCAGGAGTTATGGAAAATGGAATTTGGGATTTTTAGATTATGTGATTTATTTATTTCAAAATTTCGGATTTAGGGATATATATATATAAGGATATTGAGAATTAGGGGTTTTTGGAATATAGAAATTAAAGGAATTTAGTTTTCGGACATTTTGTTATGTAAGGGCATATGGAGTGATGGGAATTTAAGATTTTGGTAATAATAGAATTTATTCAATTTGGGATTATGTGGTTTTGTGATTTATGGACTATGTGATTTCCGACGGATTTCCCGGTTTGATGATGATCACGAAGTTGTTTGGTTTTTTTGAAACATAGTATAAGGTTATAACCAATTACTATTTTTCAAATTGATGATGCTATTGTTGAAACATTAATTATCATATAATTTACAAAAATCTTATAATTATTTTTAAAAACCTTATAATCAACTTTAAAACCATATCATATACTTTAAAATAATAAAAAACACAAAACCGTCGGAATTCCGTCTTAACATTAAGACTGAATTCCGACGGATGTTGTTTTTTACTTAATTAAATTTGTAATTCCGACGGATGTTGTTTTTTACTTAATTAAATTTGTATGCACAAATTAAATTAATAAAAAACCCAAAACCGTCGGAATTCCGTCTTAAATTACGGACGGAATTCCGACGGTTTGGGTTCTAATTTATTTAATTTGTCGATGCAAATTTAATTTATTAAAGAAAACAAAATCCGTCGGAATTCCGTCTTAATTTTAAGAGGGAATTCTGACGGTTTGGGTTCTAATTTATTTAATTTGTCGATGCAAATTTAATTTATTAAAGAAAAAAAAATCCGTCGGAATTCCGTCTTAAAATTAAGACGGAATTCCGACGGTTTTGAGTTTTTTAAGATTTTAATTTGTGTTTGATATGGTTTTAAAGTTGATTATAAGGTTTTTAAAAATAATTATAAGATTTTTGTACATCATATGAATTTATTACTGCGGCTGCGGCTTCGAAACTTGCACTGAACATTGGATTGTGTAAACACATTGCATTGCATCAAAACATCCGACATATCACCCCACCAATCCCATCGGCCACTGCAGACACTTTATTAACCACTGAAACTCTCCCGACATCGGATTCCGTCTGAATTATGTCGGGAATCCGTCACTACTTCCGACGGATTTTGTGCGTTGGAAATCCGTCCATACCCCCTGACAAATCATACTTTGCCGACATCGTGCTGTCTGAATTCCGTCGGTATTCCGGCAGAAACGGCGACGGTATACCGACGGTTTAGACATATAACGGAGTGGAAACCGACATTTGATTGTAAAATGAGAAGTTTATTATGTACTTGTACCATAACCGTTGTGTGTTAAATATTTGCAAGTCTGTAATGTACCTGTTTAATAATGTGTTTTTAATTTTATGTTTCAGTAAATGTAAGGTTTTATTGGAGTTGTAATACCAATATTTATCGTTAATTTGTCATCGAACATGATTATATATATACTATTAAATAATATGATATACAAGATTTGGGATAATGAAAGGGAAAATATTATAGTGAACACACAAATGTGAGAGAACAACATGAATAAGCAAGCATTTATTGACAACTAATTATTATTCGGAATCTCCGGATGAACCGTCACTAGGGATGGAGTCTGAATCGTCGTCAAATTCTCCACGTGTTTCCTCCTCGTCCGAATGCACTAGATCATCCCCAACATGTGTCACATCAACGACAAGGTCAATGTTATTCATCTCCTCAACAGGTGACATTTGTACACTTCTCGATGGTTGTAGAGCATCATGTTCTGGAACTCCATAGATTTTGCCTCTCGGGTTTATTTGAGTTACTGTGATCCACAGATCTGTATGGTATGCAACTCGAGGATATAGAATGTAGCAAACCTATTATTAATTAGTGGATATTGTTAATATACATGAACAAGAAACCTTAAGTATGAGTACGTAGGTAAACATATTAGTGTATTGATACATGGTCAGCTTGAGACGCAAGGATAAATGGATCGTAATACTGTAGTTTCCGGCTTGAATTTATCGAAATAACACCAAGAAGGTCAACTCGAACCCCTCGACCATCGGATGGGTCATACCAATCGCACATAAACACAATGCACCTCAAGTTCAACATTCCTGGATACTTGATTTCCAAGATTTCTTTTAAAATCCCATAGTACATGGTATCACCGGATTGCGCCAAAATACCATAGTCCGAAGTTGACCTTTGACGTCCTTCCTCACGGATCCTGAACGAATATCCCCTAGTGCAAAATTTGGGATATGAAGTCGCGGTGCTGCGTAAACCATGAGCAACCTCCACTAACCATGACGGGAGTGAGTGACCACTTGCTATACTTTCGGAAACCTAAAAATGATAGATATAAGTAACATATGAACGTGAAAACATATATGGAAAAGTAAGAGTAAGTAATTATATTAAACTTACATAACATTTTAACCACCCCGGGAATTCTTCATCTTTCAATACAGCAAGTTCGGCATCTGTCTTACCATAATGGTAATCACGTGCGAGAGACATGTAGATCCTGTAACATAACAGTCGTTAGTTGATGAAGGCAAATAATTCCATAAATTTAGTTTAATAACTGATATACCTTTCGTACTCCAACATTTCGTCACACTTTCTGAGGATATACGTATGCAAATGTGTATACGTATATCCCCTAGTGCAAAATTTGGGATATGAAGTCGCGGTGCTGCGTAAACCATGAGCAACCTCCACTAACCATGACGGGAGTGAGTGACCACTTGCTATACTTTCGGAAACCTAAAAATGATAGATATAAGTAACATATGAACGTGAAAACATATATGGAAAAGTAAGAGTAAGTAATTATATTAAACTTACATAACATTTTAACCACCCCGGGAATTCTTCATCTTTCAATACAGCAAGTTCGGCATCTGTCTTACCATAATGGTAATCACGTGCGAGAGACATGTAGATCTTGTAACATAACAGTCGTTAGTTGATGAAGGCAAATAATTCCATAAATTTAGTTTAATAACTGATATACCTTTCGTACTCCAACATTTCGTCACACTTTCTGAGGATATACGTATGCAAATGTGTGACCTCTTGTGCTGAAAGTATGCGTTTCTTTCGTTTTCCACTTGCTCGACCAACTTGGGCAAACAACTCAGGAACAACCACATCATAGAATGCTTTCTCACCTCTATCATCATGTCGTACAGGACGTCTCGCCTTAGTACGAACTTCCGATGGAAAGTAAGATTCGGCAAAGTGTGAGACTTCCTCGTTTAGGCTTTGTGCGACAATAGACCCTCAACCTTGCTCAAATTTTTAACCTTTTTCTTCAGGTGGAACATGTAACGCTCGAATGGATACATCCATCGGTACTGAACAGGGCCTCCTAAGGCTGCTTCTCGTGGGAGGTGAATAGGAAGATGTTCCATAACGTCAAAAAAAGACGGTGGAAATATCTTCTCAAGATTACAAAGGAGAACTGGGATATTGGCCTCCAAGTTACGTATCCCGTGGACGGTAAGCGTTCTTGAACATAAATCTCGAAAGAATGCACCAACTCCTATAAACGAAAATTAAACAAGTTAGTACATATATAGTAATATTATGGTAGTAAGAAACTAATGGGAGTAAGAAATATATCTCCTATTGCTTGGTGGATAGGTTCTGGAAGAAGATATGCAAATACAAATGGAAGAAGACGCTGCATCACGACATGACAATCATGACTCTTCATTCCTATAAACTTTCCTTCCGCCAAATCCACGCAATTACGTAGGTTAGATGCGTAGCCGTCTGGAAATTTTACAAATGTTTTGAACCATTCAAAAAAAACTTCTTTCTGACGAGCTTCTAACCGGTACGCAGGCATCGGTAATCTACCGGCCGAAACATGAAGAGATGGCCTCGTACAAATCAATGGCAAGTCGAATCTAGACTTCTAGTTGTCTTTGGTCTTTCCTGGGACGTTTAATATGGTGTTCATGATGTTGTCAAAGAAATTCTTTTCAACATGCATGACGTCTAGATTATGCCGAAGTAGATGGTCTTTCCAGTAAGGCAAATCCCAGAAAATACTTTTCTTGTGCCAATTGTGATATTCCCCACAACCGTCGACGGGGTGATAGCCATTACCCTCACATTCTGGAGTGCGCTCTGCACCAAAATCACGTAACTGTTCCAACATGGTGCGACCATCTATCTCAAGAGGTGGACCATGAAACACTTGTACATTCGTCTTTAAATGTCTTCTAGACCGACGATATGGATGATTTGCTGGCAAAAAACACCTATGGTAATCAAACCATGAAGTCTTCCTGCCGTGCTGCAATTGGAAAGCTGAAGTATTGTCTTGGCAATAAGGACACGCTAATCTTCCATGCGTTGTCCATCCAGATAACATACCGTACGCCGGAAAATCGCTTATGGTCCACATAAGAACCGCACGCATGTTGAAATTATGCTGCACTGAAACATCATATGTCGTAACACCATGCTCCCACAACATCTGCAACTCACAGGTCAATGGTTGGAGGAATATATCGAGTGACCGTTTTGGATGATCTGGCCCGGGAACTAGAATTGAGAGAAACATGAACTCTCGCCGCATGCACATAGGTGGAGGCAAATTGTAAGGTGTTACGATGACCGGCCACAAAGAATATTTTCTTCCATGCTTTCCAAATGGGTTGAAACCATCAGTGGATAAGCCTATGTATACATTCCGTCGTTCGTATGCAAAATCTGGATATACGGATTGAAAGTGTTTGCACGCTTCCGCGTCAGAAGGATGCGTGATATCTCCATGTTGACTATGCTCTGCATGCCATCTCATAGCCTTTGCTGTGCGGTCTGATTCGTACAACCTCTTCAACCTCTCCGTTAAGGGTAAATACCACATCCGTTTGAATGGAATCTTCACCCTGCCACTTGTCTCCTCGAACCGGGGTTTGTGGCAAAATTTACATTTCTTTCGGTTCTCGTCCTCTCTCCAGTATATCATACAGTTGTCGATGCACACATCTATAACCTGGTAGGGCAAACCAAGACCGGCAACAAGTTTTTGGATCTCGTAGTATGATCCGGGGGCCAGATTATCTTCTGGCAAAATATCTTTCACGAACTCGGCGAATGCATCAACACATTCTTCGGACAAATTGTGATCAGTCTTTATGTTCATCATCCTAGTAGCAGACGATAATGGTGAATGACCCTCCCTACAACCGCTGTATAGTGGTTGCTTTGATGCTTCTAACATATCGAAAAACTTTCGAGATTCT
Organism: Draba incana; assembly: GCA_963576765.1. Lineage (NCBI taxonomy): Eukaryota > Viridiplantae > Streptophyta > Magnoliopsida > Brassicales > Brassicaceae > Draba > Draba incana. The sequence goes on along the minus strand of OY755212.1, from coordinate 4,506,634 downwards.
AAATTAGGCTCTTCAACCCTATCACCCTCATACCCACCCGACTGCAAATTCTCTCTAAACGCATCGTTAACCATCGTAACTGTACTTACCCCAACATCTACTTCCGCTGTAGGTTCCCCTACGCTATCCGGAAAATAAGGTTCATTGCTACTAGTACTACCATATTCATAATTCCTTTCTCCATGTAAATACCAAACCTTATATCCCGGTCTAAAACCATATCTATATAAGTGAGTCCAAACATTATGAACGGCAACACTAATTCTATTACAGCAATTAGAACAAGGACATTTGATATCCTGACCTTTTTTGGTTGCTTCTACATTACTGGGTAAATTCATGAACTCCCATAATCCTTGAGCGTACTCGTCCCTTAATAAGTCCGAGCCCTCATTCGTCATTGGCTCGTCCATCCATGCCCGAAAATATGAACTCATCTTTATAGTTTTTTTTTCTCGAAATTTTGTTATGATGAAATGAAGCATTCTGCAAACTTATGTAGAATGGATTTCCGTCAATACCTCCGACATAACACCCCACCCATCCCACCGGCCACCGCAGACGATATGGAAACCACTCAAACTTTGCCGACATCGGAAACCGTCGGAATGTCGTCGGAAATCCGTTCTTAATTCCGATAGATTTTGTCCGTCGGAAATACGTCCGATCAATCAAACGTTGCCGACATCGGAAAGTTCGAATTCCGTCGGTAATCTGTCGCAATGCCGTCGGAAACTGATGATAGCTCATTGTCGTCTGTATTCCGTCGGTAGTTTCCGACGGAATTCCAACGGAATGTCGACCGCGTGGATTTCCGTCGGAATGTAGTCGGAATAATGTGACGGAATTCCGACGGAACGATTTTGGTCGGTAGTTCGTTGGAAAGCCGTCGGATTTGGCAGACGGAATTCCAACAGAAAAAAAAATCTGTCGGAAAACTGCTTGTTTTCTTGTAGTGTCTTTTGTTAAAGAATGTTCAAATTGATTTAAAGTATTGATGGTTTAGTTTAGAAATAGTTCAAACATATATTTTAGTAGAATTTCAAAATTTATTAAAATGTCCGATAGTTTAATATTTCAAATTCAAACCATATAATTTTTTAAGATAACCGATTTGTTACTATTTATGCACATATATTCTAAAAATGTGAAATAAAACTATAAAAAGTTAGCTTTCTAAAGGTTTTTTTCTTTTCTGATCACACGATCATAGATAGAAAACGAATTGTCTACGATTTATTTCGGTCCATCTTCTTGGCATTTTCGTATATGTTATTTTAATCTGGCTATTCAAAAAGGCATAAAAAATGACACATGAGACCAAACCATGGAAATTGTCATATTAAGAATGGTGGACCTCCCTCCTCTCCTTTTACAATAATTCACTAACCCCATTTCTCAATCTAAAGAACTTATTAATAAGCCTTCTTCTATTTCCCCTACAATTACAAAAACACACCAGAATTTCCTCCATTTCCTCTTCCCTAAGTCAAAATCATATTGCAACCCAATTATTCCATTTATTATAAACTCAAGGCAATAAAAGCTCAAAATGGCTACTTGATCCATCTACTAGCTCTTGTCTCGATTGGTAAAACAAGAAAAAGAGAAACAACAAGAAGTGGTTAATGAAAATGGGTTCTTGTCTCTCTTATCTTCCTTCTTCCTCTACCTCAAAAACAAGTCTCCATAGTAATGGTAATCTCAAATCTTGTTTCAAAATCCATAAATCTATTGTTTTTCTATATGAGTTCTTGCATAAAACCTAAAAAGATTTTCATTGTTTGTCTGATTTCTATCTCTATTTTTGTATGACCTAATCAGCAACTACGAATAATCATAGTAATGGAACAAAGTTCTCTTCGACGACCGCGACAACAAACAGTAGCGTCGAACGACGAAGCCAATTCTCGGAGGCAGCGAGCGACACTTCCGGTGGGACTATGAGTCATTCCGGTCTATTATTGGAAACGCCGAATCTCAAAGTTTATAGCTTTATGGATCTAAAAATGGCCACCAAGAATTTCAAACCGGATTCGATGTTGGGACAAGGAGGATTTGGGAAAGTTTACAGAGGTTGGATCGATAACAAGACTCTTGCTCCTTCCAAAGCTGGTTCTGGTATGATCGTAGCCGTTAAAAGATTGAATTCCGATAGTTCTCAAGGATTCACCGAATGGCGAGTAAGTTTTTATGATCTAAATTCGTTTTTGATTACTTCTTTCAAGTTCAACCTTAATTGTTACGCAATTTGATCAAGAAACGAAGAGTTGACTATTCTAATCAAGAAACGACTATGACTTTCTTGTTTTTTTTTCAGTCTTGCAGAATGATTTAGTTTAATAGCTTTAAAATTAGGCATCTATAGGAACTTTTTGTATTTAATTAATATTTTATAAACTAATCGTCTAACACCGAATTATAATGGTTTGAAATTGATTACCTCCTCTCTTTCTTATTCATTTGAAGTTGATAATTTATTTTAAATCTATTGGCTGCCAACAACTTTAGCTAGGATTTTTCAGCTGTTACCGGACTTTGGTTGAGGTGGACACGTTGTTACATGTTATTAGCTATATTATAATCAAAAAAGTAATATTCATATGTAGCATTAATTACCATATAAAACATCATTTGTCTCTTTAACTCATCACTTCATCAGTTAGATTTTTATGAGTCCTAGATCTTTCATTTGGTTTATTGTATGTTTTTTTAACAGAACAAAATAATCTTCAAGTTGAATAAGCTAATTAAATTTGAGATTTGTGGTTTTTTTGTATGTTTTTGGACAGTCAGAAGTGAATTTCTTGGGGATGCTTTCACACCCAAATCTGGTGAAGTTATTGGGATATTGTCGTGAAGACAAAGAGCTTTTGCTCGTCTATGAGTTCATGCCCAAAGGAAGTCTGGAAAATCATCTTTTTCGACGTAATTAAGATTCTTTTAAACCCACAGAACAATGTCCATCCTTATAACAAAGATTTGATTCGAAAAAAACTTTGATTGACTAATTTGCATGATCTTTATTTGATGTAGGAAATGGGCCTTTTCCTTGGGACTTAAGGATAAAGATTGTGATTGGTGCAGCTCGTGGCCTTGCGTTTCTACACAGCTCGCAAAGAGAAGTCATCTATAGAGACTTCAAAGCCGCCAATATACTTCTCGACTCGGTTAGTCTAATTAAAATCCTATGATAGTAATTCGAAGAATCTTTAATCGTTTCTTTTCTTTGCTAATGAGATTTGTTTTGATTCGTTTATCTGCGCAGACTTATGACGCAAAGATTTCAGATTTTGGATTAGCAAAGCTAGGACCATCCCAAGAAAAGTCACACGTTACAACTAGGATCATGGGCTCACAAGGTTACGCTGCGCCAGAATATATGGCAACAGGTACGTATATAAAAACATAAACCATAGGTCATCTTCAAAATTCTCTTCTTTTGAGTGAGTAGATAGTACATGAGTTGAACAGCCGATTTCATATCAAATAATTAACCGTTTTCGTTTTCATTTACTTCATCCTCAGGCCATTTATACGTTAAGAGTGACGTATACGCCTTCGGTGTGGTACTACTAGAAGTAATGACCGGACTCAGAGCGCATGATCCAAGACGGCCAAATGGGCAAGAGAGCCTAGTAGACTGGTTAAGACCAGAACTCTCCAGCAAACACAAAGTGAAACGTATAATGGACCAAGGAATCAAAGGCCAATACTCAACCAAAGTTGCGACCGAAATGGCACGCATGACACTATCTTGTACTGAGCCAGACCCAAAGAACCGACCGTCCATGAAGGAAGTACTCGATGTCCTTGAAAACATCAGACGGATTAACATAGTCCCGGACACCAAATCAGCCGTTGGTAGCTCATCTAAGTCCCCGCCACACCACTATCATTATCGAGCTGGTGCCGCCGGGGCTGAACGAAGGCGGGCGTCGCCTAGACGGGTTGGTTTAGGGAAAGAAATGGTTGCTTAATATTATTATTTTTATTGGCGGTATATGACACTGTAGAGCCATCTTCTGTTTTTAAATGAGATTAATCTTACTTATTCTTGAGGTGTATTGTTGTATCATTGTATGATAATACTATAATTTTTACACTGCTGCAGCTTGGAACAATGAAAATACAATAGCATACCAATTAAACAAAAGATTGGAAAAGAGTAATTTTAAACTGTGAGTGCCAATTCTAGTAATTGCCTAATTAGATGTTTTTAGACAAGTATTAGCTTTCTGATTTTTTTGTTGCTGTTGAAAGTATTCATATCCCCCATATTTAGAAATTTATATGTGAGTGGGATGAGAATGTAGGAAAAAAATATAGGAATTTTATAAAATAAAATAATGGTAAAACTTTGATCATACGTTTTTAATATTTTCACTCTCTAGTTGCACAGTCTTTCTTATTAAATTTTGACTTCAGATAGACCATTGTCTACAAAACGAAAAATGGTCATCTTTTTAACGTTAAAATAAAAAAAATCTGGTTCAGCTTTAGAAGATTAACATAATGGAATTTGATAAAATCAAGGTGCTGCAATTTTCCAATTAGATTTAAGGATGGTTTGGCCATTTGTTTTCCAGGATATATAAGTTTGGACAACGTCGTTACTGAAGTTGGGGAAAATGATTCAACTTTACATTATTCCTTAAGTTTGGGTAATTTCGCTTGACAGTTTACGTACTAGACACCAAAAACGTATCCGCCACTGTTTTACGTAATTATAAAGATCAACTGTATTTTTTTTTTATACAAGTCTCACATTGTTGTAAACGATATAAAAAAACCTAAAATAAAATAAATTTTAATAGATATGTTTCAAAACGAAATATTACATTACTTGGTTTGTTGCGGACTTGCGAATGTTAAAAATAAAATAAAAGAATAAACAAATAGAAAGAAACAATACTAGACCTAGCGATCCAAAGTAATTGCATATTCAGGTACTAAAAAAAACCAAATGAATAATGTGTTAAATAATAGTTATAAAGGATCTTCACTTGGCTTTTGCCTCTTCCTCTTCATCTTTCGGTGGAGAGCTTATTAAGATCAAATTGTGAAACATCTTCAGATTCAGTCACTTCTTGATTATCATCTTCCTCCACAAGTTCCACTTTCAAATTGAACCCTAAATCTCTCCCCCCACCTCCAGAAGTACCATCAGCACCACCACCGGTGGTAACAAAACCACCAGAACTTCCTCCTCCGGCAGTAACAAGAACAAAAGCAGAATTTGGTCCCGGAATCGAAAACCTTTCAGCAACCACAGAGAATTTAGGAGGAGGAAGAAACCCTTGATAGTTCCTATCCTTATGAGACCTCATATGTCCGAAAACTGCTTTCCAAGAACCAAACCCTCTTCCACAAATTTTACAAGCCGGTGGTCCTTCTGGTGGATTGGTCAATTCCGAACCTCTCTTCTTCTTCGGCTTTTTCGATTCCACAAGTCCTTTACCTGAACTACCCGAACCATCTGGTATATCTTGAAGTTTCTTTCATTTTCTTTGGATTCTTCTCACTACAAGAAAATTGTAATTTAGCATCGAAATTAAGCGTCGAATTTATTCAGACGCTATTTTAGCGTCGAATTTGCGTCGTATTAGCGTCCAAAACACAATTCGATGCTAAATCGACGCTAATTAGGGTCGAAATATTTCGACGCAAATTCGACGCTATATTGAGTCGATTTAGCATCGATTTAGCATCGGAAGTATATGTTCGACGCTAATTCGACGCTAAATTGGCGTCGAATTAGCGTCGAACGCAAAGCGTCGAATATAGCGTCGAATATTGTGTCGTATTTGGTAGGTAGATGACACATTTAACACGGGTTCACCTACTTGTATAGCGTCGTTTGTAAACGACGGAAAAACGACGCTAATTCGATGCAAAATCGACGCAAAAAATCGATGCTAAAATTCGATGCAAAAGCGATGGTAAATCGACGCTAAAATCTCCTATATATACCCAACCCACCACCACCGTAAGGAATGATATCAGCATTGGGAAAAAAAAAACCAATCTTGTGTCAATAATCTTTTTTCTTTCTAATGGGCGATATATACGAACTAAGACGCTGGATGTATCGACGAAAAGATCGAAATGGAGGCCTTTCAGAAGAGTTCCTCAACGGGCTCGAAATTTTCATGGCTCAAGCGAGTAGTGTGCCTACAATTCAACGGACCGGCGTGATGGTGTGCCTGTGTCGGAAGTGCAAAAATTCGATGCCACAAACAATTGATACAGTTGGTACGCATTTATTTAATAGAGGGTTTACACCTGAGTATTATGTTTGGTTTTATCATGGAGAGGGATATGAAGATGAAACTTCGGGTAGTACTAGTTACCAACCTATGGATCAGGGTCAGGGTTATTCGAATGAACAATATGATGGGCATCAATTTGTAATACAAAATGATGATCATAATGTCGGGTTAGAGCATAGTAATAGGTTCGAAGAAATGGTAACCGATGCATTTCCTGGAGTTATGTCTGCTCCTGATGTTGTTGAGGAACCCAATTTAGATGCAAATTTTTTTTATGATATGCTTGATTCTGCAAAACAACCAATCTATGAAGGTTGTAGGGAAGGTCTGTCTAAATTATCGTTGGCATCTAGGATGATGACAATAAAGTCTGATCATAATCTATCTGAGAGTTGCATGGATGATTATGCATCTCTTCTAAGCGAATATTTGCCAGAGGGTAATCATGCGGCTGAGTCATATTACGACATACATAAACTAGTCTCTAGTTTAAGATTGCCATCAGAGATGATAGATATTTGCATTGACAATTGCATGATATTTTGGAAAGATGATGAAGATCTGCAGGAATGTCGATTTTGCAACAAACCAAGATTTAAGCCCCAAGGAGCTGGTAGAAAAGTGCCGTTCCAGAGAATGTGGTATCTGCCCATAACAGATAGGCTACAAAGGTTATACCACTCAGAACGCACAGCTGCATCAATGAGGTGGCATGCGGAACATTCAACAATTGAAGGAGAAGTTCATCATCCTTCTGATGCAAAAGCTTGGAAACACTTCAACTCGGTACACTCTAATTTTGCTAAAGAGAAGCGCAATGTTTATCTTGGCCTATGTACAGATGGTTTCAGTCCTTTCGGTATGTCTGGCAGGCAATATTCTTTGTGGCCGGTTATATTGACACCTTATAACATTCCGCCTGATATGTGCATGTAGAGGGAATTTATGTTTTTGAGTATTTTAATCCCTGGTCCGAAGCATCCAAGAAGATCTATTGATGTGTTTTTACAGCCGCTGATTCACGAGTTGAACATGTTGTGGTCTCATGGGGTTCGTACGTATGATTACTCTAGAAAAAAGAATTATACCATGCGAGCTGTGCTTATGTGGACGATAAGCGATTTTCCAGCCTATGGGATGTTATCTGGTTGGACAACACATGGTAAGTTATCATGTTCGTATTGCCAAAATGAAACAGATGCCTTCCAACTTAAAAATGGTAGAAAATCATGTTGGTTTGATTGTCACCGGAGGTTTCTCCCTATGAACCATCCGTATTGGGGGAACAGGAGGTTGTTCAGAAAGGGCAAACGTGTACGTATCCCCCCACCTCCATATCTTTCAGGAGAGGAAATTGAAGGTCAACTTGATTATTGGGGAGCTCAGGACACAGCAAAACGTGGTGGTAACTGGCTAAATATTCCGACCAATCTCCCAGATGGATACCTTGCAGAACATAATTGGCATAAGAAGAGCATTTTTTGGGATCTACCGTACTGGAAGGATCATCTATTGCGGCACAATCTGGATGTCATGCACATTGAGAAAAACTTTTTCGATAACATCATGCACACCATCTTAAACGTTCAAGGCAGGTCTAAAGACAACTTTAATTCTAGACGAGATTTGGCTCTTATATGCTCTAGAGTTGAGTTACATCTCACGTGAGATAACAGAGCTCCAGTGCCTACCTTTAGATTGTCAAGCTAAGGCAAACCAACATTCTTCAACTGGGTTTCCACCGAAGTGAAGTTCCCTGATGGATACGTGTCAAAACTCTCTAAGTCTGTGGAGCAAGGGAAAAAAATTTCTGGTATGAAGAGTCATGATTTTCATGTGTTTATGCAGAAATTAATGCCTTTCGCCTTTGCAGAACTTTTGCCAACAAACGTGCATGAAGCACTTGAAGGTATAATCACATATGTAAACAAATTATGTGTGGCAAAATTACATTTGTGTTTTGGTTGAAATTTGATTTTGGGTTTAGGTGTTGGAGCATTTTTTCGAGATCTCTGTGTTCGAACTCTGACTCAGGATGGAATTCAACAACTAAACAATAACATCCCAAAATTGTTGTGCAACTTAGAGAAGATATTCCCTCCATCTTTCTTTGATGTGATGGAGCATCTTCTTGTCCATCTTCCTGGATAAAATGATGCTAATCCGACGCAAATTCGACGCTATATTCAATTAATTTGATGTAACCAATGGCGGTAAACCGAATAAATTCAAATTATTTTGGTTAAACCAACGGCGCTAAACCGAATTAAATTGGGTTTAGCGTCGAATTAGCGTCGATTTTATCAACAATTCGACGCTAATTTAGCATCGAATTAGCGTCGGCAATCGATTTGTATACAGAAAAAAAAGTCTTCTTCTCAGGTCACGGTTTAACATCCTCTCCTCTCACTCTCTCCATCTCCGACCACCGCTCCTCTCTCTCTAGCGACCACCGCTCCTCTACTCTCTCTCTCTCCCGCGCCTCTCTCTCCCCCGCCTCTCCGTCTCCCTCTCCTCTCCTCCTCCACCGACGAGATCCCGCGCCTCTCTCCCTCCCGCGCCTCTCTCTCCCTCTCCTCTCCTTCTCCTCTCCTCCTCCACCGACGATCTCCCTCTCATCTCTCTCTCCCGCGCCTCTCTCTCTCCCTCTCCTCTCCCTCTCCCTCTCCTCTGCCCCTCCACCGCCGATCTTCCTCTCCTCTCTCTCTCCCGCTCCTCTCCCTCTCCCTCTCCTCTCCTCCGCACCACCGCCGTCAACAACCGCCGGACAGCCACCGTCGGATAAGATGGTAATAATTCTAATTTTATTTGTTTAACATTTTTATATATATTTGCAATTAATTATTTATTAGTTATGGAATTTTATATAAAATTGATTTAGAAATTGGTTTTATGACATATGTAGATTTTAGGAATTTAGAAATTGGTTTTATGAAATAGAATGTATGAAATTTGGTATGAAATAGATTTTAGGAAATGAAATTAAATTTAGATTTGATAAGTTATGGAATTGAATATAGATGTGCTAAGTTATATATTTGAATTTAGATTTTAGGAATTTAGAAATTGGTTTTATGAAATAGAACGTATGAAATTTGGTATGAAATAGATTTTAGGAAATGAAATTAAAATTTAGATTTGATAAGTTATGGAATTGAATATAGATTGAATTGAATTAAATTTAGATTTGATAAGTGATAAAATTAAATTTAGATTTTATTTGAATTTAGATTTTATATAATATATTTATGTAAAGTTTACAAAATCTAATTAAGGAGTTATTTTTGGAAGTTAAAATAAGTTTTGAAAAAAAAATGAATTTACAAGTTAATTTACGTTAATTTAAAATTATTTCATAAATGTTAAATTTATTTCGAAAATATAAAATTTATTTCCTAATTTTTAAACGTATATTTTACATTTTCAAAATTTACTAAATCTGTTTTATTTTATGGGGAGATCGACCACTTACTCCTTCATACGGCCAGTTATTTGGCGACGATGGTGGTTCGCTTCACGCATCCGATGGTCATCGCGGATCCGCATCAGGCTCGGGGTCGGGTTCGCAGGCTGCGAACTATCGTCCACGACCTCCGCCACAGGCTCCGCCCCGAGCTCCGCTCCGAGCTCCGCAACGAGCTCCGCCACCGCCTCAGCCTCAGCCAGAGCCTCAGCCACACCCTCAAGAAGGCGAAGATGGTCATCCCGATGACCACGATCAGCCTTCTCCACCGCCAAACGCGCCTCTGATGATGCGGATCTCTAAGCTTCTCCGCCAACCTGGACGTGAGACACGGCTTCCGATTATCTATCCGTTGCGGCCTCGTAGTACATTATGGTATGTTTTAATTTTTTTCAATATTACTAATTAAATTTGGTTTGTTAAATTATAATTACAAGTTATAATTAGATTCTAATATTTTGTTTCATAGGTTTACGGATAACAAGGTTGCGCGTTCCGTGACCAAGGCAATCAAGGCCCACTTCAGTATGGCGCATCCTAATTGGAGCATGACGCCGCAAAATGTTTGGGATATTTGGTTCGAGTCATGGGCGGTAAGTCATTTTGTATTATTTAATTTTATTCATTAAATTATTTTATTATAAATATATTGATAACATTATTCGTATGTTTGTAGCAAGGGTGGCATTGGGAGGAAGCTCATACTTTCGAAGTACGAGCGGGGTTCGAGAAGAAGGCCCTATTGCGTCTCAACGGTTACGTCGGGAACTTGAAGAAAGCGTGGGGCAAGAAAGGCGATGAGGCGAAGCCGCTCGCGATGGATCCCGATATTTGGTCGGGTCTAGTGCAGTATTGGGTGGATCCCAAATCGGTGGTTAAAGCGGCGAAGTGTTCTGCAGCCCGTCTGACGCCGGTGGCCGAAGGAGATGGACCTTCAAAGAATTGTGCGGGTCCATCATCATACGCCACAGTACGACTGACAATGGTAATATTTGTAATTAATTAATTATGTGATTATTTATATTTTAAATATTTATTTATTATATACTTTAATTTTATTTCTGTTTATTTTTGTTAAGGCTGATCGCGGTGAGCTTCCTCCGATGGTTAAAGTGATGGAGCAAACTCATCGGAGGAAGAATGGGACGTTTGTTACCGCTCAGGCGGAAAAACGTTCAATGCGTACAATGCCCGACTGGAAGAGATAGACGAGTCTGTCCAGTCTACGATGGGTCTCGAAGATTTCGATAGACTTTACGAGGAGGTAATTTTATTAGGTTTTTATTTTATATTATAACTTATTTTTAATTATAACTTATTTTAAATTATTGTTTTATTCTAATAACACTTTTATTTTTTAGGTTGCACCGAAGAAGAAAGGACGAACGATGGGTTTTGGATCCATCAAAGATGTCCCGACAGCTTGTTCGTCTTCTCAATATTCTTCTTCCTCGCCGGGTCCGTCTCATCCGCGTTTGACTGCTGAGTTGGAAGCTGCTAATGCCAAGATTGCGGAGCTACAGGGGCATGTCTCGTCATTGAGCGGTGTCTTTGACATCATTGCAGTGGATAATCCGACATTGGCCACTGCCTTGCAAAGGATTAATCGTCCTCCACCGCCTCCTACATCTCCCGATGCAACGCAATTCCACCAAGAGTTCGAAGATATCGTGAACCTAAGGACCCAAGAACCGCATGCGGATTAGCGTTTTATTTTGTTTTGTAACGGATAATTTTATTTTGTTTCGGATAATTTTCGTTTTATTTTCATTTCTAACGGATAATTTTATTTTTATTTATAATAATTTTGTAAAATTAAATTTTTTTTTTAAAAAAAGTTTTCATTCCCCGCTAAATAGATGCCAAATCGATGGTTAATTGGCATCGAATTAGCGTCGACAACTGATTCATTCGACGCTAATTCGCCGCTAATTTGGCGTCGAATTAGCATCGATTGAATTGTGTGTCGACGCTAATTCGATGCCAAATTACCTTCGATTTGGCATCTATTTAGCATCAGTTTAGCATCGACACATTTCGATGCTAAATCGACGCTACTTTAGCGTTGAATTAGCATCGAAATATTGTGTTGAATTAGCGTTGAATTTCCGACGCTAAATTAGCGTCGAATACCATTTCGACGCTAAAATAGCGTCGAAATAGCGTCGAAAATTGATTAGCGTCGACGATTATGCGTCGAAATGTTATTCGACGCTAATTCGACGCTAAGACAATTTAGCGTCGAATTAGCGTCGAATTATGCCGACGCTAAATCTGTGTTTTCTTGTAGTGTCTTCTTCTTACCATCACTCTGTTGGATCGTAAAGTTTCATTGCCAATATGGGCTTAATGGGCTAATTGCAATGTTAACTAAATTAAGAATTGAATGAGAAATTGGTTTGTTATTATGGGATTGGTTAGGGTCTCGGTTTGATTTAAGAGGATATAAAGAGCATATTCGGATTCGGTTTGGGATAAGATTGATCCTAACCCATCCATGGTCTTCTCCTCCTTGTATCATGCCACCTCCCTCTCTCTCCACCTTGTTGAACTGCTGCGAAATTTCCTCCACGTGAGAGAGATACTCGGTTCAACAAATGAACTCCTAGGCTATTTTTAACAAAGCCATAACTCATTATTGTTTTTAACGCTTTTGAAAACATTCAACAGCAAAGAAAAAATCACAACAACTCTCTCTTGTTCGATTATTAGTCCGAGTTAAACAGTAAGTTTCTCTCCGAGTTTTAGAAAGTTTAGTCGAGAGTATATCGTAGATATATGGTTCATAGATTCTAATACGAGTGTTGCGTATTAGTCTTAATCAAGATCGTATCCTGGGATTCATTATCGTACAAAACCGTCTCACTACGGGCGATATTTTGAATTAAGGAAAGAGAATTCGTTCTCGCTTTCTTGAATTCGTTATTCGGTTTATCGTTGTTATAGCAGATTAATTTCAGGGTCCCTACAGTCTTAATTCAAAATAAAATCCGAAACTGATTTAATCTGCTCTAACCTCGAAACGATTTCGATTCTAAAACGTTTCCGCGAAAAAGTTTGCGATTAGTAAACGATAAAAAGGTCTCCACAAACGCTTCCAAGCGAGTTTGTGATTCGTTCTAAATTGTCTTATTTCAAAATAAATTCAAACAGATTGAACCTGTCGAGCTTTCAAACGATTTCGGCGATCATAAAATATCTCCGCGAATACTTTCGAGTGAATTTGCGATTTGTTCTCCGATCATAAAAAACAATTCGCGAACGCTTTAAAACCGAGTTTGCGATCTGTTTCGTGATCAAACCCACCACGTCTCCGCGAATGCTTAGTAAGCGAGTTTGTGATTCGTTCTTGCGATCAATTCTGTTTCCAGTGAGTTTGCAATAATAACATAAAAGCTTCAGTTCTGTTTGATTAGTCAAACCGGATTTGAGTTTGATGTGTTAATTTGGCTCTGGTTTAGTTATCAAACCGTTTTGGTGTTGGTTCATTGGTCTGAGAAAATTAATCCGACTCTTGAATCTTCTTTTGTTATTGCTTTTGGTTTCTTGTGTCTTAAGCAATAGACAATCACCGGTTATAGTTTTTGGTTTGTTAACCAGTTCACTTCTGGTTTAATAATCACTTACGAGAGATTGTTGACATTATAATGTTTTGAATATTATAATCCAACTATCATAGCAATTATTCTAATTGTTTATATTTGCATAACGTTGACAATTTTTTTTAAAAGAAAAATATTGTTGAAACGTGTACTATTTGCATAAAGTTATAATTTTATTCGATATTAATTTGTGTGTTATTTTAAATCGAATATTAATTATCTCTTATTTTCTGTGTCATTAGATGGCTGGAAAAAATGATATGTGTGCTGTTGTAACTGAAACCAACATGGTGGAAGACAACCCGATTGAATGGTACTATGATACTGGTGCTACTACACATATCTGTTCTAATAAGACAATGTTCCAAGTTTACAAAAAGATTATGATGAACACTGAGGAAAAGCTGTTCATGGGGAACGAGTCTATGTCAAAGATTGAAGGGAAAGGCAAAGTGGTTCTGAGGCTGACTTCAGGACGTGACCTTCACCTTCATGATGTGAAGCATGTACCTGATATGAGGAAGAATTTGATCTCCGGATCGATCCTGAGCAAGCATGGACTCGCTGCGAATCTCGAGGCTGATGAACTTGTCATTAGGAAACGTGGGATGTTTTTGGGTAAGGGGTTTGTTAAGTGGGGACTCGTCAAATTGTCTGTATCGACAATCCTCCCGAAAGTTGGTTGTGTTGTTGTTTCAACTCCAATGAATGAAAAACCTCTTGCTTACTTGGTTGAGTCATTCGATACTTGGCATGAACGTTTGGGACATGTAAATTATAAAACAATTAAAAAAAATGAAAAATATGAATTTAATCCCAAAATGAAAATCAAGTAAAGAAAAATGTGAAGTCTGCGTTCAGGCAAAACTCACTAAAAAACCATCACCCCAAGTTGAAAGAACTACCGAACCTCTAGGTTTAATACACACAGACTTGTGTGATTTAAAGTATGTGCAAACTAGAGGCGGTAAAAAATACTTTGTCACCTTCATAGACGATTGCACAAGATTTTGTTATGTATACTTGTTACGTAGCAAAGATGAAGCGCTGGAAAAATTTAAAGAGTATAAACTCGAAGTCAAAAACTAGCTTCAGAAAACTATTAAAATAGTTAGAAGTGATAGAGGAGGGGAGTATAGTGAACCATTTAATGCATTTTGCAGAGAAAATGGCATTATACATCAGACAACCGCTCCCTACTCACCGGAATCTAACGGAGTTGCGGAAAGAAAAAAACCGAACTCTAAAAGAGATGATGAATGCGATGTTGCAAGAATCGGGGTTAGCCCAGAACATGTGGGGGGAAGCGCTGCTTACCACAAATTATATCCTCAACAAAATACCGCACAAAGTTACTGGTAAATCACCACAAGAACTTTGGAAACGAAAAGTACCTTCGTACAAATACCTTAAAGTGTGGAGGTGCCTCGCAAAAGTGGCAGTACCACCTCCGAAAAAGGTCACAATCGAGCCAAAAACCGTAGACTGTATTTTTATCGGATATGCACACAATAGTAGTGCTTATCGATTTCTGGTGTATAAATCAGATATACCAGACATACATGTAAATACAGTTATGGAATCAAGGAATGCATTATTTTTTGAAAATATATTCCCGTGTCTGTGAACAACGAGATGAAGCAAGCACTTCCGGTACTTCAGCAAATGAAGTTGAACAAGAGGATGAAGATGAACCTAGACGAAGCAAAAGGGCTCGTAAGGAAAAGAATTTTGGCGAAGATTTCTTAATGGCTTTTCTCGCGGAAGGTGAGCCAAGAACATTTTCGAAAGCTATGTCTACACCGGACGCTCCTTACTGGAAGGAAGCCGTCAACAGTGAAATGGATTCGATCCTGCAACATAATACTTATGAAATAACTGAGTTACCAGAAGGGTTTAAAGCACTCGGGTGTAGATGGATTTTCAAAACAAAAATATTAACCGATGGCGCAATAGACAAGTACAAGGCGAGACTTGTGGTGCAAGGATTCCGGCAAAAAGAAGGTTCGGATTTCTTTGATACCTATTCTCCGGTGACGAGAATAACTTCAATCAGATTGATTATAAGTATTGCAGCCTTACGAGACCTCGAAATTCATCAAATGGATGTTAAAACAGCCTTTCTAAATGGAGAATTAGAAGAGGAGATTTATATGAAACAACCCGAAGGGTTTGTTATCCCAGGACAAGAACACAAAGTCTGTAGACTTGTGAAGTTATTATATGGACTTAAACAAGCTCCTAAGCAATGGCATGAAAAATTCGACAATGTAATGATGTCTGATGGATTCATTATAAATGAATGTGATAAATGCATATACATCAAGATTACTCCAAAAGGTTACATTCTATTGGGCTTATATGTAGATGATATGCTCATTATTGGAAGTAATAAAGAGATGATCACACAAACTAAAAACATGCTCAAAGGAAAATTTGACACGAAAGACATGGGATTAGCGGACGTAATTCTAGGGATTAAAATTATCAGAACTCCCGAAGGAATCACTCTATCCCAAGATCATTAGGCTGAAAAGATACTCAATAGATTCAAGAATTATTCGAGTGGAATTGCAAAAACTCCAGTGGACCCTCAACTTCACCTGACAAAAAATTTGGGTGATGCAGTATCACAAGTAGAGTATGCAAGAATAATCCGGAGTCTAATGTACTTGACAAATTGTACTAGACCCGACTTGGCGCACTCAGTAAACGTACTTAGTCGCTACACCAGTAATCCAGGACATAAACATTGGAAAGCCATGACTAGAGTATTAAACTACCTACGTTATACTAAAAAACATGGCTTGCACTATGGTAAAGAACCAGCGGTTTTGGAAGGATACAGTGACGCAAACTGGATCGCAGACTCCAAAAACTCTAAATCCACTAGTGGATATGTATTTACACTTGGCGGTGCAGCAGTATCCTGGAAATCTTCCAAACAAACTCTGTTGGCCAGGTCGACCATGGAATCTGAATTTATAGCTTTAGACAAAGCTGCAGAGGAAGCAGAGTGGCTTCGTAATTTCTTGGAAGATATCCCGATGTGGGAGAAACCTGTGCCTGCAATACGTGTACACTGTGATAGCCAATCAGCTATAGCTCGGGCACAGAACAATCTATATAATGGTAAATCTCGTCATATCAGGAGACGACATAAAACCATTAGACAACTCATCTCAAACGGTGTAATCACGTTAGATTACATTAAGTCAGCAGACAACCTAGCGGATCCATTTACTAAAGGTTTGACACGAGATCAAGTTGCAAAATCATCAAAAGGAATGGGTTTAAGCCAACGACATAAGACGAAACTTGATGGAAACCCCACCTACCTTGATTGGAGATCCCATGATGTAGGTTCAAAGGGAAAACTAAATCAAGTAGAATCTACTAAAGAGCACTGAGAGACTAATGTCTTCTCCCAGTTCCTAGGATGATGTACAGTGCTTCCTGTATGTGCAGAGGATAAGCTAAAGCTTTTAATGATTTGAGACCATAACTTTGAGATATCAATGAAGTATTACAGGATACTTCTGCAAACAAAGTAAGTGGCAAATCACCTTGTGAGTGTGAAATGAGGTCGTTTCTAGGAGAATAGATGAAAGGCTATATTCTCTAACTTCACTCATGATTAACCAGGTGAGTTCAAGGCCAAAATGAACACAATAGAGAACTAAGTTCTACGGGAAAATGAAGCTGGGTTTTAGCTGTTGTCTCGGTTTACACTAACCTCCGGATGGTTCAAGACATCATGTTCACCATCTGGCCAAGTAAACCCGACAGATATTAACAATGAGTGGTTCAAGACTGAAAAATGTCACCATCTCAGATACAGTTAGTTTTCGCACATATTCTCAAAAGTCTGTCTAGTTTAGGTTATAGAGTCAGTCTAGTTGTCATATGTTTAGAGTCGTTTCTATTCATGTGGGGGATTGTTGGATCGTAAAGTTTCATTGCCAATATGGGCTTAATGGGCTAATTGCAATGTTAACTAAATTAAGAATTGAATGAGAAATTGGTTTGTTATTATGGGATTGGTTAGGGTCTCGGTTTGATTTAAGAGGATATAAAGAGCATATTCGGATTCGGTTTGGGATAAGATTGATCCTAACCCATCCATGATCTTCTCCTCCTTGTATCACGCCACCTCCCTCTCTCTCCACCTTGTTGAACTGCTGCGAAATTTCCTCCACGTGAGAGAGATACTCGGTTCAACAAATGAACTCCTAGGCTATTTTTAACAAAGCCATAACTCATTATTGTTTTTTAACGCTTTTGAAAACATTCAACAACAAAGAAAAAATCACAACAACTCTCTCTTGTTCGATTATTAGTCCGAGTTAAACAGTAAGTTTCTCTCCGAGTTTTAGAAAGTTTAGTCGAGAGTATATCGTAGATATACGGTTCATAGATTCTAATACGAGTGTTGCGTATTAGTCTTAATCAAGATCGTATCCTGGGATTCATTATCGTACAAAACCGTCACACTACGGGCGATATTTTGAATTAAGGAAAGAGAATTCGATCTCGCTTTCTTGAATTCAATATTCGGTTTATCGTTGTTATAGCAGATTAATTTCCGGGTCCCTACACACTCTTCTCTTTCATAACCGCTTCCTCCGCCGCAGCCATAACCAATTGTGCCGCAACAACCGCTTGCTCATTCATACACGCTTCTTCTTCTTCTTCTTCTTCTTCTTCTTCTTCTTCTTCTTCTTCTTCTTCTTCTTCTTCTTCTGTAACGACACTACGAACACTGACTCTTTCTCTAGTGATTCGTAAGGCAGGTAGTGCGAGTTTTATTTCTCTCATATCGGTTTCTTCATCGGTCCATTGATCATCGGTATCTTCTTTCTCTGCCTCGACATCATCCACTTTCATTTTCTCTGGATTACTCATTTTTAGTAATCCTACACAAAATGAAAATTATGATTCGTATATGATATTGAAGTTGTCTTTATATAGTTTTCTTGTGAGCCACGGTGGTTATGATCAAAGGGTCGTGTTTGTTCGATTGAGGTTTCTCTCCCGCCTTTTCGTTTGAAGATTTGCATCCGTTTGCGTTTAATCGCGTAAACTCACTGGGCTTTTATTGCACCAAAAGCCCATTATTAGCCCATAACTTGTTTGTGTCACAACATCTTTTGCTTGGGTAGATTTTATACAAAAGTTCATATACGTAATGGTGGGCAAAATATCCTAGGCGTGGGCGTTTCGGGTAACCATTCGGGTTTCGGTTCGGTTAATTCGGTTATCGGATTTTCGGTTTTAGGAATATAATACCCATTCGGGTATTTTTAAATTTTGGATCGGTTTCGGTTTGGTTAGTGTCGGTTATTGTCGGTTTCGGTTTGGGTTCCGGTTACACGAAATATTGATACTTACGTAATTTTTAGTCTAATTTGGTTTGATTAATTTATTTTTAACTCAAGTTTTCCAAAAAAATATAACAAAATGAAAATTCTAAATAATCTATCTAATTAAATTAATTATTTTAACCAAATATACCTACAAATCTCGAATCGACCGAAAAAACTATTAAAAAAACTAAAAAGATGCATAAATTATGTGAACATTATATCTAAATATATATAGTTAATTTTATGTTTTGTGTAATTCGGGTACCCGTTCGGTTTTCGGTTCGGTTCGGATTCGGTTTCGGTATTTCGGTTTTAAGAAAATGAAACCCATTCGGGTATTTTATAAAATTGGATTCGGTTCGGATAATTTCGGGTCGGATTCGGTTTGGTTTTTCGGTTTCAAACGTATATACAAAAGTATCTAAAACTCAAATATGTAAGAATGTTGAATAACAAATTGAAAACATAATCACCCACCCCTTTCAATTCATGATTATTCTATGAAGAAGAAAATTTCAATCCAAATATTTATGACCACAACTCAATCTAGCCTAAATGTATGATATCTCTAAATTGAATACATTACACATTACACCAAAGAAAATAAAAACTACAAATGGCAACAACACTTACTACACATAGTCAGCATAATTCTCGGTAACATTAATTCTTCGGAAAAAGACCAATTTTTCCTAACTCTATTATAAATTCAAGGTTAACTTAATAAGCCAAAATTAAGAATTCAATAATTAATGTGTTTGACTTTAAATTTTCTTAGAATCCGCTCCTAAAAGCAAAGCTTAGTGGCAACGAGCCTTCTTTGTCTGCAAAAAAATGTCCCAAAAAAATTACAAAAAGGAATAAATAAATAAATTTGAAAAAAATGAGAAAAGCCACATGCCGTCTTTAACAAAAAAAAGTTACCGTTGTGCCTTATAAACAGAAGCAAATCGTTTCCTTGATGATCCAACGGTCTTCTTAATCACTTAGCCGTTGCCTATTTTCCATATACAAACAAAATACACAAATTAAAGTTTCCTCCTTTTTTATTATTTTTATTTTATTTCTCTTCTCTCTCGCTTATTTCAATCCCCATTCTCTGACTCCTCCTGATTCCATTGCCATAAAGAGAGAAAGAGAGGAGAGAGAGAGAGAGAGAGAGAGAGGAGAGGAGAGGAGAGAGAGAGGAGAGAGAGTTATCTTCTTCAAGAACAATCAAATCAAGAAAAAAGATGGTTAATTCAGATGAGAACAATCGTAATATCGTCGTTAAACCCATTACAACGAATCTTCAAGGTAGTTAAAAAGAATCTGAGAATTTTGAGGTTTCAAGAACAGAGTATCTTAAAAAAATCTGATCTTTTTTTGATTTTTTTTTTGGTTGATGGGTTTTGTTAGATGAAACAAGAAGTAGAAATTTTGGAGTAGAGATGAAGAAGAGACAGAACAGAAGAGCATTAGGTGTGATTAATCAGAATCTCGTTACTAGTGCAAAAGCTTATCCTTGTGTTGTTGTCAACAAGAGAAGAGGCTTATCTGAGTAAAAATCACTAAACCCTAATCAATCTTAATTAAAGCTTGTCTCTTTAAATTCTCAATTTTGGGTTTTGATTGTTCAACAGGAAGAAGCAAGAAAGTTGTGAGAAGAAGAAGCTTGATTCATTACTTTCGTCAATTTCAAGGTTTGTAATAAAGTTGTAAAAAGTTTTTTTTTTTTTTTTTTTTTTTTGTGATTTGGTTTTGTTAGATCTGAGATTCTTTTGAATTTTTTTTAGCAGATCTCAAGAAGAGATTAAGAAGCTAAAACCAAGTGGTAATGAGTTTGGTGCTTGTATATTCATTGATGACGAAGCTACTACATTGGACCAGCCTATGCCTATGTCATTAGAGGAACCATACATTGAATCTGATCCAATGGTAAATTACTAAATTTAATTAATAACCAAATTTTGAAAGACTTTTTAGCTTTCTAATGTTTAGTTTCTGAATATTTTCAATTTTGATGATAGGAGGAAGAAGTTGAGATGGAAGATATAATAGTTGAAGAAGAAGAAAAAGAACCGATTTTGGATATCGACGTATACGATGCAAATAACTCTCTTGCGGTTGTTGAATATGTCGAAGATCTATACGAATTCTATCGTAAAACCGAGGTAACTTGATCTCATTAGTCTTTTAAACTCTATGAAGCAAGAATTTGAATTTTTATCTGAGACAGTTTCTTGGTAAATCTGCAGAGATTTAGTTGTGTACCACTAGATTACATGGCGCAACAGTTTGATATAACCGATAAAATGAGAGCGATACTTATCGATTGGCTCATCGAGGTACAAAGATCTTTCCTTTGAAACTTAAATGTTAATGCATTTTTTATTTTTAGAGGCTAATTTGGTTTAATGTATGTTTCAGGTACATGACAAGTTTGAGCTAATGAATGAGACATTGTTTCTAACAGTGAATCTGATTGATAGATTTTTATCCAAGCAAGCTGTCGTAAGAAAAAAGCTTCAGCTTGTTGGTTTAGTTGCATTGCTATTAGCTTGCAAATACGAAGAGGTTTCGGTACCTATTGTCGAAGATTTAGTAGTCATTTCGGATAAAGCTTATACGAAAAACGACGTTTTAGAAATGGTATTAACCACAACACTTAAAAGCAAAAAAACCCTTCTTGCTTTTGTTTACAATACTAGAGATTTGTACATTGTTCTGATTTCAACAAACTTCTGTTTGCAGGAGAAGATTATGCTTAATACATTGCAATTCAATGTATCGTTACCGACGCAATACCCTTTCTTGAAGAGATTCCTCAAGGCAGCTCAATCAGAAAAGAAGGTAAACACGTATTCATTACATTACAATCATTAATAAACACTTATGAATTACTACAACTAATCTTTGCTTAATGAAACAGCTTGAGAATTTGGCGTCTTACTTGATCGAACTTGCGCTAGTAGACTACGAAATGGTTCGATATGCTCCATCATTACTAGCCGCTACAGCAGTGTACACAGCTCAGTGCACAATCCATGGCTTTAGTGAATGGAACAGAACTTGTGAATTCCACAGTCACTACTCAGAAAATCAACTCATGTAAGTTTTAAACTAAAAGAACGATTTTTCATCGAATTTCATCCTTAAACACAAAGGGTACCTTTAAAAGACTAATCTTTGTAACTAAAAGAGCGATTTTTCTAATCGAATTTGTGTGTATTGTTTTTGCAGAGAAAGTTGTAGAAGAATGGTGAATTTGCATCAGAAGGCTGCAACTGATAAACTAACAGGGGTACATAGAAAATATAGCTCCTCAAAATTCGGATACATAGCAAAAAAATATGAAGCTGCACACTTTCTTGTGTCAGATTCTCATAAGCTATATATAACAATGAGTGGAAAATAGTATAGCCACTTACATTTTTTCCCTCTCATTTTTAGTTACAGAATAACAAAAACAAGTTTCATAATTTGATTTGTAATTTCAACTCTTTTTCTTCTTTATTGATATTCTCAGCAATAAAACTCCTCTAATCAAATACTAGTGATCATCATTCTTATATTACTATTTCATGAAAAAATTCACAAATCTTTGTCAATAAACAGATTCTTAAAATATGAATATAACTTTCATCTAACTAAGAACGTAAGATTGAAAAACATTAAACATGAGCAACCAAAAACTAGGGGTGGGCGTTTCAGTTTAATTTCGGGTTCGGTTTATTTGGTTTTAGTAAAACTCTAACCAAAGCCAACCAAACTTAGTTCGGTTCGGTTTTAATTCGGTTCGGTTTAGTTCAGTTTGGGTTAAGTTTGGTTCGGTTTTATTTAAACATAAATCATAAGTATTGTATTGTATCTAAAAAAAATCAACATAACTCATACATATTGTAGGTTAGCTTTTAATACATAAATCATACATAAATTATACTAAAAAAATCAACATAAATCATACGTATTGTTTCTATATTACTATTAAACATAATTAACTAATAAGTGAAATAAATATATTGGGTTGTCGGTTCGGTTTGGTTCAAAACCGAACCGAACCGAACCATTTGGGTTGAAGAAAAACTCATCCAAACGGTTTGTGTGTAGACTTTGGTTCGGGTTGGGTCGGTTTGGGTTCGGTTGGATCGGGTCGGGTCGGTTCGGTTCGGTTAAAATGCCCATCCCTATCAAAAACTATTACACCTAATACAAAACGTTGTCGTTTTCACTCTATGTTATACATATATATATCTCCCACCTAACTCTTTTTTCATATCTTCTCTTAAAAAAGCAAACTTTGAAAATTCTCAGAATCTCACGATCATGGCGGCGACAACAAACTCATTCCTTGTCGGAAACAACACTCAGATCCCTACTTTAAAACCCAAATCCACTTCTCAATCCCTCCTCCACTTCCCAAAACCAACCACCGTGAACCTCGCCGGAAAATCCAAACCCACCGCGGTTAGATGCGTCGCCGCAACGACCCATGTTCAAGACGGAGCTAGATCCGGCTCCGTCGGATCACAAGAACGCGTTTTCAACTTCGCGGCGGGTCCGGCGACTTTACCGGAGAATGTTCTCCTCAAAGCTCAGGCCGATCTGTACAACTGGCGTGGTTCCGGCATGAGCGTGATGGAGATGAGCCATAGAGGGAAAGAGTTTCTCTCGATTATACAAAAAGCTGAATCGGATCTTCGGAAGCTACTTGAGATTCAATCGGAATATTCCGTTTTGTTCTTACAAGGAGGTGCAACGACTCAATTCGCTGCTTTACCGTTAAATCTCTGCAAATCTGAAGATACGGTAGATTTCGTAGTTACTGGTTCTTGGGGAGATAAAGCTGTGAAAGAAGCGAACAAGTATTGCAATACCAATGTGATTTGGTCTGGTAAATCTGAGAAATACACTAAAGTTCCAATTTTTAATGAGTTGGAACAGAGTATGCACGCCAAGTATTTGCATATATGCGCCAATGAGACTATCCATGGAGTTGAATTCAAAGATTACCCTGTTCCTAAAAATGGGTTCTTGGTGGCTGATATGTCTTCGAATTTCTGTTCGAAACCTGTCGATGTGTCGAAATTCGGAGTGATTTACGGCGGTGCACAGAAGAATGTTGGTCCTTCCGGTGTTACGATTGTGATAATTCGTAAAGATTTGATCGGTAACGCTCGAGATATCACTCCTGTGATGCTTGATTACAAGATACACGACGAAAACAATTCGTTGTATAATACGCCTCCTTGTTTCGGGATTTACATGTGTGGTTTAGTGTTTGAAGATTTGTTGGAGCAAGGTGGATTGAAAGAAGTGGAGAAGAAGAATCAGAGGAAAGCTGATTTGCTTTACAATGCTATTGAAGAAAGCAATGGCTTTTTCAAATGTCCTGTTGAGAAATCAGTTAGGTCTTTGATGAATGTGCCTTTCACATTGGAGAAATCGGATTTAGAAGGCGAGTTTATTAAGGAAGCGGCGAAGGAGAAGATGGTGCAGCTTAAAGGTCATAGATCAGTGGGAGGTATGAGAGCTTCTATTTACAATGCTATGCCTTTAGCTGGTGTTGAAAAGCTTGTTGTTTTCATGAAAGATTTCCAAGCAAAACATGCTTGATTATGTTTTTGCCGAATGCGAGTAGTCTTTAAAGGGTTTGTTTTCTGTTTCTGCATTTTGATAAGCTTGAATGCTTAGGATTTGGTTCTGTTTTTGGAAACTTTCAGTAATAATGTTTAGGATTTATTACACTCGAAGGTACTTTTGGCAAGAGTTATAATGGGTAAAGATACTTAGATGTTTTACCGTACTTTCACCATACTTTCTCCATCTCTTTAGCAACATTCTGTCCGAATTGCCCCTGGCTTAATCGGGTTGTGTGACTAAATTTTGTTGCAATTAGTTACAAATTAATGGTTGTAAATCTTTTTGGTTTCATATGTGTGCATTGAGATTGCCTCTTTCGTACGGAAGAGGGATAAGAGAAGAACTGAACAACTTACAGAAACCCTAGTATCCATCTTTTTGCCTTTATCTCATTTTTACCATGGGCGACCATTGTTTCGTGGTATGTGGTTCCTGGCGGCATTCCGACGAGTCTGGGTGCTGGGATTTTTTGGTTGACAAACTTCGGATGACTCGAGTTGTTTTCCTGACGCCTCAGATGAAGCTACAAGAACTTTCAGATATGGTTGCTTCCGAGTTTGGTATGCAAGATTGTTCACCACCCGTCCTCAGTACCTGGCCTCCGACCGTTGGCGAGCCTTCAATAAGGCCCCCTGTTTTGCTTACCTCCGATGGGTCTGTATTTTATTTCCGTAACTGTCTAAGCTGGAACAGAAACTTCAATCTTTATGTGACATTCGATTCTCCGTCCGTGCCCCCTGATGATTCTGTTTGTAAAACCCCTCTTCAACCCCGGATCCACAATGATGTTAAATCCTTTTCTAAAATCACTGAAACATTAGATTTCGAGTGTTCGTCACCCGTGTTGCGTACTGTTGGGTCCAAAACGAAAACAACATCGTCTAAGCAACCTTGTTTTGAAACCTCAAATTCTCCCCATATTGTGGATACAACCCCTGCTTCAGTTAACAAGCGTCAGCGCTGTGGAAAACTTAACATGGACTCCGTTTCATCAGTCAGTCGTTCGGGTCCCCCTGGACATATATCACTGGATGGATCTGATTCTGGTTTCCCTATACAGGAGGAACCACCGCCCCTTTCACAGACGACATCTGATAACGAAGCATTCTTAGCGGAGGTTGAGGACGTTGAAGCAAGGTTAAGTGCGCAACATTCTCGTTCCGACATCAACTCTGCTTTCATTTCTGACGAAGACCTAGAGCTTGGCTCCCTTGAGGGCGATGATGATGGTGTTGTTCAACCACGAGGCTATCAAACGGAGTTTTGGGAAAATTTGTTAAGCGGCGACTTTGGTGGATCAAATGCTGATGAGATATTTGAGGCTGGTCATGGACCTAACAAACATAATTTGGTTAGGAAAGTTGGATTACATAAAACACCCCAGTATGGTGGAAGGAAAACAGAGGCATCTTCAGCCAAGAACTCCACTAGAGACGGTTCACCGGGTATGAATGGATCCCATTCAACAGCCAATGTTCGTCCCCCTAATGTGTGGATTTCCCCGGGTGGTTAAGGAATAATGGATGCAAAACCTATAACATTTCCCGACCCTAGGGATCCTGATGAAATAGATGATGAAGCATTTGACCTCCCACCTCTTGTTGATGACACTGAGTACGAAAGCCTCCAGATCCCATATTTGGATGTAGATCCTAATGGTGAAAAACTTTATGTTGGGAAGGTTTATGCAAACAAAGAAGATTACCAAATTGCTTTAGCTATTTATACAATTAAAGAACAGTTTCATTTCAGACAAACAACCACTAAGAGAAACTATTTTGTACTTACTTGCGTTCACCCGCATTGTGATTGGAGGATCTTAGTTGTGCAGAAGAAAACGAACTCCAATTACGTTCTCAAGAAAGTGGAAATCGAGCATACATGCGATCTAGACACTCGTAATGGTTACAAAGGGAAGGTTACATCAGATATTATTATTGGGGCTTATAAAGATAAATTTTCAAATTCGGGTAGTTGTCCTAGCCCTAAAGAGTTACAAGGCATGGTGCTTCAAGATTTGGGCGTTGTTTCCTCCTACATGCAATGCTGGAGGGCCAAACTCAGAGCAATTGCGGACGTTAGGGGCCAGGACGAGGAGTCATTCTCAGCTCTGCCTAATTATTTTCGTCGTCTCAGACTCTCTAATCCTGGTACTATCACTCACTTGGAAACTGAGAAAGATGAGGACGATATGGACAGATTTTTATACTCCTTTTTGGCCTTTGGAGCTTCTATTTCCGCGTTCAGGCATCTACGCAGAGTCATTGTTCTAGATGGGACTCATTTATTTGGGAAGTATCAAGGTGTTTTACTCACTGCTAGTTGTCAAGATGCTAACTTCTAAGTATTTCCTATGGTCTTGGGGGTAGTTGATAGTGAGAATGATGCATCTTGGACTTGGTTCTTATCTAAGCTCGAGCGTATCATTAGGGACAACCCTACTCTTACTATTATATCTGATAGGCACCAGTCCATTTACAAAGCTAAATCGCAGATTTACCCAAAGGCTCATCATGGTGCATGCTTGGTCCACCTCCAACGTAATGTCAGATCTAAGTACAAAAACAGTGGTCTAGCCGAGCTTGTTGGATTTGCTGCTTCCGCGTATAGGGTCGGTGGGTTCCGTCATTTCTACAACCAAATTTGGGCAGCGAACAAAGATTGTGGCGCTTGGTTGCAGCGGATTGGTCCAGGGCACTTGTCCAGGGCGTATTTCACAGGCAATCGATATAATCTAATGACGAGCAATATAGCTAAATCCTTGAACAAAGCTCTTTTACTATGCAGGTCCTATCATATCCTTGATCTTCATAAATTCATACGTTCATTGATGAGTCGATGGTTTGATGCTAGGAGGAGGAAAGCTAATCTGGCCACTTCCTCAGTCCCACCTGAAGTTGACAAACTTCTGACTAAAACCACGAAGGCTATTAAGGGGGTCAAAGTCAACAGCTTTGGCGATTGGACAGTGGAGGTTATTGGTAAGTTTAACGAGAGGCACAAGGTTGACTTGCTTAACAGGCAGTGCACTTATAGGGCTTATGATAAGCTTGGCACTCCTTGCTGGCATTCTTTACTAGTTGGAAATAGTAAGGGGGTGTCTCACACCACTTTATGCCAATCATGGTATAAGACTCCAACATGGGTTGCTATATACGCTGGCACCATACACCCCGAATTGGATGCTCAGGATGAAGATCCAGCTGAAGTGAATAATACCATCCACATTTTACCCCCGTTCATCCAACGCCCCACGGGCCGTCCCAAAGAAGGCCGCTACCCATCAACTGGAGAAATAAAAGTATGTCAGTCTACCCTTGCCACATCCTAACTTAGTTAATGCTACCTTATTTAATCTCCCTCATGCTTTACTCATTATCACACATAGGGACCCAAAGTGCCCAAGAAAGAAGCTACCAACCGTTGTGGAAAATGCAACCAAGTAGACCACAACAGGACCACCTGCAAGAATCCCATCCCTCAGGAATAGGAGTTCATTTTCTCCTTTATTGCCTTGCTTTTAATTTAATTTTCAGAATTACGAGGCTAACTACCGCCCATGATATTCTCTTTTCCATGGTCGGGCAATGATGGTCGGTAGCTAGTGTTTCAGCCTACAACCTTTTTACCTTGGTTTACGATCTTACTCTAAGACTTTTATCTATTTTTCAGATGTATGGAATGAACTAACACAATGTCGTCAACCTTTTGCTACCCATTCAGGTTGTTAACTTTATTTATTTTGCTTCCCTACCCATCCAGTTTATGTTGGATTCTTGTCCATGGTTACCCATTTATGTTCGCTAAATAAATGGTTGCCAACTACTTGTTCCAAACGATAACTCTAATTTACAACAAACATGAAACTCTAATTGTAAAAATTACATACCTCACAAATCCTAACATGCCCCCTATCATGATGTTCATAACATGAAGGAGGTTTCATAAACCCACAATATGGAAAGTCAAACACATATGAATATTCTACAACGTTTGTAGACTTAAAGGCAGAAATATTACCTACTAGTTTCTCGCCCTTTCCTTGGATTTCTTCAAATGCGTTCTTCCCATAACAATCATACAACCAGCCCAGCCTATGGGAAGCCCGTATTTTCTTACCCACACAAACTTCTAACACCAACAAAGCTAATGTTGACTGCCCATCCAATGGGAAATTCTTTTCTAGTAGCTTTATTGAACCAACTACATCATACTCGTTTGTTGCAAGTCTTATTGCCTCGTAGTATATAGTCGTGGGATTCTCTGCTTCTAAACACTTCTTAAAGAAGTGTCGCCATACGCCATTAATACATATATTCCCAACTTCATCACATACTTCCCCGATTGCAGCACCACGAAGCACTTTCTTGGAGAATGCCAAATCTCGACCTTTCCGACCACTTGCAACAAACATCCCAAGATCTTTACACGACCTTCTTCATATCTTCTCTACTATAATTGTTAAAACATCGATGGGAATTATAGGCAAATCACCCATCATGGTCTCTCACCAACACACCTCTACCACCTCGCATATGATTCAAGCAAATAAAAATGGTAGGAAAATGTCTCAATTATTACTTCTCATTAACCCTACCCACCCTTACAGTTGGTTGTTGGGCAGTAAATTCCAGGAATTTATTGCACAACTTCCCTGTTGCCATGTCTACGTTTATCTGGATAGGTTTATATGGTAATGGATCTTACATTTTTTTCAACAGTTGTTTAACCATTGCCTCTTGTCCTTGGCCATGTGTAGGTTTATAGGAAGAATGCTTAATATCCAAATACAAATACAGTGTATTATAGATCTTGTCACTAGACATCAACGCTTAATCGTTGGCCATTACTCTGGTCCACAATACAAATATACTAAACTTAAGACAACAACATTATCAAATCCAAATTAAACACGACCAAGCACAATTCTTCAATTCTCACATTGTATAGCATCCACCAATAACCTCTATGACATCCTCCATACAACGATAGATAGGTACCAAACCACACACTCCTTGCATCTTTCACCATTGTGATCTCCACAGTAGGCATGAATTTGCCAACACTCAGGGAAATCTTCACAATACCAAATCCGTTTATACGTATTTGCGAGCCTCGGATTAACCGCATAGATCTGGTCAACAATCTTCACACCTATTTCCTCTATATCTGCAAACTTAAACTTTCGATTGAGCTGCTGTTCATCCTCCGTACATTTCACCCCAGCACAATGCCTCAGCAATATGAACATTAGACTTGCTTCTGGATAACAGTTTTTCACATCTTTCATAATATACAAAGTGGCATCCAATTCCCCTACATTAAATGCTAGCCTAATACTCTCAACATATAGGGCATAAGTATGGTTTTCCCTAACTAGGTTTCGGAACAAACTGTTATACCTTGATTTCAGATCGGACCACCAGGCAAAATCATTCCGCCCTTCCAAACAGAGTTTTGTCAACGCCACCTCCGACAGTGCAGCTTTCTTTAGTTCAGGAGCAGCACGAAGAAATGCCTTCAAATTCTCCAATCCTTGCTCAGCAACAAATCCAGCAATCCTATTCATAACATTTTCGCGGTCTTCTTTGTCTTGCCTGTAATTATTAACCAACCTCCTTAGAGCCATCTCTTATAGCTCGCACTCGTATATTCACCGGCCTCTGTTTTAGACAACCCTTATCTTTTCCTTTTAATAAACCCTTCCTCATAATATATGTCCTTTTATGTTCTACAAATACATTAAAAGAATTTCTTTTCAACTAGGCGGCAAAAATCTCGCCCAAATAAATTCTAATTTCCAAATGAGCGAAAATTCTCTAAATTACATTCTGCAGCCATGGTCTACAGGAATCAAACACCACAATACGTTGGACACGTTCCCATGGTCATGATAATCACATCCTATTATAACCCAAAAAACCCCTCTTACATATACATATATGACCACACATACTTAACCATTATATATCATCCAACAATTTTAAAAACACATGTCAACGATTTTAGTAAATCATTCCAACGCCAACACCAACAACAATTACAAGACACACTAAACACACGCATACAATCCGGTGACCAGATTTACAACCTTCTACTTCGGCTTCTAATCTCAGTAACTCCTTCCCCACTGCTTCACCAAGTTTCGCCTGATCTTCTAAAACCAAAGCTAGACGATGATTAACATTCTCCATTGCTTCCTCCACCCTTCCTATTTTCTCAGAAAAATTAAGTATCTCTTCATGCAACCCATCGTCCACCCACTTGAATATGTGGTTATCATTGCTTAACTGGGAATCATTTGATAAAAAAACTATAAATAATCACTTCACATACCAACGAATTAAGAATCTATTTCAATTAAAACCAATTAATTAAATGACGCACCTTATTCGTTGCAGCAAAATCACACCTATGATATCTTCGGCAAGGATTCCAGTCGGTTTTGGAGATTTTCACAATGATATTGGACCCGCACCAACACCTACTAGAAACACCTCTCACAGTTCCTCTTGACCTACTTCTCGATCTTCCATTTGAATCATCTGTCAAATTACTCATGCCCATTTTCACAAATTCTTACGCCTTCTTTTTCCTACCAACCTAAATTTGCCCCTTTGTGCGTCAATCTTAGGGTTATAAGTACACACCATCTCTGACTCCATATAAGGACGTTATTTATTATTGTTTTTTATTTTTCTTTCCCAAGGGATCCATTTTTTCCCCAACGCTTTTGTTCTCATCCATCCACCATCCTTATCCACCACTAACCATCCACTACAACACCCCAAAAACATTTTACCTGTTCGTGCAATGTTTATCTATAACATACGTTTTCCTGTTATTCCCGCTTTTATCCCATGGAAGTAGTGTTTCAAACACTGCACTTAATGCGTTTAATTGAATGAACACTTCTAAATTGTATTCGTAACTATTCAGAGGCCTTTCAACGGTTATTTTGGAAATATCCAATGAATTAAATCAACACTGGACGATTCAATGAACACTCCCCATTACTGGTTCAAACGGATATGACCATTCATTGTATTTGCCCACTTTTTTGGATTCTAAACGTCCTATATATGTAGAATTACATAAGCACACCATTTCAACCCTACTTCCAATATCATCTTCAATTCAATTGCAACTTCTCCCAACATGATTTCTTATTTGTTTGCTTTTCTTCTTCCTTTTCTGTTTTTTTTTCTTTTGCGGAAAAAAAATTCTAACAAACCAACCATATCTCTCAACTCTTTGCCTAATGATATTCTAGAGGAGATATGTGCACTTGTTGGATCTTCTTCCATTTCCGACATGAATAATCTACATCTTGTGTCCAAGGCTTTCAAAAATTCTTGCAACAAAGGATGGGTTGTAGAAAGACTCACACTTCGTGATGTTCCATTCCTTCTATGGTTCCCTCATACTTTCGAAACATTTTCCAACTTCTTCTATCGGTGCTTAAGAAATGGGAATCCGGAGGCTCTATACCGTAAAGGTGTCTACAAAATTTTTGATTTAGGTCAATATGTGCTCCGTCTAGATGACCAAGAAGAGATGATGGGATGGCATATTTAGCTAAAGCTTCAAACAAAGGGAATCAAAAAGCTTGATATGTCTATGGCATGATTTGCATTGCACAAGGAGAAACAAAAGTGGAAGGTTTACAAGTTTTGTCTTCGTTATTCAAATCCATGATGTCAACGACCATGGAGGAGATGGCAAAGCTTCGACAAAGTGTTCGTGATGATATTTGGTGGGGTGGAAGTCAGAGGATGAGAGTTCTCAAAAATAGTTACACTTATGGAGGTTGCGATTGCAATGGTGGAACGAAGAACTTTTTAAACAGCAATTCTGCTTGGAATGATTTTGGTATTAACAGGGACATAAGTACTTCTTCTACTTCGTTTTGTGAGATTTTTTTTTGAGATTTTGAAATTGATTTGTTTTTACAGTATGTTTAAGTTGTTTTTGGGAATGATGTTTATTACTCTATTTTGTATTTGTGGATTTACTTGTTTGCATTTCCGCTACAACCTATATTATCTCCGCTACAACCAATCACACAAAATGGAGAAACTACTCCTATCCACCATATTATGTCCACATACATCATTACATCGAAACCATTAGGAAGACATAAAACTATGTATCATGACTCAATACAATAACACACAAGTCGAAATCAAACAATTCCGTTATAATCCTATCCACCATATCATGTCCACAAACATCATTACATCGAAACCATTAGGAAGCCATAAAACTAACAGACTATAATGTACCATGGCTCAATACAACAACACACAAGTCGAAATCAAACAATTGTCTTACTGGCCGACATAATCCTACAGCAAGAACCACTTATGTTAAAAACATCATTCAACTATCTTCATTCTTCATTCTCCGTGCCGTTATCAACCACCTCTTCAATCTCTGGGTACAAAGGGACAATTATCTCCTGGAATAGATCCATTGCATAGCATTTCCTAAACTCCAATACAATTTTCTCATCCACCAAACTCGTACCATCTGGGTTGCCATTTAGATGCAGCTCCATGTAT
The DNA here is from genome assembly GCA_963576765.1 of Draba incana. Taxonomy (NCBI): domain Eukaryota; kingdom Viridiplantae; phylum Streptophyta; class Magnoliopsida; order Brassicales; family Brassicaceae; genus Draba; species Draba incana. The sequence goes on along the minus strand of OY755212.1, from coordinate 4,473,745 downwards.
TTAATTGCTATAGGTCCACATGAACCAGCAAGTTTGTCTTGGTACGCATTCTCTACTCGCTTATACCCAAAAGGTTTAACTCCGTGTTTCTGTGATAGCTCAGCCCCGCAAAACCTGTCTAGAATGTGAGGTAACATCTTCAAGACAAGAGCCAAAAGCTCACCCAGCACCTTTGGCTTATACAAATAATGTGATGAATCAAACACCTCAACTGACCAAATGTTGAAATGTATGGGAAGGCCGACCCAATGTTTATCTTCCAAACACATTGGCAGATACACTGTTTTGATATCTTCACACCACTTCCGGCCTTCACTACAAACATACTTTTCAATACTCACACCCCAACGTATTCTTTTCTTATTTAGCGCCTTATCAAAAGACCTATACTTCCCTTACAAGTAATTAGCAAACCATGGTGACACAAACTCCGATTGTTCGTGTTCAAGTACAGCAGCATGCCTTTTCCTAAGCATCAACAACAAAACTTCCATGTACTGCAAACAAACACTTATTATTAAAAACCCTATCATGAATTATTCATATTTAAAATACAATCGCTACAACTCACCGTCGTTGACACCCATTCTGTTGGTTTGGTAAGATTTAACAAGAACTTGCTATTAACAACATACCCTTCTTCTGTAACATATTCCCTGTATTACATAAACTGTTAGTGTAAACATTAATTTCTTCCTACAATTTTTCCTACTTCAATTTTACTACTCAACACTTACACATTTCTGGGCACGCGTTAAGTGTGGCAGCAAAGAATGAATAATCAGCTTTGTCAACTGATGGCAATAGGTCCATACTTTCCCTTCTCTTTTTCGTCCTAAAATATTTAACCAAGGATAGTTCTGTTAGCGATGGATTACACCGATATGTTCCCCGTACTGGCGACGAATCACTTAACTCAACTGGATCTTCTACCTCTTCATCCTCATTCTCATCACTACTATTTTCGAGAACTAGGTTTTCCTTCACAACTTGTTCAACTATCTTACCTAGTCCCTTACACGCTTCACGCAGATCTCTTTTCTCTTTCTCAATTTCCTGCAATTTTCCATAATTACTATACAACACTTTCTAACACACTCGCACAAAATATATATTATAAATTACAACTCACCTTCCTTGATGCTTCGTTGTAACCAGTTTTAAATTGGCCCACATCTTCGCCTTCCTCCACCTTCTCCACAAGTCCACCCTGCAACACTTGCCAATTATACCAATTCACAGATCATTAACAATACATACCAAATATTGTCATTTCCTAACCTGGTCCACATTTGAATTATTTCTTTCTTCATTATCTGCACGTACGAGATTATCAGTCTCCTCCCCGCACACCTTTCCATCCATCCCATCCTATCCAATTAAGTGTATCCACCTTATTCCTCAATAAACCATCCACATTACACATAAGTTTGGGGAAAAAAACACACCTCCACAAGTCTTGCTTCGTCTATAATATCCACTCCACCACCTTCTTCACAGTCAGCACCAGTATGCACAACCTTCTCATTCATTTATAGCATTATTATATTAATTTCTCTAATCAAACACTTAACCAATTCATAGGACAATAATTGACTGCCCTAAGAAATACCTCTTTAATATGCGCTTCTGATTCCTGCTTATTCCCTATTCCGACCACACCAACCTGACCACACACAACCAGCAACACACTGTTAAACACCATTTCCATCACCTATAAACACCACAAATTACATCATACCTCAATGTCTTGTAACAACTCAACCATTAATTTATTTCCTACTCGTTCCAAAAATCCTTCATTTACAACAGCATCCTTACCCATATCATTCCATTTGTCATCCTGAATAACGAACCATGCCATCATACTCTCATAATAAAATAATAAACGAAACCCATTGAATATCAATCACTATCCCATTACACAAACCTCATCATCATTCCCAACAGGCTCCCTGCCTTCCTCATCACTCATTTCTTGTGAAGGATGTGCACAAGCAGCGGGAGGATCATACACATCCATTAAATCCTGACCATACGATTTTATCCACAAATTATATCATATTTTGCCGTTTTCCCAAATAGTTGTGTTTACAATACTTACAAGTTTTCTAGCCGATTCCTTCTTCCTTAATTCCGCTCCAACAACACTGCACACATTCTCTTCCTGTGTTCATGCCACAAACCAATTAACTGTCACAACATAATTGTCACAATCTACACCAGAACAAACTAACCACACTTACACTCTCTGGCTTTCCTAAGCTGTCATCATCCAAATTACCATCCACGTGTTCCTCAAATTCCTGTCAACAACAATATGTGGCCAATTAGGCAAATGAAAAAAATATGTGGCCAATGTAAATCAAACAAACATTACCTCATCTAACGTTCCAGCATATGTAGTTCCTCCCCCCTCCCCTTTCCTACATTTCCTTCTAACTGACCTTGGTAAACTTTTTGAAAACTTCCCAAAACTCCTCTTCCTCCCAGATTATTTTCTCCTCAGCCTTTCAATCTCTTTACTTTGGTTCTTAATCTGCTTCACTAATTTTGACTTCAAACAATCTATCTGATTTCCAACCCACTTCCCATCTCATCATCCTCCACTTCTTTTGGTTTGAAGTAACTATCAACCTTACCTTGTTTCCTAGTTGACACAGGTTTCTTGATTTTCTTCCCTTTCCTCTTCACTATTTTTTTCTTACTCTCACTTTCTTCACACATATTAACCCCTTTCCTGTTTACAACATGTTTTTGATGCTCCACGCCTGCCATTTTTGGCTCATACGCAACAACCTCTGCAGCAGCTACACCCCCGGGCCACATTTCCTTACTGAACACAGTACTATCACTTATTAATCCTTGCATGTACATTATATTCCTGTCTCGAACTTCATCGTCTCATTCACCCCAACAGTCATAACCAACTAGCCCAATCTCACATACAGGTTCCACGGATAGCTACATCAAAACAAATAACTCAACATTATCATCCAACATACACATGCATACTTAGTTTCAATTTAACAACATAACCAAACACATCAGACAACTTACCTTCGGGTTATTCTCAATTTGTAGAACATCATTCATTGTTAACGTTGTAAGTTTGGGTACACCAATAAATGAAGAATCCATAAAAGTCTCTTTTCCATCTGCATTTGGGACTTTGGACAACAGCAAGGGGATGGTCTTGTAGGCAAGAAATTGCAAAACAAGTGGGAACCCTTGCAGTCGGAAAGAATGTTGCTGACACTTCTACCTATATCCTTCAACAAGATCAGGACATTTCTTGGTTGGCTGCAAAAGAGGTCGCATTGTTCCAATGGTCATGAGGGATGACTCCCTTCCCCATGGGAAGTTCAGGAAACCATCAACATCATGCAACATCTGAACGTACTTAGGGGTAGGTCTGTTGATCTGGTGCGTCCCAATAAGTACCCCATCCACTAGAATTATTAGTGCAATTGCTAACTTTCTCCACCCTGGCATCTCTAAATCCGTCTTTAACATCTCTCCTAAATCACCCAGGGTTGTATTCTTGTCTCCACCTATGATAATTTGCCATATTTCATCAGTCTTCACATTGAACTCTGGCTCAACATAGGGCTTGTATCCCGAAGGGAAATCCCCACAGTCCAAACTAGTTAATAACCTAAATTCAGTGAGAGAAAAACGGAAAGGCTGACTAGCGAAAACCATCCACAATTCGTACTTCTTTTTTGACAATAGTTGTCGGCATATTAGAGCATGCAATAGTTTGGAAGAAATAGGGGTCCGGTTAACCGGCAAATCGAACAACACGCCTAACTTCGACTCCCTGATTTTCATAAACTCAGGCGTTCCTTCAAGGGCATCTCTCACAAACGTTATCAGATCTGGTTTCGAATAAACGTTTAGCCGCGAATTAGGATACATATCTGTCTTGAAGAGTCTACTCGGAAGGCGTGCATCAACAACAAGGCGTTCACTTGCATATCCAGGGATTTCAATATTACAGATTTTCGAAAATTTAAGTCATACAAGTATCGGTAAAACCCTAGTATTCGCAAAATCCACTAACCCATACCATCGCAATCTTCGTCACCGTATTCAACCATATTCTTGCCCGGAAATAAACAAATCACCAACTTAACCGCCGGATTTCGTCTCTCAGTCGTCTTCACCACAAGTCACCGACAATAATTTGTTTCTTTTACAGTTTTCGTAAAAAAAAATTATAATGGGTAGCGAAAGAGTAAATCAAGTAGTCTAGTTCGAGGACCACTTAGTAAATAACCACCCAACAATTACACCAAAACAATTGAATACCTATTTTGTAAGAGAAGTTTAACAAAGTACCTATGGGTGTAAATAACCCTAATGTTTATTAGCAATGTATCAAAAATCAGGATTGTTTAACAATAAAGAGCTTTGTTATATGGAGTAGTGATGATAATTTTGATGATTCCTTCCTCATATTCTCGTTTTAGTGTTTAAATTGTGGTATTGTCTCTCTGTAAGCAACATCAACATTTCGAAAGAGCTCCGTGGTAGCATCTTCCATTGTCAATGACGGGTCTTGCTCATCGACAAATCCGATCAGTTTCGCCGGGCTTCCAGCCACCATGCTTTAGAAACTCGAAAAAATATATCCGTTTAAGAGCTGTCCAAACCGAGTAACTCAAGGAGATTTTTTAGTTTCATACCTATGCGAAGGAACATCCTTTAACACAAGGGAGCCGGCAGCTACCATCGCTCCCGCGCCTATCTTAATGTTACCGAGTATAGTCACACATGCTCCAAGAAGAGCACCATCGCCTATATTTGGATGGCGGTCACCTGTTTCCTTTCCAGTCCCTCCTAATGTCACACCCTATCAAATGAAAATACAAACTAGCATCACTAATATCGATAGTTCTCGATAATTTTCAAGGATATGAATCTCAGAGAAGAGATCTTTACATGCAAAATCGATACACGGTTGCCTATCACAGCAGTCTCACCTATGACTACACCAGTTCCATGATCCAATAATATCCCCTTCCCAATTCTTGCAGCTAAAAAACGAAACACAAATTAAGTTATTAACTTGAGAAATGTAAAAGCATAAGCAAGATTTGAAACTAAAAACTTACCCGGGTGAATATCGATTCCAAAAACCTGAGTGAAACCATTTGACATGGATCAGAGATTCTACACTAAGACACTATATAACAATAACCGAAAAAACTATGGTAGTTTTACTACCTCGCTTACTCGGCTTTGCATTGCCAATGATAATATTTGTCTTCCTTGCTTCCACAATTTATGTGAAACTCTATACGCCTGCAGCGCAAGATACCCCTGTGGAACTGACTATTCTGGTCAAATGCACTACGCAATCGATTTATACCGTCATTAAGAGAACTTAAATACCTTCAAATGTAAAATAGCTGAACAAAAAGATAGACAAGCAGGATCTCTGTCTTTGAATGCCTAGAACAAAACATACATTACTGTCAAATGATCAGAGACAATACCGTCTGAAACAAAACAAAGATTCTTTCGCGGATAGAGAATAAGCGTTTTTACCTGAAGATCAAGGCGAATCGAGCTTTGAATACCTGTGTCATGTACAATAACATTGCAAAATATATCCATGAGTTGAGTTGCTAACAAGGTAGGGTTTTGGAGACGGTTAGCAAGAACAAAACCCAATGCTTGCTCTAAACAGTCATGTGACAAGATACTAGCATACAAGAAGCTACTCAAAATCGGTTCCTTTTCTGCCTGTTAAACACATAACAACATTCACCATTATACGACAAACATAAATACACAAGTCAACACTGTTCTTCAAACTTTTCCTTAAGGATCTATTTGTATTAAAAAAAGTTTTGATAAGATGGAGACTTAAACACCATTAAGGCCTAAAAGTGATTATATAGTAGACATATGAGAGCTATACGTAACATCAAAGAGCATGTAAAAGTTTTGGTTAAGTTAAGCAAAAAGACAAGTTAGGCAGAAATATATCATATTTAGTGATTGATCACCTGATGACCCTACTTTTTTGTCGAAATTGACACAAGAATGTCCTTATCTTAACCAGTAATGTAGAAAAGAAGTTTACTAACAAGAGTCACTCGACATGTGACCTCTAGGCTTTGCTTTTTAGTATTTTTTCCAGTTGAGCTAAAGACACTGTGAATCGAAGTTAACTAACAAAATCAAACCCTAGAGGTCACATGATCTATACGGCAACATCAAGAACACTTAAGAAGTTAAGCTGTTAAAGGGACAAAAATCATATTTTAGCTAGAAAAAAGAAAGACAGATCACATTCACTAATCAATTTATAACCCCACTGTTTTGTTGGATGGATACAATGTTTTTATTATAACCTATGATTGTAGAATTGAGTTTTACTAATAAAGTCAAAATATATGTTAGTATTATTTTGGAAGTTATGCATATATATGGAGAGAAAATATAGAAACCCTATTAAAGATTCGATTTTGTATTGTGATAGAGTGAAAACCTCAAGCTTAGCTTCTTCTCTTATAGCATCCCAAATTGGGTCATAACCAGAATTAGTAAAATCCAACAAAACCGGATCGGTCTCAGGACTAAGGATTCCTCTAGCGTACAACGGGATAACCCTCTCAATAGGAAACTCGTCGACGGTTATCTCTTCGTCTTCTTCTCCATCAAGGAGATTCGATTTTAAATCGTGATTTTTCACCGGAAGTATAGATAATGATAACGATGAAAAATAACAATTCTTGCCGTTTATACAAGCCATAACCAAAATAAGGGAAGCTTTAATTATAGAGTTGAGAGGATGTAAAAAAAGAAATGAATTTTCATGGAAATGATAGAGAACTTAAGAAACCCTTATACGCTTTTTAATCACAGTGATTGATTGATTGATTCTTCTTTTCGATGTTGGAATCGAAGTAGTGACAATGAGAAGACAGAAAAAAAAGAGGGAGGTTAAAGTGAAGTCTTTGTGATTGTGTCCACTCCATTTTGGAAAGGTTCATGAGAGATTATAGATGTGGACACTCTATTGTCTCTTTTCTTTCTCTTTGCTCTATGTTGCGTGCGACCGTGATTCAGTCCACATTCGTAATACAACCATTGCAATAGAATCCAAAAATTGGAAGCATTATTATTATTATTTTAGAAGAAAAAGCATAATCGTATATGTACCACACGAAGGGTTTGATTGACAGAGCATTTAAAAGAGTATCATGCTCTGTACTATCCAATCACGTGTAATTAATAGAGCATTAAGCAGAGCATTTACTAACTGCTAATGCTCCCAAATGCTCTTGCCCTCAATGCTCTCAAGTAGAGCTTTTCCAGAGCATTGAGCTCTAATATATTAAAAAAGTTAAAATAAAATTATAAAACTATAGAACAAATAAATTAATGATAAACATGAACTAGAATAACTACATGAGCTCAATGCTCTGAAAAAGAGCATTGAGCTCTAATATATTAAAAAAGTTAAAATAAAATTATAAAACTAATTTATTTTTAGATAACATCAAAACAAATTCTATACATAAATTTTTTTAGTTATTTTAGTTCATGTTTATCATTAATTTATTTGTTCTATAGTTTGATATAATATTATAAAAATATAATTCATTTAAATATAATTTAAATTAAAAAAATTAAAAAAAATCTTATCATAATTTAAAAATATAATATATACACAATGCATTTCACTAAAAATGAATATATGTTATTTATGTAATTATAAGAATACATATATATAATATAATAAAATAATTTATCTTAATTTTATATATAATCACTCACAGCTCTGCCAATCATGCATTTTAATCATAGCAGTATAGCATAATGCTAGTGCTGCTTGATGCTCCTGCTCCAGCTCCAGCTCCATTATACTTTGCCAATCGAACTCAAGGTAGTGAAATGGTGATAAAATGATCCAAGACATGGTGTGAATTCGGTTTTCCTTTAGAGTTTCACCTATAAGAGCATCTCCAACCCCACTCTAAATCCCACTCTAAAAGGAAGTTTAGAGTAAATTCATCTCCAACCCCACTCTAAATCTTACACCAAAATAGAGCAACCACCTTTTTTATTCTACATTTAGAGTAAACCTAAATCTCACTCTATTTTAGAGTTGAACTTTTTTATTTATATAAAGGCCCTTTAACTTTTTACTCATTCTACTTTTACATCTAAAATATATTATTAAATATATGGTTTTTTATTGATTCTTTAATTTTTGATTAAATGATTAATGGCAAATTATAAAATGATAATCAAATTCATATTTATAGCACAATTAAAATGCAACAAAAAATTTCAAATATGATAAAATTTATTAATGGAAAATAATGAAATTAAGATAAATAACATAAACTAAATATTATAATTAATGATTTAATAATTTAAATCATCAAAATATTGTCCAAATGAAGAAGACGAAGGTGGAGCTTGTTGATGTTGTTGTTGCTCGACCTTTTTAAAAAAATATGTGCTTTTTCAGTCTCAAAATACATACGAATATTCGGATCATGAATGGAGCTCAAGTGTTGACGCAAAATTCTATTTTCTTCTTTAAGTTCTTTCAAGGCGTAATTCTTGTTTTGAATCTCCAAATGGTGTTGTCTTTGTGCACTTGTCTTCTTCAATTGCTCTAGTTGATCATTTATGGGGAAAATTCGGTAATACTAATGCTTACATTATATTATTTTATCATTTTATATTGTGTAATGTTATTTTATTTCTATAATAAAATTTCAATTAAAAGATTATTGTGATTTAAGTGAATTATTGTTAATTATAAAATAATTGGGTATATTGTATAATGTTAATAAGTCAAGGACTAAATTGAAAAAGAATATATTTAGAATATTCTTTTAGAGTGAAAAATAGAGTAATGGGTTGAAAAAAACCCCTACTCTAAAATAGAGTTAGAGTCAAGGGTTGGAGATGGTCTAACACCGTAAGCAAACTCAAACTAACAATAGATTTGCGCTCAAATGAGCTTATTGAGATAAAACTAGATTGATAAAGATAAATATTTCAAAAAGCTTTATTCAAATAGAAAACTAAAAAAAGAAAAAAAAACTTTAGGTTGTAGAGATTTGATTGACTCATAATCAGGCCCGACCTTGAATAGAAGTATTGGAAGCACATGCTTTCGGTCCTATAATTATAAATATACTTTCGGCCATATAATTGCAGAAAATATTTGTAGGTCAGTTGGTTTGAGCGGATAATAATTTGTTGATAGTCGCGGGTTCGACTCTTTGCATCCCTATTTTTAAATGGCCCTAAATATTTTTTGGGCTTCCAGCCCATTTTTTCTCAGGACCGGGACTGCTCATAATATGGAAAAGAGGAGAGTTGGAAGGCTACACAATCAACAATAACATAAGAAGCATATTTATACTCAAATACTTGCTAAACTTAATTACATTGATAAAAGTCTTGGGCTTGTATTAGATTTGTAGTGTATCAAACCTTTGGGCTTTAATAAACTCTTGGTTTCCATTTAATATGTTAAAATAATGTTACGTTTTAGATTTATTAAAAAAATTCGAACTCTCTATCAAAAATAAATCGATAATATTTCGATTAAATTAAGAAACTAGCTACTGTTGGTTTAATCACTCGAAGTTAGTCATGTTTCGATCCAGATTAACCTTGTTATACATATTTATAAATTTCTTAATAGTAATTTTTTGAATCATTTTATTTATAACCCATTTTAAAAGTTCTTTTTTCCTACACCTAAACATTGTGTAGCTTTTGGAACTTATGATTTTGCTTGTAAAATTGAAAAATAATTACATTGTAGAGAATTGCCTTTAAATTTTTATCTAACGTTTATAAATCTCATGTATGAAGTACTATGGTTGAAGAAAAAACAAAAAATCTCATAAAAAAATTCTATATTAAAAAAAAAGAACAAAAAAAGACATATTTATTTTGTTGTTGTTTTTGGTAGATCCACCATAGAAACAAAAAACACTTGTAAAAGGCTGACAAAAAAAAACAACAATCGTTATTACTTGACCTTGTAAAAAAGCTGACAACAAAAAAAATAACAAAAAAAAAATCTAAACGCCGCATGCAAATTGCCGATAACACAAAAACAACCAACGTCCGTCTCTAATCATAACTCCGAAACCCTAAAATCCATCAACGGCGAGAAGATCCGGTTCGATCCTCACTCGTCTCCTAACGAATCCCTCTTCTCCATTCACCGCACCAACCCGATCCATCACCTACATGCCCCGACCCGGAGACGGAGCCCCACGAACCGTAACCCTAATCCCCGGCGATGGAATCGGACCATTAGTAACCGGTGCGGTCGAACAGGTAATGGAAGCGATGCATCCACCGATTCATTTCGAGCGATACGAGGTTTTTGGACACATGAGGAAAGTCCCTGAAGAAGTAATCGAATCTGTGAAACGGAACAAGCTTTGTCTTAAAGGTGGATTAGCTACTCCTGTTGGTGGTGGAGTTAGTTCTTTGAATATGCAATTGAGGAAAGAACTTGATATCTTTGCTTCTCTTGTGAATTGTATCAATATCCCTGGATTAGTGACTCGACACGAGAATGTTGATATTGTTGTGATTAGAGAGAATACTGAAGGAGAATATGCGAGTCTTGAACATGAGGTTGTTCCTGGTGCTGTCGAAAGCCTTAAGGTAAAAACCTAAATCGATTTTTGTTGGATCTGCTTATTCGTACACCAACTATTGGCCGCGGTTACAGGCCGGACATGAATTATATAATATGCCAATTCATGCATCAATTTATATAATTTGGCTAAAACATACATTGACTTGTCAAGTGTTATTGAGTCAGCTATCACATCATCCAGTTATCAATAATCAGTAGTTGGAGATTGTACTTAGGACAAATTGTGTGATTTTGTTGTTTTTTTTTTTGTGTAGGTAATCACTAAGTTTTGGTCTGTGATTCTGATTTTTCTGATTGAGGATTGAGGATTGAGGATTGTTTTTAAGGAAGAACTGTGTAATTTTTTTTTTGTTTTTTTTTGTGTAGGTGATGGCTAAGTTTTGTTCTCCGATTCTGATTTTGTGATTGGGGATTGTGTTTTAAAAAAAATTCGTGTGATTTTTCTTGTGTGTTTTTTTTTGAATTACGTTTCTAGGCTTGAAACCCGTAATCCTCCATAACCCCGTAACTAAGAGCCAATAGCTCAACTGGTAAATATCTCAGGCAAAGTCTAGAGGTAGCTAGTTCGAGTGGCATTTGGGATGAAAGTAAATACTACATGTTGTGATTTCTTGTTGTTTTTATGCGTAGGTGATATTGAAGTTTTGTTATGTGATTATGATTTTGTGATTGAGGATTGTTTTGAGGATAAATTGTGTGTTCTTGTTGTTGTTTAATATGTAGGTGATAACTAAGTTTTGTTCTGAGAGAATTGCGAGATATGCATTTGAGTATGCTTATTTGAACAATAGGAAGGAAGTGACTGCTGTTCATAAAGCCAACATTATGAAGCTTGCGGATGGGCTTTTCCTTGAATCTTGCAGAGAGGTTGCTAAAAACTACCCGGGGATTACGTACAATGAGATCATCGTAGACAATTGTTGTATGCAGCTTGTCGCTAAGCCCGAGCAATTCGATGTCATGGTAATAAACGCTCTCTACTTTATATGCCCTTTTTCATAGTTACAAATAAAAACTTAAATCTTTCGCCTAAATGTGACAACAAGAAGAAGTCTTTTGATTTAAACTTAAATCTTGTTTTAGGTGACGCCGAATTTGTATGGTAATCTTATTGCGAACACGGCGGCTGGAATAGCGGGTGGAACAGGAGTGATGCCAGGAGGTTTTTTCTTATTAGTTGAAGTTATGACCTTTCTTAACTTTAGTCCGGAAATCGAAAATTTCTTTGGTTTTTTGTTATAGGTAATGTTGGTGCGGAACATGCGATCTTCGGGCAAGGAGCATCAGCCGGGAATGTAGGAAATGATATGATAGTGGAACAGAAGAAAGCTAATCCGGTGGCTTTACTTCTCTCATCGACTATGATGCTTAGACATCTCCGGTTTCCTACTTTTGCTGATCGTCTTGAAACCGCGGTGAAACAAGTGATACAAGAAGGAAAATGTCGAACGAAAGATCTTGGAGGAGATTGCACCACGCAGGAAGTCGTTGACGCGGTCATAGCAGCTCTCGAGTAAAAGCCATCGGTGTTAGCCCTCCTCTGTTTCTACTTGCTTCTTCTCCATCTTTCTAAGAGAACTAAAGTTTTGGCTTAATTTCTCTGTTTTCCATTGCTAATTGTTTTCTTGATTGTTATCTTTTTCACTGATTCATTGACAATATTCGATCTCGCTTTTGAACATAAGCTTCTTTGAAAATAAAGAGAGAAGCAGTTTCGTTTATCAATCTTTTTGAATCAAAATGGACCAAAAACACTAATCAAATAACTTGTTAAAGAAGGCAAAGCAACTACTTGAAGATCTGACCTAGCTTAAGATTTCTAAATACTCACTTATATAGTTAACGGCCTTTGATTCATAGAGAAGCATATAAATATATCAAAGATGATATAGACACTAACAAAACAGAGCAACCATGTATATAATTATTTTGCTAAATTTAGGGTTTTACAAATGAACGACGCGCAAAGATCAACGATTTTGTACCTCAGAAATATTAAGAAGAAACCTAAAAGGAATATTCTTTCCGTGTCTCGTACGAGTACAATCCGTGGAAACATTTCAAAACTCAATCTTTACTTCTCTGTTTTTTTTCTTGTTTCCTCTGTTTCCAAACTATAAAATACATCTTGGTTCCATCTTCTTTTGATCAATCGCAAATATCTTTGAACAAAGTCATTAGAGAAGAAGAAGACAACAAAAAGAAAAATAGTTTTGTTTTTGAGAAAGTTTGCTTTGCTTTCTTGATCTTGAAAGGTTGAAAATGGCGTCAAATAGCGAAGCAAGGCCTTTACCGAAATTCGGAGAATGGGATGTGAATGATCCGGCGATGGCTGAAGGATTTACCGTCATATTTACTAAAGCCGGAGAAGATAAGAAAACGGGTCGGAGTTCAAGCAAAGCACCTTCACAGAGGAAAAAAGACGGTGTTAAACCAGTCAAGAAATGGCTCTGTTTTACATTTTATTGATTTTTGTGTTTGATTAATTTAAAGAATAGCGTTGACAAACTTTTGTCTATCAGAACTTTTTTTCAATTGTTTAGAATTTCTCCTTATGATATGCAGAGTTATTTATGTTTTAAATTGTCGTAGAGAACTGAAAATGGATTAGCCTCTTGTATATTATGATTGTTGTTTTGTTTCATTTGAAGTTGTAATTCAAGATTTGGACGTTCCTTCAATATCCTCATAATCTCAAATATCTCATAATCTCTATAAAGCGTCCAATTGAATTGTCGGTGGTAAAATCGTCTTTGTAACAATTCTCATAATTTGTATAAATAGTAAATTCAAACGTTAAAAAACAAAACAAAAAAACTTTCTTCTTGATCTTAATTAGTTACAATTGAAGGGATACTTGCATGACAAGAAACCGCTCTTTTTGTTCCAAATTAGATGAATAGGATCCAATCATCAATATTGCCTTCTGTGTATATATGCAAATCTGACCAAAAAGTTTTGCAATTTGATATGTTTTTTTGGTAAATCAGACAACAATATCTAATTAAATATTGTTATCTCCATACACTCCCAAAAGGAAAAAAAAAGCCTAAAAGGATGAATATTTCCTTAACACTAAGTAGCCAAGTGCAGAGTATTGTGGCGTTTCAGTGAAATCAAATTGCTAATCATTGAAACTTAAAAGAAAGGACATTGTTCATAGGATCAATTAGGGAAGATTTACAAAGAACAAGTGGGGTCAACATTTTGGTAATACTCTATTCATTTTAGATGACTTTATAATCAATTGGCAAAGGCAAATAAAATTCTTTTTTCTTTGTTTATTTCTTCTCTCTTTCTGTCATGTTCTATATACAATTGTGTATTACAATTTCTGTGTCTCCTTGTCTCTCATTAAAATAATAAAATTATACACGGTCCACGGATGAGTAGGATATGAATCATACCACGACTTTTAAACAAGATTCTCCTACTAACTCTTATTGTTTAAAACCCTAGATTCTTGGACCTATAATGGCCTAAGTTTTCTTTCCATTGTGTAAATATTTGTTTTATATGTTTAAAGTCTCTCCTTGGAAAATGTTTCTCTGAGTTGTCATGTTTTTTTCCTTAGTGAAACAGAATTTTGAGTTTTGCCAGCGATGATAGATGCAAAGGGAGACAAGAAATGATACAAGATAATCATCATCAATCAAGAGAGCTTGACGTTGCTAGTTTCATGGCCACAAAGAGATACTTAAATTAAGCAAAAGAGGATAATTGTGCAAAGATCCTCAATTTATAAGGTTTAATAACACATGCCTAATTGCTCTTACACTTGATTTTTCTTTTGTATTTATCTTTTATTGTCCTCTACTACATATTCTTTGCACCTTATAACCCACCAATACCCATTTCAAAGTTTAAAGCTTTCTTCTTCTTTCTCTTCAATAACTAGAAAAAAATGGCGAGTACGCATGTAACATTTAGGTCTATAAGTTTGCCTACAAGACTAATCCATCCGAAAGCACAAAGAGTTGAAGAAGAACTGAAAAAGATTCAAGCTTTAAACTCTTCTTCATCAGCTTCTTCTAGACTCCAACTTGGACTTGCTCGGCTTGTCGAGCTCTATGACTTTGTCAATGAACAAGTCATATGTTCTCCTCAAGGCCAACAAGCTCTTCGCCTTTCTCACAACGCGAAACTTGTGGAACACGCTCTTGATGAATCCATCTTGTTACTTGATGTATGTGACTTCACTAGAGACTTGATAGGAACATTCATGGAGCAAATCCAAGATCTTCAATCCGTTCTACGTAGACGCGGAGGAGATCTCTCGATCATCCAATCCGAGATCTGCGCTTACATTAGCTTTCAGAAGAAATTAAAGAACGAAGCAGCTAGACAACTTAAATCTCTTGCAAGAGCACAACCAAAGAAGACATGTTTGGTTGTTAAACGATCCGGTGGTCTTGAACAACATTCTTCTATGGTCTCCAATATTTGTAGGCAATCAAGTACATCAACGATCTCTATTCTCCAGTCACTTTTGCAATTTCTTTCTTCTTCTGGTGCAAACCAGAAGACGAATGGCGAAATTCGATGTGTATATAATTCGAAGATCCGTTCTTTCTATAGAAGAATCATCGGTAGGAAGAACGTGAAGGTTATTGATGGGCAAACAATGCTCGGGAGATTAGGTATGCTTAATGGAAACCTTGAAGCAATTAAAGATGAGTTATGTTACTTATCGAGACGAGTTATTCAACATAGAGCGTCTCTTTTGAACATTGTTACTCCATGAAAATAATAACAAAAAAAAGGAGTTTGTATATTATTCTATAGAAACCAAGTTTTGTAGATATGAAATTATTATAGAAAAAATTAATCACATTTCGACTGTCCATTTCTATTGGGTGATTTACTTCAATTGATCCGGTAAAACAAACAAAAAATTCTCAAAAGTTATAAGGTGAATAGAATCGTATCATTATATATCAACCGAATAAAAGAAAATATAAATGTAGCATGTGTATATATTCCTAAATCTATATGGTGCATCATCATCCATCACTTAATACATCACATGCTCAACAAACTTACCAAACTCGATTATTGTTGTTGTCCTATATTTTCGTGTTTCTCACGTCACGTGCTTGTCGTGCGAAATTATCTTACCAGAGGATTTTTTTTTTGTTATGTCAGAACCAGAATTTTATATATATATATATATATATACTTTTTTTTTTTGGTTTTAAATGTTTATAATTTCATATTATTAGTGTACAATCAGGGCCGGCCCAACTGATTTTATTGCCTAACGCTAAAAATAAGCAGATTCGAGCCGTGGCCACTAAAAAAGAAACTAAAGACACAACCACTACACTAGCTTAACATTATTGTTCATGATGCCTTTTATTTTACTAATAAATAGTGATGTCTAATGCATCATGCTTTACATGCGTCAACTCAGGGCGGCTTGTGTACGATGATGATCCACAAGAGCAAAATTCAGAAACAATTAATTTAGAAGAGATTCTTTATTTATTGGTTCATGTTATGCCTTATGCCAACGAGCAATTTGTTCCAAAAAAAAAAAAACAAGAAATTTGTTCATGTTATATGATTTTAAAATTTAGAGAAATTTTGAGAATAAAAAAAAAATGTATTGATTTAAATCTCCATTGTGGGTGATTTTGAACAAACTTCCCTATAACCCGTAACTTAAACATGTCACGTTCTTTATGGATCTAATATGCCCACGAGCCTTTAACAACAACAACAACAAAAAGTCCACGAGCCCTAGTCTCACCATAACAACAATCCATTGTATCAATTCACCCAAAAAAAAAACAATCCATTGTATCAACGATTCGGAACTTGTTTAACCCTTAAGTTCTCTGTATAATCTTTAACAAGAAAAACTTCTCTATACAATATTTCTTCCATGTGCATAGTGAGACATGACCAGCCCTGAAAATGTGAAGGCTACAAGCCCAACTTTTTTATTTATTTTTTATTGTCTATTATTGTCGCTGTAAAACAAATTATAATTAACATATCACTACACTTAAGCAAATGGAAACCAGAAATTTTCCATGAACAATTTTTTATGTCGACTCCGGTGTTGTAGCTTCCGTCAGCTCCGGTGTTTGTAGGTGCTGGCAGTGGTGTTTCTTTCTCTGTTTTTTGGCGTATAAACTTAGAGAGTTTCCCCTAGAACTAATTACATATCATAACATAATTCCACATCACCTATGAGCCATGTTATTTTGTACGGTTCATGTTGATTAAAGCTCTAAACTAGATACACAATAGCCCCAAAAAAATTATTTGTGAAACTCAAATACTTTAGAATATTTTTGAATATATTTAGAAGTTTTAGATAACGCACTTTCAATATACTAATGGGATTTTAGAGCATACGTATGTATAGGTTAATGATATTTTATTCAATATGCACCTCTTGGCTTGCTTAAATTTTCACTATAACCATTTTCAAATATCGAAGTTCTATATCACTAATTTCGTAAAATAAATGATCATATTTCGTAAAATAACTTTGTACTGAATAAATCGTATCTATGTATTGCTTTAGAAACAATGTATTTAACATTTTTTATTGACCTCATTGTGGTCAGCATCTAATAAGAGGAAATATATATATTTTCACGAATTCAAAAATCTGAAAAAGAATATAACTAACATTTAAGGAAGCCAACGATTTAGGCACAATTTAGATATATAAGAAAGGGGAAATCAAATGTACGATTCAGATGTATGTAGATGCAAACCTTTGTGTATATAAACGTCTTGAACAACAGATTTATACCTACTACACTACCTATACATTCATTACATTATCATCATCGTCATTTTACAATGGTACATATCAAATTAAATTATTATATTCATAATAGTAATTTTGATTACTTGTTTCTTCTAAACATTTGTTTTCTTGTGTGTTTTAGGAAATCGTACTTCGTATTTCGATCTTGCTAAATTTCCTCTATTTTGCACTTGTAAACGGACAAAACTACAATGTGATTAATTTTGGAGCTAAAGGGAATGGTCATGCCGATGATTCAACGGTAAATTATGTTATTACAACTTTTGTTCTATTCTGTAGCATATTATATGATATTTGTTTAATAAAAAATTTCCCTAACACTAATTAATAATTGCTACTTTTCAAAACTTTATTGCTATTTGTTTATTACTTGGTTAGATTGTTTATCTGAAAAAGGCTTTTGCGAAATCATGGAATGCCACATGTAATGGAGAAGGAAACATGAAAACACTTCTTATTCCTGCTGGCAAAACATTTTTAATTCAACCTATTGTGTTCCAAGGCCCATGTAAATCTAGCTCGATCAAAGTTCAGGTACGTAGACAATTAATTCTACAATTTTATATGAAATACAATTATGTTTTTCAGTAAAACAGTTATGTTTAAATTAGTAATATCAATAATATTTAGGTTTTTATTTTATGTTTAAATTAGTAATATCAATAAAATTTAGGGTTTTTATTTTATTTGGAGTTGGATGGCGTCATTGTCGCACCTAGCAACAAAGGAGCATGGTCCAGCTACAAATTCCTAAGTTGGATCAATTTTTCAAATGTGTTTGGTCTAACGATCGTTGGTTCTGGAATGATTAATGGTCGTGGTTCGTCTTTTTGGGAGGTGACAATTTATTTATAACATAAATTTTCATTTACCTTTTCTAACATATGTTGGTCATCGTGACATCAAACTTATGGGACTCCTCTTAATTTCCAGCCAAGATTAAAATCTTCTGAAAGGCCTACAGTAAGTATATATATTGCACTTAAAAAAATTAATTACTGTAGATCGCCAATAATTCCCTATTAAATAAGTTATTATATTTTGTTTCTGCAGGCGCTACATATGTTACGTTGTGATAAGCTTAGGATAAGCGGGATAACTTCTACTGATAGTCCCAGAAACCATATATTACTCACAGCATGCAAAAATGTTGAAATATCGCATATAAAAATTTTAGCACCTGAGGATAGTCCCAACACAGATGGGATTGATATAAGTGGCTCGACTAGTGTCGACATATTTAACTCGACAATAAAAACAGGTGCGTATATATCCCCAATATCGCTTAAAATAGATGAATCACGGTAAATTTTAAAAATGATGCATTATTCAGCCATTGAAGTAGTTTATCGTATATGCATTTCAACATTTGTTAAAATTTATTATAGAACAATAATTTATAGTACTATTTTATATAGAATTAAATAAGATGGCATAACAACCATTTGAATTTAAACCATTAAATTTCTAGGGGACGATTGTATAGCAATCAACACTGGAAGTACCAATATCAACATCACAAGAATTAATTGTGGACCTGGTCATGGAATAAGGTAATTCACGAAATTTTAATTAATTTCTTGGTTTACACCATAAATTATATGTAGAAATGTTTACCTTGCCAATTAAAAAGTTGAGAGAATTAATATTTTTGTATAATTGAATATTTAACAGTGTGGGAAGTTTAGGAGCCGAAGGAGGACAAGCTCTAGTTAGTAATGTTCAAGTGACTCACTGCACTTTTAGTAAGACACAAAATGGAGCTAGAATCAAGACATGGCCGGTATTGATTTGTTTTTTCCTTTTATACTAGTACTATTATATTTAAATTGATGATAATCATTCAAAATTTGTTTCACAATCCTATTTTAACTTTAGGGTGGACAAGGATATGCAAAAAACATAAGTTTTGAAGATATCACACTTATTGACGCACAAAATCCAATTATAATCGACCAACATTATATAGACAAAGGGCGTGTTGATGATACAACGGTAAATAATAACCGTTTAAAACATGATTATTTTTAAAAAAAAATGATTGAATTGAAAAAAATATATGTATTTTTGTTCAATAGGATTCAGCAGTGGCGATTAGCGATATAAATTTTGTTGGTTTTCGCGGAACGACATCAAGTAAAGATGGTATAACACTTAATTAAATGTAGTGAGATCATACATTGTAAAGACGTCGTTTTGGATAAGATCGATATTACTAGGACGAATGGAGGGAAACCTAAGGTTGATTGTCAATATGTCGATGGAAAGTCTAAAGACATTAATTTGATGCGTGAGTGCTTTAAAAATAAGGAATGATTTCGTATTCAAGAATGTTGATGAAAAGTCTAGCCACATTTCTTTTTGTCTATGTAGAATGTTATTATTAAAGTCACTTGTTTAAGCTTCAGGGCGTTTTAGCGTTTGAAATCAATATATAAGTTTCTTATGTTGGTCAAAGTTAATAGCATATTATATTAGTACTAAAATTATTCAGAATAACTCATATTTTGTCAATTCTTACTAGAATAACATCCCAAAAATCAGTCTACCTAGAATGACTCATATATTATTGAAAAAGTCATATATACTTTGATATTGACATTTTAATTTATTTCAGTATGAAAATATGACATGTAAACAATTATAGACATTTGTAAATTATCTCTAACTAGAGTTTGCTTGTAGAAATCATGAATACAATTTGTAAAGTTAAAAAAAAATCAAGGAGGTCCTATCTAACGAAGGAGACAAAACCTAGCCACGGTTATTTCCAGTATTATCATTATCAACGTTGTCTCCGCCACCATTTGCCTCTACAATCAAACCTCTGCCATTGCTTTCGTCAATTGACACTTTCTATCCCAAAGCCAACAGAGCGTTCATCTTTACACCTTTTTGTTACCCTTTACAAATTATAATATTTTGGGATAACTTTGGGATATGTGTTGGGGTCGGTATTCACCCGCTTAACATCAAAGACAAGTCAGCAGAGGAAACAACCCCAGAACTCTCAGCGAGCATGGCGGAACAAGCACCTGATTCTTCCTGTGAGTAGAAGTAAAGTGAGTAGTCGAGGAGTGAGGCGAAGCAAGAAGGTCCTAGAGCGAGCAGGGCCGATCACGTGCTCGGCATACCCCAGAACCAACCACAGGATCGGCATGCCGAGCAATCGACCACGGGAACCGACCACGGGGTCGGCGAGCCGAGCGAGCAGTCGCAAATGCCGATCACGGGGTCGCCAGTTCGGGGACCGACCGTGCGGTCGGGATCGGAGGTGACCGAGCACGAGCTCGGTTCGGCCGAACCCCAGTGAGCCGACCGTGTCCTCGGCCTAACAGCAGTCGCGGCCCAATCTCCTGAAGACGGTTCGAGGCCATAACATCACAGCCCAGATGCGAAGCCCACTCCAACATGACCGACTCGAGCAATACGATGCTGCGAAGACTTAGGGAGCAAAACCGACTTAGACATAGTATAAATAGACTTCTTTGTACACCCTAAAGGGGATCCGCAATTTTCAATACGAAAACTTGTACTCAACTTTTCAGAGCAATAAACAACATCTCTTTCTCAAATCCTTTGCAATCCTAGCTTACCATAGAAATCTCCGAATTCCCTCACGAACTCTTACAAATTCTAATTGTGTTGGTTTCGACCCCCACAATTTGGCGCCGACTAAGGGGAAAGACTGCAGATTTCTGACACTCAAGAGTTAGGGTTTTCAACACACGATCACGATGTCGAGCAACACCATGAGCAACGAAGGATCTTCGTCTCACCAGCACGACAAAGACAGAAGCAACTCCACGGAGAACACGGTGCCTCCCGCTCCTAACGCCGCAATTGACCTCACACATATCAAGCAGATGCTTGAGACTCTGGTGAAGAAGACTGACGATACGGCCAGCAAGCTGCAATCGCTCAAGAAGAGGAAGCGCAGAAGGTCCCGTGTCCGTCCGACGCGCCTCAGATTCAATACACCGCGAGCTACTCGGAGGGGTCAACACGAGGAGCTGCCACCTCGGACCGATCGCTCGGATCCAGAGGATCTGCCTCCACCACCACCTCGTCGGGATTTCGATCCGACTCCTGAGCATGTGATGGAGGGGTCAGATGACGATCAACCCCCTCGCAGGCGAACCCGAGTCAGCCCTGAAGTTGACCACGATGCGGCTGCCGCAGAAGGCGATGCAATCATAGCAGAGCTTCGCAGGAGGGAGCGAGAGCGCAGAGCTCCTAGAGGTTCCCGTGATGAAGAGGTCGCCGCCCTGAAGGCCCAGTTGGATCATGTCGTCTCAGATTTGAGGACGACTAAGCTGCAGATGTATCGGAGCACTGGGAAGGCTCCCGGGGTCGCTTACGTGTTGGAGAAGGCACGGAACACCCCCTTCGCAGATAACATCTCAGGGGCTAGGATTTCTGACCCGGGAAGGATTAGGCTTCCGACTTACGAAGGGACCTCCGATCCCGCTGATCATCTGATGGAGTTTGAGGTGGTCCTAGGAAGGGCGAATTTCAGAGATTCCGAGAAGGACATCGGATACTGCAAGCTATTCGTGGAAAGCTTGAAGGGACCTGCCCTCCAATGGTTTTACAAGCTGGAGAAGAATTCTATCCACACCTTCCAGCAGCTCTCCGAGATGTTCGTCCAACACTATAACATCTTCGCTGAACGGAAGATCTACGATGCAGACCTGTGGACCAACAAGCAAGCAGAAGGTGAAAGCTTGCGGTCTTTTATGACAAGGTTCAAGAACACCTTGTCTAAGGTGGATGGAATCAGTAGCACATCCGCACTGGAAGCGTTGAGGGGTGCAGTGAGATGTCCATCCCCGTTTTGGCAAGAGCTCACCATAAACCCTCCAACGACGATTCAGGACGCCCTTCACCGTGCAGCTGATTTTGCCCGAAGCGAAGAAGAGCTTCGCGCCAAGAGGGGTGGTAAAGCGAAGCAGATAGGCGAACCTTCCCAGGTTCTGACCCCAGCCGCTTCTAAAAGAAGTAATCCCGCCTTCGTTCAGTTTGAAGGGGGAGCAGGCGGAGCTCACAATTACCAGATCGATTCACCCGGCTACGGCAGAGGTCGAGGCCGTGGTCGGGGACGTGGCAGAGGAAATCTCACTTGGGTAAGAGACCCGAAGGAGTATGATGAGAAGTTGTATTGCGATTTTCACAAAGCAACTGGGCACTCCACCGCGAGGTGCCGAGAGTTGGGTCGACAGCTAGCTGCTAGGCTGGCCGAAGGCACCCTCAAGGGTAACATCAGTTTGTCGGACTTTAAGCCAGAGGAGAAGTTTCAAGATGCTACTGAGCTCCAGACTAAGAACCCCAGGCGACAGCGTCGTGGAGATAACCCCGAAAACGGAAGCACCCATGGTACTATCTCCGTGATCCTGGGAGGATCGCAATACTGTGCCGATAACGAAGCTGCGATCAAGGCTTATCAACGGCGCGCTGAGGTTTGCGCCAACATCTCGACATCTCCAACAACAAGGCGTGCTAGTGATCCCGTCACTTTTGACGAAGTGGATGCTGAAGGCATCAATCATCCGCACAACGACTTGTTGGTAATCAACCTGACCGTCTACGACTTCAATGTCACTCGAGTCCTCATTGACACCGGAAGCTCAGTGGATGTTATCTTCCGGGAAACACTCGAGAAGATGAAGATCGACCAGTCCCTCATCACAGGACAGCCGAAGCCTGTAACGGGCTTCTCAGGTGAAATAACCTGGACACGGGGAACGATCCGCCTGCCAGTCCAAGCTGGAGGTGTTAAGAAGATGGTCAACTTCGCAGTGTCCGATCATCCTGCCATCTACAATCTGATTATGGGGACACCATGGCTCAGTCAGATGCGAGCAGTGCCGTCGACATACCACCTTTGCTTGAAATTCCCAACCAGCCAAGGCGTTCACACGATCTTTGGTAGTCAAAGGGATTCACGCACGTGCTTCTTAGCAGAGCACAAGTTGCGCAACCGTGAAGAGAGCAAGGGATCGAATCCAGAAGCTCACGACCAAAAGAAAGACGACTCGGATTCACAAGGGCCACGGAAGAAAGCGAAGGCCGGGTCCGATCAAGTGAAGGACCTAACCACCCTCTTATAGCAATTACAGATTGCAGAGGGTCGTGAAGAAGAAGAGCGACCCACCTGCGAGCCTGTGATCTCTGTGTGCATTGATGAACAGCACCCGGAGAGATGCGTTGAGATCGGAGCCGCTCTTGATGAAGAGCTCAAAACGAAGTTGGTGGTTTTTCTCCGGAAGAACATCAACACCTTTGCCTGGGCCGCTGAGGATATGCCCGGAATAGACGTCAGCGTCACGAGCCACGAGCTCAACGTAGATCCAACATTTAAACCGGTCAAGCAGAAAAGAAGGAAGTTGGGTCCTGAGCGAGCAAAGGCTGTGAATGACGAAGTCGAAAGGCTTCTGCGAGTAGGATCAATAACCGAGGTCAAGTACCCCGACTGGCTCGCCAACCCAGTTATGGTAAAGAAGAAAAATGGGAAGTGGCGCGTCTGTGTTGATTTCACAGACCTTAACAAAGCATGCCCGAAGGACAGTTTCCCTTTACCTCACATAGATCGCTTAGTGGAAGCAACGGCGGGTAACAAACTGCTTAGCTTCATGGACGCCTTCTCAGGCTATAATCAAATCCTAATGCACCCTGAGGATCGTGAGAAGACGGCCTTCATCACTGACAGAGGTATCTACTGCTATAAAGTAATGCCCTTCGGCCTGAAGAATGCTGGTGCAACGTATCAGAGACTGGTGAACAAGATGTTCCAAGACCAGTTGGGAAAGACCATGGAGGTTTATATTGACGACATGCTCGTTAAATCACTCGAGGAAGAAGATCACATTTCCCACCTAGAAGAATGCTTCAATCAGCTGAACCTCCACAACATGAAGCTCAACCCAACGAAGTGTCGGTTTGCTGTAACCTCTGGTGAGTTCCTTGGATACCTGGTCACTCGCCGGGGTATTGAAGCCAATCCGAAACAAATCGATGCCTTGATCCAGATGGCTTCACCAAAGAATAAGCGCGAAGTACAGAGGCTGACTGGGAGAGTGGCTGCACTCAATCGGTTCATTTCCCGATCCACTGATAAGTGTCTGCCTTTCTACAACACTCTACGAGGCAATAAGCAGTTTGAATGGTCAGAGAAGTGTGAAGACGCCTTCAAGCAACTGAAGGAGTATCTGGCGACGCCTCCCATCCTTGCTAAGCCAGTAACTGGTGAACCTCTCTTTCTCTACATCGCTGTCTCAGAAACAGCAGTCAGTGCCGTCCTTGTGCGTGAGGAAAGAGGCGAGCAGAAGCCTATCTTCTATGTGAGCAAGACACTCACAGATGCTGAAACGAGATACCCTCAATTGGAGAAGCTGGCATTAGCCGTCCTCATGGCCTCAAGGAAACTAAGGCCTTACTTCCAATCGCACTCAATCGTTATACTTAGCACCTTCCCGCTACGATCGGTCTTACACAGCCCAAGTCAGTCCGGTAGGCTGGCCTAGTGGGCTGTAGAGCTCAGCGAGTACGACATTGAATATAGAGGGCGGACGTGCAATAAATCTCAAGTACTGGCGGACTTCCTCATAGAACTTCCAGAGGACAGCAATTCCAAGGAGGTGCCGCCGGGGATTTGGCAGCTGTACGTAGACGGTTCGTCCTCAAAGAACGGTTCCGGAGTTGGGATACGACTCCTGTCACCAACTGGAGAAGTCCTTGAGCAATCATTCCGACTTTTGTTTAAAGCTTCTAACAACGAGGCAGAGTATGAAGCCCTTGTCGCCGGTCTGAGGCTCGCCCAAGGGCTACGAATCAAGCACATTCACGTGTTTTCGGATTCACAACTTGTAACCAGTCAGTTCAGCGGCGAGTATGTCGCAAAAGACGACCGAATGGAAGCTTATCTGAAGATAGTAAGGGACTTGGTTGCTTCATTTCAAGAGTTTATCCTCACAAGAATTCCTAGAGGTGAGAATATGGATGCTGACGCATTGGCAAATTTGGCCTCCGCTACCACTGCGCAAGAGGATCCAGCTCTAAAGCGAGTTATCCCAGTTGAGTTCATTGAATTCCCTAGCATCAAGAAGGATGCAGCACTCGCCATCCTGACACGTTCCCAAGCAGCGAAGCAAGCAGACGCCCTTGTGGGGGCTACTGATGAAGATATAGAAATGGCAGAAGAACCAGAAATCCGAGACGCTGACATGCGTGACACCAACAGCCCACATCATACCGAAGCAATCCCAATGGACGCTGACACTGAAGAATCTGAGTATGGCTGTGACAAGCTATGGATAAGTGAGATACGAGAATATATCGCCGATGGCAAACTGCCCAGCAGCAAGTGGGCTGCTCGCAAACTACGAAAGCAAGCCGCGCGTTATGTTCTCCTTGACGGAAACCTCTTCAGATGGGGATTCTCTGGTCCAATGCTTACATGTGTAGAAGGAGAAAAAGCAAGGCAGATAATGGAAGAAGTTTATAGTGGTTCTTGTGGCAATCATTCAGGAGGGAAAGCACTTGCTATAAAGATTAAGAGACATGGTCACTTCTGGCCTACTATAGTAGGTGACTGCACTAAGTTCTCAGCCAAATGTGAAAAGTGCCAGCGACACGCTCCGAAAATCCGTCAACCGACTGCAATGCTCTCCTCCGTCACCTCACCTTATCCGTTCATGAGATGGGCCATGGACATCGTTGGACCATTGCACCCGTCACGGCAGAAGCGGTTCTTACTCGTCCTAACAGATTACTTCTCGAAGTGGGTGGAAGCTGAAGCTTATGCTAACATCAAAGATGTTCAAGTAGAGAGCTTTGTATGGAGGAACATCATATGCCGTCACGGAGTACCATACGAGATAGTAACTGACAATGGTTCGCAGTTCATATCCCACTGGTTCGAGTCGTTCTGCTCAAAATGGAACATCCGGCTTAGTAAGTCTACACCTCGCTACCCTCAAGGCAATGGGCAAGCAGAAGCTATCAACAAGACAATCCTTGATGGCCTTAAGAAGCGTTTAGAGGCGAAGAAGGGTCGCTGGGCCGACGAACTTGAAGGGGTATTGTGGTCCCACCGCACCACTCCCCGCAGAGCAACAGGCGAAACCCCTTTCGCCCTTGTCTATGGCACCGAGTGTGTCATCCTGTCCGAAGTCTGTTCGCCTGGTGTACGCCGTCAGTTGCTACCTCTCCACGAGCCTATCAACCGCACAATGCTCCTTGACGCGTTGGATTTCCTCGATGAACGACGTGACCAAGCGCTTATTCGGATCGCCAACTATCAGAACGCCGCTTCCAAGTACTACAATTCCAAGGTCAAAGAAAGGAGTTTCTACCCAGGTGACTTAGTATTGCGAGAGGTATTCCAGAACACAGCGGAACCCAACGCTGGCAAGCTCGGAGCCAACTGGGAAGGCCCATACAGAGTTACCACAGTTGTTCGTCCTGGTGTCTATGAGCTCGCCACCATGACCGGGACTCCAATCCTCCATTCCTGGAACGCAAGGCATTTGAAGAAGTACTATCATTAGTCTTCTCTCCTTTACTTGAACTACGAGGCGACTTGATCCCTGCACAGGGTACGTAGGCAGCCTGTCTTCGGATAGGTTCAGTTGCCCCCCCCCATCCAAAGAGGGGGATTTTCCGCTTCATCAGTCTCATTGCCAGAGGAGCTCTATGATCTCCTCCGCCTTAGGGGGGGGAGTGAGTGTTTTACTCTGCTTTCAGCCGAAGTCAGCAGCCTCCTTCGTCTCGAATGAGGGGAGTGGGGTACCCGTACTCCACTCTTCCACAACAGCCTCAGTGGCATAAGAACAGCTTTATCAGTCACGAGCCTCATGGCTTAAATCAGAGTCGTTCCGCTTTCATTGCTGCTGGCCACAGTAATGAATGCGGAGATGCGAACACACTGACATCCACAACGGATTCAAGCGCGCTATATAAGTACCAGTGTTCAGTACTGGGGCGGATGTACCCATCTGACCACTCAGAAACCCAGCAAACATCGTTGGTAATGCAGCTGCTAGTGACCTCCGTTCGGCCTATACCCTGAGCGTGTCACTCTGAAACCCAGGACAAGCGCTGGTCGAAGTCAAGGTGAACTTGCTCTCGGACAGACGTGTCTAGAAGAGCAGCACCATTTTGCAAAACCCAACAGCAACGTTGGTAACAAAGAGCATGAGCGCATTAGCGTTTTCATAGTCTCAACAAGAGCCTCATACGTGAGCAAGCACAATGAGAAGCCTTCAGACCTCTGATCAATCACGGGGTCTTATGGCCCTCGGTTCACCTAGCCCAACGCTGGTGTTGGCAAACACATGACAGAAACGCTTAAACAGCTTAAAGAATTCCTAAGTGTAGGTACAACATCAACAATATCTAAAGCAAAACCTGAATCTGTAACCATCAAGATTTAACATCAGCAAAAGCTGCAAAGTCATCTTGCATTCTCCACAATGCAAGGCTCCAAAATAATAGCAAGGATACAAACCATCCAATGCTACAACCGAAAATCATCAAGTCCAACAAGAGTTTTTAGAAACAAAAGATTAGAAATAGACTAAGTCATAATAAAAGAGCAACGGTGGCTCATCAGTCACGCATCTCTATCGGCTATATCAGCATCCTCTGAGATCTCCAAAGCTTGTCTCACACTAGAAACAAGCTCATCAAACACATCCCGAGCATCATAGATTGGGATCTTCCTCTCAACTAAAAGCTCCGCTGCAGCATCCAAAGCCGCTCCATCAGGCCCACGGAGACGCTCAATAAGCTCCAGGCTCGCATCAATCTCAGCAAGGTCCAGCATGTTGTCCTTCGCTGTCCCCTCGAGCCTAGCAAGCGACCTGGCAACCTGTCGGGTCCGGCCAAAGCTACGATCCGCCTCCTCCTTGGCCCTAGAAACGGCCTCCTCGATCTGAACATCCCTGAGACTCTCAGTCTTCAACAGCTTACTCCTAAGCAAAGCGACCTCCTCCTTGTTCTTCGCATGCCTCGAGGATGCCTTGGACAACTTCCCGCTCAACTCATCCGACCTCTTCTTCGCGGAAGCAACATCGTCCTCAAGGGCTTGGACCTTCTCAGCAAGCTCAGCGTTGGCTCTCCTAGCCTCGCTAACCTCACGCTCACGGGAGCGAGAGTCCTCCTCAAAGCAGAAAGCCATGCCATCCAGCTGGGTGGAGAGCTGCGTATGCAAAGGAAAGCAAAAATAACGCTGGAGTAAGTGGAGAAACAATAACAAAGACAAAGAGAGAAAGATAGAGAGATCAAACCTCAGCCACTGTGGCTCTCGCCAGCGCAAGAGCCCTCTCGCCAGAACCAGGAGTCAAAGAGCGAGCTGCTGCAGCACCGTCACTGGTCGGGTCGCTAACAAACGCCGAAGAGGGGCCCACCTTCTGTCGCTTCGGAGGTGCTCCATCAGGAGTGCCTCCCGCCTTACCCTCCGATCTAAGGGCCCTCTTCCGCTGTTGCTCACGCCGTCTAGCAATCTCATCAGGAGTAAGATCAGAAGCACGAGAACGCTGAGCTGACGCAGTGGGAGTCTTGGGCGCTGCGGATGACAGAGCACCCGCCTGTGAGCCTGCCCTCGCTGAGACCGTGGTGCTCGTCAACACCGCCCTCGCCAATTCAGCTCGCTGAAAAGCGGAGACTCTAGGAGCACCTCGTCCAAGGACCTTCCCTGCGAAGATCCGACTGGAGAGTGCTCTCTGGATCCTCTGACGGGTGAAGGACTTCACCCAATCACCATCTCCAGAGGCTAGAGCGCTGTGGATAGCTGCTACCTCACTCTGGCTCGATATCAGGGATGCTGGTTTCACTGCGAAAAACAAAGCAATACATTAGCACACAAGACATGAGCAATGTACAAAAGAGAATTTTTTCTAAGTATAGACTAACCTCTCTTCCCCCAACTCGTCCTGACAAGGGGAATGCAGTCTGCCTCAACGCTCTTCTCAGAGATCTTGACAAAGAAGAACGAGCACTCAAAAAGATCATCCTTGCTAGGAAACCCGTCAATAAGCTGTCGACCCGGAGCTGGGGCAACGAGATACCTGAGCTCGTCCGTACGGCCCTTAGGCCTGAACTCCATGAGGCTGGTCAGCTGCTCAGTGCTAATCTCTGCATTGCACTCCCTGCTAAGCACATAAATACCAATGATGTGCCTCAACCCCCTGGGGTTGATCTGAGCAAGGGAGATACCATTCCCATCCAGGAAGCGAAGGAGGAAGCCTGGTACCGGGAACCACAGCAGACAATGGTCCATGAAATTCTCGTACATGGTGAAGTACCCCGGAGGCGGAGCATCAGCTCGCTGTGTAGGGTCAGGGGCAACCAGCACAACCTCGTCCGGGATCTCGCATTTCACCCGAAGAAGCCGCAGAGACTTCTCATCACAGAAGGTGGATCCAGAGGGGTTTGGTCGCCTCTGCTTCTTCTTAGCCACCACAGGGCAGTCCGCTTCGTCGCCATCCTCAGCGTCGGATAGAAGCGACTTTGAAGTAGAAGAAGAGTCAAGCGATGCAGTGGCATCAGCTGCTCCGTTTGGAAGCCCTGGGTCCTCGTCATTAAGGGGAAAGGAAGGTCCGAGTCCCCCATGACGAGCCATCAAGTCCTCGTCACCACTGGATCTCCTCGCATCCTCATCAAGTGTCGCTAAGTCGCCAAAGACATCTTCGTCATCTTCACCAGATCCACTAGGGCAAACTCGCGGAACGGTGAGTTTGCTACGGAGACGGATCCCGGTACCGGTACTAGCGTGATTCGCCGAGGGGGATATCGCAATCATCGATGGGGATGAAGCCGCAACCGAATCCCCGATCCGGTTCGGTGAAATCGCGAGCGCGTGATCGGTCTCATGCCCATCCACGACCGCACGGTCGGTCTCGTCCTCGCGACTGCCTTCATTCGCGACCACGCGATCGGGACTGCGTGGTGTAGCGACCGTACGGCCGGTCTCGCGCGAAACCGTAGGCACGCGATCGATCACACGAGAATCCGTGAGTGCGAGCTCGGTCTCGCACAAAGACGGGTCGGTCCTACTCGGAACGACGACCACGGGCTCGGTTCCAAGCGTCGGTCCACTACTATCAACCGAATCGAGTGTGTCTTGTCCCATAACAACAAATTCACCTACAACCAGTCAACAAACTAGATCAAAAGTCAAGAATTCCCGTCATTCATCAATAATACATCTCAAGCATAAGTTCCATCTCTAACAAGCTTCAATGGGAGATCTCCAAAAAACTATGCAAATCCAAGTCTAAGATTCCATCAACAATCAATAGCAACCAAGGATTCAAAGATTCTCCTAAGCAATCATCAATCCAACATGGTGACATTGGATTCTTTGTCTAAATTTATAAGCTTGGATTTTCAAAGAAGCTATGAGGATTTAAGAGATGGCTTGGGAAAGGAGTAAGGAAACTCACCAAGGAAAAAAAAAAAAAAAGAGAGTAAGAAATGGTGACACGAGCTCGCGACTAGCGGTGGTGCGAACCGGTGGTCGGCAACGGCGTGGTGGCGATGTCACGGTCGGCAACAAACCGGTCGGTGGTAGTAGTGTCACGGTCGGCGGCGGCCAAAAGAAAAAAAAAAAAAAATTTTGAGGAAGGAGGAAGAAAGGGAAAGGAAGGAGAAAGGGTTGACTTAGTCAAACCTTATCCCTTTAAGGGAAAAATGATCCTCTCTTCCTTTCACAAAACGGGTCCCGCCCCCGTTCAGAAACAAATACACGACGTTCTTCCCTCCGGAAATCGACTCGCTATTACCCGGAAACGTCATTGACGTTAGCAACCGCGATACGGAGTCTTAAAATCTCCATAGGAAAAAACGGAGTCTTAAAATCTTCGAGTAAAAAAAAAAAAATATTTTTCTGCGGAAAACGCAGCAGCTTCAGCGAAGTAAGCATGGAGTCTTAAAATCTTCATAACATTTAAAGAGTCTTAAAACCTCTTCTATAAAGTCACTCTTTATTACTGTAGGCTAGACAAACGCTTTGACTTTGAACGTTAACATTGATATTCAACACATCTTTTAACTCGGTACCATCACTTCTGATATTACCGAGCTGGGGGGCTAACTGTTGGGGTCGGTATTCACCCGCTTAACATCAAAGACAAGTCAGCAGAGGAAACAACCCCAGAACTCTCAGCGAGCATGGCGGAACAAGCACCTGAGTCTTCCTGTGAGTAGAAGTAAAGTGAGTAGTCGAGGAGTGAGGCGAAGCAAGAAGGTCCTAGAGCGAGCAGGGCCGGTCACGTGCTCGGCATACCCCAGAACCAACCACAGGATCGGCATGCCGAGCAATCGACCACGGGAACCGACCACGGGGTCGGCGAGCCGAGCGAGCAGTCGCAAATGCCGATCACGGGGTCGCCAGTTCGGGGACCGACCGTGCGGTCGGGATCGGAGGTGACCGAGCACGAGCTCGGTTCGGCCGAACCCCAGTGAGCCGACCGTGTCCTCGGCCTAACAGCAGTCGCGGCCCAATCTCCTGAAGACGGTTTGAGGCCATAACATCACAGCCCATATGCGAAGCCCACTCCAACATGACCGACTCGAGCAATACGATGCTGCGAAGACTTAGGGAGCAAAACCGACTTAGACATAGTATAAATAGACTTCTTTGTACACCCTAAAGGGGATCCGCAATTTTCAATACGAAAACTTGTACTCAACTTTTCAGAGTAATAAACAACATCTCTTTCTCAAATCCTTTGCAATCCTAGCTTACCATAGAAATCTCCGAATTCCCTCACGAACTCTTACAAATTCTAATTGTGTTGGTTTCGACCCCCACAATATGTATAATATATCCATTAAAAGTTGTAACAGAAATATATTGGACAATGGTAGAAACACCATTTTTGTTTCTTTGAATTGGAGAATATTGCTCGCTATGGTTCCATGAGTGATGTTTTTGTTGTCGTATATATTATGTTGTTATTAGCTGCTCAAAGTGCATATAACAAGGTATTCTGATTTGAGACAATACATATATAACACTATGTGTGAGAAGACTTGGCATAGAATTATCTCTAAGTCTGTCTTGCAACTTCAAAGTAAGAAAACCTGCTTATTTCCATAAGAGTATCATGGCTAGCTTAACTACAATTAGCTTTAGTCTTTAACTACATGCTGGTAAGTGTTGGAGTTTCGCATGTGTACTTATTAATCTTTTTAATCCTATGTGGATGAACAACCTTTAAGTTTTGTCATATAGCTATGTATATCTTCTAGACTTTTTTTTGAAAGGGCTGAAAACTCCTACGTTAAAGAATGACTTTCAATAAACTTACGGCATTCCGTAGCATGCGTATGTAGTTTAATGATATTTAATTTAATATGCACTTCTTGGCTTACTTCAGTTTTCATTATATAACCAATTTAAAATATATCCTATATTACTAATTTTGTGAAATTCCTATATTACTAATTTTGTGAAATACAATATCATAACCTTGTACTGAATAAAATGTATATATGTATGTTGGTTTAGAAACAATGTATTCAACATTTTTTGTTGACTTCATTGTAGTCAACATTTAATAAGAGGAAATTTATATATTTTCATGCATGGATTCAAAAATCAGAAAAAGAATTTAACTAACAATTAAGGAACCCAACGATTTAGGCACAATTTAGATATATACGGAAGGAGGAAGTCAAATGCACGATTCAAATGTACGCAGATGCAAACCATTGTTATATAAACGAGTTGAAGAATACATACTTACTACACTACCTATACATTCAATCATTATATACTTACTACACTTCCTACACTACCTATACATTATCATCATCGTCAGTTCACAATGGT
This sequence comes from Draba incana, assembly GCA_963576765.1. NCBI lineage: Eukaryota > Viridiplantae > Streptophyta > Magnoliopsida > Brassicales > Brassicaceae > Draba > Draba incana. The sequence continues at coordinate 4,440,448 of OY755212.1, read as the reverse complement.
ACATAATACATATCAAATCAAATTATTATTTTCTTAATCATAGTTTTGATTACTTGTTTATTCTAACCATTTGTTTTTCTGTGTTTTAGGAACTCATACTTCGTATTTCAATCTTGCTAAATTTCCTCTATTTTGCATTTGTTAACGGACAAAACTACAATATAATTAATTTTGGTGCTAAAGGAGATGGTCATACTGATGATTCAAAGGTAAACTATGTGATTAAAACTTCTGTTCTATTCTAGAACATTATTTGTTTATTAAACACATTATTTCTTTGAAACTAATTGATAATTGCTATTTTCAAAACTTTCTTGCTATTTTTTATTAATTGTTTTAAATTGTTTATCTAAAAAGGCTTTTGCAAAATCATGGAATGCCACATGTAATGAAGAAGGGGATATGAAAACACTTCTTATTCCTGCTGGTAAAACATTTTTAATTCAACCTATTGTATTCCAAGGCCCATGTAAATCAAGCTCTATCAAAGTTCAGGTATATATGTAGACAATTAATTTACAATTTTATCTGATAAATACAGTTATGTTTCAATTAGTAATATCAATAAAATTTGGGGTTTTTTTTTGGAGTTGGATGGCGTCATTATCGCACCTAGTAACAAAGAAGCATGGTCCAGCTACAAATATCTAAGTTGGATCAGTTTTTTAAATGTGGGTGGTCTAACGATTGTTGGTTCTGGAACGATTAATGGTCGTGGTTCGTCTTTTTGGGAGGTGGCAATTTATTATCACATAATTTTCGTTACTTTCTAATATATTTTGGCCATCGTAACATCAAACTAATGAAGATTCTTTTGATTTTCAGCCAAGATTGCATACTTCTGAAAGGCCTACAGTAAGAATATACCTTGCAGTTTTTAAAAATTAAAAATCGTTGATCGTCACTAATTTCTTATTAAGTAAATTGTTATATTTTGTTTTTGCAGGTGCTGCATATATCACATTGTGATAATCTTAGGATAAGCGGGATAACTTCTATTGATAGTCCAAAAAACCATATATCAATCAAATCATGCAAAAATGTTACAATATCGAATATAAATCTTTTAGCACCCGAGAAAAGTCCCAACACAGATGGGATTGATATAAGTGGCTCGACTAGTATCAACATATATAACTCGTCAATTAAAACGGGTGCGTATTTATCTACAATATCGCATAAAATAGATGAACCATGGTAAACTTTAAAACATTGTATTATTCAGCTACTAAAGTACTTTAGTTTATCGTATATGCATTTGTTAGTTTTTGTGGAATAATAATTTCTAATATTTTATAGAATAAAAGAAGATGGCATAATAACGATTTCGATTTCAAACATTGAATTTCTAGGGGACGATTGTATTGCAATCAACACGGGAACTACCAATATCAACATCACAAGGATTAATTGTGGACCTGGTCATGGAATAAGGTAATTTCATGGTGTTAATTAATTTCTTGGTTTACACCATTAACTTTATAAAATTATAAATGAATAGAAATGTTTACCTTACCAAAACATAGTTGTGAGAATTACTTTTTTGGGGTGAAATTCGATATATAACAGTATAGGAAGTTTAGGAGTCGAAGGAGAAATGGCTGAAGTTAGCAATGTTCAAGTGACTCACTCCATTTTCAATAAGACACAAAATGGAGCTAGAATCAAGACTTGGGTGGTACTGATTTTTTATTTTTCCTTTTATACTAGTACTTTTATATTTGTAATAATAATAATTCAAATGTGTTTTACATTTCTAAATTTTTTAGGGTGGACAAGGATATGCGAAAAACATAAGTTTTGAAAATATGACACTTATTGACGCACAAAATCCAATTATAATTGACCAACATTATATAGATAAATGGCGAATTTATGCTACAAAGGTAAATAATTTTTTTTTCAAAACAATGACTATTTGTTTTTTAAAGTATGAGTATATTAGAAAAAATATACGTGTTTTTGTTTAATAGGAGTCGGCAGTAGCAATTAGCGATATAAATTTTGTCGGTTTTAGCGGAACAACATCGAGTAAAGATGTTATAGCACTTAAATGTAGTGAGATCATACATTGTAAAGACATTGTTATGGATGGGATCGATATTACTTTGGCGAATGGAGGGACACCTAAAGTAGATTGTCAGAACGTCGATGGAAAGTCTAATGACATTAATTTGATGCGTGAATGTTTTAAAAATGTTAGCATGATTTCCTATTAAAAAATGTTGATGAAAAGCCTATCCACATTTCTTTCCGTCTATCTAGTATGTAATTTTTTTCAGTCAACATCATGTAATATTCATCTATGAAATGTAACACAATATGTCATTATTAAAATCACTTTTTATTTAGCATCTATGAATCTTCTTGTTTGTGTTTCAAGGCGTTTTAGTGTTTGAAATCAATATATCAATGTTTAAAAAAATTTATATTGGTCAAAGTGAATAATATATTTTGCATCAGTAAAAATTCAAATCGGCATAAGTTGTATGCTGTAAATCGTTTTTTTTTTCTTTCTTTTTCTGTTGTTTTTGGATCCTGACGATCAAAACTAATTACTTTTGTCTTCTTTTTTTTTCCTTTCTTCTTTTGAAGGAAGAGAAATTTGAAAAGTATTTAATTGCAATTAGTTCTCTGAAGCCGGACACTTTATTTAGATCTATTTAAGGAAAATTATATTCAACCTGAGTCTTGACACAAGAAAGAGGAAAACAGTTAATATCGAAAACAAACGAACATGAATCTGATTTTAAATTAAGTATCTAAAACAAAAGCTCCATAGATGCTTAAGAAGAAGACAAAGAGGAACATGAGTTACAAGAGTCACTGACCATAACAGATGATTATATTCATGTTACAAACAAACAGATCAGAGATTAAGCGACCCATGTTCTTCTCACATGTTCCCTCTTTGTTTAACCCTAGGATTCCTCTGTTCTTGAGCTTCTCTTCAATATATATAGAAACCCTAATAGAGCACCTCATCAATTTTAGAGTTTTGACTAAAAAATATTAATGGAGGGTGTAGAGTCGGTTTTCTTGTCTGATCAAACCACACATCAACCGGTTCGATCTGTGAGTCTTCCTTCAAGAATCCATCCACTCTCTCTTAAACTCAGAGCAGCCTTGAACCGGCTCAGTATCTGGCAGAGATCTTCTTCCTCAATCTCGGTTTCCGCATCTTTTGGGTCCGAGACGCTTCTCGTTGGACTCATGAACCTCATTTGAGTCCATGTACGTGAAACACACTCTTCTTCATTACCAAAAGGGAAACTTCTAGAAAATTCTTTAGATGGATCTATTGTGTCGCTCGACGTGTGTGAGGCCTCGAGGGAAGCGATTGTCGCGATGAGAGAACACGTGACGAATATCAGATCGAATCTTCGTAAGAAAGGTAACGTAGAGAAGGAGGTTAAAGAATACGTTAACTTGCGGAAGAAGGCAAAGAAAGAAATTGCAAAACACATCATTGCACTTAAGAAAATCGAAACCAGAGATACTTCAACGAACATAGATCAAGATCAAGATATAGTATCGACGAGTGTTTTGAACAAGACAATCGAAATCACTATATCTATCTTCAGGCATCTTTTACTGTTCTTGTCGACAATACCATGCCACCACCACCACAATCTCCCGCAAGGAAAATCAAGAATAATATCGTGTTTTTGTCAATTCCTTTCGTACAACGTCATTGTCAGAGAGATCTTTGGATCTGATGAAGGAAATGAAGAGTCTTGATGATAGTTTTCTTGATCTGGAGACAGAATTGGACTTGTTTTCAAGTGCTTAGTTAAAAAGAGAGTTTTGCTCCCTAACATCCTCAGTAACTCTTATACAGATGTTTTTTTCAATCAGATGCACATCTTTTTCCCTCAAATTGTTTTCTTTGCAAGAAAAAAAAACGAAAAAATACCTCAGGTTTGCACTCTACTCAAAGGAATAAAGTTTTTTTTTTTTTGAATCGAATTGGGAGAAATGCAAAATCAAAAAGTCTTCAAAAATGACTTTGATATAAAAGTTTTGGTATCAGGGTATCAATATTTCAAAAGTTGTTATCCACGCACATAATTCGCATAAGACCAAGATTAAATATAGAAAAGCAAACATATTGAATTGAATGATTTATTAGTGAATAGAATTGTACACGCAAAATATATATAGTTAAATTCACTTCTTTTGATCTACATTTTTTTTCACTAGACACATATATTTGTTTATGTAATGAATTGTTTTTTTTAATTTTGTGTAGTGACTTTGTAACCTTGATGATGAAATGAATTTATTAGTCGGAAACCAAAATTTTAGTACAAACTATAGAAGGTCTAGAATGATCCGTAATATCTTTGAATATAATTGTAATTATTATTTCATATACGTATATGTTTAGATTAGGAAACTTAGATTAATTGTGAATATCATCATTCATCTATATAAATACCTATCATGTAAATCAATTCTTATGAGAGTAAATAATAATTCTTCCACTCATATCTCTCATCACTTCTAATATGGTATCAGAGCAACAATGATCTAACGATCGGCTAGTTCCTAGTTTCAAAACAAAATGCTTCCGTTTCTTATATGTTTTTTGGTTTATCGTTAAGCCAAGTGCTTCCACCATTCAAGTTCATAATGAACTTCTGAATCTAATTCAAGCCTAAGTGCAACTGAATCTAAGCCATATTGCTTCTCCTTATTCAAGTCTATCATAGACCTCTGAATCTAAGCCACGTGCTTCGCAGTTTCGATATAATTATCAAATTCCGTTTCTTCTTATCATTTTTTATTTCTTAAGCCAAAGTGCTTCTTTCCGTATGCTTTGTTTAAGTTTTATTTTGCGGTCATTTGTTTTTTCCCCATTTTAAAAAAAAAGAAATAAAACAAACCAACGTTCATCTTTTTCGAGGAATATTTTTCTTCTTTTCATTTTCAACAAAAGGAAAAAAAAATTCCTTTCTCTTTCATTTAAAAAAAAACAAAAAACAAACAGCATATTAGATTTGGATTCTTCTTCTCCACAACAAGATGTTCTACTCAGCAACTCGAGATTTTTGATCTCCGCCACAACCCAAGTATAAAGCTCTGCCGCAAGTCACCATCAACACAATTCACCACCTTACTCACTGCCCTCATCTTTGATGAGATTCATATTCATATCCGCAACCATCATTCAATTTCTTCGTCAAAATCAACACCAACGCTAGCAATGGTCAATCTCAAGCCGCTTAATTCCACCATGTCTCCATCACCGGCTTGAGCTTGAGGGGGGTGTATAGAAGGATCTAGAATGATCCCTAATATCTTTGAATATTGTAATTATTATTTCATATACGTATATGTCTAGATTAGGAAACTTAGATTAATTGTGAATATCATCATTCATCTATATAAATACAACTATCATGTAAATCAATTCTTACGAGAGTAAATAATAATTCTTCCACTCATATCTCTCATCACTTCTAATACAAACCTATAAAATCATATTCATATCCGCAACCATCATTCAATTTCTTCGTCAAAATCAACACCAACGCTAACAATGGTCAATCTCTAGCCGCTTAATTCCGCCATGTCTCCATCACCGGCTTGAACTTGAAGGGGTGTATAAAAGGATCTAGAATGATCCATAATATCTTTGAATACAAACCTATAAACCGGCTTTCACTTAAGAAGAAAATCGATTTTGTACTGAATACTTAAACCTCCCGTTAGTACAATAATGCAAAACAAAACTTTAGTTTCATTTAATCATGTGGAAAACAGTACTTTGATGTTAAATTTAAGGATAAATCCTTCTGGTATATTTTAAGTATTACAACTTATTAGTTTCATCAATTAGATGGGACTATTTCAGGTTTTACCAAATTTCTGAACCTGATTTTTTTTTTTTCCTCATTTTTTCAGTAGCTGATTTGCATCTAATAGATCTACCATATATCATCAAATTCTGATTTCAAATTTGAACATTCATATACATTGATCGTTTTAAAAAAAAACTGAATTTCAAAGAACTTTGGAGATTGGTCTTGATTTCGGTCAGAAGTCTAGAATGATCCAATTGTCTTAAAAACAATTATATGCTTACAAAGTCTAACATAATAGTATATCCAATATAAGAATAGGGACTATATTAAAGTGTTAGGAACCATGGTTCGCCAATTATCACACCTTAATTGTTTTGTTAAACAGCATATTCCGAAACACACAACTTTACAAAATTTTCTTTCTTTTATTTGTTAAAATTAGACACCTCTTTCTTCTAGCTAGATCTTATCCGATTGATAATTGGTGTTACACCTCTTTCTTTTATTTGTTAAAACTAAAGCAAGATCGTCGACGTGGTAATTGACTAGTTTTAATTAGTTTTAGCAACAAATAAAGAGCATTGATAATGACTAGGGGCCTATAATATAAACATCCTTTAGCTATTACTAAAAAAAAAGAAATGTTTGTTTGTAGATCTTTTTCTATATCTATAAGAATATAAGATCCGTAACATAACGTGATAGAACATGTAATAATTGGTGCCCACAAATCTACAATATCAAGAAGCTTTACACGTGTACCTGGTGCAGGGGACTATTGCAAAATACGATGAGGCTTTTTTTTTTTTTTCAGGAGGCTAATCATATGAATACGTTGTGATATGAATCTACAAATTAATCGTAACCTTTAACACGTGTTGTAATGCATTGAAAAAGTAATAGTATTCGAACTTAAGAGCAGGCCGGCCTGAGTTCTTATAGACCATAAGAAAAATAGACCGATTTGATCAATAAACTAAAAAAAAATTTAAGATTTAAAAACTGATTTCTTATAATAAATTTGAGATTCGATATGAAAGGCACAAACATGAGCTATGCCTGCTTGTCCTCAGACTCTAAAAGTGACATAATAACCAATTAAGAAGATCTACTTTTACAGTTTTACTGGTTAATTTAACAAAATGCTCATATAGGGCTAGCTTGAAGTATATATAAGAGTGATAAAAAAATACTTTCTCATAAAAGAAATCTATGGTGCTCAATGCTTTGGTTTTGTCTAGTTAATATGATTTCTAGCTAGTACATATAGAAGTTTAAAAAATCATTGCATGGTTATAAAAATAAGTCAACCAGCTAGATACAACGTCAGTGAAATCTCCCAAAAAATATCAAATCAAAACCCGTCCACCTCTCATACGTGTCATAATGTTAGAAGCAATGCAGAGGGAAATTTAAAAACACCATTTTATTTTCTTGTAGAAAAATCTATTCGTAAACCACAAACTATAATGGCTCTAAATAGTAGATTATTTTTCTAGCAGAATAATTATTTTTCTGGCAATCTGGCAGAATAAATGAAAATTAAATGGTATCATTCTAATAGAACTACTAAACGAATGGTGTCAGTAAAATGGTAATACCCATAGTAGAACTATTAATCTTACACCATTTAGGGTCAATATGATTGGATACGAGAAGGGCGTATATAATATATGGTTGAGGAAGATCTGTATCTCGTAACCTACCGAGACAACTTTTAAGACCGTCAAAATTTAAAATTTAAAAATTTAATTAATCGAAAAAATCCATTGATAATGTGGCAAAACCAGAGGCATCACAAACAGTGACTCATCAGGCTCATTCTGTGGCCAAATAATTTGACCAATATAATAGTCCGACAGCTCAGAGAGTATACAGATTTGTCAGTAATAATCGGACCAATCAAATTTAATAATTCAATTATTGTTGAAGTTTTGTTGGTTGATAGGCTAAAACCATATGCTATATATAGGCATGTGAAGGGAAACTTGAATAAAGCAAATCAATCAAAATAAGAAAGAAACAAACCTCAAAACACTTTATCAAAAGAAAAAATGTCGAATATGATCATCAAGAATCAACTAAGATCTATAAGCTTACCTACAAGATCACATCCAAGCACGACCAGGATCGAGGAAGCTCTTGACAAGATTAAAACGATTAACATTTCGAATGGTTCGTCAGAATCAATCTTGATGGGTTTGGCTGGTTTGGAAGAGGTTTACAATTGTACCGAAGAATTTCTAAAAATGGGCTCGACGCAACGTGCTATGTCTTCTGATCGGTCCGATTTTATGGAGGAGATGCTTGATGGGTCTTTGAGGCTAATGGATATTTGTAGCGTGTCTAGAGATCTAATGGTGGAGACTCACAAGCATGTTCTTGGTGTTGAGTCATGTATTAGAAGAATGAAAGTAACTGGAGGAGGAGGAGATCAACTAGATGTCGCGGTCTCGGGCTATGTCAGATTCAGAAAGAACATGAGAAAAGAAGCTAAGAAGCTTCTTGGATCCTAGAAGAACATTGATGGAAGAACAACTTCATCATCATTGGTAAATAATGGTCAGCAAGATGAACATCTTGTGACAGTTATCGATGCGATGAGACGAGTTGTTTCGGTTAGTGTTTTGGTGTTGAAATCGTTCTTGGAGTTCTTATGCGGACGACAAAGTAACATCAAGAGCAAGTTGGCTTCAGTACTAAAGAAGAAGAAGGATCATGACGAAGAGACCAAAAACGAGTTTGAGAGTTTGGATTCCGCGGTATCTTGCTCTCGTGATGATCTACAAAAGAAGCTTGAGGAGGTTGAGACGAGCATTGATGGATTTGAGAAGAATCTAGAAGGGTTATTTCGAAGGTTGATTAGAACACGAGCCTCTCTTCTCAACATAATTTCAAATTAGATTTAAAAAGTATATATGCATGTAACGTAACCTTCGTAGGCATTCGACTTTAGAGAATTTGCCTGAGGGATACATTATAGGCGCAAAGATAAAATTTTGTACACGAATTATTAGTAAAACATATAAATGTAGAGATTAATTTGTAAAAACAGATGCAATATTGCAGTTATATATACAAGTTGTTGTGTGAAAACTGTTATGGAACGATCTAAAATCTACAGTTCAAATGACTAAATCGGTAGATATTTTTTCTTATTAATCTTGTAAATTTGAATAAAGCAGATCGATCTAAAGAAGAAAGAGATAAACCTCAAAACACAAACACAAACACAAAAGATGGCGAATATGATCACTAAGAAACAATTAAGATCTATAAGTTTAACTTCAAGATCACATCCAAGCACGAGGGAGATCGAAGAAGCTCTTAACAAGATTAACATTACGACAAGTTCTTCCGAATCAATCTTGATGGGCTTAGCTGGTTTGGAGGAGCTTTACAATTGTACGGAGGAATTTATAAAAATGGGCTCGACGCAACGTATAATGTCTTCTGATGGGTCGGAGTTTATGGAGGAGATGCTTGATGGTTCATTGAGGCTAATGGATATTTGTAGCGTCTCTCGAGATCTCATGAGCATGTTCGTAGTGTTCAGTCATGTGTTAGAAGAAAGAAAGTAGCTGGAGGAGGAGGAGACCAACTCGATGTTGCTGTCTCGGGCTATGTCGAATACAGAAAGAATATGAGAAAAGAAGCTAAGAAGCTACTTGGTTCTTTGAAGAAAATCGATGGTGCGTCAAGCTCATGTGAAAGAGATCATGAAGATGAACATCATGTGGCGGTTATAGATGCGATGAGACGAGTAGTTTCGGTTAGTGTTGTCGTGTTGAAGTCGTTCTTGGAGTTCTTGCCGGGACGACAAAGTAACATTAAAAGCAAGTTGGCTTCGGTATTAAAGAAGAAGAAGGTTCATAATGAGGCGACAAAGAACGAGTTAGAGACATTGGATTTTGCAATTTGCGGAGATTTTTGCTCTCGTGATGGTCTATAGAATAAGCTTGAGGAGGTCGAGATGAGCATTGATGGGTTCGAGAAGAATCTAGAAGGGTTGTTTAGAAGGTTGATAAGAACACGAGCCTCGCTTCTCAACATAATCTCTCATTAGATTTATAGGTATACATGTAATGTAACCTTAGTAGACATTTGATTTTAGAGAACTTGCCGGAGGGATGCATTATAGAATAGAAGATTTTGTACACTAATTAAAGTGATAAATGTAGAGGGAAGTTTATAAAATAGAAACAACATTGCAGTTATATACCCATAAACGTTATGAAACAATCTAATATAAGACTCATAGTTCAAAATGATTAAATCCCTGAATTACTTAAAAAAATGATAAAACTCGAATCAATGCATTAGAACTTTTTTTATTTTGTTGAAAGATGCATTGGAACTTGGAACTTACACATTCATGTTTCAGTACATTATCAAATATTAGAGAGTAAGAGTTAGTTATTTAATCCCGGTTTACTATGGTTTAATTACTGGTTTATGTGGTGTGTATATATGAAACATTTTGTGTAAACTTTATCTTTAATGAAGCATTTTATAAAGTTTGTTAGATCTAAATTGGTATCAGAGCATTTCAAAGCTTCATTCACTCTTTCTTCCGCAAATCTCTGAAAATTGATCGAAATCTTCGATTGATTCTTCTTCTCTTCTTGTTTTCGTCTTCTCCGTTCAATTCCGCATCTCTTGATCGGTTAATTTTTCGAATCGGACCTCGAAATCGAATTCTCCGATTCATCATCTTCGTTTTTCTCTTCCATTTTCTGAAATTGATTACTCGCAAGTTCATCAATGGCGAATACCACCACAAACAACTCAACTCCAGCTCATACAGCTCAATCGGCGATCAACAATCCAGATCCGTATGCGAATCCATTGTTTCTTTATGTTGTTGATAATCCAGGTGTATATCTTGTGACAGATAAGCTTACTGGCGAATCTAACTACCATACATGGCGTCGCTCCATTGTCAAAGCTTTAAACGCGAAAAATAAACTTGGCTTCATCTATGGTACTATCGCTAAACCTTTAGAAACTGATGTAGACTATGGAACTTGGAGTAGGTGTAACGATATGGTGTGTACTTGGATTACGAATGCTGTATCGAAGGATATTGGTAGTGGTACAGTTTATTTTGATTATGCGAGATTGTTGTGGTTAAATTTGGAAGGAAGGTTTAAGCAAACTAATCTGTCAAAGATCTATAGTGTTCAAGATCAGCTAGATCGTCTTCATCAAGGATCTTTAGATCTCAGTGCATATTATACTTGTTTAACCACATTATGGGAGGAGTTAAAGAACTTTGAAGAACTACCTTCTTGTGTATCTGGACAATGCACTTGTGGATCTAATGATAAATGGATTCAGCTTTATGAGAGGAGAAACATTGTCAGATTCCTCATGAGGCTGAATGATTCCTTTGCTCAAACCAGGAAACAGATTATTATGATGGATCCGTTACCAACATTCACCAAGATTTACAACTTTGTAGCTCAAGATGAACAACAAGGAAGTCTAGCTTCTGCTACTCCAGAGTCAGCCGTGTTCCAAGCCACTGTGAATCATGGACAACAAGGAACTACCTATCAAGGCAAACCTAGGCCTCTCTATTCACACTGTGGTTTGCTTGGACACACTGCTGCAAGATGCTACAAAGCTCATGGTTATCCACCTGGATACAAGACTACTGGCTACAAAGCTAAAGGAAAATTTGTTCCTCAGAATGGAATTCATATGATCTCTAGTCAATCTAAGAAATCTTTTCATCAGGAAGCACCACCCTATCATATCTTATCATACAATGGCACTCAGTATGCTCATGTTGGGTCCACTGCTCCTAATCCTTTAGCTCAGCCTGTGAATCACTCAGTCAATATGGTGAATACTGGAACAAATATGGTGAATGGATCACACTCTCAAGATGGTTCAGGTCAAATAGCTCAGTTGATTACTCAATTGAACAGACAGCTCTAGGGTTCTGCGTATCAAGTTGTTGGACCATCAACTGCCTCAGGCTCTTCTGGTTCTATCTCAGCTCAAGGTACCACACTTGTACCTTCTCACTATATTTCTGTTTTGGAACCAAGCCTTAGTTTACCTCAAACTACTTGGATTCTTGATACTGGAGCTAGTTGTCATATATGTTGTGACCTGAGAATGTTTTCCGACATTCAATCCATCACCAACACCACAGTTTCCCTTCCAAATAACACCACCATCCCTATACACATTCCTGGAACAATGCATCTTAGTAACAGATTAAGTTTGCATTCTGTGTTCTATGTTCCATCTTTTAGTTTCAATTTGATTAGTGTTAGCTCATTGACTAGGAAAAACAAAAACTTTTATGTTCATTTTTATCATGATTCTTATTTCATTCAGGATCATTCACAGGACAGGATGATTGGTCAGGGTGATGAATCACATGATTTGTATCTCCTGAATCAAAATGATTCCACTTCTCCTGCTCATCATGTTTCAAACCTGGTTGCTTCTCCTGAGTTGTGGCACCAGCGTCTTGGTCACCCTTCCATCTCAAGGGTCTTATCTTTGTCTCCAGATTTAAAACTTCCTCAGAAACTTTCTGATTTTCATTGTAAAATTTGTCACTTAGCAAAACAAAAACAATTGCCTTTTGTATCTAATAAAAACATTTATGAGGAACCTTTTGCTTTAATTCATATAGATACATGGGGTCCTTTTCATGTAACATCTATCAAAGGTTATAGATATTTTCTCACTATTGTTGATGATTGTTCTCGAACAACATGGATTTATTTTCTTCATCTCAAAAGTGATGTTTCAAAGGTTTTTCCAGATTTTCTTAATCTTGTCAAAACACAATATGGAAAAACTGTTAAAAGCATAAGATCTGATAATGCTCCTGAACTTCAATTTAAAATTTTGTTAACTCAGTTAGGAATCAATCACTATCATTCTTGTGCATACACCCCTCAACAAAACTCAGTAGTTGAACGCAAACATCAACATCTCTTGAATGTTGCAAGAGCTCTTTATTTTCAGTCTCTCATACCTCTTGCATATTGGTATGAATGTGTTGCTACTGCTGCTTTTCTGATTAATAGGATTCCATCTCCTGTTTTAAATCATAAAACACCTTATGAAGTTCTTAATCACAAATTACCTGACTACACTAATCTCAAAGTTTTTGGTTGCTTATGCTATGTGTCAACTCATCTTAAGGATAAGCATAAGTTCACTGAAAGAGCTAGAAAATGTGTTTTTCTTGGATATGAGTTAGGATTTAAAGGATATAAGGTCTTAGACTTGGAATCTAATGATGTGTCAATTTCTCGTAATGTTGTTTTTCATGAAAATATATTCCCATTTGTTGATGCATCATTACCAAAATCCATCTCATCTCAGACTGATAAGCATGATTCTTCTTTAGATGATTCCATTCAAAATAATTTTGCATTTTATGAAGGATTTCATGGTTCACAGTCTGCATCTTTTTTTGTTGAAGAGCATGTTCCTCCATCCTCTTCTATTCATACTCATTCTTCATCTCCCATTCCTGATCATCCATCCACTTCCCAATCACCAATTCCACCTTCTCAGAATATGGAAAACATTCTTAGGCCCCGCAGACAGACCAAAGCTCCTAGTTATCTTCAACAGTACCATTGCTCTCTCTTAAATATAGAGCATTCTTCTCCTTCTATTATTGGTATTGCTCATCCTCTCTCTCATTCTTTGTCTTACGATCATCTCTCTCCTGAGTATCGTTTGTTCTGTTTTGCCATACTTGCTTAGAAAGAACCTAAATCATTTAAAGAGGCCGTTTTGATGCAAAGATGGCTTGATGCCATGAACCTAGAGCTCGATGCTCTTGTGAGTACTTTGACTTAGGATATCTGCTCTTTACCTGAAGGGAAACACGCCATAGGATGTAAATGGGTGTGTAACATCAAATATCTTTCTGATGGGACTATGAAAGATATAAGGCTCGTTTGGTTTCCAAGGGCTACATGCAAGAAGAAGGGATAGATTATGAGGAAACTTTTGCTCCTGTAGTTAAGCTTACCACAGTGAGGTTGGTCTTAGCTCTAGCTGCTATTTTTGGTTGGAGTATCACTCAGATGGATGTCACCAATGCCTTCTTGCATGGTGATCTTGATAAGGAAATATACATATGCTTACCTCCAGAATACACTCCAAGACAGGGGGAGTTTTTACCTGATAGAGCTGTTTGTAGACTTAGGAAATCACTGTATGGTTTAAAGCAGGCTTCAAGACAATGGTTTCACAAGTTTTCCTGTGTGTTACTTGCTCATGGATTTCAGCAGTCTCACTCTGACCCAACTCTTTTCGTCAAAACCAATGGTTCTGTTTTCTTGGCTCTGCTAGTATATGTTGATGACATTATCTTGGTTAGCAACACAGATTTTGCTGTTACTGAGATCAAAGTTATTTTGGCACAAAAATTCAAGATCAAGGATTTGGGTCAGTTGAGATATTTCTTGGGATTAGAAGCTGCAAGAGCTTCCTCTGGAATATCTATTTGCCAAAGGAAGTACACACTGGAATTATTAGAAGAGTTTGGATTTCTTGGTTCCAAGCCAGCTGCTACGCCTATGGAACTTGATTTGAAACTAGGCAAAGATACTGGTGTTTTGCTTTCTGATCCTTCTCTTTACAGAAAGCTTATTGGCAAGCTCATTTACTTGACAGTCACTCGACCTGACATCTCTTTTGCTGTCAACAAGCTTAGCCAGTACATGTCACAACCTAGAGCCCCTCATATGGAAGCTGCTCAACATATTCTTAGGTACTTGAAGAATGATCCAGGACAGGGCATTTTCAATTCAGCCAACACCTCCTTGGCCCTTAAAGCTTTTGCTGATGCTGATTTTGGAACTTGCCCTGACATCAGAAGGTCGGTTTCTGGTTTAATAGTTTTTCTTTGTGATTCTTTAATCTCCTGGCGATCCAAGAAACAGGATGTAGTTCGTAGAAGCTCAGTTGAAGCTGAATATAGAAGCTTGGCCAATGCTACAACTGAGCTTCTCTGGATCAGTTTTCTTCTTGAAGATCTTCATATCCAGCTCCAAGACTCTATCGTTCTCTATTGTTATAATGAGGTTGCACTTCACATTGCAAAGAATTATGTATATCACGAAAGGAATAAACACATTGAACGTGATTGTCATGTGGTTCGAGAAAGAGTGGCCTCTGGTTTTATGAAGACACTTCATGTTTCCACACACCATCAAGTTGCAGATTTACTCACTAAACCCCTTCCTGCTCCGAAATTTCAATATCTTTTGTCCAAGATGGGAATTCATCACCTATATTCTCCATCTTGAGGGGGAGTATTAGAGAGTGAGAGTTAGTTATTTAATCCCGGTTTACTATGGTTTAATTACTGGTTTATGTGGTGTGTATATATGAAACATTTTGTGTAAACTTTATCTTTAATGAAGCATTTTATAAAGTTTTTTAGATCTGAAATCAGAAGATACGAAAGAAACGATACAAGTCACTAATTAGAATGCTATATTGGATCAGACGATCAGTAGAGGCTGATTAGCAACAAAATCATTTAATTTAGTCGATGTGATCAATAATACTTTTCTAATATTTTTTATAGTTCTAGTATTTTACTAATGTTTGTAGTATTTTTGTGAATTTTTCCTCATTCATAAATCAAAAATTAATCAATACACCAATAAATAGTAGTTATCTTAAAATCAGTTCGATTTAGTATTGACATAGTGATATAAACTGACGTAAAAAAAAAAAATACTGCTTTCAGAAATGAGATAAGTCTTAATTATTACTCCACATTTTGTTAAATCACATCTTAATTTTTTTTTTTTTAAATGCATATAAATAAATTGGGGATCTATAGATTTTTTTTTGAGGGATCTATAATTTTTCTCCACATTTTGTTAAACCGCGGAGAAGTAAGATGCTGAAGAGATGGTGCTTGGAAAGTAGAAGATCCAGCCTTAGATTGTATTTGTGAGCAATGATTGAGGGACTATCAACTATGATGCCATCAAATAATTCTTTTTCATTTTACATTTGAAGTAAGAAGCCAATATTTTTCGGAATGGCCAACATTCTCATCCATGTTGGAATTATCATCTTTTTATTTTCGGGCTTTTTTCTATTTTGGATAGTTGTATCAAATTTCTTTTACCTATTAGTAATGCATCTCCATCTGTTTTGATGTATTGTTTCATTCGATATTTACGTATCTGGCTGGGCCTAATTTGCAATAGACATGAGTCCAATTACATTGCTCAACACAAGCACTCATGCACTAAAAACAAATAATTAAACTCTCGTTAATTACGTAATTTGCCTTCACTTATCCGGAACGATTAAAGACTTCAATGATCAACACTATTCATATGGTAGATTCTTAAAGCGAAATCGAATATTCCCAAATCAAGCGAAAAGGAAAACTTCCGTTATAAACTATTCACATATTGACTCTTAAAGCGAGATCAAAGATTCCCAAAATCAAACCAAAAGGTCTAAACATGATCAATGGAAAATTTGATGGACATTCCTTAATTCATGGTAATTGCTGACGTGTGTCGGTGTTATTTAAGGGAGGCATCGTCCCTAGCGTGGGACCAGATCATCCGTGCATAGAGATATATTCAAATTTATCACTACTGTTTAAATAAATAATGTAACAAAATCTTTGAAAGATCTTTGAATTAAATTCAACGAGGTACCCCACACACACTAAAATAATACTAGTACTGTATTTTTATGGGTATCAAGTGAATAAAAAAAAATCAAAAATGAATTAATAGTGATATTTTGGCCTGATACGTATCAGTCCACCGAAACTTCTGATACCGTATCAACAAGCAACGTGTCACAGTCTCATTCGTTTTTGACACAATCAGAAAAAAGAAAAACAAAAAATGCTCAAAACTCAAAACACATTTGTGTTCGATAAGCGAAAAATTCCAGCTTTCTCCAAAATTTGACCCAATCAACAAATTATCACCAAATCTAAACGATCAAAATCGACCCAACGAACCTGAGCTACGGTAACGGAGAAGCGTCGCGGAGAAGGGAATTGGAGAGAAAGAGGTAAGAGCTGGCCATGAGCGGCGACCGAGTTACGCCGTTTCCCGAAGCTCCGATGAAGAAATTTGGCCGGAAAAGAAAGGAATTTGAAGAAGAGGAACGCGAGCTGAAGGAGTGAGCATAAGCAGAGAGATCGCGAGAACGAGGAGGAAGAGGGGGTTTAGAGAAAGCATTGATGGCTACCGAAGCTGACTTGGACAATCTCCTCGACGCCATGTGAGTGAAGCTTGAATTCAACACAAAGAGTTAAGGAAATGTGCTTCCATGATTCTTGTATAGTACTGCTATATTGCTTGATTTTGTCCTATAATGCCTCTTGTTGAGAATCTTTGATCAATTGAGACATTTGTGTATAATGTTTAATGCACAACTTTGTTGGTTAAGGTTTTTGTGCATTGGAATTGGTATCGTGAGATCGAATTAGTATACGTTTCATTGAATTTGGTTTTTTTGTGTTGCCATGATTCTTGTGTAATCCTAAAGTTGCCTCTTTTTCAGAATCTTTCTTATGGTTTTACAGTTTAGCTAAGTTGGTTAAATGTTTTCATCATGTTGAGTGCAGGTTGGAACAATGGTTGCTGCTGCTTCACGGAAGACTAACACGACGACTCATGAAGTATTAGGAGTATTGACAAAAGGGGATACGCAGGTCGTAAGTATTTTCTTTTTAATGTGTTTTCATTTGATTTTGTTGGAAATATTCTCATTCCAAGGTCAATCTCAAATGTGTTATTTCGGTATTCATTACTGTGTTCATGGTTACTCCATCATTGCATCAATTTGGTTTATACATTGTGTTGTGTGAATCACAAGGATAGTGGCAAATATATGCAATATGGTTCAAAAACATTGAGTTTGTCTCATAAAACCAGTTTAAACATTGGGTTTGGTTTGCAAACATTTTAATATATATTTTTTATGATACTCACACCGGTCTCACCTCTAGAGACATATTTATTAAAAATATCATCATTAGTCTCAAACATTAAATAAATATAAAAATTAATATTAAAATAATACTAATAATACCCAATAAATATCATGGGTGTGCATGCTCTAACCTGAATCTGTATAAAGAAAGAAAATCCAACTACAATAATAATAAATTAATAATTGAATAATGACAATAATATTAAAGAATCGTAAATGGACGGTGGCTTTGGTGCATGAAAAAAGGTGAAAAAGTTTCGGTTTAGTAACCGAAACCGAAACATCGAACTTCGACAACGATTTAACTAGTAAAATTTAAAACACATAGCATTTAATGAGCGTTACGTGTTCTGTTCCTCGTTAGTGAAAGTACCCACACTCACTTCACATGGACTTCACGTCTTTGGCTAGGCCCTACTCATTGACATTTGTGTCACTATTATGTGTATTTATACAAACCCTAGAGTTAAAGAACCAAACAAAGCATAACTCGAAAAATTCCCATCTTCACTTCATTACTTGAGATGTATATGTCTTCTTTGTCTCCAAGACTCCACAAAGCATACAAAGCTAGATGTGTTAGTTTACCGGTTCGGTCACATCCGAGTGTTAGGAGGATTCAAGAAGTGGTCTCCAAGGTTAGAGCTTTAGGGTCTTCTTCGTTAGAGTCTAGGACGATGGTCCGAGACGGTCTCTTTGGTCTCACCGAGCTTTATAGATGTTTAAGTGAAGATCTCTTCAAGTCTTCTTCTGAAACTCAACAAGCACTTCTTAATGGTGATGGCTTGATGGATGAGCTTCTTGAAGTGTCTCTAAAATACTTAGAGGTTTGTGGAGGAGCTAAAGACGCGGCTTCGAGGATCAAGAAGAGTGTTGTTGAGCTCCAGTCTGCTTTAAGAAGGAGCAAGAAAGGAGGTGAGTATAGCCTTGAGAGTGACTTCGATGCTTACGTGGCGTCAAGGAAAGAGATCAAGAAGGAGATCAAGAAGTATATGGTAATGTCCAAAGAGGCAGACGCGTGTTTGGAAGGTGGTGTTTGGTGTGATGATGATCAAGATTTGAGTGTTTTGGTTAGAGTGATGCAAGAGACAAGTGTAATGACTTGTTTCGTGTTACGTTCGGTCTTGTCGTTCTTGTCGTCACCTAAAGGCTTTAAGACTAAGAATCATCATCATCATCACAAAGGTTGGGGGATTGTTATGAAGCTTGTGAAAAAAGGAATAGATCATCATAATCAGGAGAAGAGAGATCATGAGAAGGGCTTTTCTTGTCTTGAGCTTGAAGCTATGGAAGCTGAGCTTAGGAAGCTTGTTGTGATGACAACAAGGGAAGATCAAGAAGAGGAGAAAGAGATTAGTGAAGAAATAAGTGAGAGGATTCAATGTGCATTGGTTAGATCGGAAGGGGTAGAGACAACAATGGAAGAACTTGAAGAGGGACTTGAAGGACTTTTCAAGGTAATGATACAAGCTAGAGTCTCTCTTCTTAATATCCTTTCCACTTGAAGGACTTCTCAAGGTATTGCTTTTGAAAATTAATTAGTTTCTCTTTGACCAGATCGTTTGGTTGTAAAATCTTGGTTTTTTCTGTTTTTTTTTTCCTTGTGTGTTGAAAAAGAGTTTAAACATGCATCCATGTTTTAGAGGATGTGTGTTTGTTGTAAGTTTGTAACTTGTTCAGGTGTGAACAACTCTTGTAAAATCTTATTATATGTATATATGTGGCTTATAAATATCTATAATTTTTATCGCCTAGAGAGAGGAATGTGTAAAAACCAATAATGCGAAAGGCAAAGCTATGTTTAGACTGCAGAGTAAGGTAATTAATTAGTGTATTTTTCATTAAGAAAAACCATTTAACGCCAGAATGTTCAAATAATAAAAAATGTTAGAAAATATATACCGTGATGTATTCTTACATCCAAGAACCAACAGTGGGATCTGGAGACTCACAAACAATAGATCATGTTGGAAGTTATATTTTTCCTATATATGCTTTTGTGTGAGTTTCACAAATTTGATGGAAACCCAAAAAATATATTATTATTGTTATTATTATTATTATTTATATTTTATATTATTCGGAAAAAAACATTAAGAGAGTCGACTAATAGATTGAGATGCTCTGAATTTAGAATGTAGCAAGAAATGTGTTGTTGTTGGCGTTTTGATGATCTTTTCAAAAGACGAATCATGGAATCCTAGTTCAATTATCTTGCATGAGAGGAGTTTCGCAATTAAGTCCGGACAGAAAGATGTGTAACAGTAATAATAATATTAAAAAAAATCTAGAATGCATTTTAATAGTATGATTCACAATTATCACATAAAATTTAAGTAGACAACCATGGCAAACAATATTTTTATTAAGTTGTAATCCCAAATTTAAATTTTTGGAAGACACATGCGGCATAACAACTCAGATTTTTGTTTTATTATGTTGTAATCATAATTTATTATTGGGCCAACAATAAAATGTAATCTCACTCTTTCTCCATCTTTTTTATTTTTTGCTCTATTTTAATGTTGAGATAGCTATTAAAATATTCAATTGGTGATACTCTTAGACAACTTCCAACGTAGATCTTACATTAAATTTCCTAAATCCCCATTGGAAGTTTTTACCTAATTTCTTACCAATAAAAAAATTAAAAATTGACAAAAGCATGACAAAAATAGAGAATCAGCTCTTAATTGAACATTTATAGAAACGGTTATCTTATTTTTAATAAACTTAATTGTCATGTATTGTCATTTCATTAGCTCAGTATTTTAAATAATTTAATATTTTAATTTTATAACTAAGTAAACTAAAAAAAATTAAATTATTATACGCAAAATACTCAAGATGGGTGTCTAATGTATTTTACAATTAAAATTAATTAACTTTTAATTTTTAAGACACTTATGATTTTTGACATTTCTATTGTAGACACCTAATGTTGAGGGTCTAAACAATTAAAATATTATTTTTAATTCATTTTTGTTTATTAAACATTTTATTAAAGAAAAAAACATTTAACATATTCAAAACATAAAAAAGTTGAAAACAATTTGAAACATACATGGGAAAAAAAAAAATTATCTACCCAATCATAAACGGACAAGGCACGGTAGCGATATTCTGTAACGGAAATTGGGATCAAGTAAAACCTGATGATCATATGCTAAACTATTACTGGGAATTCCTTAGGATTCGTTATAAATTATGAGTAAGAAAACACTTGTATATATTCCTCTTGTGCTAATCCTTATTATTTTGGTAATTTGATTTGTTCTGTTTTTGTTGTTGTCATCAATGTTGAAAAGCTGTAAATATCTCCATGCATACAAAAAAAAAAAATTATTTACCCAGTGTGATCTTTATAACAAAATTCATAGAGGTAAATTTGGTCGAACCATCTCAGCTTGGTTTAATAACAACAACAGAACAAATGTTTTGTCACCAAGACGAAAGAAAGAAAAAGACTACATCTCTAGTTTTGAAAATTACATAATTTAGAACTCTTTAGTCTCTAGAAAAATACATCGAGACACTTCTTCTCGATGAGGTAACAAAAACACAAGCTATGAGCTTCCAGTTCCATCGAGACACTTCTTCTTTTACTTGTCTTGTTGCTTGCCTCTGATTGTTTTCACCTGAAAACACACAAAATTAACCACTCTGTTTTGATTCCAAACTTAATGTACAAGTACACCCTAAGAAGAAATTCATGTATGCCTTTTATAAGACAACACACACTAATCAAAGACAAGGTTCTCATCACTTTATCATCATGTATGTGTTAATCGGTCTCTAACTTCCTAGCTTGAACCTACCAATATATATCCACTTCTTGTTGGTCTACGCTCTACATATGTCAAAAACTATACACAATGTAAGGCTAAACTTTGAATGCTACGGTAATTGTAAAGCTCAGCTCGTAGTTCACAGCCTTTGTCCCAAAGATATTGAAACTTTTTGCACTGTTATAAGCTACCTCAGTATCAGCACCCTCCCTGCAAAACACAAACAAAGAGTTAGACAAGTTTGATGAAAACGATTCAAGTGTGTTAATCCCAATTAGATGCTGCAATCTTATACAGTCAACAAAATCGAATTAGAATACAAAACAAACCAAAACTCTGCACAATCAAAAACACAGTGTACACCCCTAATGTTTACACTGAGTCGAACACGGACAACTTCTTCACCAAAGAAATAGTGGCTGTAAAAATGCACGGTAAAATATCAATCATTAAAAACTTGCTCCAAGAACCCTAATCTCTACCACAAGAACCCTAAATTCAACTATCTCTAATCCGATTTCACAGAACATTAGTTCCAATATCATCATTGAACCCTAAATTGAAGACGATTTATCTACAAAAAGAGAGAAATCGTACCATGCAAATAGATTAAGGCGAAGATGAATTTCTGATTACAGATTAAACTGAGATTTAGGACCACGAACCTTTAAAAGTGACAATCGAGGAAGAAGAACCGATTTATTTCGGATCATGAAGATGAACCGTCGATTCTGACCGAGATTGATTCACGCCGGAGATTCCACCATTCATCTCGCAATTTCCGAGTCATTTCTCCACTGGTAACAGAATTTCTTGACGATTTGATGCAGATAAATCGAATCGCTTCTCATTCTCCTTCGGAAAAACAAAGAGAAGAGAAGAAGAGAGAGAGTCGACTGAGCAAAACACGGGGAAACCCTTTTTTTTTCTTTCTCTACCGTGCAATTTTCCTTCCACCGATCTCGTCCCTCCACGTCGTCGGGTCTAATGGGCCAAATAAGATCCAATTTTAGAGAGGATCTCCAAATCCAAACTTTATTGATTTAATATTAATTAGACACTACCATTAGATCCCTGCACTTGCTCTTATTGATGGAGGTGCTCATTAGAAAGAAAAAAAAAAGAGAAGGAGAATCGATTCTCTACGGAGAGATTCCAATATTGTGAGAGACTTTCTTTCAAATATAATATTTGGAAGAAACTTTTGAAAGAACTACATCGTTGGAGATGATTTTAGATCCTTTGAGAGGAGTTTCACAGTTAAAGAAGGGGAGACGTATCCGTCCACAACTCATACTTTTTTTTTTCTCCTTTTCGAAAAACTCCATAACTCTTTGATTTAATCATATTCGGTCTTTAGCCTAAACAAAGCAAGTTTGGGTGTGTAGTCGAAAAATATATATGATTACTTTAGCTGAATTAGTTATGAGTTGCATGGTTGACATGAAGTGATAAGTTGTAGTTCGATTCTTTCTCCCACCATTTAATTTTGTTTATATATATTCTTTATCTTTCAATTTATATTGAATGACCAAAACTTTTTTGCTTATGGTCTTTGGATTTTCAAGACCGGCTATAGATTTAACCATAAAAAAATTAAAGTTAAATAATGTATTTTCTTCTTTTGGTTCATACGATTCTTAGATGAAAGTAATAATTTTTATTCAGCTGTGATCATAATTTATTTTTTTGGAAACCGAGGACATACACAATAACAACTAACGCCAAAACATAATTCTTTGCATGGTGGTTTACAAAAACCAAACCCTTGTGGTTTAACAGATGGTGAACCTTCAAGATGCAATAAGGGTAGAGAAGTTTCTTCATGTAACAAACGTTTCGCTTCAACAATCTCAACTGGTACAGATATCATCACTACAACACAAGAAATAATAAACATAAGTAACAAAAGTATAAAATTAAATAAATATTGTACAAGACTTAGAACTTACCAGTAAAAGCTAAAAAGACGATGAAAGTAGACCTCAATGAAATTTTTCCCATTTTTTTAGAGAGTTTTTTCTTTACCAATAAACTTGTAAACTTACAAAGAGATGATGAATTATAAAAGTTGAACTATAAAAGATAGGATCTCTTTTAACAATAAAGAGAAAAAAGATAAAATCTCTCAGATATTGTAGACTATCAATTAGTCAAATCTATACACAAAATTACCTAAAATTGCTACAATGCTTTTGACTGTTGCGTTATTACATGTTGACTCAAAAGTATCCTAGGAACAAAGTCTAGCCCAAGCCCAAGTCCAAGCCCAAGCCCAATACCAAGCCCAATACAGAAACTAAGAAGCTTAGGATGCTTTGGTTTGGGATGGTAACGTGTCTAAGATTACACAACGGCTATATTTTAACATCATCGTCAATTTGGTCCAGCTCATTGTAAGTCGGTGGGTTCTAGCCTCTAGTGGGACCCAAAAGAGCGTTACTTTACTAATTTTAATGGACCGTTACATACACATTCACACACACTAGCCTCCTTCTTCTTCGATTCTTGTTTCTGCTTCTTGTGTCAGAGACGTGGTGGTGATAATTATGACGGCGGCCGAAGTAGCCTCTGCTCAGACCAAGAAGCTTCTGAAGTTTAGTCTTTCTCTTTTCCGTCGTGGCTTTAACTCCTCTAAATGGTACGCATTCTGATTGATTCTTGATTTCTCTGAATCTGCTTGAATACCCAGAAAAAAATTCAAAGATTCTGGTTCGATTTGGGTAAAAACTTGAAAAAGTTAGGTTTTTTATTAGTGTATTGATATAAAGTTAAGTTTTTTATTAGTCTTGTCTCAGGAATCAATCTGGGTATCTCTCTTTTTCCATAATTTCGTTAAAAAAAGCAAGAAATTTGGATTGTGTGTGAGAAACTCACGATTTTGGGATTTTCTCAAGTTTCGATTTGAGTAAAGTTAGGGTTTTTTTAGTGTATGATACTTCTTATCTCAAGAATCGATCTGGGCATTCTTAGTTTCTTAGCTTAAAAGGAAGTAAAAGCAAGAATTTTGGTATGCCTTTGCGAAATTTCCGGAATCTGATGATTTTTGTTTTGTGTATTTGATCGGAGTAAAGCAAAACGGCGGCGAAAATGGCGGTGGCTCGGATAAAGCTACTAAGGAACAAAAGACAAGTTGTGGTGAAGCAAATGAGACGTGACATTGCCGTTCTTCTTCAATCCGGTCAAGACGCTACTGCTCGAATCAGAGTAAAATTCACTATCTTTAGCACAAGCAAATTCAATTCAAATTCAATAAAGATTTGCTTTTTAAACTTTGCCTTTTGATGATTTAGGTTGAGCATGTGATTAGGGAACAGAACATTCAAGCAGCTAACGAAATCATCGAGCTTTTCTGCGAACTTATCGTTTCACGTCTCACTATCATCACCAAGCAAAAGTATATATGTTCATATCAATTTCAATTTGCTTCTTTTACTTGCTTTCAATTTTGGTTCTTATATGTGTGTTTGGATTTGCTTTAGGGAATGTCCTGTTGATCTTAAGGAAGGTATTGCTAGTTTGATTTTCGCTGCGCCTAGATGTTCCGAAATTCCCGAGCTTGGAGATCTTAGAGACATCTTTGTCAAGAAATACGGAAAAGATTTCGTATCTGCTGCTACTGATTTACGTCCCACCTGTGGCGTTAACCGAATGGTATAACTTAATATTTTCTATGCTTCTGATAAATTTAACTCGAGCCGTGATTCGTATTTAGATTAACCAACTTTGTTTTTGTTATCTTGTGTGTTTGTAGTTGATTGATAAGCTTTCGGTTAGGCAACCCGGCGGAGAATTCAAACTGAAAATCATGAAAGAAATTGCAAAAGAATTCCAAGTTGATTGGGACACTACAGAGACAGAGCAAGAACTTCTCAAACCTCAAGAAGAAACCATAGTATGTGCAATTCTTTAATCTCCCTTTTCTTGCGTAGAATCAGAATATTAAAACGCGTTTTCTGTATGAGCAGGGTGGACCAACCACGTTTGTAAGCGCCTCAAGCATGCCTGTTAACCGTTCAGCAGCTCACGAACACATTGATACGACGAAAGCAGTCCCCAGGTATGTACATACTTTTGCTTTCTACAAATGTTCAAATAAAGATTAAAAGCCGAAGTCTATTTGTTGTTTGATTCATTACAGATCGAGTAGTAGCACGAGCATCAACACGCATTACTATCCCGACACCGAGTCAGCAGCTGAAGCAGCAGGTGAATTAGCCAAACAGGCGATTGCAGCAGCACAAGTAGCCGCGTTATTAGCTAATGCCAAAAGAGACTCCACCAATGTGTTCTCTGTTTCTTCCTCGTCTTTCGATCATTCAACAAACCAGAAGGGTTCAAGAAAACAATCCCGAGACTCCGAAACAAGCTCATACTACGCAAAACCTACTTCAGAAAACAGAGGAATCGGTAGAAGACACAGTTACAACAACAATCCGTCTATACACGAATCTGACCACGAGGAAGAAGAAGAGTACACCGGAACCGAAACCGAAGCAAAGGAAACAACAATGAGGAGGAGACACAGCTACAACACTCCATCACTTCCTCCTAAGATAAAGTTTGATGAATCAGACTACTACGAGGAAGAGACAGAGACAGAGCCAGAGGAAAGACCATCACAGTCACAGACTCGTGCTTTTTGTCTCCCGCCAAACCGAGCACCGCCTCAAGCTCCTCATTCCGGTGATTCAAGACGGGACTCGAGCGGTCACCAAGCTCACCCGAAACTGCCTGACTATGATTTGTTGGCTGCACGGTTTAAAGCAATCAGAGACAGTAAAGGACCATTGATCTGAGGAAAGCTGAGAACTTTGATTACACTACTATATAATATAGAATGAAAAAACACGTTTGGTATTAATGCAATTACTACTACATTGGTTAATTTTGTGTATGAAGAAGAAGAAGAAGAAGAAAGAAGCATTTTTTATGTACTAAATAACGGTTCGGTTTTGTTGTGATATTTGTAAGAAACCAAAATCAAAAGTTTTCTTTACAGTTTTTGGAAGCAAGATTCTGAATTAAATCTGATGAACACAAAACCGGACTATTAAATCTGAAATGGAAACCGGTTTATAAAGTAAACCACAAATCTGAAATTGAAATCGGTTTATTAGGGTTTGTCTATATGTACACATTCAGTTTCGTTAAACCTTAGCCCTTAGGGTTTTGTTCTAAAACCGTTTCACTAACGAAAAACAGAGATCGAGATGGGTAAACTCGTACGGTGGTCTAAATTACCTGAAGAATTCATCAATTTACTCGCTGTTCGATCTTCCAACATCGATCTCCTTCGTATCCGTAGCATCTGTAAACCATGGCGTTGTGCGGTTGCAACAAAAAGGCGTTTCCTCAACCGCTTTAAACGCAGCCTTGTTGGTCCTTCCAATAGGAGAAAAAAGAGTGACCTATTATCCAACACTTACTTCCGTGTAACTCAAGCTTCTTCTTCATGTCCTAACAAAGGATGGCTGATCAAAACCAGACAAGTCGATGAATCAAGTAAGGCTAATCTCTTGTCTCCTTTCTCTAACGAGCTTATCACATGTTCGGACAAAACCCTAGATCTTTTGAAGTTTGGGGTTTCGGAGATTCGTCAAACTTACAACGTTCAATTCTTGAACAAGCAAACGAAAAACTTACGTGATGCCGCTAGAGCTGTTTTCGTAGACAATCATGTTTTCGTTGTGGACACAAACAAGCAACTCTGGTCTTGCTTGCGTGTAGAAGGAAGTAGTACATGGAAAAGAGTCCAAAACAAAGATGAAGAATTCTCGGACGTTATACTTCACAATGGACACTATCTGGCGGATTAATTATAGCTTGAATGATCTCAAAATATCTCAATACGGACCTTCAACGTCTGTGTACTATTGTGAGAACCAAAGTTGCAAAGACAAGAGACTTGTGGAGTATTGTGGAGATCTATGCGTTGTTCACCGTCTTTGTAAGAAGAGTACAAAGGTTGTGAGGAAGAAGCGTAGAACGGTTGTGAGGACAATTGGTTTTAAGATTTATAAGATGAACAAGGAGTTGGCTGAATGGGTTGAGGTTAATTCCTTGGAAGACAAGGCACTCATTGTGGCTTCGGACAGTTGTTTTACGGTCTTAGCCTCCGAGTACTATGGATGTTTGAAGAATGCTATCTACTTTAGTGATGATGTTGATGGGTATAATATTACGGAAGGAGTGAAAGATAAAGGTGTTCAAGTGTTGAAACTTGATGATTCTACGATCATCAATTCTTATTCTCATGATTGTTTTCAGATGTTTTCTTCTCCTTTCCTCTGAAATTATGTGCATGGTGTTGGAAATGTCGTATGCCATAGATCTATAACGGGCAGATTGAATTCTCTTTGGTCTTTTTAACATTTCTCATAGTTTATAATAATTAATAAATTCAATTTTTATTTATGGTTTCAATTTTTTTATAAGAAACAGAGAACAGAAAAACTGAAAAATAAATTTGTTTACATGATTTGGAGTCTCCGGGTACGTGGGTTTTAACAACTTATTTCCATGAAATCGCACTTCCCAAATGAATTCCAAAATATTTTTCATCACGTCTCTTCCAAAACTTTATCATTCCTTGTCGGAAATTTGATAGAATTTTAACAAAAGCTGTTGAAGATTGAGTAGATGTTTCGGAATCATTTTGCAAGATCTAACTCTGTTTTAATTAATTTGTTTGTTTTACCAAAAGTATGCAACGTTTTTACGGTTATGATTTTGAACCAATATTCCCTTGCTAAAAGTTTAGAATGTTTCTGTCGGTTCAACCAATGACTTTTGAAAGTTTCTCTCATCATGAATAATATTTTGGTAAAGAGTTTGTAAGATACTCGTAAATAATTTCAAAGTAATTATTAACTTTGTCTGCGTGGTGTGATTCCAATTATGCGGCTTGTCCTTTGACGCGACGATCACTTACTGGTTGGTTTATTCAACTTGCTGGTTCCCCTTTGTATTGAAAAACAAGAAAACATGATGTTGTCTCTCTGGTTTGGACCGGTAACCAGAGCATGCCTCGTAAGTCCATGTCTACTGGGTGGAAATTAGCCGGATTGTTCAGCCGGTCCAGTTCCAACGGTCAACAGGGGGAAAATCTAGACCGGTTCACGCTAAGATTACCGCAAGAGATACACGATCAGCTAATGAACCAAGGATCAAAAGACAACGTAGCGTTAACTCAAGTGAGGAGCTCGGTAAGAGGGTATAGAACCGGAAGCCTAGTGTCAGAAAGAAACTTCTTCTACTTTGAACGGTTCGACAAAGATGGACGGTTGGATCGAAGACCGTTTTCTATAACTCCTCCGTACCGCACCGATTCGATCCGGTCTCCAGGCAGGGTTATAGGAGACGACGGTAATTATCAGGAGGGTTCTGGTCCACCCAGAGGTGTGCTTCTAGCTATAAGCCAAATAGTGTCGTTTGTCATAGATCTATAAGGTTCGAACTGAATTGCTGTGATAAAATTATCATTTCTAAGAATTTCTAATAAATCATAAAATCTAGACGATAAAAAATATCAATGAAATAAAACATAAAAAATTCCTAAAACATATTATAATTTGAAAAAGTAGTATTTCTAGGAAGAAGCTAAATTTGGTATTATAAATTATTTCTTAAAGGTGTGTGAAAATGTTAAAGCTTGAAATATACATCTTTTAAGGAACAAAGAGATTATATGTTTATTATAATAATGCTCTTTCTTAGTAAAATTTATTTCTAAAGTTGAAAAGCGTCTTAAATGAAAGGAAAAGTTGAATCACCTCACATTATCTAGGATAGATCTTTTTATAATTTCCTGCCGTCGTCCAAAGTCAAGGCATATTCTCGTCAATGTATAGACTGATTTCAAAGTCATGGGATATCAAACTGATCAGACATACAAATCAATGTTCTCGTCAATATATATAGTCATGAGACATTGTATATTGACGAGAATATGCCATGGCATAATTTCCTGCCGTCGTCCAAAGTCATGGGATATCAAACTGATCAGATATACAAATCAATATTCTCGTCAATACAAAGTCATGGGATATCACATCTCCACTAATTATGTACACCAAACTGATCAGATATACAAATCAATATTCTCGTCAATTTACAGACTGATTCCATCAAAAATAATTAGAAATTAATTAGTTGGAAAGCGACGTGATTACAACATTGTATCACAAATTGTTTAATTCCTTATTCACATTTACGACGTTATCATTGTGTAACTGCGTTGACCTACTATTGTAAGACCACATTAAGTTTTATTTTCTTTCTATAATCATAATTTTGAAGTTGACTTAGGAAGGATAAGTTTGATGATGTTGAGTTTCGGTTCTACAACTCTTCACCTTTAGTAAGAATAAAAAAAAAGATCCGAATAATTTTTTTAAAACCCTCGATAATATAATACTCTAAGACTCAATCGAACTTGGGATATCATTGGCTAAGGATATAACCAATTCTCTCCAAACCAATTGATTTATCCGATTTGAATCGTTTTAAATTGACTTACCCATCAACAAAATTATAGACAGTTATGTCCAAAACAGTGCAACCAGATGATCATATACAATTTGGATGCATTTTTTAATTTATCATCAGGATGCATTTTTAATTTGACTAAAACGAACATCATCAAGATCATGCATCCGTAAAATGAAAGAAACATTTCCATCATAATACAAACAATTGACACTTGGATTACATCTTCCATAAGAGCATCCTTAATGGTGACACTTGGATTACATCTTCCATGAGAGTGTCACCATTAAGGATGCTCTATGCGATTCCTTCATTGATATAAACAATTGATCAATACTATTGCCTCTGGTACGATCTCAAAAGTCAACCATCTTGAAGTCAAGGCCATGTTCAATGGTAACCTTGTGATGTCTAATGTGGTGTTCTTATGATTTAAATATGACTAAAACCAATAAAGTGAGTGTCTTAAGCATAAATAAGTGTAATTTTAGACACTTTTGTTGATGATAAGAATGGACATGTGTCATCATATGAGTGGTTGTAGAAAATTAAATGTTTTATTATTTGTAAAATTATGCTTTTAATGTTTTTATATATGTTTCTAATTTCTTTAAATGTTTTCATGTTTGATATGTTTTCATTTTAAGTTAAATGATTCTATAAAAAAAAAGAAGTTAAAACACCCAAATTAGGTGTCTCCATTGAATGGGTCTCAAATCATAAAATTAGCCAAGGTGTCTTAAACTAAAATCTCATTAAAATTTAATTAAAACAATAGTTTAAAACCCTCTATGAGAGTTACCATTGAACATGCCCTAGCATATTTATGGATGGTAAATAAGGGTAAATATAAGAAATTTTTAATATTATAAAATTCTTATATTTACCCAAACTATTTTTGGTTATCTACATATAGCATCTATTTCATGAGTAAATGTAACAACATCTCTCTATCTCTTTCTTTCTCTCTCTCTATTCATCAATCCCAAAATAATTAATATTATAAAATTCATATATTTGGTAAGCAAAGCAAACGGTCCACTTGATTAATGTTTCACACGTTCTTAACATAATCTCCTATGATCTTCCCATCACTTTTTCTGTTTTCTTTCAAACTCAAGAAAAATGACAAAAAGAAAAGAGACAAGCTTTTTGTTTTTATAAATCTCTTTCACCCGGAAACCATAGCGTCTCAAAGCTTTTAGTCCTCATGACACCGAGAGTTCCAAATACTTATTTCTACCGTCTGATCGTTAAACCATTTCCCATCATCGATAGTAGTCATGTCGCGATTACACTTCTCAATGACAGTGGTCTTGCTACTGTTACTGTTCGGTCCCGGTCAAAGCAACGCTTCCGCATCAGCTAACGATGAGACAAAGCTCAATCCAGGCGTGGCTATAGTCATGATTTTACTCGTTAGCATTTTATTCGCAATTGGATGCGTCTTTGTCTACATGCGAAGTTGTCTCGAGCGTGCTCTAGGGATCAACCTCCATCCACCCGGCGACCCGGGAAATTGGCTTAACGTGAGGGAGACGACGAGCGGGCTTGACACGACAGTCATAGAAACGTTTCCAACGTTTTGTTACTCCACCGTGAAAACAATAAGGATAGGCGAAGACGTGTTGGAGTGTCCCGTTTGCCTCAACGAGTTCGAGGACGACG
This sequence comes from Draba incana, assembly GCA_963576765.1. Taxonomy (NCBI): domain Eukaryota; kingdom Viridiplantae; phylum Streptophyta; class Magnoliopsida; order Brassicales; family Brassicaceae; genus Draba; species Draba incana. Next base: position 4,408,710 of record OY755212.1, on the reverse strand, counting down.
AAACGCTGCGTTTGATACCTCAATGTTTCCATGTGTTCCATCCTGGTTGCATTGATGCCTGGCTACGTTCTAACACCACGTGTCCTCTCTGTCGCTCCAATCTTGTTCCTGTACCGGGTGAGTCTGTTTCTTTCGAGATACCCGGTTTAGCTAGGGAACCCGGTCAGAACTCTCCTGGAACGCTGATCGATGAGAACCGGAGAAGGGTTTTGGGTTCTCCGGACGACCGGTTGTTTGACTCAGTGGCTTGGACCGGTAACCAGAGCATGCCTCGTAAGTCCATGTCTACTGGGTGGAAATTAGCCGGATTGTTCAGCCGATCCAGTTCCAACGGTCAACAGGGGGAAAATCTAGACCGGTTCACGCTAAGATTACCGCAAGAGATACACGATCAGCTAATGAACCAAGGATCAAAAGACACTGTGGCGTTACCGCAAGTGAGAAGCTCGATAAGAGGGTACAGAACCGGAAGCATAGTGACAGAAAGAAACTACTTTTACTTTGAACAGTTCGACAAAGTTGGACGGTTGGAACGAAGACCGTTTTCTATAACTCCTCCGTACCGCACCGATTCGATCCGGTCTCCAGGCAGGGTTATAGGAGACGACAGTAATTATCAGGAGGGTTCTGGTCCACCCAAAGGTGTGCTTCTAGCTATAAGGTCACCGTTTGATCGGTTATTCAATGGGAAGAACAACGTTGGTGAGCGTTCGTACCTTCGATCAGGTGATGCAAGCCCAGTGTAGACGGGAAGTAATGAAATTGGGTTCCTTGAGAAATTGTATAGAAAATAAAATATGTACATTTCTTCTAGTTTCTTCTATTACTCAAGGATTTCAATGCATCTACTACAGAAATGTTTTTTTGTTTTTTCCCTAATATAATTGTAATCAGATCAGTTCCTTGGTTCATGAGAAATTTCCTAAGACATATTTTAACTTGAAAAAAGTAGTATTATTGTTTAGGAAGATGCTAAATTGGTATTGTAAATTATTTTTTAAAAGTGTGTGAAAATGTTAAAACTTGAAACATACACCTTTAGGGAACAAAGAGAGTATATATGTCTATTATATCAATGCTTTTTTTTCTTTAGTGGGACTTATTTCTAAATGAAAGGGAAAGTAAAAGTTGAATCACATCACATTATGCAGAATACATCTTTTATAATTTCGTGCCGTCGTCCAAGTCATGGCATATTCTTAATTAATATAGCGACGTGATCACAACATGGGAAAAAATTGATCACAACATGGATATCATATACGAAGGATATAACGAAATTATCCGTTACAATTTGCTCAAGTTCAAAAAGTTACAAACAATTATTTCTAAAACAACTTATTATACAATCTGGATGCATTTTTTTAATTTGACCAAAACGAACAAAATCTAGTTGATGCATCCGTATAATGAAATAATTCATTATTCGATTACATCTACCATAAGCGGTTCCTTCATTGATATAAAACAATTGATCAATACCATTGCCTCTGGTACGATTTCAAAAGTCAACAATCTTCTAGTCATTATTAAGCTAAGCGAAGCAAAACCATCCCCTTGATTAATGTTCAACACGTTCTTATAACATCACCTCCTATGATATTCCCATCACTTGTTTTTTTTTTTTCAAAGCCAAGAAAAATGACAAAAAGAAAAGAGACAAGGTTTTTATTTTTATAAATTTCTTTCACCGGGAAACCAAAGCGTACGTCTTCTTTTGGTCCTCATGAAGCAAAAAGGTCTAAATACTTATCTCTACCATCTAATCGTTAAACCATTTGCAACCATCGATAGTAGTCATGTCGCAATTAAGCTTCTCAGTGACCGTGGTCTTGGTACTGTTACTGCTCGTGACCACTCAAACCAACGCTTCCTCATCTGCATCTGCTGAAGAAGAGGAAAAGTTCAATCCAGGCGTGGCTGTAGTCATGATCGTACTCGTCAGCATTTTCTTCGGACTTGGATGCGTCTCCGTCTACATGCGAAGTTGTCTCGTGCATGCTCTAGGGATCAACAATCGTCGATCCAACCCAGGAAACTGGCTTAACGTGAGGGAGGCAACGACCGGGCTCGAAGCGACAGTCATAGAAACGTTTCCAACGTTTTGTTACTCCACCGTGAAAACAATAAGGATAGGCAAAGAAGTGTTGGAGTGTCCCATTTGCCTCAACGAGTTCGAGGACGACGAAACGCTGCGTTTGATACCTCAATGTTTCCACGTGTTCCATCCTGGTTGCATTGATGCCTGGCTACGTTCTAACACCACGTGTCCTCTCTGTCGCTCCAATCTTGTTCCTGTACCGGGTGAGTCTGTTTCTTTCGAGATACCCGGTTTAGCTAGGGAACCCGGTCAGAACTCTCCCGGAACGCTGATCGATGAGAACCGGAGAAGGGTTTTGGGTTCTCCGGACGACCGGTTGTTTGACTCAGTGGCTTGGACCGGTAACCAGAGCATGCCTCGTAAGTCCATGTCTACTGGGTGGAAATTAGCCGGATTGTTCAGCCGGTCCAGTTCCAACGGTCAACAGGGCGAAAATCTAGACCGGTTCACGCTAAGATTACCGCAAGAGATAAACGATCAGCTAATGAACCAAGGATCAAAAGACAACGTAGCGTTAACTCAAGTGAGGAGCTCGGTAAGTGGGTATAGAACCGGAAGCCTAGTGTCAGAAAGAAACTACTTCTACTTTGAACGGTTCAACAAAGATGGACGGTTGGATCGAAGACCGTTTTCTATAACTCCTCCGTACCGGACCCATTCGATCCGGTCTCCAGACAGGGTTATAGGAGACGACAGTAATTATCAGGAGCGTTCTGGTCCACCTAAAGGTGTGCTTCTAGCTATAAGGTAGAATATCGAGCTATGGCAAGGTTCAAGAACTCCTATGGCTTCGCGAACTTCTTTTGACTCTTGGCATTGCAATTATTGGTCCGATTCCTTTACATTCGGATAGTCTCTCTGCGATCGGTCTTGCTGCAAATCATGTCTTTCATGCTCGTACAAAGCATGTTAGTAAAGATTGTCACTTTATTCTAGACGAGATAATTCGCGGTTTTATAGAAACTAAGCATGTCTCTACAAAATCACAGTTGGCAGACATCATGACAAAATCACTCGGAAAGAAGTAATTTGAAGCTTTTCTTCTCAAGTTGAGTGTTTGTAACCTCCACACTCCACTTTGAGGTGGGGTGTTAGGCCATATTATGACCCATAGTAATCATAGACTTAGCACTACAATTAGGTCATGATGTAATGTCTATATAAGGTTAATAACCTCACAACTTGATCAATAAGAAAACCCTTTTACACTACTAAGGTTTCTTGACGGTAATGCATGTCCTTAACAAATAATAGAAACTAGGGGTGTCAAAATGGGTAACCCGACCCAACCCTACCCAAAACCGCATGGGTTCGAGATTTTCGTAGGCGGGTTTAACCCAACTCATTTATTATATGGGTAGAATTTTCATACCCAAACTCATTTATATGAAACCCGTTGGCTTAATGGGTTAAATGGGTACATATATATATATATCGAATCACACAATAAACTTATAAAAACCCAACACATAATTCATAAATTATTATAAATCCAACGTAAGTTTTTAACTTAAACAAGAAAGAAACCATAAAACCAATAATATATAAAAACCATAAAACTAATGTATCTTAAAATAAACTAGTAAAATCATAAAACCAATAAAACGAAAAAACCATAAAACCAATAAAACTATTTTTAAAAAGCACTTCAATCTTTCTTCGGTTCCTCTCCTTCCTTAGATCCATTTCCTCTCCTTCCTTAGATCCATCTGGTTCATTGTTCTCATCATCACTTTCAATGTCTATAAATAATAAGAAAAGTATATTACTAACTTGGATAATTTAGCAACTAGTATTAATATAATAAATATAAATGATTTACTTTTTTCATCACTTGGAAAACCAAGTAACCATGATCTCGTACAAAGAATGTAGACTATATAAGGCTCTGAGAATTAGATAGGAATAGAGGTAGAGAACGGCTCCTATTTATATAAGTATTAGAAAATCCTAACTTTTGTTTACGTAAGCAAACCGGAAAACCCTAAGCTAATTTATATAAATCTATTAAAAGAATATATATATATATATTATTTTATATTTTGTGGTTAACCCGTGGGTAACCCATAACCCTAATGAGTTTACCTATTAAACCCGTGAACCCAATAGGATAACCCAACGAAACCCATTTATTTATATGGGTAAAAAAATATAACCCTTACCCACTAAAACTGCGGATGGATTCGGGTAACCCATAGGTAATAACCCATTTTGACACCCCTTATAGAAACTGATTAGTTTGCGTACTAGCACATATAATAATATACTTTGCTATCGGCTCTTGAAAATCAGTTGGAATCCAGAAACCACCTCTTCTTCTCATGTTCGTATTCTTCTCAAGTATGGGTTATTTTAACCACAGAGTTACTCGCATCGGAATAAATTAAACGGTTCACTGGGAACAAGTCGTATGGGTTAATGTCATTACTACATTGGTTAATTTTGTGTATCAAGAAGAAGCAGAAAGAAGCAATCTTTAATATCTTTAAGTTGTGATTTTGTCAGAAATTAAAAGTTCAAACAGAAACCAAAATACACTCTTTAATCAAATATGTCGAATGTTTTCTTACAGTTTTTGGAAGCACGTTTCTGAATTGAATTTGATGAAAACAGAACCGGTCCATAGGATTTGAAATGGAAAGCGGCTTACAAAGTAAACCTAATTAAATATTAAGGTTTGTCAAAATAGTTTATATACACATTCAGTTTACCAAAATCTTTAGGGTTTTGTTCTGAAATTTTTTTTCACTAACAAGAAACAACACAGAGAAACAGAGATTCGGGATGGGTAAAAGAGTACGGTGGTCTAATTTACCAGAAGAACTCATCAATTTAATCGCTGATCGATCTTCAAACATCGATCTCCTCCGTATTCGTAGCATCTGTAAACACTGGCGTTCTGCGGTTGCGATTGAAACGCGTTTCCTCAGCCGCTTTAAACGCAGCCTTGTTGGTCCTTCCAATAGGAGAAAAAAGAGTGACCTCTTACCCAACACTTACTTCCGTGTAACTCAAGCTTCTTCTTCTTCGTGTTCATGTCCTAACAAAGGATGGTTGATCAAAACCAGAAAAGTCTCTGAATCAAGTAAGATTAATCTCTTGTCTCCTTTCTCTAACGAGCTTATCACCCGTTCTGACAAAACCCTAGATCTTTTGGAGTTCGGGGTTGCAGAGATTCGTCAATCTTACAACGTTCAATTCTTGAACAAGCAAACTAATTAAAAACTTACGTGATGCGTCTAGAGCTGTTCTCGTAGACAATCATGTTTTCGTAGTGGACACCAACAAGCAACTCTGGTGCTGCATGCGTGTAGAAGGAAGTAGTACATGGAGAAGAGTCGAAAACAAAGATGTTGGAGAATTCTCGGACGTTACACTTCACCTAGGACAGGTCTATGCTTTAGATTTTAAAGGCGCAATTTGGCGGATTAATATTAATAGTTTAAATGATCTCAAAGTATCTCAATACGGACCTTCAACCCGAGTGAAATATTACGGCAGGCCCGGCCCGTGGCTAACGCTGGGAAGCCCAGGCGTTAGGCATCACATTATATTTAATTTTTGTGGGCATCATGTTCAGAAAGTTTCCTATGGTCTAGTGGTCAACCTGCTTGTAATAATAACTGAGGTTGTGTGTTTGACCAACGATAAGGGCAGAAATTTTAATTTTTGCTTAAGGCAGTAAAATTTAACGGGCCGGGCCTATATCACGGGATCACTGATTGCATAGACAAGAGATTTCTGGAGTATGGTGGAGATCTATGCGTTGTTCATCGTCTTTGTGATATTAAGAGGACCATTCGTTTTAAGGTTTATAAGTTGGACACGGAGTTGGTTAAATGGGTTGAGATTAGTTTCTTGGAAGACAAGGCCCTCATTGTCGCTACGGACAGTTGTTTTACGGTCTTAGCCTCAGAGTACCATGGGTGTTTGGAGAATGCTATCTACTTCAGTGATGATAATGATGGATATCCATTTAGGAAAGGAGTCAAGGGTGAAGCTGTTAGTGTTGAAGCTTGATGATGATCGTAGTTGTTTTCAAATGTTTTCTTCTCCTTTCCTCTGAAAATACTAATTATAAGCATTGAATATGAAATGCCCGTCTTTCGTGGATCTATAAAAGTTGGAATGAGGTTTGATTAAATTGTTCATGATAGAACCATCATCATAACTATTTGTACTCCCTCCGTTTCATTATACTTAATGTTTTAGAAATTTTTATTGTTTTATACAAAGTGATGCTTCAAGTTTCTCCGCAATATAAATTATAATTTTGTTGTTTTGACTGTTTGAATTTTTCAAATTATTTTTTTATTGGTTGAATCATTTTAAAGTTGGTGGAAAGAACATGTTTTATTTAATTAGGTGAATACTCGTGTTGTACACGAGTTTAATTGTAACCGTTAATATAATTTTAAAATTGTTTATTACATGTAAATGAATGTAGATATTACTATAAGATTGTTGATATGATTAGGTAACCAAATTATCGAATGAATAGCATTGTGGGTATGTACTTTTGATTAGTTTTAGAATATATTATTTAATATTTTGTTTGCTATACGATTTTAATACGTACTATTTGAATATGCATAAACGAAATTTAAAATCTTCTTGTGTATTTTTGAATTTGCAATTATTTAATATAGGAATATGTTCCACCTAGGGAAAGAAAAACCGCATAAACCGAACCAATTCGTAATTTGCCTATTCGAACCCAAACCATAACATATAATAATCTGAATGGATACAAAAAAAATTCTATACTAAATGACCTAAATGAACTATAATTATAAAAATTTGAATGGAAGTAACTAAAAAGTACTAAAATTTATTACTTTGTTTCTATATTTATATTTTTTGAATTAATTAGCTAATTTTTATCTCATAGTTTTTAGTCTAGTATTGTTCACATAGTTTTACTTTTAGTATCTTTCATGTATGTACCAAAAAATTTAATTTTTTACTTATGTGTTTTCAAACATATTTGAATAATGTTTTTTTTTTTCAAAATTTTAAAGGTGTCGGGTACTATAGTTATACATAAATTATTGTTAAAATATATACATTAAAAAATCCTTTTACATGTTCATAGATTTCAAACAAAGATGATTTTTTTTTTGGGACTATATATTCATTAATGGCAAGTTTCTAAATTTATTATTTAATGTGTTTCAAAATAATAATTTTGGCAAGTATATTATTTTCAAATGTGTTTGGCAATTGGATTTAGAGTATATTTAAAAATAATTGTGTTTGGTAGTAAGTATAGTAGAACTAAATAAATAAAAATGTTAAGAGAATTTGTGGTGATAACACCGAAGCAAATTAGTCTAGAATGCTTATCTTTTAATATATAGAAGATTAAAGGATTTCTTAATATTTGTATAAAAACCTTAAACATTAACTAATACGAAACAAAAGAATAATAAATCAATGTAATTCAAGCCATAAACAAGTTCACAACATAATTTAGTATCTATTATCATTTATATAGGTCAATGGAGACAACCTTATAAGAGATCTTCATCGTCCTGCATTTAGAATCAACTGGAGGCATAAAACAAGTTCGAGCTTAATTTAGGATCTATTAAGTGTAAAGCAACGAATTAGCACTGTCTACAAATCATTAATAAGTCAACAAGTAAGTCGTAGACAGAATGAAATCAATAATAACTCATAAACAGCCCTAATTGCTATGAAATTATAAAACAAGAAACAGAACAAAAGAGGTCTATATTTAGTGATTTGTTACTCATACAAAACAGTTGAAAATAAACGCGTATAAAATCTCTCAAAAAATATCACCAATCCGTTACCACAAACCTAGTAAGACATCAATTGTTCAACAAGACAATGGGTGAAAAAGGAATAATACTGATGATAGTGGTGGCCATGTTAATGAACATGACTTGGTGCTATATCAATCCAAATAGTGCTGTTGCTGTTGGATCGTCACATAGCGCAGTGGACATACAGATGCGCATGAAACAATGTATGAGGAATAAATGCATGCCTGAGCTTCACGATCACAAACTTTGCATCAAGACATGTTACGTTTATTGCACTAAGCCTCACAAATACTCTTCTTATCTCCATCGCATTCTTCCTGATATTATTGGTTCTTCTTCATGCGGAAAAGGTTATAACTGTAACCATAAATATTAATTGTAATTTTCTTGTTGTTGTATGGATTTATTATTATTTATAGATTATGACGAATGTTTCGCCACGGATAATTTAATACGACCTTTATAGATCTACAACATATTTCTACTCATGTTTATGATGGACACGATTTTACACTTAATGCGTGAAAAAGAGTCGATTAGTTTTGGATTTGACACAAATGTAATCGGGTTGTTCTTTTTTAAATCCGGGTCAACAGAAATATAATAAGCTAAACACTTTTACAATTTAATCAAACGGAATTGGTGAAACCAATATCATTTGGTGAATTAAAATTGACAAATGAAGTTCATGTTATTACACAATTAGGGAAAATATTAGTGTGATAAATCAGAGAGACAAAAGGTCTGAAGAGAGCTTTTTTTAGTTGCATGTCTAGAAACGAAAAATACGCAGTCAACCCGCTATTATAAGCGGTTTAAAAGAAATCCAAAGTAGACAAAGTTGTTAGTGTGATTATGTGAGAAAGGAGAATGGATTGCATAAGGTTGGAGAAGTCTATAGATATGTGTAAATTAATGAATGTTTACTCAGAGATTGCTAGTTGGATAAACACTTGTTAAGAGTTGTTATTGAAATTCCCTTTTATATTTTCTGTCTAGAATGCCTAAAAGAAGAATCGTTTGCTTGTTGCAAAAACAATCGAAAAATTGCACAAGTTTGTTATGTGAACCCAATAAAGAAACAGTGGAAGTCATTATTTATTGGTCTTGGAGTTATACCACTTCATTACACACGGAACAAGAAAAGATCGAAAACCAAAAAGCTGGGAGCTTTAGGAAGTGGCGGCGACAACTAGCGGAGGTAGTGGTGGTGATGGGAGTGTGATTTCAATGTGTACAAGTTCCATGTCGTTTTCAAGCAACAATTCTCCTAAGAATGAAACTATTTTGCGTTCCTTGGCAGCTATCAAAGCCTCAACCAATGCGTCAAAGTTATTGGCACGTTCCTCATCATTGAGCAATACTCCAAATATCACCTGAATCCAAAAAAACAATTATCAAGATCTTATCAATCATACATTCACATTCACAAGGAGAATAAATTTAAACGATTTTAGATCTCATCGAGAGAAAAAACAGACAACAATCTTGCGATAAAGCGGCAAAGTGGATTTCAGATCCCAGATTTGAGAAGAAAAGAGAGATTACGTGCTTCAGCCCAAAACATCCTAGTTATTTGAAAAAAAAGAAAGACCTTGTAAGAGCCATCTGGTTGAACAGAACCACGACGATGGATCTCTTCTACAAGATTCTGAATCTCTTCTTCTACGTTCATTGTTCTCGTCTTCTTCCTTTTGGAATCTCACGTCTCAAATGTGTAAGAATGGATTGGAGATGAGACTCTTTCCAGTTTTCCAACTGTGTCTATAAAGCTGATGAAGGCGGCTCAACGGATAATTCTTTAATGTTTTATGATGACTTTTTGTCCTATAAAAAAAAGACCAAAACTTAAACAAAAGACTAAAAGACACACATGGCTTTATTCTCAAACAACCCAAATTTTTTTGGGTTGACTTTTTTAGTTACCTTCAAAACTTGCATCCCAAACTATTTCCCCCCAAAACTATCGAGCTCATCACTAACCCCCTTCCAAACTCATAATTTTAATCGCTAAACTACCCAAACCATCCAATTCAAATTTCCACATATACAATTAAATATGGTTAATAACGATTAGTTATTAATAATAGCGTTTTAAAGATTGTAACTAAGTGGTGGTGGCTAAGTTTCTCTCATCATGAATAATAATTTGGTAAAGCGTTTGTAAGACTAGTAGTACTCGTAAACAATTTCAGAGTAAAGCATGTCCTCAACAATTAATAGAAAATGATAAGTTTACGTACTAGCACATATAATACTTACAAAGGGAGTAATAAATATAAACCAATTTAATTCAAGCCATAAACAAGTTCACAACTTAATTTAATATCTATTATTATTTATGTAGATAGTGGAGACTAGTAGTACTCGTAAACAATTTCAGAGTAAAGCATGTCCTCAACAATTACAACTTCCAAGAGATCTTCAACGTGGTGCATGTAAAATCAACGGGAGGCACAAAACAAGTTCACAACTTAATTTAGGATCTAACAAGTGTAAAGCAACGAATTAGCACTGTCTACAGATCATTAATAAGTCAACAAGTCGTAGACAGAATGAAACCAACAATAAGTCATAGACATCCCTAATTGCTAAGAAATTAGTATAAAACAAGAAACAAAACAAAAGAGGTCTATATTTTTTAGTGATTTGTTACTCACACAAAAAATAGAGTTCATAAAATCAGTTAAAAAATAAACGCGTATAAAATCTCTCCAAAATCTCACCAATCCATACCACAAGGTCCACAATCGATTGCTATATTTCCTTATAACTAAGAAACAAAACCAAACCTAGTAAGACATCAATTGTTCAAACAAGAGAATATGGGTGCAAAAGGAATAATGTTGATGATAGTGGTGGCTATGTTAATGAACATGACTTGGTGCTATACCAATCCAAATAGTGCTGTTGCAGTTGGATCGTCAAATAGTGCAGTGGACATACAGATGCGCATGAAACAATGTATGAGGAATAAATGCATGCCTACGCTTCACGACCACAAACTTTGCATCAAGACATGTTACGTTTATTGCACTAAGCCTCGCGAATACTCTTCATATATCCATCGCATTCTTCCTGATATTATTAGTTCTTCATCATGCGGAAAAGGTTATAACTTATGATATATCATGGTTTTTACCGGTTTTCAACCATGATATAAGTCCATGTTTTAGAGTCTTTTGGTGTTTTCTATGTGTTTTTAGAGTCTTTACAGGAACTAGACCGATTGGAGCAGAAAAGATGTTTACTGGAAGTTTTGGAGCATTGCGGAATGGAGCGTGAAAAAGTCAAAATCTGCCAGCAGATTTGCGTCGATCGACAGAGATTTGCGTCGATCGACAGGAGGTCTGACTAGACAAGAAGATTTTCCAGAGAGTGCAGCGTCGATCGACAGGAATTCTGTGTCGATCGACAGACATGCCAGACGAGCCAAAAAGCCCAAATTGAAGATTTCCGTTTTTTCGAAGGAATTTCCAGATGTTTACTTTTCTTTTCTAGTCGGTTTGGGACCCTATATATATGTATTTACAACCATTGTTTAGGGGAAGCTTTATTTTATTGTGTTTAGAATTACTCTTAAGAGATATCTCTAATAAAGATGTTTTGTGCTTCATTGAATATGTCTGAGTAATTTCTCTGTTAGGTTTAGGGTTTTCAAAGGTTTTGATGAATTTCTAGATCTGATCTCTTATTAGGATAATATCATTAGAAAGTTCTTCATCTTAACTTGTTCTTATTGCTGATTCTTGATTAGCTACCTTGAATCTGATCTAGGGTTTATTAATAGAAACTACAGTTTGATTGATAACCTGAACTAGTTTTTGATGAGCAAAATACCTATTCGCAAAGGGATTTGGTTTAGGGTTTTGTGAACAATTGTGTCTGATCTTTAATGCTTGTTTAGATTCATAGGATTCGCAAAGGAATTTGGTATTCTTGGATTTATTCATAGATAATATTCGCAGCGGAAGCTGGTTTGTTTTACATTCGTGTGCATGTTCATGAACAGAGCTTTAATATTCCTATCACTTGATTTATCTGCAATTCTGATTCTCCTGAGATTTCCCTGAACCTAGCTTTTATCTTGACTGTTTTAAAGCTTCATCTATCCTGCTTGTTTTATTTGCTTTTCATACATTATATTTTGCCTAGCTTAATCTCAAAGTATATAACCTATTGTGTCCCTGATTCCCTGTGGATTCGATAACCTTAAGTACTGCAATTGATCTCTTAATTTGAGAGAGTAGTTCAAAGGAAATTTGAGCATATCACTGTACACTACAAGAAAACAATACGATTTCCGACGGACGTCATATCCGTCGGAAATATCCGTCGGACTTCCGACGGATTTCCGAATTTTACATTCCGTCGGAAATTCCGTATACGGGATATCCGGTATACGGTTTACGGTATACGGTTACGGAATCCGTCGGAAATCCGTCATAAATCCGTTGGAAATCCGTAACCGTATACCGGATATCGTATAGCGTATACCGTATACCGGATAAACCGTATACGAATACCGAAAGAATCTAAAAAAAAAATTTCTAAAAATTACGAAATTTTAAAAAATCTTTATTTCGTAAAATATTTAATCCTTAAAACAACTAATAGTTTTTAAAATCGAAAATAATTTCCTAAACCCGAAAAATGACTAAATCACTAAATTTCTAAATTCCTAAAATTCTCATAATCCCTAAATCATAAAATCCCTAAATCCCTAAATTCCTAAATCCCTAAAAATTCTCATAATCCCTAAATCGCTAAATCTCTAAATCCATAAATCCCTAAATCCCTAAATCCTAAAATCCTAAAATCCCTAAATCCCTAAATCTCTAAATCACTAAATCCCTAAATCCCTAAATCTCTAAATCCCTAATTCCCTAAATCAAACAATCAAAAGAATCTATGAAAACTTACATTGGTATGTTGATTTAGTGATGTGAAATGAAGATTGGAGGTGAATTCGGGCGATTTCCGGATTTCCGACGGAATGCGTTTTTTTTAAGAAGAAGAAGAAGAAGAAGAAGAAAGAAGAAGAACCGCCGGAGAATATTTTTTTTTTAAAAAAATTGAAATTCCGTCGGAAATCCGTCGGAAATTTCTGACGGATTTCCGATGGATACAGTATTCGTATACGGGGATATCTGGTATACGGTATATTTGTATACGGGGATATCCGGTATACGGTATACGGTTACAGAATCCGTCATAAATCCGTCGAAAGTTGGAATTCCGAAGGATTTCTGACGGAATTCCGTTATAACAAGATCCGTTGGAAATCCGACGAAAATTTCCGACGAGATAGAACCGACGGTGGAAAACCGTCGGAATAGGGGCTTTTCCGACGGAATTCCGATGGTTTTACCGGTCGGAAAACCCTCTGTTTTCTTGTAGTGGTAACCATAAATATTAATTGTAATTTTCTTCTTGTTGTATGGATTTATTATTTATTATAAATTATGACGAATGTTAAAAAAAAAAGAGAGAGAATTTGCATTGTATATAAACATTGTTTGTGACTTTGTGATATTTAGGTCCAATACACTCTCGCTGTTCTATTTTTGATAATCCGAAACAAGCCCTATTACACGCAAAGTTATAGTAGGTCGTAGGGGTCGCGTGCGTAAACTGTGTGTCAAACCTTGAATCTTATTACGTATCCGGTTAATAGAACAAAAGTGAGAATGGTAAATTTACTATCCTTTTGCAAAGTCAAACCTAATAAAAATCAAAACAATATGTATTTTGAGCTAATTCTCTCTAAAAACAAAAAGGATTTCACCACGGATAATTTAATACGACATTTATAGATCTACAACATATTCCTACTCCATGTTTATGATGGACACGATTTTACACTTAATGCGTGAAAGAGAGTCAATTAGTTTTGGATTTGACACAATACACAAATGTAATCGGGTTGTGTTTTTTGAATTCGGGTCAACCGAAACATAATAATCTAAACACAATTACAATTTAATCAAACGGAATTCGTAAAACCAATATCATTTGGTGAATTAAAATTGACAAATGAAGTTCATGTTATTACACAATCAGTGAAAATATTAGTGTGATAAATCAGAGATGCAAAAGGTTTGAAGAGAGCTCTTTTTAGTTGCATGTCTAGAAACGAAAAAATACGCAGTCAACCTGCTTTTATAAGCGAATTTCTGAATTGAATCTGATAAAAACAGGACCCGGTCCAGAAAAATATGAAATGGAAACCGGTTTAAAAGAAATCCAAAGTAGATAAAGTTGTTGGGTGTATTTCCCCTTAGTATTCATGTGGTTCTAGCGAGAGGATGCAGTGAATTAGTTTGATTTTGTGAGAAAGGAGAATGGATTGTATAAGGTTGGGGACGTCTATATATATGTGTAAATTAATGAATGTTTTCTCAGAGATTGCTAGTTGGACAAACACTTGTTAAAAGTTGTTACTAAAATCCCCTTTTATACTTTCAGTCTATATAATGCCGAAAAGAAGAATCTTTTGCTTGTTGCAAAAACAACTGAAAAAATTGCACAAGTTTGTTATACATGAATCCAATAGAGAAACAGAGAAAATCATTTATTGATCTTTATATCACTTCATTACACACAACAAGAAAGATTAAAAACACAAAAACTGGGAACTTTAGGAAGTGTCAGCCAAAGTATGCGGCGGTAGTGGTGGTCGTGGGAGAGTGATATTGCTGTGTTCGTGCGGTAGTGGTCGTAAGAGAGTGATCTCGATGTTTTCGTGGTCGCCGCCTTGAAGCAACAATTCTGCTTGGAACGCAACTATATTGCGTATCTTGGCGGCTATCAAAGTCTCAACCAATGCTTCAAAGCTATTGGCATATCGATCATCACTGAACAACACTCCAAATGTCACCTAAATCCACAAAACCAATCATCAAGATCTTATCAATTATACATTCACAGGGAGAATAAATTTAAATGATTTAAAATCTGACCGAGAAAATAACAGTCAAACAATCTTGAGATAAAGTTGCAAAGTGGAATTCAAATCCCAGATTTGATAAGAAAGAGATAGAAAAGAAAGATTATGTGCTTTGCCAAGACCTCATGGTAATTAAAAAAAAAAAGACCTTGTAAGAGCCATCTGGTTGAACAGAACCAAGACGACGGATCTCTTCTACAAGTTTCTGAATCTCTTCTACAAGTTTCTGAATCTCTTCTTCTACGTTCATTGTTCTTGTCTTCGCTTCTTACTTTTGCAATCTCAGGTCTCAAGTGTATTAGATATATAAATTGGAGAAGAGACTCTTTTCAATTTAGACGGCTCAATAGATAATTTTTCAATGTTTTATGATGACTTTAGTTTTGTCCTATAAACAAAAGATCAAAAGACACACATAGCTATATTCTCAATCAACCCAAAAAAAAAAAAACTTTGGGTTGACTTCTCTAGATCCCTTCAAGATTAATTTGCATCCCAAACTATAGAACTCAACATCTCATCGCTAAATTCCTTTTGGAAATTTAGGTCCAAAATGTGTAAGAAATGGATTGGAGAACAGACTCTTTTCAATTTAAACGGCTAATGGATAATTTTTTAATGTTTTATGATGACTTTAGTTTTGTCCTATAAACAAAAGACCAAAAGACATTGCTTGGTTTTTTCGTGAAAAAATCTTGTATTCTTATCACCAGCTATGAATACAAGATTTTTCATAAACGCTGAAGTCTTAACCGAATTCTTTCAATCAAAGACCAGGATGGAGTTATTCAAACTGAGCCAGAGCAAATCCAACGAGTTATTCATCAATATTTTTCATCTTTATATAGCTCATATCAAGGTCCTATTTCGAGCTCTCTACTTAAAGGTATTCCCTCAGTCGTCATTATATTACAGAAGAAATGAACCATAGTTTGACTGCTCCTTTATCAGAATTTGAAGTCTATCAAGCTGTGCATTCTATCAATTCAGATAAATCCCCAGGAGAAGATGGTTTGACAGGCGGTTTCTTTAAGAGTCATTGGGACATCATTAAAAAAATGTCTGTTTAACTACCTTCAGCTCTTTTTTTATCAGAACTACTTTGAGGATGCTTTAAATCATACACAGATTTGTTTGATTCCTAAGATAGAATCCCCATCTACGGTCAAAGATTATAGACCTATAAGTCTCTGTAATGTGGCTTACAAAATCATTTCTAAAATTTTAGCAAAGAGGATTAAAGGATGGTTACATTTGATAATTTTTGAGAACCAATATGCTTTTCTAAAGGGAAGGTGCATTACAGACAACATTTTGATAGCCCATGAGTTGCTACACTCTTTAAGGTCTAGGAAAAGAGTTCAACCTTATATGGCTCTTAAACTGGATATTACAAAAGCTTTTGATTGTGTAGAGTGGAGATTTCTGGATGGGGTGATGGATAAGATGGGATTATGTCTCAAATAGCATCAATATGGATAATGAAGTGTGTTTTCTCTGTGTCCTATTCAGTACTTCTTAATGGTGTGCCTACTGGAATGATTCATCCTCAAAGAGGTATTAGGCAGGGTGATCCAATCTCTCCTTATTTATACCTTCTTTGTATAGAGGCATTATCCTGCATCATCAAACAATATACGCAGAAATCTCTAATTCATGGCTTTCAAGCTTCCAGATCAGGACCTGCTATCTCACATCTCTTATTTGCAGATGATTCTCTTCTCTTCTGCAAAGCAAATGAAGTTGAATGCAAGCATCTCATGGAACTTCTCAATCATTACAAGCAACTCTCAGGGCAAGCAGTGAACTATCAGAAGTCTACTATATCCTTTGGCAAAGGTGTGTCTCTATCTTTGCAGCTCAAAATCAAACAAATAACTGGTATTCATAGATCAGGAGGATTAGGTAGATACCTGGGTTTGCCGGATCATGTTGGAAAAAATAAGAATGATAACTTCTCTTACATAGCTCCAAAACTTCATCATAAAATGGAGAGTTGGTATTCTAAGTTGCTTTCGCCTGCTGGTAAAGAAGTTCTTTTGAAAACTGTGGTTACGGCTATTCCTACGTACGCCATGTCATGTTTCTTGCTACTTGTTTCTTTGATAAATAATCTTACTAAAGCAATGCGAAAGTTTTGGTGGTCCTCCGATCCAAAGAAGAATAAGATAGCATGGGTAGCATGGGATAAAATAACAAATTCAAAACAAAATGGTGGCTTGGGAATTAGAGATCTTCATGATTTTAACATAGCTCTTTTAGCTAAACAAGGTTGGAAACTGCTAAAATACCCAAATTCCCTTCTTGCTCAGGTTTACAAAGCGAAATATTATAGACATAGTAGTTTCTTGGATGCAAATCCTAGTAGAAATAGTAGCTATGCTTGGCGTAGTATTTTACATAGTCAGGGTTTGCTTAAGTCTGGAACCAAGTGGATAGTGGGAAAAGGAGACCATATTCGGGTGTGGAAAGATAATTGGATAGATAATGAAAAACCTAGACCAGCTCACGGCCCTGGAGTATTAAGCCATCCTCATATGTTAGTTAAAGATTTGCTTTTTTCTTCTTCAGGGGATTAGGATGCATGGAAGCTAGACCATTTGCTGGATCCTGTTGACTCTATAATGGTTAAGAAGATCAGGCCAAGCAAAGTACAGGTCAGTGATACTCTAGTATGGATGCATTCCCATAATGGTAATTACACTGTCAAAACGGGATATCACTGTCAACACCATCTCCAAAAATCTTCCCCTGAAATTCAAGAGAGTAACTCTGATCGGCACAATCATATCAAAGACTTATGTAACAGACTCTGAAATTCTTTTGTTGGAGAGTTATTCACTCTAGTCTTCCAATGCTTGCTACTTTATCTCATAGAGGAATCAAGCTGGATACAACATGTTTACTTTGTGGAGAATCTGAGGAAATGACTAATCACTTATTGTTTCATTGCAGAATATCCAGAGAGATTTGGGAATTGGCTCCAATTCACACACCTTCAGGTGCCCAATTTCTTTCGCACTCTCTTTATCAGAATCTGCATTTCTTCTTAGATTCTCATAGACACAAGACAAATGATTCCGAGCTATTCCCTTTTGTGTTATGGAATATTTGGAAGATGAGGGATAGATTACTCTTTAACGGCTCTAGAGAACACATTATTACAATTATTAACAGAGCTAGGATGGAAAAGAAACTCTGGAATGAGGCACAAGTTCACACCTTGAAGCGCTCAGTTCTATCTAATGGTGAGTTACAAATATCCAGAACTTTACACTTCATTCCAGATTATTGCTGTCTTGTAGATGCATCCTGGGTAGAAGGAAACAAACCAGCCGGGATTGCATGGTACCTCATCTCTCATCAACAAAAAATCCTTCAAGGGTCTGCATCTGTTCCAGTACTTCATTCGTCTCTTGAAGCTGAGGCGGAAGCTCTTCGTATGGTTGTACTGGAATTGCAAAAATTAGGCTACAAAAATATCCTCTTTCAAGGTGATGCTCAAGGCTTGTATCATACCCTGACCCTGCATTCCCAAAAAACAGAGGAACAAGTAGATAATTTGGTTATCACTTATATAAAAGATATCAAGGCTGTTGCGAGTTCAAACAACTATCACTTTGTATATGTTCCTAGAACTGAACTGGTATATGTAGATAGGCTTGCTAAGCTTTCTAGAATAATGAAATCGTCTTATGTAATATCATGGAACATTGTGTAATAGTTCTGGTGTAATATACTATGCTGTTGACAAAAAAAAAAAAAACCAAAAGACAAACATAGCTATATTCTCAATCAACCAAGAAAAAAAAAAACTTTGGGTTGACTTCTCTAGATCCCTTCAAGATTAATTTGCATCCCAAACTATAGAACTCAACATCTCATGGCTAAATTCCTTTTGGAAATTTAGGTCCAAAATGTGTAAGAAATGGACTGGAGAAGACTTTTTCAATTTAGACGGCTAAAGGATATTTTTTTAATGTTTTATGATGACTTTTAGTTTGTCCTATAAACAAAAGACAAAAAAACACATAAAAGGTTCATTAATGGTTCTATACCAGGAGATCTCACGTTCGAATCTCTTATATATATGCAGATTAATAGAGACAATGTTGCAGGAAATTTTCAGTGTGGGCAAGTTAGATCGTCTAGTGTAGAACAAGATGGAAGACTTATCTGTTGTAGAATCGTTGATGTCACAATTCTAATAATTTGTAACAGAATAATAATAATTAAAAATGAGTGTAAAAAAATTTATATATGTGTTTGTGTTATTTTTGGAAAACCAAAATTTTTGGTGATATTACTAATAGTGGCATTTTTGGAAACAAACCTAGAGGAATATTACGCTATCGATCATTGCAAAGACAAGAGATTTGTGGAGTATTGTGGAGATTTTATGTGTTATTCATAGTTTGTGTGACAAATTTACCGAAAACGTAAAAAAGGTTGAGAGGACAATTGCTTTATAAGGTTTATAAGATGGACAAGCAGTTGGTTGAATGGGTTGAGGTTAGTTCCTTGGAAGACAAGGCACTCATTGTGGCTTCGGACAGTTGTTTTACTTACGGTCTTAGCCTCCTGAGTACCATGGATGTTTGGAGAATGCTATCTACTTTAGTGATGATGATGATGATGGTTGGAAAAGAGTGAAAGGTGAAGGTGTTCAAGTGTTGAAGCTTGATGATGATTTGATTTATTCTTCTAAGAGTCGTTTAAAGATGTTTCATCCTCCTTTTCTCTGAATTCTATAAAGATGAATGATTCTTATTACCTCGTGTGGTTCATCATTCATGGCAATCTTTTACTTATTACCTCATGCTTCAACTTGAAGATGCAATATTTATTGTATCCGAAATTGCAAATGGAGATGGTCTTGATGATGATGTTGATGCTGCAAAACAAAACACAAAAAAGGAATATGTTAGAAGCTTGTAGAAGCTCGAAGTAAAAAAAAAATGGAAGAAGAAAAGGAATTCAATATATAAGAAATTGTTCTTATTAGGAAAAGGAAATTTGTGAAAAAGTCATCGACTCTTGGATATAAATAAGAGGTATGGTTGCTTTGGAGACTCATGCATTGTAGTGGTCAAAGTTTCTAAGAGAAAAAAGGTTTAGGGTTCAGGAAATCAAGAGAGAAGCTTTAAGACTTGTATGGTCTTGAGAAGCTTATGAGAGATTAGATTTTCTAGGAGATACTTGTAAGTTCTCTAGTTTGGTAGACTTGTAAGTTACCATTGAAAGATAATCTAATGGAAATATTTTGAGGAATTCTTGTGCCAATATCTATTGCATCATATATATCTATAGTTTTGCGTTTTTACAACTTCCATGCTAAAATTCTTTTTTATGCTAAACGTCATGTTAGAGCTTATACAACATTGCAAACTGTAATTGAATATTTAATGATTTTAAAAAATAAACTAGATAACGACATCTCATGAAGTACATTATAATAGGAAGGAATATCCTACATTATAATTAATCTCATGATTTTAATTTTTGTTTTTAAAATCCTCTATATATTAAAGGAGAAGAATTTTGAGATGAATTTGCTTAGGTGTCACTCCCACAATTTTTATCCTCTTTATTTTTATTTATTTATTTATTTCTCTTATACTAATTATCAAACACATTTACTTCCAAATATACTTATTTTGATTACTATAACTCTAATTGTCAAACACATTTGAATCTTCCTAAACTTGCCAAAATTAAAAACATTTGGAAATCTTAAACTTGCCAAAATTAAAATATTTCAAAAATTATATATTTAAATCATAGAATTAAATGTGAAGAAAATTTTAACATATGCACCCCAAAAAAATTTGATTTAAAATAGAAAAAATAATTTATTATCTTTTGAAAATATATGAGCATGTAAAACAATTTTTCATATATATTTTTACATGTGTTGTTTTGCTTGACAAGTAGATGTTTTTAATTTTTCATAAATACACATTCCTACAAGTAAAATAATTATTAATGAAATTTGTTGGTTTGATTATTTCACGGGTGAAACACATTTGTATACAAATAATCGCAAAATTCAAATATATAAAATAGGTCTTTAATGTGTATAATAATTCACCATAATTATTTTTTAAACTAAAATTATTGATTTTATTCAAAAATTATTTTATCCCGCGTATAACGTGGGTAATTTTCTAGTACTACCATTATAACACGACTTATTATGTGAAAACTATTGGTTTATCATAAATTTTGTTTTTAAAACAAAATAAACATTATGAATGAGTTATTTTTTCCAATTTAAAGTTTATTTTCTTCCATTAGGAGAACTAATTATAGCTTTTTTGATATTGACAGTGTTATTATTATAAATATATTTTTAGAATCAAATATTTAATGTAAATTGTAAGATAATACGATTTCAACGTTTCATTGACCCCAAAAAAGGAAATATGTTTCGATGAAAAAAAGGAAACATCTCTTCCTCATCAGATTTGGAATCTTATTATATCCATATATATACATTAGGTCTCGATTGTGCATATATATATTCAGTTTCGTTACATCTTGGGGCTTTGTTCTCAAATTTTTTCACAGACATAAAAAACAATACAGACAAATAGAGATCGAGATGGGTAAAGTCGAATGGACTGATTTACCTGAAGAACTCGTCGATTTAATCGCTAATCGTTCATCTTCCAACATTGATCATCTTCGTATCCGTAGCATCTGTAAACCCTGGCGTTCTGCGGTTGCGACCAAAAAGCGTTTCCTCAACAGCTTCAAACGTAACCTTCGTCCTTTCGCTAAGAGAGTCAAAAAGACCCAACTATTACCAGCCACTTTCCTCCGCGTAACTCAAGCTTCTTCTTCATGCCCTAACAAAGGATGGTTATTCAAAACTAGACAAGTTCTCTCTGAATCAAGTAAGACTAATCTCTTGTCTCCTCTCTCTAACGAGCTAATCACCAATTCCTACAAAAACCTAGATCTTTTGAAATTCGGGGTTTCAGAGATTCGTCAATCTTACAACGTTCAATGCTTGAACAATAAAGATATAATATCCAATGCGTATGATATTTCGTCTAGAGTTGTTTCCGTAGACAATCATGTTTTCTTAATCGACAAGGACAAGAAAATCTGGTGTTGCAAGGGTGAAGAAGAAAGTAGTAGTAAATGGACAAGAATCAAAGACGAAGATTTTGGAGAATTCTTGGACATTATACTTTACAAAGGACAAGTCTATGCTTTAGATATAAAAGGCGCGGTTTGGTGGATTAGTTTATGCGATCTCAACATATCTCAATACGGACCGTCAACTCCAATGGAGGACTACTACGAGATTGATCATTGCAAAGACAAGAGACTCGTTGAATATTGTGGAGATCTATGCGTTGTTCATCGATTTTATGAGAAAGTTTCCATAAATTGGTACACAACTATCGATAGGACCTATAATTTTAAGGTTTATAAGATGGACAAGGAGTTGGTGAAATGGGTTGAGGTTAGTTCCTTGGAAGACAAGCTTGGAAGACAAGGCACTTATTGTGGATAAGGAAAGTTGTTTTACGGTCTTAGCTTCTGAGTACTATGGATGTTTAAAGAATGCAATCTACTTCTTTGATGAATTCGGGTATGGAATGAAAGGTGGAGGTGTTAAAGTGTTGAAGCTTGATGATCGTATGATTGATTCTTCTTCTAAGAGTTGTTTTCAGATGTTCTCTTCACCTTTTTTCTGAAAATATTAACCTTGTGTATTTCTTATAGTTATGTGTGTATCGTGTAATAATCTTGTGAAAGCCAGACGATGAGATAACTTGACCAAAGTAAAGAAACGTGAAAGGTCCATAAAGATTACCAAATAAGTATGTTTTAGCCCAACACATTTTTTTTTCTAGTTGTTTATGTTAGTCTTCGTTAGGTTTTGGGCCGAGCCCCGTAATTCTAATAAGGCCAAGACCATAACGTGTTAAATTATTTACGTGGACACGCATCATTCGATCATGTATTCATGTGATATCGAGATTTCCTTTAACTTTGACTAGCTAAGATGAAAACAAACAAGCTTATAAATTGAGAATCTCAATGGTTTGGAAACATAACAAAAAATGCACCTAACTACAAATTAACAATAAAGAATTTCAAATAAAAACATTTAATTTTGGTCAAGTCAAGAAGTGGATATTTAATTATTTACTTTAATAGCAGAAATCAATCTTTATAATATTTTAAGGTTGTTAATAACCAACTTTCTTTAACAAGACGACACGTGTCACCTCTCTCTCTAAAAAAAATTATTAAAAAAAACGTTCATAATGTTTCTTCTGGGTTTCGAACCTCAGCTAACCTCGGTAATTTAAGTGGAGAAGAGTCACTAGACTGCTAAAGACACTTGTATATATATCACGGAAAGAAAGATATATAACTCACTACAAAAATTCTTTCTAAAAATCATTCAGAAAAGTAGGAAATATTTTGAAATGTCAATCTTTAAAATATTTTAAAGTTAACAAGTTCTGACAAGACGACACGTGCCTTCACATATTTATATAATTAATTAATTATTATTTTTAGTCAAATATGATTAATTACTAAAATTAATACTATTATTAAATTAAATACAATATCTCAAATAAAATTAAATAATAATCCAAGAATAATAGATTTGTTATTTTATGTATTTAACTAATGTATTATAAATATTTAAATAACAAAATTTTATCGAGTTTAAATTTCTTAATTTTATGTATATTTAATGGTGGTAAATATATATTTAACATACCATATATATAAAGTTACGTTTAATGTTCCTAAAGTACATTACCACCATTTATATTAACTCATATATTATATACAAATCACATAAGTTTATGTCAGGTTTTTTTAAATTTTTACTAATACAATTAATCTCTTTTTTAATATATTATTAAATATATGTAAATATGATATAATATATAAAATGTTATTGATTAACATATAAAATAGAATAGATGATTAAAAAATTCGTTATACCACATCATAGGCTAATGTATTTCAACATAACATTTTTCGATTAAAAACACATGATCATAGCTAATAAAAGTACATCAGAAATAAAAAAAAACTAACTCTTTTTATAGATAAATAGAAAAGAAAAATTAAAAAAAAATGATAATTAATTAGAATGTAGAAAGAGGTTTTATAATAGCTAATATAAGTACATGAGAAATAAAAACTAACTATTTGTATGTATAAATACAAAAGAAAAAAAATTTAAGGAAAATAAATGATAAGTAATTAGAATGTAGAAAGAGGTTTTACAATAAATAACTATTTTACTATAAAATTTTAAGCATTGTTTAGATAACATAATTGATTTAATTGTCAAATTTATGTATTTATGTAATTAACAAAGTTGCAAACAAATATATTCAAATAGTAACCACTAATATTGAAAAAGTTGAAAATCACTTTATATTTCAATGTTAATGCAATATAAATAAAAAAGTAACTAAGTTAATTTCAAGTCAATTATTATTCCATTTTTACTAGCAACCAATATAGATCTAAAGAATTGATTGTTTTTGTCAAAAAGAAATAATAAGATAAAACATATTATTTGTCTTCAAATCTAATAAATTTTACAACAAAACTCGCGCATCGCGCGAGACATTTTCTAGTTTAATTATAAGATAAATAGATACAGAAATAAGGTAATTATATAATTTCTTTGACCATAAAAATTAAATATCTTTCCAACAAGATTATTCATTCCAATTCAGATTTAGAGTTTATATAATAAGATTCTTTCATTCATTGAAAAGTACGATAGAACAAAACCCTAAAGTAACAAACAAAGAGAGAGAGACATAGAGATGGGTAAAAAAATCATCAAGTGGTCTTATTTACCCGACGAGCTCGTCGATTTAATAGCCAACCACCTCTTCTCCGACGTCGAGCTTCTCCGATTACGTAGCATCTGCAAATTTTGGCATTCTGCGGTTGAGACCAATAAACTCTTCCCCATCTGCTTCAACCGCAATCGTGCACGCCTCCTTTATGCTTACGGTAATACTATGTATTCACTTTATCCCGCAGCTTTCTTCCGTGTAGTTTTCTCATCATCGCCGAAAAAAGGATGGCTCATCAAAACTCAAGATGTTTCGAAATACCGTAAAAAACTCGTTTCACCTCTATCTCGTGTTTTATTAAACTATCACGACCAAACCCTAGATCTTTTGGACTATACGGTCTCGGAGATTCATCAATCTTACCATGTTGAACACTTCTCTAGAGTTGTTCTCGTGGATGATCTGGTTTTCGTGGTCAACAACTTGAAGGAAATTAAGTGGTGCAATAGTGGAGAAACTAGTAATACTAATGATGTCTGGACAAGAATTGTAGATGAAGAAGCTGAATATTTCTCGGATATTATAGTCCACAAAGGTCAAATCTATGTCTTAGATTTAAAAAGCGCGATATGGTGGATTAGTTTATCTAAGCTTAACATATATCAATGCGGACCTTCGGTTCCAATGGACGAGTACGACATTGTTGCATGCAGAGAGAAGAGAATCATTGAGTATTGTGGAGACCTATGTGTTGTTTGTGGGAGCCTAAGCTAGCACAATTAGATTTGTTAGGGTTCGAGAGGAAGAGATTTCTAGGGTTAGCTAAGGTCGCAAGAGATGAGTAAGAGTTTGCTTTTATTGCTATGTAAACGTTTGAGTGTCAGATTGTGAATGCCTTCTCAAGGGCTTTTACATCAAGTATATATACTATCTCTAAGGCGGCTAAGCTTCCTAAGTCTTCGCGGATTCCTTCCTTGCCTAGGTCGGTTGCGTCAATGCGGGCTTCGTGTGTGGACCGGGCTATCTTAATACCATTGGGACGAAGACTGTATTGGACTGAGGATGTGATCAGCAGCCAGGGAGAGGACATGGTCGGTTAGATCAGGCGAGGCCGTGGTCGCTCCCGGGCGAGGCCGTGGTCGCTCCCGAGCGAGGCCGTGGTCGCTCCCGGGCGAGACCGTGGTCGCTCCCGAGCGAGGCCATGGTCGCTCCGTCGGGCCGAACATGCCTCCATCTGCCAAGTCTTGGATGGTCCTTATCCTTGCCCAGACAGCTTCCGTGATTACTGACTCTGCTTCGCGTGACGACCTAGGAGCTACTTCGCCATGTTTATCGAGATTCTGGAGGGTCATTTCTGTAGCTGTCCGTCTTTGAACGTTAATGTTGAGTGGGTGAAAACCGACCCCAACATTGTTCATCGTTTTTGTAAGAGATTTTGCGTAAAGCGAGTTAATGTTGTGAAGACTACTGGTTTTAAAGTTTATAAGATGGACGAGGAATTGGTTGAATGGGTTGAGATCAAATCTTTGGAAGATAAGGTTTTTGTGATGGCAACGGATAGTTGTTTCTCTGTTTCGGCTAATGAGTATTATGGATGTTTGAAAAGTTCTATCTATTTTACAGACGAGGAAGAGAAAGACAATGTTAAAGTGTTCAAGCTTAGTGATGGTAGTATTACTAAGATGGTGGAGTCTTCTTGTGAGAGTTGTGTTCAGATGTTTTGTCCTCCTTTTGCTTGAGAATGTTGTTTGTTTTTAGTTTTGAATCTTTTGATTCTGTTCAGTAAGGTAAAACTTGTATTCAAATATATGCTTCTTCTTTTTTGTTAAAAAACAAAATGCAAACTGTATTCCAATTTATGTTTTGCCGCTTATTAATTTTTTTTGTTGGTTTTTTATTTTTTATTCACTCTGTTTATCAACCTCTTCATTTTGGACAATCTATTTTGGCATAATAAAATACAGCTAGGGAAGTTGTTAACACCAAATCAGATTTGAAAAGAATGGTATCCGCGGGGAGTTTGGTTTAATCTGGCAACGCCAAGATATGTATTTATTGCTTGGCTAGCGAATCTACAGGGTTCGAATTGCTACCTGGAATTCAAGGCAGAGCACAAAGTGTGTATTTTGCGGCTTTCAAGTTGTAACTCGCAACCATACTTCTCTTGTATCTGAACTGAAGTTTGGAGACCATTAACATTGAGGCTTCTTGCGGGTGATTACTCTGTTGTACATTGGGACCAATTGGTATTGCTTGTCTCCAACTCAGGCTTTTGTTCTTGCAATATTCCCATCTCGAGGAGTAAAACACGAAACAATATTCTCCCTATCTAGAAACCAAACATGTTACATAAAACAAAATCTTTTGAATCAGACTCGAAAATGATCTTTGTAAATCCAAAACGGACTGAAGTTTGAACTATCCACCTAAATCCTTTAGCCTATGTATGTGTCTACCACTGTCCAAAACGGTTTTAAATCGAGATGACCAAAGGTTTTAGTAAAAAAAATATGAAAATATGCACTACAAGCTTGTCAAGCGTTTTTCATTCCTTGGTGTTGTTTTCATGTCGTCCTCTCGCGAGTTAAACAACGCGGTGTGCATTAACGTCGCTTTAAAACGCGCAACAGGTGTTTACCGCCGAAACAATTCGCTAATTAGTAAACCAAAATCTAGATAACCGAACCGGCTGGATTTGATTTGGTTCTCGTTAATCTATCAACCGGGTCAGAAACGACGCCGTTTTTCGTTTTCCGAATCGTCTTCTTCACTTTCCGTGGCGTCTGACTGAAAAATTTCCCAGAATCGATGAAACAATCTCAAACATCCGAAATTTCGTAAGACAATATCTTCAGTTTTTGATCGGAGATATGAAGAAATCGCTGATTCCGGTGCAAAATGTGCACCGTTCCGATAAAAATGTCGCCGGAAAAGAAGGATTGGTGAAGCTTTTGAGATGGCATTTCGGCCATGCGGATTTTAGAGGGAAGCAGCTTGAAGCTATTGAAGCTGTTGTATCTGGTATAACACACGCATTTTGTTTCCTCTATTGCTCTTTAGGAAAATTGGATTGATTTTTTGGAAAATTTTCTTCGTTTGATTGGAGATTAGGAAGGGATTGCTTTTGTTTGATGCCAACGGGAGGAGGAAAATCGATTTGTTATCAGATTCCTGCATTAGCTAAACCTGGAATCGTGCTTGTTGTTTCTCCTTTGATTGGTAATCTGATTTTTTTTCTCCCATGAATAGAGAATCTGTGATTTTGATTGGTCTGTCTAACAATGTGCTTTGTTTCTGCTCTTGTGTTGACGTTTCTCAGCTTTGATGGTAAGTGCATTGTACTTTTCTGTTTTTGTGTTCTTCTCTTTTAAGCTGAATTTTTCAAGGAGCATTCTTTGTTTCAGGAAAATCAAGTGAAGGATTTGAAGGAGAAAGGTATTGCTGCTGAGTTTCTTTCATCCACACAAGCTACACATGTTAAAAACAAGGTGATTTGGCTATAGTGTGTTTCTAGGTCTGTTAAAATATGTATGTGTATGTGCAACCTGATTCTAAGCATTGTCTATTATCTGACACTTTTCACCAAAATGAGTACCCTTTGTTAAAATCTAATATACATGTTATAATGTTTGATAGAATCACTTGGATGATTTCTTCATTTTGTTTCACTTCCAAGTGTTTACTTAAAATATATTGGATGAGTCAAATCACTTCTCGTATTGTTTAGGTTGTTTATTCTCCTTTGATGTGATTCTTGACTTTGGTTTTAGATACACGAAGAGCTTGATTCTGGAAAACCCTCAGTGAGATTGTTGTATGTTACTCCAGAATTGATCGCGACTAAAGGATTTATGTTGAAGCTGAGAAAAATCCATTCCCGGGGTTTACTAAATCTTATCGCCATAGACGAGGTAAGGGCTTCAAATGCCTGTACAAGAGTAAGCACGAAAGCATAAGGTGTTGAACCTGAATGTTGGTTTAAACTGTTTATGTATGTTTCAGGCACATTGCATATCATCATGGGGCCACGACTTCAGGTTCATAATTAGTGTTTGTGTGAGCATTCTTATCGGTGGGCGCTTACTGTAGTCTAACCTGTTTTGTCTGAAAACAGACCTAGCTATCGTCAACTTTCAACCTTGAGAGATTCGTTGGCTGATGTTCCAATGTTGGCTCTAACTGCTACTGCTGCTCCTAAGTGATCTTCTGTTTCAATGCATTATTAGAATATGTGTGTAAATTGTAGAGCCTTCTCTCAACAGAATTTTTTTTTGCAGGGTACAAAAGGATGTCATTGACTCCTTGAGTTTGCGAAATCCTTTGGTCCTCAAGTCCTCTTTCAATCGCCCTAATATCTTCTATGAAGGTTTCTCTTTAAGCTATTAATATGTTAATATGATATTTCTCTCTATAAACTGTTATGAGATATTTCAATATAGTTTTGTTTTTCATTAACATAAACTAATGGATTTCCTAGATTCGCTTTCTAAATTAGTTTTGTTGGTGCAGTTCGGTACAAAGATCTTTTAGATAATGCTTATACGGATTTGTGCAACTTGCTCAAGTCATGTGGAAACATTTGTGCAATTATCTATTGCCTTGAGCGTACAACCTGTGATGACTTGTCTGTTCATCTTTCCAGTACCGGGATCTCTTCTGCTGGTAAAAAAACTCCCATTTACCTCGTTCTGCTTCGATATTGAACCACAATCGCTGACATGTGCTTATATTTATGTTTACAGCCTATCATGCAGGACTCAATAGCAAACTGAGGAGTTCTGTTTTAGATGATTGGCTGTCCTCAAAGAAGCTAGTTATTGTCGCCACAGTGGCTTTCGGGTATGAATAACTCTGTGAATTACTTTGCATATGGGCTCTAGGTTTACTGTGATCGTCTTCTTTGCGTCTTATCATGTCTGGGAGCTTTCGATGCATGTGGTTAATGCTCTAATGGTTTTATCTACAGAATGGTATGCAACTAAAATTCCTTCTCAAGTTGCATTATTTGTACCTTTTTAATATCTTATGTACTGTATTATGATGAGACTACTGGCTTTCTAGGGTATAGATAAGAAGGATGTCAGAATGGTTTGCCATTTTAACATTCCAAAATCAATGGAATCTTTCTATCAAGAATCTGGTAGAGCAGGTCGGGATCAGTTACCCTCAAGAAGTGTATTATACTATGGTGTAGATGATAGAAAGAAAATGGTAATGTATATGATAATGTCAGTTTTTGGCTACACAACTTTCATTCTATATGCAAGTTCTCTAGCTTACTTTACTTACCCATTGCTAGGAATTTCTACTACGGAATTCGGAGAATAAAAAATCCCCATCCACAAAGAAGCCTATATCCGACTTCGAGCAGGTACATGCTTTCTTGTTTCTCTCAGGCTCTGTGTATTTCAGTTGAAAACTTATTCTTGTTCATGCTACATGCATTTAGATGATGGCATACTGTGAAGATTCTGGTTGCCGAAGAAAGAAGATTCTTGAAAGCTTTGGTGAAGAGGTATGACTTGTATTTTACCGGTTCTGTGGTTCATGAGTCAAATTCCTTAACGGTCCACTAAATTAAGCCGTTGATTTTCTTGTTGCAAGCAGTTTCCTGTGCAGCAATGCAAAAAAACGTGTGATGCATGTAAGCATCCAAATCAAGTTGCTCATTGCTTGGAGGAGCTCATGACTACTGCCTCCCGAAGACACAATTCTTCTCGAATTTTCATCACCAGGTTTTGCCTTTAAAGCGCATCTAAATACACAGTGAGGTATACTAAGTCTAACTGAACTTTGCGTGCCCTTTCTTTTGCAAGCTCGAACGATAAGACTAATGAGGGTCACTACTCTGAGTTCTGGAATCGTAATGAAGATGGAAGCAGTTCCGATGAGGAAATATCGGATTCAGATGGTAACACACTCTCTTTATATAATGCATGCATTTCCAATCTTGTCAATAATATGTCGTATTGCCTAAAAGTCTCTAACTCATACATCTACACTCAGATGACACTGAGGCTGCTAAGAGCCTAGCAAGACCTAAACTATCAAAAAAATTGGGACTAGACGAGAAACTGGTATTACTAGAGCGGGCTGAGGCAAAGTACTACGAAAAGGAAAAACAGGTTTGGTTACAGATTAACTATAGCTTCTCTATAAACAAAAGTTTAACATCTTTCTTCCAGTTTTAACTTAGCAAAAGCCTATTCAAACTGTTTGCAGGTCAAAAAGTCCGAGAAGAACGCAATATCTGAAGCACTTAGAGAATCGAGCAAGCAGAGACTCTCGAATGAGCTGACACGAGTACTTCAGCTGCTCGCCTGTGTAGAGGAGTAAATAATTCTCGCTTACTTTTAAGTGTTTTCCATTTTAAGAAGCTTATGCGCTTCTCACACTCTCTCTCTCTTAATCTCATTAATTGGGACTTTAAATTTAATATTGCAGGATTGATTCCTCTAAAGCATCAGAGTTTCTTGAAAACGAATGCTATAGAAAATACAACAAAGCTGGGAAATCGTTTTACTACTCGCAGATTGCAAGTACAGTGAGATGGTTAGGAACCGCAAGCAAAGACGAGCTAATGACCCGACTTAGCTCAGTAATCAGTTTAGCTAGAGAAGAAGATTCATCAAGAGAGCCATTGCTGGTGACTGAACCAACCGAAGACATAGTGGAAGAAAACTGCAAGATTAACACAACCGAGACACAGGTTGATGAACCAATACAACAGGTAGTGGTGAGTAAGAGCCGTTCGCCTGTAAGACTCCCACAAGTTCCGTCATTCTCAGAGTTTGTTAACCGGAGAAAGATGAAGCATAACACATCATTAGACAAATCTTCTGATGGTTTTGTTGATGAGAAACCGGCAAAGATAATGAAACTACAGTGATATTATTAGGGGAACTCCTCAGATATTGTTGGTTAACCATTTGGCCTATTGTCTCTCTTTTTTTATTGTCAATATGTTGTTTTCTAATGAAAGAATAAAAGATTCTTGCCAATTACTCTTATACGTATATCTTAAACTAATTCACAAATCAAATAAAGTAAGCAAATTTTTTTATCACACGAGTGCGAGATACAAAAGAAGGCAAATTAACACACACAAAAAAGGAGAAGACCAAACAAGGGATAATTTGCTCAATAATACCAAAAAAAATTATAACTCAAAATCTAACCAAAAGTTGTATATGTGACAAAATCATAGCCATTGGATATAGATTTTTTGATTAGATTTTGAGTTATAATTTTTTTTGTTGGCTATTAAACAAATTAACCCAAAAAAACAATGCATGAACTCGATTACTACAACAAGACAAAAAATGAACAAAAGTCAAACAAGCTAGACGCATAAGCAAACCGAAACGATCATGCTATAGAATTTAAACCCGGTTGGACCATATTAACCCACGAGAGTTTTTCCGGTTCGGTCGCCGGTCCGGGTCTATGTAAACATTTCTATAGAACATTTTAACAGAGCAATAGTATATATCAGGCTTACCATCGACAACGATTCCGAAGTTCTGCCGTGCGGTCTTGTCTTCCAGAAGTTTGAAGAAGATAGGGAATATGCAACGGGACTCACATATGTAGCAAAGTGGACGAGACATACCATTGTTGCGCACTGTATCGATAACCGCACGGGGCGTTGAAAGTTTTCTTCCTGATTGGAGACCTCGAAAATCTCCGAGTACGCAATTGGTATGCAAAGTAAGCTGACAATCTTCAGAGGTGTAAAACCATTTATCTGGATCTGTTTCTTTCTCGCAAATATCACACCAATATTTACCAATTGCATCTTTTTCACCATAGCATAATGACAGAAAATGCTCGTCGACTCTACGCTTTACGACATATGGCAATACAGCACACTTGAAGTCTAGAATGTATCCGCAATCATCTTCAACGCATCTAAGCACATGATCTGCTTATTTGTTGCAAGCAGTGCAGATTCCTGTTGGTGATGTGTTGAACAAGGGATGATCAGGATGACTTTGATGAAAAAATGGCACAGTAACTGAAGCACACTGTACATCTATTTGATATAGACCGGCTCCACCATAGTAGGTGAAACCATTGTAAAATACTCCACACGCGTCACATTTAACACCTGATAATGGTGTGGTATCTTCATCTTCATCAGGTGCGTCTTTCATACATCTTTTCTTGTAGCGCATTTGGTGTGAAACACGGATTTGAGACACTTTTTTGCAAGTATAACCTCCAATCCATTTTCATTTGACAAACTCCGCATACTGCATTCACTACACCAACAAGCGAAGTACGCGAAACGCAATGATCATGACGATTGGTGTTGATGACCCACGGAAACTTAGAACAGTCATTGTGGGACGTGAAATCGCATGGAAGACAGACATATGAGCTTCGATCTCCATGCAATCCGCAAGTGAAAGAGATGGATTTTGGCATAAGGGCGAGTTTATGGTCATGGGTGTTTAGGTCGTGGAGATATAGTGGTGGTGGATGAATAACACATTCCATATCCAAAGTAAAGTTACAAATGGAACAATGATAATAGACTTCACAATCAGTAATATTTTTCCCACACAAACGACATGTTCCATCAGAATAAGCGGGTGGTTCACCCTTGACGAGTTTTAAAGTGTGTAAAGAGTAAGAAGGGTGGTTTACCTTAGCCTCATACTTTTCGCTGGGCAAAAATAATCGGAACCGAAAACCCGAACCGAAACCGACCCGAAATTATCCCAACCGAAACCAAATCGAACTTCAAAGAATATCCGATGGGTTTTTTTATGTCTAGAACCAAAAAACCAGAAACGAACCGATACCGAACCGAGAACCGAATGGATATCCGAAATACCCGAAACATAAATTAATCCATAAATATGTATGCATAGTTTGAGTATATTTTACAATTTTTCTTTGTTATATTTACAATTAATTTAGTTCAAATATTGTTATGTATTAGTAGGTAGTTCAGATAAAAATAGCTAATATAAGTGTATTGTTTTATTTTTTATTAAAAACAAATACTATTTTCCAGGGGTGGGCGTTTCAGTTTAATTTCGGGTTCGGTTCGGGTTAGGTTCGGTTCGATTTATTTGGTTTTAGTAAAACTCTAACCAAAGCCAACCAAACTTAGTTCAGTTCGGTTTTGATTCGGTTCGATTTTAATTCGGTTCGGTTTAGTTCGGTTTGGATTAAGTTCGGTTCGGTTTTATTTAAACATAAATCATAAGTATTGTATTGTATCTAAAAAAAAATCAGCATAAGTTATACATATTGTATGTTAGCTTTAACGTATTGTAGGTTAGCTTTTAATACATAAATCATACATAAATTATACTAAAAAAATCAATATAAATCATACGTATTGTTTCTATATTACTATTAAACATAATTACCTAATAAGTGAAATAAACATATTGAGTTTTCGGTTCGATTCGGTTCAAAACCAAACCGAACCGAACCATTTGGGTTGAGGGAAAACCCATCTAAACGGTTTGTGTGTAGACTTTGGTTCGGGTTGGGTCGGTTTGAGTTCGGTTGGGTCGGGTCGATTCGGTTAAAATGCCCACCCCTACTATTTTCGGATAATTTATGGTAGTTTGGATAAAAAATACTCGGAATCAAACTGAAAATACTATTTTAAGACTTGTTTCATTACAACGTCTGTCATTCTTTTAAGACTTTGGTGTTTCACATTTTGTTTCATTAATTTTCGTATTTTGAATGTTTGAGTTGAAACTTATAAAGTTTATCACTTTGAATAGGTTTAAACTCTTTCATTTTTGTTTATTTTGTATCATTTTCTCTCGTAAACTCTCAAATCTTGTGTTATTTTAAGAAATGGAATACCTCTCTAGATTTAATCAAAGTTGAAACCATAGTACTACTTATCAACCGAAACGGACCCGATACCGATTAGAACCGGCCGGATACCGATCCGAAACTCTAACGGTTCCTATATGGAAACAAAATCCCAATATCCAAAATACCCGGAACCGAATGGAACAGACCCGAAACCAAACCGTATATCCGATTGCCCAGGCCTACTTTTCGCAATTCAGATGGAACGTCAAATCGCATTCATGACATCGTAATCCTTTTTGAACGTCTCTCCTCTTAGAGTACATCTCATACTCCTGTCCCAACAATCATATACTCCTGTAAGCATTACAAGAAAACTCAAATGATTCATTTAAACTATAGGCTCTATAGTTTCAAGAAACCATTGTTATGGTCTTTGTAAACAGGTGAGTGGAAGTGGACAAGGGTACCCAAGAACTGGAAATCAACAATGCTTTTGCCAATGAAGTCTCTTCCTCGCGTTCTAGTCAAGCACCAACACAGAGACCAAATGAAAGAACATATGATGCGACATTTGCAAAAAGGAAAGTGGTAAATGCTGGTGTGACATTTGTGAGAAAGAGTCTGATCCAAGGAAGTTTTGGTTCTACACGTGTAAAGATCACCGGGCTTGTTTGCATAAACAGTATGTGCTCGAAATAGACCCAGGGTTCATGCCAAAAAGTACGATAAAAAGATGGAAAAAACCGGTCGAGGTGGTGCTCAATAATAGTGTAACTCGTCCAATTTGCAGGGCGTGTGAGCGGCGTTGCAATTATTTTGGATGCTATTTTGATTTCCTTTGTAGAAAATAAAATAAGGTATGTGAATTTCTTTGATCTCCTCTGTTTTCTTCTCATGGTCATCAGATTGGTTAGATTCTTTCAATGATGATTTCGTTGTTTGTGCAGCTGCTAAAGGATTATCTCTTGTATACTCGTCCATGAGATCAAGTTTTCTTCTGAGTGATTTTCTTCCAATTTTGGATACTCTTGAATATTTTACAACTCGTAAACTTTGGTTGTATCGTGATTCTTTTGCAATCGATCTATCAACACTACTATGATATCTATTATGGTTGATTCGTGAGTATATGTATATCTGAGAACTCTCTTTCACTATCGGATACAGACCTAACTTGTTTGCCAAGAAATAGGAGGGCTAAACTTGTGAAGGACAAACAGATAGTTTCTACCTGCAGATTCAACCTAAGAGTCAAAAAAGTTTGATAGATTCAACTTGAGGTTGCTTTTACCAGCAGATTCAAGAAGACAAAAAAAAAAAAAAATTTCTTTCTTTGCATTGCATTGGTTATTTGGTTAGAGGAATAAGAGTGTGTTCACAAGTCAACAAAGATTGAAACTTTGAAATACATAAATTTGTCAAAAGAGAGTAGATAGCATCTCTTCCTACTCTCTTCTCTTTCTCACTACACAAACGACTTGACTTTGTCTTTGCAAACATAGTATTTTAATGCATATTATTAACTAAAGTCCTTTGTAAAAATAAAAAATAAAGTATTTCTTTTGAATCCTTCTTTTAGATTTTTAGTTAAATCTAGGCATTATATTGGTTACTTTGTTGAAAATTATCTG
The DNA here is from genome assembly GCA_963576765.1 of Draba incana. NCBI lineage: Eukaryota > Viridiplantae > Streptophyta > Magnoliopsida > Brassicales > Brassicaceae > Draba > Draba incana. The sequence goes on along the minus strand of OY755212.1, from coordinate 4,372,639 downwards.
ATTATTCTGTTCATACTTGGTTTCCTCTCTTTTACTCCTAAAAAAAGGATCAATCAACTAAGTATCTTGATTAATTTGAGAAAACAAAATCCCAATAGTTCTAGACTGAATTAAGACTTAATAAGATTAGCATTCTTTATTATGTAATCGATTGACAAGTTATTTTTGTAATTCGACTTCTTAATCGAAATTCGAATTATACAACAAGTCTGTTGTAAATGAAAATTGCTTTCTGATCTTAATCAAGAAGTTAAAAAAACAAATGAATATGGTGAATCAATAAAATTCGAATGTTTATTCCTAGAAAAAAGAGCTAATAGTCTTCAAATTATTGTTATGAGTCGTTAAAATATGGATAAAGATCAATTTCTACTACTATATTAACAAAGTAAAAAACTCAAAAGCTTGATTTGCTTTTCCCTCTCCAAATTTCAAAGTCAAATTAATTTTAAATTAATAAATAAGGTTAATTAGTCAAAATTATCGATTACATTTAACGATAATTTTAGATTTAATTATTAATTTTGTTTGTTTTTGTAATTATTTTGTCTAACTATTATATATATATATATATATATATATATATATATATATAATCGTAATATTTTTACTTTTTAAAAACTTTCAAATAAATATTTTTTTCTAGATTATTATTGGTTTAGAAGTATTGATTCAAATATAGATTTATCACATATCATGGTGTAAAACTCCATTTTGACATGTGATATGTTAAATAGATTATATATGTTAATAGTCTTCAAACTATTGTTATGAGTTGTTAAAATATGGATAAAGATCAACTTCTATTATATGAAAATGTAAAAACTCAAAGCTTAATTTGCTTTTCCCTCTTCAAGTTTCAAAAGTCAAAACTAATTTTAAAATAATTAAACCTCAAAAGTGAAGGTTAATTAGTCAAAATTAGCATGCACTGTTGGGTACCAATTACCAAACCCAAGCTTTAATCTTCTTTCTTTTCTCCAATTATTTTTTACAACACTACTCTAGTACTCTTTTTTGAATTTCCCTTTATTATATCTTAATCCTAGCTAATACCTACTCCATTTCCTCTTGCTTCTTCTTCAAACTTCGAAGTCTCTTGCTATAAATTCCTACCTTATTCTTCCATATCACTCATCATCTCAAAGTCTTCTCTTTTCCTCATCTTCTTCTTCTTGAAAGTAATTACAATGGCCAGACTCACAAGCTTTCTTCTTCTTCTTTCCCTCCTTTGCTTTTTCCCTCTTTGTCTCTGCCACAAGAGTTATGGAGGCAAACTCTTCCCGGGTTATTACGCCCATTCTTGCCCTCAAGCCGGAGAAATAGTAAGATCAGTTGTAGCTAAAGCCATTGGTAGAGAGACTCGCATGGCTGCTTCTTTACTACGACTTCATTTCCACGACTGTTTTGTTCAGGTTTGGTTACTTTCACATTATGTTTTTGTGTATTTAAGTTAGTAACTTGTTGATCAAGGTAACTCGTAAAATGTAGGGTTGTGATGGCTCTTTACTTCTAGACACCAGTGGGAGGATAATGAGTGAAAAAAACTCAAACCCTAACAGTAAATCGGCTCGTGGATTCGACGTTGTTGATCAGATCAAAGCCGAGTTGGAGAAACAATGCCCTGGAACTGTCTCTTGCGCCGATGTTCTAACCCTAGCTGCTAGAGACTCCTCTGTTCTTGTAAGTCCCATACACAACCTCTGCTTTTATAAATAAAATTTTAAAAATTCAGCTGATTCAGTTAGTTTTTTTTGTTTAGACCGGTGGACCAGGTTGGGTGGTTCCATTGGGAAGAAGAGATTCGAGAAGTGCAAGCTTAAGTGGTTCGAACAACAACATCCCTGCACCAAACAACACTTTCCAAACCATTCTTACAAAGTTTAAACGTCAAGGACTCGATGTCACCGATCTTGTCGCTCTTTCGGGTAAGATTATTTCACTCATTCACAGTTGCTTCACACGCACGGAACAAAAGTTAAAGACACAATACTTTTAATTGTTTCTTAGGGAGTCACACCATCGGATTCTCGAGATGCACGAGTTTCAGACAGAGGTTGTACAATCAGTCCGGAAACGGCAGTCCAGATATGACATTGGAACAATCTTTCGCTACTAACTTGCGCCAAAGGTGTCCAAGATCCGGTGGAGACCAGATTCTCTCAGTGCTAGACATCATGAGTGCCGCGAGATTCGACAATAGCTACTTCAAGAACTTGATAGAGAACAAAGGTTTGTTGAATTCGGACCAGGTTTTGTTCAGCAGTAACGAGAAATCCAGAGAGCTTGTGAAGAAGTATGCAAAAGATCAAGAAGAGTTTTTTGAGCAGTTTGCGGAATCGATGATCAAGATGGGAAATATCTCTCCCTTGATCGGTTCAAGAGGCGAAATCAGGAAGAATTGCAGAAAGATTAACTCTTGAATTTGTCGTTATAGAAGGAAAATGTTGGGAAGAAATAAAAATACTTTGGGGAAGAAATGTGTGACTCTTTGTTTTAACTTTAATTTGTTTTGGGTATGTTGTTTTTCATTCTGTCATTTGAAGTTGTATGTTGAGTTATTCTGCTTTGTGCTAAGTAATATGTTTGACAGTTAAATTTTTACCGAACCAAGAAACTTTTATTAGGAAATATCTTAACTTTTCTTCCTGATATATTTTACCTTCATAAGTACTTTAATTTTATTCTTTGGATTGTAATGGAAAATGATAGTAGACGATTGTTGCTTTTTCAGTATACTTTCTCATTCTATGTTTGTTTTCTTGATGGAAAAATGATTCTTAGCTACACGAAGTATTGGCTAATATGTTGCAAACCATCCAAAGTATAGAAATGTCTTCTAAGCTACACAAACTATTATATAACACATGGTGACATATACCAAGTATATGTAAATATGTTAAAAAACCACAAATTGATGCTTTTTGAAAAATATTATCAATTTAGGGATCAATCTGTGGTTAATTTCATACAAAATAAATACTTAAAAATAGAAAATTTAAAAAATATAAATTTAGATAAATTGAAACACCAAATACAATTACAAAAATTTAAGAAAAAATAATAATGAAAATATTCGATTAAAAACTAAATTATAGTTTCAGTTTTAAAATATACTAAATTATTTTGTTAAATTCAAAAATTATTAAAAATTTGTAACTTCAAAAAGTTCGTAGTTTCTAAAAATTAATTGAAAATGTAAGGTATATAGGGATCTAAATATATGTATTTTAAAACCAATTAAATTTATCAAATAAAAGTTTTTTAAATGTTGGTCGACAAATATATTTAAACTTTTGTTGAATAAATTTCATAGTTTAGAATAAAACACATAAATGACATATATTACACTTTTGTATGAGAATTGTTTTTGTAACATTGGGTCACAAATAAAAGACTCGTTAGCCTAATCCTTAAAAAAAAAAATTAGACTGGTTTTTTTTTTTGACAAAAAAAAAAAATTGCACTCTTTGTATAGAAATTATAACTAGTTTTTTTTACTCCTATCCCAACATTAAACAGCGAATTGCAATGTAATTTTATAAGTTTTATAATGAGAATAAAATTTTATAAGATTTATAAGTTTTACAATGAGAATAAAATTTAATTTTTATTCGAAATTAATGTAATTTTAGAAATTTTGGGATTTTATGGATTTTCTTTTGATTTCTTAAATTTTGTATGTTTTTAACTTGCTTTTGGATTTTTTTAATAAACTTATAGATTTTACTTAAAATAATTGCATATTAATCCCAAACTAATAATATTTATAAAAGAACCCTAATTTGTAGTTTCTAACATATTTACAAATACTTGATGTATGTCACTATGTATTACATAATAATTTGTGTAGTTTAAAAGACATTTCTATACTTGAGATGGTTTTCAACATATTAGCCAATACTTCGTGTAGTTAAGAATCATTTTTCCTTTCTTGATCACTGATTTGTTTTGTTTCTATTTTTAGATGCACTCTGAAAATAATTATAGTAAAAAAGTGTGATGGATTATGTAGGTAATCCATAATTTACCATCACTTACCAAAATGCATATCCATTTATAGTCATGTATGAGAAAACAAACCAATATAGTAAACATATTTTTAAGTAGCTGGTTTTGTTTTTCTAAAATTGTGTTAGTTAAGATAATTTAGTTTTATTTTTTAGTGTGCCCTTGGCATCTGTTTCAAAAAAATACTATGCAGGTGAAAACAACAAAGTTTCAAGATATGGAATGAAGAGAGTAAGAGGTCATGTGATGTATGTTATAAGCCAACTTAAAATAGTACTGAATTGATAAAGTTGCATGATGAGTATATTCAAGAAGTAACGCGTTTTTTTCTCTCTCAACCTGATGAACCTGTACAATTGTGTTTTCCAGTTTTTAACGGTGGCTCGGGAAGTTCTGGCGCAAGCCGGCGCGGCTTTGACTGCTCTAGCAGCTGGAAGAGCTCATCAGGCTCCTCATCAGCCCTTCCTCATGCGGTAACAACAACGCAGGCGGAAACATAACAGTCAGGTTGATCCTGAGCTCATCTTTCACATGGTCGAGAATAAATTTAATGCAACAAAACTTGTTACTGCACACGCGCCTTTTACAACACGCCAAATAATGTTCCTTTTTGAGCACTATCATAATGTTCTACCTTTGAAAACTGAAATGGTCATTCAACCACAAAATATGTGCTTGTATCCAATGTGTTTATTTTGGCTTGCAAGATGTGTTGATTAATTGCTTTGTGCGTGTAAAAAATGTTACTAATACTCCCTCCGTTCCAAAATATAAGTTGTTTTACTTTAAAGCACAAAGATTAAGAAACTACTTTTTTTTATAAAAAATATCATTTAATACATAATAAATATAATTTAATCAAACCTAAAAAAGACTACAAGATATTATTGGTCACACAATATTCAATAAAGATGAAAAGTACTAAAGATTCTCAAAACAACTTATATTTTGAAGAAAAAAAACACTCAAATCAACTTATATTTTGGAACGGAGAGAGTATAATTTTATGAATCGATGGGTGCATTTGCAAGTCTAAACACTAATTTATTGGGGTGAAAGACTAATTTTAATCAAATATTTTACTAAAACTCAATTAAATGAGTAGTTCTGTCACACTTGTGGTGAGTCCGAGGGGTTCGCCTGTGAGGCTCCCACAAGTTGTCATTCTCGGAGTTTGTTGATGAAGCATAACACATCATTAGCCAAATCTTCTGAGGATTGTGATGACAAGAAACCGGCAAAGACAATAAAGCTTAAGTGGCTCACTAAATAGTTTTGTTATCTTTTTTTTTGGTTGGCCAATTTTTCTTATATGTGTCACTAACACCTACAGATACTTTTTAAGTTTTTAGTTTCAATATAGATACTTTTTAGTTTGAGCGCTTGTTAAACAAAATAAAGGTTTCTTCTCTGCCGGAGACCTACCTTCGCTGGCGCGATGATGATGGAGTCGCCGACTCAGACGGCGGAGCACATAGAATCTATGACAGAGTTTCTAGTGAGCCGCTATTCCGATAAGCTCTACGACATCTCTCTCTCTCTCCCGATCCCAAACTTCACTACCCTCTCTTCCTCGAGTAATTCTCAATTTCTTCTCCCTTACTCTCTATCTCTTTCCATGATTCTTCTTTCAATTTACACACACACTCTCTTTAGATTTGCAGAACTCGTTGATGATAATCCGTATTTGGCGCGTCTCCTTTTCTCCAATCCCGAACAGTATCTTCGTCACTTCGACGATTCCGCCATTTTAGCTCACGTATGTTATGTTGAATCATCTTTCGTTTTTGGATTTTGTAGTTTAATTAGTGTAATTGATAATCAGATTAGGACAATTTTGTCTTAGAAAATTGCGTTGGAGCATATAAAGAAATTCTTTGCTTACTATGCCGCTTCGTCTCGAAAAACACAGCTTTCGTCTCTGCCGGAGACGGTGAGAGCAATACGCGTTGGGAATCGGAGAAGCAAGCTCTGCAATGGATTTACTCCGCTAAGCTTATGCAAGCGTTACAACGCTCAAACACATTAAAAAACTGTCCACAAAGCCGTTGATCGAGCTCTCGTTGTTTCTTTGTTGCTTTTAAATTTTGGTTTCGAAAACCTTCTATTCTTATCCGATAGATCTATGGAGTTTTGTGTTTTGGGTTTGGATTTGGATTTGTCTTTCTCCGATTATTAATGACTTGTCCCATTTTTGTATTTTTCAGCTAGGATTGGTGTTTAAAAACAAAATTTCCTTCTTTTTGAGAAGTTCTAGTTAACGATTCTTTGGGTTGTGCAATAAGTAGATATGAACTATGTTTGTGGATCGAAACAGAGAGAAGCACATTTTGATAATGAGGTTGCTATATGTTGGTTCTTATTTATAAGTTGAGAAGATCTCAAGGAGCTTATATTGAAGTCCCTAATTATGTCTCATACCACAACAAGTCGATCATTTTGAGGATTCAATGAAGAAAACTATTTTTAGTTCTTTTGATAAGCTTGTGTAGATTGAATTAGAATCCACATAAATTTTGAAAATCTCTAAAACTATTAACTTATTATAAGGATCCACAACATATCATCCATGTATGACTCTCTATACCATATCACATACATTCACATGCTATCATCCATACTATCCATGTACACATATGAGCATCCACATCATAGCATCCATGTAAGACCATCAATCATACATAAACAATCAAAAAACCATCACGAAATATACAGATAACGAAAACAAAAACCCAAAATCAAGAATCTCTTCTCCTGAGATTGACCAAGTCTCTTCTCCAAGTTCAATTGGTTGCCTTAGTGCAATTCTAAATATTTGATCCTACAAATCAAAACCCATGCCATCATCAGTCATGTGTTTCCAAAATTAGAGAGGAAAGGGTAAAAGTATCATCAAATATGGCTAGAACCTAGATTGAATTGTTTTCTCCAAAACTGGATTCTTCACAATAATAAAATCAAGTGGACTCATGTTTAGAATCCATATTCAAGAATCATCTAAGTTTGTTTATCTACAGCATCCACAAGAGACCTTCCTTGAGAACATCATTGTGTATCTACAGCATCCACAAAGTGACTTTTCATGAAAACGCATCCACAAGTGACCTCCCATGAAAACGTCTTATATGAACTAATCTTCGCATTTATGAACCCAATCTGTGTAGTATCATATCACCCAAGCGCATAATGAATTCTCATCATCGTCAAAGTATGAGAAATTTTAATCGGATTAAGTAAGGGAAGTTTACTCAAACGACCTTGGAAAGTTGGTTTTGCACAAAAACAACCTTCCCCTAAAAAAATAGAGTTTTGGAGGATTTTTGCCCATTTTACCCTTAGTTCCCTTGATAACAAAAAACGTATTTACGAAACTGCCATTAATGAATCGGCGGGAAAAGTTCCCGCCAAGGAAAATAAGTCTACCATTCAGTGATGGTAGACTTATTTACGACTGGTAGACTTATTTTTTGAGCGATAGACTTATTTTTTGAGCGGTAGACTTATTTGTCCCCTTGATGGTAGATTTGTTTCCGAATGGTAGACTTATTAGAGTGATTGGTAGATTTAATATTTTCAGTGATAGATTTATTTTGGAGCGGTAGACTTATTTTGTGATCGGTAGATTTATTTCCGAAGATTGATAGATTTATTTCTTTTAACGGTAGAGTTAAATTTTCGTGATAGATTTATTTTGCGACTGGTAGACTTATTATAGTGGTGGTAGATTTATACTAGTTGACTGTAGTGATAGACTTATTTTTAGTGGTGGTAGATTTATACTAATTGGTAGATTTAATATTTTTGACGATAGACTTATTGAATCTTTTTCTGTTTTACTGGAACGATTTCCCGAAAAACATTGGTAGACTTATTTTTTCTGTTTACCTTATGGTAGATTTGTTTTTCGGATGGTAGATTTGTTTTTCGGATGGTAGACTTATTATCCGGAGATGGTTGTCATATAGTTATGGTAGAGTTATTATCCGACGATGGTTGTTTATATAGTTGTGGTAGACTTATTATCCGGAGATGGTTGCCATATAGTTGTGGTAGACTTGTTTTCCGACGATGGTTGTTCATATAGTTGTGATAGACTTGTTTTCTGACATAAGTTTATATAGTTGTGGTAGACTTATTATCCGGAGATGGTTGTCATATAGTTGTGATAGACTTGTTTTCTGACATAGGTGATAGTCTCGAGTTTTAACCCAAAATAATGCTGCAAGTGCACAGGCAAAAGCAGTAGTATATAAGGTATCGAATCCACAGAGACCAAGGTTACACTATGAATCTATAGATTTCAAATAAAGCTAAGATAAATTAAATGAGTTGTAAACTGACGTGAGCAGGTGCTCAATGTAAATGAGCAGGTGCTTGGAATAAAAATCGGTAATTAAACAATGATAAAAGGCACTAAGCCGAGATGATTCAATGGTGATTTCGGGTACTTGGGTTGAGCTTCTATTCAGGGTCTATTTAAATGCGGTCTAGAACTCAAACATAAATATGTATTGCCCCGCTTTTGGCGATGTATCAATACCTTTGTCTACAGCCTAAATACCTACACTTTCGAGTGGATTTAGTAATGAAGTAAACAAGCCTTAATGCAATGGTTCAATATGTTCACATTCAATGGGAACGATCAATGGTGTTTTGGTTACCACTGAATGCTCATCAAAGATAATTCTAGCAACCTATATCATTTTTGGTGAATAGATTAAACCTAGAGATCATAGACTAAGTGATCAATTTAGCCTAAGCATTGAGACATCCTAGAGATGAAGACATAAGAATTCCCTATTTGGCTCAACCATCTAAAGCCCTAAATCACCATCGAAATCACCCCGACCTAGTTATGGAACTACTCGGACATGATCGAATCAAATGAAACAATAATAATCTTGAAACTCATAATGAAATGAATAAGAAGGATAAGGGTTAGAAATTCTTCTTGAGAAGATACTACTGTGATGATTCGGAAATGACAAGTAGCTTCAATGGTGGTCGGTGAATGAATCGGAAGTGATGATGCAAGAACAAATACTTTTATTAAAATCGTAAAAAGAGAACAAGAGTATTCTGATTATTTCGTGAACAAAAGATGCTCAAAGTCTGATGAAGATCCCCTTCTTCAAATACAAGAGAAAGCATTCAAAACTAAAAATATCTTTTAAGGCAAAATAAGGAAAATAAGAAGAAATCCCATTTATGATTAAAATCAATCATCTCCCTAATGAAAAGGGATTGATGTTGACTCATTAACTCCTGGAGATCGTGTGGGCCATCAGATGAACTCGGCGGCCACAGCTTTATTAGGTTTAGGTTCTGGTGTCTTGGTGCGAGCAGGTGCTCGCTCGGACCGAGCAGGTGCTCGGTGGAGTGAAAACTCTTCTTTTTGCTCCAATTCTTCTCCTTTTCTTCATAGAGCTCCAGAAGCTCCAAATTATGCTCCAAAGCATTGTAGAACCTGAAAAGACATCAAAAGGAAACAAAAAGACAAGAAAAGCAACACAAAACCATGGGTAAATTAGGCTAAAAACCTAACATATCAACTCCCCCGGACTTGCCTTTTGCTTGTCCGCAAGCAAACAAGAAGAGAGAAATCCGGAGAAGTGTTTGAAGGTGGGAGCTCAAATCCAAAAGAAACATCGAAGGGTTCAACAAAATGTCCTAAAGAGAACTAATGCGATGCACAACAAATCTTACTCAAGAAGCTTTCGCCATACTCATCTCTTATCAAAATAATTACTCCAAATCCTTAGACTCAAAAGAAAGCATGCAATCAACTAAACTCAACTCTTTAACATTCATTAATGTGTTTGGTGCGGTCTCACAATTGGACAATGAATCAATACCATTTGGCTCGGTAGAAGAAGGCTTTTAGATGATGCAAAGAGGCGGTTCATAATCCTTTTGGTGGCTAACTCTCAAATGCAAGTGTTACATTTAGCAAAAGCAAGAAAGAAAAGAGACAATTGATGCATACAAGGCTAGGAATCCAAAGTTCTACCCATAACCCCATTGTTGCAATCTTTCATCTCTCTTTTCTCACTACCCATTTGTTAAACCACTAGCCAATTTCGGCTAAACCTTTCAAACTTCCTCTTTCTTCTTTAAATTTTCCGAATCCTAGGGAATTTCTTTTCTTAACTTTAGCTCTTTCTATCCTAGCATTCTCTAACACATTTTTCTTCTTTTTGATTTATTCTAAGAGAATGCTAAGCTATCATTTTTCTTTTAAACACTTAGAGCTATATACTTTTCTTTTCAAACTTATTCCCTAGAACTCATCCTTTCTTCTTTCTTTCTTTTCACACTTAACCACAAACCCAAAGATAATCAAGTAAACGCTTAACCAAATCGGTTTCATACCCCACCTAAGACTAGTCTTAAACTCAAGAAACTAGCCTAATGGAAACTTTGCCTTGTCGTCTCTAATGCTTGCAAGATTTTACCAATGCAACACAAAGAAAAAGGCCTCACTCAAAGAATAAATGCAAGGGTTTGAATGAAATGGTCGGGTTTAAAGGTGTGGTACTATCCTCATCTAAAAGATGAACTTAGATCGGGATAGCCATTCAAATCAAGATAAGAGTGGTAAAAATTAGGCAAACATGATTTGAATGTAAGGTGTTTATCCATAGTTATGATTCAAAGTCCAAAAGTGAGAAGAATTAATCAAGTTTAAGTTCAAGCTGATAGAGTTGAATCTAGATCATGCAAGTTTCAATTGAGTTGGGATTTTCAAAGAAATAAGATTCAAGTATGGATGAGCCTCTAATTCATGATTGTTAATGCATCGAAAAAGTTCTAATGAGGGCATATCATGGAATCCTAAAATGAATCTTTACAAGGAAATTTCATCATTGCTCCCTATGCAAATGCAATCCTAAAATGCTCTAGACTCGATCCTAGCATGAAAAAGATAATAAAAATGTTTATGCCATGAGAAACTATATGCATTTTTTTTTTTTTTTTTTTTTTTTTAAGTGCAAAAGACTCAAAGCAAAAACAATTAAAACATTAATCCACTCCCCCGGACTTAACTTTCACCGTCTCGGTGAAAGAAAAGTACCGAAAGAGTAGACTAAAAACAAGTTCAAATCAAAAACAAAATAAAAACAAAATAGAAACAAATGTGATATAAACAATGGAAATAGTAGGGTGAAAGTGGATATCACCCGGATGTAGCATCGTCGGAGACATGATCAGACCTCTTCCTCCTTCTCCTTGCTGGCTGGTCCGAGCAGGTGCTCGAATGCGTGCGAGCAGGTGCTCGTTCACGCTGAGCAGGTGCTCGCGGAGTTTGCACATCCGGAGCATGGCAGCAGCCTCTGGACATCGCCTGCATGAGCCTCTGCAGTAGGCTGTTGTTCTTCCTAGTGGATTGGATCATCCACCTCCTATACTCAACATCATTAGCATTATCATCAATAGGGGGAAGATCAAACTCACCTTGAGAAGGAGTGTCGTGGTACGTGAGAGCAAGGCGCGGAACCGAAGGACCAGCATCCTCGGTGTCAAAGCGTGGCTGCCTTGATGTGCTCCGACGAGAAGTACTAAGACGGGCAGCAAAAGAGGCTTGACTCGGATGTGGGACAAGGTACTCCGCGGGTGGCTGAAACGCGAGATCATCCAAGGAGGAAAGCCGTGTGATGGCTAAGTTGGGAAGCTGAATGTATTGGGCTTCTCCATTGGCAGTTAGGAATTGGTATGTGCTCGGCTTGATGATGATCTTGGAATTGAGCAGGTGCTCCATATCAATGCGCTTCATCTCCGGGACGTAGGTATATGGAGAAAGATCCACCCTTAAATTGCGGAATAGCGGTGTGAGCAAGCTTCCAATACGCTCCGTCCTTGGTCCTTTGTTTGTTGCGGTTGTGTTATCTTTGATCGCACAAATCATCTCCGTGAAACGTATACCCAAGTTGGATCGGTATTTCTCAAATTGGCTCGAGTCTCCGTCACCTACAATAGGACCACAACCCAACAATAACAACAATAATTCATCGGTGTAAACTTTGTTACCTACGGGTCTTCCAAAGAGCATGTTGCTCAATATCCTTGCCACGATACGGAGCGCGGGGTGGCGAAGGCGGTTTTGGCTCGCCGAGTTTGAGGAGTAGTCACCCGAAGCGATTAGTCCCCAAAAGGTCTTGGCTTCTTGGAATCTCTTCGGACTCGATAGCTTCGTGTCCGTCTCATAGAACCCATACGCTATGCAAAAATCGAGCATGGAGATAGCGTACCTCTTTCCTCCAGCAAAGAAAGAGAATGTGGCCTCCTCGAATGAAGGCTTGTTGGGGTTTGCGTATGAGAGAGTGGCGGTTGCTAGGCATTGCCTAGTGAGATCGGGATAGAGCACATCTTCCTCTAGAGCAAAGGCCATGCAACGAGCATTGTAGAGTATGCTCCTCACTTGTTGTTGAAGACCAAGTTCGACCAATGTTCTATCGCACATGAACCGAGTAGGTTCGAGGTCAACTTGGAGGAGTTGGTTGTAGTAGAAGGCGTCGATTTCGTCCCAAGAGTCTGGTGAGGACATTGGGAGTCCGGCTTGGTCAATTTCAAACGGTTCGCCTTCCGGTCTAGGCCATGGAAAGGTGAGTGGAGAAGCGGTTGCGGAGGTAGAGGCCTTACCCTTGCCTTTTTCCTTGTTGGAGAACTTGATTTTTGGAGCCATGGTGAATGAGAAGAGGCGGAGAGAGGTTTCCGAGTGTTAAGGTTTGGTTTCGGAGAGGAGATAGTGGAATGTGGCGGTGGTTTTGTGGTTTAGCCAAGTGAGCAGGTGCTCGGTTGTTATGGGGCTTGAGCGGCGGCGAGAGAGGTTGAAAGATTGAGAGAGAGAATTGAGCGGTTTGGGAGCTTGAGAGTTTGAGTGGTCTCCGGTGATAGAGAGTTATGGTGAGTGGTTGGTCTTGGAGAGTGGTAGAGATGGGGATTTATGGAGGTTGAGTTAATGGAGAGTTGCGGTTCTCAAGGGAGCTGGGGGAGTGGTGATGCTCGGCAGTTTTGGGGAAGAGGAGGAGACCAAAAAGTTGTCTTTATCTGCAAAAAGGAAGAAAAATGAGTGGTTAGGGTTTTTGGCAAAAATTGAAAAGGAAATAAAGAAGAAAATAAAAGTAAATAAAATAAAAAGGAAAGAAGAAATAAATCAAATCTTTTTCTGTTTTTCTTTTTCTTTTATATTTTTTATTATTTTTTTTATTTTTTGTGTTCTGCTAATCTGAGAGAATTGCTGCGTTTTGGTTTCGAGCAGGTGCTCGCTCCTTCCGAGCAGGTGCTCGGTGCAATTTTACACTTTTTCGCAGAATTTAATTACTGAAATCACAAGTGAAATGTTAGTAATAAAAGGAATTAAAATTCAAAATTTATACAAAAATCCTTACCGGTGGGTTGCCTCCCACCAAGCGCTTGTTTTAAGTCGTTAGCTCGACTTTGGAAACCCTTTAGGCTCGAGGAGGGTCACTAAAAGTGACTGATTCAACTTCTCCCACGTATGTATCCGCAAGGTATGGCTTGAGACGTTGACCATTAACAACAAAATCACCTCCTTTAGTGTCTAGCAACACTACGGCCCCGTATGGTTTCACCTCTTTGATGGTGAACGGACCACTCCATCTCGACTTTAGCTTCCCTGGAAACAACTTAAAACGAGAGTTAAACAATAAAACTTGATCGTTTGGAGCAAAGTTTCGAGGGATAATCTTCTTGTCGTGGTAAGCTTTGGTCCGTTCTTTGTAGATTCGGGAATTGTCATAGGCGAGATGCCTAATTTCTTCCAACTCATGCAGCTGCATGGATCTCCTCTCGGATGCACTAAGGATGTCATAATTAAGTCGCTTGACAGCCCATGCCGCCTTGTATTCCAATTCTACCGGTAAGTGACATGCCTTCCCATACATCAAATGAAAAGGCGTTGTCCCCAACGGAGTCTTATATGCTGTCCTATATGCCCACAAAGCGTCATCTAGCTTATTCGCCCAATCCTTACGCGTTGTACCAACTGTTTTTTGCAAGATACTCTTTATCTCTCTATTGGAGACCTCTACTTGTCCACTAGTTTGAGGATGATAAGGAGAGGCTACCTTATGTGTGACTCCATTCTTCCTTAACAAGTTCTCAAAAACCTTGTTAATGAAGTGTGAACCTCCATCACTTATCACAACTCTCGGAATTCCAAACCTAGGGAAAATCACCGTCTTGAGCAACTTGGTAACTATCGCAGCATCATAAGTCGGGCTAGCTTGTGCTTCGACCCACTTGGAAACATAGTCAACGGCTACAAGTATATACTTGTTCTTATAGGAGGAAGGGAACGGTCCCATGAAGTCTATACCCCAAACATCGAAAACCTCTACTTCTAAGATGAAATTTTGAGGCATCTCATTGCGCTTGCTGATGTTCCCTTGCCTTTGACACGCGTTGCATCGAGCAACAAACCTATTCGTATCCTTGAACATCGTTGGCCACCAAAGACCCGCTTGTAGCACTTTTGTAACCGTCTTGAATGTGGCAAAGTGTCCGGCATAAGATGAACCGTGACAATGGTGCAAGATCCCAGGGATTTCCTCCTCCGAAGCACATCTTCTATACAGCCCATCCGAGCATTGCTTGTACAAGTAAGGCTCGTCCCAATAGTATCGCCTAACATCTCGGAAAAACTTCTTCTTTTGGCTTCCCGTTAGGTTCTCCGGAACCTTATCGGCTGCCAAGTAGTTAGCAAAGTCACCGAACCAAGGGAAAATCGAAGGTTGGGCATTCTGGATAATTCCACAAAAAATCTTCCGAGCAGGTGCTCGGTCAGTCCGAGCAGGTGCTCGCTCAGCTTCTGGAAATTTTTCGCAGATCGAATAAATTTGCTCATCTGGCAGACTATCCTCCATAGGTGTCTCATCCTCAACTTGAAGCCTACTCAAATGATCAGCGACCCCATTCTCGGATCCTTTCTTATCCTTGATCTCTAAATCAAACTCTTGAAGCAAAAGTATCCATCTCAATAGCCTAGGCTTGGCATCTTTCTTGGTCAGCAAGTACTTCAACGCAGCATGATCGGTGTGAACAATTACCTTAGAACCGACGAGGTATGATCTAAACTTCTCAAAGGTGAAGACAATCGCCAATAACTCCTTTTCGGTGGTTGCATACCGACATTGAGCATCATCCATCGTCCGGCTAGCATAATATATCACATGGAGCTTCTTGTCCTTCCTTTGACCAAGAACAGCCCCCACAGCAAAATCACTCGCATCCGTCATAATCTCAAACGGTAAGTCCCAATCCGGTGGTTGGACTATTGGTGCACTAACCAAGGCACCCTTGATAGTATGAAACGCAGCCAAACACTCTCTATCAAAGTTGAACTTGACTTCCTTACACAGCAATCTAGTGAGAGGCCTAGCAATGTTGGAGAAGTCTTTGATGAAACGACGGTAGAACCCGGCATGGCCTAGAAAGCTTCGGATTCCTTTGACCGTAGTAGGCGGTTGTAAACTCATCATGACCTCTATCTTAGCCTTGTCAACCTCTATCCCTTTCTCTGAAATCCGGTGCCCAAGTACTATCCCATTCCTGACCATAAAATGGCACTTTTCCCAATTCAGCACTAGATGCTTCTCCTCGCATCTTTGTAATACTCTGCACAAATTAGACAAACAAACAGAAAAAGAACTCCCATACACAGAGAAGTCATCCATAAATACTTCCATAATATCTTCAATTAAATCAGTAAAAATGGACATCATACAACGTTGGAAAGTCGCTGGGGCGTTGCACAAGCCAAATGGCATACGGCGGTATGCGAATGTGCCGTATGGACATGTGAACGTTGTCTTTTCCTGATCATCGGGATGGATGGGTATCTGAAAAAATCCTGAGTAACCATCTAGAAAACAGTAGTAAGGGTGATTAGCAAGACGTTCAAGCATTTGATCAATAAAAGGCAAAGGAAAATGATCTTTGCGAGTAGCAGCATTCAATTTCCTATAGTCTATGCACATTCTATGACCTGTTACCGTTCTAGTTGGAATCAATTCGTTTTTCTCATTCCTAATTACCGTGATACCTCCCTTCTTAGGTACAACATGCACCGGACTTACCCATTTGCTATCAGATATAGCATAGATCACACCAGCTTCTAGAAGTTTCATTATCTCTTTCTTTACAACATCCTTTAGATTCGGGTTTAACCGTCTCTGATTTTCTATAGAAGTCATCGATTCATCCTCTAGATTAATTCGGTGCATGCACAAGTCGGGAGATATACCGGTTATATCATCTAACGAATATCCCAAGGCCTTTCTATATTTCCTCAACTCACACAAAAGCAAAGTGATCTCAACATTATTCAATTCTGCATTCACTATAACAGGATATGTAGAGTTAGGACCTAGAAATGCATACCTGAGCCCCGCTGGGAGGGTTTTTAACTTTACCTTTGGAGCTTTCAGCTCGCTCCATGATCCGGTGATGTTCTGGTTTTCGGTTCGAGCAGGTGCTCGGTCGGAGCGAGCAGGTGCTCGCTGGGAATCTGGCAGAACATCATTTTCTGTGCCCTCGGTCAGACTCTGGAACTCATCTTCTTTCTCTATTCTGGTGTTGGAATCCAGAAACTTGGCAAATCCTTGGGTGTCTTCACTTAGAAATCCGTGTTCACTTTCGGCTTTTGTCAATGCAACTTCGAGAGAGTCCTTTGCTAGGATCTCTTCAACCACATCTTCCGACATCTCGGAGTCATCGTGGATCACGAAGGTTTGCCCATCTATCATCGGCCTCTTGAGCATCTTACTCATCTCGAACCGTACCACCATGTCTCCGAGACGGAGGTCGACTATACCTTGTTCAACATCGATGATTGCACGCGCCGTGTTTAGGAATGATCTCCCCAAAATCAGCGGGTCCTTTGGTTCTTCATCGAGCTCTAGAACCACGAAATCGGTTGGGATTAGAGTGTCCCCTATGCGGACGTGTAAATCCTCGATTATACTTATAGGCAGTTTAGTGGATCTATCTGCAAAAATCAAGGAGATCTTAGTTGGTTTGAAATCGGTAAAACCTAAACGTTTAGCAACGGAATAAGGCATTAAATTAACACTTGAACCCAAGTCAACCAGTGAGCATGCGAACGTGCATGGCCCAATTTTTACCGAAATCACAAACCTCCCGGGATCGCCTTTCTTAGTCAACACCTTACTCTGAAGTATTGCACTACATTCTTTGGAAACCATCATCACACTCTCCTCTTCCACAACTTTTCCAGAAATTAGCTCCTTCATGTACCGTTTGAGAGAAGGTACCATTTGAACCGCATCGGATAAAGGAAGCTTTACCTCCAAGCCTTTAATCATTTCCTTACACTTAGCATCCTCCAAATCCTTCTTAGATCTCTTGGGAGGTACTGGGTAGGGTATCTTAGGCACATAGACTCTCTCGGTCTGAGCTTCTGGAAATTTCGCGGGAACATTCTGAGCGACCAGGTGCTCGATCGGCTGAGCAGGTGCTCGCTGGGGTGTTTTCTCTAGATTGATCGGAACAGTAGCTGGTGTGGTTTCTGAGCTAGAACCAGCCTCCTCATGCATCACATTCTCTGCCAAATCATCCTCTTGTGCCGGTTGCTCAACAACTGTCTCCTTGGCCTTAACTTGAGAGGTTGTGGCCGTAGGTTGTGCCAACACTCTTCCGCTTCTTAACTCAACAGCATTGCATGGCGAATACTCCTTCCTAGGGTTCACTTCACCACGGCCAGGAAGAGCACCAACCGGTCTTTGAATAGCCTCGGCGGTTTGAGCTACTTGTGTATCCAACTTCTTTACATGTGCGGTCACGGCTTCATACTTTGCATGGAGATCCTTGTATATGTTGTCCATCTTACTGCCCAGCTCGGTTGACGTCTGCTGTTGGTTGGCCAAGACTTGATGAATGAGACCTTTCAAATCATCTTGTTGGGATTGAGGCGCGGAAACGGTTTGTTGTTGGTTTGTTGCTTGAAACCGGTTCTGATTTTGGTTGGGCACAATTTGCTTCCCTTGAGTGTTGTTGGAGTAGAACTTCTGATTTGTACCCCCTTGTTGCGGATAGACTTGGTCTTGGGGGTTTTCCACGTTGGTGTTGCGGTAGGAGAGGTTTGGATGGCTTCGGTAGTTGGGGTTAAACCCTCGGTTTTGGTACCCTTGGCCATTCACATAGTTGACCTCTTCTAAACCATCTTCTTGATCTTCCACAAACTCTTGAGCATTTGGGGCAGCCCCATCTTCTTCCATGAACTTAACCGGCCTTTGAGTCTCTCGTAGAAGCAAGTTCACTTTCGCGGTTAATTCATCGATCTTTTGAGAGTCCACACTATTGACCTTCTTGGTTCTATCGTACTCGGGAGCTTTGTTGTTGGAGCTTGAGGCAAGGTTTTCGATGAGCTCAAATGCACCTTCCTTAGTCTTGGTCATGAAGTCTCCATTACTTGCGGCATTCAAAGCATTACGGTAATCCCAATCGACTCCATCGTAGAATATGTTCAAGATTTGCTCATCCTTGAAACCGTGATGAGGACACTCCCTCTTGTACTCCTTGAGTCTTTCCCAAGCTTCTCCAAAAGCTTCTCCGGAGTGTTGTTGAAAGGATGCAATCTTGTTCCTTAAAGCGGCCGTTTTGGACTTCGTGTAAAAATGATCCAAGAACGCGGATCTAGCCTCATCCCAAGTCTTCAATGAACCAGCCGGCAGTGACTTTAACCATCTTTGTGCCTTGTCCGCGAGAGAGAACGGGAACAACTTACACTTCAAGAACTCGGTTGGAACCCCATTAGAACCCGTAGTACTACAAATTTCCTCGAAATTCTCTATGTGGTCCATTGGTATTTCAGCGGGTAGACCATGGAATAGATGCTGCTTTACCAATGAAATTAACTGAGCCTTGACCTCGTAATCTTGTCTCTGAATGGTCGGAATGACAATGGCCGAACGGTTTTGATAAAACGCATGGGGATTATCCGAATCCCCTATGGTTGGCTGACCCCGCGGCTGTTGCCTTTGCAACTGGGTGATTTGATCTCTCAAAATCTGTAACTGAGCATTCATAGCTTCCTGATCTGCCATGTTTTATGTGCGAGCAGGTGCTCGTTCGGTTTGAGCAGGTGCTCGGCGGCGATTCTGACGTTCGAGATGAGCTAACTCTTCGTTCGTATGACTGACTAGGTCTTCGTTCAGATTTCTCCTCGTTCTTCTACTGGTCATACACCTGAAACATAACAAAAACAAAAACAAAAAAAAACAAAATTAGCAAAATTCTTAGACTATAAATAAAACCAAAATTCAAAGGTAACGCTATTGGTCCCCGGCAACGGCGACAAAAACTTGATAGTCTCGAGTTTTAACCCAAAATAATGCTGCAAGTGCACAGGCAAAAGCAGTAGTATATAAGGTATCGAATCCACAGAGACCAAGGTTACACTATGAATCTATAGATTTCAAATAAAGCTAAGATAAATTAAATGAGTTGTAAACTGACGTGAGCAGGTGCTCAATGTAAATGAGCAGGTGCTTGGAATAAAAATCGGTAATTAAACAATGATAAAAGGCACTAAGCCGAGATGATTCAATGGTGATTTCGGGTACTTGGGTTGAGCTTCTATTCAGGGTCTATTTAAATGCGGTCTAGAACTCAAACATAAATATGTATTGCCCCGCTTTTGGCGATGTATCAATACCTTTGTCTACAGCCTAAATACCTACACTTTCGAGTGGATTTAGTAATGAAGTAAACAAGCCTTAATGCAATGGTTCAATATGTTCACATTCAATGGGAACGATCAATGGTGTTTTGGTTACCACTGAATGCTCATCAAAGATAATTCTAGCAACCTATATCATTTTTGGTGAATAGATTAAACCTAGAGATCATAGACTAAGTGATCAATTTAGCCTAAGCATTGAGACATCCTAGAGATGAAGACATAAGAATTCCCTATTTGGCTCAACCATCTAAAGCCCTAAATCACCATCGAAATCACCCCGACCTAGTTATGGAACTACTCGGACATGATCGAATCAAATGAAACAATAATAATCTTGAAACTCATAATGAAATGAATAAGAAGGATAAGGGTTAGAAATTCTTCTTGAGAAGATACTACTGTGATGATTCGGAAATGACAAGTAGCTTCAATGGTGGTCGGTGAATGAATCGGAAGTGATGATGCAAGAACAAATACTTTTATTAAAATCGTAAAAAGAGAACAAGAGTATTCTGATTATTTCGTGAACAAAAGATGCTCAAAGTCTGATGAAGATCCCCTTCTTCAAATACAAGAGAAAGCATTCAAAACTAAAAATATCTTTTAAGGCAAAATAAGGAAAATAAGAAGAAATCCCATTTATGATTAAAATCAATCATCTCCCTAATGAAAAGGGATTGATGTTGACTCATTAACTCCTGGGGATCGTGTGGGCCATCAGATGAACTCGGCGGCCACAGCTTTATTAGGTTTAGGTTCTGGTGTCTTGGTGCGAGCAGGTGCTCGCTCGGACCGAGCAGGTGCTCGGTGGAGTGAAAACTCTTCTTTTTGCTCCAATTCTTCTCCTTTTCTTCATAGAGCTCCAGAAGCTCCAAATTATGCTCCAAAGCATTGTAGAACCTGAAAAGACATCAAAAGGAAACAAAAAGACAAGAAAAGCAACACAAAACCATGGGTAAATTAGGCTAAAAACCTAACATATCAATAGGTTTATACAGTTGTGGTAGACTTATTATCCGGAGATGGTTGTCATATAGTTGTGGTAGACTTATTATCCGATGATGGTTGTTCATATAGTTGTGGTAGACTTGTTTTCTGACATAGGTTCATATAGTTGTGGTAGACTTATTATCCGGAGATGGTTGTCATATAGTTGTGGTAGACTTATTATCCGATGATGGTTGTTCATATAGTTGTGGTAGACTTATTTTCTGACATAGGTTCATATAGTCGTGGTAGACTTATTATCCAGAGATGGTTGTCATATAGTTGTTGTAGACTTATTATCCAACGATGGTTGTTCATATAGTTGTGGTAGATTTGTTATCTGACATAATTATTCAAACAACGATGTTGTGGTAGACTTGTTATCTGACCTAAGTTATTCTAACAACCTTGTGGTGGTAGATTTGTTATGTGACTTAGGTTCTTCGAACAACAATTTTGTGGTAGACTTGTTATGTGACTTAGGTTTTTCAAACAACAATGTTGTGGTAGACTTGTTATCTGACTTTGGCTCTTCAAACAATGTAGTGGTAGATTTGTTATTTGACTTAGCTTCTTTAAACACTGTTGTGGTTGACTTGTTATCTGATTTAGGTTCTTTAAACAATGTGGCGGTAGACTTATTATTTGACTTAGGAATAATGTTGTGGTAGACTTATTATCTGACTTAGGTTCTTTAAATAATGTTGTAGTAGACTTATTATCTGACTCATGGATAAAAAGTGCATTGGAGACTGAGATGGAGTGATATCAGCCAAGGAAAGAACACAAGTGTTCTAATTGTTGTCAATACGATCATAATCATACCACTAGTGAAGCTTAAATATATGTCTATTATTATGTGTGCTTTTTCAATTTTAACTTATTTTTCCTGTTTTAATGTTATAATAATTAATGCTAAAGGCATTTGGAAACATATTATATAGCGAGCAAATTTCTAGAGTACATAAATTCTGTCAATTCATTACATTGAACAGAGAATAAATCTATCATCAAAGAAAAACAAATCTACCATCAAAGAAAAATAAATCTACCATCAAATAAAAATAAGTCTATCATCAAATAAAAATAAATCTATCAACACTGAAGACTTTTGCTCACACGGCGATTCAATTCTACGATGTTCAAGACCGGCTTGGTTTCGACCCAGAAGAACCGCCGTTAAACCTCAAGTCTCTCCGCCACCACCTCTGAAACCTCCATGTTCACCAAAATAAATCTACCAGCAAAGAAAAACAAATCTACCATCAAACTAAAATAAATCTACCATCAAATAAAAATAAGTCTATCATCAAATAAAAATAAATCTATCATGCCATCAAACTAAAATAAGTCTATCATCAAACTAAAATAAATCTACCATCAAATAAAAATAAGTCTATCATCAAACTAAAATAAATCTACCATGACAGAATAAATTTTCTACCAAATTAAACTACCACCACCGCTGACCTCCGCTTCTTTCGCCACCACCTCCGAAACCTCCACGTCCACCAGAATAAATCTACCAGCCAAGAAAAACAAATCTACCATCAAACTAAAATAAATCTACCATCAAATAAAAATAAATCTATCAACATTGAAGACTTTTGCTCACACGGCAATTCAATTCTACGATGTTCAAGACTGGCTTGGTTTCGACCCAGAAGAGCCGCCGTTAAACCTCAAGTCTCTCCGCCACCACCTCTGAAACCTCCATGTTCACCAATAACATAACAATAAGTCTACCATAACATAAGAATAAGTCTACCGTAACATAATAACAAGTCTACAATAACATAAGAATAAGTCTACCGTAACATAATAACAAGTCTATCGTAACATAATAATAAGTCTATCAATCATCAAATACCAACATAATAACAAGTCTATCGTAACATAATAATAAGTCTATCAATCATCAAATACCAACTGAGTAAATCTACCACCATATGTAAATAAATCTACCACCACATCGAAATAAATCTACCACCACATCTAAATAAATCTACCACCACATGTAAATAAATCTACCACCACATCGAAATAAATCTACTCCCAGGCGTTTGTTTGTTAAGATAATTTGCGCGGCGATTGCGGCGTTAAACGAAGCGGACGGTTCAAGCAAGATGGCAATTTCGAGGTATATGGAGAGAACTTATATCGGTTTACCTCCTAATCCTTCTCATGGTGCTTTATTGACTCACCATTTCAAATCCTTGAAGAGTAATGGTGTTCTTGCTATGGTCAAGAAATCTTACAAGTTCGTTGTCTCTTCTCCACCGGAAAGCGTCGCTGTCGCGGCTGCTGCCGCCGCTGCTGGTCTGGAACCTCCCATATCTGAGATTCCTCTGATTGTCAACGACCAAGCTCCGATTGATCTGGTGGCTGTCACTGGCTCTACTTCTCAGCCTCTGAAACGTGGTCGTGGTCGTCCTCCAAAACCCAAACCGGAACAAAGAAGGAGGAGAATCGCCGGGGAACAAAGGAGAAGAATCGCCGGAGAAGAATCGCGTCGAGCAAAGGAAAAAAAAAGAAAAAAAATGAGTTTTATTTGGTTTGTAATGAACAGTACCAAAAACCTTAAAAAAAAAATTTCTAGTGGCAATTCCGTAATAAAAAGGTTGACATAAGGTTTAAAAAACTTTTCAATTGGTCTCATCTCTACAAAGTCGTTTTAGTTATTAAAGAACTTTCTAAGGTCGTTTGAGTTATTATCTCATTAAGTAATCCAAACATCAAAATATTTCACCAAACGCTACAAAAAGATGAACAAAAGCAACGTTGTAATCAACAAAAATTTTGTACCTAAAATCTAAAGCTCTCTTTTAGCAACATCTAGGCCTCACACACAGAACAAGAACCAAGAAAAAAAATCAAAACTTGAAAGCTCATTTGCAATGGTAACATCGAAAATAAAGTTTTGTTTTAATGCACATAAGAATGACAACAAACCTGAATTTGATTGACAAGAGATAAAGAAACAAACCAATCGTCACATATCATGTGACATTCATAAGCAAAACAAATGTAAAAACCAATTTTTTCCTCTTTTTTCCTCTTTTCTTCACTACCATTGTAATTGATTCGTCTCCGAACGTTCCTCCCAAAGAAATTGGATCCTAGAAACATCTCAATTATCTCTTCCGCTCCACAATGTCTTCATCTTCTTATTCATAGATACAATTGTTCTCAATTCGCTCCTCCGCTAGAACAAGAGAATCCACACAATTTTCCTTTCACAAATTTCAAATAAAA
The DNA here is from genome assembly GCA_963576765.1 of Draba incana. NCBI lineage: Eukaryota > Viridiplantae > Streptophyta > Magnoliopsida > Brassicales > Brassicaceae > Draba > Draba incana. The sequence continues at coordinate 4,348,662 of OY755212.1, read as the reverse complement.
TCTCTCACTGAAATCTATGCTGCTATTTTCTCCAAACTTCTCAATCCCACTCCTTTTTCCTTCCAACGTTGTTCTTCCTTCGGCGATATACCATTGATAGAATCAGAATAAGAAGAGAGAGAAAGATATTTAGATTTTAATTGTTGTAACTTTTTTAGTTTTAATAGGTAACTAACAGTTACGAAATCGTCTATAGTTGTAAGGTGAGGATAGAAGTAATACACCATAAAAAAATATATCTACCTTAACAAGTGTCTTCTTGTGAAATAAGTTTTCAAAAAAGTATCTTTTGAAGTAATAATTCCTTTTTCTTTTTTAGCAGTTTTTGTCCCATTGTTTCTTAAATTCGTAACATAAGCAAGACATTGTGGTCCACCCAGTTACATAGACTTGCTGAAGCTTAACCGTTTAAATCGATGTACAAACCAAACCAAACTGTACCAACACTAGGATTTGGTAACATAGTAAGTATCTAATTCATTCATTTGACATGCCAAACCGAAATTTAGGAAACCAAAACATAAATGAAAACTTGATGTTGTTTGTTATATACTTCCTCCGTTTCATTATATAAAATTCTATAGAAAAATATTTTTGTTTCATTTTATAAGATATTTTACTAGTTTTTATGCAAATTTTAATATGATTTGATATTTTTGTCTTTTGTCTTTTTAAATTCCGTAGTCTTATATATATGATTGGTTGAGTTATTTTTTTTAATTAATTATTAAATAAAATTTTGTTTGTATTTATTATTTTTTTAATTCTCATAAAATAAATAAAAAAAATTTATAAAATAAAAGGGAGGGAGTACAACATTTAAAATGGCTTTTTATTTCACTGACATGACATTACATATACATTTTCCACAACAACTCACAACCACCCCCACTAAAGCTTAAAAAATCTACAAATATCCAAAAGAAGATTAAAAAGAACAATTAAAAACAAGACTAAAAGAAAAAAATCTAAAGATTCTCTCACTCATCCCTTATCCAAACGCCAACTGCTTTCTTTTCTTTTCCTTAAAAAACGCTCATTAGTCACTAATTTGGAAAAAGCACACCTATTTGCAACTTTTTAATTATTAATCGTATATTATATGGTTTTTTATATTATAAAACACGATCCGAGATCTGTTTGGGTAGATTTTTTTTGGCTTTTATGAGATACACCTCATGGAGAAACTGGAGACTGATGAATCCACGGCGGCTCCGGCGAAAATCCTAGCGTGATCACTCTCTTGACCGTAATCCATCATCGGACGATACTCTAAATCGTCGTCGTGATCATACACAAACTCCGGAATCTCTATTTCATTCCTCCTCACATGTTCCCACAAATAATCAACTCTGCTTATATACCTCACCTTCTCATACAACCTAACCGTAATACCCAATCAGTAAACGACGTTTTTCGAATTTTGAAATTTCGTTGACCGGAAAGAGAAAAAAAGCGACGGTTACAGGGTTACTTACCCGCCGGAGAAGAGAAATCGGCCGCAAGTAGCGAGGAAGAGACGTGATTGAAGACCTGGATGGAGGAAATAAACCTCTTGGAGATTGTCTCTGACGTTTAACGGAATCGCGTCGTAGATCGCTCGTAAGGCTGAGATTCCTGGGAAATTCTCGCTTCTCTGTACACCGGTATGAACGTAGAGCACGGCGAAAGGTTTTTTTCCTAATCGAGGAAAGATCTTCTCCTCTAGATAGTTTTTTAACACATCAAGTGACAAAAACCTCGCTGATTCGAGAAATGAAAAATCAAAATCAGATTCGGAAAATAAGCGTGGAAAAAGAAACAGATCGGGTTTGTATGAGTTTACCTGGAAAAGATTTTCCGATTATACGAAGGATTTTACGGCCGTGTTTGTCTCTTCCATGGATCTTGAAGATCTCAAGCTTTTCGATCAGTTGCTCTTGCTCGATCTCCGAAATCTGAGAACTCATAGCTTCTCTCTCTCTCTTTCTCTCTTTCACTTCGTCTGTAAAATCAATTGATACAAGAAGAAGAAGAACGGTAAACACAAATGTAACGAGTGAAGAAGACGAAGATGGATTTTAAAAGGGGGAAAAATAAATAATAAAAAGTGTATTTATTGGGGGGAGGTAATGACTAAAACGACGGGGATTTAGGAATATTCTAAAGCATCTTCCTTTTTAACATGATCTTTCTCACCTCTTTGTGGGTCCTACACTCATTACTTGATCTATCTTGTTAAGCAACGAATCTGGTCCCTCCATTTTTTTTCTACATCTAACGGTTACTGCTTTTTTTACTCATTTCCCGCGCGTCCCCTTAAGCGTTACGTTACGTTACGTTACGCCTCATCACATGTCATTAGTTTTTGGATAAGACAAAAACTCTCGATATTGTTGACCAAAAACTTAAATCGGATTATTTTTTCTTAACACCTAATAAGCTCTCGGTGTTCAGTATCTATCCAATAGAATCTTTAAAAAGAAAAATAAAAAACTTTATCTAGTGCATATCAAACGGATAATAACGTCAAAATTTGTCGACCATTACAAAAGAAAAATGCCCAAATCACATGAGGACACCAATTATACATCTATACATATATATATATATAAAGAAAAAAAAATCCACCGATATGCATACATGATATCTAAACGAATACATACATATGTATACACAAATACATACATGTGTGACTCTTGCATAGAACCTCATTTCTAGGCATAAGGTCACTACTAGATGACTCTAGATTCTCAAAACACAAGTAGAACCCAAATAAATAGGATTCTCTGGAGAATGCTGGGATAATATCATAATAATCATGAAGTAATCATTAATCACCTATGGTAAATAATAAGCACTTTAATCACTTTCATTTACGTAGAACAATCCTATAGCTATCAGGATCAAGCATAGAGCAATAACGGATTCACCTACTATTTTCTGTAATGATACAAGTATTTACTGAAGTTGATTGGTCTCATTTGCCTGATCAAGGCTGAATCCAGAGATCTCTGCTAGTCCATCAAGTTCTACTTCTCCGCTTAAGACCTAAATGCATAAAAGAGGTGAAATAGGAACTGAAATGTGATAATAATGTACCAAGGACTCAGAGGATATTTACGCACCTGACCGTTTATTATCCATGTCGGGAATCCTTCGATATGAGCATCTGCACATGCCTTGAATATCTTTGTTCCTTTCTTATATCCTTCGGGAAAGCATTCCACGTAATTCAGTAGTTTTGCCGCTTCCCTTCCAAACATCTATAGATAGAGTGAACTTACATGAACATAATAAACCCATGAGACTGATTCCTGGCAAATCAATGATGAATGAACTAACTACCTCTTTTTGCTCTAAGCAGTGAGAACACCAAAATGCTCCATACATTTTCGCTCCAATGGAGTTCAGATGCTTTGCTAACGCAATAGCGTAAGGGCTCGATGATGTAGTTACCTCTGTTTTATAGTATGGCAGTTCGATGTCACCTGAGCTGCGAGGAGAGAAACCAATGATAAATTGGGGTGTAAATGAGGCTATTGGTTCACTATTTGTAACAAAGGACTCAATTTTCCATCGGACTCTTGAAAGAAAACTATGAACTTAGATTACCGTGAAGGGACTGGTTGAGCAGTACTGTAAGAAGCAGTCAAGGAGGCAACTACTATGATTGCTAAGCATATCTGTAATCCTATAACTTGCTGTATCTCTTGCAACTTCACATCCTACCACATCCAAATAATCTGAAGTTTAGATATCATCTTGACTCGAAATACAATTAATCCAAAATGTAAAAGAAACGCAAAAAATAAAGGCATACCTTTACAGAGAGGAAAAATAGACTAAACGATAGGAAAGCAGACACTAGGCAATACGGGCACGATGATCCTGAGAGTTTTGTGCTAAGGATATACAGGAAATATGCACTAGCAGATGCCATTGCAGTCGTGATCCCAAATAACGCAAAACGCCCATTAGTCTTACTGATTCCAAATGGTAAATTCCCTTCTCCAAGCTGTGCACTTAGCGCAGTTACTAAGCCATACATAACAAATCCAATCACTGGGAGAGGAACACCTGGAAAAAAATGTAAAAAGATTGTAACTGAGTTCAGCCTTCAAACACATTATACAAGCAGGGGAGAAAGAAGAACAACAAGCATTACAAAGAGTGGAGAGAAGCATGACATTCAACTTTCACAGTTGTATGCATACTAAATCACAGAAGCTCGTGAATGATACATCTAAAATCAAGTTACATACATGTTTCCAGGTTAGTCTATTGCAAACTCAACAAACAAAATCAACACAATCCCTGAAATTCCAGACTCATGACTGCCTATATTCATACAATTTCAAAGGCCTATTGCAAAATCCAAACTAGAACTACATAAATCAAAACAGTAAAGCCATTAAATCGATGGATAATACCAAAAACGAGAGCATAATCGCTGTTCAAGACATCGCCGCAAGTACCACCACCAACAGGGCAATACGCATCGGAACCAGTGAGCTTAAGGTAAGTCAAATACGCAGTATCTAACATCCCAATACCGCCGATTACAGTGTACCAGTTGTATGTCGAACTGTTAATAGATACTTCACTTGAAGACGACGATGAGGAAATCGACGGCGCAGAATCTTCACCATTTTCCGGCTCAGATGAAGAACACTTTACCGGAATCACCGTAAATCTCCGATCAGAGACCTAATCGAGAAACATCTGACTTCAAATTGACATTACAATACAAATCGCAGAAAAATCAAATGACAAAGAATTTACCTCGAACGGTCTGGGACAAAGATTCGACGACGGAGGAGAAAACTCACGGGAGCAGAAATGAAACTGTGGAGACGACACTGAAACAAACCTCGCCATCATCGTCGTCGTCGAAAACAATCGCTAACTTTCATCCTCTCCTCCACTTCCAGTATCTCAGTCAGCCCCTTGTTTTACTAATGGGCCTAAAGCCCAAATATTATTATTTGGGCCGTACGGAATCTTCTTATCATATCCGAGTCAGCAAGTTATCCAAATTCTGACGAGTTACGACTTACGAGGCAACCGAGTTGGACTTATCCAATATCCATGATCCACGCATAGCTTACGTTTTGGAATTCTCTTTGGTACAATAATCTTTTTTTTTTTTTTTTTTTTCTGACAATAATACAATAATTGTCTAGAAGGATATAGATTCCAAGTTCGGACATAAAACTGGCTGACGTGTCACCCATACCATATTACCAATGGTGTCTGTACTGTAGTATATATATACACGTGCAATAATGCAAGAGAAGAAGTATCTTACTAAGAACAGTCAAGAAGAAGAAGATGGAGATTACAGCTTTGAACACACCGGCACGAATTGGAAACTGGTCATCGACTATTTCTGGACCACTACAAGTGTTTGGATCTTCCAAATGGCAATTACCTTCAACAAGAAGAGGTGTCATTGTAGCTAATCTTCGAAACTCAAACTTCCGTTGGTAAGCGATGATCGAAATAATCTTAAACTACCAATTAAAGATTATGGTCAAATAATGTTTGTTTTCGATTTGTTTGTTGAAGGAGGAAAGCGACAACAAGCAGAGCAAATGTTGCAACAGAGGCGGTTAGAGTTCCTACGTCTGTACCGGTAAGAGTAGCTCGCGAGCTAGCTCAGGCGGGATATCGGTATCTCGACGTGAGGACACCAGACGAATTCAGCATCGGACATCCGTCTAGTGCCATCAACGTACCTTACATGTACAGAGTCGGATCAGGTTTTCATCACCTACCCTTTAGATTCCTCTATTGAAAAAAAAAATGTAATGAACAACTTAGAACTAACACCAAGCCAAAACGTTGCAGGGATGGTTAAGAACCCGAGTTTTCTAAGGCAGGTCTCGTCACACTTCAGAAAACACGACGAAATCATCATCGTAAGTTTAGATTTTTTTTTTTTGGCGGAAAGTGAAAAATATCCCCATGAAAACAATCCTGATTTTTAAAATCTTTGGTAAAAATAACTTAGGGTTGCGAAAGTGGGGAAATGTCTATCATGGCTTCAACTGATCTTCTAGCTGCTGTAAGTGTTATTCACATCTACTTATCTAGCTTAGCGATTAGTAACCAATTAAAAGAGTTACCTGATTTACGAGAATCGGTTTAATGGTGCATGTGCAGGGATTTACTGGGATCACCGACATCGCTGGAGGATACGTCGCGTGGACAGAGAATGAGCTACCAGTAGAAGAGTGAATACAAACTTGAACCTGTATATACATAAACGCTGTATAGATGTTTGTTCACTGCCATTAATAAGATTACTAGCTTCACTTGAAAACTGAAAAAAAAAAAAAATCGTAGCCGTTCAAAAGATTGGCTTTTCTTTTATTGGCTCGCAATGCGAGTCAGTTTCTACAGTGATCTTTGTTCTCAAAGAAAAACTGATTTAAAAAAAAAAAACCATTATACAATTATAAACGAGATCCCTCACCCTAAAACACAAAAATCTGTACAAAGCAAAAAGAGAGAGAAGATAATTGAGCAGAGCTTTATCAAACCGATCAAACCACATATTTTAGTGCACAGGAGAGGATCAATGATGGCCTTTTCGTAGGCCTGAAAAGAGTCCGCCATGTTTGTCCTTGTGGCGCTCCTCTCCTCCAACCTGGTGGATTCACAACATATTATTGCTCAGAATTGTGTTGGTACGTGTTTGCCTTAGCAGAGATATACAATGATAAAGAAATTACCTCGTGGATTAGTTGGGTAAGCATTTCTATGATTTCTGCAAAATTTGGTCTTTGAGCTGGGTCTTGCTGCCAACATTTCTCGAGAAGCTCAGTCAGTTTTGGGTGTGTTTGCCTCGGAATTTGTGGTCGAAGTCCCTGTAAAAGAATTATTAGTCACTGTGTTAAAAAGCCTCTCAACAAAGCACAAGCAAAAGAGAGATTTAAATTACTGTAAACATGATACCTTTTGAACAACACCAACAGCAGCTTGTAGTGGAGTCAAGAGAGAATATGGGAGCTGTTTTCATTCATTATACAACAGAAGACAAGAACAGTGTCAAACACACATGTTCATGATTCTACCATTCCAAACAGAGAGAGAGAAAAATTTAAGGCTCTTACTTCCCCAGTCAAGAGTTCCCACAGTACAATCGCGTAACTGAAGACATCCGCTCTGTGATCATATGGTTTGTGCTCAATGACCTGAGTTCAGAAAGTACAAAGTAGAGAAATAAGAAAATGGAAGAAAGAACAATCAAGTCAGGCATTAACTAATGAGCTTCCATAACCGAATGTCAAGTTCTAAAGTAAACGTCATCCCAAATAGGCCAGCTAGGTTTTAGCTATGTTCAGCCGCTGGAAATATAGATTGTTTGGTAGATATATATAACCAACATTCTCCACAAACAAGTCATTAGTTTCATATACACCAAACGCATGTAAAGCAAAAAACAAAGAAAAAACCAAAAATGAGGTGCCCGAAAGCAGACATACCTCTGGAGCCATCCATCGGTAAGTCCCTGTTTCCGCTGTCATGACCCCTGAGTGAGTCTGCACTCTGGCAACCCCAAAATCAGCGACCTTGACAACCTGTTCAAAAATATGCAGAGTCTAAAGACATGTGCCTCTAATCTAGTAAAATGAAAAGAATTTTGTGGAGCAGAAAAGAGGAAAACACGTATCCTCTAGAATTATAAAGGTTTGCAAGCAGAAAAATGATATAACAATGACAAAAGAATGCTGGAAGACTATATGATCAATGGCCAAAGATTGAGGCTTACTTCATGTTCATCCATAAGAAGATTAGCAGTCTTAAGGTCCCTGTGAATTATATTGTTTTGGTGTAGATAGTTCATTCCTTTCGAGACGTCAAGTGCCACTTTGAGCAAAGATTGAAGTTTGAAAAAGCCTTTCTGTTTGTGAAGAAAATCATAAATGCTCCCCCGAGCCATGAACTCTGTTACAAAGGATAAAAATGCAATGTTACGGGATTACAATGCTATTACCATGCGTACATGTAAAAGCCAAAACTAGCAAATACAATGTTACGGGATTGCAATGCAATAACTTATAGGAACCTCAATGTCCTCCTGAGACAACTTTCTCACCAAGTATGCAGATACAGAAGAGACTATAAAAAAATAATCCAAATAGAACCAGTCTCATATTAAGAAACTTGAGGACTTACCCGTCACAATGCAGAGGTTTGGAGATCGTGTGCATGCACCAATAAATTGTACAACATTTTTATGTCGTACTTTCCTACAAACAGGAAAGTATCAGTAACAACAGTCCCTAGAGAACATTCAGCATGTCGAAGATGCATGTTGGCTACTTTCTACAGCATAACAGATTTTGACTGATATTTCTCTGAATATAAACTTTGCTTAATTATGGAGAATGGTGGTGAATAATGAGAGAAAAATCATGTATATTGAGTGATAATGAGAATCAACTGCAACAAACCTCATTATATACACTTCCTGAGAAAATTCTCGGAGCATTTCAGAGTTAACACGCTCGGGCTTGAGAATTTTGATAGCTACTTCCTGACTGCAATAGGTTCCTTTATACCTGCATAGACATCAAGAATATATATCCGTTAACTTCCTAACATAAACTTCCAGTATAAGGAAAATAGAGATATATATGGAATGAAAGAACTCACAGTTCTCCGTATGATCCACAAGCCACTTTCTTTTCGATTTTGAGCTGTTTCATGTCAATTTCCCACTCATCAGTTCCATCCGTAGGTATTTCAACGCAAGCAGGTAGCAGCTCGTTGGTTGATTTGTCATGCTCAAAGAAAGTGATAGATTTCTGTTTTGAACAAGGTTGATCCTGCAGAGTAGCGAGTGTGGAATATGGAGATAGGACAACTATCAAAAGTTGTACAAAACATAGTAACAAAACATCAGTACATAGTCACACTAAATTTTGGGGCAAGCTAATGCTTAACATTACTTGCATTTTCAGAATTCAAATTGAGGTTGAGGTATAGAGAGAACATGAAGAATCTCATGAAGATAAGAAATGCCAATGACAATCAAAATATATAAAGATACCTTAAGCTTCCTTATCTCCTTCCTCAATGCATCTTTTAAACCCTCTGTTTCCTGTATTTCCAAAAAGCATTAAGTTTCTTAATGACAGGGATAGAAACGTTGTCAATGGTCAATATTTATCTAGGTCATTCACTTAATACATCCGTGGCAGGTAACACAATGGTTCTAAAAGATGTGGTCCATGCAAAAAAAATTGAAACTATACCTCTTGCGACCAACCATCAACAACGAAGACATCCAAAGAGAAACCATCCACGGTAGAGAAAGCATGAGCCTCTTGAATATTTAAACCAAGTTCACCAAGCAAGGAAGTTAACTGGAACAAAAGACGGTTTATAGATAAAAATTACCACCCATTCTTTACATGACAGTCTCTAATGTATCCTTTAAACAGTAGCAAACTTTGTACAATTAATCAGTAGAAATGATATGTATACTGGGAATCATTAACATAACTCTACTCAACAGATGGGAGGCTTTGCTACAATAGTTTTAAGGAACACTAAGCCACATTTTTCAGAGTTGATACTAAAGAATAGCAAAAAACAATAAATCCACCAACCTGACTAAGAAGCTTTGGCTTGTCAATGGATGAAAAAGTGATTTCGTGCATCGGTCTATAAGATAAGCAACAAAGGATCATATGACCGCACTCATATAGATGTGTAATAAAATTAGATTAACCTAAAAAACATGACACCACGATTCCAGGCTACATAGCATTCCTCTTTACTTATATGCAACCAAGACTAGATCAAATACAGTGTATAATTAACTCTCACCGAGAACTAGGAACCAGCGCATTGACAACACTGTCATCATCTTCAGCATGATCTTTGTAGGCTTGTGTAATAGCCTCGAAATTGGGAGAAGAACCAAAAGTTGGAGGTGCAAGAACCCTTTTTAACAAAAAAGTAATAAAAATAGTCACAAAAATGAGAAATCGCCTAAAGATCAGCCAGAAATTATCGCTACCTGCTCGAGTGGTACGAGCTTTGAGCATCTTCGTTCATCGCAGGATCTGAAGGATCAGTATCAACAGAGTTTCCATTAAAAGTGGGAGAAACCTGATAAAAGTACCAATTAAGTCAGTAACGGAAAACACAGCTTCAACACAAAAAGCTTTAATTTACCTGTACACAACGAACTTCAAATACAGGTCTAGTTGCAGGATCTTCAGCCAATTTCAACAATCTCTGATGAGTGAGTACATCTTCTGCTCTCTCAACATTAACATCTAGAGCATACCTAGAACAAAATATAAGTAAAAAATTTCATCAGTAATTAATTCTCATACTCCAAAACCAAAAATCCAGGGACTAAATCAAGTAAACCTAACCCCAAACACAAATTGCGAACCCTAATCATTGGTCAAAAACTTCAAAAATCCATAGATTAGGGTTTACCGAGCAGGAAGACGATTGAAATGGAGCCAAAGCTGATCATCGAAATCAGGGAAATTAGCTTCTTCGTAATTCGATTCCTGTATTCGTTGTAGAATATCACCGTACACCTCGAGTTTCATACGATGTTGCCTAGGGGTTTCTTTAGATACAGAAGCCACGACGGCTCTGCTTCCACAACTCTCCTCCGTCTCCTCTTTGATCGCCATCGGCGAAACGGCGAATTTCAAAAACCCAAACAAAAAACGCAATTCAAGTAAAAAAAAAACAATCGAGAATCAAAAGGAAGAAGACGATCTCTTCGATCTTCGATTCAAACGGACGAGAAAAGTAGAATGATCCAAGATTCAGCGAAAGGTAAAAAGATGAGAGAGAAAGTGAGAGTGAAGAGAGAGAGCCAGGGAGGACATGAGCGTTTCGTTGTGTAAACACGTAGGGATGGTACACGTCATCATGATGGGGTCCATGTGAGTGTGGGTCACGGAAATACTCTTTTTTAATTTAAAAAAAAAAAAAAAAAAAATTGTCGACAATTTAAAATAAATTTATAAATGGATAATTGAGAGTGTTGCTTTTTTTTTTTTTTTTTTGAAAAAGGTGTATGGTGGTGCTTGGTGTTTAGGAAGAAGAAAAGGAACAGAAGATAGTGGAGATTTTTTTTGTTTTATATTTTTGCTAATTATGAGGCAAATATGATGACATATTTATGAAAATGTGTATTTTTCATAAATAATTATGGAAATCTATGAAAATAATGTTGCCAAACCCAAAAAAAAACATAAAAACAATAATAATAAGCATAGGCCTTTCAGATTTCAAGCCCAATAAAATAGAGCTATTTTTTTTGTATTAAAACGGGAGCTAGCTCCCGTGTTTATTAAAATGAAAATACAAAGTTACGGCAAAGGAACAAATCTTGGGCTCTCGTACTCAATCTCGTCCTCCCACCGACTCGACTCTAGAACCGAAAGAATATACTCAAAGGAATGTAAACCTAAAAGTAAAGAGAAAGCAAGGTTTGCCAACCCATCAGCAAGACGGTTGGCTTTCCGATACACATGAACAATTCGGACTAACCAGTCCTTCGACAAAAAGTCATGGCACAACCGTACCATGAACGATAAGGGATGAGAGTCATCAATCCCTTTCTTGAGGAAACCGACCACCAACTCATAATCCACCTCCAACTCTAACTGCGTCGCCTTCTTCTCCCACGCGATAACCAAACCATAATACACACCCCACAACTCCGCTAACGGCGTGGTACATTTCCCAATGTTCAATGAAAATCCACCACACCACCGCCCTGAATCATCACGGAGAACACCTCCCACTGTTGCTAAACCCGGGTTCCCATGTGATGTACCATCTGTACTCAACTTAAGCCAATCACATCTCGGAGGTTTCCAAGCAATCAGCGAGGGACTATGCAAATTATTAAATTATATAAAACGCCATTAAACTAACTGTTAAATAAATAAATAGTTTATCCCCGACTAAGGTCATCACCATTGGAGACATTTTACCAATGTCTCACAATATAAAAATATTAAAAACACATTCTCTCTTCTTTTTACTCAACTTTATACCTTCTTTTTCATTTTTTTACTCAACTTTATACCTTCTCTTTCATCCTTTTACTCAACTTTTATTAATTTTATATTTAAACACACCCCAATTATCTCTCTCTTATGTCTTCCCCAAGACACAATCTCTCCAACTAAACCCACTATCTCCTCTCTTTACTCAACTTTTATTAATTTTATATTTCAATACACCACACTATTTCAACAAAAAACACTATCTTTCTTCCTTTTACTCAAATTTTAATAATTTTATATTATGAGACACACCCACATTGTCTCCAATGTTCATGCTCTAAGGCCATCACCATTGGAGACATTTTACCAATGTCTCACAATATAAAAATATTAAAAACACATTCTCTCTTCTTTTTACTCAACTTTATACCTTCTTTTTCATTTTTTTACTCAACTTTATACCTTCTCTTTCATCCTTTTACTCAACTTTTATTAATTTTATATTTAAACACACCCCAATTATCTCTCTCTTATGTCTTCCCCAAGACACAATCTCTCCAACTAAACCCACTATCTCCTCTCTTTACTCAACTTTTATTAATTTTATATTTCAATACACCACACTATTTCAACAAAAAACACTCTCTTTCTTCTCTTTACTCAAATTTTAATAATTTTATATTATGAGACACACTCACATTGTCTCCAATGTACATGCTCTAAGAGAAATATAATACAATTATATTATTTTTTGCCAAGAAAAAAAACAAGAAATCGAGGAATATTACACACCTGTCAAAAGAAGCGTGATGACGTGGCAAAAACCAATCAAGTAGTAATGATTGGTCAGTACTTCTCTTCTTCCAGATACGTTATTATTCTTCTTCTACCACTTCATGCTGACGTTGCATTGCCGTTTTAATAACTAACAAACCATTAGCTTAAAAAATGAATTGATGAACCGCGTTAGGTAACAATAAGCAAGAGATAAGCTTTTGTCTCGTCGGGTACGCTAAAACCACCTGAGACGCGTTTTATTTTGTTGGTTTATCGAAACTGAAAAAATTAACAAATAAATTAATAATATAAATAACAACAATTAATTGGTTTTTCGTTAATATAATCATAGGTCACCTTAGTTGCATTATACCTAAATTATCTACAAGACTAGTGACAACAATTTGAACCGTAACACATGGTAGCATCATTACATAGAAGAGTTAATCTCATAACCTAAGGTAATTTAGTGTCTTTTATGGTATAAACACAATCAAAATATGAAATAATTATTAATGATCAAGCGTAAAATGTGAAATGATTAAATTGCGCAAGTACACAAGCAAAAGGAACTAATGGATTGTTCTTGGAGAATACGTAAAAATAAGTTTAATAAATAAATAAAAGTATACGTAAAATAGAAAAATAAAATAAGGTTAATGACGTTTAACGTCATCGCATAATCATTGCTCCACCACTCTTCTATTTATAGTTTTTCTTTTCCATTTCTTTATTTTTTCCTTACCACTCTTTTCACATTTGGTCCCATTCAATTTTTGCTTCATCTTCTTCTTCTTAATTTTCTTTAAACTTAAAAAGTGGGAAGAAACAGAAACAGAGTAAAGAGAAGAAGAGAACAAAAAGATGGGTCAATGTTCATCGACGACAAAGACGAGAAGAGAGAGAAAAAGAGAAGAAAAAAGTTGCAGAGAATCAATGGAGAGGAATAAAGGATGTTTAGCAATGGTGAAAGAGAGGCGTTCTAGGTTTTATATAGCAAGAAGATGTATTCTAATGTTGCTTTGTTGGCACAAATACGCCAATTCTTGATTTTGAGGTTTGTGTTTATTATCACAAGTAGATAACCGCAGGTACATAGTTTATATACGATTTTGATATGGTTTATTATTTCTCTGTTCATTGCTTTTGTTGTATTAAGTTTGAAAGTTACAAGCTTTCATTTTGTATTATCTTTACTGTTAAGTTTAAATCAAAAGTCAAGATTCTAATTCACTCAAAATCAAAGCAGAGCATATGTTCTGTATCACTCAAAATCAAAGTAGCATAGAGATATAACATAGAAGCTATTACAGTTTATAGATTTTCATCACTTCACTGCGTTATGCAGCATACATTCAATAAGTAAACAAGAGAAGAGACACGAAAAACACACAACCTAAATCGACAGAGAAGTTCATCAATTCCTTTTGTCAAGAGAAAGAAACAGGTCATCTCGAGCCACGGTGTTCATACCTCCTCTCCGACCTTCTCTCTGACCTTCTCTCTGGGCTTCTTCTTCCATGAGGAGAGTAAGACCGCTCTCTCCTAGAACTTCTTCCACCACGAGGTGAATAGTCACGTCTTGGTGACCTGCGATCATCACGGTCATAATGCCTTCCTCGACTGCTTCGGCCTTCTCGGTCTATTTCCACAACAACAAAAAAGAGATAACAAAACAGTTAGCAATCTTTTCCTTTTTGTTAAGAGACTAAATTATTTTAACACTTACCGTCATCTCTGGAGTTTTTCAAGCCAAGATAGTGTCCTGGTGTGGGAGTTCTCGGGCGCTTTCTCCGGGACTGAAGATAACACAAAGCAGATAAACCTCAAGTAATGAACAACAAAAGAAACAACAAGATGCATCCTAGGCTGGAGAACAACACTTAGACTAATAGTTGTTGATACGCGATAATGTCCTTTGATTAGTTGAGAGTTGAGGCAATATAGAAGTTGCTTATGAGATTAGTTGAATTTGATCATTTGGAAAAGCTGTTTAAGCTGGCGATTGGGATTTGATCAAAGCTATGATGAGTACTCTTATCATCTCTGATTTGTTGCCAACACTAGCTTGACGCAAATATTTTTCTGAATGGTCAGAAAACCTCCAAGTTAACAAATAACCAAACCGAAAGTCTTTATCATATTGCCACCAAAATTAGTAAGAGTATGAAATGAAATCTTTTACCCTTTCGACAGTGATGTATCGGCCTTCTAGTACAGACTGGTTGAGATATTTAATGCACCGATCAGCATCTTTAAGGCTATCCATTGTGACAAAGGCAAAACCACGAGACACACGCGTACGCGGCTCCATTACAAGAAAACACGACGCAACCTAAAAACACGATTAAGAGTCGGATGATTCAAAATGGATAAGATTAAACAGGCGATATGAGGAAAGAGAATGTGTTTCACCTTTCCTTCCTTGGCGAAATGTGCTTCAAGATCCTTATCGGTGACTCTTGTAGATAGGCCAGTCACGTAGAGAGTTGTACCAGGGTTCTCAACTTCACTCCTGTCAACGAAAAATGCATTCAAATTACGGGAAAAAACTACGCATTCAAAACTACCAATTCAATTACAGAGCTTAGAGCTAACCTTCCACGGCTTCTTGACCTTGACCTAGAAAGAGTACAGTTCACGAAAAGAAGATTACCACGTAATATTAATCAGGAAAGCTACATAAGAAACGCAAAACTAAAAACGCTATAGCTGACCTTCCACGGCCTCTTGATGGAGATACTGCCCTTGGGATAGATCTTGACCTAGACCTAGACCTATGCCTGGACCTGGACCTGGATCTTGATCTCGACTGGGACCTGGGTCGTTCTTTCCGTGGTGACCTTGGTGACGGAGATCGTGAATCCCTATTGTATAAATCACACAAAAGATTACAGAAATGTTTTATACGTAAAACACCTCTCAAACTAAAAGCTTATTATTTGTCCTGTGAGCTAGAAGGGCAACAACAGAAATTCAAATACAGAGAAAAGAAAAAAAAAAGACTCCAAAATCAGATCTTTCAAGAAAGTCAAAATTCGCAAAATCCATTTGTCAGATTCACATCTTACGCAAGTGAAATGAAATTCAACCATTGTATAAATGCCCATTTGAAAAAACGACCCAAGATGATGCATTAGAAACACAAGCCATGAACGAAATGCGAAGCTAAAGAAACTAATATCTGTTCAAGCTTATAATCAGCTCTGTGAGCTAATAAAAGGCATGGATCTCATTTCACGTTGCCAAAACAAAAAAACAAAAGACTCCAAAATCAGATCATTAAGAAAGTCAAAATTTCGCAAATCCATTCGTCAGATTCACATCTTACGCAAAGTGTAATGCAATTCAACATTGTAAAACGAGCATAAAATTGAATAAATGTGGAAGATGCATTAGAAAAAAAAAAAGCCATGAACGAAATGCGAAGCTTGAATCTAACCTTATTTCAGGAGAATCCGCCTGCAAAAAACGAATAAATCAGCTCAATTTTCTGGGAAATACCAAACGAAGATCAACAAAGAAACGATTTAGATAGTTTTCGAAAATCGAAACCTACCATTGCGAAGGAAACAGTGAAAAAACGAGAGTCAAGATCGAGAACGGAGAGAATTAGGGTTTTTACTGTAAATCAATCGTGCAATTTTTCCTCCTTTTGTTCTACAGATGAATTTTTATTCTTTTAAGATTTTTATATTATACGAGAAATAATTACATGTGGCAAGCCTCACGTCTCTTATGGTGCATTCTTCAACAAAATGCTCGGTCTAACATTCCACTCGGTTCGATTTTTTTTTCCGTTTAGAATTGATACCAGAAATTAACGCACTTGAAATACGGATCGGTCTCCGGTTTAGCAGGACCGAATATGCACTTCTATCATTTATCAGAAATTACAAAACAGTTTAATCTCATCAAAAAAATTTTAAAAAACAGAGCATCATTATTTAAATTAAAAAAAAAAACCAGAATAATAGAATCGATCCTTATATAAAATTTTATTTTGCCTCCACTCCAGAATATCTCTACACCACTCCAAACAGGGTACAAATATTAGAGGACAATCACAAATGAATAAATAGAACAACATAGTTAAAATGTACAACTCATACAACACATTTCAGCTTCTTCTTTTTTTTCAAGATCAAAAGAAACCTTGAAAATTTTTTGGCTGAGATTTTACATTTTAAACATTTTGAACATTTTTATGTGGTTAAAGTATCAGGAAGAGCCATGGAATGAGCACCAATGATCTTACCACCAACATCTGGGAAACTGTCGTAATCGGGAAGAGAGCTCACTTTACCTTCAATGTCTACTTGTAGTGGATACTTTATCAAGTGACCTTGTAGCTCTGTGAATTCCGGATCTATGAATCGTTTCCAGTTTTCTTCCGTGATTTCGTTTACGTTCTTCACGCATTCTAAATCACCTGGCTTCAAGAATTCATCTCCAGTTTTGCCTAAATGTTCTGCCCATAGTGACATTCTGTATCCATACACCTGTGGATAGAGATATCATGCAACCTCAATAATCAGATTCAATGTATATAGGTTCAAGAATCTAGAGCAGAAACAAAACTTCTCAAGAGTTAAATAAGAAAGTGTTTTTTTCGCAGATCGAATGCTATCCCAAGCTAAAATTTCCTTTCTTTACTGTCTTTTTTTTTATAATAAATTTAGGATTCAGGTCTTGAAATAGAGTCACTTTTGAGGTTTGGTTTTGGTAATGATGATGATGATGGGAAGAAGGCAAACCTGGCCATGTGGATGTCTACCCTTATTAACCCATGTATGATGGGGTTGATAGGCACCCATGGCTATTTCGGTATCTTTAGTTCCCGCCATTGATCTTTGGTTGATATTAGCAGATCCCATGAGTACATACTCATCATCTACTATCATCCCCTTTGCGTGCACGTAAATCATGAAACGCTGAAACTTATAAGAATCCGATACCTGAAAAATGCAGTGGGAAGATCATAAGGAAATTGTTCCACTAACTATTTCTTGTATATATGACTTCTCTCTGTGTAAGCTTATACCACGCTGCCGTTGGTGGCTGGCATATCATCTGGAAGTTGCTCTCGTTTACCAAGGCAATAGAAGTTAAGGTAATCAAGAGGATGAGCATCTGACCCCACCGATTTCAGTTCTTGTGCTATAACATCATACATCGTCTGCATAGTTTGGCTCTGCAATCGAACAGAAATTTAGTTTCTCGTGAAAAGAAATGGAAGAATCTATTTTAGTATCTGCGCTAATCTTACAATCAGCTAAACAATGTTACCTGCCAGTATAAAATTTCTTGCACAGGACCAGACTTTGGGTCGCCTTCAGGCCACAATGGTATGACGACATATACAGCAAATCTTTCTTTAGCTTTGATTTTACTAACAATCTTTAGTGCCAACTCCATTGGAATAAGATTGTCAGCTCCTGCTCATTCAAGAAGGAACCCAGGATCAGAAAATCCACGGGCGAAAAACCCACTTACATTTACATAGATGGAGGATATGTTCTGGACAAGGTGAAAATAGAACCGGGTATACAAAACTAGCAACTGAGAACAATTCTGGACACTTTACGCAGTTTATTCTTTTAGCCTATGCAATGTGAGAATTTTAATCCTAGTCAAAGAACTGTCATCAAAGATCAAGACGTACCTGCAGCTTTATAAGAAGGCCAGGCATAAGAAGAACCCAGGAAATATTGATTCTCGATATATATGAAATGCTGAGCAGATCTGATTGCCTGGATGTATGCAGTCTGAATACTTTTATCTACTACAAGACGCTTGGCACTTTCCAGATGCTGCAGTAAGTAAATAATTTTGAAGACTTGAGTAGTGCAATTTATACCATGTGGAGACAATGGCTTAGAAATAGCAGTCCCATTGAATAACTTTTGTTTTGTCAATGAGCATTAGTAATAATAGCAACTTAGTTGATATACTAACCTGAGCCTTAGCCTCATCTTCATATTTTGGAAACCCTTTCACGGATCCTGAGTCGATAGAACGGAATACCTGAAAGTCAAAGAAACTGCATGGTTCAAATCGACCAAAATTTATTACATGAGAAATATTGTTTGGAAGGAATCTGGAAATACCTGAACATGCCAGTTCTCAGGATCATCTTCTTTGGAAACATAAACAAGTGGATCGTCCTTTGGAACAATTGTAGTACCATCATTCAAATATTCAAACACAGGGCTTAGAATCCATGAAATACGTCCTATCCGGATCAAAGCATCATCTTGCCAGTGAGTTTTCCCCTTTAAAAGTAAGCTAAACTCCTTCCATCGTGTTGCCTTTCTCCACCTCTGTTCAAAGTTTATCAGAACATCATATGCTGCAGGCCCATCAACCCTACAGTGCAAATCGTGCCAAGGTTGTCTTGGAGCCTTGGTACCAGCCTGAGGAAGTAGAAACATAATACGAATCAGGAGGAAGTAAGGAATCAGGATTCTAGCTTGAAAACAACCAGCGAGTAAATCATATACACTCACAGGAAATGTAGGATTGTGAAAATCATCCTTAAATACAGTCTCAAGATCGAGTAATATCCGGTGCTCAGGTGTATCATAGCGACCATCACAAAGATCGATACCTCCAATAAAAGCTGTGACCTTGCGATTATTCCCAACAGCCTGAGTGTCTACAAGAACACACTTTTGATGGTGCGTGAAGAGAGTGCCAACAACCTGGAAATTAAAAACAAAGCACTAAACCTGAGATAGAATACACGCAAATCCATGGAAAGATGATAGCTATGCCCAAAACACATAGCAAACAACATTTCGATACCCACATATGATTAGAGTCAAGGCACTTTTCAAGACATTTCTTATAATTAAACCCAAACATCCACCTTTACTAATTTCACAATTTCATAATGTAGTACTAAACCCCTCACTAGAAAACATCAACATCAAAAACTACAAAGAGCTAAGACTTGCCTGCTGTTTGAAAAATCCAGTCTTACTGCTTGCATAACGAGGCGACAATACGCATATCACAGAAGAATGCTTAAAGAACTTCCTAGTCTCTTCATCATGTGTCCCCATTACTCCAGCCTGCAAAAAAAAATGTCCACAATACCAAATCTAGTAAACTCTAAAGCTCAAAATTAAGCAAACTTTTGCCAAAACACTCACCGTGCTAATTCCGAACTTATCATGAGAAGTCTTATCATCCCAAACAAGAAGCAAAACTCGAACACCTTCTTCAGATTTGTATTTCAACAATTCTCCAAGTGTCAAATCACCACCTCTAGGCAATTTCCTTGTAGGTTCCCTAATAAGCTTCACCTTATGGAAGACAGACCAACCAACAATGTAAATCATATGATGAGCCTCACATACTGCATAACATATATCTTCCCAACACTTGCCGTGCTGATAAACCTTCTTGTTATCCAACGCGATCTCCGGTAACATTCCGTCCATACAATGAGCATCTTGGTAAAGCCTAACTTGACTTCCTTTCCTCAAAGGGAAATAAGTCCCTTCAACACCTTTACCCTCCGGATGACCGGCGATTCCGTTCCGGTACGTTTGGATCTGATCGAAAGGCGTATATGTCAAATCGATTTCGATTGCGGTTTCTTTCTTCGGCGGTTTTCCCGATGCGGCGAGAATCGGAAACCAACCGGAGATTTTTTTCCCGGTTACGATTTCGCTAACCGGGATCTTCGCGCTTCCCATGACCTGAGCACCGAATACGTCGTCGTCTTTGACCTGAAACTCGAGATATGAACAAGGATGTGCAACGGGGATGTTGAAATGTTCGTCCCATTTCGGATCCTGTGCGTTTTTCAAAACTCGAGTCCGAGCAAGAGTCGCTTGAGGAACGACGACGGTTACGTACGGATCGCTGGTGATAACTTTCCGGTGACCACGGATCTTTTTATCGCCGGATCCGGGTTTATCACGAGGCTCATCATCGAAGGAAGGTTTGATACAGGAGTTACAAGGAGCGAAACAACGACGGAGATGCTCTGAGAACATATCCATGTTAGGTAATCCTCTCGCTTGAATAATGTTCAATTTGAGATCACCGTGTAAAAGCAACGATTCCTCCGATGGTTTCTCCGTCGCCATGGTTACAAATCCCAACGGAGGAGGAAGAAGAAGAAAGCTAACAAAAACCGAAAACCCTAACGAGCAGGGCTCGGTTTGTTGTAGCTGCAGAAGAAATTAAAGAAAAGATGAATTTGGAAGTTTTTTTTTTTTTTTAGATATTTATTATTTTATGTGAAATGATTTGAGAGAGAAATGGGAAAAGAAGAAGAAGGAGATGGGACACGTGTTGGCACGACGTGATTAGAGCTGTTGGATTAGTGACGACATGTATCGGGTAGATATGGAGATTTTTTTTTGTAAATTGTCTAAAAACTTTTTAGTAATTAAATATATTAAATTTTAGGATTAGGAAAAAGATCGCCAAAAAATCTCCATTGAACATGTCTAGATAAGTGCACACGTTCTTAATTTTGGCTTGCTTTAATTGGTGAGAATGTTAGTTTACAAAATCTAATTGATTATGATTTTGATTTCAAAATGTTGTGCCAAAAATATTTATTCAGCGAAAAAAAACTAATTTAATAATTGTAAGTTGAAAATGATGATGTGAAGAATGGTCTTCTTTTGGAAAAATAATTAAAAAGGTGAAGTCAAAATACAGCAATGCGAGAATGAGATCCATCCACCTTATCTCATTGTATGATTCTTCAAAATACAAATCATTTATTAATAGAATGTACATAAAGAGAGTGGGTAAATGATGAAGGGTCCAATAAAATCATATACTTCTTTAATGATGGATAAAACAAGATATAAATTGAATAAAACAAAACTGAAGAAACAAAATTATTGTGAATAAAGTCGACAAAAAAAAAAAAAAATTATTGTGAATAAAGCTTTAGAAGTTCTTCAAAAATCTATATTGGAAAGTCTAGCTGTTTCAAAGTAGCCACATGGAAATCAATATTTTGTCGGAAATATTCTAGTTTGAAATCTACTCAAAGAAGCAACAGTAGCATAAAGAATCCCTTTAATTGTATTACAAATGAACCGTTTCACATGTCTACTTTTTTCTGAAACCAAACACATCAAGAAACTCAACCACTAGAAAGGGAAAAAAAAAAAGCCACAAGTTTATGTTGATTTTGTCTATATTATTTTCTTTTTTTGGGGATGGTTTGGTTTTATGGGTAAGTTTAGAATCATTTACAGATCACAAAAAAAGAGATTTTACTAAGATAAACTTTTTTCATAAAGTTGTCCGCACTTTGGAACGGTTTCTTCCTTTTTTTCTCAGCCTCAACGGTCTCTTTGATTTATCCCCTGGCTGGTTACACGAAATGACATGTGACTAGGAGTTATAAACCCAATGGTTCCAAGAGATTTAGTAAACGTTACCTAACACTTAAGAGTGTCGCTTCTCTCATTTTCAAGGCTTGCTTTTATCATCTTTACTCGCATCTTTCCCGGTCTTATCATTTTTGTCGCCCTCGTGTGGCGTATACTGACCCGTGGATGACGGTGAATAACCAGGAAGAGTTGGTGAGTAACCTGCGCTCGGGCTGTAGTCAGGGCTTGCTCCTGAGCTGTACGGGCTGAGATAGATTTAAGAACAAAAACAAGGTTACACTTCTTGCAAAATTCACATGTTCAAGACTATATATATATAAGAGGGTAAAAAGCTGAACCTGCTCGGACTGTATGTTGGACTCGAAGGTGAATAAGATGGAGATGTTGGTGAGTATGATGGCGATGTTGGGCTGCAATGTAAAGTTGAGAGTTATAAGGAAATATCACAAAGGATACGAGAAGCTCATAGAAGAACACCGAAAGGCGGGTTACTTTACCTGTAGTTTGGGGATGTGGGACTGTAAGGACTAGCTGGTGATAGTCTTGCATTGCTCGGAGAGTAAGCCAGAGATGGGCTGTATTTAGCAGACTGAGGGTTGTAGCTTGGAGAAGTAGGACCGTAACTAGGAGATGTCGGACTGTAACTTGGTGAAGTCGGGCTGTAGCCAGGAGACGTAGGGCTGTATGCGGGTGAAGTAGGACTGTAAGAAGGCGATGTTGGACTGTAGGATGGTGAAGTCGGACTGTAAGAAGGTGATGTTGGGCTGTAAGATGGTGAAGTCGGACTGTAAGAAGGAGAGGTCGGACTGTATGCAGGTGAAGTCGGGCTGTACGCAGGTGAAGTTGGACTGTAAGCAGGCGATGTCGGACTGTAACTTGGAGAGGTTGGACTGTAACTCGGTGATGTCGGACTGTAGCTCGGGGATGTTGGGCTGTAGCTTGGAGACGTTGGGCTATAGCTTGGAGAGGTGGGAGAATAGGAAGGACTAGTAGGAGAATAAGCAGGGCTTGTTGGGCTATAGCCAGGAGAACTGGGACTGTAAGTCGGCGAAGTGGGACTGTAGCCGGGAGAAGTCGGGCTATATCCAGGTGAAGTAGGACTGTAACCAGGAGAAGTAGGACTGTATCCAGGGGATGATGGGCTATAGCCTGGAGACTGAGAAGGCGAAAAGGCCATATTAACAGCATATGGAGAAAACTGTGCATCTGAAATTGGTGACAAACGCATATTCGGACTCAGGAGGTAACTTGGAGACATCATGCCATCATGGTAAGGAGTGCCAGACCCTGGTGAACGAGCAGGAGTCATTCCAAAGTCAAGACCATCCATATAGCTAGGGAGCTGAAGTTCAATAGCATTCTTCAGCATCTCATCATTCAGATACAGTTCACAATCTCCAGTTCCGATTGGTGCAAGTTGACCAAGCATTATATTCTCTGTAACACCCCGTAAGCAGTCTGTCTCAGCATAAGCCGCAGCATCCAACAGAATATCAACGGTTTCTTCGAAAGAACATCTCATCAGAGGCCCGGTATCATTTCTGTTGATACCATGACGAGTGATAGCCATTAGATGACCACGATAGGTCATGGTATCACACAAGATGGCAAGATGGCGGTAATTCACATAAGATCCATCAAAGGATATCACAACTCGGAGTTCATCCAGCAAAGCACGACGAACTGCCTCAATCCCGAGAACTTCAATAATTTCAATCAAGTGATTGCTTGTTGTCCTCTTTGGATCCACATCTTCGTGGCACATTACAGCCAAGAGGTTAACACCTTCTGTATCCAACATCCACTCCTCAGATGTCTTGAATCCTCCCTCCTCGTCAAACCTGCTTTTTCTAACTTGTTTAATGAAAACCTTGTTGATGTCTGGAATACCCCTGAGCGCCATCTCTGTCAACATGTTGCTCTCAATCTTTTTAAGGAAGACATCATCTTCAGCTGATTCATCTTGCGCTTCTCCCTTTGCTCCTTCGTCGTTCATAATACGGATTCGAAGGATCAGTTTTTGAGCATTGTCATCATTGAATATGCAAGTCAGATCATCATCAAACTCAAGGTTGATCTTCTCTGCAATATCTGCCATACTCAATTTCTTATCAACCATCATCTCACGATTCAACTCAATACGAAGCAGCCAAGGAGATATTTTATCAGGGGAAACATCTTCGTCTGGCATTTCATAGTAGGACCTCACAAATTCATAATCTTCTTCAATGATAGTACTCATCGGATCTGGGTCATACCACACCTCTGTTGCTTGAGTTACACTCCTGAGAGTGGTATACTCCAAAGCACATTGAACAGTCTTAGCCCCCTCTTTTGATTTGCTAGCTTCAGGTGTGAGAAACACTGATAGGGACGGTGTTTTGATCCTTTTAGCAACATTAATAATTTCTCGCAACCTAGGAACACCAAGTGTAACATTCTTTGCACTAACACCAGCATAATGGAAGGTGTTCAGAGTCATCTGCGTAGCAGGTTCTCCAATTGATTGAGCAGCAACACAACCGATCATTTCCCCCGGGGCTACTAGCGACTGTAAAAACCTTGATTCAATCTCACCAATGACCCACTCAAAAGCCTCGCGGCTAAGCTTGTATTCCTCCAAAACCCTTTTACTAGCAAGAGTGCTGCGAAGCAAAATGTTAAAGAACAGTGTAGCATTTTTCTGTGCTTCCACACTCAACGCATCATCCCCAGGAACAACCAACAGCCTCTCCTGTAGTTTATCAACAGCATCAACAATTTCAACAGGGTGCATATCCGAAATCTTGCGCAAGTCAATCTTGAAAGTCTTCTGCGCATTCCAGATATGCCTCTTGATGTTAACAGGCAACGGCCAAGTGCTGTCACCATTTGTTGCGATTTCAGTCCCAAGTTGGAATCTGTCAGCCTCAAGTTTCTGATATTCAGCATCAAACACATCACGCAACTCCCGGATCCCTTTCAAGTCCTCAAGATGTTCATCACTTAGGTATGTAGGATTCCAGTTTTCGTCGTCAATCTCATACTTGAAAGTCCTATCGAACTCTGATTTCTTCATTTTCAAGGAATCCAGCTTCTGTGATTCGATCCATACAGCATCCATACCATCTTCTCCATAGAGAAACTGAATAACATCACCCAGCGAGTTTCTGACTGTTCCATCATATTTAACCATAATATCCTCCATAGCCTTCACCAATCGCCTCTGAATGTATCCAGTTTCTGATGTCTTCACAGCAGTATCAATAAGACCTTCCCTTCCTCCCATGGCATGGAAAAAGAACTCTTGAGGAGTCAACCCACGTAGGTACGAATTCTCCACAAACCCACGACTTTCGGGACCATAATCATCTTTGGTGAAATGCGGCAATGTCCGCCCATCAAATCCAAATGGGATCCGCTTCCCTTCTACATTTTGCTGACCGACACATGCTGTCATCTGAGAAATATTAATGAAACTTCCTTTGGATCCTGCTGTCACCATGGCCTTGAGGTTATTGGTTTCTGCTAAACTCTTTTGAGCACTACTTCCAGCATCATCACGAGCTTTATTCAAGACCTACCAGAACAGTTTACGAGTCAGTATAGTTAAGAAAATCACCGACAACAAACTAGATGAAAATACAATTATCAAGGTACCTGGTTAACTCTGTTCTCAAATGTCTCTGTCATAGTTCGCCCCGGTTCAGGGTCCAGTTTCTTTTCCTGGAACTGACGGATAAGGTCTTTCACAGCAGTTTTTGCACTAGAAATTGTCTCATTGATTTTCTCCATTGTTTGTGAATCAGCAATCGTGTCACCAATTCCAATGGTAAAACCATTCTGCAGAAGCCAGTAATTGACAAGCCATTGAGTATGACCGAGGAATTTCCTAGCTGCATCAGGACCAACCTCTTCCCTATAAACCAAGTAAAAGAAATATTAAAACAGATAAACTCATGAAACCAATCACTACATTTGAGTATGATGCAGCATCTTACCAAATGACATGCACAAGACTTCCATTGCCTGTACCAAGGGTCTTTTTGCAGAGAGTTCCGGCAAGAAGTTCCCCTCTTTCAATTCGCACTTGAGTATCCCCTGGAGTTATGAATCCAGTCTCTGCATCTGCGTGCCAAGCAGAGTACCTCAACAGATTTATCTGTTTTGGTATGATCAGATTAAAAACTTGTTTCCCAGTCCAGAGAGGACGTGGCTTTAAAATTGCAGGAGCTGGAACTTTCCCATCGAAGTCTTCCCACCACATAAGCGTATTCATGAATACATCCTAAAAAAAGGAAAAGATATCAGCATAGGAGATGGTTTATCCTATCATAAAACTCACAGAGAGCTTTAACAAGCAACCAGAAATGAAATTGTTACCTTTTCTATGAAGGTATCTCTCTTTGTAATTTTACGGCACCCTAGAAGAGTATCCTGCACAATACCCATCACAGGCCGATTCGCCTGGGGAGAGACGATACATTTGGGAACCATCATCAGCTCTAACACCTCGGCTCTGGTCTCAAATGATTGTGGTACATGCATGTTCATCTCATCCCCATCAAAATCAGCATTGTAAGGAGAGGTGACAGACAAATTCAGACGAAACGTAGAATATGGCATAATCCTAATCCTGTGACCCATGATAGACATTTTGTGCAGACTTGGTTGACGATTAAACAGAACAAAATCACCATCGATTAAGTGTCTCTCCACCTGTGACCAATAAAGCATAGAAAAGTTACAACTTCCAGAAAAAAGAAAAAAAAGAACTGTGACTTGAGTAGATAGAATCAGGAAGAAAGTAAATACTTTGTATCCAAGTTCCAAATGATGATCACTGCTCTTCTTAAGGTACCGAAGATCAAGTCTTTGGCCATCATCTCTGATGATATATTTTGCCCCAGTCTTGCCAGGTGGAGGATGTGGCCCATAATCAACAAGCTCCTTTAATCTGACAAAAAAAATTGTCAACAAACCTGGAGAAAATACTTTGTGAAAACAAAATAAATACCTGAAGTACTAACTTTTCAATGTTGTATGGAGTAACTGTTTCTGGGTATGTGAGATTTAGAGCAATACTCCACGGCACACCAAGTTCATCGATATTTATTGTCGGATCTGGTGTAATAACTGTACGTGCCGAGAAATCAACTCGTTTTCCCATCAAATTTCCCCTGATTCTGCCTTCCTTTGCCTTCAGCCTACTACATATTGATTTAATAGGCCTCCCTGATTTTTGAGTAGCCTGAAGAAATAAAGGGCCAATCCAGATAAAGCAACATTCCATATGTATCATACCAGATAACTGCAAGGATACAAAAGCATTACCCTTGGCTGTCCAGGCAACTCGTTATCAAAATACGTAGCTATATGGAACTGCAATAGTTGTGTAAATTCTGATATAATATGGGCTGGAGCTCCATTCTTTTCCTGTTTTTTCAATTGCTCATTGTGTCGAATAATCATGGCCAGCTGATGAGTCAAATCATCCTGCATCAACAACAAGCATGAACTCAGAGACACACAGTCAAAAAGTTATAATATTGTCACTCAAGACTAAATCTGAACTAGAATAGGAATTCTTATCCAGTAAACCAAAGACTTGCCTCGCTTCTGGAAGTCGCATCCATCATTACAGATGGTCTAACAGGGGGTGGAGGAATAGGAAGGACTTCAAGAATCATCCAGTCAGGACGAGCAAACTTAGGGTTAAACCCGAGGAGTTGACAATCCTCATCACTAATCCTCTTTAGAACACTTAGAACCTGCAAGAATCTCTCATCCATCAGACTACCCCAAAGATGAAGAAATAAGTTCATTCAAAATAGAAGACGAACCCTATCAGCACCAAGTATCTGTTTCCTTTCTGTAGGCTCTGGAAGCTGGTCCGGCTCATCGCTTTTCTTCTTTGAAATTTTATACTCTGCAATCATCTTCATACCCTCAATAGTCAGCTTTGGTTGTTGTGCACCACATCCACTACGGCCTTTTTTAGCTGGTTCTTCTGTGCTTATACTATGGACATCATCAATGTCCTCACCACCGTCACATTTGGTTTTGTTTTTGCAAGCATCCAGAATCTTCTTTAGCCTATTCTTGGGATTCTTAATCTTCATAGCTTGCTTAAACTTATGCTCATCCTTCATGAAAAAAATACAATTGGATTATTCTCATACCCGTAACAGATTCCAATTTATTCTTCGCTAAGAAGCATAATAATCCTAAGGTAAATTCAAGGGAATGTAATCACAAGAAGAGTTCCACCATACCTCGCCAGCCAAAATCTTGGAGCAATTGAAGCAAACACATCTCATGATACTCAACACGGTCTTCATAAACCCGACGTGATACATTGGCTTAGCTAGCTCAAGATGGCCAAAGTGCCCTGGACACTCAGCCATATTAGCCATACATGTCTCACACTTCACCTTCCGATCAATCGTACCAAGGCGAACATCGCTCAATCCTCCAACCTTAGGTTTACCCTTCTCCGTCGTCTCACTATGATCAACATGTATAACAGACATTTGCCTCTGCAACAAAAAAACAAAAAAAAACCATTAGAATCCAGCGATACTCAATTCTTACTTATACCTTCCAAATTAACTTCGATAGATTGAAACGAACATCCTCCTCAACTAAATCTAACGATTTCTCTACAATTCACTCCGATTTACCCCGCCGGTCAAAACAGACGGGCGGAGTAACGAGCAGAAAAAAAGCTAGAAAACGGAGAAAGAAGAAGAAGAAGAAGAAGAAGCATTACGATCTCATCGGGGCTGAGTATTCCAAACTGAACCACCCGGACTTTCGAGACCTCAGCCGGAGAGAACGGAAAACGAGTATCCATGGCGGCGAAACTCCGATCAAAGATGAATCAGAAGAAAATCGAAAACCCTAGAACGTGAATTGAAAAAGGGAATGAAATTGAAATTAAAACTCTATTTGTGTTTCCCTCTCGTTTCCCAAATTTGTTTGAGTCAAGTTTACAGTTTACTTCAAGCTAAATTTTTTTGATTTTTTTTTCTCTGGTTTTTTGACGCAACCAGATCTGGGGGATTTCTCTCGTCTCTTCACGAGGAGAGATATGAGCAAAGAGAAGAATTTGTAGCCCTAAGCTTGTATTTATAGAGAAATAGGCGGCTTTTTAGAAGTCGGTCTAGTTAAATGGGCCGTAACTTCCTCAGGCCTCAAGCCCAATTATAATTCATTTACCTTTTCTTTATTTTCTTTTTTCCTTTTCATTTTCCTTTTCCATATGTGCAAGAGTCAATGTCGGCGCTGACTAAAGAAACTCGGTTTTGTATCGGTATAGTTGGTTTATAATCACTGTTCATGTTCCGGTTGACTGAACCGATATACAATCAATCTTCAGTTTTTAAGTTATGCAATTAGGCTGATATTAATAATGGTTCTAAGAGTTGATAGCTATGCATAAGTAGGCCAAAAGTATAAATGAAGAAAAGAGTCCCTATGCTAGGAGAAGTTAATAAGTTATGCAATTAGGCTGAAACTTTAATGTATCTAATTCAATTAATCTTTGAATATTCTTATGGAAACTCAACCTAATTTATATTTAACTTAACCAATTCGGTTCACTTTTATAGGATAAACACCATCTAGATCTAGTACATATCTGTGCGTCTACTATTCTTGAAAAGTCTCGCAATTTACGATTCTCTATATATTATTACTTTTTTGAAAATTTATCTCTTAGGCATAAAAATTCAGATTAGTGAAGAAAATGAATTTTTTTGAAAAGTGTATATGAGTTATTGAGTTGAGCAGAGTTGATTACTGAAGAGTAGATAAAATAAAATTAATTATTCTACTAGTCTCTAGCAAATATCAGGGTAAATTCGTACATATAGAAAATTATAGAGACAAAGCTAGCAAATAATAATGAGATAATTACAAAATGTCACTTTTGAATTACCTTTTACAAATATGTCACTCTTGATTTTTTTTTTACCAACATGTCATTATAACTTCGTTTAAAAAGTTTGATTCCTAATAAATTTTAAACCCAAAACCTAAAACCTAATATAACTTGCTTAACCCAAACATAAATAATTTTAAAATTTGAAAAATGTGATAGTGGCATTTTTGCAAAATGGTATGTCAAAAGTGTAATTTCTTTAAAAAATTTAATAATAATTACACCGATGCAGGCTAAAGAAGCCACTCTGTTTCTGTATATAACAAACACGCAAAAGACAAAAACAAACCAAAAATGATTATTCAAATTTAGCTTTCCATTTTTCACTGTAACGTCTTCTTCTTTCTCTTTAGATTCTCTTACGGTTCTTGAAAAACTTCAAGATCAAACAATAATGGCGAAGAAACCAAAGCAATTTCGTAATCAGCAACGTAAATCTTCATCAACGAAAGCTTTCACAATTCTTATACTTATACTCTTCTTCATACTGATCCTTCTCGGTCTCTGGATCTTTTCACTACCAAGCAGCATCAGCAAGAACACTTCCGAGCCAATCGATTTAACCACCATTGCACGAAATAGCGAGGAAAGGTTAGGGAATAAGATTTTGGGTTTAACGGTGACTTTCTAATGTTTAACAAAAAAAAAACGGTGACTTTCTAATGTTTAACAAAAAAAAAACGGTGACTTTCTAATGTAGATTTTTTTAGGGAAAATTAGGCCAAATAGCCATTAAAAAAATCATAATTTACAAACTAACAAAAGTGACCTTATGTGGCCAAATCTCATCTCTTAGATTTATGTTTTTTTGCTAGCTTATGAATTATAAATTTTTTTATAGTTATTTCACAAATTGACCCATTTTTTTATTATTATTTGTTCAAACAAAAAAAAGATTATTGTTATTCTTTATAACCATGATCCAAGGTTTTACCACCCGACTAATCCCCAAGATGAGTGTAGCAGTAGCCCACTCACCCGATTTTCTAGTGGGCACCATTTCGACTTTTTGTTGTTTTTGTGTTTGTTCGTTTTCTGATCAAGTAATGGCTTCGAATTTATTAGTTATGGAGATGAAGAAGACAGTAATGGCGAGCGTTGGCTCGAAGTTATTTCGTGGGAGCCTAGAGCTCTCGTTTACCACAATTTCTTGGTAATTTTTTTCTTAATCAAGAACTTAACATCTTCATGCTTGTTCATATAGTTTGGTTATTTCTTGCTATACAAGCTAAAGAAAATAGTAGTACTTGTTGTTACTAAATTTTCCCATATAGTTTAATTTGTATTTAGATCTTACTTACTCTTCCAATAAATTCATGTAAATGTGACTTTTGGCTTCATGTTTGAACTGATTTATACACATTTCAAAAGGTTATGGGATCTTATATTTATGTTTTGTTTCTTTAAATTTTGGAAAGACAAATGAAGAATGTGAGCACTTGATTAGCCTAGCTAAACCTAGTATGGTGAAGTCAATGGTTGTTGATACGAAAACCGGGGGAAGCAAAGATAGCAGGTTCTGTCCTCTCAAAATATTGTCATTTTTTACCCTTCATGTTTGATTTGGAAAATTAAGATTTGTGAATTCTAAATCCGTTAATGTGTAGAGTACGAACAAGTTCAGGAGCTTTTCTAAGAAGAGGACATGACGAAGTCGTTGAAGAGATTGAGAATAGGATTTCAGATTTCACCTTCATTCCTATAGGTTTGTTAAAAACTTGATACAAGTTTTGATTTTTGAACCTAACAAAGAAATGTTTGATCATTTCTTAATGTCGATACTCTTCGTATAGGTTTCTTTGTCTTGGATATTTCCTTGTGGAGTTATTGAATGTAGTGTGATTGCAGAAAATGGAGAAGGGCTACAAGTTCTCCATTATGAAGTTGGACAGAAATATGAGCCTCATTATGACTATTTCTTAGATGAGTTCAACGTCAAAAACGGAGGCCAAAGAATCGCTACCGTGCTCATGTACCTGTAAGTAAACCATAAAAAATCATTTTAATCTTTTCTAAACAGCCACAAGAAAAACATTTTCCTATGCGTAAGTTAATCTTTTTAAATTTTGTTGGTCCTACTTAAGCTCGGATGTAAAAGAAGGCGGCGAAACGGTTTTCCCTGCAGCCAAAGGAAACAATAGCGATGTCCCGTGGTGGAACGAGCTTTCACAATGTGGTAAAGAAGGACTCTCTGTTTTACCAAAGAAGAGAGACGCTTTACTCTTTTGGAGCATTAAACCTGACGCGTCTCTAGACCCTTCGAGTTTACATGGTTAGGAAAAGAGACAAATACATTGCGTTCCTCTAAACTTCTCTTAAACCAAATCTCTCAAAAACTTGTTTTGATTGAGTCAGGTGGTTGTCCAGTGATTCAAGGAAACAAGTGGTCATCAACTAAATGGTTTCACCTTCACGAGTACAAAATTTAAATTAAAATAAGTAAGCTCTAGCTTAATCTCATTTTAGTGATGAATCCATTATATTATTGTCTAAGATTGTTTTAATGTTTGTGTCATATTTTGCAGGTTTCTATGATCTCACCAACATGTAGTAGACTAGTATGTGTATCATTTTCCTGATACGTCTCTCAAACACTTATGTAGCTCTGATGTTTTACCTTATGAACTATATTTTGTTTCTTCGCCGATTATAGCATGTATCACAAAAATCCTAAATCTTATTGATACACCTAATAAATTAAATGCATACCGAGTAAATTTCGAAAATTTCCTTTTGGTGTGTGAGAATTACCCAAGAAAAAATTGTGTGTTTAAACGATAAAAAAAACCCTATTTCCATTTTTTATTTTTTGGGGTATATATATAAAAGGATCTATAGAATTTACTAGAATTTATTCATTCAAACTATTGATTTTTTTTTTAAAACCCTAGATTATATGTTTGTCTCTGAGTTTGAAGCTTTACGACCTAATATTTGATTCACTTGCAAATTCAATGTCAATGTCAACGTCAATCTCTTCCAAGCTATATCTTAAGCAGAAATTGAACGAGTTAATGGTACACGATGTTTCAGATTTAATGGTGTCCATCAACATGTTCGATCAAATAATCGTTGATAAAGTGCTTGTGGATGTGATCAAATTCAAGGACAATGATAATGACATGATCTTGTTGTGTTCTCTACCTCCTTTGTTAACCGCACTTATGTGTATCAAAGAGCCTAGAAGTCTTGGTGTAAGGTCTAAAGGCAACGGGCCGTTTCTCTGTTATAAGTCTTGTATTAAGTTTATATACGATTTTGGTAAGGCTTGTTTCTCTGTTAATCATAACCGTAAGAGTTATGGAAACGAACAAGACCGTTGGCTCGAAGTTATTTCGTGGGAGCCTAAAGCTTTCGTGTACCACAATTTTTTGGTAATTTTTTTGCTTTTTATTGGATAAAGTTTTTGATTAATTTGATTTGTTATAATATTGATCAGAACTTTACATCTTCATGCTACTTCATATAGTTTGGTTATTTCTTGTTACACAAGCTAAAGAAACTAATTAGAACATGTTGTTACTAAATTTTCCTATGTAGTTTCTAAATTACTTAGAAGGTAGTTCATATTTACGTCTCTCTCATCAGAAAGAATGTAAAATGTGATATTCGACTTCATGTTTGAAGTGATTTTAGACACAATTCAGAAGGTTTTGAGATTTGATCTAATTAGGCTTTGTTTCTTCGAATTTTGTAAAAGACAAATGAAGAATGTGAGCACTTGATTAGCCTCGCGAAACCTCATATGACGAAATCAAAGGTGTGTGATAGGATAACCGGAGAGAGCAAAGAAAGCAGGTTCTGTATTCTCTCTTTTTCCCCACTCTTCGAGTTTAATTTCGAAAGATTTGAGATATCGAAAAACGTTAAAATGCACAGCGGAAGGACGAGTACAGGAGCTTTTTTAAGCAGAAAACATTACAAAATTGTGGAAGAGATTGAGAAAAGGATTTCAGATTTCACCTTCGTTCCTATAGGTACGTGCCTTATGTTATTACTCTCTTCGTACCGGTTTATTTTTCTCTTTGGGAAATTTTATTGTGGAGTTAAGTGCAGAAAATGGAGGAGGGCTTCAAGTTATACACTATGAAGCTGGACAGAAATTTGAGCCTCATTTCGACGGATTGCAAAGAATTGCTACCGTCGTTATGTACCTGTATGGTTTATAATCTTTCTCATTAGCCAAAATTTTTTTTAATGCGTGATAAGTTAATCTTTCTTCTTTGGTTGTTACTACTTACTTAGTTCGGATGTTGAAGAAGGCGGCGAAACAGTTTTCCCTGATGCCAAACGAAACAATCGTAGACAAAAAATCTCTGTTTTACCAAAGAAGAGAGACGCTTTACTCTTTTGGAACATGAGGCCTGATGGGTCTATTGATCCTTCGAGTAAGCATGGTGAGTGAGTGAGTGAGAATTTTGACTTAGTTGAGATTATGAGATGTAATAAGCCAAATTTCTCAAGAAAATATGTTTGATTGATTTAGGTAGCTGTCCAGTAATCAAAGGAAACAAATGGGCATCAACTAAATGGCTTCATGGTTGCGAGTACAACAAAACTACTAAGAAATTTTTGAAGAGTTCAGCTCTTTAACTTCACTTGCATGTTAGTGATGAATCTTTTGCATTGTCCTCAGATTGTTTTAATGTTTCTGTCTTTTATTTGTAGGTTTTAAATAATCTCAAACAACCTTGACAAAATTTTCTTTTATATTTGTGCTCATATGCGCAAACAAGAAAATTTGGGTGGTCTTTTAAAGCAATACCCTCAAAAAAGTTGAAATTCTTTAGTTCAAAAATATTTCTTCACCTAAAAGTTCAAAAAATATTTTGTGTAGTGATCATTTGCAGATTTCTATGATCTCACCATCATGTAGTATACTAGTATGTGTACCATTGTCAGTTTCATTCTGATACGTCTCTCAAAACCTCGATTATATTTTCTTTATGTTAACTAAGGGCACCACCAATGGTGACACTCTCATGAGTGTCACTATTTTTTTTATAATTAAAAAAAAAAATTTAAGACATCAATAGAGACACCCACCCCAAAGTGTTACCATTGAACATAGGTGATGTTTAACTTATGAACTATATTTTCTTTCTTTCCTTGATTATAAATTAGAGATCAAAAAGCCTACAATATTATTGATACACATAATAAATTTTCCTATTGATGTGTGAGAATCCCTAAGAAATATTGTTTATCTTTAGCTTGCTAAGATTATATAATCTTGGGAGTCACGGCATGTTAGTCTTTTTGCAATTTTGTAGTCTCTGGAGATTTTTCCCAATGTGAAAAGAAGAGAAGAGTAAAAAGGCTATAGAAATAAATAAATAAAATAATCCATGTAAATCAATTTAATATTAAGTTAATTCATTAAAAAAAAAAAAACTAAAAAGTAGCCTATGTGGCAAAATCATCGTCAGATCTAAGTATTTAATTTCGTTTTTTTTCTTTGTTATGTAACAAAATAACCTCTATTTGGGTCAGCCCTATTTCTGTGAAAAGAGAGTTAATGAGCCCTATTTCCATATTCTATACTTATCTATAAAAGGATCTATAGAGTTTATTGGATAAAAAAACACTAGATAAAAGGTTTCTCTCTTAGTTTAACGAGTTCATATTTGACTCACTTGCAAATTCGATCCTATCATGTCGACGTCACTCTCTACCAAGCTATATCTTAAGCAGAGATTGAACGAGTTGATGATATATGAAGTTTCAGATTTAATGGTGTACTTAAACACGTTCAATCAAATCATCGGTGATAAAGTGCTTGTGGATTTGATCAAAGTTAAGGACGAAAATAATGACATGGCTTTGTTGTGTTCTCTACCTCCTTTGTTGACCGCACTTAAGTGTATCAAAGAGCCTCTAAGTCTTAGTGTAAGTTCTCCTTTGTTGGCCGGGTTGTATGTTAATCACAACCAAAACAGCTATGGATACGAAGAAGAGCGTTGGCTCGAAGTTATCTCGTGGGAGCCTAAAGCTTTCGTTTATCACAATTTCTTGGTAATTTTTATTTGCTTTTTATGGGATTAATTTTTATTTTATTTTGATTTGTGATATGATTGATCAGAACTTTACATATAATTCATGCTAGTTACATATAGTTTAGGTTTCTCTTGTTACACAAGCTAGAGAAATTAATTAGAACTTGTTGTTACTCAATTTTCAGTGTAGTTTATGCTTTAGATCTCAACACATGTGAAAGATTATTGTGTAAATTGTGATATTCGGCTTGATCATGTTGGAAGTGATTTTAGACACATATCAAAAGGTTTTTGAGGTTTGACCATTAGCCATTGTTTCTTTGAATTTTGTTAAAAAGACAAATGAAGAATGTGAGCACTTGATTAGCCTCGCGAAACCTCATCTGGTGAGGTCAAGGGTGTATGATGCGATAAACAAAGTGTCCAAAATAAGCAGGTTTTGTACTCTTTTTTGTTTTTTGTTTTATATTTCTTCGAGTTTAATTTAGAAATATTTGAGACTTCGTAAATCGTTAAATGTTGTGCAGCACAAGGACGAGCACAGGAGCTATTATCAGGAGAGGACATGACCAAATCGTGAAAGACATTGAGAAAAGGATTTCAGATTTCACCTTCATTCCTTTAGGTACTTGGTTTATGTTTTCTATTGACCAGAATTTGGGTCGGATTTTTATTACTTTTCGTATCGGTTTCTTTTGTCTTGGGGATTATCCTTGTGGAGTTTATAGAGGGTGTTTTTTAGCTTATGCAAGTGAAGCGGTCCAACATGGTTCTGATTCAAATACAATTTTGTTTTAACTATATATACATGAATTGGACAAAAATAACTATT
Organism: Draba incana; assembly: GCA_963576765.1. Taxonomy (NCBI): domain Eukaryota; kingdom Viridiplantae; phylum Streptophyta; class Magnoliopsida; order Brassicales; family Brassicaceae; genus Draba; species Draba incana. The sequence continues at coordinate 4,311,772 of OY755212.1, read as the reverse complement.
GTACACTACATAAAATAAAAAATTGAATTCTGTTTATTAATGTAATGTAAGTGCAGAATATGGAGAAGGGCTTCAAGTTATACATTATGAAGTTGGTCAGGAAGTTGGGCGTCACTTCGACGGATTCCAAAGAATGGCCACTGTCCTTATGTACCTGTATGGTTTCACAATTTTGTCTCATTAGCTAAAACATTTTTCAAACGTGTAATAAGTTAATCTTCCTTCTTTGATTGTTACTACTTATAGCTCGGATGTTGAAGAAGGAGGCGAAACAGTTTTTCATGTAGCGAAAGAAAACAATCGTATACAAAAAATCACTGTTAGACCAAAAAAGAGAGATGCTGTGCTCTTTTATAACATGAGGCCTGATGGGTCTGTTGACCCTTCGAGTAAGCATAGTGAGTGAAAGAGAGATTTTTACTTAGTTGAGATTATGAGATGTTGTAATAAACCAAATCTCTTAATGAAACTTGTTTGGTTGATTCAGGTGGTTGTCCAGTAATTAAAGGAAACAAATGGGCAGTAACTAAATGGTTTCATGCTGGCGAGTACAAGCCTACGTATACTAAGAAAATATAGATTTTGAAGAGGTAACCTCTGTAACTACACTTTCACTTTTTGGTGATGAATTATTTTGCATTGTCTAAGATTCTGTGTTGATGTTTCTGTCTTTCATTTGCAGGTTGTCTAGTGATCAAAGGAAACAAATGGGTGGTAACTAAATGGTTTCATGGTTACTTGTACAAGGTAAGCTCTTTAACTTAACATTTTAGTGATGAATTATTTGCATTGTCTTAGATTGTGTTTGATGTTTCTGCCTTTCATTTGCAGCTGGTTTCTATGATCTCAAACAACCTTCATTATTCATTTCATTGGAGTTATATCCGTTCTTTAGTTTAAGTTATTTATTTTCTGCTATGAAAACATAATTTGTTGACCAGAAAACAACAAAATTTATGTGTTTATTTCCAATGACAGAATATATTTTGATATAACAAAGGAGACCCAAAAAAGACTTGACAATGATAATGGTTCCAATTGACTAGCAAAAGATTTAGGAAAAATAAGGAGACAAAGAAAGTAAAATGTAAATACTCACTAAAAACATTTTTATTGCAACAAACCTTTAGTGATGAATCCATTAAATTATTGTCTCAGGGTTTTTTAATGTTTATGTCATCTTTTGTTGGTTATCATGATCTCACCAACATGTAGTAGACTAGTAAATGTATCATCGTCCTGATACGTCTCTCAAACACACCACCAGCAAAACCGCGTTATGGCCTTCAAATTAACTTTTGTAGCTGATGTTTAACTTGTGAACTATATTTTCATTCTTCCTCGATTATAAACAACGTATCAAAAAGGTTAAATCTTATTTATACGCATAATAAAATAAATGTGTACCTAGTAACTTTCCTTTTGGTGTGTGAGAATTCCCCAAGAAAAAATTGTTTATAGATGAAAAAACCCTATTTCCATATTTTTGTATTTTTCTTTTTGGGATATATAAAAGGATGTATAGAATTTATTCATTCAAAGTATTAATTAAAAAATAGAATAAAAAATACAAGCCCTAGATAAAAGGGGTTTCTCTGAGTTTGACGCATTACGAGTTAGTATTTGATTCACCCAGCAAGTTTAATGTCTATGTCTATGTCGACTTCACTCTCTACCAAGCTATATTTTAAGCAGAGATTAAACGAGCTTATGATATATGAAGTTTCAGATCTATTGGTGTACATCAACACATTCGATCAAATAATCGGTGATAAAGTGCTTGTGGACATGATCAAAACTAAGGGCGGAGATAATGCTATGGCCTTGTTGTGTGCTCTACCTCCTTTGTTAACCGCACTTATGTGTATCAAAGAGCCAATAAATCTTAGTGTTAGGTCTCAAGGTGACGCGTTGTATGTTAATCACAACAAGAAGAGTTGTGGAAACGAAGAAGAGCGTTGGCTCGAAGTTATATCGTGGGAGCCTAAAGCTTTTGTTTACCACAATTTCTTGGTAATTTTCTTTTTTTGCTTTTTGTGGGATAATTTTTTTTTTTTAGATTTGTTATATGATTGATCAGAACTTTACATATTTGTGCTACTTTTATATAGTTTGGATATGTCTTGTTACACAGGCTATAGAAATTAATTAGAACTTGTTGTTACTAAATTTTCCAGTGAAGTTTGTACTTAGATCAACACATGTGAAAGAATGTGTAAATGTGATCTTCGACGGTTTTAGACACAGTTCAGAAAGTTTTTTGAGATTTGATCATTAGGCTTTGTTTCTTTGAATTTTGGTAAAAGACAAATCAAGAATGTGAGCACTTGATCAGCCTCGCGAAACCTCATATGGCGAGGTCAAAGGTGCGTGATAAGATAAATGGAGGGGGCACAGAAAGCAGGTTCTGTACTCTCTTTTTTTTCCCCCACTCTTCGAGTTTAATTTGGAAAGAATTGAGATATCGATAACCGTTAAATTTGCAGCACAAGGACGAGTACAGGAGCTTTTATTAGCAGGAAACATGACAAAACTGTGGAAGAGATTGAGAAAAGGATTTCAGATTTCACCTTCATTCCTATAGGTATGTGACTTATCTTCCGACTTTGGATTTTTGGACCGAACAAGGAAAAGTGCTCTTCGTATCGGTTTCTTTGGTCTTGGGGAATATCATTGTGGAGTTGATGTAAGTGCAGAAAATGGAGAAGGGCTTCAAGTTATACGTTATGAAGCTGGGCAGAAATTTGAGCCTCACTTTGACGGATTTCAAAGAATTGCCACTGTCCTTATGTACCTGTATGGTTTTACAGTCTTTCTTTCTCATTAGCTAAAAACATTTCAGATGCGTAATAAGTTAATATCCCTTCTTTGGTTGTACTAATTTCTTTAGCTCGGATGTTGAAGAAGGCGGCGAAACGGTTTTCCCCGAGGCCAAAGAAAACAATTGTAAAAAAAAAATCTCTGTTTTTCCAAAGAAGAGAGACGCTTTGCTCTTCTGGAACTTGAGGCCTGATGGGTCTGTAGATCCTTCGAGTAAGCATGGTGAGTGAGAAAAAAGATGGTAAGAGTTACATTACCTTTCTCTAAAATCGTAAACCAAATTATGAGATGTATCATGTAAAAAACCAAATCTCTCAAAGAAACTTGTTTCATTGATTCAGGTGGTTGTCCAGTAATCAAAGGAAGAAAATGGGCGTCAACTAAATGGTTCCATACTGGCGAGTTCAAGACTACTGTATAGCTTTTGAAGAGGTAAGCTCTTTAGCTTCGGTTTATGAGATGAATCTTTTGCATTGTCTCATATTTGTTTTAATATTTCTGCCTTCATTTTGCAGGTTTCTTTTGTCACAAACAACATTAACAAAATATCATTCTTCATTTCGTTTCTATTTGTGCTACATCCGCAAAAAACAATATTTGGGGGTCTTTCTTTTGGAGCAATAAACTTTTAAAAGTTAGAAATTGTTGGTTTATTATTATTACTTCGGAAAACAAAGGAGACCTAAGACAAAGAGTTCTAAAATATTTATTTTCAAATAAAAAAAAAGACTTGACAGTGATAATGGTTCCAATTGACTAGCAAGAAGCAAAAGAGTAAGGAAAAACAAAGTTTTTAAATCCTCCTCTTTGAAAACACTTTTATTGCACCAAACCTTTTGGATATAAAAAAGTCTCTCGTAGCTTACCGGATTTATTGTTTGATAAGGTTCCTGATTACGTATTGCAATATCCCTCCGTGGTTGAAATAAGCCAATTCCACCTACCATTTCCAAATTCCTCATGTTATATCAGTCTGTTTTAAATCTCAAACATCAGGACGATGCGAAGATAGATTAATCGATATGAGCCTGATTTTCTTATTTTACCTCTGTGTCGAATCGGAGTGTACATGTGAAAGATCTGCCATTGTTTGTGACAACCGTTATATCTTGTCCTGGTTTGATCTCACTAACATTGTTTGGGAGATCAATGGTGTAAAGCTCTTGACCCGTTAAGCCTAGAGTCTCGGCATCTTCTCCTGTCTTGTAGCACAACGGTATGATTCCCATTCCCACTAGATTGCTTCGGTGAATTCTCTCAAAGCTCTTTGCAATCACTGCTTTCACTCCCTGTCGTAACATTTTAAAACCGGACAATAATGTAAAATCGTTTGTTGCATACGAAAAAATGCCAAAGCATAGAAGCTAAAAATGTACCAGAAGCATTGGACCCTTAGCAGCCCAATCACGAGAACTTCCACTTCCGTATTCAGCACCGGCCAAAATGATTGTGTCACGTCCCTCGTTTCTGTATTTCTGGTACAACACAAAAACAGAAACTGATTATGAATAAATCTATGAAACTTCTTAATGTAATGAGAGACTCTCAAAGTGTGTGGGATTTATACCATGGCAGCATCGAAGACAGAAAGCTTCTCGCCACTGGGAATGTGAACTGTTTTAGGACCAACTTCTCCTTTCAAGTGTTTGTTGACGATACGGATATTAGCGAAAGTACCTCTCGCCATAATTTCATCGTTACCACGGCGACTACCGTAAGAGTTGAAGTCTCTTCTATCCACACCTCGTTCCATCAAGTACTTAGCCGCGGGACTGTCCTTGTGGATGCTACCAGCTGGTGAGATGTGATCCGTGGTAATACTGTCTCCGAAATTGAGTAAACAGTAAGCGTCTTTCACACCGTGTGGACCGGGTGGAGACATGGTCATGCCCTTGAAATAAGGCGGCTCGTGAATGTAAGTTGATTTCGGGTCCCACTCGTAAAGTGTGCCTGATGCGACAGATAACTGATTCCACATGGAATTCCCTTTGGTGATCGCTTCATAGGTAGCTTTGAACATATCAGGAAGGACACTAGCTTGCACGACCTGAAAAAATGAAACAAGAGTATTTGACATCCCCTTTCAATGATAAAATCTCTTATTGTTTATGTATTGCTCGAGCCGTCTGTATATATATTTACCTCGGCAACTTCTTTGTTCGAAGGCCAGATGTCCCTGAAAAATATCTTTTTGCCATCTTTCCCAGTTCCAATGGGCTCTGTCTCAAAATCAATGTCAACCTACAAGAATATTCATGGGATTGATTATGTGCTTCATATAACATGAATGCTTGACTGTTGTGAAATGGTAGTAGAGTTAGCATTAACATACAGTGCCAGCCAGTGCATAGGCTACAACAAGCGGCGGGGAAGCTAGATAGTTCGCTCTTGTTAACGGATGAACACGCCCCTCAAAGTTTCTGTTTCCGGACAACACAGCAGATGCCACCAAGTCTTGTACATATATGAGAAATAGTTTAGTTTTACTTTCGAAAATTCAAGTGAATAAGCATTACATCTTTAACTACTTGAGGACTTACCATTATCAACTATTGCTGAAGCCACAGCTTCATGGATATCCCCCGAGTTTCCAATGCATGTGGTGCACCCATAGCCAACAATACTGAAGCCAAGCTGATTCAAGTACTTCTGCAAGCCACTGTAAGAATCGAAAACTCAGGACCACATAATACAGAGAATAAGAAATAGATTTGAAAACATTCAACGATGTATATGCAGTACCTCTTTGCCAAGTACTTTGTTACAACTCCAGAGCCAGGAGCAAGACTAGTTTTAATCCATGGCTTAACCTAATTATGGAGAAATTTGAAACATTTTTATTGCTTCCATCGCACAGAAAGATATTTAAACACGATCACCAAAAGCGTAGACCAGAAAGGAACAGTAGTCAAACCTCCAGTCCTAGATCGCAGGCCTTTTTGGCAACCAAGGCAGCGCCAAGCATTACACTTGGGTTTGAGGTATTTGTGCAACTGGTGATTGCGGCTATAACAACATCTCCATGTCTAAGCTGTGCTGGGGTCCCGTTGAAATTGAACTCTACAACCTTACTCTGTGCTTCTTTTTGTACAGCAAAACCCTGGAAATGTCATGGATAAGTAGAATCACTAAGCTTTGTTTTGTATCTGGGACTAACTTATAAAATCAGAAGTGTTGCAGGACACAGTTGTTTGTTGGACCCAGTTAATGACTCCAATACCTTGACATAATACCTACTAATGTTTCAAAAATCACAGTAACATTTGCTAGACGTGCCATCATTTTCCTATAGATTAAGCACTCGGAACTGCAAGCATTCACATTAAGATTTCTTCTGAACAGGAAGGAGAGTTCTAACCTTGAATCCTACTCTATTATCCAAGCAAGAATGCCAGTCTGCTTTCATTTCCTTCAAAGGAACGCGATCATGAGGCCTGTATTGTGCATAGAGAATAAATATTATAAGTATAATAAATCCTACAAAACTTATGTAGAGGCATTCTCTATTAGTACCTCTTGGGGCCCGAAACACAAGGTTCCACATCCTCGAGATTCAATTCTAGATTTGAAGAGTACACTGTCTTACTCGCCGGCTGAGATGAATAACAAGTTCCAAATAGAGCATATATTATGCTAATATGATAGATGAATATACACATAAGAAATGAAGCATTAGAAATGCCTAAGATTTTACCTCGCTGTAGTCCACAAACATCTTGTTTGCTCGTAAATATGCCTCAATCATAGCGACCTGCAATTCAGTTCACAAATCACTACCCTGAAGAAAAGTAAATGCACACCAAATTTATGTAGATTTCCCTTGCAACCCCCTTACAGTGTCATCGCTCCTGCCAGTCAACTTGAGATACTGCAAAGTGACATGGTCAACGGGGAAGAATCCCATGGTTGCACCGTACTCAGGAGACATATTAGCAATTGTTGCACGATCAGCTAAAGACAATTCTCTCATCCCTTCCCCTGTGTAGGAAAGCAGTGGATGCATACGTGAGTTAGCCTAACTCAGTCGAGTACTGGGTAAGCATAGAAATGACAACTATGAAATACGATATCAAATTTTTCATGGATGTACCATGAAATTCAACAAACTTCCCAACTACTCCATGTTTCCTCAGCATTTGAGTCACTGTTAAGACCAAATCAGTAGCTGTCATTCCATCTCTTAGTTTTCCCGTTAGCTTGAAACCCACAACACCAGGCAGGACCATGCTCATTGGCTGCATAGAAAGAGATAAATACATGCTTAAGTTTATAGTAGAAGAAAATTCAGCAAAGTGTTTAAGCTTGAACTGTCAAATAATCATCGCTAAATTATAACCAAAGTTTCGAAAGAGTTCAGACAGTTCGTTCTTATTTCTTGACACAAAGAGCATAATTTACCTGACCAAGCATGGTAGCTTCTGCTTCTATACCGCCAACTCCCCATCCAGCAACACCCAGTCCATCAATCATGGTGGTGTGAGAGTCTGTGCCAACAACACTGTCTGGGTAAAGAACTCCATTTGTGTTGAAGACAACTCTAGCAAGGTATTCTAAGTTGACCTGTCAATTGAAAATATTACTGAACTTAGTATATCTTATTATCTTGAATGAGCATCAAAAAGACTTCTAGCGTCCAAACAAATACAGTTATTCGCCGTTTACTTACTTGATGAACTATTCCAGATCCAGGAGGTACGACAAGCATGTTGTCAAAGGCATTTGATCCCCACTTAAGAAAAGCAAATCTTTCTTTGTTACGCGAAAACTCAAGCTCCATGTTTGCCTGCACTGCGTTCTCCGATCTCGCCACATCTACCTGAACGGAGTGATCAATGACAAGATCTACAGGGACCTGCAAGTATCAATGACCTGTATCAAACCTCTAAAAGGACACATGACATCAATCAATCTCAGTAAATAGCGGTGAAACTAACCAACGGATTAATCTTATTAGAATCTCCACCGAGACTATTCATCGCATCTCTCATGCAAGCAAGATCAACAACTGCAGGGACACCAGTAAAGTCCTGAAATCACACCCAAAAAAAAATGATCAATTTTACGAAATCACAAGCAATCTCTCCTCAAGATTGTTGTAAAGAGACTGTGTCTACCTGAAGAAGAACCCGAGCAGGTTTAAACGGAATCTCGACCTGTTTGGGAGCAGTATTCTCCCAATCAAGTATCTTCTCAACATCTTTACTCTTAACTTGAAACTCATCACAGTTACGTATCGCCGATTCGAGAAGTATCCTAATCGAATAAGGTAGTCTATCTGCATCATCCACCACAACAATATATCGTTCAGATCAAAAACTCAAAAGATCTCACCTATCAATCTCATTCCTCTTATACCCAAACCATTACGAGAAATCATAACAAACATCATTTTTCGTGAATCTAGATCATCATCATCGATTAGACGAAGCTAACTCACCGATTCTCGGATCGTTGAGAGCTGGTAAGCTGTAGTAGTTTCCGAATTCGCCACCATCAGGCTTCTCTAACGCCTTGAAAATGCTTCGGAAAGGATTCTCGGAAGCTGAAAACGCATCAGAAACAGAGATCGATACACAAAATCAATACAAACACCCGATTTCAAAATCAGCATCAACGAGGATAAGAACTTGTGAGAATTCATGAATCATTTTGGATCGTAATCAAACGAAATGGAGAAAGAAGATGATGAATCGGTACCCATGGATGATGATGCAGGTCGAGTATGGAGAGAAGCGAAGCAGAGATCTGTATCGCGAGAGAGAGATAGTGGTGGAGTTGGTGAAGTTATGAGTCGGAGCCGAGAAAATATTTTTATTAAGTACAAAAAAAAAAAGAATCTGGCAGATCCGTGGGGAGTGTGGCCCCTTCTCGTCAAAAGTGATGGCTGTTTAAATTTTTTTTTGTTTCTTTTTAATAAACTAGAAAATGATCGCGCCGATTTGTTACTATAATATATTTTAGTAATTTTGTTTTACAGGGGTTTTAAACGATATTTTACTATTTTTTTAATTATTTTTATTTTTTATGTGCTTTCTCTTTATTGTCATATATTAAAAATTCATAGTACAAAGATAGGTTGGTTGGATTCAAAAAATATTTTTTTATTTTTTTTGTTATGACCCATGTCATATCTACCACTATGATATTTAGCTAACACACAACATAAACATTACTATTTTATTTATTCGTTCAGCAGTTAGTATAAATTATTTTTTTGAGACTATTAGATTAATTACAATATTTTACATTAAGTCAAATTTTCTTTCATGTTCGTATAAGATTTCTCACATTTATTATTGTTCTATCTATTAGCCATTTAAAATATTTTTCAAAACATTTAAATGATAGTGGCATGATTGAAAAAAAAAATTAGTATTTTAAAAATTGTCCCGATATTATTGTCTAAATCTACCATAGTTTCATTGATCATATATAAATAATTGAGATTTTAGGATATTTTTTTTAAACGTTTGTTATTCTAATTTGATATCAAATAGTCAAGTTAATTTCCAAGTTAAATGTCTGGTTGATGTAAGTTTATGTTTTATTGTGGTATAATCTTTTAATTAAAAATAAAAATTTCATATTTCATGAAATATTTAGTCAATTTTATTTTCCAAGTTAAATGCGTGGATGAAAACAATAAATGTTAGTTGGATTTTTAGTGTAAGTTTATGTTTTATTGCCCTAAAACCCTTTTAATAAGAAAGAAACCTTTCATATTTTGTGGAATATATAGCTCTTAAAAATAATATAGAAAAGTTTTGTTTCATTGTAATTTTTAGAAATATGTTTGTCATATCATCTAAAAGATTCATAAACACATTCTAATTTTTATATGTGTGGCAAGAAAACAAATATAAATATTTTTTGTAAGAAAAAAATCATATTATTAATCATAATTTAATTATGTATAGTCTTGATTTATAAATTTTCATTTTAATTCTTTTTTGTTGGTTTTCACGTTTTTAACTTAATTTAATAATTTATTAGTTACAAAAATAATAAATATGATTTAATATGTATTTAATGGACTTTCTTTTAAATGGTTTTAAAAATAGTTTGTTTATGTGGACATTCTAGATGGAGAGAGAACTCCCTAATTATATTTAAGATTTTCCTATTTTTAGTGAATTTCTTTTTCATTTTGTTTTGTATCAAGTGATTTTTTGTTTATAAAACATCAAATAAATCTATTTTATCCTCGATTTTATTTTCAGAAACTCGTACTTATACGACTGGTTCATACGTTTCAAGAAGGAAAAAAAAAGTCTCCTTTTTCTTTTTCTTTTTTTTTTGTCAAGAAAAAGTGTCTCCTTTATTTATTTATTTTTTGTTAAAATTGTTGTCCATATAATGATTCAAGTAAAATTAAAAACATTAGAATGATACAGAAAAAAAAATTGGGTAATTTATGCTTAAAATATATTAGATATAATAGATGATAAATATCGTAAAATTCAAGAAAAATATGTTTGAATAGTATCTAACCCAAAGTTTTTCGACTTCAATAAATCATTAATTAAAAATAAAAAATCTGGAAAAAAATATTAGTCAATCATCATCACTTTGTTCACCATCACCTGGTAACAAAATAAATAAAAATCATCAGCACATGCAACCAAAAAAGGCTTTGAAATTAGATATTCATTTTGATTTTTAAATATGGATCGTTGCGTTCGAATTTTGTGGTGTTGTAAATTTGGGCCCACCCCATCTTTGTAATACAGCGGTTTGGTCTAGCCCATCTTACTTGGTTAACCACTACACAATCCAGTGAGAGCAGAGCTGGTTATTCGTAGTTTGGATCTATCACATCAAGAGAGAACTATTTACATCGTGTTGGACTGTTTGTTGATAAATATGGAAAGAAAAATAAACTTCATATTCAAATAGAGCAAAATAAATCAGGGTTAATTTGCTTTCTAACAAAAAAAGAAAAAAAAATTAACTAGTAAGGTAACCAATATTAGTATATGTAACATTAGTATGTCCATTAAATTTAGGTTATCAATGGTTAGAATTTTAATTATAGATTTTTTTGTTTATTCAACTTAATTCCCAATAGCCCATAACATTCTAATTTTTTATTGACCGAATAAGATATAGAAATGTTATGAGATTTTAGTCATACATCAAAATTATATGAAAAATTAAGGTGAAAACCTATAAAAGTTAACACTAGTCCAAATATATAATTATATTAAATATTTGTTTAATATATTTGACATTATGTTTAAATTCCAACAAATACACATGTTCAATAACAAGTTAAACTAGCCATAGCTTTGCATTTAGAGTCGTATTGACATGTGAGAGTTTTTGATAAACTATTATATGAACAAAACCTTATAAGTAGTTTTATGGAGTTTTGATTTGATGATGATTGCATACAAATAATTTAAAGGGTCATTTTCAAAAATACCACTATTTAAAAAAAAAATTCAGAAATACCATTTTTTGTTCAAGTTTCAAAAATACCACAAAATTAAATTAACATTTAAAATTAAATCATGAAACCCAAACTTAAATTCTACCCCCTAAAATTATACTCTAATTTGTGAATAGTTAACCTAAATCCAAAAATTTTAATTACAAATTTATTGAAAACCATTTTTTTTTATTTGTGATATTTTAAAACTATTGAATTTTTGAACTTAAAAAAAAAATGACGGTATTCTAAGGAATTTCTCTAATTTAAAAAACGAGTAGATGCTAGTGGTATTCTAGTTAAATTGTTAATCACGTCAATACAATGACGCACCGGTAAAACGTGACGTGTGTCATTTTGTTTATAACCTACCAATCATATACTATCTATCTCTTCTTTTGCCTTTTATTTTTTCATTTTTCTTCCTAGCTTATAGATAGAAATATCTGCTAGTACTTTCACTTGTCAAACGGTTTGCCAAAAAGGAACGATATGTATCTTTGTATAAAAGGCTAAAAAAAGCCATAAGACATTACCAAAAGACAACAAATACATTAGTCCTGTCATCACGAACAACCTGGCCTGCGAACAACACCGGCTCAATAGTACTTGCATTTATTATGTGTATCATGTTCATTGTTCAACAATATCTTTAAAATAGATCCTATTTCTATGCGTTTAGCATTTCGTTGTTAGTTTTATACTTTTATTTATATAAACCTTTGTAAAACTTGTACATGAGAAGTTCATACACATACATAGAAAAACTACGTACTCTCAGTATTAATTAAAGAAATAACGCACGACTTGTACATGGCACGCAACTGTCTATGTATCATACATATGCTTAGAACATGCACATTGATGGTGAGACCCTCATAAAACATATTTTAGTATTAGTTTTAATATTAGTTTATTGTTTGAAATTCAATAAGAGTATGTTAATAAATAGGTCTTTAATGGTAAGATCGGTGTCGATCTCATAATTTTTATTTTTTTTAATGTTTGTAAAATGGAAAATAATCAAAATAGTACATATATAAAAAATAGAAGATTATAAAAATGGTAATATTGCAATCCGTGAAAATGTAAAATGCAAGAATACATATAAAAGCATAATGAAAAAGACAATTAAGTCGGCTCTAGTCTTCACTTCTGTCATATTTTTGTCAAATATATTTTTCACATTTGAAAAGATTTGACATTTGATAAAAATACTCAAATCTCCAAAAAAAATGTTTAAAAAGTAATATTTGGGCCATTAACATTGCACCACGTAGCCCGTAGCCCGTAGAGACTGATTCAGAAGTATCTCCTCTGAAAAACTGTCTCAGCCAAAAGCTCACCATTTCATTTTCTTTCTTTATTTTTCTTTTCTTTTTACTACGTGAGACTCTACATCGCAAGTGCTCTTTAGATTTCAATTTCATCACTGCAATGCTCATGGGACCAGCCTCTGAACCATTGGCCCATGATGTAACTATTAAATATGGTGGCAATAAAATAAAATAATATTGTGGTAGATATGTTTTCCGTCAACTAAGGTAGATATTTATAGGAAATCTTTAAAATATCTACTTGCTCAACTTGGTTGGAGTATTAGTTAGTATTTGCATGTTGCCGTTACAAAGCCTATCTCACTTTGATTTGTGAGATAGATCTGTACAAGTGCAAAAACCCAATTAAAAGAATATGCAAATTGTATTGAAATAACGATAACATAAATTAATTGCAGTAACTGTATTTAAAAACGTAATTTAAATAAGCATAAATCACAGAAGTGAATTAAAACTCGAGCACCCGAGTAATAGACTCAAACGAACTTGATCTACGAACCTAATAATTTAAAAGACTAACTTTCTAAAGCTATGAAAACAAGACGGAGAGAAGATTTTAGAACTGTGAGTTTTCTGTGTTTGAGAGGTCAGGACTCAGGAATTATGAGAGACCATACCTTTTATTTATAGTCTCAGGTTGAATATTCTTGAGTATTCCACAAATTTCGAATCATGAAAAGATTTGGAATAATTCCCAAGTCTTACTGAGTCAGCTACGAAGAAAGGAAAATTTCCCAATACGGAAAATGAAAATTTCCGAAAAATTCATTAAACAAAATTTGACAAATCAATGGTCCAAAAATTACTCGGACGAGGCGAGAATTCCGCCAAATGCCCGACTCAGCTCGGTGTTGGTGGTGGTGGTGCGCGCATGGTATCTTTGTGTCTCTCCATGTGTGTGTGTTATGTTTTGAACGTAGGTATATGTTAACCCTTTTATATACCACATAAAAATGTCTCATCTTAGATATATGAAACTTTTTCCACGCACACTTCAATTCACACCATTTTTAGCTTTTTTTTTTATAGTCCAAACCAATTTCTCATTCAAACTTTAACTCAATTTTCATAAACCAAATGTCCAAATCAATCGTCCATTTGTTTAACCAAAATTAGTTCCAACGAAATTTAGTTCCAACAAGATTTGATTCGCTATAAGAGGTTTCATATATCGGTCTTGACTATGGACTTGGTGTTGATTAGGATTTAGGGTGATTAGTCTTGATTTTGGTTTCATTTTCGTCTAATTTTGTCCTCGGCTTTTGTATCTTCTGTTTGGTTACCCGTATTCTATAATTACCACAAATAACAAAATAAAAATAAATGTGTTTAGCTTGGTTGGACATTGCATCTCAAACCAAAACACTAGCTAAAACAACCTTTTTTTTTACTTGCATCGCATTTATTACTAATTTTTTAGTATATGAACAGTTGTTACGACTTACGAGTTGTCGGAAAGTATAAATATGACCTATACCGGAGTGCTCAAGATTGTTGTATGACCATTTTGAGTATGTCCAAGAGTAAATCTTATTATATTGGTATGTTTGTGTAATCAAAATTATGCCACATTGTATGTATGCATCAATAATCATTTTTCGGTTCTGTTATTTATTTGTTTATTAAGCTTGTTATTTAGGATTTTAAAAGTATGGCATATGGGGAAAAAATTATTTGAATTTCTGAGTTAGCAAGGTGATCTTGAATTTTCGAAAGTCTTGCAAAAATATATATCTAAACGCATTTGGACCAGACAAAATTTTCAGATGAATGAAATATTGAAAATGATACTCATCATTTGCATGCAAATGTAAACAAAACAAGAGTTTTTCAATCATTTATTTCATATTACTATCATAGGTTAATGTCACAAGACAATACATTTTTCTTATGAACAATTCTTGGGTGAACCATCTCATTCACCCCCTTTTAATTAACCAATCAAATTTTAGTTATGGGCCCACCAATCTTAATAAATTATTTTTATAAAAATTAAAATTGAAATTGAAATAAATGTGGGATCTTTAATAAAAACGAATTTAACTTAAATAAATAATAATTATCTAATTAAATATAGATTTTAAACCCCAAATCCAAATCCTAAACCCCAAAACTATACTCTAATTTGAGAATAGTTAACCCAAACTCAAACCCTAAACCCCAAAACTATATTCTAATTTGGGAATAGTTCATCCAAAATAAATCTTAAACCCCAAACTCAAACCCTAAACCATAAAACTATACCCTAATTTGGAAATAGTTAACTCAAACTCAAACCCTAAACCTCAAAACTATACCCTAATTTGGAATAGTTAACCCAAAATAAATCATAACTCCAACTCAAATCAAAACCCTAAACCCCAAAGCTAAACCCTAATTTGGGAATAGTTGACCCAAAATAAATACTAAATCACAAACTCAAACCCTAAATCCTAAAACTATACCCTAATTTGGGAATAGTTAACCCAAACCCAAAAGATTTAACTACAAAGTAATTTTCAATGGATTTGTATTTAAAATTTTTTAGGTTTGGGTTAACTATTCCCAAATTAGGATATAGTTTTGGGGTTTAGGGTTTATAATTTATTTTGGGTTAATTATTCTTAAATTAGGGTATAGTTTGGGGTTTAGGGTTTGAGTTTGGGTTGAAGATTTATTTTGGATTAACTATTCTCAAATTAGGATATAGCTTTAGGGTTTAGAGTTTGAGTTTGAGTTTGGAGTTTAGAATTTATTTTAATTTTTTCAAACAAATTAATTTTATTTTTTTAGTTAAATTATATTAGTTATTTTTTTAGTCAAATTATGTGGCTCCCACATCTTTGTTTTGACTGGTTAGTAAAGAGAGGGTGAATGAGAATGTTCACCAGGGGGTGAACCAAGAATTGTTCTTACAATAAAAAATGCTACCAGTCTACCACCTTTCTTGTAACATCATATTTTTTACCAAATCACTAAATAATTACATACAAAACAAAACAGTACGAAGTGTAACAGTGTGTATTAAGATCACCAATCAGTGCCACTATGTACATGTATATAGAATCTATGCTCATATACCTAAACTAGCTTCTCGCACGTACAATAACAAGTCTTACCGGACCGTACCCATTTTTGTTTGGTATGACTCATACCAGTGAACTTCCCATAAAAGGAAAAACGAAATCAACTAAGATTTTGAAATTTCCTCATATAGTTCAAAATATGTAGAAAAATCATTTCTATTTTGTATCTAATGGTTCCTCTCCAACTCTACATTGCTTGTATTACCGGTAAAGACCCTAACATATTTTGGTAATATTCAGACAATCAAAATATCTTCGGGACAATTTTATATATATATTACACTGACCGAAAATAAACATACAACTCTCTGAGAGAATAGTAGAATTAATGATATATCAACAACTTCGACCCAATATTAATTGAGCTGTACGCATAACATAGTAATTTTTTTTTTTTTTTTTGTAAAATGTTAAATTTTATACCATTTTTAGTTGTGACAGAAGTTACAGGAAAGTAGAAATACTGAAATCTACTATACATTGACAACGATACAACACGAAAAAGAAACGGACAAAGTTAACTAAGCTAGATACACGCAAACGCAAACCGAGTAGATCTTTGACGAAGAAACACCAATTCCGAACACCAAAGCTCGAACATTTGTGCTTGTAATTCCATGGAACTCGAGTCCTCATTGTAGTTGCCACGAGCAATTCCATACAAGGTCAGTCCTCAAAACCTCGCAAATTCAAAATCGCCTACAGCTTCTCCGAGGACAAACACAAAAACGGGACCGATTCATCAGACTACTTCACAACCGGCGGCACGGGAGCACCTTCGGGCAGCCAGAAAAGCCGCCTCTGACCACCATTCCTGAGCTTGCCAAAGCTACAAGAACCATCTCCCACGGACTGTGCATAGTTGTCGAACCAGAACCGCCGCCTCTATTTGACATCGAATCACCAACGCAGCTTATAAAGTGGTTGTCCCCTAATGAACAATGAACCATTTCGGAAACAACAAAAAACGCAACGATTATGAGACAAGGCCCAAGACTGATCCTAATAGATCCGCCACCGAAGCATCTCGAGCTCACTTCTAGCAGATCCGCAACAATCTATGATATGCTCAAATTTGCCCTGAGCTACTCTCTCAAATTAAGAGATTTTTGTAGCACTTAGGGTATCGAATCCACAGGGAATCAGGGAACACAATAGATTAATAGTTTTCAGATTATGCTAAGCAGAATAAAGTAAGTAAAAGCGATTGCAGAAATAGTAAACAGGATGATTGTAAAGCTTTAAATTCAATGGAAGACAAACGCTAGGCATTAGGGAATTCGCAGGAATGATTACAAATTGTAGAATAAAGTTACTATGGGATTGATGAAGTGCAATTCTAGAACTCGAAACACTGTTGTAAAGTAAATCAACTATCGTTGCAAATACTATCTATGTTTAAACCCTAGACAACCAACGGTCGTTGCGAAATCAGATTGATCTAAACAAGCAATAAAATCAGGTTCTATTGTTCACAGAGATTTAAAGTCAATTGTCGTTGCGAATCGAATCTCTGTCAATTCAGGCAATTCAATAATGATGTCTCATCTATTAAACAACCTAGGATATCTAATTCAGGCCTAAATCAGAATTCAAAGCAATCAAGATGAAGAATAATAAATATGATGCAAAATCCCATAGTAAATAAACTCTAACAATTCTTATTCATCCTTTGAAAAACCCTAAAACCTACAAGGGAATTACTCAAACATAGACATGAATAATAAAACCTTTGTATAAAATATCTCTAAGTAAAATAAAGCATAAACCTAAACAATGGCTTTAAAAGTACTATATATAAGGTACAAACACGTCTGGGCCCAATTGCAAACATCTGAGCTTTTCTGGCGCGAGAGCGGAAATTTTCCAAAAAGTACTATTTTGTCACCATTTGGTCGCGTCGAGCGACGCAGAATGTTGTGTCGCTCGACACAGACATCATATTTTCACTCCGAACTTGTGACTTTGACTGCTCATTCCGTTATGCTTCATAATGCTCCAGTAAACACCAATTGAGTCCAAAGCATCCTTGTACCTAATATTAAACACCAAACACTTGAAAACACCAAAAGACTCTATAAAACGGACATATATCATGGTATAAACACCGATAAAAACCATGATATATCAATCTACCATCAAGATACCATCAGAAAGAGGGCCAAGCACACCATCGCATGCAGCCTTAACAACATGAGATGTAGAGAAATTGTCGGAGAAAAAAAATAGATCCAGGCCACCACACCACAAATCTGGACTAACCGTGACAAGTCAAAGACGAGATAGTGAAAGCGAGCTCGACGTCGTCCTTGAACGTCCATCATCGTCTTCACAAACCTCTGAATCCACAACGAAACAGTCCTCCTACCGGCCAAAAACTCAACAAATCTCATCACTGAAAGGAAACAAAGCGTTAAAAGAAAGGGGCGAGCCCCTCACGACACCGGCGAGGAGCACCGATCACCGGAAGGGCAAAACAAAATTCAGATCTGAAACTTTTGTTGTGGATAATAGATAATTTAATTTAAGTTTCGCATAACATCTTATATATTATTTGAGGAATATTTTGGGAGCACTTTGCTTAGGTGTCATCACCACAATTTTTCTCCTCTTCATTTTTATTTATTTATTTCATTCTCTTATACTCATTACCAAACACATTTAATTCCCAATATACTTCTTTTGATTACTATAACTCTAATTGTCAAACACATTTGAATCTTCCTAAACTTGCCAAAATTAAAATATTTTGAAATTTTCAACTTGCAAAAATTAAAACATTTCGAAATTATAGATTTAAATCATAGAATTAAATGTGAACAAAAATTTAACATATATACCAAAAAAATTGATGTAAAATAAAATAAAACTTTTTATTATCTTTTGAAAGTATATGAGCATGTAAAAATATGTTTATACATGTGTTGTTTTGTTTGACAAATAGATGTTTTTAATTTTTCATAAATGCATCTTCGTACAAGTAAAAATATAATTATTAATGAAATTTGTTGGTTTAATTATTTCACGGGTAGAACACATTTGTATGCAAAATAATTGCAAAATTAAAATATATAAATTAGGTCTTAGGTTTTGTATAATTATTTTTCATAATCTTTTTTTACCTAAAACTATTGATTTTATTCGCGCGTATAACGCGGATAATTTTCTAGTAGTAATTATTCGGCTAACATAGTAATTCAGTTGTTATTGGGCTTTTCGCATGTTAATCGACAATGAATTACTATAACTTACGAGTAATTGTTGTCTTAATCTGTGAATAAATGATTCTCAGAATCATGTGATAATATTATATGTCAGATTATTAGGACCTTTTGGGCAAAAAGAAATGACACATTTTACCATGTCAATAAACTTGTAAACTTGTATTTAGTTTAATTAACTATATATTAATCAGCATTAACTACATTGAAAATAAATCCTTTAATACTATAAAACTCCACCAAAACACCTTAAGATCATATATTAATGTTTAAATAACATAGTATTAGTTATCATTTTAATACAAATAATTTCAACGTCTCGTTTGAATACACCCATAGACCTTGCTATTTAAAAATAAATAATTATGCTTCGTTTCAACAAACAATATTAAAAGAATTTTTTTTTTAAACTATGGGTGTATTATTTAAAAAAAAAGTGGTATTATTTTCAGTATTTAATTAGAAATAATTCCGGTGAGCTTGCGCGCTTATCTCTCTCTCACCTCTCTCTTTCTCAACATCATGATCAGAGCAAACCCTAGATTTTACTTCACCTACTTGAGGTAAAATCTCAAGCTAACGACGACCCAAGCTTTAATTGCTAGTAGGACACACATCGGATCTTCTCTCTTAAGCGCTAAGCAAAAAAAAAACCCATCTCTTTCTCTGTCTCTCTCTTTCTTCTATCTTCTTCCTCATCTCGCTCTCTCTCTCTCTCTCGAAGAAGCTTCACTGAGCTCTGTTTGCTTAATCTGAAAGAAAAAAATGGCAACTTTTAGATTCGAATCTGGGTTTTGCCCTCTTTCGCCATGTCCTTCTCTGGGGAATTTCGTCGAACGGATTAAAGACGCATGTCGTTTCCTCGTTTCTGCTGTTCTTGGCACAATTCTCTCCGCAATCTTGACTTTCTTCTTCGCATTAGGTCCGATTCTTGCTTATGTATTCCCAAATTTAGTCTTTTGTGTAATGCAAAATCCGAAATTTGACGAAGAAGATTATCTACACTTGTTTTGAATTTGATTTGGTCATTTTAAAGTCTGCAACTTTTGAGGTTTATGTAAAGCTGTTTCCTTTGATCTTCTTTCAGTTGGTACATTGCTTGGGGCACTTACTGGAGCTTTGATTGGACAAGAAACCGAAAGTGGGTTTATCCGAGGAGCAGCAGTTGGAGCCATTTCAGGAGCTGTTTTCTCCATTGAAGTCTTTGAATCATCTCTTGTTCTTTGGAAATCTAATGGTTCACGTTTTGGATGTCTACTCTACTTGGTAAAACTGAGATCTTTTAGCCTTTTGCTCTGTTTTCGATATTCGGGTTTTGATTCGATAATTTTTGGTGTAGATTGATGTCATTGCTAGTCTTATAAGTGGTAGACTTGTAAGGGAACGGATAGGTCCAGCTATGTTAAGCGCGGTTCAAAGTCAGGTAGGTACATTGATTGGTTATATATCCGCAATGAGATTTTCTCGGTTTTCTTGATCCTTATTCGTCTATAGATGGGAGCGGTGGATACAACATTCGATGAGCTTTCGAGTATCTTTGATACCGGTGGCTCGAAAGGATTAACAGGAGATTTGGTAGATAAAATACCAAAAATCAAAATCACTGGCAAAAACAACATTGATGCTTCTGGCAACAAAGACTCATGTTCTGTTTGTCTTCAGGTTTGTTGCGAAAACTGTAAATCCGCGATTCGGAAACACGGAATTGGTTTTAAATTTCTTGGATTTGTGTGAATTTTTTGTTTGCAGGATTTTCAACTTGGTGAAACTGTAAGAAGCTTACCACATTGTCATCACATGTTTCACTTGCCTTGTATAGACAATTGGCTCTTTAGGCATGGTTCTTGTCCAATGTGTAGACGCGATCTGTAACAGTAATTTCTTTTCTTACTATTTGCACAGTCTCTGAGTTTCTTTTTCTTCTATGGTTGTAATCTTGTGGTTAGTTCTCTAATATGTAAAAGGAATGAAAAAAAAAAATTGTTGATCTTGAAAGTTGAAATCTGAACCAAATCCATTAAAAATCGGACTTAAATGTTGTGTTGGTCTCACCAAACTTTGAAGTGATTGAATTTCGTATTATTCTTCTAGTTATGACGTGAAGGAAAGGAAATGAATTCTATGTGTTGAAATATGTGGCTAGTAGGACCATCAGGAGATATTATCATGCCAAATCAGATCATATTTCTTGATTTGGTTTGTTGATTAAGCAAGCTTTATTACTCACCAACACGTAATTAAACTACAATGTCTTGGTTAAAGCAATTATCACGAGATATTTGTTTGGTTTGGTATTGTCAAATTTGCAGTTGGATGGATCATGGATCAGTATGTATCTTTCTCGATCTCATGATGCTTTTTTCCCAAGAATTTTGTTCGTACTGAGATATACCATTAGAGAGACGTAAATATCAGTGACAATAAAAGTATACTACTAGTATTCAAAGATATTTTTAGTTGAAAATAAGGGAACAAGTTGTTACAAGAGAATGGACTTTGTTAGAGATAAGTTTTTCATTAATTACAAATGGTATTATACGTACGAGGATGTTCTTTAGTTTCGTATTTTTCAGTTTTAATAATAATTCTCCTATTAAGCTATGTTTCTTTTTTTTTGTTGAAACTTTGATTGCATTATATCTTATTATTATATAAAGGAGAGTTCACAAAATTGTAACTTACGAGATCGCGACACGTGTATAAGTAACACAAGTCAATTATTTAAATATGTAAGTATTTCAATATTAAAATTGTTAATTACTCAAAAAGTAATAAATTAAAATGGAAAAAACACAATCATAAAGCAATTTTACAAATTGCACAAAACTTCTATACAAATAGTCATATTTAGTTACAGAAAACAAAATTTAGACAAATAAAAACAACAAACTATATAATTAAAAATAGAAACAACTATGTTTATATCGTTATATATAAGAAAAAATTTAACATATGTATATCTATGGAGAATACAAAATAATTGACATGAATTAATTAGATCAACGAGAAAGCAAAGATAAAGAAAAATTGGTTAATGATATTTTTTTACATGCTTAAAATTTACAACATAAAAAAAAAGAAGGATCATTAAAATATGTAAGCATGAGTTAGTTATTATATCAAATAGTTTAATGATTGAAACCAGATTTACATATATCAAACGTATATATTTAGTTTTAAAACATAACTATTTACACTAACTCAAATAATCCTCGCGATCGGTATTATTCTAGTATTTAAATATTTTTGGGTTTTTTGGTTTTACAAAACGAAATAAAATGGGTCTCACCAACTATAGAAGACCACACTAGCCTTCTAGGATTTTAATTGTTTACCAGAACTAAAAAGATTATAATATCTTGCTCAATCACTAGTACATCAAAAGTATAAAACAATCCATCTATATATTTTAAAACAAAAATTTATAAGTTTTCATATAACTAAACCCATAGTTTTTTCGACAAAACCATACCTTAGTTACAAAGGTACTTGTTGTATCTGAATTTTTTAGTTTTGGTAACCATATCTGAAACTTTATATTCTTAATTTATAAAACTTCAAATATGAACCACGGCTTTTTTAATCACGAGAAGAAGATTAACATCTCTCGTGACACTATACTCACTACAAAATTCTAGATTCATTCTAGTGAAAAGTGTTTTTTAATTCGTTATCCAAAAGTTTCTTTTTCTAAGAATTTAACGAGACTTGAGATTAAATATAAATTCCACGAGCTTTGATTAAATAATTTTTTCTTGGTCAATAATATTTCTCATAACGCAAGAACAAATATTAGTTGTCTTCACGTGATCTTCCGACAAATTTCTAGTTGGGAGATCGAAACTATAAATATAAATTCTAGTTAGCCCAATGACCCATTAAGGGCCCATCTAAAGTCCAGCCGTTAAAATCAAACCGGTTTAAACCCGGTTAGATTTGTTTCACATTTACCGGTTTATCTTCACTGCCTAAACCCTGAGCTCTTGATAGTAAGAAGCTTTCGTCACAAATTGTGTCGAAATTGTTATAAAATATGGAGTCACAAAAAGTGTTACGACTTATGACTTAATTTAGTAACTAAATCATACCATTTTGTGACAAAATTAACGTCTCTTATATTTACAATATTTTTGGTGACTAAATCGTCACAATTAGTAACTATTTTTGAGACTTTTGCTCTTAGTCACAAAAATGTGACATAATTGTGACTATTTTGCCACATAAATAAAATGATACATTAAACTAAAAACCTTTTGTAAAATAAAAGAATAGTGATAAGTTTGGACGAGAGCGAGCGAGTAAAGAGGAGAGCGAGTGAGTGTCCAAATTAGATTTAGAAGGGTGATAAAATTGGTTGTACCTTTTAAATATCATTCTCTATATAGATCCTATATATAAGACTAAATAATTACATCAATGATTATATAAAATTATTTTTATTTTCACAAGTAAAAATAAATAAATCAAGCTAAAATCTCAAGATCCTTATCCTATCCGTGTCACAACATATGGAAATTTTAATAGCAACTAAAATAAGCAAATAATTTTTATATAAGCATCGTTTCATACCTTGTTTAATGTAAAAAGATGAGAACTTAGCAAGAGGAAAACAAATTTCTCAAAAAAAAATTTGATGACCGAGAAGCTTCAGTTGTCATGTAGAATAGATTTAGGTGATTATTCTACTTTTCCAAATTTACAAAATCATATATCTACATCCACTATCTTAGTTTAAAAAGAGAAAAATATTAGTAAATCAAGATATCCTCTTTCGACTAAGATATTCTGTTATTATTTGATGACCTTTTATTCGGATTAATAGATATTGTATATAACCGACTAACCGAGTATCATTTAAAATTAAAAAATATCCTTGTCAAGATTCTAATTAAGATTTATTGTCTCAACACGTTTCCATTAATTTAATAATTTTAATAATATAGAAACAAAAGACACGGTTGAGAAACAAAAGAAAGCTAAGAAGACGCAGAAAAGAAACCGATCCCATCTCCAAATTTTTAATCGAGCCAAAAAAAATTTCGAAGGAACCTCAAAATTTCCACAACACCTAAAAAATCTCAAACTATATAATCATGCCTCTTCTTCTCTTAAAACCGTTTTATCTCCACTACTTTTTTACTAAAGCAATTGGTTTCAAAGTTCTCCTTCAACAGGTATTTGTACAAAATTCTAGATCTTAATAAGCTAATTCTGAGTTAAATTACTAAACCGTTAATTGAGTTTATTGTGAATTCGTTAACTGTAGGATAAAGGAAACCTAATTTTATATATCTCTCTCTCTCTCTGCCGTTTGTTCAAATGTAGATTAAAGGAAGTTTTTTTTGTCCAAGTATTCAATTAAAACGAAATTGGCATATTGAGAATGGAAATTAGCGTATTCAATAATAATTTGCATATTGGGAATGAAATTGGCATGTTGATTGAGGATTTGCATGTTGAGAATGTAATTGGCATATTGAGAATTGAGTGAAGTTAGATTAACCGTAGTTTTTTTTTGGTCTCATGTTGGGATATTGAGTAATTTATTCAAGGTTATATTATAAATTTTTCTGTTTGGAGCCGTTACGTAACAAGTTTTATGTGTTTGTAGTGTACATATGGAAGATCCATATGTTGATCGTACAAACTTACCGATGTTGCATCCTTCTCGGATAAACGGTGCTAAATGGTATGTAACCTTTTTCCTAAATACCACTGATTTTTACACAGATTTATACCTCATTAAGTGATTTCATTCATTAAAACAAGTTTAAACACCATCCAGAAGTATCAACGGCTGTCCGAAAGGTCATTCAAAGTTATTTCAAAGGACCATGGTACTCTTGGAAAAAAGTGTCACCTTACTACAGGGAAACATGGTTTACTCTCTTTAAGGTATTCTTTATCTTATATTTCATCTCAATATTTACATAATTATTTCTTGTAGTATTCACTATGCTTGTAATGCTCTGTTTCTTCAGCAAAAATTTAACTGGCATGTTTCAATCAATCATCGAGTTGAAAGAGAGTTTTACAAACTTGTTGCTTACCGTCTCAAAGGAATGATAAGCTTTGCAAGGAATGCAAAACAAAAACCAGATTGGATTTTGACTGAGTATTGACAGCCTATGCAAGCGTATTGGGCAACACCAAAAGCTAAAGAAACTAGTGATAAGGCTCATGCTTCTCGAATGTTCGATCGCAATGGTTTAGGTCCTCATTCCCATGGAGCTGGTTCATGTTCTTACGTCAAACATCAAGATATTTTGGTAATCTCTATTGTTTTTATTTCATTAGTATTATATGATTTTTTATGTGCGTTTTATTGTTTCTCTTTATCAATTGTTTGTTTTCCAGAGAGCAAATAATGAAGACTACTCCTTCATTGCTGTGATGAAGAAGACACATCAAAAGGCTGATGGAACATATGTTGATCAACGAGCACGCGTGGTTGCGGAAACTTATGAGAAACATGTACAAGAACGCTTGGCGGAGCTTGAATCTACTGGAGAAGAGAATGTGACAATTGAAAGTATTGATCACCATGAGAGGAATCAAATTTATATCAAGGTAAAACATTATACTGAATAGATTAAGTAGAAACATAATGTTATATGGTGGACTTAGTAAAAACGTATTGCTTTATATAGTAGAAACGTATAATGGTACTTATGTGTTGCATGTTAAGAATTAAAAC
Source organism: Draba incana (assembly GCA_963576765.1). Taxonomy (NCBI): domain Eukaryota; kingdom Viridiplantae; phylum Streptophyta; class Magnoliopsida; order Brassicales; family Brassicaceae; genus Draba; species Draba incana. The sequence continues at coordinate 4,286,201 of OY755212.1, read as the reverse complement.
GTATAATGGTAATTATTAGAAACGTATATTTAGTAGGAACGTATTGCTACATTCTGACTTGTCTTTAAAATGTGGATTAAGTTTCTTTTATATACTGGTAACTCTCTTATTGTATATGCATATATTGTTAGAGAATCAAATCATCATCGTCAATATCCAATCATGATTCTCCTACAGAGCTATGATTGTGTGGTCAACGATATGATCAACATTATCATAAATGTATATATATATTTCATTACTCTGTTTTAGGTACATTTCCTTATTAGCTTAGATGAGAAGACTCTCAATTCTTGTATAAATTAGTGTTTGTAGGAACGTTGAATAAGATACCAAAATATTGAATGCAATTATAGAAACTGAATAACTAAAACAGAGCTAATAGTTTTTCAAATATGCAAAGTAAGAAAAATGGCTAAACTGTCAAGTGACAACCATGTCCGACTAATCATATGCAACATTTATTGTTTTTTTTGCAGGCTGTTGGATCATCTAAACAAGGTCATGTCTTTGGTCTTGGAGCAATGGAAAGTGAGGTTGTACCATCTTTTGATGCTTCTTCAAGTGCACATCAACCTTCTTAAGGAGAAGAGATGATCACGCAGCGGCTCGACGAGGTCGAAAGTGAACTAAAACAAAGCCGTGAACACAATAAGAAAATGCAGAAGAGACTTGATTCCATGGAGAAGATTCTTGAGTCTTTTACAAGTCAGAATGCTTAGTGAAGTTTACCGCCAAAACCGTCATCCCATGAATCTAGTATTTCTATTTACTAATTATTTTAATTATTGTTTAGTTTGTATTTTGTTAAGACTATTTCTTTGAAATTGCTTTAACTTTGTTTAGGATGCTAGTTTGTTAAGTAATATTATCATTTGCTTTTTATCTTTCTTTTTCTTTTTCTTTTTAATGCTTTTTTTTACTTTTTAATTAGACTAATGAATACAAATATTAATTAAATAAATAGGTGGAAAAGTTTTGTGACTAAAACTTAACTTTACGTTCACACATTTTTTTGTCACAAAATTCAATGAAAAGGTCATTAATAAAACTAAGTTGTGACATTTTTGTAACTTATATTCGGTCACTAATTATGACGAATTGTGACATTTATTTGGTAACAATTTGTGACTGCTAGGTGACTATAATATAGTAACAATTAGTGACATATAAGTGACTATTATTTGTCACAGTTTGTGGCGTATTTGTTACATAATTTTCTATCACGAATTGTGTCGTTTTTGTAACTGTTTTTATATCGTCACAAATAGTGACGATTTGTTACCGGTTTGAATCGTCACAATAATTTGTAACATTTTTGAGACTTTATTGGAATTGTGACGATCCTATTGTGACCTTTCAAAATTTGTATCAATTTTGTCACAATGATCAATTTGTGACGAAATATTTATATATTGTGACTAAACAAATAGTAACAATATAGTCATTTTAGTAGTGGTGATATCCTTTTTCCGACGGCGAAACTCAGATTATACAGCTTTCCTCTCTCTCTCGTGCTCTGAGACTCACCGGAAAAGCTTGTTTAACAATTTCCGACTAAATTTCCGGCGAACTTGTGAGCTATGAAGTTTCTCATTCAATCGATTTCTGGTAAGCTCTTATGAACATTACCGATTTTTCATTTCTTTCTGCTCTAAATCAGATAGATCCCATTTTCATCTGTTATACAATCGATCTCTGTTCATGGCTACTTTTTTCCCGATTGATTTCGCATCCATCATTTCTGTATATCTCTGCACCTGTTTGATTTTTCGTTTGATCGACGGAAAAAAACTCAGGGCGAAATCGATCTCTGGTTCGAGCTTTGGTTAGTCGGCGTTACTTCGCTACATCGCCGGAGGAACTCGCAAAGAGAAATTATGCTAACGATCTCTCGGGATACAACAGTGTCGTCAATTCCGTCACAGCTCAGCGCAGGTTTTGTTAATTCTAGCTTCCCTGAAATATCCAATATGAATGTAGTTGGATTGAGAATTTTGTTGCCATAATAATGGATACTTGGTTTCTTTGAGTATATGTTCTTGATTTTGTGTTGCTTGGTTACTTCATTCATTCATGTGTATATGTATGATGATATTTTGTGTGTTGGTAGGCATTATCTGTTGAGGGATGTTTATGATGATATGAAGCTAGATGGAGTACAGCCTACAGCTGATATATTCCATTCATTTGTTGTGGGAGTGATGAAAGGTGCTCGGTTAAGTGATGCGTTCTTTTTCCGCGAAGAAATGAAAGCCATGGGAATTGCTCCAGATGTATGTCATGTGTTCTATTGTTCGTAAGAAAAGTTATATAACTTTTAGAGTGTAGCAGCAGATTGAGCGATTCGTCTGTGGCTTGTGTTGTTGACTGTTTCTGCTTTCTTGTAGGTGAACTTGTACAACTTTTTGATTGCTACATGTGGTAAATGCAAGAATGGAAAGGAGGCGATTCGAGTATGTTAACTTCCCTTATGCTTAAGTAGGAGACCTTTTTTTTATCCTCCATTCCTTAATCATCATCCACATGCTTTGTCTCTAATGTAAGGTCTATGACGAGATGAAGAGATATGACGTAAAACCAAATGGACAGACCTTTGTCTGCCTGCTCAATGCCTGCGCTGTTTCTGGCCAGTTAGAACTTGTGTAGGTTACTGCTTTTACACTCTTGTCTAGTGCTCACAAATCGAACTAATTTCCTTTGAATAAGTTTTTAATGCCTCTTTTCTACGTTATGAGTGTCTGGTTAAGTTATATGCGCAATCTAAGAAGTGATCTAATATTTATTATCTGACTTCAAATAATGGTTAGGTATGCGATAGTTCGAGATATGACTGCTGCTGGTGTTGGTTTGAACCAGTTCTGCTATGCAGGACTCATAACTGCACACTTAAACAAGCAACCTAGGCCAGATAATCTTTCTACCAAGGCAACCTGTGCATGTTTCTTGTTCGTATTTTCTTTAGTTTTTATTAGTAGGTTTTCTCATATCCTCCTTTTTCTTCCCTAAAAAGATTCTCGAGTTCGTGGAGCAGTCAAAAGGTTGGTCATCAATTGATTCATCAAGGAAGAGTGCAGAAGATGTAATGTTTAGCATCACTGAAGAAGAGCTGTACAATATTCCAACCGCTGAATATGCTCATAGGACCAGGTTTCTGCAGAGGAATTTGACCGTTTACCATGTAGCATTCAGTGCTCTCGCTGATCTAAAGGATGTAAAAGTAAGATGATCTGTGCATCTAGATTCCAAATTGTCCTGCTCTGGGAGTAACAATAGCCAGTTTTAGGATTAACTTTTGCATCTGACCTATTATTCTCCATGGCAGGCAACAGAAGCTCTTCTTGAGATGCTTAAGAAAGACGGAAAAGACACTGACACTTACTGCGTGCTACAAATTATGAGGTACAATAGAGCATACACTGATTCTTCAAGTAAAAATATTAGACATCAGTTTTCTGTGCCAGTATATTTGCCCACTATAGGAATTGGCCTAGTATACATATTTGCGATTATGAAATTTGCATTTAGATGTTAAAACATTTGACATTGTCATGAGTTAAAAGGCAGTCTTTAGCTACCAAATTAATTTTTGTTATTGGTATAGTGAGAACCAAAACGTGACTATCACACCTGCATTCCTATTTTATATCTACACAGGTGCTATCTACACTCGAAAGACTTTGAAAATGGTCTCAAATGGTTAAAAGATTACATGAGAGCAGGCAAAATCCCTGCCATGGAACTCTACACGGTAACTATGATCTGACCTCATCATTGGTGTTTCAACATTTATGTTAAGAGCAAACTTGTTTTTGTCGATTTTCAATTCTAAAACTCACAAATGAATATGGACTGAAATTCACAATGAATCCAAGAGCCAAATATGATTACGCTTCTCTTTCTTGTTTCGCTTACCTAATTCAGCATCTATGTGTGTGACCTGTATAAATTTATCTGTTGTTGCTGCTACAGACGCTTATAGAGGGAGCCATGACAGATTACACCGTGGAAGGAATGCAGATTGCTCAAGACACTCTGGTAATGCTTATAGGCTCGAGCTGTACTTAAACAAGAATCCATGAAATAAGCTAACCGAGTTTATGGGCACTTGGCCAATGATAGAGCAGCCTTTACCTGTAAAACTGATGACTATTTATTCGCAAATGCAGGTCAGGATGAACGATCGCAATTTCTTCTTAGACCCAAGAACTGGAAGCAAACTGCTTGAGAAAGCCGCTGGTGAAAAGGTAAAAAAATCTTCCAAGTGAATATCTTTGCTATAAAGAGTTGGCTAAGTGAATATAAAAAAACTCCTGCGTTTTTTTTGCAGACGGGCGGGTACACAGTTGCAAACATGATATGGGATATGATGCTAACTCGGAATATTCAACCTACACCACCTGCTGTTGAAGCTTACTACAAGGGCTTGAAAGTAAAAAAAAAAAAAAACTTTTTCCTTAATCTTCCCTAGAAACTCAAATCTTAGTTATTGATGAGTTTTTGGTTTTTTTATGTGGTGTGTGAATCACAGAAACGTGAAATACCAGAAGACGACCCGAGACTTATGTTAGTAACGCGCACGTATAACACCTTGCTGCTTCAGCAAGGGACATTATCTAATCGGCGTTAAAGCACAGAGAGACCACAAGATGAAGAACGATGAGTACCATGGCTTCTTCGTTATCTGCTTATTAGGATCTCTGAATAATGAGACTTCCTCATGAAAAGAAACTTCAATTTTAGGACTTAAATGTTACTCTGATTTCAAATTGTTTTAGAACCTGGGGAGCTTTTGACTCTACATAAAAGCAATGATGTTTTTTTTTTTTTTATAAAAGCCAACGCCTGTTTGGTTTATAAAGATCAGGCTGTTCACTCTCAAATGCACCGGTTTAGTTAAAGACAAACTGGAAAATCAAATAGAAAGAAAAGAGAAAAACTATACATTCTTCTGGTGTATCCATTTGCAGAGATTAATAAAAAAGCAAGAGTAGGTTTCTGAATCACCAGATTACATCAGATATGTGTGGGACTGTGACATTGTCACTCTTTACCCACAACAGCCACCTCCCTGTGAGATTGCACCGTCTCTTCCTCCAGCTGCACCTTGAGGACGCCCGTATCCGACCTTGATGCCCGATGACTGCAAATTCAAGTGAGCCCAAGGAAAACAAATCAGATTATTCTATTGACGTTTACTACTACAACCTTTAGAATCACACTGGTATTCACAAAACCCATATCAGCAGATAACATACTACCAGAGAAGAGATTTGTGTGGCTTTTAACACGAAGGAGATTTACCTCGTTGGATACGTCAAAGACACCGTCCTGAATGTTCTGAAGGATCTTTGCTGCAGTCTTTATGAAGGCCTGTTCATATATTAGCGATATTAAGCATGTTAAATACTTCGAACAGAAAACAAGTAACAGGATGGGGGGGGGGGGGGGGGGGGGGGGGAAGAGTAAGGAAGTAGTGTCACCTCTTCAACGTTTTGAGCTGTTCTTGCAGATGCTTCTAGAAAGAGCAGACCATGTTCTTTGGCAAACTGTTCTCCTTCCTCTTTGCTAACAGCTCTCTTCTGAGCAAGATCACATTTGTTCCCGATCAGCATAATACTCATGTTAGGATTTGCATGTTGCCGAGCATCCTCCAACCAGCTCGCCAGATGGTTAAACGTCTCTCTCCTGCAACCAAAAAGAACAATACTTCTGAGTTTTGAGAGCAGAATGATCAAAGCTTGAAAGGACTCAATCATAAAACTCTTGCAAATCCTTCTTTTGGTCGTATACACGTCTCAAAGTTCTACAAAAATAGCGAAACAATATCATATCCAAGAAATTTATTGAGAACACAAGTAACTTCCCAAAACAGGTATATATACGAACAGTCCACAAGAAATACCAACTTCTAAAACCTCTCCAAGAGTCTAAAGCTTAAAACTTTACCCAAGAATACAGAAGTGATCATTTCCAAAACCGTGCTGAAGTATAATGTAACGAAGGAATACTAACCTGGTGATGTCGTAAACCAGTAAAGCTCCAGCTGCTCCTCTGTAATATGATCTGGTGATTGATCTGAAAGACTCTTGTCCAGCCTACAACATCACACCCTTGGTTAAACCATTAACAGCATCAAACAAAAAGAAACAAAGATTCTAAATATTTGATTCTATATATATTTCAATAAAAGATCAACTATTGAATAATCATACTGATAAAACTTAATAAAAAACTGTGTAATGATTAATTTTTTGTAAATCATATAAATTTTGTTGAGTCTTTGGGCATAATTATCGGAAACAGGAATTCTAGTAGGACATTGCTTCCCTAAATATGAATATAATCAATTGATTATGACAATTAATCTTCTCAATTCCTAATCGAGAAAACGTAACAAGTTCTTAGGAACTATTTTGACCTATAGAAGAGAAAAGGCGAGAGATAGAATCGTACGGTATCCCAAATTTGCAGTTTGATCGGACGTCCATCGACGGTAACCATCCGAGCACCAAACTCAACACCAATGGTGAGATCGTGAACAGGTTGAAACCTCTTATCAGTAAATTGCAGAAGCAGGCACGATTTTCCCACACCTAAACGTCAAAATCAACAAAAACCCATCAAAATCGAATCTAACCCAGAAAAAAAAAAATCAAAAATTGGTGAAACGATCTCTGACCTGTGTCTCCGATGATTATGTACTTGAAGAGATAATCGTACGACATGGTGAAATTTGGGGGAAAGTTGATGATTTTTCTTCTGGGTTCGAGGAAATGTGAAGGATTGAAAGATATGAAGAAGAAGAGATTGAGAGTTACAAGTCACCGACGCGCTTTTGATTTGATTGGTTTTGTTTTCGAGGTTTCTCGATGAAGAAGCTATCTTCTCTTCTTATTCTCATCTTTATTAAATCTTTTCGTTAATTATTAAACAATTGAGGGACCGGATTTAGAAAATAAAATATCTAAAAAGGAATTAACGCAAGTTATCCTGAACGGGGGTGAGCAAATTATCCGTATCCGAATCCGAAGTCCAAATCCAGATCCGACCGAAATCAAGCGGTTTGGATCGGGTATAAATATGATCAATTAACCGATTGGTTTTAATTTGATTCGAATTTGGATTTGGTTCGGTTCGAATATTATCCGATAACCAAACTTAAATTCGAACAAAATTACCTTTGTTATAAACTTATCTTATCTTTAGCCCCAAATCTTAGACTTACTTAAAATTTATAATGCGATCAGAGAGAATCGAGTGAATACCGATTTTGATTCAAATTTGTTAGCACTTAGTAGATTATTTCTTAAGTTTTTATGAAAAATCACTTGAGTTTTAACTTTTTTAGACTAATAGAAACATTATTTTCTGTTTTAGATCCGATCCGAACCCGATCCGATTATACTTTGGATCATTATTGGATTCTACATATCGTACAAGAAACCGACCGGAACCCGATCTCATATAATTGATCCCGAACCAAAAAATACAATATATATGAATGGTCCTTATAAGTTATTATCCGAAAAACAGAAACTCCTAATTATCCGAATCGTACCTGAATGGGTATCCGAACGCCCACCCATATTCCTGCTTATTAAATGCTAATGTAATTATTTAATTTTATTATAAGAAAACTATATTCTTAGTATTATATATAAATATTTATTTATTTATTTACCAATCTGATAAATATTTAAATACTTGCGTCTAATCTAAAAAGCTATGTTCAAAAATTATAAAGTTGGATACGAATATTATTATTTGTGGATATATTTTTATTTTTTATGTATTCATAAGATACTAAAAATCATAAAGTTGGATCCTGATAATAGTTTTCTTTATTAATGTATATTGATTTTTTTTTTTTTTTAACAACTATTAATGTATATTGATTTGCACGAAAAAATTAGATTGCAAATTATATTTTCGTCAATAGTTTGAAAAAATACAAATATATTTCAAACTATATATTCGCTAATAGTTTGAGAAGAAATTTGTTAATTTGGATTATATATAAAAAAGTTTCCTTTTTTATATATAATCCAAATTAACAAATTTCTTTTTTGGAATCTTCTTTTTTTTTTTTTTTGTCAACAAAAAGGAAACTTAATTAAACAGAATAGAAATCCAAACATAACCTCAAATATGTTGCCGACCTAAAGCCCAAATTAAAAACTCAACTCTAATAATTCGAATTTTAAATTCCGTAATTTCGTACATATATGATATATCTATAGTAATAACTAAAAAACCTGATTATTTATGGAATTATCTTATGTTTAAAGAGAAAGAATCTGTGACATAGATTCCAAACCGCGATCGCATTTCTTCTTCATCATCATCTCCATCGATCTACTCCAGAAATCACAAACCCTAAAATCCCCAATTTTTTAAAACATCTATAAATCCTGAATCTGAAGAAGAAGAAGAAGAACAAAATCGAAGCTTTGGGTTTGCTTAATTCGATGCATCGGAGTTTTTCGCCAGCTTCGATGCCGCCGATTTCCATGGCTAATGATTCATTCTCTCCTCCTCCATCTCCCGGCGACTCGCCGGAGATCCCCGATGCTTGGTACGGTAACATTCAGTACCTTCTCAACATCTCCGTGATTGGTCTCTTATGCTGCGTCTCAATCTTCCTATTCGTTAAGCTACGAAGCGATCACCGTCGTATGCCTGGTCCTTCTGCTCTCTTCTCCAAACTCCTCGCCGTATGGAAAGCCACGTGTCGCGAGATCGCTCGTCACTGTGGTGCTGATGCTGCTCAGTTTCTTTTAATCGAAGGTGGAAGCTTTGTGCTACTTTTCTCAATCGCTGTTTTAGCTCTTTCCGTTATGCTTCCATTGAATCTATACGCTGGTACTGCTTTGCTTAGTGATGAGCTTTCGAAAACGATGATTACGCATATTAAGAAAGGTTCAGGTTTGCTTTGGGTACATTTTGTGTTTGTTGTCGTTGTTGTTGTTATATCGCATTTCGGAATCTCTGCGATTGAAGCTAGGTTGAAGTTTACTAGGTTTAGAGATGGGAATGGGAATATAAGCGACCCGAATACGGATTCGACTGCGGTGTTTACGATAATGGTTCAGGGTTTGCCTAAGAATTTAAGGTCTGATAGAGTTGAGTTCGAAGAGTGTTTTCGACTGAAGTACCCGGGGAAAGTTTATAAGATTATCGTTCCGATGGATTTGTGTGCATTGGATGATCTCGCTACAGAGCTTGTTCGTGTGCGAGACGAGATTACTTGGTTAGTTGCTAAGATGGACTCTAGGCTTCTACCGGATGAGTTTGAGAATGGTAGAGATAAAGGACTGTTTTCGTGTGTGTGGTCGATGTGGATTAGTGTGAAGGTGTTATGGTCTCAGATTACGGAGAGGTTTGGTTTTACGGATGATGAGAAACTGCGGAAGTTGCAAGAATCGAGAGCGGATTTGGAGTCTCAGTTAGCTGCGTATAAAGAAGGACGAGCACAAGGCGCTGGTGTTGCGTTCGTGATGTTTAAAGATGTGTACACAGCTAATAAAGCCGTTCAGGATTTTCGAAATGAAAGATCGAGGCGGACTGGGAAGTTCTTCTCTGTTACAGAACTACGGCTACAGAGAAACCAGTGGAAAGTCGAGAGAGCACCTTTGGCGACTGATATATACTGGAATCATCTAGGGTTAACAAAAGCCGCTCTTATTATACGAAGAGTCATTGTTAATACGATTCTACTATTGATTCTCGTGTTTTTCAGTTCTCCATTGGCCTTGATTAGTGCTTTGGTAAGCGCCGGGCGAATCTTTAACGCTGAAGCGTTGGATAGTGCTCAGTCTTGGCTCACTTGGGTGCAAACTTCTGGCTGGATCGGATCTTTGATCTTTCAATTCTTGCCGAACGTGTTCATATTCGTTAGCATGTACATCGTGATCCCTTCTGCTCTCTCGTATTTGTCCAAGTTTGAGCGACACCTAACAGTATCTGGAGAACAAAGAGCGGCTCTCATGAAGATGGTTTGCTTCTTCCTTGTAAACCTTATCATTCTCAAGGCTCTTGTCGAGTCGTCGCTGGAAAGCGCACTCTTGAAAATGAGCCGTTGCTATTTAGACGGTGAGGATTGCAAGAGGATTGAAGAATACATGAGCCCTTCCTTCTTATCAAGATCTTGCGTTTCTGCTCTAGCGTTCCTAATCACAAGCACGTTCTTGGGAATCTCGTTCGACCTACTCGCCCCAATCCCGTGGATCAAGAAAAAAATCCAGAAATTCAGGAAGAACGACATGCTTCAGCTAGTCCCCGAGCAAAACGAAGAGTACCCTTTGGAAAATCAAGAGCCGAGCAGTAACCTTGAGACACCGCTTCTTCCAGAAAGCATGTTTGAGTCTCCAAGATTCGGCGACATCGAACCAATGAGCCAAGACCTTTCCGAATACCCAATTAGCCGAACCTCACCAATCCCGAAGCAAAAATTCGACTTTGCTCAATACTACGCTTTCAATCTCACCATCTTTGCCTTAACGATGATATACTCTTCGTTCGCACCACTTGTGGTCCCTGTAGGCGCGGTTTACTTTGGTTATCGATACATTGTTGACAAATACAACTTTTTATACGTCTACAGAGTCCGCGGCTTCCCTGCAGGTAACGAAGGAAAGCTAATGGACACGGTTTTATGCATCATGAGGTTTTGCGTCGACCTCTACCTCGTTTCGATGCTCTTCTTCTTCTCTGTCAAAGGAGATTCCACAAAGCTTCAAGCCATTTTCACACTTGGTGTGCTTGTTATGTACAAGCTTTTGCCTTCGGATACAGACCGGTATCAACCTGCTCTTCTCCGGGGTATTCAGACCGTCGATAGCATCGTCGATGGACCTGTCGATTACGAAGCTTATTCTCATCCCAACTTTGATTGGGACACTTACAACAGCAGATGATGATTCTAAGACCTTTATGTTATTAAATTTTGCTCGTTAACCAAAAAATGGGTCTTAGAATCTATTTGTTAAAGTTAAGTATTCTTTTGTGTATATTCCAATCTTTTGTGCATTAATACCAGGCTGTTACCTTTACTTTCTTAAGTTTGGGGTAAAATGTCAGAAGAAACTGAAATTGTGGGGCTGGATTATAATAAAAATTATCAGGTGGGACCCAGTTAATCGGCGTTTTTTTTTTTTCAACACATGGACTGTTACACTCACCTAACGAAGAAGAAACATAGATCTCTTCTTCTTCCTCCTCTCAATCTTTTCTCGTTCTTCAAAATACCTAATTTTGCTTTTTTGTTCCCTCGATTTCTCACTGTTTCAAGATCTCAATCACGCATTTTGATTTTCGAATGTTTGCTTAGGTCATGATTTCTCTCATTTTCCCGAGAAAAAACTCCGGGAAAGTAGGATAATCTGTCGATTTTGAGTGAGTGAGAAAAAATTCTTCTCCAATGTCGTGGTGTTTCGTCAATTTTACACTGTTCTTGATCTCGATTTTGACGTTATTGAGCTCGAGAAGCTGTAATGGCCGAATCTTCACCTTCGAGATGCACCATAGATTCTCCGACGTAGTCAAGCAATGGTCAAATTCCACCGGAAGATTCGCTAGTTTTCCTCCTAAAGGAAGCTTCGAGTACTACAACGCTCTCGTTCTCCGTGATCGGTTAATCCGTGGTCGTCGTCTTCTCTCGGAATCGGAATCGGATTCGTCACTTACTTTCTCCGACGGAAATTCAACTTCTCGTATTAGCTCTCTCGGATTGTAAGTGCATTTCTCCTCTCTCAGATTTGTTTACTCAATAGCTTTCGAAACTTTCTTAATTTTCTGTTTTCAATCATCAGTTTGCATTACACGACGGTGAAATTGGGTACTCCGGGATTGAGATTCATGGTGGCTCTAGATACAGGGAGTGATCTCTTTTGGGTCCCTTGTGATTGTGGCAAATGCGCACCAACCGAAGGATCAGCTTATACTTCTGTATGTTTTTAACACTTGGAAACAATTATTGAGTTTAGTGATCTTAGGGATATTGAATTCTGGGTTTTGTATTTGGTGTTTGTGTGTTTAGGAGTTTGAACTGAGTATATACAATCCTAAAGTTTCGAGTACTAACAAGAAGGTCACCTGCAACAACAGTCTATGTGCTCAACGTAATCAATGCATTGGAACATTCAGCACTTGCCCTTATCAGGTGTCTTATGTATCTCCTCAGACTTCAACTTCAGGTATTCTTATGGAGGATGTTATGCATTTAACAACCGAAAATAAGAATCCGGAACGTGTTGAGGCCTATGTTACGTTCGGGTTAGTAGCTGCAAGTTAGCATCCTTCACACTTGCTTTCTTGTGTGTTGAGTTCAATGCAGTCAGTTTCTGAAAATGTGAAATTGTGTGTAGATGTGGACAGGTTCAAAGTGGTTCGTTTCTTGACATTGCGGCACCAAATGGTTTATTTGGTCTTGGCATGGAAAAGATATCGGTTCCAAGTGTTTTGGCGAGGGATGGTTTGGTTGCTGATTCTTTCTCCATGTGTTTCGGTCACGATGGAGTTGGAAGGATCAGTTTTGGGGATAAGGGTAGTTCTGATCAAGAAGAGACTCCGTTTAATGTGAACCTATCACAGTAAGTGGTAATTCACTTATAGATTCCCGCCTTTTGAAATAATTGAATATGCCAAGAACGCAGTCTTTTAACCATGGTGAAACTCGTTGCAGCCCAAACTACAATATCACAGTGACTCGGGTACGTGTGGGGACAACTCTAATAGATGATGAGTTCACAGCTCTTTTTGACACCGGTACATCGTTTACTTATTTGGTGGATCCGATGTATACATCAGTCTCAGAGAGTGTAAGCTTCTAAACATCACATAATCCCCTTTTTGTTCTTAGTGATGTTCGAGTTTGATAACTCTATGATTGGCACTGTCTTCTTCAGTTCCATTCTCAAGCGCAAGACAAGCGTCATTCACCGGATTCAAGGATTCCCTTCGAATATTGCTATGACATGAGGTATGCGTTTGTATCCATCCATCCATCCGTACTCGGTGTTTCTTTGTCTCCTCCACTCAATTCTAAAGCATTTTTCTTGTAAATGGTGTGATTAGCTCTGAGGCGAATGCTAGTTTGATACCGAGTTTAAGCCTCACGATGAAAGGAAACAGTCACTTCACCATCAACGATCCTATAATCGTCATTTCTACCGAGGTTATTCCTAGTCTCTATTGTTTCTTGTCTTCCTAAACCGAACCTTTATGCTAAATCAGTAGCACTTCATTTTTTGCAGGGTGAACTTGTATATTGCTTAGCCATTGTCAAAAGCTCCGAACTCAACATAATCGGACGTGAGTTCAGTTTCTCTTATTATCAATCATCGAAGATCCGGTACATAATGACCTTACGTTGTTTACTCTTAATGAAAACAGAGAACTACATGACGGGTTATCGTGTAGTCTTCGACAGAGAGAAACTCATCTTAGCTTGGAAAAAGTTTGACTGTAAGTTTCCTCTTACGTTTGTCAGATAGATCACTTAAAACCGTTTGTGTTCGAACATATTATGATCCATGAATATCGCTTAACGCAGGCTATGATATCGAAGAGACGACAAAGACTACTCCCGCTGGAGCAAACAAAACCACCGCTGCAGTAGCTCCAGCAATGGCAGCCGGAATTGGGACTCATAATTATTCCTCAGAGTCACACAAAACTAACCAAACAATCTCCAAAAGTAGCTCTTCCTCAAACCAAAGATTTATAACAGTAAAGCTATGGTCTTTTTTCAGATATGTGTTCATATTATTACTTCCACTTTTGTATATTTTGTAGTTTTCTTCTTCATGCTCCCTCTAAAACACAACAGCCATTTTTTTGTTTGTATCATAACTAGCCTATAGAGATCAGCTTCGTCAGGAAATATATGCTCTTTCACTACTTGTCCCCTTTTCTCTTCTGTAATTTACAGAGGCAAACCATAATAAACCGAACCAAAAGTGAACTTGGTTATGGAGAAGGCCGCTGAATATTCAAAAGGTATTGAAAATGGGTCAATGAAGTAGATTCGCATTATTGGTGTTGATATTTTGTCAAAAATTTCGTAGAAAAAGTATTTAGACGTGATATAATTCATTCTTGTTCTTTTCGACCCAAAAAAAAAAATTAAAAAATACATTCTTGTTCCAAGATGAAGATCAACATGGTTACACCAAATGTTTTGTATTCAAACAAAAAATTTTGTATAATGAATTAAGAAATATTTAGTTCTATATGTAACCATTGACATTATTTTGGGTCAACAACCATAGACATTTCAAATCATAATGACAACATCATTTTATCGTATGACTGAAATTTTAAAACTGTATATTACTAATCCCTTAAGTATATAGAATTATGTATTTTTATAATTTGAAAAATCAACAAAAACAATCGATAAATATTTTTTTTTGAAACTAAAACAATCGATAAATATTTTTTTTGAAACTAAAACAATCGATAATTAATAGGATTTGACAAATGATACCTACATAACATAAAAAGTTATCACTACAACTCAACGATTAAACCAACAATACTTAGTCCAAGTTCATATACTGACATAAATTTGTTTTGGATAAAAACATTAATTTATTTCGACTTGATATAATGTTTTATAGCACTTTTTACAATATAGTTATTTGACATTGGCTTGCTTAGCATCGTTTTTATGATAATTTTATTTGTTACAAGCACTAATATTTGAACTTCAGAAATCTGTTTTAAGTGAATCCAAATATAATTTTTAGTTGCTATATAGAGAAAGTTTAATGACATTGACCAGACGAAAAACAAGTTTAATTACGTGAGAAAAAAAGATGTTTTAACAGTTTGCTTTACTTACCGTAAGTAAAAAAAAGAACCAATCACTTAGCGCCACCTGTCCAACTCACGTCAACAATCCCCTCATCTCTTCAACAACCAATAAGATACAAGGGAAGAAAAAACAAATGTGTTTTTTCAAATTTACCTCAAGGATAATTTCGTAACTTAACTCTACCCAAGCAAAACCAAACCCAAACGGAAAAAAAGTTAAAAACACAATTTCTACTTAATTAATTTAATTTAATTAAAAAACGAGATACATAAGAGAACGCATTAAAAAAAAAAAAAGAGAAGAAAGAAAGAAAGAGAGAGAGAGAGAGAGAGAGAAGGTGAGACTACACTGCTCCATCGTCTTCTCCTTCTGGGGAATTTTTTTTTTTGGAATCAAATCGTTTTTTTGTTACCTCCTTTTTGCATTACTCAAACCCTAACCCTAATTTCTCAATCTCCCTAACTTTTTTTTTTGTTGATTTTGATTTTGAGGGTAAAAATCGCTAATCGTATACTCTCGATCGGAAGCTCATTAACAAACAAACCCTAATTTGTTTTTTTGTTCCTCCTCCTCTCTCATGGCTTCTTCTGCCACTACCAATAACTCCAGTTCTTCTTCTTCCTCTTCCATGTCTCCTCGTCGTACGAGCGAGAATCACGGTAACAACAACCCTATCGCCGCCGCAACAGCACAACCTCGCCGTCAATCTCGGCCGGGTTCATCTCCGTGGAGTCAAATCGTTCGCGGCGAATCAGAGCCGATCGCCGCCGCTCCTTCGTCTCCTCAATCTAGGGCTCCGATCGAGCCGATTGCTTCTGTTTCCGTTGCTCCACCTGCTTCTGTTTTGACGGTGGAGGCGGCGGCTGCTGTTACTGGTGGTGGTGATGAGAGATCGGAGGAATCTGGAAATGCCGGAAAGAGACCAGTTTGGAAAAGGCCGTCTAATGGGTCTTCTTCTGAGGTTGGACCTGTTATGGGAGCTTCGTCTTGGCCTGCTCTTTCTGAGACTACCAAAGTTCCTTCTAACAAATCTTCTTCTGATTCGTTAAAAAGTCTTGATGTAGCCTCATCGTCTTCATCATCTGTACCCGTTTCTCAGGTTTGTATGATTAATCCATCAACTTATTGATTGATTTTGTTTGGTTTTATCTTTTGTATATGAATCTGTTTGTTTTGTGGATTGACTACAACTGTGTATTTATAGAGATTGATGTGTGGTCACTAGATACCTTTGAAGCTTTGATTTGTTCTCACTACACTTTGTTTGAAATGAATCGGATGGTGTATACTGCAATGTGTGAACATATAAACTCAGCATCTGCATGTTGATTTCCTAACTAGAGTTAAGGTGGATGCGTCTTTATGCTTTCCTGTTTGATTGTGAATGCATATAGAGCCACTGAGATCTTTAGTATCAACGGATGACAGTGTTGTGTTGTTTCTTCTGAATTTATATTGTTGAAAATGAAATGCTTATCTTGATGCATGTGTTTCCATATATCATGATTTGATGATGAAAATGTTTGTTTGATTTAGGGAGTTGCAAATGTTTCTGTTCCTGCTGCTGCACCAAAGCAAGCCAGCCGTGCAAACCCTAATCCAACACCGAATCACTCGCGCCAGAAATCATTTAAACGGAATGGCGCCTCTGGGTCTGGGTCCGCTTCTAATGGTTCTGTTTCTCAACCATCAGGGCAGGGTTCATTTGCCGATATGCCGTCGCACAACCCTTCTCCTAGAGGCCAAAACCAGAAGAATGGCTTTGCATCACAAAACCATGGTGGTACTGACAACTTATCACAACGAGACTCGTACAGGAACCAAAATGATAATCATCACCAAAATCATGGTGGCAGACGCAACCAGGAGCACGGGAATCAAAATTGGACTCCCCACAGAAACTTTAACGGGAGAGATGGAAATGCACAGTCACAAAGAGGTGGTGCTCCAGCATTCGTAAGACATGCACCACCACCTGTGCAGCCAATTCCTCCTCAGTTTATGGCTGCTCAGCCTATTCCGCCTTTTGGCAGTCCTGTTCCTTTCCCTCCTGGTGAGACACATTCATGTTTATGTCTTTTGAGTTTCATTTTATTATTTTCTAATGTGTCTTCTTCATTACAGAATTGGCATCGCAGTATTATCCCCGTATGCCTTTCATCGCACCTCTTGGAGTTGGACCTGCTCCAGTCTTCTACCATGTTCAAGACCCTCCCTTAAACATGAAACTACAGAAGCAAATACATTATTACTTTAGGTAGTACCTTCATATTGAATTTCTCTTACTCTTCTCGGTGATGAAATCCCATTTGCTCAGTTCTCTTTTGGGAAGGAGTAATTTAAATGCAAATGTTTTTTTTTTGTTACAGTGAAGAGAATTTGATTAGAGACACATTCCTTCGTGGGCACATGGATGATCAGGGTTTTGCTCCTCTACGTGTGATTGCTAATTTCAAAAAGGTAAATTGTTTTGTGGATGTGATTGTCTTGCATGTTGGCCTCTTCACACTTTTTCTCTGTTTATGATATCTAATAGAATTCTTATTTCATTTCAAAGTTCGTTTCTTTCACATCTGTAGAATTCCACATGAACTTTTTCTGACTCAGAATTAGGGTGAACTTGTATTCAATCCAATAGGATCTTAGATACTTTTTGTGACGGTTTAAATAAAAGTGTGCCATGTATGTACATATTTTCAGCTAATATGGGAGCTGTTCTTTAGACAGGTGGTATGTATTACTTGTCGATATATTTATGAAAAATTCGATCATGAATGCTTCTTTGCTCCCATATGGTGTGCTTTATAATATGTTGAACTTGAAAAGGCATGACTAATTTAGATGCTCTGTTGGCTCTATCTCTTCAATGTTCATTGTTTTTGTTTTTCCTTCTCTTGATACTAGTTACGATAATATTGTTTCTTAGTACCATATTCAGAGTTTTTGTATTATTCTGTGTGATTTTTATCTATCTGTGTTGCTTTTTTTATTCTCCTTCTTCAGGTTGCAGAGCTTACAGATAGTATCCAGACAATAGTGGATGCTCTACAAGGTTCACCTTATGTTGAAGTGCAGGTATTTCTTATACATGTCTCCTCTAGTGTGTTAACTGTTGAATTCAATTGTCTTTCCTTGCAAGTAGAAGGGTAATAGGTGATTAAACATATTATTATTATTGACATTTGTTCATTCTGAGAATGAAACTTTGTGATAATGTGCAACCTTAGAATTATTGTTATCAGTTCCTTCATCATTTAAGAAAGCATATATATGGCATTGAGATTGGCTTCCTTCTTCTATGCTTCGAAAACTTTTGCTTTTATTTGATTCCACATGCTTTTGTGTTCTTCGTAGGGTGATAGAATAAGGAAGCGCTATAATTGGCAACAATGGGTACTTCCAAGAGTGCCGGACCCTGCGGTTTCGAGCCCTCAGTCTGTTGAAAGGGCAGACGCAGTAGCAAGCCAAGTTGGAAACTTGTCACTTGGTGAGAGCTCGGCTGGTCCAATTGGTGGTTCAAGCAGTCAGTTGCAACCCGAAAACCAGGCTGTTTCAGATGGTCAGGGACAGTCTTCTTCTGGTGTTGATCCAGTGAGCAACCACAACGACTCGGATGGTGCAAACCGTTGAACCATCAATGTTTTGGAGCTGTTGGTTAGTGTTGGACATGAATATATTATTTTGTCCTGCCCAAAATCAGGAAAAAAAAAACAATAATGGAAGGGGGAATATCCAAACAAAAAAAAAGGATAAAGGTAAGGCATAAAACCAAAAAAGAGAAGAGACCCATATTAAAAAAAAAAAAAAAAAAAGATCAAACATTTTATGATTCTTCTAGCTAGCGGAAACTTTGGAATATTTATGGTTTTTTTGTTTTTGGATTTGGTTATTTTTGGATGTTAAAACTTTTTTAATGTTTATGCTACTTTGTTTCATACTATGGTCATTGATGGTTTGCTTGTAGCCATTGTTTTTTGGTCTGCGATTTATCTGTTTTGCTTGCTTGACCCTTAATCCTTTCTTTTGTTTTTCTACAACATTTTGATTGTTGATGGGTTTCTTTTATGAGGCAAGTCTCGTGAAACTCTTATTCCTCAGCAAATTCAGTGTGAGAAAAAAAGCAAATAGTGCTGAAGCGAAGCAACAAAAACAAGTGTGCCTTTAACTGTGTAAGTGAAACATCGAGGCTCGCTAAAACATGTACCAAACGGCATCGTGTTGTGGTTTGCTTGTTTTGTTTTAATGTGGATATGAGCAAACACGTGGTTAACCCTCTTGCCGAGTATTGCTCTCTTGTGTAGGGTATGATTTTGAATGGGACAATAACCAATTTAATACCTTTTTTTCCGGATAGTCGCTATTCTTTTTTTTTTTTTTATCAAATTAGAGAGCTTCAAACACTATTACAAGAGTAAGAGTTACAACTAAATTAATGGAAATACACAAGAGCAAGACAAGAAGTGCCAAATAGACCAACAAAAGATGGTTAAACTAAAGATAAATTGACGATACAAGTCATAAAAATATGTCATAAGAAGTCGAACACCTAGAACGATTATGTGAGCCTCTTGAACATCCACTACAACTTGAAGGGTTGCAAGCACCCTACCACTTGAACATCCACTACAACTTGAAGGGTTGCAAGCACCCTACCAATCATCAGCCAGGAGAAAAATCCTTGCAAAACCGGCTACACTTGAATAACCAAATCACACCACATAGGAAGATATATTGGTTTTGATAACTCCATCATCTTCATTCCTTCAAAAGAGAGTTTTGATAACACAAAACACTCCATATAGGAGTAGACATGGCAATGGTAACCTACTACAACAAATGACAAATAGTGAATGGAAACCTTGGTGGAACTTGGATGAAACCTCAAAGAAAGGAAATCGATCAAAAGCAATAAGCTTAATGTCAACAATAAAGCTTGAATTCTCCATGAGTGAGAACTAAATCCATGGTTCAACAAATTTTCTTTTTATCTCTCTAGAAAATAATACCCGAAGAGCAATAAATCGGACTGAAATTTCTAAGAGTTTTTCAATAACAACCTCATGATGAGGTAGTAGACGGCTAACAAAAAGCCTAAAAGCCTCACGTTGAGGTAATTTGACCCTATATATTTAGGTAATTTTTTAATAATTGATGTTCGAGAAAGAGGATCTCACATATTGTACCTCCCAAAAACGTGTCTAGGGTAATAGATGGATGAGCAAAGGAGAGACCATGGTTTATTCGAAGAACGAAGCAAATATGGATCCTCCGCATAGGAGATGAGATTGCAACAACAAAGAAGACCGATTGGGAGAAGTCTGGCGAATCGGGTGGTCTGGAGGATCGGGAGGTGTAACACCGTGAACATATCAGATGGAGAGGCACGCTGCGGTGGATCTGGAAAGACATCCGCCGCAGAGGAACCTAAGAGGCGGAGAGACGGAGGTACCGGCGGTGGCGAAGATTGAGCGGCGGAACTCCATTCTCAGCAAAAGAAGTTTTTCCAGGTGTCTTGGGCCCTGTGCCCGAGAGAGAACTAGCTAGAGCGAGTGTATGTTCCAGATAGTCGCTAATAATTTATTATCCAAACAAACAAAAAAATTTATTATCCTAGTACAGAAACATCATGACATGTAAAAAATCTCATATTTTATAGAATCAAATTCTGAAATGGTGCTGAGAAGGGGGGGGAGAAATCTCCATGGTGTTGTTTTAATCTCTATGGTGTTGAGAAGTTGAAAAAGACCGTTTTACCCTTAATGAATCTAGTTTCTGAAATGGTGTTGAGAAGGGGGGGAGAAATCTCCATGGTGTTGTTTTAATCTCTATGGTGTTGAGAAGTTGAAAAAGACCGTTTTACCCTTAATGAATCTAGTAGTACTAATAATACCAGTAATACAGTAGTACCAGTAGTACTAGTATTAGTACTAGTATTACTAATAATACTGTAGTACCACTATTACCAGTAGTATTGCGCGTAAGAGGATTCGAACCCTGGGCGCGCGCGTGGAGCTCGCAACCACTGGGCTACCGTGGTTTTCGTTTCACATTTACCGTGTTAATTATATTTAACCACATTTTCGGCATATTCCAATTTATTAAGGGTAATACTAGTAGTACTAGTACTACTGGTACTGCTAGTAAGTACTAGTAATACTAGTAATACCAGTAGTACCACTATTACCAGGTGCAGTATTACCTAGTAATACTAGTATTACTAGTAGTATTGCGCGTAAGAGGATTCGAACCCTGGGCGCGCATAACGCAGGCGCGCGCGTGGAGCTCACACCCACTGGGCTACCGTGGTTTTCCTTGCACATTTACCGTGTTAATTATATTTAACCACATTTTCGGCATATTCCAATTCATGAAGGGCAGAACGGTCTTTTCCAACATCAACACCATATGAGATTAAAATCATGGTTCTCAACACCTTTTCAGATTTTTACACTATTTTATATGTATAAATGAAATATCAATTAACGAGAGAAAATTTACTTCACAACTTAACATGTGTGTAAATTCATATTCAAATGTTTGGGTTTCCGTAAACTATAGTGTTCAGTTTTAGACTAGCAAAGTCCTTTTTCTAATAAATGTTTTAGATTTTTGCAGTGAATTAATTCAACTTTACTTACTAATGAAAAATGGCTTCATTCATCCCTAATACTAGTGTTTCACT
This sequence comes from Draba incana, assembly GCA_963576765.1. Lineage (NCBI taxonomy): Eukaryota > Viridiplantae > Streptophyta > Magnoliopsida > Brassicales > Brassicaceae > Draba > Draba incana. The sequence goes on along the minus strand of OY755212.1, from coordinate 4,264,698 downwards.
TTCGTAGTAAATGAAATATGACTTTACCCATGGTTGGCCACCCTAATTCTCTCGAGTTACCTGAAGCCTAGAATGATCTAGTTATTATTTAAAGCCATATAGGTTCTACTTAATTTAGTCATAATTATTTGTAATATATCAAAACATTCTATATGCTCACCTAAATGTGGAAAAATAAACAGAAACAAACAGCCCTCAATGTCACAGTCTCTATGAACCAAAAAATCAGAATTATTCTTCCATAGGCTCAACAAAATATTAAAACCCTAATTCATGAAACATACACCAAAAATATAAAAAGTTGTCTCAATTATTCTTACCATTTGGAGATGCCAAAGTACACACAATCCCACCATTTTCACTATCCAACGGTTAGCATGATTTTGGCACTTTGAAAACCCCAAACTTTTTTGTTTATTTATTTATTTTTTGGTTAATTTTAGTAGTAAATTATTAAAGACTACTTTTTCCGTACGGTCTAGAGACAACCTACGGACAGATGCATAATGTACAGACCAGTGGTATTAATGAATCCAACGGTCAGAAACTTGCGGATAATTTGTATTGTTCGTTGGATTATAATTTGAATGTAAAACAAATAAATAAGAAAATAATATTATGTATATATGAGGTATCAAATCAAAATCACTTGTCCTGACTGATCTCGAGTCTATAAACTCTTTTATTACTCGTTTGTTTTTATTTTTTATTTATTTTTGATTTAGGGAAAGTTCACGTTTATAAATCCTACTTTTCAACCAAGCTGCAATATCATAACTTTAAGACATTTAACTTTTACATTTAAAGTGAAATTCTTAATATATCAAGATGATAATTCTTAATACCGGAATAACCACATAGTTTAAAGTGGCTTTTAGTAAAGGCAAACTTCTTTGTACAAAATATTGAATAATGAAAATTTGTAAGAATAAAAAATATCACATCATTGGTGTTGCTAAATTGGCAAACAAATTTTCCGTTTATATGCATCGTTTAAACGCTAACCTAAGAGGATATAAAAGCCAGAGAAGGAGATTTGATGGAGTTTGGGACAGAGTAATGCAGTGCTGACACCTGGCCTATCCCCGTGAAACATGACATGTCACTCTTCATACAACTCACAAGTTCAAAAACTATAGACATTTGTATTTTACTCTTTTTTTTTGTTAAAACTTTTGTATTTTACTCATTACCTACTACCTCAACTTCATAAATATATATTTTTTCAAATTATCATCAACTCAACTTCATTTTTCAAAAAATGATTTGAGAATAAGGTCCCTTAATGAATATACATTAATCAGGAGTCTTTTATATTAAACGTCCTAAACACGACATAATTAAGAAGAATTAACGACGTTAGCTTCTACCGACTATAAAACTGAAAGGATACACAGCCATTTTCGAAAAGTCCAAAATATATCTAGTATATATTTAGTATTCGATCGACGAATGAGTGTATTCATTGGCAATCAGTATTTGTTAAAGCTTGCAACAATATTTGATATTTCCATATTGACAACTATTTTCAAATTATGTGTTTTAATTTGTGTTAGAATTCACCATTATGGATATAATTTTTATGAACATAGTTTCTTTTCTGTTAATGCTGACTTATATTATGTCAAAAAGATTAATTTGGTGTATAACAAAAAAAAAAATTAGAACTTAGAAACTAATCAAGAGTTCAAAATCCAATGGCCATGATTTGGTCACTTTTTATAACTTTTTTGTCTGTTTTACATCAAATTAACTCTATAAAAATGTATATATCAGATAATGAAAGATTAAATTGTAGTTGTGTAAGGATTTTCTTATATACTATAGTTTTTTTGAATTTGTCAACGATTTTGCCCCTAAAGTGAAGAGTGGACAAAAAATGTTTACAAAAAAAATTAAACAAGCATGCAACACCGAATTTAATTGTGGCACAAGGAAATGCAGCATTACACTAAAATACGATTTTCTTGTTTTTGTAATGTGTATATGTCTGTACCACACAAACCCGTCTTAAAATGTTGGAATACTCTTTGCATGTTCAAAGATGGGACGTTTCCTAGGGGGCTGTTTTTTCTTCTTACATATTAACAATTTAATTAACGCCAAAAAGATATATGATATAGAAAAAAATTGTGTACGGAAACGAATAGGTCACTTAACATAAAAGGAGAAGAAAAAGAGATCTTGCATTATCATAAAATCAACTTGCAGTAAAAATACAAAATGAAAAGAGTGACTAGATATGCACTCGAAGACTGCACATCGATACATATATAATCGAATATCTAGATATCTGGAATTGTTATTTGTATATATTATTATTATTATTAACATATGTACACTTTTAACCCTCTTTTTATTTTGCAAATGATGAATATTAAAGGGGATATTAAATTAGATTTGGGTTTAAAATCCTCCCGTTACATAAAAGAACATTTAATCGGTCATAAACATAAGAAATGTTATGTCAAATATACTAATTTTTCATAAATATTGTTTTTAAATAATAATCTTAAGAATGCTTAATTACAAAGACATAATTAAAAGTACGTCAAACAACAATGATAAATTATGAAATGTTACTATCAATAATCATCTTTTAAGCTACGATAAATTTATCGACGCTATCTAATATGTTGCTTAAATTTTGTTGTTCGAATTTTGTTTTAAAAAAGACTATAGTTTCTTTCGGGGTGGATCAACATACCGACTCTAATATATATACTTTTTAATATATATATATATATATATATATATATATATATATACCAACCCTCATTGAATATATAAAAAGTTATGTTATTCTTTGGTTGATATTCAATTCATGCGGACTTTAATTGAAATAGAATACCAACCCAAAAATAACATAACATATCTTTTTGTGCTCATGGTGAATACCTGTTGTTTTTTAAAATGCAAAAGATTAGAAACAGAACAAAGAAATTTAAAGAAAAAAATAGTCACTTGAAAGGGATCCAAAGAGATCAAACCAAAGTTAATCAATTTGCCTGCCTTTTGTCTAGCATCTCTTCCCCCCACTATCTGTACATTTAAGGATAATTACAAATACTTCACTAATCTTCACTTTTGAAATTATCTTTACTAAACTTTGACATTGAAGACATCAAAAACTTTAGTTAAAACAATAGTTACAGAATTTCCTCTTATAATCTTTCAACAAATAATTTATTTTTGGAAAAAGTTTCAAATATCTCTGTCCCTTCTTCTGGGTCCCTAACCATCATTCCAGAAATGACCCAAGAAAGTCAGAGAACCTCTCTGAGCTCTCTACTCTCCTCTACTCACTCTCTCTCTAGACTCTCTCTCTCTCTGTAGGATACAAGACAATTGACACCAAAGAAAGACTAAAGCTGAGTTTTGGTTCTGTTCTCTTTTCCAATGTTGTCATCAGCAAAACATCAGAGAAGAAACCATAGCGTCTCTGCTGTAAACAAGAACAACAAAGTTTCTTCCATTTCCTCTTCTTCACAATCACCATCATCATCATCTTTAGAAGACTCACAAACCAAGAAGAGATCTAAAATCACCATGGAAGAAGTTTGGAAAGACATCAACCTTGCTTCAATCCACCACCTTAACCGACACAGCCCACAACAACACAACCATGAGCAAAGGTTTATCAGGAGCCACCACCAAAACCACCAAGACCAAAACCCTAACTCAATCTTCCAAGATTTTCTCAACAGACCTATGAACCAAGAACCAACAAGCCTCAACATGGGTTCTGTCTCAAATGGAGATTCCAACACTGTCACTGCTCTTTTCAGCTCTCCTTTACCACCTCCTGCAACTGTTCTGAGCTTGAATTCTGGAGCTGGCTTTGAGTTTCTAGATAACCAAGATCCTCTTGTTACCTCAAACTCTAATCTCCATAGCCATCATCACCTCTCAAATATCTCTTCATACAACAACTCTTTTGAGCCTCTGGCTGCACCTGCTTGTTTTGGTAAGAAAAGAGGTCAAGAGTCTAATGAAGGTTCAGGGAATAGAAGACATAAGCGTATGATCAAGAACAGAGAATCTGCAGCTCGTTCCAGAGCTAGGAAACAGGAATGTGCCTCTCTTCCCTGTGAATCATAGGGAAGAAAAGAAATGTGGTTTTGCCATCAAAATGATCTAAAAAAAGGTTCTTGGTTTTTGATTCTCATTTGCAGGCTTATACAAATGAGTTAGAGCTTGAAGTTGCTCACCTGCAGGCAGAAAATGCAAGACTCAAGAGACAACAAGATCAGGTATAAACGAGTTCTTATTCTTTTGCCCTTTTAGAGCACACATGTCAATAGTCCAAATCCTTTTAGCTTAACTCCAATCTTAAACCAACTTATATAGAAAGAGAGTCTCTGCATTACTTGTAGTATCTATGGTTTTTTGCACACTTTTGTCCAACGACATTAAGAGTGGTAAGATTCTGATACTCCAGTCTTGTGTTTGTGTTTTTTTTTTGCAGTTAAAAATGGCGGCAGCAAATCAGCAACCCAAAAAGAACTCACTACAAAGGTCTTCCACTGCTCCATTTTGAGAAATCTAGTTTCACTCATCAAGAAGTGAAAAAATGGAAAAATGTGTACCTTTTTCTATTAGCTAAGAAATATTTGTAGAACCAAGATATTCCCAGGGAAAACAAGTTATAAAAAAAAGAAAAGGATCTTTCCATTTCCTAAGGCACAGGAACACCTGTCTTGGGTCCTCTTCTCCTCTTGTTCTGTCATTTTCTTATTTCAATCCCTTTTTCACCTCTGTACTAACACTTCCTACTTGTATTCTTTTAGTAATGCTACTTCCTCTTCTAATCTAATGCTAGTGAGAAAAAAAAAGTTTACCAGTTATGTTTTTACTGTTTGACCAATTTGGTTCTCAAAAAGAAGCAAAAGCTTCCAAGTGACCGATAGACAATGCTCCACTTAAATGATGACAATACCAAAGGCAAAAGTGAGGAATGGACCATATCACTGAAACATTTATGTTTCTCCCTGTCCCATTATCTCAAAAATATCAATTTGTTTGGCTATCTACCATACAAGCCAACAACTTGGATTATGTAATTGAAACCTCCAAGCCAATGGGAATTTAGTAACACCTCTTTTTATGGTTTGGTCAGTCTGGTCTCTCCCCCCACGTTTTATTTACCATATGTACTATGGTCATCAATCAAGACAATATTGTGTCTGTATGCAGTTGGTTTATCAAAAGAATAGTTTTATCTTCTTTTGGATCCAATATCAATTTACCTGTCAGTGATAAGTCTTGTTGATGATGTTCCAAGCAGATTCTTCTTGATCCACTTTTGGTTTGTTGACATTTTGCTGTGTAATTCTTTTAACCAATCAAAAGCACATAGAGTGGACATCAAGAGCTAATATGGTGTAGAAATAGTGGCATTAAGATAGGGAAGAATACTTACCAAAAGTGGGATTATGACTAGAATCTATCGTCACATTATATGGTGATACTTAGAACCCCTCAAATAAGCATCCAATACTTATAGCTTTCATTCCAGTCAATTAGAGAATCCTAGACTTGAAGAAACTTAAGTAGAATATATCCGCCTGAAGTGGGGATTTAATAAGTAATACTCCAAATGTTTCAGCTCTCTTATCTGTTAACTTTCATTTTCATTCTAGTCAATTATAGAATCCTAGACAACAAGAAACTTAAGTAGAATATATCATCCTGAAGTGGGCATTTCATTTAATAAGTAACACACCAAATGTTTCAGCTCTCTTATCTGTTAACTATTTTATACGAACAAGAAAACTCGGTACATTTACCTGAACCAACACTTGTATTATCTTTCAATTGCTTACATTAATGTTTCCCAACTTTCAAACTTAAAGAGCTACTAGAACCTTGGTCACAAGCCTAAAGAGTGAAGAAAGGACGGCGAAATCCAGATATGGTCAAGGTCACTAGTACATAGAACAGAACAAACCATTGATAAGTCGATGCAGATACGGTGCAATAAGTTGCTACCTTCACTTTGAATCTTTAATAATTGGATTTTGATGAAAAAAGCAAAATCATTAAGCTTTTGATGCACCACTTTCCTCCTCTAGTATTTTTCCATCCTTTGGAACCAAGCATGGAATCCCATCTTTTATCTAGCGTGTTAAGAGAAGCAAAATCAAGTCTTTTAAACACTAAATCATGAAACATGAAATGAAAAGCTAAAAAAGAAACAAGAAGCATATGATTAAGAAGCAAAACCAAAGTCTTAAAACACCGAATCTTGATCATGAAGTAAAAGCTTAAAAAGAACAATAAGGATATGATTAAGTAGAAATAGGCCGACCAAATAACTTTAAGCAAATGATTTATTCTCTAAACTATATCTCATTCAATGATTTGATCAATTTGAAAAATATGATTCTAATAGCATATATGATAGTGATTTGCAACAAATTTAATAAGAGCCATACATGTAACTTTCATGGAGCTCAACATCACAAAATGAATCTTAGCAATAATCATCTTAAACTCTGAAAAAAAACTGAAATTTGGATAGAAGATGCTGTTAGGATTTGTTCACCTGAAAGGAGTCGACTTTCCTGTCAAAACAAACCAACAAACCAGCCAATAGAAGATTCAAAACTAGAAGCAAGCCAATGGGTTATCCACAAGAACCAAACAATGGGTTTTCCACAAGAACAGAGTAATAAACAGAGCAAAGAAATAGTCCTTTAAGTTGTAATAAGAACTAACAGAGTTTGTTAAGAGAAGAGAGTGTTATAACTGAATTGAAATGCAAGAACACCAAAGTTTAACGAGTTCGCGCCCTTAACTGGGTCACTACTTCTCGCCGAGTCTTATACTCGGAATCCACTAGATTTGATAGAGTTACAATAGATAAGATTAGTGTACTACCCTAATACCCTTCACTAGTACTTAGAGTAACACTCAATCTAATCTATGCTTTAGAGAAATTTGTAATCAAAGCTTATACTAATACAAATCTCTCTCTTTCTCTATCAATCCGTTAGCCTCTCTCTTCTCCTCTTCATGTTCCTTTTATATGAGAACACCCTTAGCTCATGGACTGACCTAAAGCAAACGCAGAACGCCTCCTTTCTCTTTTCAGACGCCAATGATTGCGATTACCTTTTGCTTTTGATCGTACCATAGAGATGAATCAAGCCGTTGCTTCAAATGGTGACACTAAGAGACAAACTTGTACGTTGCCCTTTCATGCCTTGTAGCCGTTTTCTCTTAATGTGCCAAAAGGATAAGTTTAACTTGGCAAACTTACTTTCACCTTCGGTAAACTTGATGATATGAGGCTTGAGTAACATGAAATGGTGAGACTTGGTCAGCAAGTATTTCAATCTTCACAGAAGCCTTACAGGAAAAGAGACACCAATAGTATCGCTGACCAATGATTTCGTCTTCTCGCAAAATCTGTCACAAGAAATACGCAAAATTGCTTAAACCATTTCATCGTAAAATTCGAATCTGACTACTAGAAAGAAAATAATCGAAGGAGAGAAATCAAAACCTCAAAGGTTGTTTGGAGAGAGGACATACGAGAATCTCGGAGAGGGTTTTGTCGACTGCAATTCCGGCGTCTTTTAGCAACGTTCGGCTGAATCTCACCATTTTTGTAAAAAATTTTCCGAAAATCGACCGACGTTTAGAATAGAGCGACGGTTTCTAAAAACGAGCTAATTGGTGTAAATGTTTGTCCCAGAAAGGAGTAAAACGCAAATTGCCGTTTTGGTAGGAGACTCCCTATAAATTTGAAATTTTATAACTATGCCCCTAAATTCTTACGCTTTATAGATTAGTCCTTCAATTTTTCTTAGCAGGATAAGTCCTTTAGTCTTTATTGTTTACAATTATGGAATCAGTACTACAATTAAACTAATCTTATCTTATTATATAAAAGACAAGCCGGTCGATGAGAACTCGACATGTATGCAAAATTGTAATTCACGAAATTGCGGCATATGTTAAAATTTAAATTAACCAAATTAAATTAAAATTAAAAATGGAAAATTCTAATAGTCCAAACTAATAGAAAAAATGAAAGTTTCCAATAGTTAATAATTAAGAGAAAAAGAGGAAAATTTCTAATAGTTTAACCTAATTACGGAGAAAGAAAAAAATAGTTTTTCTACAATAATAAGGGTTAATTTGTCAAATAGTACAATTTTGAATTATAATTAGTGTAATAGCCATGTAATAAATATACTTAAAAAACTAACAACTAATCTAGATGAATTTACGATTTTATCTTTGATACATAATACATAATACATACTAATCTAATTCAATCAACGGCAAAATTATCCATAATACATATTATACACAATGAACAGTAATTTTGGTTATTGAGTAAATTATATTTTTTTGTTTTTGTGTTATATTTGCCAATTTCCCTAATAATAATATTGAACACTGGTTATAACTAAAAAAAAATTATAAATTTTTTCTACAATAATAATATTCGTAAGATTTTGTTTTTTCAAATGCTTTTGTTAATGTTTATGGCATTTTCAAATTTTTTTTATTTAGATTAGTATTTAGGTATTGAAAAATGTACGATAAAATCACTTTTATACATATATGCATAAGACATCCAAAATGATTAGACCGGTACTGGCTCTTTCCCAAGCAAAAACGAGGGGAAACGGTCTTCAACACGTTCTTGGGGTTCAATATCGGCTTCGAGTCCCATCTCGACCCGAATTCTCAGAGCTTCTTGGCGTTCGGATTCAATGAATCTCGCCGCAGATCGCGTCAATTTTGCCGCCGTCATGATTTTTTCCGGAGAGAGATTTTTTGGATTATATAGGAATTGAGAAATTCGAAAGAGAGATTTTGAGATTAGGGTTTTAGAGGAATCGAGAAAATTGCAATGATTTGGGAATCTATAAACAGAGAAATATTACGTTAATATTCGCTAAACGCTAGATTATCGGAAACGTGGGACCCACCCAGTTTCACCATCCACTAGGACTCCCTATAAATTTGAAATTTTATAACTATGCCCCTAAATGTTTGGACGCTTTGTAGATTAGTCCTTCAAATTTTTTCTTAGCAGGATTAGTCCACTAGTATTTATTGTTTACAATTATGGAAGAAATTGTGTAGATATTATATTATAAGCCTCTGTCTCTGAGAGTTTTCAGTTGACACCCTTATTTCTTATATTGATCGAATTCGTCCAACATTGTTCATATTTTACTTTTTTTGGTCGAAAATTTTACTAACCATATTAATTAGTTTCCTAATGCTATAAACAGATACTTGTATTTATTCTTATAAGAAGCAAGTCATTTCTTCATCTAGAATAAAAATTGATTTTTTTTGTAATCATTATTACTAGTTTACCACACAATCGTAGAATACATATTTTCACAAATCGTACCTTTTAAAGGTAAAAACTAAAGGGGGATTGAGTAATAGTCAATTTTCGTTACGCTACGTAAAAGGGTAGTCATGTGCATTTGGAAGCATCCCTAAAAATGGACCCGACAAAGTTTTGTCCAATTAGGGAGGTAGGAGAATCATAAGTCATATCATTGTTTTTTTTGCCGATGCTTTAGGCTTTTAGCTATGGTTATAACTCTAATGCATTCTTCATCTTCAAGACTTCAAAGAGTTTTCTTGGTTCCTATTGTCTTCTTTATATTATCCACACGCAATTCGAATATGTATTTTGTTCGTCCATTTATAAAATTATACTATTTTCACCCAAAACATAAGTTTTGTTCAATTCGGAACTCGTGGACGTAAACACCTCTATCATCATATGATAAAAGTAAAAGAAGATAATTAGTTAGTCTATAGTCTATGAAGATCCACAAAACACACAATACTGTAACTGAAATTTCGATGGGAATCCCAAACTACATTTACATACGAGATTGATTGAAAAACAAAGACAGTAAGTAATACGAAGAAGAATCTCGTGTCATATTCAAAGAGACAACATATCGCTGTTTTGTTCACCTTTCGTTGTATAATTGAAGATTTCAATGTTCCATGAACTGCGACGAAGGCGGGCTTATCTTCGTCTTCTCTGTACCTACAAGAGAGATTATTTGTTCATGCTTCAAGGTTTAAATCAAATATTGTTAAGATGTGTGTATGTAATTTATACCGTAAGCCCCACGAATCTCAACTTCTCGCAGTTCTTGGACAAGTGCACAGCAACAACACATCAAATGAGATAGAAAATCGTCAATGAAACCTCCCTGCAAATTCAGAATACATTAGCATTCGTCCCAAACGTACATTGTGCAACATAAACATTAGCATTTCAATCTCAACCATGATAGTTACTTACTAGTAATACTGATACTTAATCATTAACAAAACTTTCTACGAAGAAATTTGTTTTTCTTGGTTTGAAAACAATTAACATTTTTCTTGGTAACATATTAGATGTTAGGATTAAAAGCTTATTAAGATCGATTAGGGTTCAAGGGAGTGAAAGTGAATGTACCGTGATGTTAAGTGTCTTTCGGAGTTTCCTCCTAACGCAACAGGTGTAGCAGCAGCAAGAAAGTATCAAAGAATACGCCATTAGCTCATTACATGCTTCAGCTGAAGCTGGGATAGCGAGAAAACAAAAACAGTCTAGAGTGATTACTTCTCAATTATTAACTAAGAAGCTAAAGTAGACGGTATCGATATAATCCCTTACAGATGTGTCTGTTAGATGCTGCAGAGGCAATCCTTGCCAAAGTACCACACGGGAAAAAGAATGTCTTCAAGCCTGCGGTTCCACCATTGAAATCATTTCACAACTTTACGGATTATTGGAAAGTATGGAATGTGAAATGACATCACATTGGAAACAAGAGAAGAGGGGACTTACAAAGCGAAGGTTTGGAGCAACAAGCCAGTAAGTCGGTGTGCCATTCTTCATGGTGCAGTGATGCTCTTCGTGAAAGCAGATCATGCCCCGATGTAACCGATGAAGTGGATCTGCATTGAACAACCATGCAACCAACGTTATAGAGACATTGTACCAAATCTTAGCCTTCTCTTGGAGACTGGACAATGCACACAGATTGCATTTAAAGAACAAATTAGAGATTCTAACCTCGAAGGTGCTCGGCTACTGCTCTTCTTGGGAGAATCTTCGTCATAAGAATATTCCATCTTATTACTCGAACTACGCTCGTTTTTCTTACAAGCTTTCTTGTCAGAGTCATCAACAGCAGCAACAGTTTGTGTAACACCAATTAAACGCTGAATGACTTCACACTGCGCCACATCATAATGCTCCTGCGAACGTTGAAGTTCTTGTTGCAGCTTCTCGTTTTCTGTTTTGAGAGCATCACAGAAACGCAAGTTAGGGTACGAGCAAGAGAGAGTCTTCTTCAACACCGATGCCGCTTCTCTGGTGGATTCTTGTTTCATAATAACATCTTGCACATGTCTATCCTCTTCATCCAAAGTATACTCAAACTGATCACGGTCAATATACTCCAACCTCTCCTGCATCATCATCATACAAAAACGTCAGAAAACCATTTCGCAAAGGACCTTTATATCGAAAATTTCGAGTAACGTACCCTAACACGAGCGTTATCGACCAAAGTAATAAGCGGTATGATCTTAAGAAACCGATCAATCTCATCCTGCGCTTTCCTAAACTGATAAACAATGTTCCAACCCATAGCTAACAAGTAAAGATAACTCCGGTCACGACAACTATTAACGAGAATGTAAGACCTCCTCAACGCATCCTCGAGCCCTTCGAGCGGCTCACGAGTCTCTGGATACTTCTTCAACTCAGAGATCTTTAACTGTTCAAGCAAATTCCCAATGAGTTTGAGATGTTGAGCGAATTGACGACAATTCTTCTTGTGCATCCAAGCAGTATTCGCAGCTTTCACTATGAGACTTATTAGCTTCACTGCATCTAGACCAGTGAGTTGAGCCACTGAAGCAATCTCTCCAAGACCATCCCATGAATGTGACATTTTCTTCGATTCTCCTCAAAAACGATAACAAAATTCCTGGTAATACACAGATTCGTCACTCGCATTAAGCTCAAAACTCAACCAATTTTAAGATCCATCGAGATTGTTCGAGATTTTACCTCTAGAGAAGCTGAAATCTCCGGAATCAGAGAATTCGATCTAACGCCGACATTGTTGATCGAGATTCCGACGAGAAATCAGAGGTCACCGCACAGAGATTTCGAATATTCCGATGAGGAAAAGCAAAAATCAGTTGAGAAATCGCATCAAGGAGTGAAGAGAGACTTGACTAAAATAGGGAGCAGTTTCTTCGACTGCGATAACAAAGAAAAAGAGAAGAAAAGATTATAAGATGCGAATCAAAGAGATTCTCCAGGTCCTTAGGCTTTTTCTACGTCAAAGAGGATCTTCAACACCAAAAAAGAAAAAGAGAAAGAAAAAAAAATCCCTAAATCTCTTTGAACACTTGAAGCTGACGAAAGCGAAAGCGAAAAATTCGATAAAGTAAATTAAACAGTGTAAACCTCCGATGAATCTCAATTCGCCGGCGACCAGATTCCGACGAGAATCAAGTCAAATCAGAGAAAGAAAAAAAAAGTAAAAAAAAAAAAATGAAGAGAGAGAGGAAACAATATTTGGAATGCTCACTTAATGCATTGAAGAAGGTAACAGATATACTTTTCCTCTTCACGCCTTTCCATTAAAGAGAGAGGAAAATGTTAGAATATTTATTGATGAAGATTGGGAAATTACAGAGAGAATGCAAAAAACCTGGAGATTTTGAATTTGTTCTTCGTCGTCTTCGAATTAGTAGAGCAGAGGGAGGAAGATTCTCTGCAAGAAACTATATCCAGAGAAGATGAGTCATATGGAGAAGACGGTTTGTTTTTGTCTATTATGTGTTTCTCATTGCTCATCCCCACAACCTTCACTTGCCACTCGTCGGAGCTTGAAGAAAGAGAACCCCCATTTTTACTTTTTACTGTATTTTACCAATATGTCCTGACAGTCCTCTTTATTTACCACTATGCCCCTGTGACTTTTCTTTTTTTTAACCATTATGTGTTTTTTTTATCAAATCTCTAAATATTTGTAGAGATTAGAGTAATTTTGTTATTAAGAATGTTTAAATGTTTACATTGGTTAAAGGAAAACCACTAGTGAAATTTTTTGATCGAGTAATTCAAGGTTTAGAGTTCGATTGTAAAAAAAACATTGTTTTACTAACATATAGGAGTACACAACTTATCGGAAGTTCTAAAGTATATGCATGTAAAACGGTTCGTTGTAGACTTGTAGTCTTATGTATTGCATATTGGGTTGTCTATGGTGGATGTCGGATTGGATTGTTTATCGTAAATGTCATATTGTGGTACATGTAAAACAATATGAATTAGATCTGTGTTGTGATAAGAGTTTTAGCGTGAAAATGTTGAATTCAATCGATTGATCACTATTTATAATATGAATAAATCAAATATCTTACATAAATGTGTAAGAAAATAAAGTATTTTTTGGTGTGTTAAATGAGATTTGGTTTGTGATCCAAAAAAAAAAAGATTTGGAATAGGGGTAATGGAGAACATGGTACACACCAAAAAGTTAAGTATTTTTTTGTTAGATATCTTAAATATCGTCTTTTCAATTCATTCCTCGTTCCGTTAAATTTAAAACCGACTTGTTTGGTAAACAAGCTTCTCGAGTTTTGTTAAACATTTGATTTGATTAATTCACTAATTAAACAGTTTCGCCAAAAAAAAAAAAGTTATAGGATAAATTAGGCATTCAAATGAATCGTTCGACAACATGTGTAATGTGTTTATTAAGGAACTCTTTACACGTTAATTTTACGTAATTGTGCTAAAATAACTATGTCTACCCTGCTCTAATTATACCTTAATAATTTCTTGAAATCTGAGACTTGCTTGCTTATTACAAACAACGTTGAAATACATAACCTAGGAATCTACGGTTAAATTATTGCCTTACTGATTGCCAATAATTTGCCACATCAATCACTTTTAGTTAGTTATTTAGTTTTAATTTTTTTCTTTGTTATTTCACAAATTAACCCATTTTATATGACCTCTTTGTCTGTTTTTGTTGTCGGCATAAAATATGACCTCGTTTGAAACGAATAACGTAAATATTCACAATATAAGACACAACAGCCTGAAATATTAATTTCCTTCTTAAGTAGTAAATGTATACGAACAATTCCAATGACTAAAATCTAAAACTATTATGCACCTAAAATATCCAATATCCTTGCGACTGAATCGTAACCACTAAGAAACTCAATATCCTGATAGAAAAAATTGGCATGTGGCATATTGACAATTTAGTAAATTGAGAGAAAATTAATAACTTGCCTTTGTTCAAGAAAACGTTAGGCACTAAACGGACAATAACCTAGAGCTTAGCTTAATCGAAGTTTAGGCGATTTTAAGCATTTACAATATAAAACATTGTAAATAAAATATATTAGATCAAAGTTATATAAAATTATATCTTAGAAAAATAATATAAAAAAAAAACATTTAATTAATTCATATCAAACAATATATAAATATTTATAATAACTATATAAATTAAATTAAAACTTCTAAATTTAAATTTATTTAGTAAAAACAGAAAACTACGGTAAAATGAAACATATGCACTTTAGGCGGTCTTGACGGTTGTCTAGACTACTTTTTAGAACACTGAATAGACCTTATGATTGTGTAATTAGACTAAAATTTTGTTTTGGCATTGTTACGAACTTACAAACATCTAAATTTTATCATGTTTTTGTAGTGGTTTTAAAAGAGATTATTAGACTGACCATTTATTGATGACTTCGTGTTAATTCAAGAAAGATTATGAATTTTTATAGTAGGATTATATCATATGTTTAAACTAATTAGGTAGTTTCAAAAAATGGGGTCAAAATGAAACATGATCGCTTGAACTTGATTTGTCTTTGAATTGCAGTCACTGTAACGATGATGATTGTTAAGATATCTTTTCTAATCACTAATCCATCACAAATTCGCTTTTAGTCCCTTTTGAGCTTTAAATTGATTGGTCTTTGTTTTTATTTTTTGTTGGGACAGATAATTGATTTGTCTTAAAAATGGAGTAATAGGCTTTTTATTCCGTAGACTTTAATTTAATTAATTCCCCCATATTGATCTTGCTGCACGTGGATTATCATGATTGTTTTGTGAACAGCTGGCGAAACGGACGGTAAACGAATTATTGAATTTTTATGTTTCAACTTTAAGGCAAATTATAGAATTTCTTTCATGGAGAACATTTTGGTTTTGAGACGCAAAAAGAAGAAAGATATTTATGTTCCAAATTTTAACACTACGTCGACAAAAAAACATCCAAAAACGTATCTTCTAAATAATCTTGTTTGACAACAACATTTAAGTGTTTTTTTATGTGGATAAAGAGTGTTTTTCTTCTATAAAACAACATTGGTCATTATAATACATTTTATGTGTCAAGTTTATAATTTAACATAGCATTTCAACTTATGATTACAGTTATTGGCAAACCCACATTCTAATTTTTATAAAAACGTAAGTTAGAGTGAACAACAATGGTTGTTTCGGCAAAGATTAAATAATCGCATGGTACAAATTTACCAATCAAAACCGTTGTTGCGTAGATTGAGTCGACTTTAGTTTTTAAATGGTTGCAACTTGCAAGTCTGTGTTTTTAACATCTAAAATCCACTATGGATGATTACATAGTTAATTCTACAGTAGTATACAATATGCATATAGAGAACTTAAGAGAATTTTTGGCACGTATAGAAAATGCATGTGTGGGAAGGGTGGACATTAGTGGGGGTGGTGGTGGTGGTCCTGGTGGAGTATGACTTCTACACCATCTAGCTTTTTGAGAGTATGCGTTTACTCTATGTCTGTAACCCATTTTTCCCCTAAAAGTATATTACCGAATTTAGCATTAGAATAGTAGTTTTCGTAAAAATGATTTATATTGCAGTTGCTCCATGATAATGACCACACTATTGCAGATGTAGGTATAATCTTATAAATGCAGTTGATTATTCTGAAGAAGCTCACACATCGCACAAAACTGTAAATGAAACTCTTAATTACGACCAAACCGCCAAATTTTTTTCTTTTGAATCAATGTAGTGGTTTGTGCTAATATCATTGTTGTTGGATAATCTAGTTTTAATTCAAATATTTGTGTATGTGAGTTATATCCGATATTAAAAGACCAATAAAAAAAGCTTAGATTTCGTGTTTGAGAGAACATTTGGTTATATACTCTCGTTGTTTACAACTAATATATATATATATTTTGATCAAACGTTATTTTCTATACCATTTTTAAAGTACATAGATAATGGATAGAGATTAGAAAACCAAAAAACTATACAAAATAGAGAGATCAAGGTCATTGTTAAATTTTTTGGTCAAATACACATTTGCTTTTTTACAAGGTCGTTGTTACTATGGTTCTAAATGGTACCAGTTTAATAGTTCTACCATTGGCTTAATGGTTTTACTGACACCATTCGTTTAATGGTTCTACTGTCAGTTTAATGGTTCTACTATCAGTTTAATGGTTATACTGTCAGTTTTTGTCTCTAGAATGATTCTGCTATTGGTATAATGGTTCTACTGACACTATTTAACTTTCTTTTATTCTGTCAGATTCTGCTAAAAAATTAATTATTCTGTCAGAAATTTAATCATTCTGCTGTTACCATTCAGAGCCTATTTTTATATATTCAGAAAGAATAAGCAAAATTTTCAAACTAACTATAATTGTAAAAGTAAGAAAAACGACATGTCGTTGGAGGTAATAAAGATAGAGGAACTGAAAACCGCGCGTGTACCGTCACGCGCCCACCAACTCTCTCCCAAAGGCGATTTTTTCTGCGAAAACCTAAGATTTTCCGATCTCGCCTCACCGGCGTCGTGTGAGGGCTCCTCCCTCCTTGTTTTCCTTTCTGTTCTGGTTCCGGAGCTCTTGAAGATTATGATTGACTTGATTCGGCTATGAAACTCGCGGCGAGTGGTGTGGGTCCGCCGAGCTTGTCGGCCGTTTATGGTGGTCGGAATCCTGTGCTCTCTGCCTCAATTGATTGTAGACATCGACAGATCAAGGTAGAAGCTCTTTCCTTCCCTAGCGACTCGCATATCAAATCGGCAGAGCAAATTCGTTTGTAGATCGCCTTCATCCTGGTGAATCCAACGGCGGTTCAGACTCCTCTAGGTGATGCTGGGTAATCTCTCCACCCTCTTGCTCGGATACACTTTCTCCTTGTTTTTCTTGGTTTAACCGTCGCGTTTCGACACGAGTCTACCGAGGCTTTGGGCTTCTTCTATCTGGACTTTTCTTTGAGGACGGCTAAATCTATTATGTAAGTTGCTTCTGTCCGCCTCGTGCGTGTTGTTTTCGAGTATTAGAAAAGCTTGCTAGAGTGGTTCTCAACGGATCTGTGGCTAGACTGTTAGCTTTTCTAGTGTCGCTCAGCTCTGTCTCGTTGAGGCCTCAACCCCTCTTAAGATTCTCCTACACTTAGGTTTCAGGGTTCGGTTCTTCGGTGTGGTGCTTTGAGGTTTTTGCGTGACGTTAAGGCTAGACTTTAGAGGTATTCACTTCTCTGTTGGCACCTTCTGCTCTAGGACAGTAGCAGGAATATTAGGAGAGTGTGTCCTCTAGGTGGGTCAAGCTCTTTGTTGTATCAGACCCTCATTAATCCTTTCTTGTGACTGCCTTAGTATTCTCTTTGTTGATGTTTAGTTATCGGTGGTAACTAGTCTGCGTCGACACTCGAGAATCCTAATGGTATATTGAGTTTTTTGTGTTGCTTCAAGGCTTGGTTTTGATGGGGCTTGCTTTAGAGAATGTCTTCAGTTCGAAGTTAGCTTTGCTTGGAGTTTCTAGTTGCTGTTTGTGGTTGACTGTGATTTAGAGGAGGTAGTAAGGCTAATGGCTTTAGGTGCGGTGGTAAATGGATTATATGGTGTTGCTCCTGCCGACTTCTAAGTTAGAACTTGGTAGAGGGAGCTCGTGCCTTTGGCATGATTTGGCTCGTGAGGTTCCGCTCCTGGAAAGCTCATGGACTTGATTGATGACCAGCTCTCACACGACAGGGAGATAGTGTGATTCGATGCGGTCGGAGTTTCAGAGCCGTTGACGGCTCTGTCTCGGACTTCCGGTGAAATGCTTCTAAAGCTTTGTTTTTCGCATCACTCTGGTCACAATTTGTATAGGCGCTTCTTCTTTTGCTTCTCTTCACGGAAGATCATCAAAATCGTCATCGATCCCTCTTGCTCCCGAATCTTCATCACGGTTGAGCGGTGGATCGAAAACTTTTAGTAAATTTATGGTTTCATGTTTTTATTCTTTTTTTGCCATGAAATCATATGTATAGGCTTATAATCTTGTATTGTAGTCCTAAACTTTTTCATCTAATGAAATATTTACCATTTAGCCAAAAGAAAAAAAAAAATAGAGAAACTGTTGTTTTAGCTGTTAGGTGGATTGTCTCCATGTGATTTAGTTGGGAATAATCGTGCATCTTACTTTATATTAAAAGAAATGTTTCGAAATGTCCTTATCTGTAACAATAAAGGGAACAGCTAAATTTTCCATACACATTAAAAAAAAACTTCACTATGTACTAAACAAAAGTATTTATACAGTACTTTAACTTATTTTTTTTGGTTATCTTAAGTGAAAATGGTCATCGAATGTCTAACACTTTGTCGGAAACAAAATTATAAAAAATTATACAACGAAAAAAGTACCTCTCAAAATCTGCATTCGTTCTTACCAAATCAATAAATTGTTAAACTATAAGAATCAACACACTTTATAATAACAAATTGAGAGTATCTTTAGTTTATCAATGCTTTTAATTTACTAATGAGTTCCAGGTTTTTAATTAATAATTTATTTAGGTTGTTTTGCTTTGTTATAAATGGATTACTATAAACACACTCATCATTATACAAATGGGCTTCACTTATATATTAGTAAGCCCATTAGATATGACATAAATTAGTTTTTGGCCCAAACCAAAATGGACTTTAATAGACCAAAATATCCCTGACGTGAATTAAAGCAACGAAAAAGGGAAATTAAAAATCAACACGAGAAAAAACAGAAAATGCAGATACGTTTTTTTTTGTGATTCATTAAAGTTTCCGAAATTTCGAATTCAATCAACCAGTTAATACAAAATTTGATAAAAAGAATAAAAAATCCAATACATGGATCTTGTATTAATGAAAAAACTTTCAATACATGGAAAGAAAATAAAAACTCACACGAGGAGACACACACGTAATTAATAACGCGTGATAGGGGTTAGTTACTACGTCCTTTTTCCAACATTCAATTTAATCATGCTAATTACCCACTACGTGGGACACATATGCTAAAGTCCCTTAATCACCCTTGATCCATAAAGCATTACAACCACACAAATAAAGGGTACATAGGTCACTTCACATTAAAAATAAAAGTCGAATCTATCTGACTAGGGCTGGGCTTAAAATCCGTACCGATACCCGAACCCGAATCGGACCCAAAAATTAGGGTATGGATAGGGTATGGGTAGGGTATGAGTACCGATCGGGTTTCAATTTATTAACATTCAGATATCCGAACCCGATAGAGTAAAACCCGATATCCGATTGAGTATCCGAATCTATACATACACATACACGAATATTATTTTATTCGCTAAACCTAACTCTAAAACACTCATTTCATTTTTTTTTCGCCCATGACTTACTTGATCAAGATCCTTGTGCTTCCAGATTGAAAACTATTATTCTTTTGTTTTTATTATTTGTTGTGTGTTTTTACTGTCATATCTAGTGCCGGTCCAATCATTTTGGATGCCCTATGCATATATGTAAAAAAGTGTCATTTTCGTATAACTTCCAATATCGTAAAAATAGTAATCTAAATAAAAAAAACACATAAAAACTCTATTAAACCGTTTATAATTCCAAATAGTTAGTAAGAAATGAAAGAAAAACAACAAAATAGAATTTATTTTTGAAATATTGCTCTCTTTGTTTTTTACCTGCAAAATCATTAATTAAACTGACGTTGTCGAGTTTTTCAACGATCTATGTTCAATAGATGATAAGTCTAACCCATTCAATCTCTCTTGTCACATGGTAGATCGAAAATAATTTTGTTATCAGTTTCAACTTCGAATTTTAACTAATAATTTTAAATTAATTTTTTGAAATGAGTAATTAACATATTTGCTTAGAGAAGACCCTAAAAATTTAAAAAACATTTGAAAAATAAAATCTTACGAATATTATTATTGTAGAAAAAGTTTATAATCTTTTTTATTTATAGCTATAACAAAAATTTAACTAAAAAAGACCTTCTAAATTTAGGGCCTTAAGCGGTGGCTTCACTGGCTTGTCCTCTGGGCTGGGCTTGGTCATATCTTTGTGTTTCGTCATCTTTGACATTTTTAAACTCAATTTGTGTTTAAAATTTGTTTTTTTGAATAAAAAATTTAGTCTTTTGATCATTTTGTTTTATTTTTTAGTATAATTATAATAATCGGGTGTGTTTCAATAAAAAAAAAAATCATAATATTCTGGTATTACCCGAATCCGCTAGTACCCGATCCGTACCCGACCCCCTTATACGTTATACCCGAATAGATTTTATAATTATGGAAATAGGTATCCGACGAATATAACTAGCCGCTTCGAACCCGAACGGATACCTGAACGCCTAGGGGTGGGCATTTTAACCGAACCCGAAATCCGAATTCGGAACCGACCGAAATTGACCGGTTCGGATCGGGTATGGTTACTGTCAAATAACCGATTGGTTAGCATCATGATTTAGTATGGATTTCGGTTTGGTTTGGTTATAACCGATAACCGAAGTCATAACCGAAGAAAACTCATTATACCAGAACACAATATTATACTTACTCTAATTTTATCCATCGTGAAGATTTCCAGATCGTGAATATCGTGAAGATCTCTCTGATTCCTTATTCAATCCTTCACTTACGGTCACTAGGAGCAAATTCCCAAATTCCCACTATATATGAGACCCCAATTTCAAGCTGGAAGTGTCATCTTCTCATCCGTCTCAATCTTCTGCAAATCAGTCGCATGTATGTCTCGTGTTCACAAAGAGAGTTGGATTTGATAAAATTTTGTTCATATGAATATGAAATGATCGTTACACTCTCTAATTTAGTATGATTCTTATTTGTTTGAGTTTTTGTTTTGATTCATATTTGTTTCAGTTTGAAATTGATTCAAAGTGATGTAGGTCTTTCAATGGAGTCTAAGTATATAAATCAGTAGCAAACTTGTAGCTTTGATTTGTTGAAAATTTTGTAGCTTTGATTCTTATTCAGTGGAGTCAAGTCTGTGTATTTTAAAGAAGACAATTTTGATTTTTATTACTTTTTTGTTCAATTTAGTTTTTTTTTTCTTAAGTGTTATGAACAATCATTTCGGTTATAGTTCGGATATAACCGATCCGATCATAGTTTGGATCATAATTGGATCCCACATAGACTATAAAGAACCGATCCGAACCCGATCTAATATAACCGGTCCCGAACCGAAAAGAAGTAAATATCCGAATGGTTCTTATAAGTCACTATCCGAAAATCCGAATTATCCGAACGGAACCCGAACGGGTATCCAAACGCCAACCCCTATGAACGCCCATGCCTATATCTCACTGCGTAATCTCTGCCGTTAAATTTGGTAGAGAAAGCTAGTGGATGGTGAAATGGGTCCCACATCTCCGGTAATGTAGCCTTTAGCCAATAGTAACGTACCACGTATAGAGATTTTTTTTGCTTTGGTATTTGTTTTGGCGGGCGTAATTAAAAAATTCAAAATTATCCCCAAAATTAAAATTAAAACCCTAGCGCCTCTTTTTGTGTTGTCTCTCTCTCTCTTTTGCTCAAAATCGCTTCCCTCGCTATCGCCACTTCTCCCTCCATTTTCGCTCTCTGGATTTTGAGCTTCCTCTCGAATCTCGAATCCGAAGCTGATTCTTCCTCGATCTGAAAAGTTTTCCATCGAAGAACTCTGTTAATCTAAGGTAATTCCTTCTCTGTACTTTTTCCCCTTTTGCGATTTCTAGGTTTAAACTCACTCGATTTGCTCCAGATTCCTCTACTTCTTTTGATTGATTATGTTGTGTTCATGTGTAATTGGTCTTCAATTTTCCAATTTCAGTATCCATAGCTAATTTCTGATTTAGCGAATCAGTTTTCTGATTTCTAATTGATTCAGATTTCGATTGATGATTTCTGTTGTTTGTACTATTCGTGTAGGTAGTTTAAATCTATGGGTAAGTGTTGAAGTAGCTGTTACTGCTAAGGAGAGAGCAGTATCTGCTTAATCAATCGGGAGGATCCAGAAGGCGAACGGATATGGGGAAGGTATCTCCAAAAGACACGGATTCGAAAATCTCGACTAGGAAGAAGAAGTCGAAAAGTTCGGGTAACAAATATTTAAAGCCAGGAGCATTGGTTCATCTATGTTATAGCAAAGCATCTGCTGTTACTGCTGCTAAGTCATGTAAACGAGTACCTGTGTTTGATACTAAGCATACAAGGAGCAACAAAGTCGCAAATTCTCCCAAAAGCCCTTTGATTTCGTCGCCTGTGAACGTCGTTAAGCGGAGTAGTAGTGTCGTGAGGCCCATGAAATTTGATGATTTGCAGGTGGAGAGTAAGAGTTGTAAGAAAAGCCCTTTAATGTTATCTCCAATGGGTATTGTTATGCAAAACACTTTGTTGAGGACACCAAAAACACCTCAAGCCGATCCTTGCAATTCAGAATCTCCATTTGAGTCTCTACCCATGGATTTACTGGTAATTGTTTCTTGCTGCTTCGCTTCCACAGGTTACTTTTACAAGCTTGTGCCTAGATATGCTTATTTTGAACTTGCTATGTTTTGCAGATTAAAATAGTTTGTCATCTGCACCATGATCAGCTCAAGGCAGTTTTCCATGTTTCTCAGAGAATCAGAAAAGCTGTAAGTATTCTCTTCTTGCTTCTGATTGCATCCAGTTGTTTTACTTGTTGCTTAAGAAGCTCCATCTTTTTTTGAGTTGGGTATTAATTTGTTTTGAGTTTCTTTTTTTGATACAGACTGTGATTGCAAGACAGTGTTATTTCAATTATACAACACCAAACCGTTCAAGACAGGAAATGTTAAGTGTGATGACCCCAATGCCAATAAATCGTTGGCCATTTCTGAGGTACATGTTTCGCTTCGATTGTTTTACCCTTTTGAAAACGAGAATCAAACAACTTGTTTGACTCTTGAAATGTTATCCTTCATTGATCTAATAAACAGCAAAGGAGATGGAAATCCAGCAATCATGTCAAGCCCACATACCCCAAAACCACAAAGGTACCGTACCAAACTCACAGAGGTGACGCAAATCGCTGCTGTTCTTTTCCAAGACCAGACTACAGCATTCCCTTCAAGATGCATCGTGCCTTCAAGGTCGACTTTGTTCAAACAAATGGCTCCAAAGCACCCTCGAGTGCTCTTTTATGAGGATGAATTATGTCAAGCTGTTGCTCAGAACAACCTTCGCTGATTACGCTCGCTGCAGTCAGACGATGGTTCATGTCCCTACCCCCTCTCTGTTCATATTCATCGCGTTTGATCATTCTTCCTGATCATCTCTTCTTTCATCATTATCTATAGAGTAAAGTAGCATGCAAGTTTTGTAGCAGTGCTAGTTCAGGGTTTTAGTTTTTACAATGGCATTCTCTTAGTATCATTTTAAGGGCTTTTTAGTTATTTTGAGTAACAAATCAATCGCTTCGTTTAAGATGGCAATATTTGACCCTAAGTATTACAATTCAACTACATTGACCAAAAAGTAATTTTGGAGTTTTAAGGGTTGATCCATCTGAGTGATTGTTTTGAATTTTCAATGAATTTGGTAAAGTTGTGTGAATTAATCGAAGTTTCGGTTTTTGTAAACTCAGGGGGTAGAGGATGAGAAAGCTAAGAAAGAAGTAAAGAGGAAGGAGAGAAAAAGAGGGAAAGAAAGGAAGGCGATAGCGAGATGTTTTTCGTAAACTAAAACAAAGCGAAATCGACTCTTTGGAGAAGAGCAGTCTTACTGAGCTGCTTCAATCCACGTCGCAAAACTCTAGTGATAGCACTCTTAACAGCAACGAGAAACCGAAGCCGAAGCCTCTCGATGATAGACTTAAAAACACACTTAATAGCAACAAGCTACCGAAGCAGCAGCCTCCTCTCCATGGTAGACATAACAACACTCTTTCGACGAGCAATGAGTTACCGAAGCAGCAGCCTCTCGATGGTAGACATAACAACGACTCTGGTGAGTTTGTTTATGTTTCTTCCTTCCCCGGGGAAGGATCTAGTATTCGTGTTCGGTCTATTTCCCTTTTCAGGACATTGATGACATTCTTTATTCTGATATGAAATTCAAGAAAGCATCATTCGGATTCGCTTGCCTATCCGAAGGCAGAAAGATCCCGAGGCGATGAAAATGATAACCAACAAGGATCAACAAAAACCGTGTCCTCCCCGGGAAGTAAAGTTAGATCCTGCGGTGGTGGGGGTGGCCAACAAGGATCAACAAAAACCCTGGGAGTTAAAAGTTAGATACCTCTCAGCCGGTTAATCAACATCCTTGTTCCACCTCCGCACCAGAACAAGCGACAAAGCCGCGTGAAGAGAAAAGGAAACATCATACTTCAAGAAAGAAATCAAGTAAAGAGAAGATTTCATCATTCTCTGCCTTAGAAACCTATCAACCTTTGAGCCTATGCAAGATTTGCCCTCCATCAATGGCGGAGCAATTCTTGAATGTAGTTGAGAATTGGGTCCCTAACCCGATCGAGAGAAGAGTAGAGATCACTAACTCTGAAGATGAAGAATGTTGGTGGTTGATGAAGAAACCAAGTAGCCACAAGTTTGGCACTGAAAAATGCAAACAAGTAAACATAAACAATGAGTCAAAGCAAGTGATAAGCTCGTGGCCTTGTGCTCGCCTTTTGACCCGAAGCTGATGTCTACGCTTTACCTTACACGGTCCCTTTCTGATAACAACATCAAAAGCAGGAACATCTCTTAACAAGGAACCTGGTCGAGGCATCATCCATGTACCGGATCAGACCAGGCATTTTTGGTTTAGCTTTTATAAGGTTGTATAAGAAGACACTGTTTGTTATTCTTTGCGGTTGGTTATATAGTAATATCAGTATTACGGCTCTCTATCTCTCTTGCTCTTACAGTAAAATTGAGATTCTTTTGAAGTGGAATTACATCATCATGATGAACAAAAAGAGACTACATAACTGCAATATTAGCTCTTTTGTTTATCAGTTAAAAACATAAGTTGAATTTTAAACTCACAATGCGTTTATAAAGGAACTAAGAGAGATAGGGATTAGAAGAATTTGAGTACGGAAAAACAACAAAAAGGAAAGAAAAATGAACAAGCGAAATACTTTTTAACCATGTCTTCTTGACCTCCATGAAAGCTATTACAAGATGGAGCAAGCCTTTTGTGCTTTGCTCTTCTTTTTCTTCTGCTTTGGAGGTTGAAGAACCACTCTGATCGCTGCATCGAACACTCCCTTGACGTTCTGCAGTTAGTCACATAGTTTTTCCATCAATAAAAGATGAAGCCAACATTGGAAAAAAATGATTCATGACTTGTCTTTCCTTCTTTTACCTCTTGTGATTTTGAACTGCACTCGATGTAAGCAGGCGCTCCGATTAGCTTCTTGAGCTCCTCTCCCTAAAAATGCACAACGGAAAACAATTAACGGGTTTTTGTAAACTTAGGGTAATAAAGGATTGTTCCTACCTGAGCAGTGGTAATAGGCACAGCACCAGGATGGTCGATAAAGAACTGTTTGTCATCTCGAAGATCTGACACAAACCAAGGTTAAACAATCATAAAGGGTTATCAAATATCAAAAGCAGTAAACGATTGTGAGTTACAACCAAACATTTCACCAAATGAATCCATCCAGAATCAAGAAAATGTGAAGTTATGCCCACTAATGTCATCATATATATCAGAGCACAAGAAAATGGCTATAACTTATTACCTAGTTTGGTTCCAACAAGGACGATTGGGACACCAGGAGCATAGTGCTTCAACTCTGGGATCCACTGTAAAACAAAAGACCAAGAAGCAAAAAATTATGAACCAAACTCTCGTGTTCATAATTAGAAACTATCGAGGACCACGATGAAAAAAAACTCACCTTCTTGGACACATTCTCATAACTAGCCTTACTAATGAGAGAAAAGGCTAGTATGAAAACATCAGCACCACGGTAACTCAACGGTCTTAATCTGTTATAATCCTCCTGCCCTGTAAACAACAACAACAACGAAACATAATCGTAAATCCATACGAAAATCTCTCCTTAAAGATGATCAATTTATGTCATTACCTGCAGTATCCCACAATCCTAGATTCACCGTAGCCCCGTTAACAACCACATTCGCACTAAAGTTATCGAAAACCGTCGGGACATAATCCTGTTCCATCAAAAAATTCACAAAATGTGTCAAGATACAATCTTTACAATCACCAAACAAGCCACAATTTCTTTCAAACATAATCAAACCAATCAAAATTCACAAGAAACCATATTCAAACATAGATTACAATGTGAAAGCTTCGAATTGAACGCATTTCAAGGAGAGAGATTTTGATTACCGTGGGAAATGTGTTGCTGGTGTAAGAAATCAGCAAACATGTTTTACCGACAGCTCCATCGCCGACGGTAACGCATTTTATGAACCTTGAAGCGCTCATTGCCTTTAGAGCCAAAACACACAAAAGAAGAAGAAGAAGAAAGGGAAAATTTTGAATGGAAAAAATCAACCTCAGATCTACACCTGAGGAACCCAGAAAAACCCACAAGCCAATTCCTCAGAATCTTCCACCATTACCTTCAATTAACCATCTTTTGACAAAACGCTAAAAACCCTAGAAATGTATGTAAATGTGGAAGAAAACCCTAAAAAAAGGAAGGAAAAATCAGAGAAATGAGACAAGTTTGATCGAGGAAGATGAATGGTTAAACAAAACGTGAGGAAGATGAATTGGATCGAGAGAAGTAGAGAGAGAAAGAGAGAAGAAGAAGAAAGTATTGGCCGGAAATTATTGCCATTGAAGCGTTCTCCTCCATCAACCTCCCGATTGTTGTGCTTCCTTTTTCTTTTCTTTTTTTGAAAAAATATTTGTTTTTTTTCTTCTGTTTTATTAGTTTCATTTTTTAAAATAAAACCAACTTTGATATCCGAAACATATAACACGAAATTTAGTGTTTTACAATCTATTATCAATTTAGTGATATTTTTCTTCGTTAAGAAACTATATAGTACATAGGGGACTAAAATTAGAAGAAGAAAAATGCAATGGTGAAACTGATAAATAAGTTATAACTTAAAACAATATTGTGAATTTTTTTTTTGAAAAAAATAATAATAATCTTTAGCTATATATTCTTTTTTTTTTTTTGTCGTCTTAGCTATATATTCTTTACATTCTTCAAATTGAATCCATCTATATAGCTAAAATGAAGCAGAGAATCAAATAATCCTAACACATGTCCACAAGACATTTAAAGATAATTAATTTCTTTATATTAGTCTAATCAAGGTCTTGTTAATTCTTTAGTTTGCAGACATGTGGGAAGTCGTAGCATGAGCAACATTCAGTTCCAAGTCCAGAGTCGCAACCACACATCGAGATTTCGCTTTCGATAGTGTTGTAAATATTCTACCTGCAAAATTCAAAGGCTATTGCAACTTCACAGATTTTTGTCATCTATTTTCCTTTTTTTTGTATGAATGTTAAGAGCAAGTTTCAATAATTAGATATGGCGATCTAAAATCTTCCTCTAAGACAATCCTTTTTTATTATCCAACCGGTTTGAATCAAGGTATAGGTGGGAAGATTTGAAGATTTTATTTGCCATGATTAGAGAAACAAAATGTTTTACGTTGTGAAATGAAAAACAAAACGATAATGGCACCTCTAAAGATCACTAAGAAACTGTCAGAATTCTATACTCGGGTTATTTCACAACTATGTTAAACAATCAAACTTCAATGATTAATTATAGGAAACTTAAATCTTTATCTTAATAGGGTTGGCTTACTCGCCGGAGAATCAAATTCAAAACCGTAACCGTCACATTAATTTTCTGCGCAATCCTCATGGCTTCACTTCAAATTAGATTCTTAGGTTTCCTTTTTCCTCTTTCTGATTTTTTTTCTATATACTTAGGGCCCAACAAATCTCTACCTCACAACACTAATCTCTTGCTTCCATTTTTTCTTATGGGTTTCTCTAGAATTTCTTAGATTGATACAAAATTATCACCTATGGTACCACTATATCATTGTCTTCTTCCATCATCTGATGGAGAAGAAGAAAATAATGTTAACCCGGATGTATTTGGATTTGGTCGCCGGTTTAATCATCGATTTTTAGGGATTTTCAATCGGATAAGGAACAGTTTGAGTGGATGTGATAAGCATACTACTTAAAATCACAGCCACTCAAAATATTTATCATACGAATGAAAATCCTAGAAAACTAAACCAGCGACCAAATCACAATTCACATGGGGTAGCAACATTTTATTCTTCTGCATTAGACGATGACAATGAAAACAATAATAAAGTCGGTAGAGATAATAATTCTGCATTCATCTCATATTTCTAGAGAACCCCATGAAAAAAGAAAAATGGAAGCAAGAGATAAGTGAAGCGAGGTTGAGATTTGTTGAAACCCTAAAGATATAGAAAAATATCAAAAAGGAGGAAGAAGGAATCCTTATAATCTATTTAGAAGTGAAGCAATAAGGATTGGATAAGAATTCAATGCGACGGCTATGATTTTGGATTTGATTTTTAGATAGAGATTTAGTCTTTTAGTTAAATTTGTATTTCCATCACCAAATCTCTTTACATCTAATGCCAAATTAATTATAAATTGACAAGATTTTCATTCGGATTGTTTTCTCAACCATGCTAAACAAACAAGCTTCATTATTAACCTAAAAATATAATTTTTTGGATCATAGTTAGGTGGGAAGGCGTGTTGATTTTATTTGCCATATTAATTAGAAATTGAATGTTTCGTGTTATGAAATGAAAACAAGGCGTTTATCACGATTCTATGTTCGGGTTATTTTCACAACTGCGCAAAATATAATGGGAAAATGGCTAAAAAAACCCTGAATTTTACGCGTTAGACCAAAAAAATCTTCAATTACACACTAAACCATTTTAACCTCCAACTTTTGTTGACTTCACATTTAAATCTTAAACTTTCATTGACTAAACTAAATTGGACTCGTCGTTAAGTCCTCTAACGGAACAGTTACACAGAGTTAATCTCTGTTACAGTTTCCGTTAAATCGATTTTAGAACAGTTAGAACCCTAAAAACACAAAATCCCCAAATCATACTCTTCTTCAATTCTCAACCCTAATCATAAAATGATAATTATGCATAAAACTATCAAAATTCACGTAGACCACCGTTATCACGTACACCACCGTCATCACTATCAATTTTTTTTCTTTTTCTCATACTTAGGAGCTTGAGATGCATCAATGGCGGATTTTAAATCGAAGCACGATATGTAGCAATCTATAGCTTTTTAGAAAGCTCTTTGCAAATGGAATTTAATGATAACAACCGCATATGGTAATTTTTACTAAGCCGACCGGAATTTCACCGAGAAGTTTTCGTTCTCAAACTTTAAAATGAAATTCCCGGAGTTCTACAATGAATCTTGAAAAATTGAGACTTAGTTCTAAACTCCTAAGACCGTAATTAAGAAAACCCAATAGTTTATTTCAAAATCAGAGAATATTTGATTTTCGGATCCAAAATTGATTTGGGGATTTTCTGTTTTTAGGGTTCTAAATTGATTTAACGGGACAAGATTAACTGTGTAAATTTTCCGTTAGGCGACTTAACGACGAGTCCAATTTAATTTAGTCAATTCAAGTTTAAGGTTTAAATGGAAAGTCAACAAAAGTTAGAGGTTTAAATGGTTTAGTGTGTAATTCAGAGTTTTTTTGGTCTAACGCGTAAAGTTCAGGTTTTTTTTTAGCCATTTTCCCAAAATATAATCATGCTTCAATCATTAGTCATGGCTATTTAAAATATTCCTCTAAAACAATCAACAAAATTTATTTAAGAGATTTTGGATCAAGGTTAGGTGGAAAGATATGAAGATTGTATTTGCCCCATTAATTAGAGAAATTGAATGTTTTATGTTATGAAATGAAAAACAAACCGATCATGACACCGCTAACGACATGATTTCATGTTCATGATATTTTCACAACAACGCTAAACAATCTAGCTTCAATAATTAATTATGGCAAACTTAAATCTTCTTCTAAGGTTGGCTTAGGATACCTAATCTACATTACATAGAGATTTAGTCCCTGGTTAAGTTAGAATCCAGCTAACCTCGGTCGAATTTCAAGGATTTACCTCAAATATGTAAGCCGACCAAAACGCCCCTCCTCTAATTTAACAGCCAGTGTCACAAGAGAATCCAACTGGAGATCCAATTAAAGTTACCTAAAAGTATAAAACTCATTCTTTTAGAACAATAATATCTAAACGTAATCATAAAGTTTAATGCGGAAAGATAATAGGAAAAATCGCATAAAAAACCTCCAAAGTGATAATCTTTCAGTATAGAATACGGCATGATAGACAGCGGATCTGGTACAAGACTCGGATGCATCAAACGAGACTCTACAACATAGTCGGCTACAAGTATTTATACTAAACCAATTAACCTTAATCTCCAAAACCCTACTACTTCTATGGACTTTATATCAATAGCCCAATATCAGACACTTTAGCCCAATAACCCATGTTACTCTATTTCATGTAAATAATTTGCTTTTAATTTTAATGCAATGGTGATTATATGTGTTAGCACACACTGCCAATGGGAACAAAGAACAAAACCTCAAGCTCATCAGCAGCAGACACAGGCTCATTCGTTTAGATATGAATTTTGTGTCTTGATGATGATTTTCCAGAAGATATTTGCAGCGGACACTTGAAGAATATACATCAGCACAAGCCATAGCATCCGGTAAATAATAACCAAAAGGAAACATGTCACCAATATGCCTAACATACATTTACCAAAATCAATGGTTTAAACTTTAAAGTATATATCTTACATCCAAATCAGAGAAAGCCATCTTAATTTCCACATTCCACATTTCCTTCAAATAACAAAGATTGTCGATTTTAAACTGTTTTGTGAAACAAAAACCCAAGTGGCACATAAAAAAAATATATGGAAGAGTTTTAAGTAATTGGTTTTATATAAGTAATTGGTTTTGGTTTTATAAGTAATCAAAATCATTCCTAACACATGTCAACAAATATTCGAAGATAATTAATTCCTTTATTTAAAAGAAAACTATTGAATATATGCGAAGATTAGCATAAGGGTTCTCTCAAAACTTGTATAAACAAAAATTCTTTGCTTTCTCCATATGACAAACTCTGCTTCAATCTTTATATTTATCTTTCTGAGTCATTCTTCAATCTTGACTTCTTTTGTTTGCTCTTTCAAAGTCTAACAATGGCAGTAAACGTTGATGCAGAGTACCTCAAAGAGATTGAAAAGACTCGTAGAGACCTTCGAGCTCTTATCTCTTCCAAAAACTGTGCTCCCATTATGCTCCGTCTTGCGTAAGATCAATCATTTCTCCATTCGTCGTTCTTATGTCAAAGTTTCCAAATCCAAATTCTTCTATGTGTGTGTATAGATGGCATGACGCAGGAACCTATGATGCTAAGAAGAAAACCGGAGGTCCCAATGGTTCTATTCGGTTCAAGGATGAGCTAAACCGCTCGGTGAACAAAGGTTTAGAGAAAGCAGTCGCCTTATGCGAGGAAATAAAGGCTAAGCATCCACAAGTCTCTTACGCAGACCTTTATCAACTCGCAGGAGTTGTTGCAGTGGAAGTTACCGGTGGCCCTGCAATCCAATTTACTCCAGGCCGTAAGGTACTTATATCACTAAACGGTATAGCGTTATAAATCAAAGTCGCTTAGTGAGTTACCGTAATCATTTACAGGATGCTGATTCACCGGACGAAGGAGAACTTCCAGATGCGAATCAAGGTTCCTTTACCGTAATACAGAATTCTATTTCAGAAACTGAATAAAACATCTTTCTTATGGATTATTATTGCAGGTGCATCGCATTTAAGAGCTCTCTTCTCTCGAATGGGTTTATCGGATAGAGACATTGTAGCTCTCTCTGGTGGCCACACTTTGGTAAAACTAACTCTCCTGAAGAATTAAATACGCCAGTCACTAACGTGGTTTTGTATATAGGGAAGTGCACATAAGGAGAGATCGGAATTTAACGGTCCTTGGACGCAAAATCCTCAAAAGTTCGATAACTCCTATTTCGTGTAAGCCAACAAAAAACTTAAAGAGTGAGAGAATGAGTTCTGAAACTTACATTGTTTGCTGATTGATGTTGTAGAGAGCTTCTAAAAGGGGAGACTCCGGGATTGTTACAACTGAATACCGACAAGGCTCTACTTGGTGATCCTAAGTTCCATCCCTATGTTGAGCTGTATGCAAAGGTAGATTACGGTTATAAGAAACTTTTAGCTTAGAAGATTCTTTAAGTTTCATCAACAACAACAAAACATGTATTATGATGTGTATATGTCAGGACGAGGATGTATTCTTCAGAGATTACGCGATTTCACACAAGAAACTCTCAGAATTAGGATTTAACCCGCCAAGAAAAATTTCTTCAACAGTGACGCAGCAGACGCTTGGAATCGCAGTCACTGCAGCTATTGTGATCTTTACCATATGCTACGAAACAAGCAGAAGAGGTAAGTGAAGAGGTTTCACAGATGCGAAAAGATAAAAATGTATGAATCTTTATTGAACGAAATGCAATAAAAGGAATGATTCATGTGTTGTTACCTTCAATAACATTTATTTCTTAGAGTCACACAATGGGAATAGTACATCATAACACTATCATGGGTAGAGAATCAACAGTTAAACTTTCAATAAATAGGTTTCTCGGCGACAGATACTTAGCCTGAAACCTTGACAAGTCGAGAAAACAAAACTTAAAGCGCCCTGAAACTATCGGTTTTATCTAGCCTAGCAGTACCAGAGCTTGATGATTCGCCGACCGGATCAGGAGAAGTCGCCCCTCTAGAAGCGTCTCTTCGTTTCAGAGAAGTTGGCAAACCTGAGATCTCCTATAAAAGTAGACTCATATCAACACTTATAATGTTCGTTCATACTCCAAATCACAAGACACAAACAAGAAACAATAACTAACCTTCATCAAATGCAACCTCATGTCAGTAGGACGAGTCTGGTTTCCGATACAGGCCATTGCAAACTTGGAATAACTAAACAATACATCAGCAGCAGCTTGCTTCTTCTCATCAACCTATAAGATACTCAACTTTTCAATAACAATTAACCAAGAAATAACCAAAAATTCAACAACTTTACCCTAAACCCAAAAGAACCCAACCAAGACTGATCTTTGATTTGGGGTTGATCAAGAAGAAGTAATGACATTCACTAATAATCCTAAAGCTTTGATTTTTCACATTCCATTAACAGTGAAGAAACCATAGCTTGGAAAATTAACCCTTTAAACTATGAAACCAGCATGTTGAGTTTCATGGGACAGAATAAAAGACGTAACTTTTGAATAAAGATTGGGTTTTTTTCATGATTGCCCCAATTAATAAGGAAAAACGAATCCGATTCGATCCTTAAGAATCTAAATTATACAATACTCAAGAATACACACACAACAAGAATTCGATTGAATCCGGAGAATGAGAAATCAGAAGTCGGACCTCGTAATTTTCGTTCATGGCGAAGAATCGGGTTGCTCTGTTTCGACTTCTTGCTCTCTGGGGTTATTGGTGAAGACAACCTAACTTAGCTAAGTTGGTCAAAGCTTCACAATTTTAACACGAAAGGTCGCAGGTTCGATACCTACTAAATGGGTCCATTTAAATACACAAACAGTCAAACACCATACTGCTTTGCTTACCAATAAACGCCGTGTAGTTTATTTCGTCTGCATAAAAACGACAAAGCATGTGACATCATCACTTTATCCAATCATGTTTTTGATCGAAGGTTTTGGTTTTAGGATTTGATTTTTTTATACCAATCAGTATTATTGGAAATGTTTAGCATATCAAACACACAAGTTTTGGGAGCAAACACAAGCAAAGCAATGTCTACATGTATGTATAATCTCAAAGAATCAAAACACTTGCATCAAAAGCAAACAACAACAAAAACCTAATCTTGTTAACTATATTCAATGCTTCTGTACCAAGGCAATAAGACTGATGTATCATGTATATGAACAAAAATATCATCTATGAGAGAAAAAAGCTTCCTTTCTACTTAGAACTCTTTTTCCCTTTCTTTTTTTCTTTAGCTGCCGCTTTCATTGCGGTTTTAGCCAACGATGATGGTTTAATCGCACTTTTTGGGTTAAGAGCTTGTCTAATCTTGAAAACGGTCCACGCCGTTCCTATAGCATGCCCTGCTGCTCCAAGCCCTTCATTTGTCGCTTGTGCGGTCTTTGCCCCATACCTACAAATCAATTAACATCCAAACATTAACATAAACATAAGAATCGAAACCAAACCACCAATGTTCTTTTTGGCTTTAATTTGTACTTACTTGTGATCAACGATTTCAGTAGTTACGGTTGAAGATGTTTTCATAACGTTTCTTCCAGCTACTTCTACCGCATCACAAACCTTATCTATCAAAACAACATAAAAGAAAAAACATTCATCAGAAAGAGATTAGGGTTTAGGCCTGAACTTCGAGGTTATTAAAATAAAAGCGCTCCTATAAATAACCAACTTACTGAACCCATCAAGTGTTGCGAGAACCATTTCTCCAGGCATTAAACCAAAGAGTTTCTTCCCCGCTTTGCTATTAATCACCGAACTCGAAAAGAAACCCGATACTTTAATAACACCCGAAAGCACACCATTCGCTACTTTCTCCGTCATTTTCGTCATCTTCTTCACTCTGTTACATAAAAACCATTCAAAACACACAACCAAGTGTCATTAGCTCAACTGGAAAAATAATAATAGGCAAAGCTTAGAGGGAGTGACGCTTGGGACGGACTAATATTACTTGTTATGGTCTCGAGCCTAGGGATATTAGGGGCTTCGGCCCCAAAACCTCATATTAATTTTAAAAAAAACACACATCAAGATTCTAAATTTCATTTCAAAAGATTGTACCTTTTGAGACGTTTCAAAGTTCCAGGACTAACTTCTCTTTCTTTGTCTGCTTTTGTCAACTTCTTCTTCATGAATTCATTTCCCCACATAAGCCTATCCATTGTTAAATCTCCACACCACAAAATCCCTTTGATCAATTGACCAGAACCAGCAGCGATCATTTTCGCCGCAACGCCACTATAATCTTCAACATTCGGAGCTAAAGTCGTCCAATAAGCCGTACATTCCTTTTTCACCACCCTCTTCCTCTTTCCGGTCAATTCCTCCGGTGACGTCTCTTTCGCCGCAGTCAATTCCATCACGTTATCAACTTTCTCCTTCGCCGTGAAACAACTGTAATCAGACAAGATCATGTCTAGCTTCTCTAGCAACGATTCTTGTCCTTTAGAAGCGACTGTTAATCCGTAATTCAACATTTCGTCATCGGTTGGATTATCCGACCCGGATTCATTAACGGGTTTAAGAGAGAAGAAGTAATGAGACTCGTCGACTTTTACGGCGGGTTCGTCTTTGGTCAACGGCCATTGGATTTCATCGGCGACTCGAGCGAATACCGCGACGGTGATTTCTCCTTGAACAAGTCGGAGAATTTCGAGATCTCCGACAGCGAGCTCGACGGAGTAAGATTTGTCGATTAGGTGGAGAATCGCGCCGTGGATTGTTAACATCACTTCCTCCGTCGCGATCGGAGGAGCTGAGGCTGATTCGGAGATGGTGGTGGTGGTCGTCGGAGATTGCTCCGGGAAGATGTTTTTGACGAGATCGTTCATGTCGAGTGAAGGATAGAGATTGTTCGGACAAGAGGAGGAAGAGGAGGAGCAAGGGAGAGGAGATTTGGTGGTTGAAGTGTCGACGGTCGGATAAAGCTTTCGAGTTGCAGAGGATTCCATTTTTTCCGATCGGAGGAGGAAGACGAAGGGGAAAGGAAGAAGAAGAAGAAGTGTTGGGTATTTATATTAGTTTTAAAAAGATTTGGGCCAAAAAAGAGAAAGTGGAAAAATATTAGTGATGTGAATGTATTGATTAACTAACTATTAAGTAATTTGCTGTCTGAGATTAGAAGACGTGGGGATTGCGTGTCTAAACCGGGCTGGTTTAAAAGCTAATGGGCTATTCTACTCTTCATTAAAATCACTTGGCTATATTGCTCTCAGATTTGGACAACTAGGTACAAATTAGTACAACTATGGAAAATAACCATTTCACCCTTAATGACAGGCTGTCAGGGTTAAATAGAATTAAATCAGTAAGGTTTTGTTGGAAGCCCAGTGGTAGCGCGGTCTGCGCGCGCCAGGGTTCGAATCCCCACAAGCGCGGTAAAACTAGTATAACTGGGGTATAACTGGTGGATTATTGGAGTTGTACAACTAGGTACAACAGGGAATAACTGGTACAACTAGGTACAACTAGATACATGTAGGGGGTACAACTAGGGGCAACTAGGTACAACTAGAGAAAATATAAGACATGTGCAATTTGCATTTTCAGGGGCATTTTCGGGATTCTGAGAATAGAGGAGCATTTCAGCTACTCATGAAGAGTATTTGTCTTCTTTCTTTGAACTAAGAGTACTGTAGCTAAACATTTTCCCGCGCTTATCCAGAAATTGTTTTGTTATTATGATGATAACAAATTATCCACAAATTATCATTTTCATGAGGATCTAGTGTAAATTATTTCAATTCTATCAAAATTATATATATTGCAGTTTAGAAGAATCAATCCACATAATAAAACAAAAGATGTCAAAGTAATTAAGATGCATAATTGATTATGATAATGAAATCTATATCAATAGACAACAATATAACCTTTTTCAACAATGAGAAAAATAGTTTTTTCTTTTATTGTTCTAAAACCTTAGCAAAACTAATAGGTGTAAGCAGAGCATCTAATTTTAGTTGATAACAAGAAGGATAAGATTTTAAGAATTTTTGAGAAAAGTCACTTTTTCAAAAATACCATTTAAAAAAAAAAGCACTAATATTATATCATTTATATTTATGTTAAATATGTTATGTTAGAGTTTAAGTTTAGGGCTTGTCAAGGTCATAAGTCATAACCTTTTAAAATTGAGAATTTAGTTTAAAGTATTTATTTTTAGTTGGTTCCATTTTTGAAGTCGACAATTTATGGTGGTAATTTTGGAAAAAAAACATATTTCAAAAATGGCGTTTTTAAAATTCTCCCTAAGATTTATAAAAAAAGATAAGTGTTGTTCTATTTTGTATGCTATGTCCTGACATCCATGACTGGAAAAGCCTATAAGCTTATCAGTTGATGTCAAATACTCTAGCGTGTAACCGACGATTGATAAATCACGAGCAAAAACAGAACAAATGAGAGCTGATGTTGAAATGCCGACGTTGTCATTGGACTTGTTTGATCCATGGCCTTGTCATCCTTGGACTTGTGATCTTTGGACTTTTGATCAAATCTGTGCCAGAGGTTAAGGATGAAGATGACGCAGAGGATGTAAGCGACGAGGTATTGTACTTTATTCTTTTATGAGCTATGTTCATCATTACGAGCATGAGCATTGTAGTCTAAATTGTGATAGTGGTTTCAATTTCAAGATTCAAAACGCAGGAAACTTGCTGAGCTTTTTTCAAGCGAGCAGCAAGTATCATTTGACGAGCTGAAAAAGATTTTGTAAAAATTCGTCTGCTTCCCCTTCAAGATTGGGATTGGGATCGAGACCCATCTGGACCCGAAGTAGAGAGCCTTCCCGGCGTTCGTTAGCCGCAAATCTCGCCGCCGATCTAGTCAACCTTGCCGCTGAGATGTTTGACGGAGACATTTTTCTGGGATTGAGAGGAACTGAGAAATTTGCAATTAGGGTTTTTTTGGTGAATCGATAAAATTGCGATGATTTGGAAATGAGAAAGAAGAGAAATATTTATACGCTAGATGATAGATTCGACTTTTATTGTTAATATGAAATGACTTATGCACCCTTTTATGTAATCAGACAAATCCTCTTGTTGTTAGCGATTTCTCAACACAATAAATTGATAAAAATAAGGGTTAATTTGGTAGATAGCCAAAAAAAAAAAATTATATCTTAAAAACTAACTAAAAACCCTAAATTTAAGGGCTAAGATTGTGCCACTTTAGTGGATTTTGGCTATAATTTTAGTAATAATTTTTTTTTTATCATTATACATCCAATTTTCCCTAAAAATAATCTTCTTTGGTTTATTATGGAAAAATGTTTTGTATGGTTGTTAATGTGACCTCTTTAAATTCTCAAAGTTGTATTTTCATTCAATAGGAAGGCAAATAGGGTGTATTTTCATTCAATAGGAAATAAAATTCAAAAGGCAAAATGCCAACTCAATCGACAAAGGCAAATTTTGCCTTCCATGAAATTCTGACAGATCCCACATAACTTTTGACGTGGCGGCCTGTGATTCGCTCGCTATTTTTTTTTTTTTTTCTTTTTTTCCATTCTTCTTATGCTATTTTTGCTCAATAATTGATCAAAAATAAATAAAAAAATTTATACCATTATTTTTTATTTTTGAACATCTATAAATAGAGCCTACGTTTATATCATTTGGACATCAAAAAAAATCTCAAGTTTTAACACTCTCTTTTCATTTCTTCTCCTACATTGTCACTCTCTTTGATGTTTTTTTTAAACAATTTTCAACATCCTTATGGATCCATCTCGCAATCAAAATTTCCTACCAAATTATGGTTTTCCAAACCCTCAAAATCCAAACATACAACCACCAAATCCAAATACACAACTCCCAGAAAATCCTATAAATTCGGGAATGCATCCAAATTTTCAAATG